>CM064329.1:43959550-45192050 GCA_032595735.1 Pelochelys cantorii | reverse complement strand
ATACTGCTGGAAAGGCAGATATGGGAACCCTGTCCCATAATTCTCTGATGGGTATTATTTCCCCTTGCTGGTGCTTATTAAATTCAATAACAGTCCTGGGAGGAAAAGAAAGGTGGCCAGTGAAAGGAATATTTCTCTGCTACATGCATTTTGTAATACAGCTTATAATATGTAAGACTTATCAAGTGACCCTGGGGTTAATGGTAAGCCAGGAGAGGGGAATATGTAGACACTCCCCACGTCATGGGTCTTTAGCCCCATTGTATATCTTTGAAACTGAGACAATGGGAGCAATTTTATGGTAATCTGCATAAATAAAATGTCCATTTTTGCAAGTTTTGCTTTCTCTCAGTACAAGAGAAATTAGCTAACAGCAGCACTTTGTGCATTTTTCATTAGGCGCTCTGTTGGTGGGTTTTCCCACTGTGTGTGTGTGTGTGTGTGTGTGTCTATGGCCAAGTCTTCACTGGCATGTTACTGTGCAGTAGATCATCCCCCCCTCCCCCCCAGCTCTG
This sequence comes from Pelochelys cantorii, assembly GCA_032595735.1. Taxonomy (NCBI): domain Eukaryota; kingdom Metazoa; phylum Chordata; order Testudines; family Trionychidae; genus Pelochelys; species Pelochelys cantorii. The sequence continues at coordinate 45,191,535 of CM064329.1, read as the reverse complement.
TCGCTTTCCACGCTGGCAAGGCACTTAGTGTGCACTAGCTCTGCAGTCTAGAGCACTCATCTCTGAGAGACGTGTAGTCGTGCTGTGCTCTGGATAGCGTGCTGCGGTGCCAGTGTGGATACCGTGGTGTAGTACTGCATCCTGACTGGCCTCTAGCATCCTTTCCACAAGGCTTGTTCTGGCCTCTATGGTCATCTCTTTGAACTCTACTGCTCTGGTCAGGTAACCAACAAGGTGACCAAGACCCACCTTTGCATTCTTTTTGAAATGTGAAAGTCCCCTTTCTGTTTGCTCAGCAATGCGTGGTGTGTTCTTGGCGCATCTCTGCAGCTGGCAACGTCTGCTCCACACACTAGGAAATCCCCGGCTTAGAGTCATGCTGAAGTGCTGGACCTTATCAGCATTTGCAGGGAGGAGGCAGTCCAGTCCCAGCTGCACTCCAGCCATAGGAATTATGTTACCTACGGGCACATCTCTAAGTGCATGACCGAAAGGGGCCATGACCGGGATGCACTACAGTGTAGGGCCAAAGTGAAGGAGCTACAAAATGCCTACCACAAGGTGTAGGAAGCAAACTGCCACTCTGGTGCTGTGCCCAAGACTGCAAGTACTACAGGGAGCTGGATGATAAACTTGGAGATGAACACAGCTCCACTCCATAGACCCCCCATGGATACCTCGAGGGCTCAGAGGGCATCTGGCCATGACCGAGACAGGAGGAGGAAGTAGTGGCTGAGTGTGCTGAGGGGGAGAGGGACCCAGAGCCAGAGGAGGACTCTGCCCCCTTAGAGGCTTGCAGCCAGGAGCTGTTTTGTATCTCTGTAGAAGCAAGTCATTCACAGCCCTCGGAAGCTGTGGATGATGCTACTGTAAGTGGTTGGGAAGTATGCAAGCAATTTGCTGGAGCAGGAAGGTTACAGAAAGGAGGCTGGGTTCAGTGGGATGCTGCTACCAGCAGAGGGTCAGTCAGATGGCGAAAAGACCATTGATGCAATCTCTCACGTCTCGGTAATCTGCTTCACAGACCTCATTGAAAGCATCATGCAGCTACTGTGCCACCCTTCTCCTCAGATAAGCAGGCAGAGCAAACGTGGTGTTTGACCCCTGAAGGCTGACGTTTCCTCACCACTGGGCCATCAGTGGGGTGGGAGGGACCATCACTGCCCAAAGACAAGCTGCATATGGTCTCCGATGAAAACTGTAGTTGAATAAAAGACCCTCTTTAATTTCCCTGCTCATCCTAAACAGCAAAATGTGATCTAGGGTGAACACAGCCTGTGGAAAAGAGTGGCTGTTGCTTTCACTCCCCCCTCCCACAGTGTTCTCCCAAATCCCACCTGCCCACAACACCGTATGACCATATGCACATGAAAACCCCTGCTCCCTGGCTCCTTGCCCAGCTGTATAAAGGGATTCTGCAGCAAGGAGTTTCCCTGCCCTTTCCCTGGCCACCTGCATGAAGGGATCCCGCCCCACCCATGCTGCTAAAGGAAAGCTTTTCCCACTCTTCCCCTGCCTTGCTGCACCAAGGGTTTCCCTTGGTGCCCTGCATGGTCGACTCACCATTGTGGAGGGTCCTGTATGGTATGTATGCTCGCTCCAGGACAGGCAGTGCTAGGTATGTGAACAGTGCACGTGTTTCAAAGGGGTTGGGGCAGTGCTGTGTCTAGTGTTAACTATGGGCCTTTTGTGACATGTCTTTGTCTTTGATAGAACTGGCCTTGGAATGCCAGTCCCAGGCAGTTTTAACTCCTGCAGTGTCTGAGAGGGGCATGGAAGCACTCAAGAAAGAGTAGGGAGGAGTTTTTGTGAGACGTCCTGAGCCACGCAGGTGCCAAACACATGAAATTACAGGAGAGGAGGGATAGCGAGAAGAGAGAGTGGAAGGAGAACACCCAGCGGCTCCTAAACATTGTGGAGTGGCAAGTGAATATGCTGGAAGTGCTGCAAATGGAGCAGCTGCATGATGGCGCCCCTCTGCAGCTGGGATCCAAAAACTTTTTTCCAATGCACACTCTTCCCCTTCACTGTCAATGCAATTTGGGCACCACTCTGTCCCTGGGCACCAGCTGTACTCCATACCTGCCCACCCAACCTCCATCCATGCAGACTCCCACAGACAGCTGATGAACTTAACACCAATCCGCATGCAGCTTAGCCCTAATGAACTGCAGCCCCCCTTCCACAGTACATGAGACGGCAGGGCTGCATATGAACTGTGGACATACACAAAGGTGTGGACAAGGGGGATCCACTGGATATAGTGCATTTAGATTTATAGAAAGCCTTTGACAAGGTCCCTCACCAAAGGTTTCTTAAATAAAGTATGTTGTCATGGGATAAGAGAGAAAGTCTTCTCGTGGATTGATAACTACAGCCGGTCCCCAAGTTATGAACGTGTTACGGACCAAACGCTTGGCCGTAACTCGGAATGGTCGTAACTCGGAACCCATTGAGTAACTCGGAGCCCGCAGATCACATTCATAACTTGGAGCCCGCATTTACGACCGCTTTGGTCGTAAGTGCAGATGGTCGTAAGTCAAGGTGGCTGTAAGTTGGGGACTGGCTGTAGTTAAAAGACAGGAAACAAAGAGTAGGAATAAATGGTCAGTTTTCAGAATGGAGAGAGGTAAATAGCAGTGTCGCCCAACACTCCGTACGGTGACCAATCCTATTCAACATATTTATAAATAATCTGGAGAAACAGGGCAAACAGTGAGGTGACAAAATTTGCAGATGCTACTAAACTGCTCAAGGTACTTAAGATCAAAGCAGATTGTGAAGAGCTTCAAAAGGATCTCACAAAACTAGGTGATTGGGCAACAAAGTGGCAAATGAATTTTAATTTTGATCAATACAAAGTAATGCACATTGGAAAAAATAATCCCAACTATACATACAAAATGATGGGGATGAATTTAGCTATTACCATTTAAGAGAGATCAAGCTATTAAAGAGAGATCTTGGAGTCGTTGTGGATTCTCAATGTGCAGCAGCTGTCAAAAAAGCAAACAGAATGTTAGGAATAATTTAAAAAGGGGTAGAGAATAAGACAAAGAATAGCTTACTGCCTCTGTATAAATGCCTGGTATGCCCACAGCTTGAATACTGCATAGAGATGTGGTCACCTCATTTCAAAAAAGATATCTTGGCATTGGAAAAGGTTCAGAAAAGAGCAACAAAAATGGCTAGAGATTTGGAATGGGTGCCATTTGAAGAGTGATGAAAAAGACTGGGACTTTTTGGTTTGGAAGAGAGGAGACTAAGGGGGGATATGATAGAGGTCTATAAACTCATGACAGGTATGGAGAAAGTGAATAAGGAAAAAGTTGTTTACTTGTTCCCATAACATAAGAACTAGGGCTCACCAAATGAAACTAATAGGTAGTAGGTTTAAAACAAACAAAAGAAAGTTTTTCTTCATGCAGTGCACAGTTGACCTGTGGAACTCCTCATGAGAGGATGTTATGAAGACCAGGACTTTAACAGGGTTCAAAAAAGAACTAGATAGATTAATGAAGGCTAGGTCCATCAATATTTATTAGCCGGGATGGGTAGAAATGGTGTCTCTAGCCACTGTTTGTCAGAGGCAGAAAGTGGGTGACAGGTGAGGGATCACTTGGGGTATGTCTAGACTACATCCCTCTGTCGCCAGAGGGATGTAAATTAGACATACTGAAATTGCTAATGAAGCGGAGATTTAAATCGCCCGCACTTCATTAGCATAAAAATGGCCGCCGCTTTTTGTCGCCACGGAGCTTTGGTGACGAAAAGTGGCAGTCTAGCTGTGGTTCTATCACTCACTAAAGACTTTGGCGACAGATCCTGTATACCTCGTTTTACGAGCAGGCCCACTGGGAGGGGAAGGTTAAGGGGGCAATTGCACAGGATCCCTGTGTTTCAAAGGGGCCAGAGCTTCCAGCTGCCACAGTAGCAGCAACAGTGGCCTGGAGCTCTAGGCCCCTTTGAAATACTACAGGAACACCCCTTCACTCCTCCATGTGGCTGTGAGGACTGAGGGGGAGGGGGAAAGGCCCAGCGATGTTCTCTGGGGCAGCACTAAGGGATAACTGCCCTCGGCCCTGCCCCTTTGGCCTGAAGACTCGGGGACGCAGAACCGGGTTACTCCATACCTTGCCCCTGGGCCCGCAGCGGCTGTTGGCTCTGCTAGCCCTGAGTGTGGTCATGCTAATGCTCTGGCAGCTGACCATGTGGACACTCAATAACATTTTTGTTGCCACACTGCATGAGCAGCACTGTAATTGCCAGCATTTACGTCTGCCTATGAAAGACTTAAATCTTGCTACAAGAATGTGTCTGCAGCATGAACTACTTTTTAATTCTTCCTCTAATGTCTTAATGAAGCTCAGCTGTGCCTATAGCTTATTTGCAGTACTTTCTTTCTTCCCTAGAAGGGGGGAAGTGTAATAAATTCTGCGGTGAACACATAGTCATACAGTGCTGCATGTACATGTATCTGTACTTAAACTATGAGCACATCTGCACTGCACACCCACCAGCAGCAGCATGTAGGACGTGTGTAGCTACATGCTGCAGTACCCTTTGCCATTTATGTGCTCCTTGAGGAGAGGAAACTCTGGGCACCAGAGCCCCACATATAGTTCCAGCACACTTTGCAAACCCCTTTCTCTCAAAACCATTCAGGAATAGTTTTTATGCCTGCCTGATTGTCTTAGAAACCTCCACCCCCACTTTACCCCCCCATCAACTTTTCCACACCAAACTGGTTGGTAGTGGGCAGATAGACCAACTGCTTTAGACTGGCCAGGGTGGCTCCATTCATGTCTTTACCCTGGAGAGTTGGGACAAGTTTGCTCACCAGGCTCCAGAAATGTAGCTTTCTTCATAGAAATTTCTGGATCCACTGATGGTCATCTTAGGTCTGCATGATGATGTGATCCTATCTGGTCCCGGGTCAGAAGCACCAGTGTATGTAGAAGCATCAGCAGCTATACCTAGAGCAATGAGCCATTTTGAGTCTGCAGGTTCAAAATGAAGTTAAATAATTCATAACATCGGATTAAGAATCAGTATAAATACTCAAGCCTCGGATTTGCTAACACAGGTCAACTGACCCAGGGCTTACATTGGGTACCCAGTAGGGATGTTAAATATCGGTTAACTGAATAGTCGATTGACCTCATGAATTCTTATCGGTTACTCGACTATTCTATAGTCCCCAGGGGTGGGGCCGGAAGCCAGTGTCTTCCGGTCTCACTCTCAGGGAGCCCCGTGCCATTCCATGCTGCTGCCTCTGTATCGGAGGCAGCAGCACGGGGTGCCAGGCGGGCGTTGGTCCACAAGGGGAGCCCATTTAAAAAACAGCTCCCCTCATGGACAGGCTGCCTGTCGCTGCATGCTGATACAGAGGCAGCAGTGCGGGGTGGCAGCAGCCCCTGTCGGGGGGGAAGGGAAGTGGTGCTCCCAGACCTGGCGCAAGCCAAAACTGAGTCAGGCTGCCTGCCTGGCTCCCAATACACTTTAAATGAAGAGCTGCAGTGGTGGTAGGTCCCAGACCCAGCACGAGCCAGGACTGAGCTGGGCTGCTGGCCAGCCTGCTAAACAATTTACTGGCGGGGGCTGAGGTGGGGGAGGGAATGCAATGTGTTTAGTATGTTGCATTAACCTATAAGCATTTGCTTATTGGTTAATCGACTACACTATTACATCCCTTGTGCCCAGTGTATGTCTATAGTGTACAGACTGAAAAGATAAACAAACGGAGGGGGGGAAAACAAGTGAATAGAGTGGTGGTAGAGCTAGGTCTTATTATTTGTTTTATTTTATTTTATTTATAATTAAATCATGCTATTTTCTCTCCTCTGTATCCTTAATCCTTCCCATTTTCCCTAGCTTCATTTCCAGGCTTCCTCCCTCCATGTGGATGTACAGCTGATTCATGAAATGAAGAGAGAAGATAGGTAAATAGCTGAAAACAGTTGCATTTAAAATCTACTCTAAGAGTTCATATTAATTGCATTATTATACAACCAATGAAACAGAAACACACCATGAAAGCAGAGGTTCTGAGAATCACCTGACTCTAGGCTGTGGGCATGCACATACCATCATTTACTTTGCCCAACCTCCCTGAACATCCATTGACTTTCAAGCCTCCAAATGCCTCCCTCTGTCATTCCTGCCAAAGACCCATCAGTATCCTCTGCCCTTCTTTCAAGAAAGTGGAACTTGATAGCCTACTGTGCTGTACCTGAGCATGCTACCTCCCCACTGGGATAGTTGAGCATTTTGGAATGCAAAAAGGGGGCAAATGTATTCAAAATATTAAACATGATATACCCCAGGATTGCAGACCTCACTGTTTGGTACAGCACATAAGAAATCCAAGGAGCAGTGACACTGATTCTCAACTCTCATGCAGCTGAACACCAAATCCACCATGTGTCATGATGCCATACTGCAGGAAGAAAAAAAAAATGTCCCTTTGGCATCTATATTTCAAATTGCCCAGATATAAACAAAAGAGAGAAGATATCTGCAGCCTCTCAGACACACTTTAGAGGGGTTTTACTCAAAATAAATTGGTTTTGTTTGTGAAAGCAATATGATGGATCTAGATATTGTTAGCCAATACATGTTAGGTGTAGTGTACCCCACAGTAATAGGTCTGTTCATAACATTAATATTCATATGCATATTTTAATATGGGTGATGGGAAGTTATGCTATCTGAATATGTTATGCTAGTCCCACAATCCTGTTCACCCATGTCAAACATTCCATAGCACTTTGCACAGCTGAAATCAACTTTGGCATTACAAAATAGGAAACTTGTCAAAGCAAAAACGCATGACTATTTTTACCACTCAGTAAGTAAATACTTGCATAGCACATCAACACTCGAGATGTAGTGCCATGGGAAAGTGTAGGGAGGTACCTACAGCAAAGCTGGCAGAAACTAGTGGATTAAAATTAAACTTAAATGACATATAAAGGGGTTTTAGCTTTTAAACAACAACCATGTAAACAGAAGTAGGTTTGAGGATGTATCTTGGAAGCACCTTATGGGTAAGGTGAATATGCTGTAAGAGAAGAAATGCTTCTCAGAACATTTGTCTCCTTTTCACAGTAAACTTCTTTGTCTTTTAGACAATAAATCAGGCTAAGTTCAGTTTTTTGGTCTCTTGGGAGATTACTTGCAGTTCATTCTTTAAAACATCCAACACTCATATATATTAAAAGTATGTATATATATATAGAGAGAGAGAGAGAGAGAGAGAGAGAAACAATTGGCTATCCTGTTTAGGCAATAATGTAGAGAAGGGGGTTTCCTTTGTTTTAGCTTGTTAAAAAAGAAATTTGGAAAATTAATTTAGTAAAAGAGAGGTTTTTCTTGAAGTTGCTCTATTTTATTGTATTTGCACATCTCCAAGTAATTGTCAGAACAAATTAGGGTTCTTGCTTTTGGCTTACAGTTCTTTACATATATTTGAATTCAGTATAATTCCTTTCAAAGTGGTTTTTGTCCATTATAAGAATTGTCACTTTTGCAATCAAATCCAAGTAACATCTGCTCAGTGCAACCAGTCAATATTGTGGAAAAGTTCAAAGAATGAAGATCATTAGTAGTGTCAGCTTTACAACCAGAAGGTAAAGGCATTAAAGTGAGCAAGGATAATACCCAGCAATAGTAGCCTCATTAACCAGTGATTTATCATGATGAAAAGACCTGTTTAACCTTTGGTCTTCACATGCTTTCTGTTTTCAACAAAAAGGTCTATTATTTCTCGTGGTCAAGTGATAATTTGTGGATTGTTAAAGGGATATATTAAATTATATTTAAAACAATTATACAGATACTGTATTTGAAATGGGATTAGCCTAATCACAGTATGAATCCCTGCTCCCCTTTTAAATGCCTTAACCCATTTGGAAATTAAAATGAAGCCATTGCATGTTATCAGGATACCAACATGTTGTCTTTTATTTTTGTTACATTAAGCCAAATGTGTGCAACAAGTAACAGCCTTATTTCAAGTGTGTGAAAACCCTTGTATACTGTTCTCAGGGACGCATGTGTGAATACAGCAGACTTTTTCCTGCTGCCAAATATGCAGGTGCGCATTGGCTATCTTTAAAAATCCCCTTTTGCCCCCCATCCACACACCAGAATATTTATTTTAATTATTTGCATATAATTTGTTTAATTTTACTGCTATTGAAAAAGAACTGGACAGTGCAGGCAGATGCCACGTAATTTCTGCACAGCTCTGCCAGTGTAACTTATTCCTGACCTGTAACATCTGTGCTGCTCCAGTCCTCAGACTCTCTTGAGTAAAAAATGTCACTGGTGACAAATTGTGCCAAATGATACAGTGAGTTTTGTGATGTAGACAAATGTCCATCAAATTCACTTCACTTGTGACCTAAGCCAAATTTGCATCCCAGTCACTAGAGGCAAGAGGTTAATATTAGCATGTTATGTCACCTCACTTCCAATTTCGCTACGCTTAATTTTTGTTTTAACCTTTCTAGAAATATAAAGGTTAAAGTACAACTTGCAACTGCTATTTTCCTCTTCTTGTTTTTTCTTTAAAACAAATTAAAAAAGAGGTCTGAAGGACCATAATATGAATATGGGAAGCACTTTTTGAATGCTGATCAGCCTTTCTGAGGAGTATGGATTTCTATACAAAAGACAGGTATAAAAGCCAAGAGGAAGGCCAAGTCCACACTACGTGGGGAGGTCGGCTTAAAGTACGCAATTCCAGGTACGTAAAAAATGTGGCTGGAGTTGATGTATCTTAAGCCGAGTTTTGGTGCTGTCCTCACAGTAAGAAGTCGGTGGGAGAAATGCTCCCCTCGACTTCCCTTACTCCTCTTGAGGAATAGGAGTACCAGGTCGGAACCCCTCAGCATTTGATTTAGCAGGTCTTTTCTAGACCTGCTAAATTGACCGCTGGAAGATTGACCGCTGCTGCGTTGATCTTCCCACAAGTGGAGATGTGGCCGAACATAATGATATTGTTAAACAGAGCATTCAGATCATATACAGTGTACACCATTAGCCATCAAGTAGTAACAAGGAAATAATCTATTATGTTTTCTAATCTTAATGCTATTACCATGTGACATTGGTTATTAACCTGGAATCAACCTAACAATGTGACAGAATAGTGATCGTGGTAGTGTTCAGATTTAAAATGACCAGAGATGTAAGAAAACTATTTGGAAGATTTTGCCACATTTTCCAGCTGTTGCTTTTTCATATTCAGAGGGAGGAATATGATACTTGCTAAATTATATTTTATCTGTATAGATATCCTACCAGTCTGCCTATCTATGATCCAGATGTAATGTTTTAAAACTGAAAATGGACTCTTGTTTTTCTATATTGTCCAACAGTCTTCTATAAAAGAGTTTATAACTCTTGGGGAGTTGGGAGGGTGGGAGGAGTGGCGGGAGTGAGAATGCAGCTAACATACAGCCTGCTTTTGGGAGAGTTCAGGGATCTCAATTCCTCTGAGTTTCATTTAGGATTCAAGATGCTTTTACATTATAGGAAGCATTTGCAGGATAAGACCCCTATTAGGAAATACCATTTTATTAGACTTAATTCTCAACCCTTTCTTAAGGGACCTCATTGGCAAAATTCCCATTGACTACAGGACTGAGCACCCTTTGGGTGCAATTCTGGTCCCACTGAATTCAATGGGAGTTTTGCTACCCCCTGCAAGAGAGCCAGAGTTTCACTCTTTGTCTAAAAATTACAGTCAGAAAGGGAAGACAATGGGGGGGGGGAGGGCATGTGAGACTACATTAGAAAGAGAATAAAACAAATTAAAGATTTATAAAAGTGACTGCATGATCAAAGATCAGGGCCTTTATTATACCACTTGAAAAAGCAGAGGGACCACTGTCCTTCATTTTGGTGGCAATGAGAAAACATGCCTTAAACCCCCTCTGTCCTGATCTACTTAAAGGCAAAAAGCCTAATTCTCATTTACTCAAAGGTCCCTTTAATCTGGCAGTAGTACAGAGAGGCCTCTCTGTATAAACAAGAATCTATCTGAAAATATTTTTCAGTTTTAACTCATATTTTTCACCATTTCCCAATATTTTTGCCTGTAAAAATTCTGGGTTTTGGTTTTGACAGTTTTGGGTGTTGATTTGTTTGTTTTGAACAGTGAAATGGATTAACTGTCACTATGTAATGAGTGCACACAAAGTTGCAGTGTTCTCTTTTAAATGAGTGTGTGGAATGGAATTGGGATGAAAGCAAGTAGACAAGTCAACTACTTGACTACTTGCATTTCCCCACCTCCCCACTGCTGCCTCTGTGTCAGAGGCAGCAAGTGGGGGGGAGAGCAGGAGCCAGTGCTGGGGGCTTAAAAGCTGGTTCCCCCCAGCAACATCTCCACAGTGCTGCCTGCCCCCCTCCCCGCTGCTGCCTGTATCAGAGGCAGCTGCACAGGGATGAGGGGCAGGGGAGACTGCCACAAAACAGCCTCTGCCCGCGGTGGGCCCAGGCAGTAGAGCTACTCATATTTAACCGCGGGTATGTCTACGCTTAAAACATAATAGCAGTACAGAGACAGAGGTGCTGCTGTTGCACTTCAGGTTGAACACTACATATGTCAAGAAGAAGGTTTCTTGAATCAGGGCGGATAATCTGTCTTCCCGAGAGGCAATGGCCTCTCTTCCATCAACCTAGCATCAACACTGGGGTTAGGTCAGTATTGCTACTGCTCTCAGGGTTTTATGATTTGTTTGTTTGTTTGTTTGTGTGTGTGTGTGTGTGTGTGTGTGTGTGTAAAAACCACACTCCTGAGAGACATAGCTATGCTGATGTAAGTTTCTAGTGTAGACCAGCCATGTGATTAGTATCTGGCTCATTTGTTCATGTGCTGGTATAAATTTAAGAGAATTATTCACTCAGAAGGGCTTTAGTTACTGTAATACTGAAAAACTGGACACACTTTATTCTTATCCAATGATCAGTCATTTAAAAATGTTAGTTGACTTGTTTATTTTCACTTTTATAAAGGATTTGCCCTAAATATTCCTAATGTGCCATAATAACTTATTTCCTTCCCTTAGCAATAAAAGTAGGTGACTATAACTCCACAAGGAGATGTTTTTAGCACAAAATAAAGTTTCTAGATATGCTGTGCAACTGTGTCCAATGACAGAGTTTACAAACTGCACAGCAATAGATGAGGTATGAAATAACTGGCTTGCATGGGGAATATCTACATACACATTAAAATGCACTCCGTCTTGGAATTGGCTTTCTCCGTCCCACCCCCATTCTCTGCTGTCTAACAAAAGATTTTCAACAAAAGAAATTCTTCCTGGTTTGTAAAACAGTTGTGTAAAACTTGGACTGTAAAGCCACAGTTGACTGCTTTAATGTGAAACAGTTGGGAGGGTGGGGAATCACTGGCAGGTTGGGACAGGACCCAGCAATGGTGCCCTTATTCTGTCTAGAGTCTACTTAGTCACACCACCTGCTCCCCCTTTTATTTCAAAGGCAAACCAGTCATGACAGTCTGAACAGACAGATGTTAGTCTCAATACCTTGGACACACGGCACCAGACGGTGAAGGGGAGTTAAGAAAAGATAAATGAAGTGATCAATAAAGATAAGGGACCTGTTTAGCAGTAAATGATGGGGATAGGACAGACCAAACAAGGGGTGAACGTGCATTAAATAATGCAAGTGTGCATTCAGCTAAACTTAAACTTTTCAAATCCATGTATTGTTCAAAAAGAATCCCCCCTCCCCGCCCCATCAGTTATTTGTAGTTTAGGTAGATATGATAAAGTGCTCATGTGCACAGGCAGTCACACAAGTATAGGTATCTTCCAGCTGAGCTGGCTGTTTGGTGCTTAGCTGTAGCGTGTTGGGGTGGAGGGTGGGAGAGACATGGGCATGTGTTCGGAGCTGGGTAATCATCCTAGCCATGCCATCTTTGGTCATGACAAAACAAACAAAAACTGCTGTAAGCAGAGGTGGAGTTTTGGGGATGGAGCAGAGAGACAATGGTCTTTATAGAAGGTTGAATGTTAACTGGGAGAAAATGGTAGGGATTACTTTGTAGATATTAGTCGCTGTATATGTTAATCTCCATCGGGTTTGTTTTGTTGTTGTTCTGTGTTTGTACAGCATCTAGCACAATGGGATACTGATCCAGGCCTAGGGCTCCTAGGCACCATGGTAATACAGATAATTATAATTTTTTTTATCCCTTTCAGTGTGTATAATCACTGAAGGAGCAAAGTTACAGGAAAAGTCCTGTGGCCTTATATACCAGTGGTTTGTACTGCACATACAGGTGAGTGAACGATAATGTTAATCATTTTTGAAATCTGTAATGGTCAGTGAACATGAATGATACAGTCTGTTTCCTTCCAAAGCAGCAGTAAATGCTGTTGTGTACCCTCCACAAGCAGTCCTGAGTCAGATGTAGGGGACTGGGCTAATGTGAGTACATTCTCTGCAGGGCCAGACAGCTCACACAGCTGTGCAAAGAGGCAGCTTTCAATGCAGCATGGCTTTTATCTCTGAGTACTGTATGTCCTTCCACAGGAATGTCCTAGATCAGGGATGGGCAACCTAAGTTGGTGAGTGGGCTGCATGAGCAAGCTCACCAATGGGGGCGTGTTTGAACGCAAAGGGGGCAATTGCCCAAGGGCTTTGAAGGCCTGGACCTTAAAGGGGGTGTGACCACCCCAGCGAGTCACTCCACATTCGTGTGCGGTCAGCGGGGAGTAGCCAGGCTTCTTGCGACTACTCGTGGCCGTCGCGGCCCCTCACGGAGGAGGGGAAAGGGGGACCCGGGCCCGCCCCCACTCACGGGTCTCAGCCCAGGGCCCTAAGGACTCGGATCTAGGGAGATCCGGTCTGGCTGACGGGGTTTTGCACCGTAACTCGTCAGCCCGCCAACCACTCGAGGGTTCCGCCCTGGGCTGCTTCCTTTCCCCCTTCCACTAACCCAACTCAGTCTCGTAGGCCCGGGTGGGCCTTTCTCCCTTATCGGGGGTTTTCAGTGGAAGGGAGGCTGCGACTTTCCAGTCGTTGCTCAGGGGGTCGCGGCTACTCCTGCCTGGACCTCTCCAGGCACTGCCTCCCCGGGTTGGGCTCGCCGCTCTTTCTCCCCCTTCCATCTCGGCGGCGGCGCGCTTTTAAAGAAGGCGCCGTCCCCTCGGCACCAATCCCTGCCCGGGGAGGGGTGGAGGAGCATTGCGTGGCCACGCTCCTGGAGCCCTGCCCCCGCCGTACTCGCCCCCACGCCACTTCCCCGCGGTGGGGCCAGTCCCCAGCGTCTCTCTGCCGGTGCTGTCCGTGACGTCATCACGGTGTGGCGAGCCCAGGGGGACTCCTGGGGCCACGCTCCGGTGTGGGGCGGAGGCACCCCGTCACAGGGGGATATTCACCTTCTGCTTCCTAGCTGAGAGACAGTAGGTGCCTCTCTGAGAAAACCAACATTTCTCCATCCTTCTGCAGCTCCAGGCTCCTGGACCTTCCTCTTAGCTGTGTAGAGTGGGTATCTGTATGTTCATTTCAGGGTGTCCCCCACCCCTGTACCCCATCTCTGCAGAGTGGGGGACAGGGGAGACAGGAGGCTTTGGCTCTGATTGAACCACAGCAGCGCTTTGATTGGATGCAGAGGGAGTGCACAGCTCTCACGAGTCAATATTGTGTGCAATCAGCATGCACCTCTCTTCACATGCATGTCACTTTAGTAATACTGGCAAGAAAAAACCCCTACCTGGTTGGAAACCAGCAGAATCTGGCAACCCTGCACGTGGGTCTCATGGGCCATACATAGAACCTTGATGGGCCACCGTGCTAGATCTGGTTGTTGGTAAAACTAATCCTAGTAATTCAGTGTATCTGTTGTCTCCAGCCAAACAATTCCTGTAGGCATTCGTAAGTCTATGAAAACACTGCATAGTTCAGCTCCTCCTCTCAACCGCAGCTCAGGTAATTGGGATCTCAAAATTAGATTTTGTGTTTAACCCCATTAGCTTTTTAATTGGAAGAGATGCAGAAGTCCTAGACTCCTTGTTTACACAGGCCTGATGGATAACAAAGATATCTATGCAAGTGGTATAGCAGAGCCCATTCCAGAGTTAGAACCAACAAAGTCCTAAAGGAGAGTTAAAACAAAAAACAGGACTATGTAGCACTTTAAAGACTAACAAGATCATCTTTCTATCCAAGTGCAAAAAGATGGACATCATACCCAAAGGACTGAAAGTGAACAATCCATTAAGATCAACATACTGTACTGACTACAGTGAGAGACTCTGCTTCACACTATCCAAGAAATTAAGGAACCACCTGATAAGTATTTTATACAAGAAATAGAAAAACATCAAGAATGACATCTCTAATCTAGAGATTCTCATCTCAAGACAAACCTCCACACTGACTCACACCTTACAAGACTTTTGTTCCACCAGACAAGAAATCTACTATACACACTTCTATTCCCTACAACAAAGAAAGGACAATAAACTTTCTAAACTGCTCCATAGCACAAGCTACAACAGCAACTACCTCAACCCACCGGATAATATTGTTAACCTCTCCAGCTACAAACTCAACCCAGCAGAAGAGTCTGTCTTATCCCGGGGTCTCTCTTTCTGCCCCACCTCCCCCACAAACTGGATTCAATTTTGTGGTGACCTTGAGGCTTTCTTTCGCCGCCTCCGCCTACGAGAATATTTCCAAACTATCAATGAACATCAGTCTGACCAACCAGATCCTCCCTATCAACACCAAAGGAAAAATAATTCTATATGGACTCCCCCTGACGGTCGGAATTACAATCTGGATTTCTATATACAAAGCTTCCGCAACAATGCACAGACTGACATTATTCACAAACGACAACAAGCGACACACAATCTCAGCCGCGCTGAACACTATGCTATCCAGAGTCTCAAAAGCAACCCGGACATTATAATCAAATCAGCTGACAAAGGGGGTGCTGTGGTCATTATGAATAAGTCCGACTATAACCAGGAGGCAACCAGACAACTCTCCAACACCACATTTTACAAACCTCTCTCCTCTGATCCCACCTCAGAATACCAAAAGAAACTACACTGTCTCCTTAAAGACCTCCCTACATCTACTCGGGACCAAATCCACACAGAAACACCTCCTGAACCCCGACCAGGATTATCTGCTTCCCAAAATCCATAAACCGGGACACCCCGGACGTCCCATCATCTCAGGTATCGGCACGCTCACGACTGGATTATCCAGCTACGTAGCCTCTCTTCTCAAACCCTACGCAACCAACACTCCCAGCTATCTCCGAGATACTACTGACTTCCTGAGAAAACTACAAAACATCGATAACCTCCCTGATAACACCATCCTTGCTACCATGGATGTAGAAGCTCTATACACCAGCATCCCACATGAAGATGGATTACAAGCAATTAGAAACACTATCCCAGAGGACACCACTGCCAACCTGGCAGCAGTCCTATGTAACTTTGTTCTCACCCACAATTATTTCCATTTTGAGGACAACTTATACCTCCAGATCAGTGGCACAGCCATGGGTACCCGCATGGCCCCACAGTATGCTAACATCTTTATGGCTGACTTAGAACAACGTTTCCTCAGATCCCGTCCCCTTTTGCCCCTTCTATACTTACGCTACATCAATGACATCTTTATGATCTGGACCCACGGCCAAGAAACACTGGAGACATTCCACAGAGATTTTAACAACCTACACCCCACCATCAACCTCAGCCTGGATCATTCTACACGAGAGATCCATTTCCTGGATACCACAGTACAAATCACCAATGGTAAATTAGACACCACTCTCTACAGAAAACCCACTGACTCATACAGTTACCTTCATGCCTCCAGCTCCCATCCAGAACACACCATACGATCCATCATCTATAGCCAAGCCCTTCGATACAACCGCATCTGCTCTAATCCCACTGACAGAGACCAGAAACTTCAGGATCTCTACCAAGCATTTATAAACCTCAATTACCCACCTGGAGAAATAAAAACACAAATTGAAAGAGCCAGATGAATACCCAGAAACCATCTACTTCAAGACAGACCCAAGAAAACCAACAATAGAACACCACTTGTCATCACCTATAGCCCCCAACTTAAACCCGTCCAACATATTATCAATAAACTACAACCTATACTAGAACAGGATACTACACTCCGAGAGGCTCTGGGAGACAGACCCATAGTCTCCTACAGACAACTACCTAACCTTAGGATGATTCTTACCAACAACCACAGGACATACCACACTAATACCAACCCTGGGACTTTTCCTTGCAACAAACCCCGTTGCCAACTTTGTCCACATATTTACTCTGCTGACACCATTATTGGACCTAACCAATTCAGTTATAAGATCAAGAACACATATTCCTGCTCATCCAGAAATATAATCTATATCATCATGTGCCGACAGTGTCCATCTGCTATGTACATTGGACAAACGTCTCAGACGCTTCGCCAAAGAATCAATGCACACAAAACGGATATCAGACAGTATCACAAAGAAAAAACAGTTTCTTGCCATTTCAACCAGAAAGGGCATTGTCTCAATGACTTGATTACCTGCATACTGCTTCAAAGACATTTTCACACCAGGCTTGAAAGAGAAACCTCTGAACTGTCATTCATGCTTAAATTTGACACTTTACGCCGGGGACTCAACAAAGACTCTAATTACCTTACCCATTACAAAGATAGCTTTCCCAATTATCACCTCTAATATCATTAGCTCACAGACATTTACCTCCCCCCACCCTTATCCCCCCTCTGTTCTGAAATTTGATTTGTCCTTTTTTATGTGTGTTCATTTTTTTTGATTGTATCCCTTTGGTATATATGGTCATGCCTATTTTCTTCCACAATTTGATCTGAGGAAGTGGGTCTGGCCCACGAAAGCTCATCACCTAATAAACCATCTTGTTAGTCTTTAAAGTGCTACGTAGTCCTGTTTTTTGCTTCAGCTAGACTAGACTAACACGGCTACATCTCTATTACTAAAGGAGAGTGTGACAGGGCCTTCCCTATGCTTTTTGAAAATATGCCTATGAATATACATGACAGGGTGGACCAGGCCCTGAAGACTCCTGCTGGGACTTGTGGCCTTGCCACACACCACCCCAGAAAAGAAGACCCAGAGAAGTCCTCCAAGTAGGCTAGAGTGACAGCAGATGAAACAGCCAATCAGGGACTAGGAAGGCACTATAAAAGGAGTTGCAAAACCAGTCAGTTCAGTGCCCCTGGAGACCTCAAGTTGTGAGGACAGCAGATATGACAATGTCTACCTAGACAGCATGTACGATGCGATTGCAGGTACTCTGGGCAAGAGAATATAGGACCTGAGAAACTGAGGCTAGAAAAGATGGATGTTTATTGGAGGACCGGGGTGGCTCAGCTCGTCAAGCAGCAGAAGGGACTATTTTGGCTGCTGTGAAGGTGGCACCCAAACTCTGTGGGAGACCCAACACCAAGGAATGGTGGTCTGTGCCTGAACCTTAAAACTGTTATGCCTGTGGGTGCAGGGGACACATGAGGAAAAAATACCCCTACTGGGTCGAGAGGGCTCCATCGGAATAAAGAGAAAGATGGCCTAGCACCTTCTGTGAGGATAGCAAGGGGGCCCTGAATATGTTGGGCCTGTGGGGAGTCCAGGCATGTAAAGAGGAAATGCCCTAATGGGTAAGGCCCAGACTAGCCCTGAAAAAATGGCTAAGCCAAACACTGACTATGAAAAGGCTGTGGGCAGTTGAAGGCATGAGGAATGCTTCTACTGCCATATTAAGTCCCATATAAAGAGGCATCACCCCCAGAGAAAGAACAGGGAGTGCCAAATGGCTGGGCTCAGCCTGACTCTCCTAAAGGTGGGGATGGTAAGACCAGGGCCCAGTATGATGGGATGGACCAGGCCCGGAAGCCCCCTACTGCAGGCTAGTAGCCTTGCTACACTCCACCCCACAAGAAAAGTCATAGAAAAGTCCTCCAGGCAGGCTAGTGTGGCAGTGGCCAATCCAGGCTGAGGAAGGCCCTATAAAAGGAACTGCAGGACCAGAATCAGTTCAGTGCCTTTGGAGACTTCAAGCTGAGAAGACCCTTAGGAAAGGGTGAGGAAGTGGTAAACAGGAGGGGTAAGCCTGGGAGCACCACTCTTTGAGTGTGTCCAGACTGGAAGAATGGACTCAGAGACACTACAGAGGGCACCCCAGTAGATGTTTTCTCTGGAAGAGGATTCACATGCAGGGTGTGTGACTTGGCTGGAGGGCTGAGTTGCCAAAGAGGCTTTCAAACAGACAGAGTGCAGACACATGCACTCGCCCAGAGGCTCATGAAAGTTGTCACTGCATTACAATATGAATAACTGGAGAATGCTTTATGAAAAATAGTTCTTGCAAGGTATCACTGGAAAGCTTGTTATATGCTGAATGTGTATTTTTGTATGCGTGTGCCATTTCTGTATCTGAAATTAGGAATACTGAGTGTAGATATATTATCAGTGGATTCCAGCCCATTAGGAACAACAATGAAGAAGCCAGACACAGAACTAATAGCCCAGTTTCAAGAGACACTTGATTGGGGGAGTACTATCTTCCTGCAGACGTGCTACCTGGATATTGACTCATGTAGGATTGTGATCATGTCACCTGAAGTTGGAATCCATTTTGAATTTTTGTACTTTTTCATAGAGGTGTGAGGGAATCGAACAAAGGCTTCCTGCCCAGGGAAATTCTATATAAGGCACGGGAAGTAAACAATAATTGTTTTCAGATTTACAGACTGCTTCTCACTACAAGAGGATACATAAAAACACCTGGAAACAAAAGGACCGTAATGACAGGGGTGGAGTAGAACTGCTAGACCCTCATCAGAAGACACAACTCTGGTCTGAGAAGGACTTTACCTGAAATAAGAAGTAGGGTGAGAAATTATCGTTTGCAACAAGTTCTGTTAGGGTACATCTACACAGCAGGGCTAAAGCCTAAATGAGCTATACAACTTGAGCTACATCAATTGCGTAACTTAAATCAAAATAGCTTACTTCGGTTTTTGGCGCTATCTACACAGCAGAAGGCTGAGAAAGAGCACTCTTTCTCTAACTTCCCTTACTCTTCATACAATGAAGGTTACAGAAGTCAGAGTAAGAAGTCCTCCAGCTTGACATTATTTTGCCGTTATGTTGAAATAACTTCTTGTAGTGTAGACGCAGACTTTGTTGTTTTGGAATAATGTCAGTTATTCCAAAATAACGCTGCTGTGTAGACATAGCCTTAGGGTATTAAGCTTAGATTGCATCTTTTATTTTGTTTAGTAACTTACATTATTCTGTCTACTATCTCTATGACCACTCATCCTACTTTTTGTACTTAATCTATGTTTATTAATAAACCCAGTGTAAATTGTTACCGGGGGGGGGGGAGCACACAGATGTGCACATCTTTTTACTTTTATGAGTTTGCTCTGTATAAAACTTTATACAGAGTAAGACAGATTTATCTGGGGTTCTGGTCCCATTGGGTTCTGCACCTGTGTGCTGCAGCAAGTCCCTTTGCCTGAGCCTTCCCAGAGCTGATCTGATCTCAGTGTCTGTATTACTCTGCTGTGGGCCGAGACCCCCTCTCTGTGCCATCACTGGAAGAGACTGGACAGTCTGGCTCAGCAGAACAGGGTGCTAGGGTGCCCCAAAGGGCAGGTAGGTGGGCTCAGAGGTATTTCAGGATATCAAGTGACATTCTCAAGGGGATCTCTGTGAACAAATCCATCAGAGATCTTGTGTCCTTCATGAAAGCTACTACAGTATCTCCTTCCAAGCAGTCTGTGTAGTGGAAAAGGAGAGGGACTCAGAGATTGGCATATCAGAGCCTGCAGAGGCAATGGTAATGGTGGGTGTTGTATAAAGACGTAGAATTTCAACAATTCCTTCAGGTGGGGCCATTATTTCAGGGCCAATGGGTCCTGATGTAAAGCTTTCCCCTGATGCTGGGATTGCTCAAAAGCATCCTCACTATTTTCCTAGCTAAGCTATTTGCCTGTCAGTCACTCAGGGATGGATGCCTTTCCCCCAGGCAGGGTCAGGAGGAGATTCCACAGCAGTGTGTCGTGATATGTCCAATTATGCTGTGGAGTACTGGTTGGGTCAAGATTTGTAGCAGAAATTTTTCATGGTTCATTTTTATGTCAGTATTTTTGTGTGAAGAGTCAGGGATTTAAATATAGTCTTTCAATCTTATTGGCAACCCAACGACACCACAGGGTGCTAATACTTCGACTGACAATGAAAACCCAGCAAGAATAAAAAATGAAACTGACCAATTGTGCAAGTTTAGATGAAATTCAAAAGGGTACGAAAGAACAGGAACAGTGAAAAACTCACTCTGGCTTTTAAAACTACAGATTAAAACTCTCTTAAGCAGGATTCTCTGGTCCAGCAACATCCATGGTCCGGCATGGGTGTTGCAGGACCAGAGAGTCCTGGTGGAGGACCAGTGGCAAGGATCTTTGCGGGACCGGTAGGGCAGTGGGATGCCCGCAGCAAGCCTGCTGTCAGTTCGTGGCAGCAAGTCTGCCCAGCAGGGTTGGGAGACATGCATGAGGCTGCTCAGTGGAGCAGGGATCTGTGGCACATGCGGCTGCCCAGTGGGTCCCAGATTCCCCAGTGCGTGCACATGGCTGCCTTGTGGGTCCCGGATCCCCAACATGGCATGCATGGTGCAAATGTGGCTGCCCTGTGGGACCTGGAGCCCCAGTGTGGTTGCCCTGTGAGTTCCAGAGCCAGGGCAGCAATAGCTGCCCAGCAGGGTTGGCAGGACAGTGGGGCCAACAGAAGGTGAGGAGCTGGCTGGGAGGCCAGTGGGCCAGTTGGGGGGGCTGGCAGCAGGGGGTCCAGAAATGATCTCCCCTTCTCTGGTAAAATCCCTCATCTGGGACCGACCAGGTCCCAAGGGTGCTGGACAAGGGAGGTCCAACCTGTATTTCCACTTTCATAAACTGAGGTGTATAGTGAGGAAAAGTGAATCTTTCAAATGTCTTTAGTTTTAATCTATCACCACCTAGTCATTGTCTTTATTCACAAGAAAAAGTGATCTGGGGTAAAACGTAGGTCCTGCTATTTCTAAGGCAAGGATGCTTTCACACTGTCTGGCTGACAAATGCTTGGCTCCCAGAGATCCTGTGACATAGTTACTTGGAGGGGGAAAGAACATTTCTAGGCTCTTTTATTTTTAGTCTCTTCTTTTGCTCTAGAATCAAATTGTGTGGCAGCATGTGCATGCCAATGGAGATTTTTTTGATCTCTCAGATCAGTGTCAGTGTTGGGATGTTGGTGTGTGGTAAATATGAGGAGCAGCAAAATGTCCCATTCCCACAGCACAAGTATGTGCGGTGCTGTAGAAAAGCTGCTTTGCCTGTTTTATCAGGTCCTAATCCTGTGACGTGCTGAGCAACTTCAGCAGCAGGCAACTGCTGACTGTATTGTGCAAAAACACGGAGCCTACCCACCACCGCAACATAACCCACTTTAATTACCTTAATAAATTCCATGCTTAATGATTTACATCTGTGAGATTATCATTCATAGAGCTGGCAATAAAGCTGTTTAATTTTATGAGATATTTTATAATTCTAGCTCCAAAAAAGGCATGGTACATTAGTGTTGGTACATCAGCTTAATGTGCATGCAGCGTCATAAAATGATTCAAACAAACAACTGGGAGCATTATTATATTCTCTGGTATTCACCACAGTGCTGCTGCTAGAGCATGATTCATTTGGCAGCTTTCTCTTAAAGTTTATTGATATCCCTTTAGTAGAGCCTGGATCTTTTTTAGTATTTCATCAGCCTGCTTGGTGAGAAGCATCCTATGAACGACATACATGTTTGTTAATAGCAGTAATGATTATAATCTACTCTAGAGCCACCTGGCAGGTATAGGGCCTGACTCTGGAAGACACTGAACACCTTTCAGGATTAAGCTCTAAGAGGCATGATCCCCCAATCGGGTAAGTGCCCTTATGTTAAAGTGGGGAAAACTGGATCCTTTTTGCTGTAATATATTTGTGGCAGTAACATGTATGGGATACTCATGGGAAAATCAGTGACATTTAGAGTGCTCAGCACTTCACAGGATCAGTAGCAAGCCATTTAGGAGCTCAGATAGTACAATGATAGGCAAAGATTTGTGGGATCTACACTGAGCTGCACTATCATAGCCTAGGGCATATCCATCTACTCATTTCAAGAATATGACCAACAAAAATGAGCCTTCGACAATGTGGAATTAGGCTAAAAGTTGGAAAAACTTCCTTCTAGTGCCTATTCTTGTTCCCAACAAACTCAACAGGAATTACATTGACTCCTGAATATTCATAAACAAACTCCTGGCTGAAGTTCCTGGCACGATTGCCTTGTATTAATGCTTTTTAAAAATCACTGCCCATAAAAGAGATCTGTTATTTAGGCAATGATACTTTCTCTTGCGATGATACTTTCTCGTGGCACAAGATTACTGGCAAATACATTTTCCATTGTATAGACTATAGGATAAAACGGGAAGGGAAGTGGAGTAGAAACAGAGACATAACAAAACATTTGATCCCCTTTACTGCCTTGTGTTGATAAAATGAAAAATATTTCCAACTGTAAAATGCCATGTTAGTAAGGCAGTAAACCATTTTGATTTATTTCCAAGCTGGTTAATTGAGGAAACTGTGTTATAAAATAAAACTACATCTTTTGGGCCTGTTCCTGCAGTCGTTACTTAGGTAAATCATCAGTTAAAGTCAAGGGCTTTTTAGTTTATGTTGCCTGAGTAAGGACTGCTGGCTTGGGGCATGTGTTTGAAGCTCTTCAGGACATATTCATTAAAAACCAATTATGTAGGCCAGCCTATATTATGAATCTTTTACTCGTGAGCAATGGTTCATATTACGCATATGATACAGGAAGAAAAATAGAACACTTGTGCCTACAAGAAGCAAGGACTGTCATGTGAATGGAGGTCCAATGAGGGTGCAGTACAAATGAAATATCCCTTTTGTCTTTAAATGATGGATGTACTTATTGCTGAAATTGCCCTTATTCAATCCAACCGGAGTAGTTAACCAAACTGGAATGTATGATACAGTTTACAGGAGGATGAGGCTGATATTTTTCCTGTGCTGTCGCAGCTCCCTCGAACATCCTCTCTCATAGAATTTTAGGGACCATGGAATTATATTTGCATAGAAACCTTTTTATTTAAAAACATCTCCAAGCACTGCACACTGATTTTATTTTGCAGTATATTGTTGTCTAAGCTGTCTATTATCAATGCTCAGGGAAGGGTTGGCTAGACATACTGCCTGTGACTGTTAATTAATAGAGGTGCCAGTCACAAAATATATTTACAGGGCATTTCTAGAAAATTGGGGTGTTGGCCAACCTAAATGAACAACTTATCTTCATTTAACCATATGACCCTGAAGTCAGTGAGACAGATTTTATGAGCAAAGATACTCATGTGAGCAAAATAGCAGGACTGGGCCTAAAGTAGGAACAGAAGTTAAAGGAATCTTCTTGGCAAACTAGTTTCCCAGCTATTGAATAAGCCAAATATAGCAAAGGAGACTACTGGGCTGCCTGAGATGTGTATGATAGGGCACAAACAAACATAAACAGATCACTGTTAGGCATCTAATGTGTTCACTAAAAGTGTGTTTACACTGCACCCGGAGCTCGAAATAAACTACGCAACTTGAGCTACGCAAATTGCATAGCTTATTTTGAGTTCATTTCAAAATAGCTTATTTTGAAATTTGGCGCTGTCAACACAGCACCAAATTTTGAATTGAGCGCTATTTCAAAATGTCTCTTGCGCCTCGTGGAATGAGCTTTACAGGGAATAGCGAGCCCATTATATTTTGAAATAACGGGCTTGCTTAAAAGATGCGGAATACCTACTTTGGGATACCAGAAGTATTCCAAAATAGCGCCGCAGTGTAGACGTACCCTAGGAAAGTTCCATCTTGATACTTGTCCTTGTTGAAAATGATTTATGAAAGTATCACACAATTTAAATTTGTCTTGACCTCTACAGAGTCTTTTGGCTGCCCTCATGGCTTCATTAATCATCCATGCAGCAGAATAGTGATCTGATTTCTGAGAATATGGAAGTAATGTTAGTCTGATGTATGTAGTATTTTCCCAGAGACAAGGCTGGCATTGTCAGAGCTGCTGCATGGATGTGTCTGAAGGACCTGCCCCACTGCAGTCTGCTCAAATCGTGTAGAAAAAAGGAAATGGAGAGTTCTGGGGTCTTGGAAGAGAAGTGATTTATTGTACATGTTGTTGGCGTCGCCTGTAATTTTCTGAAACTCCTCCAATTTGGACACAGGATCAGATACAAAACAGCTGGAGGTTTTTGAAACCTACAGTGGGAGGATGGATGAAACCAAAATGAGGGAACTGATTGGTCCCAGTGGCAGCCAGACCTTGCTAAATGAAAGGGAGTTATGGTGATGGTGATTTGTCTCTGGTACCTTGTGTAGGATTCGAAGGCATTTTAAGGTAGTTTTAACCATCAAATTAAGTTTTTATGCAAAAAAAATTAATTTGGAAACATTAATTCAAACAGATGTTACAGGTCTTTCTTTTCATGTCAGTGAAACAGTTTTGGGGTTGTTGTTTTTTTTCAAATTGAAACTGAAGCCCTGCACAAATCTACAGTGTATATAGGTAAATGGACAAATCTGAACACTGAATCCAAACATCTGAGCTTTGGGAAAGTTCACATTTGGATCTGGATTCCAAACCGCTCCAGCCAGTAGTGATCAGATTAAAACATTACATTGTGCTCATTATAGCGATATGGGGCCAATATGTCACAGGGTTGCAATCCTACCTTAGCAGAGATGGTAACTCTGGTGCATCTGGCCCTCTGGGACATTGGAGGAGTCTCTGGATACAGTAGAGCCAGTATGGCCAGCTCTAGGCCACCTCCCACACAAGCCACTGGCACAGGATTTGTGTTGGAGAAGTTCTCAAGGGTACAAGGGTGAGGTCAGAGAGCTGCTATCCTCTAACTATTCCTGGCTTCCCCAGTGGCTTTGAGAGGCAAAGAGTACGTGGACATTTGTCAAGAGAGCCATTCGTCTGTTCCAGGTGCAGTGGGGGCTGAAGCATGCCCCCAAAGGCCTGGGATAGATGAAGTGCTCTTCGTCATCCCCCTTCTCCCTGCAGCTAGCTGCTTTCAGGACAGGCCTTAGGAAAAGTTGAATTGGGCTCATAATGTTCAGCTCTTGACTTTTGATGTAGGTGTTAGGTAAAGACTATCTCTAACTGAAATACTCCCCTATAGTACTGGATCCCTGTAGTACTGGATCCCAAACAACTGCAAGTGCATGAGAACTAGAAAGCAAAACTGAGCAGACACAGAAGCTCAGATAAATCAGGCAGGTTATTTTGTATCATCTGAGAGAGACACAGTGGTCTCAATGTAAATGATTAAAAAGTCAATTATCAAGATCATGGTTTTTATCTTGACAATGAGCCTTAAATTATTTGTTGGTGCTGATTGACTGTATTAATTTTTGTATATCTGATTAGGGCTGGCTGTTTTTATCACACTCCCCAATACTGGTTGGACCTCCCTGGTCCGGCCCCCTCAGGACCTGACCGTCCAGGATCAGGGATTTTGCCGGATCAGGAGTGGTCATTTCTGTCCCCCCTGACACCAGCCCTCCTCCAGCCCTGGCCCAATCGCTGGCCTCCCAGCTAGCTCCCCCCTTTTGCTGGCTCCCGCTGCTCTGTCAGCTTCCACTGCAGTGCCCAGCAGCCCCTGCTGCTTCTGTGCGCACCGGGCTCCCACTGTAGTGCCTCCATGCACTGGGTTCTAGCTGCAGTGCCCAGCATCCCCATTGCCTCCATGCACCAGGCTCCTGCTCCCCTACTGGACAGTCCCACTAATCGTATGGGGCTCCCCCTGCCCGGCTGAGAAGCCCTGCTGCTGCATGCCGGGTTCCCGCTGCCCTGCCAGCCTGCCGGGCTCCCAGGTGCTAGCTCTCCAGTGGGACTTTCTAGTTCTGGAACATCCATGGTCCTCCTGGACCATGGATGTTGCTGGACAAGAGAATCCCAGGTAAGAAAGTTTCAATCTGCATTACAAGCAGGCTGTGTCTAGACTGGCCAGTTTTTGCGCAAAAGCAGCTGCTTTTGCGCAAAAACTAGCCAGCTGTCTACACTGGCCGCTTGAATTTGTGCAAGAGCACTGACGTTCTAATGTAAGAAATCAGTGCTTCTTGCGCGAATACTTTGACGCTCCCCTTCGGGCAAAAGTCCTTTTGCGCAAAAGGGCCAGTGTAGACAGCTCAGTTTTGTTTTGCGCAAAAAAGCTGTGATGGCTAAAATGGCGATCGGGGATTTCTTGCGCAAAAGCGCATCTAGATTGGCCACGGACGCTTTTGCGCAAAAAGTGCTTTTGCGCAAAAGCGTCCGTGCCAATCTAGATGCTCTCTTGCGCAAATACTTTTAACGGAAAACTTTTCCGTTAAAAGTATTTGCGCAAAATCATGCCAGTCTAGACGCAGCCGCAATGTCCTCAAACTAGAGTAAGAACACCAAATAAAGAGACATTACAAATATTAATTGTATTGGCCTAAACATAGTGAGATTGTAGGAGAAATTTTGTGTTTAGGGATAATAAGCAAAATCAAAGTGGATTATTTGGCTGACATTATAATTTTCAGTTAAACCCTCTTTTTTGGTTCTCATCACAATTTCATTTAAATAACCTTTCCTCCAGTTTTCAGCCATAAGGCAACAGAAGGGCTGTGTTCACCAAATTGCTGATGGAAATTATGTGGCCATGTTGAAATGTCGACCATCTCCTTGTTCTGAAAACATTGTGGTTCTGTTGAATGTGCACTGTGTGCCATTTATTGCTCCATACTCTGCCAGACAATGTTTGGCTTCAAGGTTTTCCAAACTGCTTTGTGTGTTTTCTAAATGACCTTACTGGAGATGCATTGGTGAGTCTATGGGAAAGATAATTTTACATTTTTTACATCATCACTCACAGAGTGATTACTCCAGCTGTACAAATAACATAGGAAATAGATTTTTTTTTTGCATTAAAGGTATGCAAGCCCAACAAATACTTGCAACAATTGCTTCTTAAGTCACCAAAATTTAAAACTATTCAGTTTCCTTGTAAGGAGCTCACGGCTTCTTTGATGCTGAGGTTTGTTAAGCTCAAATGTGGAAAACCAATAAAATAATAAAAAGGCTCCAGAGGTGTTTATAGATTTCAATTATCTCTTGCTTTCTATCCCAGGATTGGACTAGGCAGGATTGTGCTGCCTTCAAGTAGTACTTGAGGCTAGGCTGCATTTTATATTGGCTGTCTTCACATTCTTCAGCGTTTCTTCTTTGTAGCTGAATTGCCTTAGTTTGAGTAGTGTACAGAGGTGCTAAGAGCTAGCCTAGACAAAGCAGACATGCTTCACAAAAGCAAAGGAGCAAAAGGAGGCAAAATTGAATCTCTAGCACCCAGCTCCTGAGCAAACAGACAAAACTAATGGATCCACTCTTGCTCCTCCCATCCAATTACTGTGATCCAGTAGAGAGAATATGGCAACATCGGTTCACACAAATTCTAATACTCTTAATCCCTTCCATACATATAAACCTCACATTCACCAACATTACTTCATTATCAAGCCACCCAGGCAGACTGAGTGCTGGAATGGACCCACCAGCTGCAAAAACCTGCCTCCTTCAGGTTTTAATCAGCTAATGAGGGATATGCAAATGACAAGCTTATGGGATTATGGTTTGTCTAACAGCAGTCCTCCCCACAGTGATACAGTACTAATACAGGTGTTAGTAAACTGGTTATTAGGCACTGGCTAATTTAGGCCCATTCATGCTGTGATTGTGCTCTCGGCCCTGCCATTTGTACTAGTGTTTGTGGCCCAGTAGGAGATCTATTAGTACTGTGGTGGGTCTGACACAAACTCCTGGCTGTTAGATATGAAGTTAATAAATCCGGTTGGTTTGGTGTTTAGCCATACATGACAGCACGTGACTGAAATGATGATTTTCTTTTTGCCTTTGCCTGGGAAATTGCAATGGGGCGGGGAGAGGGGGGAATTTAATTAAATGTTATTTACCATTTATATGGACTTTACACTTTTCTTGATAAGTATGTGAAAAGCTCAGTAACTCATTTAACCTCTGTTTTCTCTTGGTCACAAGTAGCCAACCCTGCTTTCCATCAAAGGAGATACAGCCTAACAGGGTATATGGTGGGAATGAAATGTGCAGCTTCATTAGGCTAAAGAGGACTAGCTAGAAAAAGGGGAAAGCACATAGCATAATTTAGACTTATGCTTTGAATATTCCAGTGGTTCAAACTGGCTTTCAGCTTGTCCTTTACTTAAAAAAAAAAGGGGGGGGGGGGAGGAGAACTTAACATAGTGACTGCCTTGCTGTGTGGCCATGAGAAGTCACTTGGGCCAAAATTTCCTCACGCAAATGTCTAAAGTTTTCAAAGTATACTCCAATGAGAACAAAAATTGCAACTATTACATGATACAAGCATATGGGGCTAGGTTTTTCAGCTGCTTTCAGCCAGCATGAATTTCAGTGGAACTATGCCACTTTACAGCATCTGAGGGTCTGGCTCATGATGTGATTTATTATAATTATGGGATGACTGAAATACCGAAGACAGGTGTCTTTCATGAGCAGTGTGGTATGTAAATATATCCATTTCCAGGCATGTGTACTCTGTAAGATGGCAAAACAGCAAGCCAAATGCAGAGCTTGTCAAATGATGGAAACGTGTATTTGTAAATAATTTGATAGGGAACAATCTCTCAGCAGTGATCTGTTGACTATTATTTGCAGATCAAATAATGTAAAGTAAATGTATTAAATACATTATTTAATGAAACATGTCAACATTTGTTAAATAAACTATTCCCAATGAATAACAAGTTTGACCAGCTCTAGCTAAGGGAGGGAATATGGTCGTTAACTTTAATGGATGCTTAGGGTTACTGAGCATTTGAAGGGCTGTGATACAAAGACATCTATCTTCCTTGAAGAGCTAACATAAAAGTAGGGCTGTTAATTGATGTGCGTTAACACTTGCAATTAACGCAGGGAAGGATTAATGTGTTAATTTTTTTTTAACATGTTAATCGCAGGTGTTAATACTGTGCTGCCCCTTTGAAGTGCCACTCCAGTGCTTCAAACAGGCAGTGCATTAGGATCCTGGGATCAGCTGGAGTCTCCAGCTACCCCGGGCTCTGTGCAGCACTGCCCCTTTGAAGCGTCGGTCCGGTGCTTCAAAGGGGCAGCACAAAGTGGAGCTGGGGTTCAGCTGGGCACTCCAGCTGATCCCAGGTTCTGTGCAGTGCTTCCCCTTTGAAGTGCCACTCTGGCGCTTCAAAGGGGCAGCACACTAGGAGCCAGGGATCAGCTGGAGTGCCCAGTTGATCCTGGGCTCTCGTGGTGCTGCCCCTTTGAAATGCTGCCGCTGCATTTCAGAGGGGCAGCTGCACTGAGCCTGGGGTCAGCTGAGGACTCCAGCTGATCCCAGGCTTCTGCAGCGCTGTCCCTTTGAAACGCCCTTGCAGTATTTTAAAGGGGCAGTGCGCGCGATGAATTGTGATTAATTTTTTTAATCGCTTGACAGCCCTACATAAAAGTAATCTTTCCTTCGTGCTTATCACATACAACCCCAGAGCCAGAGTGAAGTTTTGAGATGCCCTGTATGAAGTCAGACATATTTCAAATCCCTGTGCAAAGTCATTAATACTTATTCTTCAAAGTCTCTGGGAAGTAGGGGCTGCGGAAAAGGATTATTATTCCCATGTTACATATGTGGGTACTGAGGTACAAACATCAAAGTGAAAAATGTTTGAAATTGGGTACCTGAAGTAAAACAAATGAAGCTCCTTAGATTTAGAAGCATATTTGTATGCAGTCCACCTGTTTTGCTTTGATTGAACCTAATCTACATTAATATTTTAGAAAGAGATCCCAAATCTGAACTCTTATTTTCCCTGAACTTTGAGGACTTTTTTAATTATTATTATTCAAACTCAGATCCAGATTTTGCAGTTGAGTTCCCTCTGTTTACGGTGGCTCAAACAAATACCTCAGATACTAAAATTACTGAACTTTGAGATGCTCAAATTATAATTGGAATGCTGTGGCCATAATCCACATGTTGCCAGAGTTTTGTATCTGTTCTGCTAATGCCACCCCACTTTTATTTATTTTTATTTATAATGGACTAGGCACTGACAATGTGTGTGGTGCTGTGTAAACTACAGCCTCTGCCCCAATGACTTTACTGATAGAGATAAAACCAGACACGCTGAGGGAGACAGCAGAAGTATGAACACTGAATGCTACATATTTCTGTTGGGTTATTGTTCTATTTTCTTACGCTTGGCTTCTCCTTCAGCATAATGTTGGGGTGGAGAATGTCTTTCCCTTGTCTGGGCTAGTAGTGGTTCTGAGCCTTCCAGGAAAAAAAGTGAATTTTATGGGAGGGATTTGAATAAGAAATCTGACTTCTGTGGGGCTGCACTAGCATAACAGAGCATTCACCTACAATGTGTATATTAAAACGTGTTATTTGAAGTAACCATTATCTAGTAATGGTTGCATATTTTTAAGGAATATGAAAGATACTGATTCAAGTTCTCAGATGATGAACATGTATCTATAATTATATATACTGCAGATGTAGTCACAAAGAACTGAATGTTTTAAGGTGCTGAGAACCTTATGTGACAGTGGTTTCTTCTAGTTTTGACAAAGGAACTTTATTAGAATTTTTACACACTATATTATCCCTAAAGCCTCCCCCTCTGCTTCTCTGTTGAACTTCTTTTTTAGTACCTCATTCAATGTCCCCCACTACTGGATTACTGCTATAATTTTAAAGAAACAGTACACTAATGTGTATTGACTGAGATGTTCAGGATTGGGCCTGATACAGTAAAATTTTCATTTAGTGGACTCTTTCTCCAGAATATGGAAAAAATGTATGTCTCCATGTATCATTGTTAACACTCCTTTTATCCACAAATTCCATTTTAATTCTGTTCACTTCTAGCCATTGAGTACAACAACACACTGGAGAAAGATAAAACTGTATTCATTGTTTTTGCTGAGTTGGTGTGTTGTGCCACTCAATGCAATAGCAAAAGCCCGGAATGTTTCTTATTGGGTTTCATTTGAGAGCTGAGACAGCGAAGGGAGAATGTGTGTCTCAAATATCACAATTAAGTGAACTCAAAAAAAGCTGTGATAGAAAAAATCTGTAAAGGTTTTGGCAGAACTGCTCAGAAATGGGGAAATCGGCTTCTTGTAGATATTATTAAACAAACATTTTTTTAAAAGGCCCAAATTTGACAGCCCTGTGAAAATGGTGATAGCTGATTCAGGGAGAAAAAACGGTGAGATTTTTAGAGAGTCATGGACTATGAATAATATGCTGTTTTTTATGTAAAGATATTTGTTTGAGGCACCTAGAGGAAAGTTTATACAGTATCCAAGAAAAGAGAATTCTATAATCTGGCTAAGAAAATACACTAAATAAGGACTTCCAAAAATGAAAGTGTCTCTGTGTGTAAACACATTCACACACATATATACAGAGAAGTTGGAGCCATAAGGATAATCATACACTGAAGGATAAAACTATGATAACAATGAGAGCAAAATAGACAGCTGAACTGTATTCATTTTCTTCAGGCCGTCATAATGAGAGCGAAATGGACAGCTGGACTGTATTCATTTCCATAGGGCAGTTTGTTGGTTTAATGTGTACCAATGCCCAAAAAGAGAGCTCAGAGCATATAATTCTGATTGAGTCTCTACTCTCTGTTCTGGGGACACGCTCCACGTTTGGGTACAGTCCTGGTACTGCAACTCAAATAGGGCCATCTGACAGAGAGCAATGATGGGATACTCAGATTGGGTTGACAAGCAGGAGGCATGATATATTCTGTGTAGATATCCCTGATTTCCTGCTGACCCTATGAGTCTGAAGAGAAAACTGGCAGCCCATTCTACAGGGCATAGAGCTCCTTAAATGTTATGTTTGAAATAGGATGTTTAATTTTATTAGAACCGTTGACTCCAGTGGGAACTTTGCCTAAATAGTGACTGGTTTAGGATTTGGTTTATAGCAGTAAGATTATTGGTGGTATCAGTGAACCAGTTAAAGATAATTCATGGTCTGCAGCAGTGTTCCCTAGAACCCGAGCACTTAGGCGGCTGCACAGGAGAAATTCAGGTGCTGCCCCTCTGATTGGCAGAGCGCCCACTGCTGACCACATCCAGCAGCATATGTGTCTATTGGTGGTGCACATCCACACATGTCTTGGTGCACATAACAAAATGTATTCTGCTCATAGATGGAAAAACATAGAGGGACCATTGGTCCCCAGTATTTTAGTGAAATTTACTCAATTATTTCTCTTATTTATTACTATATGCCTTAACAGATAGTAATAGATCCTATGATTCATGAAAAGTTAGCAAATTTCAGATGGGTTTTATCATTATTATTATTATTATTATTATTATTTATTAATTTATCATATTAATATGGTATTAGTTAGAGATCAACTTGGTGCTAGGTACTGTACAAACATAGGATACAGAGTTATAGTCTCTGACCCAAAGAGCTTACATTTCTACCATGTTACCCATTTCTAATAGACATACAAAGTCAAAATTTGCCCTTAGAAACACTTCTTGCACCTCCGTAAAAATCAATGAACATGTACAAATGTAAGTAAGGGCAAAAGAATTTGACTCCCTGACAACACAGCTACCCATGCTGACAGGAGGACTTCTCCCACTGGCATAGGTACTCCACTTCCCTTAGAAGCAGTGGCTAGGTCAATGACAAAATTCCTCCATCAACCTAGTGTTGGCTGCATGGGGGGGAATTAGACCAGATTAATTGTGTTGCTCAGTGCATGGATTTTTTCATGCCCTTGAGTGAGACAATTATGCAGGTTGAACCTCTCTGGTCCAGGACTCTCTAGTCTGGCAACATCTGTGGGCTGGCAGGGCCACAGATGTTGCTGGATCAGAGAGCCCTGGTGGCAGAGGGCCAGGAGTTGGGGCAGGGAGCCGGGCCTGGGCCAATGGCCAGTGGACAGCGATCTGGCAGCACGGCAGAGCCCGGACAGTGGGGAAGGGGGCTAGGAGCACAGCAGAGCCTGGCTGGTGGAATAGGAGGCGGGCTGACCAGGAGTCTGGCAGCCCCTCCCCCCACCAAAATAGCCCTGACCTCCCCTGGTCCAGCAAACTCCTTTGTTCGGTACCAGTCAGGTCCCGAGGGTGTCAGACCAGGGAGGTCCAACCGGAACTGACCTAATTTCCTGGTGTAGGTCAGGCCTCAGACTAGATGAGGTCTAAGAAGCACTAAATATCAACACCGTGTTAGAGAGTGGATCCTGCAACTTGCTGAACATTTTGAACTTGCATTCACAGCTCACTCACAGGGCTGGGGCACTAGTCTATATTCTGCCTTGTGACGTACCGTGCGTTATTGCTGTTGCTGTGGGAAATGCTTATTCTTTGGCTCAAATACCCAATTAAGCATCATTGTTCTATTACCAGAGTTCACGGCAGTTTTAGCTTAAGCTCCGCTTTTTGGCTTGCCAGTGCTTGCATGGTTTTTATTAGTCTGCCTTAATGCTTTTGTTTGTAGATCCCCATTTGCTCCTCATGGAGGTAATAATTTCCCCCCTCAAAGTAGAAATAGCATAAATCGTGTAAATGTATTTGTTTGTAGGAACTTTATGTTCTGTATTTTTCCCCCCATATTGACTGAATTGGAGAGTGAGGGGAGGGGCATTAAACCTCCATAAACAGGGCACATAGCTTCTTTATGAATCAGACCCTGAGAGCTTTTCAACATGGGTTTCAGATGCCAGGTCCTAGCCACAGCTGCTGGTTTTATGATAGGCTTCCCTTGTAAATTAGTTCATGGAAACAAAATCTATCACTGACTTTTAAAACACTACAGGAGAGTGCTAAGAACAGTGTTTTATTCTCAGACTAACCTGTGCATTGTCTGAAAATGTATTAATTTTTTTTCTCTGTGGTACAGCACAAAGATTTCTGACAATGTTTGACAAAAGTATACCCCCCTCCCCAATTTAGAGATGGGTTCAGCCAAATTCTGGATCCAAAACTCTGACTCCATCCTAAACTATATCTTTGGGGCTGTCTGCAGTCTGCTCAGTGCACACCCCAAAGAGAATTGGGGATGGAAGGTGATTCAGGACAAAGGTTGCTGTGTGCTATTTTTATGGTCTGCCACCTCCTATGCTGGGGTTGCCCAGGAGCTGGGCACCTCTGCAGCAGTCTAACTACTCCTTCATCTGAAAACTTTAAAAAATGAATAGTCCTACAGCACCTTAGAGACTAACAAAACGTGTAGATGTTATCATGAGCTTTCGTGGGCACAACCCACTTCTTCAGATGAATGGAGTTAAGAGGTCCAGGATACAAATAAATAGCCAAAAAAATGTTTTCAGTTACAGACTAACACGGCTACCCCATCTGCTAGCCATGTCTCCAATGTGTCCCCTGAACGCAAGACAGGAAGGGGCTGCTTATAATGGCCTTACTCCATTGGTATATTTTTATATACAAGGGAAACTTTCTAATCCTGGTTTAAACAAGTATTAAATTTCTGGATGGGATTTTGGCCCCACTAAGTCAGTGGCAAAACTTTATGGGAGCAACTTCTTCAACCGTTTTGCACTCTGTGCTTTGTGTGTGTGCTATGAATCAAGTTTAATGAGGCCAGGTATGGCCTATCTTCCTATACGGGATAAGATCAAAACATCAGAGCTGAATTATCTACTATTTGAGAGTGGTTGAAATCTGTGTCCAAGCTTTTCAAAGGCTTCTTAGGGTGATTGCATTTTTATTTACACTGGCCCATTACAAAAACTAGAGCCAGTAAGGAAACCAAATGATTTTCTGTGAGACATGTTTAACAACAATATTTTTTATTTTTATTTTTTAGGAAGAAAATTCAGCTCTCCTAGGGAAAGGTTTTGGTTTTGGTTTTAAATTTCAAAACAGCCTTCCCTAATTAATTTAGTTTAAATGTGAACTTTCTTTGTTTTGATTTTTTTTCAGTTTAAAAAACTGAAACAAAACAACGTTCTGGGTTAACATGAAGTTAACATTTTGTTTTGAAACCAAAATGAAATGACATGTTAAGACTAAACAAGATGTGGTTTGTTCAGAAATTTCTTTCAGGAAAACAAATTTTTTTTCTTCAACATTCCCTCATTAAAAATTCTAGTTTGGATGAAACCTTAGTTTTTGGTGAGGCAACTTTCTACACACAAAAATGTGGCTGACTATATTACAAATACCAATTTTAGCTGCTAATTTGGATCCATGTTTAGATCTGGGTTTTTGTTCATGACCCAAGTCTATCAGATTCAGGCTTTTTTAGAATGCTGTACTGATTAGAGATGGGACTGTGCCCACAAAATCAAGCTAAGGATGGCTCTGTACTTTGCTTTTCTGTTGACTTTTTAATTCTGGATACTGGAAGGAAAGGCATAAAATGATGTCATGTGCTGTAACTTCACTATAATATGCCTTGCGGATGAGTTGTGAAGGGATATCTTTCTCCTCCTCTATGCCTACAACTGGGATTCAGTTTATATCCAGAAGTCTAACAAATCACAACCTTTTAATTTTGTGCCTGGCCCACTATAGAGTAACTACAGGTGCTATTTTTTTCATACAGATCTCTAATAATCTTGGAGATTGCTAGTCATTTTGCCTCACTTATATTCTGTGGCAGTAATTTCCGTGGGTTAATGATATATAGCATAACGAGGCAATTCTTTGTATCTGTTTTACATTGTCAGTCTTTCAGTTCGGTACCTCTGTCTTATGTTATGGAATAAAAAGTACACAGGAACCTTCAGCTGGCATCTCTTTACCCTACAGTAATTTATACACTGCTATCTGACTCCTCTTTTCCAACCTAAATAGCTGTTTGGATAATTTGACTCTATGGATTTGTCTACTCTGAGTTAGGCATGCAATCCCCCTGCGCTTGTGCCCATGTACACATGCTCTTGGTAGACCAATGAGAGCTAACATGGGTGTAAATAGTAGCATAGCTATAGAAGCACATGTAGCAGCTTAGAAGCATGGCCAAACCAAGCAGAGTAAAAACCCACCTTAAAATGGTGGGCACCTATTTGGTATGGCTCAGCTGTGCCTTCCCTGCTAGTGCAGCTCTGGCTATGCTATTATGTATGTACTTGTGCTACCTCTCATCAACCTATATGTGCTCACACAGGGGACTCGCACCTTTAGTTTGTAGTGCAGACATAACCTATAGGGAGTGAGCCTTCTAGCTGGGGTAGATAGGCTGACACTAGCAGAGTTCAAGCTACCCAGCTATAAATAGCCGTATGGAGATTGCAGCTTGGGCAGGGGCCCATATTCTGAGAACCAGAGCTACAGCCTGAGCTGCAGTGTCCATGCTGCTATTTTTAGCCCATTCGTTTGAGCACTTGAGTCTTGTTCCTGGCCATTGTGTAAATATTCCCTAAGGCTTTGTCTATACTGCATGGACGCTCTTGTGCAAGAAAGCTCTGATGGCCATTCACAGAATGGCCATCGGAGCACCTGTGCTTTTTCAGATAGGCTCTTTTTGCACAAGAAACCCCTGCGGAGCATCCACACATGCCTTATTGCGCAAGAGCTATAGCGCAAAAAGGAGTTATGCCTCGTAGAAGGAGGTTTACCTACACCGCAAAAAGCCCTCTGTTCTGTCGATTGACTGTAGATTTTCTTGCGCCAAAACACACTTGAGGTGTGGACGCTCTGCGGGGTTTTGCGCAAAAACCTTGTAGTGTAGACATAGCCTAAGGGTTTGATTTTTCAAAGGCAATTAGGCACCCAATTCTAATAGAAAATCAATGGTAACTTTAGTGCTCTTTTGAAAATCTCCCTTTGAATGACCTGCATCAGAGAGGTAGCTTTGTCAGTCTTATCTGCAAAAACAATGAGGAATCCTGCGGCACCTTAAAGACTATAGAAAAGATGGACCTTCCAGAGATTGATCTTCTAGTGTTCAATTTAGCGGGTCTAGGGTAGACCCTTAAATCTAATGCTGAGGGTAGCTCCTGCCAGTGTCCACTACTCCTCATTCTGTGAGGGGTAAGGGAAGCCGACAGTATACTCCCGTTGGCCTCTTGCAGTGTAGATGCTGCGGCAGCTCGGCTTAAGTTAAGCTGATTCCAGCTACACATTTTGTGTAGCTGGATGGTATACCTTAAGCCAGCCTGCCTGGTCTAGCGTAGACCAAGGGTAACAGATTTATTTGGCCATAAGCTTTAGTGGGCAAAAAAACATTTCATCAGCGGCATCTGACAAAGTGGGTTTTTGACCAGGAAAGGCTATGCCCAAATAAATCTGTTACGTCTTTAAGGTGCCACAGGACTCCTCGTTGCTCCTTCAATGGCCTATAACTTTTTCATAGAGATTGACCAGTTCCTATATTTTTATTAAGAACACAACAGTGGGAAAAGATACTAAGCTCATATTAAAAAGCCTTTCTGTGAATCACTGTTTAAGGAATTAGTTGACACATAAGAAAGAAATGAGATGATGCTGTGCAGAAGTTATCTTTAGAAAATCCGGAGGTCAAATAGACTTGTATGCTATTTATTGTAGGGCTTCTACAAGGAGAATTTTAAGAGGATCCCTCCCACATAGCAGTGTGAAGGGTTAAAGGTTAACAACTGACCAATTCCTAGGACAAGGTGTTATTCAAAATTAGGTACTTAAAACATTTGCTAGAGGACTTAGCCATTAGAGTTGTTTGGAATAAGTGCATTTCCCAACAGGGAATGTATTTAGGGGACAAAAAAGAAGTTGGAGACAAAGAATTCCAAAAAGCTTGTCACAGTCTCTTGTTACTGTATAAACTTAAATCCCACAATTAGTAGTTGAGTCTCCTTAGCAAAACCTGAAAATATCCATATGTGTTCTGGGGAAGGCATAGTTGGCAGAAAAAAAAAATAATGTGTTCTCGAGAAATAGAGCTCAAATACAGCAAACCTAAGTTATCTGCAATTTACACATTGGTTTTCTTTTCCCATGTCATTTTCCTTTGATGCTGTTACATTTATGACATCTATCTAGCTATCAATCAGTCTATCTATTTATCAGTCTAAGACTTATTTTAGGTCTGGCAGTGGTAATGCTACAGTCAGTTCTGAATTAATGGAAGAGGATGACAAAGAAACTGGCCTTTTGCTATTTACTACAGTGTCCCGTCAAAACTTGGAGATTATATTGAGAAGCTTTGAAACATGAAAAATCTCAAATGCTTTGGCCCTACTGTCCCATAACAGAGCACTTTTTATAAACCTGTCTGTCCAGAAAATATTCATGTGTAGTCTGAGGGGGCAGCTGTTTTATTTTTTCTGATCAAGCTTAGCAGGATTCTGTTCTAATTCATTTTGCTTTTGTGGCTCTTCTGCTTAGTGGAGCAGTTGCCTGATTCAGACAAGATGGACCAGTGTTGCTGCTAGGGTGCACACACAAAAAATTCTTTCCCAGCCCATCTCCTCTGAAGAGCCATGGAGTGGGGCCGGCTGAGACGGCATGGCGAGGGAGCCGCCGGGGTGCAGGGTTGGGACCTGCTGTGGCTGCGTGGTGGGTTGGGGGGAAGGCCTGCTCTGGTGGCCAGAGCTGCCATATGGCAGGGGTGCCAGGGTCTGTTCTGGCGGCTGGGGCTGGGAACTTACTTGCCACATAGCAGGTATCTGCTCCAGTGGCTGGGAACGTGTGTGTGTTAATTAATTGGGTGTCACGGTAGCACACCTCCAAACCAGCGCATGTGACCTCAATATTCGTGCACAAGCCAAAACTCATTCTGCTCATGGTTGGAAAATCTTAGCAGGAACAATGGGATGGACATCCATTCTTTGCCCATTCCACTCTTTAGACACGCTTGAAAATGTCCATCATGGTCTTGGGAATGATTTAAACAAACAAAAGTCCTGGGACTTCCGAGGACATATAAGAAAAGCCTCCTGAGGCAAAGTATCCTTTAATCCATGACCAAATGTCAAAATGTACATATGGGTAAGCATGTGGGGTCTTCTTGGATTCCTATAAAATGGGTATAAGATGACATTCTACCCTTGCACATATTAATATGACTAAGTCGGGGAAAATACTTTTTCTACTTTTCCAGTTACTGGTGTCACTGCGCTAGAGAGACCTGGGTTCTGTTTCTGGTTTTATCTTGAACTCACTACTTGCTTGACCTTAGAGATACATAACCTCTTTGTGGATTAGCTGTCCCATCTGTAAATTGGGACTAATAGTTCTTAATATAGGGTTGTTAGGTTTGTCACTGATGTTTATAAAAAAGTGAAAGGTAATCCTCAGATTGAAATAGAAAGTATTCTTATATGTTTAAGTACATTTGCAAATAAAAACAAAACACGTATGTTAGTAATGAAATGCACAGAATTGTCAAACACTGAATGTAGAGGTAAAGAAGCTCCTTAGTATTGAACTAATGTGAAACAGAACTTGCTTTAACATAACTTTTTGTATTTGGGAAAGCTTTGAACCACCAACTCAAACAATTG
Source organism: Pelochelys cantorii (assembly GCA_032595735.1). Taxonomy (NCBI): domain Eukaryota; kingdom Metazoa; phylum Chordata; order Testudines; family Trionychidae; genus Pelochelys; species Pelochelys cantorii. The sequence continues at coordinate 45,151,818 of CM064329.1, read as the reverse complement.
CTTGTGTCTGTAAAAATGGATAATAGGGAGCTTTTGAAGTATAAGCATGATAAAATGGATGTGAACAGCCCAAATACAGATAAAGAATGCTGACCTTTTGAGATAATGTAGTTCTTTTTTATCTCAGTCTTTGCCTTCAGGGAATAAAATATTAAATAGCACATTGGAGTGAGATATTTCTAACTGGCCTATCTCTTATAATTGCAAAAACAAGGTAATAGATAAAATACCACAGTCAGAAGTGATCACTCTGGGTTTGGGATTTTCTTACTAGAAATGAACTGTCCTTGGCCCTGTTTGAGTTTTATGTTATGAGTGGAGTCACCTATGTATAACTCGGAGGTAGCTGACAGAGAATAAAAACATCAGTCATTTGAATAAGTTTATTTGTGAGAGCAACAGAAACACTTAGCACTTATTCAGCAGTCAGAGAGCTTCTTGGAAAACTGAGAATGAAAGCTGAGAGTTGACCAAGAGCACACAACAAGTCAGTGGTAAAGCTAAGAACAGAATTTTGGTTTCCTGACTCTTAATCCTGTGCCCTATCTCCTGATCTACACAATTATTAGCTTTGTTAAGCAAGAGCAGTATGCCTGGCATTGAACAGACACAGAAAACCCATGCAGTTTTGAGCTAAGAAAACATGCACAAGACACAGCAGGTTAAATTAAATCTCCGATGTTATATCTCACATTATTACTACATATGGGCTCAGCCGGAAAAATAGGATCCAGATCTGGGTTTCTTAACATCCCAAATTTGGATGAGGGCAAGAGCAGAGTAGGATGATTCTGATTCATCTCATTATAAAAACTGGATGAAAGTGGGGTTTGGTTCAGGATCATATTTCATTAACAGAATGGTTACATGACGATCTGTAAGCAACCCTTGTGGATATCATGAATATTCTTCATCAGCTGAGCTGGTTAGTTTTCCATCTAAAGCATCTTCAGTTGATTAGTTCAGGTAATTAATGCATTGTGCTTGGCTAGTTACATTAGAAATAAGTCTTATTAAACCTAGAATGAGGAACCAATTTTGTTGGTATCTGTGACAGATCTCCTTGAATCTGCCTTAGCAAATATGTCAACATCCCTCTCCATGCAGGGCAAACTGCCTCTTCAGTGAACATGTGAGATGTGGGGCTATATCCTCTTCTGTGGCTGAGATCCACTCGACACAGCAGGACATGAAAACATGACCTGTCAGGAAACAGGGTTTTCTGGACAGTTCTGCATCAGCCCCAGCTCTACTGAAATAGCTCAAACCCTCTTATCGCCACATTCCATCTGCTACACAAGAACTGCAGAGAAACGTGGTGTGGTAGTATCCTGGCTCTAAACTTACTGAGTAGCACTGCTGGTGCTTACGGCAGTAGCCCTGTCACTAACGTGGTGGAGCTGAACTGTGATAGCAATGGTTGAAACTTTAAGAGGGGGGAAAAAAACCTAGTGCAGCCAAGACACTAAAAACAAATAACCTAACTAAGTATAATGAAAATGTTGTTCTAGTAAGTTACACTATAAGCAGGGCTGGTGATAGACTTAATTGGACACTGGGCAGTGAGGGGGGGGGGACATGGCTCTGGGCCCCCTGGAAGGAGAGGGGCCTCGAGCGGAAAGGGTGGAGCTAGAGAGAGCCAGCCTTCAATGCCATCTGGACTGCACTGTGCTTCTACCACCCATTCCTCAGTGTGACCTGTACTGTGCCACATGAGGCTCTGATGGCAATTTAAAGGACTGCTGTGCTAGCGGTGGCAGCAGGCCAGAGACCTGAACCCCCTTTGTCCGCTCCTATTAATGGCCCTGATAGCAAGTCATAATTGTATATTGTAGGGTTTTCTTATCTAGAGTAATGGGATTCCCATCCTTCAGTGGCTGGGTTGCAGCTGGGTGTAGTTTGAGAAAGAAGCTGGGGAAAATAACTTATAATTATATTTCTCCTGGAGGCTATTATTATAGGAAGAAGGGTGAATTTTTATTTTTATTTACAATCCTGCATCTTGCGTGAAGTTAAATAGTGAAACTACAGCAGGTTACACCCTCTGAAGATCAGGCCAATTTGATTTCATTCTGACCAGGGAAGTTAACATTTGGAACATTCTTTCTCATTGCCCCTGCTTAGACCGTGCACTCTTTTAGGAGAGGTACTAAACAGAATTGGTGGATGTTTTCCACCTTTAACTCGCCTGCTCCCAGCCAGAGCTATTAAAATTATGCTTTCTTTACTGCCTTCTAAGAAGATTATCAAGCCAGCTGACCCAAGCATCAGTGGTACTAATTAGTCATCGTTCAAAATTAATAAACAATATGATTATAACAACTAAAAAGATTGATTCTTCTGCTGCGAGAATCATTTTAATTAATTTAATCCTTGTTGAAAGATCAGCTGTGCACAGTCCTGGTCACCAGCAGGGCCCATTTGTCCCTGTCTGTCCCCATCACCTAAAGCCAGTGAATATGGTCAGTAGCCAGCACTTAGGGAACAATAAGAAACAGATTGTACTGTCAGGCTTCATTAAAGATCATCATTAGTATTCCAATTTGGAAACAGTCAATCTATCCTAACCTTTTACCAATTCTTTTCGGGTGCCTTTGTGAAGTTTGGTTCAGCTGCTAAATGTAAAAAATTCTGTCTGGGCTTTTTTAAAGAGAAGGCTGGATTTTGTTGATGCCTGTCAGTCTGCAGCTTAAGGACAAAGCTCTAGGGAAATAAATGTTATGCAACTACGTTCGAAACTATATCATGTGCAGCTGCTTATGATTTGAGTATTAATGGGCAATGAAACTTTCTTAAACTCACCCTTAACAATGATGAATGGAAATGAAATTGATATGGCACCTTCTTTTATCCTGCTGCTGAGATGTTTGGTCACAGGAGATGGTTTTTTAGGGATCGTTTTCTGGCTGTTCTCCTCTTTCCCTTGATCTGGCTCTAGAAGGCATTTTAAGCATGTTGATGAGGAATGTTTAAATTTGTTTGCAGTTCACTTTATCTTTTTTTATACTAAGGTTAGAAAGGTTAGTCTGTTTGTTAGTTCTTGATTCTAACCTCTGGAAATTGTTATGGATAAATGGATTACAGGATTTCAGTGTATGTTACTATATGACCATCTCTGCATCTCAGGCTACAGCTAGACTGCTGGGGGGGGGGGCGGTTTCGGAAGAAGGTAAGCAAATTGCACTTTGCAATTTGCTTACCTTTTTCCGATTGTTTTTTCAGGAGAGGCTTTCCTGAAATTTGGCCTGTCTACACTGGGCCAAATTTCAGAAAAACATCCTCTTTCGGAAGAGCCCTTCTTCCTTGTGAAATAAGGAAGACAGGGCTTCCGAAAGAGCGCATCTGCTCTTCTGCAAAAAATGTCGGAAGAGCAGACACAGCAGTATCCCGGAAAAACTCCGTAGTCTAGACATAGCCTCAGATGTTTTCTGGTTGCCCAAAATATATGCCTTGGATCTTAATATGTAAAATTCTTTGTCTATGAGTCATTAATCTCACTGTCTTAATGCGCTTGAAATGTATTATTTGCTACATGTAATTAAAACAACAAGCTTTACACAGGATGGGGAAAATAAGCCTTTTTTAAAAATGGAGAAAGGTGTTCTCCATGATGTGATGCAAAAGGTGAAAAATTGAAAACAGTAGGACAAAAGTGGGTCTGTCTCCTCTTTTTAGATACAATGGTGCTTATCAGGAGTTACTCCACTGAAATCACTCAAGTTGCCTAAACTGATATATGAGAGCAAATCAGGCTCATATTAAACACACTCACAAACCCTCACTTACTAACTCTTAAAAATCGATTATTGTGTGTGGTTACTGTGCTATAGTACTAAGAAACTATAACTATGTTTGCGTTTCATGGTTTATGACTGTAAAAAACATAATTATCCCCAGGCCCATCACTGGGGTGGGGGTGCAAAGGGGCAACTGCTTCATTGGACTGATATAAAGTTTTAGGAGTTTTAAAGATGGTTCACTTTAAAAACAAAGGAGTTTTTCTGTATATATGAGATTCCCATAGTGAAGAATGTCTTAGAGACTACTTAATGCTATTTCAGGGTTTCAGTGAAGTGTATTGCTGAATACTCATCTGAAACTTTCTTTGGGTTTTTAAGTTAGTGACATGTTATATAAATTGCACTGGTAAGTAATATATATTATGTGAGGTTTTGGGGAGCAGAGGTACAATACCATTTGCTGGATGCCGATTTTCCACACTCTGATTTTTAAATTCTTATTATTTTTACTTTTACTGATTTATTCATTACTTTCTAACAGCTGATGTGATTACTTTGTTAGTCAGATGCAATATAAATCTGGTTACAGAAGAATGGCCAGATGGAGTTATACCACAATCACAGCAGTGCAAGTGAGACCTGAGGTATGTTCATAAGCCTGGTGGGGAATGAAAGGGTTGGTTGTTTGTTTTTATTTCTAACTGAATTAGCTCACCTCTGCATAATGTAGTCCTTTTCATTCCTTTTGCAGCTCTTGGTTTCATCATTATTCTTTTGACTCTTTGACAACTCCGACATAACGTCTCATTCCTTGTCAGATTAATTGCATAGCTTAAGTCGACATAGTTTATTTTGGCTTTTGTCACTGTCTCTGCAACAGGAAGTCCAAGGTAGAGCGCTCTTCCTTGGACTTCCCTTACTTCTCATAAAATGAGGGTTACAGGAGTCAGAGTAAGAAGTCCTCCAGCTTGACATTGTTTTGACATGTCAAAATAACTGCTTGCAGTATAGACGCGGACTTTGTTATTTCGGAATAACATCAGTTATTAGATGGGCTCTTATATACCTAGGCTGGAAAGTGATATGCTTAAAATGTGAAACTCTTAGCAAGAACCTGCTTGCATTGTGCTACTAACTTTGTGTTTTAAAAACTTTTGATTGGATTTGTTTTCCTTTTGTTGTGTTTTACACGAATTTAATACTTGTGAAAAGGTGCCAGATTGAAAGCCCTGGGGCCCTAGTCTCCTGCTATCCCGTGACTTCAATGGCAGTTACTCATATCCTGCAGTAGGAGAATAAAGCCTCAGGAGCAAAGGGTCAGACTCTCATTTTGAATAAATGAGTGTAGCCCCCCGTAGACGTATGTTTATTGCAGTCTCACACCAGCTGGAGTAACTGGCCCACATTAAAAAAATGTCAGCTTCCCAGTACTACTAATTAATGTTTCCTCTAATCTTTTCCATCCATGTATGGAATAATTTATGTGCACCGAGGCATGTGCGAATGTGCACCACCAATAGAAACAAAACCTAGCTGTAGGTGCGCTGCTAACCAGCTGGGTGGCATTTGAATCTCTCCTAAGTGGCTGCACAGGCATACAGCTTACAGCAGTGGTGGGCAAACACCGGCCCACGGGCCAGATCCAGTTCACGAGCGTTAGCCCATGGAACGCCACTGCCCCGGTAAACCAAACATAAATGCACACGGACATCATGAAGTCTATTAAAATATTAATTATAAACTACCTTAAAATCACTTTATAAAATAAAGATAATACATTTCATTCATGATCAATATACAGATATGTCCATAAGGAACACAACCAGTCACAAAAAAAAAAAAAGCCAAATATGACATAACTAGATAAACATCATCACAGGTGAGCCACAACATTTGGCCTATTGGGAGTTTTGCCTGAATAAGGACTAAGGATTTCAGGACTGGGCCTTTACTGTATAGATGAAGCAATAACAGGTTATGTCAAATGTCATGAAGCATGTACTCTGTGTAGCATTACTGATGAAATATCATCCATCTTGTTGAGCCGGTTGCTCTAGCCTCCAAATATTTCTCATCACTGAGCTATGTGACAAAACCCAGGCCTTCGGCAATGCTGGGGTGGGGTGGGAAGTACATAAACAGCACATTCCCTTTGCTAGGCACTGTGTACAATAGATTATGATTAAAGTCAACCCTAGGCTAAACAGATGTTTGTTCACAGTAAATAATTTACTTTTTCTTGCACTGAAGACAAACAGACGTGTGATTTAAAAAAAAATTATTGGGCTAAATGGTACAGTTCTTTCATGCACAAACTCCCATTCACTTCAATGAGAGTTTTGCGTGAGGGAAAACTGCAAAATTGGACCCAGCATTGTTAATTTATTTTACAGAATACTTTTAAACACGGTGCCCCATTGAAAAAGAAACTGTAAATTGAGTTATGAATGAAAAGTAACCAACTAGGAGAGACAAGAAACAATGAACAAACACATTGTGCAAGATAGGTTGTTCACATATTGTTTTAGAGAATGGGAATGGATCAGAGAATGTTTGCTTAACAACTTATCAAGGAGAAATAAATTAAATCCCAACATTTTTTTTCATTATTTGGCCAGATATTTTCCTTCTGACTTAAAGAAAGACTAAACCCCACAATACTACTCCTAACCATGGTCTGCTTTCTGGATGTTCTTTAGGGACAGATACAAGTTAAATATATAGTGTTCAGTTCAGCAGCCACTGAAATAAATGGTAATCCTTCCAGTGGCTTCAGTTGGCACTGGGGCAGGGTACCTAAAGAATAATATATCAGCCAAGGTATAGAATACATATGCAAGATGTATGAACAAACATACAATTATTAGAAGCAAGAACATGTGTTTGGCTCAGAAATATTCTACATATGGATATTCACATATAGTGAAGCACTGTTACCACACAGCTATTTAATGTAATACTGTTATAAGCAAACAATAGTTAAAGAACACAACAGTGGGGTGTGTGTCTGTAAATAGATAAAATGAGTAATTGAAGCCTAATCTAAAATCCACTGAAATAAAAGAGTGATTGAAGACAGTGGACTTTGGACCACGCCATAGATGAAAAATATTATTTTTATAACAGATTTTTGGCCTTATGCATTTAAAAAGCATGGACACACACACACACACACACAACTCTATTTGGGATGAAAACTGGTTGCTTGTAAGACCTTCTAAAATGAGATATGTAAAGTACAGTGAGGGTTGACTGGCCTTCCACTACTGAGTAGAACTATTGAACTCCTAGACCAATGCAGGGAACAAATTACTCTAACTGAATTTGGTCCTGGAAGGACATCCCTCTCTTTGTGCAGCCTACAAGTTGCAGGTATTTGTGGGTGTGTTTAACTTTTAGTCAATAGGACAATCCTTCTTTCCTTTGTTTTTTGAAAAATGTATTGGCAGATTTTATTTTCTGTTCAAGTGAGAAACTAAAACTATTCATTAGAGTTAGTGCAATGAAACACTGCTGAAAACTTCCAATGCCCTTGGATTGTACAACATCCCCCTACTATTCCAGACTCAAATCTCACATGCCACCTTTTTTTTTTTTAATATATGGAAAGAATACCAAGATGGGCTTGTAGGAAAACAACAAACTTCATTTTACTTTAGCCCTAAGCCAGTGTTCTAACTCCCTTCCTTAAAGCTGAAAGTCTAGCACACTAACCTACTGCACTGCTGAAAATAGTATTCAGCTTATTTGATGCATATGTGGTTAATACAGATCAATAAAGTTCAGAATAAGTTTAAATAGCTTTAGCTTGCAGTGCTTTGGAAAGATTAATTTCAGACATACAATATCTGTTTTTAAACACTGAACAAAGAGAAACATAATGTGGTGCTAGCTGTCTGTCTCACATTTACAAATATGTGGCCAAATCCTGAAAGATGCTGATCACTCATATCTATTCCTGTAATCAATGGTAACTGTAATGTTGCTAAGAAATCACAATTCTATGCTGATAGAGCTATTCCGGTTCTTCACACTTAGGAAAATTAACATTTATCCTTCTTGTCTTTTCCCTCCTCTGACATTACAAAGATTCATTGTGCATGGAGGCTGAGGAGGATAAAGGGTAAAAATGTAGTGATTAAGGTTGCATTTCCAAATTATAATATTGAGACAGATGACAGAAATCATCCTTTAATGTCAGGATTGTGTTTCTTAGACTATGACTGATCACTTCCTGTTAATCACAAGCCACAAACTTCTGTGTGATAGAGCTGTGCCCAGTTTAGAACTGCACTGCCCTCTTGTGTTCCCAAATAGAAACTTGAGTACTTAAAAAAAGGAGAATAAAGAGTTCTTGCTCTACATCCTAAATAAGAACCCACATTTGTAATTTAGAGTTAGATTTTAGGTACTTAATTTTTAATTACATAATGAATCTGTCAGCTGTAGCAGAATGAAATTATTCCTTTGCTAAATCATTCATATGGGGGAATAATTAAATTTGTTTAGTCTGTTGGGGGCAAATTCTGTTGTCAGTTACGTGCAGGCAATACAGAGGTAAGTGAGGGCAAAATTTGTCCATTCTGGTATCAGGTTACTGCAGAGAACTCCACATTTGTCTCTTTCAAAAGTAACTATCATTTCTAATAATCATGAAGTTGTCTGTAAAGAATTCTGAAACTTAGTGATATTTTATTTTTACAGTTAATGAGTGGTTCATACTAACCTGAGTTGTGGAAAGAGGTAACATTAAAAGCTTTAACAAAATTTCAAAATCCCAAATGTTCAACAAAATACAAATGTAAAATTACAAGAGTCCATTTTAAACCAACTTAGTTGCAATTAAAAATATTTTGGCATATAGTCAATCATCTCAGGTATTTTATGAGTAGCAATGAATCAGTATAGGTTAGGAATTACTATCCCTGTTTTACAGATGAGGAAACCAAGGCACAGAAATGTGTGCTTTGACCACTGTCACAGGGCAAGCAGTGACAGAGTGTTTCTTTTCAGTTCACTCTTCTGACTATGAGACTTTCTTCCCAGACACTTCTCAAGACAATGTACTTCCCTAGGCAAAATTTCAGTGTGCATCCAACCCCCCATCCATTAGAAAAGAGGTTTTTAAGTGAGGGAGGACATCCCCCAGAGGAGGTGTGTTTGGATTTTCAAGGGGGATGCAGCAAGTCCTTCCCATTGCACATCACTCCATCAAGGGGTGGTCAGGATGTGGCAGCTGTTTGGGGAATCTGTACAAGATGCAGGACAGCATAGGAACAAGGGCTGCTCCAGCTATAGGCTAACTGGTGGTCAGGCCAAATAGGAGTGAGTGGCTTTGCAGCCTGGTGAGTCTAGGAGAAGCCTAGGAGTCCTCAGACAGCTGCCAAATCCTGGCTTCCACCCAATGGGTACTGAAACCATGTAGGCTGGAAAGCTACCAGAGTGATAACCCCCAGCCAACATACCACACACAGGAACTCTGATTGGAAGATCACCTGGTTCCACTAACTGGTCCAGTTTGTGCCACAGGAAGTTTGTCTGAGTAACAAAATGATTTCCTGTTTGGTTGCCTTGGAACCTGCTTGTGCCTACTTCATGCACCCTACCCTGTTCCTAAGTCCTGCTCTGCTCCTGGTACCTGCCTAACCCCCATCTTCACTCCTGGTCCATTGTGCTTCTCCTGTTCCATGCTTATCCTTGCCTCTCCTCCTGCCCTTATGCCTCACCTCCAGTGCCCAGTCATGGCTCCAATCCTGGCCTCTGACTTCTGATTCTGAATCCATTTTGACCCTTGGCTCTGGCATTTGTCATCTGACCTCAGCTTTGATTCCTAGTTTGGCTTGACCTCTGACAACTGGCTCTGGTGCTGACTCTTGGATCCATTCCTCAACCTGCGCTCCTGATTTGCTCACTAGACCTGACTCAAGCTCTCCTTAGTAGATGAGACCATCTGCGTCTCAGTCCCTAACAGCTCTTTCCTGTTTCAGGGATGGTTACTAGTTTCTGCCATAATCATGTAATTTAGAATGCCAACAAGGTGAATGGTAGTAACAAACAGCATAATTGGCCCATGCTCCAAAGTACTTCAGCCTAATTCAGGCACCCCCAATGTGAATAGGGGGTGATGTAAGTATCTAGGGCCTTGTTTGACCTCGGGATTGCCCTGTTAAAGCATCAGCTGCTAGCAGTTGATGTAGCTGCAGAATTGCAATCTTCAGTTGCAGACAAAGCTGCTGTAAGCTGTGATTTGCACTACTGCAGTTTACCTTGGTATCAAGTAGGAATAAACTGCACCATGCAAATCATGGTTTATATTTGTATTGCCTGTGTACACTATTGGTTTGCACAAGTCCAGCCACACAATTCTCTTCTATACAAGTTCTTATACTATATTTATCACTATATCATCTGAGCGCCTTCCAATAGAGAAGTCTACGAGGATGAGATTGGGTGTCTGTCCTTTATCCATTGACAGGACGAGATCAGCCAGAAGTGCTGTTAAATACATTTCAGTCCCATGTCCTGACCAGAATGTGCTGAGTCTTGGACATGAACTTCAGTGAAAAGAGCAAGAAGTTGGCCTTGGGATAATTTCTCTATGAACTTGTTTGGGAATAATAGGTTGACATGGGGTGGTAATTAGCTAGAACTGACAAGCTGAAGGCTGAAATCTGAGGGAGTAGACAAAGCCTTGCAAGAGTCATTTTTGAAAGTCTTCATGCAAGAGATGCTAATGTCTCACTTCCATTACCTGTGTGTGTGTGTGTGTGTGTGTGTTTTACTTACAAGAAAAAATAACATAACAAACCGCTGCACACCTTGAATTGCTTACAAATTTAGGGCCACATTCTTCTCTCAGGCCTTGTCAAATTTTGCGGTCACTAGCATCGACTAGCCCTGCTCTTAAACATAAACTACTCAGCAGTGCTTAAAATGTTCATAGCAATCAGCAGGCCACCTACAGTTGCGTGGAGATGTACCAGTGCTAGCAGCAGTAGGAGACTTTTGCAAGAACATTCCAGATGCAAACAAAGTTTATAGAATTGCATCTGTATAAAGGAGATGTATACCTTTAACATTTCCATCAGTGGCTCTGGAAAAACATGAACCCTCTCCATTTCATGTTTGGGCAATTAAAAACTACAAAAAACTTTTTTCATAGATTTGTCTTGCACAATTTGTTACATTGTAAAAAAGGCATGAAAGATGCATTTGCTCTGATGCTATTTAAGGTGTGATTATTTGGTAAGTTGCAAGTAGATAATAGGATAATGTAATGATAATTTCAAGACAGTTCTGGTTACCAAATTTATGGCTTCCACAAGATCACTGTTATCTTTAACACACTTTCACTGGCTGATTTCAACTTGTTTATTTCTTTAGTTTCTGCAGCAGAATAAGTTGTAATTGCAATTCTTTGCTTGGTATTAAACTTACCCAGATAATCAGTTATTTTCAGTGTGTGTGTATATATTTTAAAAAACAAAACTGGCAGTGGGACCGACAGCCTCCCCGGGCCCCTGGGCATGGTGGGAGGGAAGCCCTGCTCTACACTTGTGAAAGGGGAGGGGCCCCGATTGGCAAGGGCAGGGCTGGCCTCCAGCCCTAAGGGCTGCCCAGAGAGCAATTCGCCTCCCCCAGGCAGCCCTCAGATTTAAAGGACCTGGAGCTGCTGTAGGAGGGAGCTCTGGGCCCTTTTGTATCACCAGGCCCTGGGGCAGTTGTCCCTTTTGCCCATCCTCTGTCAGCTGACCTGAGACCTGGAAAATTTCCTGGTGGGAGTAAAAATTAGTTAAAACAGATTTCATTGTATTTCTTCTAAACTACAACAGACTCCCTGTAGCAGAGTGAGTGGGTTTCTCTCCCTGCTAGGACCACAAAGCCACTGTGAGATCCTGGCTTTAGTAACGACTCTTATACTTTATTCTCAAGTTTGTTCCCACCACCCTTCCACCATCTACAAGCAACCCTTCACCATCTGCAGGAAGGGAGGGGAGCTAACATCCTGCTAACTCCCTGCCTTTTCCCTTTTCTCTTGCACCCCCTGGCTTCCTTCCTCTGAGGCTTTTATGCTGTCTCTGCTTCCCCACTTAGGGCCAGGTTATTTCCAGCCCACTTTAATTTGTTCCCCAAAGGAGGGGTGGGAGTGACACAGAGCTGAATCTGCAAGCTTTTGCTCAGCACCCTGTCACACTCCCCCACCCTCCTCTCACCCGCTATAAATGAAGTGGATGATAATCTGATAGCGGTTGGTTGTCTTCACAGAGCGATGTGTGATGCAGGATGCTACTTTACTGTTAGAGAAGAAAACAAAGAAAAGTAATCACTATGTGGTGACCCATGGCAAAAATGGGTCAGTCGTGCAAACCTTCATTTGAGTTTATGTTTAAAGGAACAGGGGCACATACTTGAAAATTCAGAGTAGTCCAAAGCAGTTTAGAAAGATTGTAGTTTCTGGTTTTTAAGATGGCATTCCAAATATTACAAACAACAAATAGTAAACAATGTAAAGTAAAAAATGATTTTAAAATGTAGCTGTCTTTATTCAAAATAAGTTACGATAAGAAATTCCAATCTTGCTTCCATAGTCCAAACCCCAAATTAATACTACAAACTCTAGTGTGTTAAACCAGTGATGATAGAATGAAGAGTATTAATATGTGCTTAATTAAATAGAGACAATGTAGCTAAAATTGTTGATTTGCTTCATCCATGTGAAAATAAATTATTCTGCAGAAATGTGCAATTCACATATGCGGCAAATACTGAACAGTCCTGGGGAATGCTGTGAAAAATCATTTTCCGAGCTGAATTTCTGATCTATCTGATTCTAAGTTCAATGGTATAAGTCTGATCCATTTACTTCAGACTTTTGAATTGGCCAGTATAGGACCCAACATTATGGGTTTACTAGCTGACTTAATGCATCGAATGACATAGATTTAAGCCATGCATACATATAGGAAAGACTGCATAATAAATGTAGAAATATATTTTGAATGGTAAAAAACCTATAGTTGATAATGGACGATATAATACTAAAAGTATATTTTCTGTCTTCTCTATCAAATTTATTTGTCCATCTGTCCTAAGTGTGTTGGGATCCACTAATGTGTTTCAATTTTGCCAGTGGCCAATCTAATAGCTGCCCTAATTGGACTTCTCAGAATTCCTTGGTGTGATCAAGTCCTCCATTGGTTTAAAGCTAGAGTGGCTGGTTCTATCATCATGACTCTCCCAACTTGCATGTCAGAGGAGTGAGATTGTATTTATGAAAGGTGTGGTGAGAGGAATCCATGCCTACTGAGTACTCAGTACCTGTTTGTATGAAGAACACAACTTTTAAGGAGCTTCTGACTCAGTTGATCTCTCTCATATTGCAAGTAAGTTGATGGTGATTTTTGTGGACCCATGGAGGGTTACTCTGTGAATTGTTCAGAGTGGGTTTGATGGAGCAGATGAGGTAATGCAGATGTGCATTTGCTGCTCAGTGGTGAGCAGTGTTGCTATCATCCTAGTGATAGCAGAAACTCTGCTTCTGTAGATCTGGAGGTGCCTATAGGGCAGCAGCTGTCACCAAATCTCACCTGTGTCCTCCAAGCCCTCTTGCAGCACTGGCTTGCTATAGTATATATTTGTAAATGTGCAAGCCCTGCAAAACTGGGCCAGATATAACCATGAGAGGACTATTTATAAATTCATAGAGAAATGGCCTTTAAAAGGCCAGCAGGGACCATTTGCCCTTCTGCATAACAACCTTATCTCACCCAGTGCATCAAACCCAGCTATAACATATCTTTTAGAAAGACTTACAGTCTTGATGTAAAGACTTCAAATAATGGAGAATCCACCACATCCGCGGGTAAATTGTGGCTGTGGTTGATTGGAGAATGTGGGACAAATGTATGACAGAGTTGCTTGTGAGGGCAGGGGGCAGGACTCAACAGCCTTGGGGATCACTTCAGATTTATATCTTATGTTCCTAAAGCTCATGCTGCAGGGTTTCAGCAAGCCACTGGTCAGGGCTTGGGAGCTAGTGGTCGCTGCCCAGAGGAGCTCTGCTGGAATGTGTGAAAACCAGGGAGCATAGATGGTGGGTGAACCTATGCCCTGCCCATCTTCCACGCTTGCTCCATCCCAGGCCCTGCTCCCACTCTGCCCACTACTCTGCTACAAGTTCTTTCTAAAGAAAATGCAACAGTCAGAGTGATGTAGTGTGTTCATAACAAAGTTCATCGCTTTTAGAAAAAAGGAACACTATTTTGGGTGAGCGCAATAAGAATAGACATATAATGTTTCCAAAGACTTTAGGCATGACAAAGAATTGTATATCTTACTAAGTACTGATTTTTGTGGCGGGTTCTCTCAAAACTAATTCAAATAGAAGTAAAGAAAGGGAAACTCATTTGTCCAGCTATCTGCGAGAAAAGGAGTGTTGTCCTTTTAAGGGCACTCCAGCAGGGGGATGAAAGGGGAAAGATTGCAGCAGGGATGGAGAGAAAGGAGAGGAAGATTTTGGAAGCAAGTATTTTGTAATATAGTAATTAAACTTAAAATATGTATTTTAGATAAGGCTGGTCTTTTTGGAAAAAAAATTATAAAATTGTATGTCTGAAGATCTAAGCATTTAAGGCTAAAGATGACTACTCAAACTGTGAACCTAAAAAACTATGGATTTTTAAAAACATGTGCTTTTTATAATGTTCAGCCACAAACTAGTGAAATACGTATTGCACAATTGTTTTTGTCAGTCAAGTCAGAAACTAACAGTATATACTTCTGGGTTGGCAAATGCCTGTTCTTGCCATTTACTGTCCCTGTAACAGTTTCAGTGTTATGCTAATAGGTCTGGCAGGCTGGAAGGCTTTTCATTTTTAAGTTACTTGATCCCTTAGGGTACATCTAGACTACAAGCCTCTTTCAAAAGAGAGCATCTAGACCTCAACCACTTCTTTCGAAAAAGTGAGCTGCTTTTTTGAAAGACAGCACCCAGGCAGTCTGGATGCTCTCTTTCGAAAAAGCCCTGTTTGCATTCAAGAATGCCCTTTTTCGAAAGAGCACTTTTGAAAAAAGGTGTTCTTCCTCATAAAATGAGGTTTACTGTGGTCGAAAAAAGCACTGCATTCTTTCCATTTAATTTTGAAAGAACACGGTGGCAGTCTAGATGCCGGGGAAGTTTTTTCGGAAAAAGGCCACTTTTTTCGAAAAAACCCTGTAGTCTAGACACACTCTTACAGAGGAAGACTCACCAGGCTGCAATAACCTGCTGTGGGAGCCCGCAAGAAGAGTCAGAATTAGGGATGTAATAGTGTAGTGGATTAACTGATAAGCAAAAGAATATAGATTAATGCTATAAACTACATGCATTTCCCCTCCTCCCCGCCGGAAATTTTTTTACCAGGCTGGCCAGCAGCCGGGCTCAGTTCTGACTCGTGCCAGGTCCAGGACCTACCCTCTCTGCAGCTCTGCATTTAAAGTGTATTAGGAGGCAGGTGGGCAGGCTGCCTGGCTCAGTTCTGGATCAGCCTCCCACCACCCGGACAAGGGCTGCTGCAACCCGGCGCTGCTGCCTCTGTATCAGAGGCAGTAGTGTGGAGTGACAGAGTGCTGCTCGGGAGTGGGGCCGGATTGAACTGGATGCCAACTCCACCCCCTTGGGACTACAGAATAGCTGAGTAACTGATAAGAATTCATGAGGTTAATCAACTATTCAATTAACCAATATTTAACAGGGAAGAACGGAAATAGGCCCCACAGTTGCCAGTATTTTCCTGGTTTTACAGATGGCCACTTTGGCCAGTGCCAGGAGGAGGTCTCATAACTTTGTGGGGCCACAGTCAAGGTGTGAGAATATAAACAGATGAGGGGGAAAGTGCAGCCAGAACCTCAACAAGAGGTTCTGGAGAAGCCAGAAGAGGGGTTGCAACTTGGTGCATTCCAGATAAGCATGTGCAGGTTTTCCCTCTCACTGCGAAATGGACAGACTTCAGAAAGGGGATGAGTCATGCCAAGTATATACCCACATGCATGGCTCCATGAAGGAGCCACGAACTGTTATCCCTGGCAGACCATAGGACCAGGGTGGAATAAAGCTGGCCCACTGTGGGCCTCACCCTCTTCAAAAGGTAAATAGTCTTGCCATTTGGCGTTGGGTTAGGGAGTGAGGAAATGGGATTTGTGGATCACGAGTGTGGATAGTTGGCCCCTAAATGCTATTTGAAAGTGAACTGGCTGCACTGTATTCAGTCAGCTAAGATTGTGAAGGGAGAAAAGCCAGGGGGCTTGCAGTACAGGAGCCCAATAAAAAAGGTCTGGAAGGCCAGTGGTGAAGGGTGGGTGAGGAGTACCCTCTTGCAGGACTTGCTCAAGAAAACCAGAGTATGTACAGAGAGATCTGAAGGATGGAAAGCCCCATGCACTGACCAAGGCACTATGCCAGGTTCTGCTTGCTCAGGGGCAAGAGTACCAGGCTATTGTTATCTGCTTGTTTCTGTCAGACAAACCCACAGCTCTAGGCTGCTACGGCTTAGCCCCAACAGTGTGACCCAAGACTAAGGACTGAGTCTGAATACAACAAGGCAGAGTAGCCTCTTTTCTGGACTGGAGAGCAAGGGACCAGTACAGACTTTTTAAAAGAACTGTATGATTTATTTTGCTCGTGTACAGAGTGGCTGAGCTTGAGAACATACAGTAGCTTCATGGAAACAACAAAAAACTAAATAAATCTTGTTTTATCCTGGGTGCATCAGGAGCAACTGGCAAAGAGTTGTGAAAAGAAGTTTTGAAACAGCAGCTCTTTTTTAATGTCACCATCATAGGACATAGAATAATGACTTTTGAAGAAGTGGCATATCAAAATGTGGTAAGTCATATGACGACCTTATTGGTGTCAGTTTTAACCTTGCTTTATTTGTTAATGTTTTCATGTTATTATTTTGCTACCCGTGTGTTTTAGACTCAGCAGGTGGTAGACTTTGAAAAATTGGATGAATATTCTGCAGCATTTCAAGGTCATGATGTTGGATTCTGTTGTCTTGGTACCACAACAGCAAAAGGAGGAGCAGTAAGTGGGGAAAAAAAGCTTAGTTCTAACATTGCAGATGTATTGTACAAACCTCCTTTTTTTCATTCCCTTCTTTCCATCAGCACAGAAACATAGAACGACTAATACTCCTCCTTCCACCCCCAAATTTAGGAAAACTTGGATATAGATATGATTCTAGGTCAAACCTTTACCACTGGGGCCCATGTTTTGTTTCACTTTTGTGAGTGATATTAGTCTTGTGGGGGATTTTTATTTTTCTAATCTACAGTGTTGAATTTCAGCTCTCTCAGAAATAGAAGATGGAATATGCAACAAAGACAAAAATTCAGAATGGCAATATATAGAACTGTCTAGACTTGCAAAAATCTACCTGCCTGTTTGTAACAGCAAGGCAAGTAATAGTTACTTTGGATACGTAAATATTAGCCTCTTTCTTAGTCATCAACATTGCTGTAGTAAGGTGAAACAAGCAGATTTTATGAATGGGCAAAAGGCTGAATTAGTCAATAGATAGGATATTCATCCTGGCTCATCCTTTTCTGACTTCAAAGAAGAAATGTTCATGACCCAATATACAAACAAATGGGCCACTGGAATGCAGCAGGCATACCCAATCCTGCTTGCCAATTGTTGGACATGGAATACACCATTAAGCAGTTGGTTAACTGTGTTGCTATTTAATATACTGTAATTAATTTATTTTTTGCTGTGATTGTTTCATTATGCCTGGCTGCAGAATCAACAAAGATGCATTATGTTGTTGCATGGGGCAAGGGAGGCAAAATAAAGGTGTAGAAACTTTATTATTACCATTTCGTTTTAACTGGTAGATTAGAAAGTAGAAGATTTGGTGGAAATCTTCATGAAGATCCTAAATCTATGGAGTTTTTTATGCTAAATATTTGGTCATCTTTAAAGTGTATCTTAAGTCTTTGAGAACTGAGGCCAGTACAATGCAACATTAAAGACAACAGGCATTTCTAGCTTTATTCACAACTAAAATGCCACATGTTGATGGTGGAGGGAAGAAAGGAGAAAACCCATCTGAATTTAGCAGCTTAGAAAAACGAATGTTTATAATGAGTTTGAGAGCTCAGTGGATTTGTGAAATCATTTGGGATTAACAGGCTATTGATTGCTAATAAAACAATATTTAGCTTTGTCCAGGGTACAGCAGTGGAAAAAAAGGTGTGGGCACCTTGTCAAACAGAACCCATTCAGGAGAGATGATGGGTTAAGTGTGGGGGTCTGAGTGGCAGCGTGGGTGCCAGTTCTTCAAGGAGAACTTGTCAGTTGTTAGTAAGGCTAGTGAAAGGAAGGACGCCAGCGTCTGATGGCTGGGGTAGTATTGATGCAAGTTAGCTGACTAATCAGATTGAAAAAGTCCCATGGTATTTATGTCACTTTAATTTTCATCAAACAATTGGAGACGACAGCACTCTATTAAGGAGAGGTTGATCCAGAACTAAAGCTAAATAAATTAGGGTCTCAGTTTAATCAAATTATCCCTTTACTGGCTTTGGATTAACGGAGAGAGACAGCGTCGGTCTAGGGGATTCTGATTGGCTGATTTTTTTAAGACGCTGATACAAAGAATGAGAGATTTAACACAGACTCAAAATACTCCAAACTAGCACTTTTTTTTAAAAAAAAGTTGAAATTAATATTTATAAGGATCATTTGTAGTTTGAGGGAAGCTTCTATTTTTTTATTAGTTTTGTAAAGGCAAAAATCTTCATTTTGTCTGAAGGGCTAAGGTTTAGTCACATTTGCAAAACAAGACACACAACTCTGAAAGCATATCCAGAAATCTAAGAACTATCCTAATACTATCACATGATGTACTGTCTTTCCTACTAGCTGGTGAATGACTTATAGATGGCTTGTTTAGCCACGTTTAAAATATTCATATTAAGAAAAGATAAAATGTAAGGAATTTACTAAGACATGGGTTAAATAACTTAAATATTGGCTTCTTTATGTTTTCTGTGTGCTTTCAAATTCTACACTGAGTACTAACAGACCAAATCTGTGCGTACAGGAGTAGATATTATGGTGTTACTTCAGTAGGAAATTAGGGCTCTCTGTACTCCTCAGGATGTACACAGAATTTTTTAAGATTAGGCCATTAATGAAGAAAACTGAGACCTTAATTTATTTAGAGATTCTGCTCAACTCCAGCAGTAAGACAACCAATCTTTGAATTACTGACTTAGGCTTTGTCCACACTTCCAAATTTAAAGGGCTGCCAGAGCAATGCTTTAACAGGGTTGTGTGGTCACAGCCCTTTTCCAGTGCTCTAGGTAAAGCACATCTGTGAGGAGCATAGCTCTCAGTGCTGGGAGCCCATTCACACCGGCACTTTACAGTATTGTAACTTGCAGTGCATAGGGGCTTGTGTTTTTTCATACCCGAGCAAGAAAGTTAAAGAGGCTGGAAGGGAGCTCCTGGGTTATTAAATCCAAACCCCTGCTATCTTAAATATATAAAGAGTGACCTTAAAACTATCTAGCTTGTTTGCGTTCCCCCCGCTGCCCCTCCACTCGTTGGATGTTCCAGAACTTCATTCTTCTCATGGTTAGAAATTACCCAACCTTAGCTTAGTTAAGTGTTAAATGATTTTCTAAAACGAAGTGCTATGGGACTTCCCATTTTAAAAATGGCAGAGATTTGGAAGAAAACAAAGTCACTGAATTTGGTGTGTCTGATAGTTTTGCTTTTCCGCTAGCTCACATTTCCTCTCTTCTGTGAATTCTTCTGACCTTGTTCTAATCCAGATAAATTTTTATCCTAGGATGGACTTGTTCGTGTTGATCGAGATTATGTTTGCATGTCAGCAAAGCTGGCAAAAGCTGGTGGTGGTAAACACTTCCTCCTGGTATCTGCTTTTGGAGCTGCTAAGGACAGCATTTTTTTTATTTTAAAAAACAAGTTTGGTCTAAATCTTATACGTTTCTATGTGTATTAGTGAATAATAATAATCCAGAGTACTTTTGTATAGATTATATGTATAAAGTCAAAATTTCCCAATAAACTGTTTAAGCAGCTATCCAAAGGACAAGGAGCGCTAGGTTCCTTTGGTTAGTTCTACTCATGGCTAAAACTGGAGCAGATTCTCAGACAGCTCCAGTGATTGAAAATTTAAAAACTAGATTGAAAAAGAATTTAAAAACTAGATTGATATGCTACCTGAGACAATCCTGCACTAGCAGATGGATGGGCTAGATAAAGGGCCAGATTTTCAAGGTATTTAGACGCCTAAAGCTACAGATTGGTGCTTCTGAAAAAACCCAGTAGGGGTGGGATTCATAGAGGTATCTGTGCACCTAACTTCCATATACCATCAGGTATCATTTTTAATGCTACCACTCACAGCTATTACAGTTTGAACTGAGTTGGAATTCAGTGTAATGGTGCAAGTCACCTGAGGTCATCCAACTATTCTTAAGTGCCTAATCGCTGCAGCCAGTATATGGGTGGTATTTCTTAGGGTTTGCCTCATCCAAATACTCCAGGATATAGTTCTCTCTCAGAACTCAGAAATCAGTCAAAGTGTACTGAAACACTCTACAGCCCTATCTCCACGAGGGCTTGGTCCTAGTTACAGCCATTGGTGTCACTGCACTGGTGCAAACCCCTTGTGTAGGCAGACAATGTTGCTATTTGTACTAGTGGTGCTAACCTTTGCTAGAAACTAAGTTCCATTGGCACAACTAGGTTTGACCCAGGGCTACTCACCAATGGCTGCAACTGGGGCAAATTCCTAATGGAGACAAAGGCTAAAGACTTAAAAAAATGAATCAAAAGCAATAGAGAAAACTTTATTAAAGTGATAGAAATGGTCTACAGATCATATCTGGTTGTATACTCAGTAAGACTTAAGAGATGTAGGCATAAATACAATGAGCAATGTCTTACATTTATGAAAAATGCATCCTGTGGTATTAATGTCCCCCCTGTGCTTTTAAGAAGCACATGGGATCTCTTTAGGGGAAAAAGGCATTTATTACAAATACAATAGTAAAGCAGCTAGCATATGCTTACATAGACACACAAACAGTGCCTCCAATCGATATAATAGTTACCTGTCCAGAGACTGGATCCCTATATGGTGGCCAACCTGGCTGATCACAGGTAGGGAGGAGTGAGGCTCTATTGGTCTGGACTAATGCTGCAGAATCTTGGCTTTCCGTGACAAAGCATCCCCCTTATAGTAGTTTTCTTTCACTGGGATCAGTAAGTTTTGCACTGTCGTGCTATAATCAATGAGGGTATGTCTAGACTACCCTCATTTTACAAGGCATAAGGGCTCAGCCGACAAATGCTTTCTTTGTCTCCTGATCCCCGTCTTGATAGCCGCTTTTTGCTGACAAACTGCTGACTCAGCAAAATGCGGCAGCCATTTTTATTCAAATGAAGCACAGGAGATTTAAATCCCCGCTTCGTTTGCAATGTCAGTATGTCTAATTTACATTCCTCTGGCGACAGAGGGATGTAGTCTGGACATACCTTCACTGTTTGACGAATGCTTGTTTTATTAAGTTGTTCTCATATCACAGCTATCTTGTCCCAATTGATAGGTGCTTGCCTTATTTTTTTAAAGTCATCAATCTGCCCTTCATCCACACCTCAAAAGGGATATACAGCAATCTCCTGGCGCTTTTAGTCTGTCCTTGGCTTCTCCCTAGAACATCGGAACCAGTGACGTCTTTCATACCAATCTTCTAACACACATTCCTCATTCTGCACTCACAAACAAAAATTACACAATTGCTTCTGTAAAAGCAGATCTAGTACAAAAAAATTCTTACACTTTTAAATTAAAGAAGAAAACAATTCTAACAGTAAAAGGGTGACAATAGTGACAAAATAGACCCTTTTGGTCTAGTCCTGCTTTAACATTAATAACAAACACAAACAGCCCAATTAATGCATTTTTATCAACAACACGAGGCTGTTCCTTTCTACAGGTCAGAAAGGATTACTGAAAAGATGCACTGAAGGACATTACATCACATAAAGCTACATTTTAGCTACTTGGCTACACCATATCCTTTGCCTTTCTTCCTGGACAAGCATTTGCCTACAGCTGGGATAACTTCAGCTTGTTCCAAGACTTGCCTTCCTTCAGCTCTGACCCTTGGCTCCATTTCATGGCTGAATTTGTCATTCTGATTCCTGCTTTGACCATTAGGCCTAACCATCCAGATCCTGGTCAAATATACCTCCCTCAAAGGATGTACCAAATGTTTCTGCATGTGCTATAGGATGGTCCTGTGAGTACCATCAAAGGCCTTCTCAATGTACAGTTGCCATTGCCATTATAAACTTTGTAGAGTGAAGAACTGGTCTGTGCATCCATGCCCTTTCTAAAAACCGGCTTGCTCTTTTCTGAGAGCGCTATCAGTTGCTTCTGATATATGCTGAACTATGATCTTGAACGATACTTTGCTTGGCACAGATAAAGTGTGATACCATGCCAGTTATTTCAATCACTGAGAGCTCCTTTCTTTCGTATCTTCACTATAACCCCATTGGTCCACTCATCTGGCACTTTTCCCCTTTCCCAGACTGATGGAAAAAGAGGAGCCAGCACAGGTGTTACTAACTCAGGATTTACCTTGAACAATTCTGCATTCAAGTTATCCTTGCCAGGAGCTTTTCCATTTTTTAAGGCTTTGATTGCTTGAATGATCGCCTCCTTATTTGGGGTGTCTGTTGATATCAAGGTCTTCTGCCTCCTGGGTGTTTGCTTCTTCTTTAGGTGGCTCCCTGTTCAGCAGTTTTTTGAAGTGTTGTTTTTCTTTTGTTAGTAGGTGGCCCTGTCCCTGATAAATGTTTGTTGGTGTCTGCCTTTACCATGGATATGTTGTGTCATTTTGTAGACAGTTCTTTGTTAACTATGGGCAGCTGCATCCTCTACTTGTGTTACCAGGTTACCAATATGTCCTTTGTCCACTCTTACAAGGCATTTAATCTCCCCGTGTGTCTTGCGATGCTGCTTGTGGTATTCATCCTTAAAACTTCTGGGATTTTGCATCTAAAACATTTTTCTTCAGGTCTCCTCTGGTTCCCATGTGCTGAATGTAATCCACTGAATGACTGTGCTAGCTCTGAAAAGTTATTGTCAGCCTTACATTTGAAGTTATAGAGACAGGACTCTTAAATTTTTTATATTTTTTTCTATTCATTAAATTGATCCTATGTAAAGTATGAATGATTGACATATTAATTCTTTTCACATTCTTCCAAAAGTTATAGAAATCCTACTTTCCCTTCACACAAGTGTTAACAAAAAGGGAGAGAATTTTATTTTGTCGCTTTGTATCAACCTAATTCATACTTCTGTGTTACAGGAGTGGGAGTCAAGTGACCTGAGTGTTACTCCCAGCTCTGCAGTTGAGTCCCTATATTACCTTGGCATGTCAGTTAACCTCTCTGTTCTCTAGTCTGTAAAATGGTCATGGTTATAGTTATTCATCTTCTGAGATACTTGGGGATCTCTGAAAGAAAAATACTATGTAACTCAGATTTTCAGAAACTGAAAAGTCTCTCCTCAAGCTTTCTCACAGAAGAGCTCGGGCATAAGAACTGTCATGTCCCTGATCTAATAAATAATACATCTAATCTAGTGTCTCATCTCCAGCACTAGCCAGAACTGGATGCTTCAGAGGAAGATGCAAGAAATCCCTTAATAGATAATTATGGAGTACTTGCTCAGTGGATTAAAAGCTTCAGAGAAGTATCTGAGTTAGTCTGTAACTGGAAAAACTTAAAAACAATGAACAGTTTAGCAGCACCTTAGAGACTAACAAAATATGTAGATGGCATCATGAGCTTTTGTGGGCACAATACACTTCCTGAGAAGAAAACAAGTTATTGTCAGCCTTACATTTGAAGTTACAGAAGTGGGTTGAGCCCACAAAAGCTCATGATACCATCGACATGTTTTGTTAGTCTCTAAAGTGCTGCAAGACTATTCATTGTTTAAGTTTTTGCTCAATGGAGAAATTCTTATTAATTTATGTCTATTAGTAGTTGGTTTGCACCTGAAACATTAGTGTGTTTAAATTTGTATACACTTTTATACTGTATAATGTAGGTGTGGATATGCTATTTTTTTTTCATATCTAATCCTTTTCATGACTCTCACTAAAATCTTACTTTTCAATTGTAGGTAGTAGCAATGAACATCACAGGTTAACTATGTGATTGTAATTTGACTACACTGATTTTGTATAAATAGAATAGATTCCAAACAAGCAACATATGTATTTGCTGTTTTAAAAAAGTTCAATTTCACAAAGCTAAAAGCAATTATGAGCCAAATCAACTGAGATATCATTTACATTTTCCTGTTTAAATTCTAAGGGTGCATCTACACTCCACCATAGCTTGAAATAAGATACGCAATTTGAGCTATGCAAATTCTGTATCTTATTTCGATCTTATTTTGAAATAGCGCCAAACTACAAAATAAGCTATCTACACAGCGCCAAATTTTGAAATAACTTGCTAATCCAAAATATCCCTTACTACTCATGGAATGGGGTTTATAGGGTGTGACAGGGCATCTGCCCTGCACTGGCCCTTTAAGGTGACCCAGTCCTGGGTGAGGGCTGGAGCCATGGAGCAAGCAGCCGCAGCACATAGCTGCCAATTAGGGCCCAGCTGTGGGCTGTATAAATA
This sequence comes from Pelochelys cantorii, assembly GCA_032595735.1. NCBI lineage: Eukaryota > Metazoa > Chordata > Testudines > Trionychidae > Pelochelys > Pelochelys cantorii. The sequence continues at coordinate 45,127,344 of CM064329.1, read as the reverse complement.
AGGGCTCCAGGAGACAGGAAGGAAGAAACACTCTTGCTCTGGCTGGGGAGCAGGTGGGACCTAGCTGCTAGGGAAGCTAGAAGCTTCCTGATTTAGAGTAGAGCTGGGGAAGCTCTGGGCAGGCAAGCTTCCAGGCTGCAGTGCCTGAAGCAAGGTCTCAGGGCACTAGGGCTGCGGGGAGGCAGCCAGGATAGGCAAAAGCAGTAGGTCCACACCCCTTTGCCAATGCTGAGTGGCCATTTCAGACTGCAGTTTGCCCGTGTGGCAGAGGCTAGATGAACACTAGGGCTATGTCTACACTGGCGGGTTCTTGTGCAAGAAGTCTTGCGCAAGAAAACGTCCACACTGCCATGTGCGAGCTGTGCTTTTGCGCAAGAGCGCCCATGGCAGTGTGGATGCTCTCTTGCGCAAGAAAGCTCTGATGGCCATTTTAGCCATAGGGCTCTCTTGCGCAAGAAATCCCTGCCGAGCATCCACACTGCCCTCTTGCACAAGAGCTCCTGCGCAAGAGGGCTTACACCTGTTAAAAAAGAGCATAGCTCTTGCGCAAGAAGCCCTCTCTTACCACGCCATACTCTAAATTTCCTTGCGCAAGAGCAAGCAGGCAGTGTGGATGCTCTGCGGATTCTTGCGCAAGAACGGCCTTACTTGCGCAAGAAGCCACGAGTGTAGACATAGCCTAGCAGTGGGTCATTGAGGCAAGGTGGGCATAGGCGGATTGAAGGTCCCCAGAGGGGGAGGACTCCAGATTGTGGGGGCACTATGGTAGGGCAGTACCCTGATAGGAGGGCGCCACAGTCTGGGAGAGATGTGGGCCCTGACCCAGAGTGGTGGAGAATAACAGCAACAGTGGGTGAGACACCTGCCAAAAGGGGTCCAGCATGAAAAAGGCTAATTCCCAGAGTGACCACAGGGACACTGGAATAGCGACCCCGAAATAATGGGCTTGCTGTTAAGATGCGGGAAATCTATTTCGGGATACTCCGGTATCCCAAATAGCCTTGCAGTGTAGATGTAGCCTAAGTGAGGAATGGTATAAGAATATTTTATTAGATGCCCCAAAAGCTACAATCCAAGACTACAATGATAAACAAAAAAAGGATTCAGCCTGACTTAGAAGGAAGTGAAAGAAGTGATAATATATCGCTTGGAAATATTAAAATTTCATTGGTAAATGTGGATAAACATGAACATACAAAACAATGAAAAAATGTTCCATGGATAATAGGAAATTACAGATAAAGAAAAAAAAATGCTGCTTGACAACTGCATAGTTTGATTTAAGGCTAAAATTTTGACTTGATTTTTCTCTTGCAATCAGTATGCAGCTTTAACTTCTTGAAACTGTGTCTACTGTCCTTTAATTATCTGACTCTCCAATGTCCTGCAAGTGTGAACATGTAAATAAATAAAATAGGAAAGAAATGCTTAAAACACATTATTTTGCACAGCTGTGAAAATTTAATAGATAAAAATGTGAAGCTTAAATCAATTTCAACATTATCCATCAAAATTACAACTCCCCACCACCATTCTGACAAGTCTCTCTATATATACACTTATATATAAACAAATAGTAAAAAGGGGAAGTTGACTTCAGTGAATATAAATTAGAAGCTAGGAGTTGTAGAAAATTAATAAGGGACACAAAGACAAAGATAAATCTCTGGCCAACAGAGTTAAGGAGAAGAAGAACTCTTCTAAAAAGTACATTAGGAACAAAGGAAATCCTACCAAATGGTAGCTTCAGGGGGTAGCCAAGTTAGTCTGTTACAGAAAAAAACAACAAATGGTCTGGTAGCATTATATAGGTACCATCTACATGTTTTGTTAGTCTATAAAGTGCTACCAGACCATTTGTTGTTTTTTTCTACCAAATGGTATTTGTCTAATATTAGCTGAGAGTGATAGAATTGTCAATAATAATTCAGAAAAGGCAGAAGGGTTGAATACTTTTATTCTGTGTTTGAGAAAAAGATGATTTAATCATATTATATGATGATGATCAACTACTATCCATTCTAACAGTAACTCAGGAGAATGTTGAACAGCAGCTACTGAAGTGAGCTACAGGTATTTTGTAATGAGTATGTTCAGATAACTTTAATTCAAGACCTTTTAAAAAACTGGCCTAGGAGCTTTCTTTAACATTAATGTTAATTTTCAGTAAATCTTGGAGCACTGGAGAATTTCCAGAGGACTAGAAGAAAGCTAATGTTACATTAATATTTAAATAGATGTGACCAGTGCTTTTTTTGTAAAACAAAAAACCCAAAAATGCCGGGGGGGAAAAATTTGTCGAGGGGAAAAAAACCACCCACGCCTGGGAGGTCAGGGTGAAATGCAGTCGCGGACCCTTTAATTGCCGTGTGTCCCGAGTGGGCTTCCGTCAGGTGCAGTGCGAGTGCTCCTAGGGCCTGCTGGGGGCTGTGCCGGACGAAAGCGGCGACTGCTTCCAAAAATAGGTGATGGTATGCCATACCAGTGTTTACCATCACAAAAAACTCACGAGATTTGATAAGATGGATCAGCACTTGGATCATCGTAGCCTCTGTTAGTTCTGCCAGTAACAGCTGATGGGATAATGAGCTAATCAGAAGTAAAGGCTGAGGAGGAAAAGAACTAATTAGCCCTTAGAGTGGAGTGGGCAATAATTTTTGATGGGGGGCCACTCCCAAGTTTTTGGAAAGTGGTCGAAGGCCACGCTCTTCCATGGTATTAAAGGAGGAGATGCAGGGTCTGGGATGGAGATTGGTGCAGAAGGAAGCTTGGGGTAAGGGACTGAGGTGCAGAAGGGAGAATGAAGTCTGGGAGGGAGTTTGGATAAAGGAGGTGTGTGATGGGGTGGACTAAGCCCTGATGCCCCCTACAGAAGGCCGGAGGCCTTGCCACATCCCATCCCAACAAGAGGAGCAGAAAGGAGGTCCTACAGGCAGGATAGAATGGCTGTCTCTGGGGCAGCCAATCAGGACCCAGCAGACCAGTATAAAAGAAGCTGCTGGGCTAGGGCCTGGCAGTTCCTCACAGGAGCAGCGTGCAGGGCTGCGGGGCAAGCAGGGGAGCCTGTCTGGGGTTCCCCACGGCCTCCAGGGGCCGGATCCAGTGGCTTAGCTGTATTTTGCCTAGGCCTGCCTTAGATGAGAAACGTAAGAGATAGGAAGGAAGTGTTATGAGGGAAGATAAGGAGTAGCCTAGCTTGGAATGAAGGCGCTTCTAACATAGAGCGTGATAGAGAACAAATGAATGACTATTTTCCTCTTAGGGCCCTAGCAAAGAATTGTTGAGAGGTAAAGGATAAAATGGTGATATTGCACTACACTGGAGTAAATGTTTGAGTTTAGAATAAAATACAGCCTGCACACAAGGCGAAAGTGGATCTGAGAAGTTACTGGGGCATCAGAGGATGGGGTGAGGCCCCACTACAACAAGGAAAGCAGGATGATCTGGATAACTATAGGCCTGCAATCTGCCATCGGTTGAGACAGATTAAGGGAATGGCTGATACAGAACTTGATTAATGCAGAATTAAAGAAGAGTAATTTAATTAATGCCAATCAACATAGTTTTATGAAAATAGTCAAACTTGATATGCTTCTTATGAGATTACAGATTTGGTTGATAAAGATCATACAGGTTGAACTTCTCCAGTCTGGCACCCTAACAGAAAGCTTTTCCTAATGTCCAGTCTAAACCTCCCATTCTGCAATTTAAGCCCATTGATTCTTGACCTACCATAAGAGGTTAAGGAGAAAAAAAATTTTCCCTCCTCCTTGTAACACTCTTTTAGGTCCTTGAAAGATGTTCTGCTGAGTACCATTCCCTGGATGGCTTTTAACATCCAGGATCAAATTCCACTATCCAAGAAGTACAGGCAGCCCAGAGGCAGATCCCCTATTACATGGGTGCATCAAGTCTGTTCCAATGTTGAACTCTCATCTTCTCAAGCTCTTGCTGCCACTGTTCAGCTAAGTGTTGAAAAGCAGAAATAGGAGTGTTTAATTTATTAAATAAATGAATAGGGAAGGTAAATCGATCATGCTTTGACTTGTCCCTAGCCTATGTTTGCCAAAAGTTGGGAATAGGAGATAAAGGATGGATCACTTGATGCTTACTTGTTCATTCCTTCTGAAGTACTTGGCATTAGCCACTGTTGAAAGACAGGATACTGGGCTAGGTGGACCATTCATCTGACCCAGTATAGCTGTTCTTATGTATACTCTTGTTTGTCCCCTTTGTAAACTAACTGACCCTAATATATTTTGTCTCATCACATGTAAATCTTGTCATGCCTCTAAACACTGTAATTGATTCTGAACTCCTATTTCAATATAGAGCTAACTTTTAACTCCTAGTTCATTAGCTCAAAGGACTTTTAATTTGCGCGTAGCTTCTGTTCTATAAAACTTGAGGCATAGTTTAAAGATTAGGCATTGAGATTTATCTATTTGTATAGCACCGAACACCATAGTATCTATGTATAGTCATATGCATTGCAATAGTGTAGAGATGTAGGGCTGCAGCATGAAATTGCCCTTTTAATAAATTATATCTACCAACGTGACATTACATACATAACTTCATGAATTACAGCCGAATTTTTATGAATAGGACTTGGATCAATTTGTTAGTAACCTATTAAGCATTGCCTTTGGAGAATCTGTTGTAACTTTTTCTGGAACTTTTTTATATATGGTAACTATAACCCCATTTTAAACTTTGTACTGCCTTAACTCTGTTGAAAGTTAGGTGTGTGTCTATGTAAAAGTGTGAATGTGAGTGTGTGTGTAAAGAAATCAGTCCCTGAAGCCAGCCTGTCCCTAATGAAAGACAATACCTGCCCCAGTTTACAATTTTTTTAAAAAAGGAGACAACAAAGGCATGAAACTAATTTCGCCAGGGGAAAGAAGGAGTGGGCAACAGTAATAATACTAACTGCAGCATCAATTTGTGTATAGAATTTGTTCTGGGATTTTTTTTAATTGTTGGGAGATAAAAAAAGCAGATTAATAATAGTAACCTGTGGAGTATTAACACTAAGTCCTAGAAGTCTTATGCTCTCAAGGTTGAATAATCTTGAATCAGGATTGTATTACAATACTTTAAGCATGCTAGAATGATGAGCAGTAGCTTGGGGTTCTTTTTAAACAAGTCATGGATTATTTTTTTTAGGGTGAAGCAGAAGTTAAAATTGAAGAACTTAACTTTGATCGCTACCCTATATTTAGACCCGCATAACTTCTTGTTTAAGTGTGAGTGGAAACTGTGTTTGCTGTCTATTACTTATTCTTAATTCGGTTCTCTCTTTTTAAAGATTGATTTCAAGTGACAGAGAAGAGTCACGTCCATTAGAATGGTGTGCTATAAAAATTCTGGGTGGCCTCTCATGTGATGTCTAATACTGCACTTTCTGTGCCTGCATCAACATTAGCAAGAGCTATAGTGAACAGTACAGTAGTCCCGAGCGACAAGAAAGTGGAGGTGTTAGAGAACAAAGATATCCACGTGATTGGAAACCAAGATGAAACAAAGACCAACTAAATGGTGTGATGTTTTTAGATATTGTGTGCCTCTGCCTCTCCCAAACAGCATCCCCAATTTCTATTTCAGGATCTGGAAAAAGCTTGGAATGCAGTAACATTTTGTTAAATGTTTTTTATTTCTTTCTCCGGCACCAAGATTATGAAATAATAATCCATTACATTGTAAATCACACTGTACCATGCAAATCCTTTTAGAAGGATTATGAGATTGTAATAATGATAGCATTTTTTTCAGATGTATTGAATTAAAATGACACTTTTGCTTCAGAATTTAATATAATTTTCATCCAATATGTTACAGGCATCCATCCAAATGAACAGGTGCCTTAAATTTATTAAACAGTATTTTAACATATGAAATAAGAAAAAGATAAGACTGTCACATTCAGCCTGTTATTCTCAAAACCAAACATTAGTAAAGGGTCTGCAATGGAGCAAAGACTATGCAATCAGTGACCCCTTGGCCCTTCGCTGCAGGGGGGAGAATTTCAGTGTAATACAAAGAAGCTGCTGCTACTAGTTTTGCTGCTGTCAGCTAGGGACCATTTGGAGAATGGCTGCTGTCGAATTTGTGCCTGTGATTGTTATTGACTAAGTGTAGAGAGGAAAAAATAATGTACATAACGATTTAAAGTCATTTATGTTTATTGCAACCAAGCTTTGCTCCATCAAGTTGGAAACGTTTGGTTTGTGAAGGGTTCTTATGTAGATTAATTAACCCCCCCCCAAAAAAATGTTTCCAAGGGGTTTCAACTGTTTCCTACTTTTAGGATTCATTACTATACTTTATATTGGACAAACTGTATAGAAAAAAATCCTTATCAGTTACAAAATTCCCCGGTCTAGATTTTGATAAGCAATGTTTGAAGACTTATCTGAGGAAGTGTGTTGTACCCACGAAAGCTCATGATACCATCTACATGTTTTGTTAGTCTTTAAGGTGCTGCTATACTATTCATTGTTTTTTTTTAAATGTTTGAAGTTACTATTAATTGCACCTCAAAATTTTTATAATCAGAGAGGGGTCCAAAAGAGAACTGCTAAAATCAAATCCCTTCAAACCTCATTGGGGTTGCATGTTTTTATGCTAAACCAGATTGTGGTTTTGGCACTGGGTCAGATCTAAAATTTAAGAGGCCAATTTTCTGGTTCTGTTTTCAGTGTCACCAAAATTATGTGACTTCTTCACAGATGATTTTTCGCCCAAGATGATAGAAATTCAGAGTGAATTCTATGATTCTGTAGCTGGGTAATTTGAACTAAAAGCCACTCAGAATCTAATCTGGATCCAGACAGGTTTTTTTAAAGGTAATATATTAATATATAAACTGTTCTCATTGCTATTGTATTTGAGCCCCTTCTTTGCTAAAATAGGTCTAGAAAAGAGAAGAAGAAAGCCAGGTTCTGGAGGGGATACTAAAATTCCTGGGCTAGATTCTGTTCTCAGTTACATCACTGTAAATCTAGAATAATGCCATTGAAAGTAGTTGAGGTATCCTAGATTTGTAGTGCTTGTAACTGTAGTCAATGTTCTTAGTTCATTATTCATTTATTGTGTGATATGATTGTTATATCATATATATTTTGTGTGTATTTATAGGATTATAAAAGTATAAGATAGGCCTCTCAAGTCTACTCTTCTGCTTGACTCCGTGCTTGACTGAAACTCAATCTATCTCCCATTGAAACCAGCTGGAATCTTTCCACTGACTTGAATAGGAATTGGACCAAGCTCCAATTGTGCAGTGAAGCACATAGAGGAAAGGAGGAAGAGCTGAAATCACTCCATCCCCCTGAAGTGATCAGTTTATGCCCTCAAGCATTTGACTTGATCACTTCATTTAAGTGTACATAATTACAAATATTAATATGGGCCATGAAATTATTTCTTTCCCTTTAAATACAGCTCCTGAAAATAATTTTGAAAGCTATTGTACCTTTTGATTCAATAAATAGTAATAAGCTGGTACCAAACTTTGAAACAGTTATTTTTTCTGCCTTCTTAAATATTTCTTTTTATCTAGTCATGACAGACTCCTCTTTGATAACAGAGGGTGAATCACTTTGCTTTCATTTGTTTTAAGAAACAATTTAAATCCAAAAATAACTAGCAATATGTTAAGTGGCTGATTTTATTATTCCAAGTTCTTATTATTAAGATTAGTAGTAACTATAACATAATTGATCCTTAGCTTTTATACTGGAGCACCTTTCCTTTGGTACCTGCTCATCAGTCCTCAGCTCTTCTGCACCAGTGGTGCGCAACCTTTTTCCCAATGCAACCCCTGGGAAAATTTTGGTTGAGCAAGGAGAAAAAAAAAAGCACAGCCCCTTTAAATGCCGCTCCGCTTGCCTGCCACTCCCCCCGCGTGTATGCCACTCTGAAAACAAAAATGGCGGCTGGCCCGGTGCTGCAACCCCCCCCCCGAAAGACAGCCACGACCCCCTTGGGGGTCACAAGCCAAGGGTTGCGCTCCACTGTTCTACACCATACTTCCTCCCTCCAGTCCTTCACTCTTTTCCTCCCTTGCCTGGGGTGAGACTTTTTAAAGCAGCACCACCAGCCTTAATTGGCTGCTTGTGTCTAATTAGCCGGTAGTAGCTCCTAGCAAGTTTTAACTGACCCAAGTGCCTGCCTGATTATGCTGTACTTACACTTGGCCTTTTTTTACTCAGGAAAGACAAAGCTGTTCACCCAAGCTCCAGCATGTCTTCCCTCCACTAGCATGCAGCAGACGGCTGGTCTGGATCTGTCACACCACATACAGGGCTGTTACAGCCAGTTGGCTTCCATCCAGGTAGCTTTTTTCCTACTAGTATTACTAAAATGACACACATGTAAAACAGGGGCACATGAAGTGAGGTGCATTCTGACTGCACACAATATTGACCGCAAGCCGCTTCCTCTGTATCTAGTCAAGGCACTGCTATAGTACAATTGGCACAGCCTGAAAATTCTAAGTACACAAATGCAGTTAGCAAAACTACCCTCTTCTGGAAGACTGTCTTGGTTACGAAAATCTTATGGCCCACTGGGGAAGGAGGGCCATAATGGCTATATTAGTGATCACTTATGATTCTGATTCTTGGGGAGGGAGAGGAGGGGAGGGTTTGGTTTGGTTTGGTTTTTTGTTTGCATTTATTTCCCAGTCACATGCTTACAGGTGTCTTGTCCCTTACATTACTTGCCTTGTAGTACTGCAAAAAGTATTGGTGTCCACAACAAGAAGGCAAAGAATTGTGTGACCACTGATGTATATTACAGACTAATAAATATACAGGATTCCATGAATAATATTTTTTTAACTGACCCAGACTTAAAAAGAGGCTATGTAAAGTAATATTTCTGAAAACTAATAACATAAAGATTCCATGTTGAAAAATCAATATGAATGCAATGTTGTTTTTTGATAATTAGTACTTCAGTCCAGTCCCTAAACATGTTTTCTGCTTATCAAATAATATTAAAATATAGTTATATTTAAAGTTACTAAAATGGCATGTGCTGCATATGTTAATGTTAGAAAATGTTACATTTTAAATGAAATCTGGTCCTGAATTAGGTATGTAGTATTTTTCCTAAACACATTTTTCTATTACAAGTTTTGCCCTTGTTCTACTTGTTTTTCCTCTTATTCCCCACAAGGTGGAATCATTAGCTTTCGGGGTCTGGTTAACATACAGATGAAAACATTTAGTACTGTAATAGCAAGAACTGCATGTTGTATTTTAAAAATGAATAGTATTGCCAACCCCAGAAGCTCAAAAGCAGGAGCAAGAAGGAGGGGCTTCTGGTTTCTAAGAGTGGAAACTGAAGATGAGGGGGGGCTATATGTTTGCCAACTTTCCCAACCATATGCCATTGCTGCGAATGGTGTCCAGTTTGGGAAAGTAGGCAACCCTAATCTCAGGGTGTATATGACTTGAACTGTTCTGGGGACAGCTGAACCTTTAAATTGTCTCCTCTCACTAGCAGCAGGTACAGGTGGTCTCTGCCCTTGTTCTTTGAAAACTCTTATCTCAGCCTGACAAACTCACTATACCACATCTTGCAGAATATTTATCCCAAAAGAATAACATTGGGTATCTATGGAAAACCTGTAACTTGTCAAAATTCATAATCATTGAAAGAAGTATGGACAGGCAATAGGAATGATGTATTTATTCTGAAAGCATTGTTTATGGACTTGGAATAAAAGTGAGTCACTAAGGAATATTATGTCTCAGTGATGACTTGTTTGAAAAGGAGATAGTTGAAACCCTAGGTTAGTTAACAGGTGATGTAACCGAGATGAACTTGTCTGGCCTTACTCAAGGTGTGGGGAACCTTTTTTTGGGTCAGGGGCCACTGACACACACAAAAATCAATCAGGTGCGAGGCTTTGGGGGGCTGGAGTGCTAGCACGGGCTCCCCAATGCTATGTGGGAGAAGCACTGAGCCCCAGGGGCCCAATCCAGGCAAGCCAGGGACCACATCTGGCTCCTGGGCCTTAGGTTCCCTACCTGCCGTACTCCATCCCAAAACTTTTAATGGAAAACCATCAGATCCCACTGCAAACATCAAAACTACTTGGAGGTAAAAAAGGAACATTACAACAGACAATCACCCTCATAGTGTAAGCATAACAGAGTGGGAAAAGGCAGACAGGATGCTGTCACTGAGGAGACATCTTGGGGAGCATGGATGTTCTCATGAAAAACTGAATTTGGCTTCCTATGAAGCCAACCAAAGACTATCCTTGAAGGGGTGGGGGGAAGAAGGGAGGCAACTATATTAGGTTTGTGTTTTATGATTTTGTTTTGTATGGGAACCATTTATTCCCATTACTTTCTCTGGGTATGTCTACACTAGCTCGTTAGTTCGAGCTAGGTAGGCAAATCAGGGAACCGGGGTTGCAAATGAAGCCCAGGATTTAAATATCCCCGGCTTTATTTGCATGTTCCCGTCTGGCCGCCATTTTTAAATCCCCCTTAGTCCGAACTAACTGCCCGCGGCTACACGCTCATTCCACGAGGAGTAACAGTTAATCCAAACTAAGGATTTAGTTCAGATTAATTTTAAACTGCCGCGTGTAGCCGCATGTAGACTTATAATCCTGGGTGCCCCAAGAATCATTATACATCTCCAGGGTTCTTCACCATTCTAATTTTTCACAAGAGAAGTGGAACAAATCCCTATACTGGGATAATGTGGGTTACATACAAAACAGTCACAGATACAGCAAGTGGGAAGCAAATAATAATAAAAGTTGTCGTCATCTTTTCCTTCATATGGTTGATATAAATGTAGAGCTATAAGCAGAATTTTACATTTAGATGGGTAAACCTGTTGTGTCTGAAGTCCTGGAGGGCATCGTTGCCTCCATATTTCTGAGGTGGGTACTGAGTTATTGTAAGTTCCACAATCTTCTAATGAAAAGACAGATGAACAAAAAAACAAGCCTGACTATGTCAGTTGCCCAGGGCATATTGCACAGGCGTTAAATCCCACACGTCCTTAGCAAGCATGACCAGGATTATAACACTACTTTAGGATTCACAAGAGCTAGGTTTAGTTCCCTGCTCAGACACAGGCTTCCTCTGAGTGTTCTGGGACAAGTTATTTATCATAGAATCAGAGAAGCATAGACCTGGAAGAGACTTTGAGAAGCTATCCAGTCCAGTCCCACGTGTTGAGACAGGAGCAGGTAACCCTAGACCATCTTTGTCAGATGTTAGTCCAACATGTCCTTTAATCGTCACCACCTTCACAGCCTATTTCAGAGAGTAACTATCCTTTTAGTGGGCAAGTTTTTCCCCAAAGTCTGACTTAACTGGCCCTTGCTGAAGGTTAAGCCCATTACATTGGGCAGCACATTGAGAACAATCCTTTCTGGGTATAAACCCAAGAAAGACATCCTGGGTCAGACAAAAGGTCCATCTACTCTAGGATCTTATTTTCTGCCAGTTGCCCCACAGAAAATGAACATCAAGGGAGAGGGAGGCCGGGGCAACGCGCCGCTTCTGCCTTACCCTGTGGCCAGTGCATGCCAAGCTCTCTGCCAGACACACCAGCTGGCATCTGTCCGGGTCCCCGAGCTGCCGGTCACTGCCTGCCCACGGCTGGGCTGCCCCCGCCCGCCTGCGCCCCATTGCTGTGCTCCGCCCTCCTAGCGCTCGTCGGGTGCCCTGAGCCCGGGCAGCAGCCGGCCTGATGCTGAGCCCGCAACACACGGGACGAGGCCCGGATACTCCGCCCGAGGCAGCCGGACTCGCTCCCCTCTGCCAGGCCAGGCGATCGGCCCCTCTGGCCAGCTCCCTGCTCAGACCGCCGTGTGGGGGCTGCGCCCTGGCCGGGCAGCAGGGGGCGCGCCGCCGCTCAGGGTCTTGGACGAGGAGCCCCTCTCGGTCCATTCGCCTTGCGGCGCCGTAAGCTCGGCCCCGCCTCTCCGCCTTCTCAGCGAACCCTATTGGGCGAGGTCTGGAGCGTCAACCCGGAAGTGGCGGTGAGGTGCTCTCGCCGCACGCACGCGGGCCGGTTGCTGGGGTGTGGCGCGCTCTGCGCGGGGGACAATGTGTTCCAGGGCAGCCCGCGCAGGTGGGTGTCCGGGCAGCCCCGGTCTCGCTCTCCCGCCCCCGGGGCAGCGCTCGGGCCGCTCACGCCTTTGTCTTGTGCCCGCAGCGCCGGGGCCCGAGGAGGAGGAGGAGGAGGAGGAGGCGGCGATGCCCGAACTGACCGACAGCAGCGGCGAGGAGGCCTGGGAGGACGAGGAGGCCCTTGCAGAGCCCCGGGTCCCCTGCCTCTTCTGTGATCGGTTCGTGGCGCGGCCGGGGAGCGGGTCCCTGGGGTGACGGCTCGGCGCTGGGGAGCGACTACCTCCGCCGTGCGCTGCTGCTACTAAAGTGGTGCTGGGAGCGGAGGGGCCCTGGCGGGCAGACTGGGTGCCGGTGGCTGGCTGGGAGAGGCTTAGGGTTGCACCCCGCCTTGCCTCTTCCCGCGCCCACTTGTCTCCCAGAGCCTGCCTGCCACCTGAGGCGCGCAGCGCCGCCTCCGCACCCAGCTGCCTTCAGACCAGTGATGTGTGTTCGCAGAGTTGGTTTCTCAAAGCAAATATCCTAGGGCGCGTAATTCCTGCGTCTGCCCGTGCCTGCTGATTTGTGGCTAACATAGGCGCCTTTTTGTGTGCCCCGCTTTCAGTCCCCAACCTCTGTGTCTTGTCTGTTGAATTCCTGTTCTGAAGTTTACCATCTGATACTGCGTTTCCACCGTTCTTCACTCATTGGGTCTTTGATCTCATTTGGCAGCAGCCCATTTGCAGCAGCCCATTTTCGCAGGGCACATGACCTACCTGTGGACGGAGACTGCTCTGCAGCAGCAGTCCCTGTCTGTGAGGGATGTGAGCTTCCCACTGACAGAGGCTGCTCTGTGGGATGCAGCGCAGCCTCTGTCTGTGTGGAGCTTGGACCCCCCGCAGATAGGGGCTGCTGCAGCAGAGCAGCATCTTCCCGCAGGGTAGTCGTGTGCCCTGTGAACAGGGGCAGCTGCCGCCCCTGCATCAGAGGCAGCAGCCACGGAGTGGCAGGTAGGAGCTGGTCTGCACAGGAAGCTGGTTTTTAAACTAGCTCCTCTCGCTGACGGACTTCCTCCTGCCACCGCACACTGATGCCTTTGGAAGAGAGGCAGTAGCTCAGGGTGACCGCGGGCTCTCCGGGACTGGGGCTAGAAGCGCATTGGGTGCTGGCCCCACCTCTGGGGACTGTTAAATAGTCGTGTAACGGCTAAAATATCATTGTTACATGACTCTTCAATTACATGCTGTCTAATGTCCCTACCCCAAACAGGTGAGACGTTGCACAATTAGATTTCATCAATCCAGCACCAAATGTGAACTCCCAAAGTAATAGTCATATAATGGAGTCATAGACAGGGTTGGTTTGTTTGTTTGGTTTTTTTTTAAGCACTTCAGCTTTCCTGAGAGGCAAGATGAACTGTACTATGATATAAATAGTCATTTACGTGAAAAGACTGAAAATATTCAGGTTACAGCATGTCCTAAGAGACCGGTCATTCACCCAGCTGGATTTTCATCCCACATCTCATCACAGCTGGTAGTCAATTTTATAGGAAATGAAGGGCAAAGCGCAGACCCTCTAGGTTGATGGGCATGAGCTCTTCCTTTGGCCTGGTTAATCCACCTCTCTTAAAGGCAATATCTCAGTCGGTGAGGGTGCGTCTACGCCAGAGCTCAAATAAGCTATTTTGAGTTAATTTCGAAATACAGCGCTATTCCGAAACGTCCCTTACTTGCAAACTTGAGGTTTGCAGGGACATCGGAATAGCAAGGCCATTATATTTCAAAATAATGGGCTTGCTCAAGAGGCAGAATTGCTGTTTCGGGATACTTCTGGTATCCCTAAATAGCTCCGCAGTGTAGATGTAGCCTGAGAGAAGTGCTCCCACCAATCATTGTCTACTTAGGGAATTAGATCCGTATGACTGTATTGTTCAGCAGTGTGAATTTTTCACCACCCTAACAAACATAATTATACCAATGTAAGTCCGTAGTATCGACTTAAGTAAAGGTTTATTAGCTAAGAAAAAGGAATGAGAATTACTGAGAGGTTAAGTGGATGAAACTATATGTACAAACAGGTGAGTGCATTCTGTGCTTTCAAAAGGTAGCAGAGATGTTATAATCTTCCAGTTTCTCAGAAATCTTCTAGGGGTTTCCAGAATAGCTCTGGGGATCTCTCTTTTCTTGCTTGACTCTTCTGCCTGATTAAAAACCAGACAATCCCAAGATGAGGATTTTTCCTTGTGTCTGTATTTATAGCTGCTTCTAGGAGCTGGGGAGGGCAAAGGAATGCACTTAAAATCTTTGATCTCAAGGGCAAAGACCATTTGTTTTCCATGCGCAGGAATTAGCACTTTCCTGTTAAAAGGACTTCATTTGCATTACTCAGACTTCTTTCTTGTTTAATGGGTTACTTAATTACAGTGCAGATGTTTGCATTTACATAACAAGGTATAGGTATTTCCATAACAGGGTATAGGTAAGTGGAAACAATGCATGTAATGCACGCAATATCCCACCCGTTTTTCATGAAGCTTAAACACTAAAAACATTCTTGTGTTGTGTGTCTTTTGAACTCTACCAAAACACAAGTGAGCTGGTCTGGCCTCTAAGCTGTGAGTTTCTCAGTTCTCAGCTGTCCCCTAGGCCTTGGCCAGGGTTGCCGCTTGGCTTATCAATGTCACAATTAGCATCTGATACATTTCATTTTATTGTTAGGTTATGATTTTAATGTGTTATTTCTAAATAGTTTGATTATGTAACTGGTGAAGAGGAGACTCTGGGGAAATCTAAAAACCAAAATTCTTGGTTCTATCTCAAGCACTTTACACACAAAAACTCAACAACAATTAGGCCACACAGCTTCATTGTGGTAGGTAAGAAATACATAGACACCACTTAATCCTTTCTATACTAAAATGCATAAACTTGGACAAACTTCACACCCCACTCTAAACAATATATTGATAGATTATATCGGGGTGGCCAACCCGTTACAGACGAAGAGCCAAAATAGTGGTAGATACAGTGCAAAGAGCCACGGGAAAGTAGTTAGGCACTGCCCCTTTAAGAGCCACGTGTGGCCCAAGCAGACTTCTGTCGGCCTCAGCATCAGATATCGCTGCGCCAAGCAGCGCCCCTCCCCAGACAAGGGAAAAAGGTCAGAGCAGGGGACTGTGGGTGCGGGAGCCACAATTTTTACTTTGAAGAGCTGCATGTGGCTCGCGAGCCACGGGTTGGCCACCCCTGGATTATATGACACAATCTATATGACACTGTTGTGTGTGTATATATATTATCTCTCTTTTTATCTGTAGGCTCTACATTTCTGCTGAAGATACATTTTCCCACTGTAAATTCATGCATCAGTTTAATATTAGTGATATGATCCGTAAGCATGGTAAGTATCTCCTAAATTTTTTTAACTATTTGCCATGTATTGACATTATTTAAATAAACTGTTGTGGCCCAAGAAAGGAAAATTATTTAAAAAAAAAAAAAAAAAAAAAAAAAAAACTTCCCTTTGAAAATTCAGCAGACAAAACATATTTGTGTCTGGGCCATGTATGTCCTACTAAACCTAATAAAATTCCTACACAACATTTCTATACTGGGGACTTTTTGTTTTTATCACTACAGCTCTGTATCCGCTATAGACAGAACCAGCTAAGGTAAATTGTTTGTCAGTTACTGCTACTATAGCAGAACACATCTACCCAGGAATCATCCCTGTTTAGCTCGTTCTGCTTTTTTCATACCTGCTGCACTAAGCCATGTCTTATGCTACAGCATTCTGTGATCTGGGAAGCTATCTGAAAATGCCTCACAGGGTGCAGTCCCATCTACAATTATAATTCTGCTGTTGCCAGGGGACCCATCTTAAATGGCTATTATGACATGTGGGAGTTTAGATTATTTAAAATAGGATCTACCTACACTACAAAATATAACAGATTTATAGTGTCAGAACAGTAACACTGTAACCAGGACCCTTGTCATGGTTCTGCCATAGTTCATGGTTTTATAATGTAGGATAAATCTCTGTAATTATCTACTTTGGAGAGAGGAGGATGTGGATTGGCTGTGGAGAGAAGGGAAACAGGGTGGTAGTTGTGGGAGTGTCTATTGAGGAGAGGTTAATATGAACCTGATTTTGGGGGGGGGAGGGCGGGAAATACTGATGGAATTACAGGCTCTCAGGTACTAAGATATTACCGTGGTGGACATGATGATGAGAGCTAGATAGGGTGGTATTGAGAGGTATGTGCTGTTCACGAAAGACAAAAATGGATGGTGAAGTGGCATGTATATTAATGATGAGGTAGACTGCAAAGAAATTAGAAGTGCTGAAATAGATACAATGGGATCTATTTGGGTTAAGATTGATTTGGGGGAAGAAAGTCAGCAGAAGCTCACTGGGATATACTTTCTCTGTCAGTTTAAATTATTCTATTATCACACAGTTCCCAGAATACTTATTTCATTAAAAATATTGGTGGTCCAGCCATAGATTGGAGGGCAAGTGCTACTAATAATGGTAGGGCCCAGATAAACTTGGAAGTGGTAGATGTCTCATCAAATACTCACCAAACCAACAAGATTTAATTAGTAAGTAATGAGATTCTCAAAGAAGACCTGGTTC
Organism: Pelochelys cantorii; assembly: GCA_032595735.1. Classification (NCBI taxonomy): domain Eukaryota; kingdom Metazoa; phylum Chordata; order Testudines; family Trionychidae; genus Pelochelys; species Pelochelys cantorii. The sequence continues at coordinate 45,110,608 of CM064329.1, read as the reverse complement.
TAGAGAACAATCTTGGTTCAAGTAATCATGAATTAATTCAGTTTAAGCTAAATGGGTGGATAAACAAAAGTAGGCCTGCAATTAGGGCCCTTGATTTCAAAAGGGCAGACTTTACAAAAGTTAGGGAAGTAGACTTGACTGTGAGGAATTCCAGGATCTGAATATGAAGGAGGCTTTGAATTTTTCTACAATTTTGATGTATGTTCCTGAAGCCTGCATACCACCAAAGTGTGGGTGCGTGGGGGATTTAGGGGAAGGGTTGCAGATAAAACTAGATGGATAAGGCTCTCAAATTGGTTATTAAAAGAGAGCTTGTAAATAATGAAAGAAGGACTGGATCAGCCAGGAACACTACCTCTGGAAATAGGGATTTTAAATATCGGTTAATTAAATAGTTGATTGACTCATGAATTCTCATCAGTTAGTCGACTATTCTGTAGTCCCAAGGGGTGGGGCTGGCAGCCAGGGCACTCCAGCCCCACTCCCAGGGAGTCCCTGCCACCCTGTGCTGCTCAGTCTCTCTGAGGCAGCAGCACAGGGTGCCAGGTGGGAGCTGGTCCACGAAGCAAGTCAGTTTGAAACCCAGATCCCTTTGAGGACTGGCTGGCTGCCTGCCACCCCACACTGCTGCCTCTGATAGAGAGGCAACAACATGGGGTGGCAGCAGCTCCTGTCCAGGGGGCGGGTCTGAGCTCCCTGACTCAGTGCAAGCCAGGACTGAGCTGGCCTGCCTGCCTGCCTGCCTGGCTCCTAATACACTTAAATGAAGAGACGCAGCTGGTGTAGGTCCTGGACCTGGCGCAAGCTGGGACTGAGCTGGGCTGCTGACCAGCCTGCTAAAAATTTACTGGTGGTGGGTGTGGTGGTGGTGGGGAATTGTGTGTAGTCTATAGCATTAACCTGTAAGCTTTTGCTTATCGGTTAATCAACTATACTATTATATCCCTATCTGGGAGGTCAGGAAGTATGGGAGAGAACTGGCAAAAGCCAAGCGGAATTGGACATTTCAAAGGAAATTTAAAACTGATAGCTCCTTTAGCCATTTAAATGGAAAGAAAACAAAGAGCTTGATAAACTTGTGGAAGGGATGGTATGATCAGATTGCCTACAATGGCATATTACCTATCGGTGACGGTTGTTAACAGATATTTCAGTCACTGGTGGTGGGATACTAGGTGGGAAGGGCTCTGAGTTAGGATAGAGAATTATTTCCCAGGTATCTGGGTTTCACCACAGGTTCAAGGTTTAAGTGTTTGCTGTATTTTGGGCAAGGAAGGAATTTTCCTCCAGATCAGATTGACAGACTCTCTGCAGCATGGGCGAATTTCTGGTTTGAATTAGTGTAAATGGTGGGTTAATATAGCAATTTAATGGAATAGTTCTATTGTTGTATAGTGAACACGGGCTATGTTTAAACCAGTTTTGTTACCATGCTACATAGCTAGTTGAAAGGATTATTCGTCATTAAATTAGTTCTAGCTGACAGAGTTTATTCAATAATTAGAAAGCTGCTAATGTGTATCAAAATTGTCATGGGATAAAATACCAGCATTATGCTCAGGTTTGTAGCCAAAGACTCTTGTTATGGATGCTATGTATGTTGCTGCCTGTCTCAGCAAACCAGGTGGAAAGCTGTTTGCTAAGTGATAGAATTCCCTATTAGATAAGCTATGTTTATGTGTGTTCAGTTCTTAGTGTGTTGCAGATATAGTCTGAAGGCTGAATTAAAAGATCTGACATTTAAATCCCGAAGAAAAATATCAGAATAATGTAAATTGCAAATTAAGCCAGTTAATCGGCACTAAATACCGGTTAACTGAATATTTGATTAGCCTAATGAATTCTTATCGGTTACTTGACTATTCTATAGAACCCGGGGGGGGGGGGGGGAGTGGGATCCAGCCGCACTCCTGAGGAGCTCCCTGCCACTCTGCGCTGCTGCCTCTGTTTCAGAAGCAGCAGTGTAGGGTGCCAGGCGGGAGCTGATCCACAAGGGGAGCCAGTTTAAAAACCAGGGTGGCAGCAGCCCCTGACCAGGGGAGGTCTGAGCTCCCGGACTGGGCACTAATTGGGACTGAGCCAGGCTGCCTGCCTGCCTGCCTGGCTCCAAATACACTTTAAATGCAGAGCCGCAGCAGGGGTAGGTCCTGGACCCATCGCAAGCCTGGACTGAGCCGGGCTGCTGGCCAGCCTGCTAAAAAACTTACTGGTGGAGGGGAGGGAAAAAATGCATGTAGTCTATATCATTAACTGATAAGCAAAAGTTTTTGCTTATCGGTTAATTGACTACACTGTTATATCCCTACTAAACGGTAATGTACACTTCTGGAAGCACTGGGCAATTGAACAACTTAACATTTGCGCTGTTGTAAAATGTATTATTTGGTTACATGAGCTTTTTTCTTTTTCAGCACTTGAGTTTTATGGATACATTAAGCTAATAAACTTTGTTAGAAGGAAGGTAAGTGGACAGTTTATTTAATTTCTTTTTGTATGGGGGGAAATGATACTGAGCTTTTATTGTATAATTGTACATTATTTTTCTTTAGAAATAAATAATTGTGGAAAGTGGTTTAAAATTTTAGTGAATTTATGCAATTTGTGAGCCACTTAAGTGGTTTTTAGTTTTTATTTTGTAAATTCCACATTAAATAAAATGTAAAAAGATTTATTCATTCCAGGCAGTGTTTCTAGTCTCCTACAACGTTCAAATAATTGTCCTTCATGTGGCTGTGCTGCACATTGGGGTTTGTGGAATTTACCTACCAGCCTGACTCCAGCTGGAGTAACAGCAGCTGCTCCATTCAGTTTAGGGAGGGATTTCACTGGATCTGTCTGTGCAGGTAAGATGGGTAGACAGTGCATGGATACATGCAGGCTGCTACTATATCAGAGGTAGCAGTGTGGGGGTAGCAGTCAGCTCTCCATATTGAGGCAGCAGGCAGGAGCCAGCTTCAAAACCAGCTCCCAGGGAGCCAGTTTCGAGTGTGTGTAACCATGTAACTGCTGAGTTTTTCAGCGGTTACACATTTACACAATTACCTGCATTTTAACATCCCTATTCAATAGTATTGACAGAGAGAATGGAGCTTGCTCCCTTCTAATTTGGTTGTTTCAGGCCCTGTCTCTGTTACAAGTTTATATTGATACCGGGATATCTGGTTCAAAGCTGTAGTATAGTAAGGACTGCTTCAAGTCCCTGAATATGCTACGACTTATTAACATATTACAGTGAAACCTTTGTTATCTGGCACTCTGTTAACTAGAAAACTTTGTTAACCGGCATTGCCCCCAGCCGCAATACTGTCACGTCTTCAGGCGCACAGACCTGGCTTGGTTTACCATGATTGGCTTAACAATTTTTTATTTAAGAAGTACTAATCATCTTTAACTCAAAATAGAAATGTGAGACTAACTACCTCATACTACAAAACTACCAATATTAAAAACTTGAGTTTTACTATTATTGTCCATTGGCTTTTCCTAGGTTGATGGGACCCTCAGATAACTGGAATTTTTAGATAACCGGAATGCCCTAATTCCTGAGCGTGCTGGATAACACAGGTTTTACTGTATTACTTTCTCCTGTTGCAGTTTAGTTTTAGCATGGATGGAGTCTTACACAGCCTATCCTTTTTGAGACCTGTTCTGCCCAGGCATGTTTTCATCTTCAGGTTGCATAGATTAGTTTGTTACATCTTACTATTAGTCTTGTGTTTCAAATGGAGAACTGAATGTTTGAGCCTAACTTTTTTTTCCCCCTCAAGATGGCTGAACATACATGGCTAATTGGAACTCTAGGGCTCAGCATTTACAAAAACTGGGCCGTAAATGACTTGCTACAAGTCACAGTTGTTGTCAGAGCTTGATTTAGAATCCAGGAGTGCCTTTCTCCACTCCAGCAGTTCTCAGCCAAGACTCTGGGGTCCTTTGGGGATCACCAACCAGGGCTTGGCATTAGACACAGGGACTCCAGGGCAGACAGCCAAAGCCCTGCTGTACAAGGCTGAATCCTGGGACCCCCAAGCTCTGCCACTTGGGGCTGAAGCCAAAGCCTGAGCTATAGCTTTGTGCGGCCTTCTGTGGCAGGGGCCCCTGCTTGGTATCCCTTACGGCCACCCCTGGCTTTTATATTCAGATAAACAGTTGTGGAATAAGGGGGCCCTGGAGTTTTTATACTATTGGGGGGGCCTTGGAAAGAAAAAGGTTGAGGCCCTCTCCTCTGCTTTTTTGGTCACGTTGCTAAGTAATGCTTCTCTCTCGGTTTTTGCTACAAACTTATTTTAATAAGTCATTTAGACACTCCTAACCCAGGTGATTTTAATGATGGGAGAAAAATGAAACTAATGATTTGTCTTGTAGTTTATGTTTAAAACAAAGGTCTAATGTTTTTAAAGAAACTTATTTCATGTGCTCATTTACTTTCTCTTAGAAACCAAGTGCAGAATACTTGAATTCTCTCAGCAGCCCACTGCCTTGGGAAGAAGACGAATACTTGAAACCAGAGCTAGAAGATGATCTTTTACTTCAGTATGGTAAGACTTTTCTATCTGAGCATAGCCGTGCTAGAAAAAGAAGTGTATTTACCTTTTTCATAGTTTAGTTAGTGCAGTCCATCTGAGACAATATTCCTAGCTGCAGATGGACCAGATTTACATTTCCCAGGGCAATGTATTATCCAAATGTTCAAGTGAAGTGATTTATGAATATTTTGTATCCTAATAAACAGATTGGGCAAGAGTGTCACATTTAACTGTAAATATTTATGGAATTTCCATTCTTATGCTGCAGCAAAATATCTTTGAATATTATATTCATGTATTTAAAATCTGAACACCTACGAATAAATATGTTAGAAACTATTTCATATTGGTTGTCTTTCATTAGGTATCCATCAAATACAAGAATACCCTATGATGTACAGTTGTGTTATTTTATTTCCACCTTGGTGTTCTGATGATTTGGCTTTCTCTCATGACTTATATTTGTGTGACTTGTATTCTTCTTTCCTTGTGCCAATACTATTTTGTCACTCACTTGGTGAATCATTCCTTCACTTAAATTACAAGATTTTTAGGGCAGGGGCCATGTCCTCCTGTGTTTGTACAACACCTAGCACAGGGATCGGCAACCTATGGCTCATGAGACAAATATGCCTCACTAGGGAACCAGCTATGGCTTTTCTGGAGCCATAACTCAGCCCTCCCTAGCTCCTGCCCCCCCCCCCCCCCCCAACAGCAGGGAACCTGCACTGGTGCTACAGCCTTAGGACCCCTGCAAGATTGGAACGCCAGTGGCGGCTTCCTGTGAGAGGGAGGAGAAAGCCCCGAGTCTCCCCGCCAGATCTAGAGTGCGGGAAACAAGCAGAGTGAAAAATGGCTCTGTGCGCTGCCTTTTCTCTTTCCCCAGCACACGGGCGACAAGTGGAACCAAAAATGGCTCCATGCACGCTGCCATTTCTCCTCCCCCCCCCCCCCCCCCCCCGAGAAACACTTCCTTCCAGTGAATGGGAGCAGCAGGAGGCCATGTTACACAGTGCCTGCAACGTGGTGTGAAAACAAGTAAGTACTCCCCCCACCCCATTCTGCCCAGATTCTGCACTCCTACCCCCTGGCCAGACACCCTGCACCCTGGCTGGCCAGTAGAGTTGCCAGATGGTTTCAACAAAAATACTGGACACGCTTGACATTATATCACAATCTACGTTACATCTTATTTAGAAAATACCAGACATTTATATTTTCTCATTTATATTTTTCTCAATTTGTTTCCCGAGCAGAAAGCTCAAATACTGGACTGTCCGGTTCAAAACCAGACACCTGGCAACCCTACTGGCCAGACAGCCTCCTTCCCAGCCTGCTCCTGCACCCTACCTCCCACCCAGACCTCGTACCCTCACTCCCTCCTACATCCCACCTCCCACCCAGATCCTGCACCACCATCCGTATCCTATTCACTGGCAGCCCTGTCCCATACACTTAACCCCTCATTTTTGGCCTCACCCCAGAAAGTAGGGGCCCCACAAGTCCCTCAGCCTGCTCTGCTCCCCGAGCCATGGGAAGCAACGTAGGTAGAAGGATGTGTTGGCTGCCGGCATGGAGCTTCTCTGCTCCCAACCTTAGTGGGCTGAGGGATGCAGCTTGGGAAGCAGCGCAGGCTGAGGGACATACAGGCTGCAGGCACAGCTATATTGTTTGGGGGGCCATAAAATTTTAATAGATTGAAAAGCGGTTTGTATGCTCAAAAAGGTTGGGAGCCACTGATGTAAACTTCAAAGAAATGTGCGAAAAGATGCAGCAGCACAAATCCCATTAAATAAAGTCTGCGAGTACAATGTTCAATTTATGGTATTATTAATCATTATGGCAATTATCAATAATATAAAGTTGTATATTTTCATTCATGCAAATGGGCATTCTTTTACGGCTCTTTGTTGACCACTTGGTCTGAATTTTGATGTAGTTTGGCTTTTTGGTTTGAAAATGTTGCCAACCCCTGACCTAGCATGAGGGGGCTCCAGTCCTAATTGGAACTTTCTGTATTGCATTAGTACACAAGTTGGGAACCAAGTTGGGAACCAAGTGATAGTTGGGATCTTCTTTGGATATATTGCCGACTTGCAATGTGATCCTTGAGCAAGTTGCCAAGGGTCAGATTTCCAGAGGTGCTGTGTACTTGGAGTGCCATTTGGAATTAGAGGCGCTAAGCGCTTTAGAAAATCCATGCCATTTAGTGTCTCATTCACTTTCACCTATTGGGCAAAATGAATATTTACCTACCAGCCAGGCTATGATTTTTAAATCCAAATTATTGTTCCTCTTACTGGAGATTATCCTCTCTGTATCTGTACTCCATGTTTTAGAGCACCCAAACTGTGTCTAGAGGAAGCTATGATGTTGCTGTTGAGCCACTGAGGTAACCTCCAAGCTGCTTGACAAAACCTAAATAAGAGGGCTCTCTCCAAGTCTTCAGGAGCAATGTCCTGTGCTTCGTGACTACTTTTACCAGTGGCTTGTCATGGCCTTGTCATCCGCTTCAGTCCTGTTCTGTGACTCTAGTTATGCTTTGCATCTCCATTGTAAATTTATGCTGGTTTCTAGCATGTTCCATGCGTGTGCATGCTCAGGGTGTCTCAAGGCAGTTTTCCTCCTTGCATCCTCCTCCTGAATCTCATATTGGGGTCTGCCTTAAGGGAAGGGATACTGACTTTTGTTTCCTGTTCTGAGTGGTGTGGAAGCATTATTTCCCCCATCCTCTATGACCCTAACCAGTTCTAGATTTAGGTGTGGGGGCATTGTGGGATCCCAGTGCTGATGGCCACCGCACCCCAGGCTCTGCTCTTGCCCCAAGCTTTGGTCCCAGCCTCATCCTCCTCTCTTCTATGTCGTCCCCCCCCCCCCCCATCCTCCTTCATCCCAGACCCAAGGCCCAGTCCTTCCCAGCTCTGGGGAGAGGGGGCACAGGCAGGTCTAAAGGGATGCTGCAAAGTAAAAAGGTTGGGGGCCACTAACTTTCAGCACCCCCATTGTAAAAAGTGTTCCAGTGCCACTGGTTCTAGCAGATCTATTGCCACAGCTCTAGCCTTGTGCAGAGTCCTCCTCCCCCTTCCCCTGCTCAAAACAAAAGAAAAAAGCATAGCTCCATTAGATCAAAGTAAAGGTACATTTGGTCCTTAAATCCAAGCTTATTTTCTCTGAAGTGCTTCTGGCTAGTCCAAGGATAATAAGGCAGAGGATCTGTATGTTCTTCCATGCAAGAGACTCAGCTGTGGTATCCCCATCTCCCAAGTATGGTGGGGCCTACTCCTGCACCACTGACATCCAGTGGGAGTTATGTCTGCTGTGTTCAGTGGAGGCAAGGTTGGCCCTGCATTTTGAGGCCAAGGTATTATGTTAATATTTATGAATTCTACTTACCTATGGATCTCGTAGCATTTAACATTTTTATTAAGCCCCACAATAGCCCTGAGGGGTGACTTTGAAGGGTTGTGAATATATTGTTTATCATATAGTGAAGGTTGAAACTCTCTGGTCAGACAACATCCGTGGTCCATCATAGTTGGCTCTTAATACTTTTAAAAAGCTAAAGCACAGTGGACCAGGTACGAGCCAGCAATCAGCTGTCCCGGTTGGTTCTTCCCTTCCCACCCCGCTTCTGCTTTCTAAATTTATTAAGAACCTGCCCGAGCTAACCCCTCTGTGGCTCTGCAGTTTCCCCTGCTTTTCAACTAGTCAATGGAATTTCCATCAACTAGTCGATTAGTTGATTTAACACAATTTAACGTCCCTAGTAGGAGCAGACCCGGAGGCCGGCAGCAGAGGGGCTGATATTTACATCCCCTGATCCAGCAGTCTTCCTTGTTCAGGACTCGTTGGGTCCCGAGGAAGTCATGAGTATTTAGACAACTTTGAAAAGAAGTTTATTGGTTTGTTTTGCTCACTCATGTTAAGTGTTACCTTGCTCTGCAAGTAATCCTATCCATGGAAATAATTATAGAATAAGGTACTGTTTAATGCAGTGTTTCCCAAATAGTGTTTCGCTGAACCCAAAATAAGGTTATTGCGAGAAAATTCCATTACAATAACATTTTATGGTTTAAAAAAATTTTGTACACATTAAATGTGATTTTTGTTTTTAAATATGTGCAATTAAACTAAATGTTGATCTCATGACCTTGTTTAGCATTTGTTTATTATTATCCTTACTTATTTGTGGTCTGCTTTTTCAACTCCATATATAAGACTGTTATTAGGGGTTCCACAAAATTCTTTCGAGTTTAAAAGGGTTCTGTGGCCAAATAAAATTGGGAAACACTAGTTTAATGAATTAAGGCAGAAGAGTTAGGCATTTAATTTATCCTCTGTATCAGGGGTTCCCAAACTTTTTGACGCGAGGACCAGTAAATCCATTCACGAGCTTTTGGAGGACCGGTAACGGTCATTTGCATATTCATTAAGCAAATGAATATTCAAATAAGTTGTTTCTGGTCCTCCCAAAGCCCCCAGTGCCAGCATTAGCAAAGCTTTTGATAGTCACCCACAATATTCTTGCCACAAGTTAAGGGAATATGGATTGGATAAATGGACTGTAAGATGGATAGAAAGCTGGCTAGATCAGGGTTTCCCAACTTTTTACTTTAGTTGGAACCCGTTTTTTTTTTTCAGTACTGTTTTTTGCAGCCCAAAAATATAAACACATATTAAAAAAAAAAAAAGAAAAATGAATACATTTTCAGTGTTTCACCCGGCTGCATCCTCCACCCAGCCTGGGCCAGGGTTTGGGGGACCCGGCGCCGCATGGGCATGCCAGGAGGCGGGAGCAGGAGCAGATTGGGGGTAGGGTATCTGGCTAGGAGGGAGGGTGCAAGGAAGGATGGGATTGCCAGGTGTCTGGTTTTGTACCGGACAGTCCGGTATTTGAGGGTTTTGTCGGGGAAACAAATTGAGAAATTACCAGACATATAAAATGTCTGGTATTTTCTAATTAGGTAAGTTTTATTATAATTAGGTGTATCAGTCCTTAGCTGGGAACTGCCTGGCTGGTAGATGTGCTCACGCTGCCTGAGTGTGTCTACCTGCCAGGCAGTTCGCAACTACTCGAGGGAGGGTATGTGGGGGGGGGGCAAAATGGAATCCTTGGCCAGATTCGCTCGTCTGCCAAGGTCTGTAGGGTCTGCATGTGCCCAGGTCAGTCCCGCTGCGTACCCCCCGCTTCTCCTCCCGATCTCCCCAGTCCAGCCCTGTTGCCCCCGTCCAGCCCTGCTTCCGGTGGCCAGTTCCCCCCGGTCAGCCCCCCCCCCCCCCGACCAGCCCCACTGCCCCCGTGCAGCCCTGCTTCCGGCAGCTGGTTCTCCCGTCCTCCTCCTCCTGATCTCCCCCATCCAGCCCTGGTTCCACAATCTGCCCTCCCCGATCTCTGCGGGACAGCCCCGGTGCCCCCAACCCTGCTTCCGCCGCCCACCCGCCTGCCCTGATCTCTGTGGGACAGCCCCGCTGCCCCCAACCCTGCTTCCTGGCGGCCGGTTCCTCCCTCCACTTCCTCCCAGCCTGCTCCGCTCTGCTTCCCTCCCGGCAGCCACCAGCCATGCTGAGACCCGGTATTTTTTTCCTGTGGTCCGGTAGCGGGCCACGGCCCATAGTTTGGGAAATGCTGCTCTATATATTTATGCACATCTGTAATTAGGTAATGCTGTCAGTTGACAGTGATTGACATTTGTTCTATTTCATTAGACATAGAAGATCTTTATGATTCTACAAACATCTCATACCCCAGTGGATTAACTGATAACACAGCGATCCCTGAACAGTTGAAATGTGCAGAACACAGAGCAAAGCTTGCGGAAACAGCATTAGCAAATGCACAAGAAGATCTTCAGAAAATGAGGTAAGGCATTTTTGACTGAAGCTTTTTCTGAAACAGTTGGCAGAATTCTGGATGGTAGGCAGGAATATATTCAGGTAATACTAGTGGTCAATAGAAACTTAAGCTGCAGAAATTGTAAATTAAAACTAATCTGATGCTATCTGTGTGTTTCATCTCTTTGCAAATATGTGTTGATTGTGATGTTTTAAAAATATTACAAGTTAAAGCACAACTAAATGTCTAGACAAAACTCCTGAGTAACTAAACAGATTTCTTCCCTTTCCTACTCCTGCTGCCCCTCCGCCCCCAACCCTCAATAGTAGGATCAAATTCCAGTGTTGAGGAATCCCCATTGCAAATGTCTTTCCTGCCACTGCTCCGCTATCTCAAAACTCTCATCTAGGGAGTACTAGCAAGAATATTTCAGCTGATCTTCACTTTGTGCATGTTGACTTTAAATCATGAAGTTTTGCAGTATGATGGCGGTGGAGGTGCAGCTGCGCACACACAAAGGGAGTTCAGACTTCGTTGGGTCTTCTGGCATTTATGAAATCCTGCTCAACGGTTAGTTCAAGATGACGACAGCCACTCCAGCTGAAGCAGTCAGAAGCATCGGAAAGATGGAAGTATTTAAGAAGTTACAGTTGCTGCCTGTTAGCAGATGCAGGTAGAATCCTGGGACTTTGGGAAGGGACTTGAAGGGGTCATCTAGTCCAGTGGTTCCCAACCTTTTTACATCACGGGCTGGCAAACGCATTCACAAACTTTTGGTGAACCGGCAACATTTTATTTACAGATTAATTATGCAAATGAATATGCAAATAAAATGTTTCCATTGCGTGACAGAGTTTGCAGATATCTACAACACTAAAAAAAATTCACAGAAAGAATTCCCCTCTGGCTGCTGGGTGGGGCAGCCCCTCCCCCAGGGGCAACTGCAGATGGAGGGGCACAGATAGGGGCACCTACAGGGGCAGGGGGCATTTGGGGCACCCTATTTTGCAACTTTAGAAATTTTGTCAAGGGCATTGGAGTGGGTGCCCCCAAGTGCTACCACCAGTCACCTCTGCCTCCTCCCTCCTCCTGCCCTATGGGGTGGGGGACTGCCATTGTATCTCCCCCTCCCCTTCTGTACAGCCCCTGCCCTGTGTGTCTCCCTTCCCCAGCCAGGCTGCTCTTGCTGCCACAGTCTTCCCCCCAGCCTCCCCTCCCTGCATCTCCCCCTTTCCCTCCCTGTGGGCCCCCCTCCAGAGTTTCTCTCCATTGCACCCCTGCTCCCATTTGCCCCATAAGTCTCCCCTGAATTCCCCCCAACCTCCCTTCAGCGCCTTCTGCATCCCCCTCCTGCCCTCAATTCACACATCCCTGTTTCCCCTTGCTCCCCTTATCTGCCCCTGCCCCTCTTCAGCCCCCTGCTGACCCTCCAGGGCTGGCTTCCTCCACCCCACACATGCTGGGAGCTGGCGGCAGCTTCCCTGGGGCCAATCTTCCCCACTGTAGCCCTGGGACCCCAGGGTCCTGCTCCCGGGAGGGTGAGGAAGGGAGTGCCTGTTACCTGTCCCCCAAGCACTGCTTGTCCTGGGGTAGGGGCCAGGCTAGGCTGGGGCTGGCTAGGCTGGGGATGCTGTCCTGGGAAAGGCTCCTGGGAGCAGAGGGACCAGCCCTGCTAGAGATTCCCCCTCCTGGCTGCAGCCTGGGCTCTGGGGGCCGAGCAGCAGCAGCCACTCTGCCCCCCAGCCAGGAGTCGGGTATGTAGCCCAGAGTATGCCCCAGAGTCCCTGCAAGCAGTGGCTGCAAGTCCTCCCTGTTGTGGAGGCCGAGCCCAGTGATTGCTTCTTCCTTGCCTGCTGCTGCCATTGGGTCCTAGCTACACCAGGGGGCTTCAGCTCCTTCCCAGAGCCCCTGCATGCTGCTGCTGGGTCCTAGCACGACACCCGCCCCTGCACTCGGGCAGTGTGCTGATCACTGATTTCCAAATCAGGGCCACTAGTCCAGTCCCCTGCGCTGATAGTAGGACTAAATATTGTCTAGACCAGTGGTCCCCAACGCAGTGCTCGCGGGTGTCATGGCGCCCACTGGGGCATTTATGTGCGCCGCCTAGTGACCAGGGCCGGCCCGAGACCTTCTTGGGCCCCGGGCACGTGGCACATGCGTGGCCCCCACCCGGCCCAGCAGCCCCAAAAGGTTGGGGACCACTGGTCTAGACCATCCTGGACAGGTGTTTGTGAAATCTCCATTACTGGAGAGTAGACCACCTTCCCTAGATGATATATTCCAGTGTTTAAGTATCCTGACAGGAAGTTTTTCCTCATGTCCAGCCTAAACTGCCCTTGCTGCAATTTAAGCCCATTGGCTTCTTGTCCTATCTTCGGCAGTTAAGGAGAACATTTTAACTCCCTCCTCCTTATAACAGCCTTTTATGTACTTGAAAACTGTTAGTGTCCCCCTGTTTTCTCTATTCCAGAGTAAATAAACCATTTTTTTTTTTTTAATCTTTCCTCATAGGTCATGGTTTTCTAGATCTTTAATCAGTTTTGTTGCTCTTCTCTGGACCTTCTCCAGTTTGTCCACACCTTTCCTGAAATGTGGCACCCAGAACTGGACACAATAATCCAGTTGAGGCCAGTGCAGAGTATAGCAGAAGAATTACTATAGGTATCCTGCTTACAACACTTCTCCTCCTAATGCATCTTAGAATGATGTTTGCCCCTGCCCCGCCAGTTGATACTGACTCACTTTTAGCTTATGATTCATGGATGACTCCCTTTCTGCAGTACTGGTTCCTAGGCCATTGTTTCTCATTTTATGTGTGTGCAGCTGGTAATTCCTTTTTAACTGGGCTACTGACACTTGTCTGTATTGAATTTCACCCTGTCTATATCAGACCATTTCTCCAGATCATTGTGAGTTATAATCCTATCTTTCAAAGCTTGGTATTATCTTCAGACTTTATAAGTGTACTCTCTCTGCTTTTATCTAACTGGTAGCGATATTGAAGAGAACTAGACAACTTGTCTCTGTGGGACTGTTGTGGGGTCGTGCCCCAGGGGGAGTTGTCGAGTCCATGGGGTTCTTGAAATCCCATTCCAGCACCGCGCGTAGTATTTCAGCTGTTGTCCTAACCCCACAGGCCTCTTGCTAGGGCAGTGTGGTCTAGTGCAGGTATGGGCAATGATTTTTGATGGGGGGAGGCCACTCCAAGATTTTTGGAAAGTGGTCGAGGGCCGCACTCTTCCATGATATTAATGGAGGACATGCGAGGTCTGGGATGGAGTTGGGTGCAGAAGGGAGCTTGGAGTAAGGGATTGGGGTGCAGGAGGGAGACTGGAGTCTGGGAGGGCATTGGGATGAAGCAGGTGGTTGTGACCTAGGGCAGGGGACTGGAATGATGGGGTTTGGGGTGTGAGCTAGGGTAGGAGGGTATTGTGGTCTGGGGCAGGAGGTTGGGATGCCAGATCTGGGAGGGGGTATCGGTGCAAGAGGGAGACAGAGGGTTTGGGTATGTTGGGGGGGGGGGGAGGGAGGGGCAGAGGGTTGGGACAGGAAAGGTCTGGGATGCCATAGGAAGGCTGTGGCCAAGAGACTTACCCGCCAGCTGCCAAACCTGCCTGCTTGCCTGGTCATGTGCTTCATTGAATAACTGAGCTGAGGAGAGGGGACATGGTTCTTAGCTGCCTGTTATTCCAACAAGCATCTCCCTTTGACCCATTTCTGGCCAGAAACTGGCCAATGGGAATGTGCTGGGGGTGGGGTGGCTCCTGAAACTTCCCCCCTCCCCTCCAGTTTTAAAACAGAAACCGAGCCCTGCAGCTGCATTTCTGCAAGGTACACGGGGCTATGGGACAAGAAGGGGAGCCTGCCTGAGGCTCCCCGCTGCCTCCTCGGGCTGGATCTGTTTGCTTGGCGGCCGGATTCAGCCTGCGGGCCGTATTTTGCCCAGGCCTGGTCTAATGGCTGGAGTCGATAGCAGGCGCCCCTCTCGCTGGGGCAGTACGACCTAACAGCCAGAGTCAGTAGCAACAGGTACAGCCCCACAGGTTGGGGATTGAGGAGAGGGTTAGGGGAACCCGGGATCCTCCCTACTCCAGCTGGCCCCAGCCTGGGGCACTATTAGCAGTTGCACAGTCCACTGCTCACTCAGCACACCACAACACTCTGACCTCCTTGGGAGCCAGTCTCCTGCCCTGGGCTACTTCCTACCGACCTCTGCTGGACTCCTTTCAGGTTTCTTCCTCTAGATCTTTGGCAGTGTCTCCAATGTCTTGCTGGCTGGTCCCCAGGTCTGGTCCCACTGGTGGTTTGCCTCCAGGAGCCCTGGAAGTATCTCTTTTCTCCTCAGCAGCCAGCCCAGACTGAGTCTCTCTCCAGACCTTTGTACCTGGGCTGCAATCTGAGCATGCCCATCAGGGCTGCAGGGGCAGAACTTCCTGAGCCTGGTTCAGCCTTGCTTCTCCAGTGGAGGGCTGGTATACCCCATCAGAGGGACCCAACTTGATATGCCCTTACAGCTTGACCATAAACCATTGATAACTACTCTGCTAATACTTTTCCAAACAGTTATGCACTCACCTTATAGTAGCTTCATCTAGGTTGTATTTCCTTAGTTTGTTTATGAGAAGGTCTTGCAAGACAATAAAAGCCTTCTAAAATCAAACTATACCACATCTACTGCTCTTCTCCCTCTCCCATGCACAAGTCTTTTTACTCATTCAAAGAAAACAATCAGGCTGATTTTGTTCTTGAGAATTCTGCACTGTTACTTATTACTATGTTCACTTCTAGGTGTTTGCAAATTGGTCAATTTTCAGCATTATCTTTCCAGGACCTAAAATTAAGCTGACTAGACTATATAATAAAGGGAAATCGGGGAAATTAGATGGGCACTATATTTTTCCTTTTCCAGTTCTCTGGAATCTTTTTCGTATAAAGTCCTGCATGTTACATAGTGTGATGTTTGAGTCCTCTATATGCTTTCATGTTACACAGCTACAGTTCTGTTACTTCACAAACCTGTGAAATGTAAACTTGCTCAGAAGCTAGTATTTACACTTATCAAGAACAGGGTGCATTTGAGGCCCAGTAATAAAAAGCTAGTACTTTCATGGGATATGGGTGTGATCTTCAGAAAGCGGAAGTCTCTTCTTGAACCATGATTAATTTTTGCAAATCCTGGTTTGTGAGGTACAATGTTCTTCTGGTGGCACTAAAATTTTAATGACTTGTATACCTTATATGTATGTAAGAGTTAACATCTCTACAGTTACGAAAAATGCTTTAGGAGTTTAAATGACCATGTGTTCAAGACTTCAGTTTTACATCTCATCTGAGAAGAGAGACTTCTAAAGCACACAGAAGCTTCTCCAGTAGTTAGTGAGACAACTGTCAACTCGTGAATCACAAATATTTCTTGCAACACCTGGGTTTTCTTTAAAAGTTGCCAGTCCAAATAGTCCTCTTCTAATGATGTTTAGTTTGAGCAGATAGGTTGAGAGTGCAGTGCTATGTGGCTAGAAGTTAATAGTAACAATCTTTTTGTTAAACTGGTGGCAAAAGTAACCATGTTTTCTAAACATAAGTAGGTTGCAACCTACAATATTTTACACAATTTACAAATTTAAAGCTGCCACAGTTATCTTGAATGTGTCCACTTGAATGGCTGGTTTTTGTCACGAAAAATCATGAGAATCTTAAAATTAAATCTGTTGTGAGTTTAGACCTAGAGTTTCCTTTAATTTGCTTGATGATAATGCTATAGGTTGGACCTCTCTGGTCTGGCACCCTCCACACCTGACCAGTCCCGAACAAGGGGATTTGCCAGACCAGGATAGGTCCTTGTCCTCATGGCCCATGCTGTCCCGGTGCTAGGGTTCCAGCCTGGCCTGGCTGTTGCCCAGCCCTGCTGAAGCTCCATGGGGAGCTCTGCAGCCTTCTGGCTCTGCTTCTGGTGCCAAAGCTCCAGAACTGGAGCCAGAGCTTCCTGGCTGCCACTGGGGCTGGAGTACGGCTGGGGGCCAGAATTCTGTAGCCGGGGCTCTCTGATTGCTTCTGGGGCTGGAGCTCTACAGCCATTGGGGCCACAATTTCCCTGCTGTGCTAGCTGTCTCCCCATTCCCCTCCGCCCCCCGACATGGGGCGCTCAGCTGAGTCACTGGCCCCCTCCCCCCCACTGTGTCTAGGGTTGCCAGGTGTCCAGTTTTGAGCCGGACAGTCCAGTATTTGAGCTTTCTGTTCGGGAAACAAATTGAGAAAATATAAATGAGAAAATGTCTGGTATTTTCTAAATAAGATGTAATGTAGATTGTGATGTAGTGTCAAGTGTGTCCAGTATTTTTGTTGAAACCATCTGGCAACCCTTACTGTGTCCTGGTTTAAGGAGGTACAACCTGTACTGGCATCGGGGCAGAGCAACTTGAAATAATGATCCCACTTGACAAAAAACAATCTTGATGGTTTTTTTTTTTTTTTTTAAGCAAGGTTCAGACTTTATACAACTAATTTGAAAATATATGCTGTTCCATCTTTGAACTGAAATTTATAATGAATAAAACTATGTTCTGTTTTTAAATGCTGCTGTTGATAGGTTGTTTGAAATGTACAAATCTGCAATAGGAGGTAACTATTGAAATCAAGTCCTGCACATTCACATATTGAGTAGATATATAACTTTGCTCATATGAATAATAGTTTTACTCAAGAGTAAAGTGCAGCATCAGGCTAAAATTGTATTTTATTAAAAACTTTTCTCTCACTGGCATAAAATCTTTTGTCACTTCCAGAAAAAATGTTTACAATGACAAGTAATTCAAATTCCCAATACTCTATCAAAATTATTCTGTAATCTTTTGTACAAATAAGTCAACATTTTCAAAGCAGCTTCCTGAAATTAGACTACTGTGTAGGCACCTAGGTACAGGGTGTCCCTGCTATAAGTCGCCCCGATATACATCTGTTCCGCACTAAAGTCATTGATGCTTGTAGGAACTGATGTGTTGAGAGTGTGGAATGGGATTACTCGTAAGTCGTGTTTAAAAGAAATAAATAAATTGTGCATATGGAAGTCAGCCACCGAAAAAAAATTCCCCACTCTAAGTTGTTTTGCTGTAAGTCCAAGTGTTTTGGAATGTGTTTTGGACTTATAGCGAGGATGGCCTGTATTTTGAAGTGCAGAATTTCCTAATCACGTCACAGCACAAATCCTGTTGACTTGAAACTGTAGACTTTGAAGAGTGTAGGCTGGTTGAAACACTTCTTTTTTTTTTATTTGACTTAATGAAATATGAATCAGGTGAGTTGTAATTGAGATGCTTTATCAGAGTAGATGGAGGGTGTGGATAGAGCATGCAGTCAAATGAAAGTGCAAACTTCATGCTGCTGGAATATATGCGGAAAAAAAATGCTGCTATGGAAATGCGGAGAGAATAGCAAATCATGCAGCAGCTTTGTCTAGAAACCAGCAGAGGGTGTTTCAGCACGGTTAAGACAAGTGTTTTGGTGCCGTAAAAGGCCCTCTGCAGTCTGCATTCCTTATCTCCTCTCACCTTCTCCCCTCCTCCCCCCCCCTTCTTTTTCATGGTCCTGTAAACATGTCTCAAGGGTATGTTTCAAATTGATTACAGACAATTTGCACAGGATTTTGTGATGAACGCAGATGTCAGAAGCATCTCGTCGTCATCTAGCGCCATTGCGGAACTCCAGGACGATGAAGATGGCGTTTACTTCAGTTCATATGGGCATTATGGGATACACGAAGAGATGCTGAAGGTTAGAAAGTCAGCACAAATGCGTCTTACTCGTAAATAGGAAGGGAAGATGGAATAAAAAAAAGCTACGTGCTCATAAATATACGCTGCAGAGTAGCTGCATTTTTAACCCTGTCGGTGCTTGATAGTTTATCCTGGGAGCTAGAGTGAAAGAATCACATAAAGCTAATTTTTTCAGCTGCTATTGTATCTAGATCACTGTTATATACATTCTTTACTGTACCAGAGGTACTAGAAATGTAATAAAAAGCATATTGAGTTTACGGGTATACTTGGTTACTAGTTAGACAATATTCATCTCAAGATCTAGAACTTAATCTATTCTTGCTGCTTTTTTGGTTCTTTTGTCGTGGAACTAAAAAATGAATCTGAGTGACATTCGCTAGCAGATTTAGGCTTTCTGGGGCAGTTAGTGGTCCTAGCCTCAGAAAAACCTCTGCATCTGCTTTATGATACAGTTCATCAGCATTGAGCAGCCAGTATGTTTCTAAGGTGCATTCTTGCAGAAATGCTTTCATGGCACAGCTTTCCAAAATGAAGAGTGTAGTCGTGAAGAGGAGTATGCCAAACTTGGCAACTATCAATTTTAATCAGATTTGCCTCTGCACTATATATCTGGCAGACTAGTAAAATAACTCTTAAATATGATGCTAGAGCTATTTTTATAGCTAATCACATATAAAGAAAATCTGAAATCATAAGATCTTAATTACTTTTTTGGATGGGGAGGGGAAGAAACCCAACAATTTATTGATATATTAATATAACTCGGAGCTATATTAAAAGTCTTGAACCTCTGAAGAACTGATTGCTCTGTTTGTGATAAAATCTTTGTTTCACTGGCTTCAGGAAATGTTTGTGGTGGTAAAATCTCTTTAATAAATCTGATTTCGGCCTAATAAAACATGGAAAATATCAGAGTTTTGGAATGTGTAAATTCTTGTATATACTTAGTTTTGTAGTTCCAAATGAATACTCAACACATACATTTTTTTGCTGAAGTTTTCATTGATTTTTTTTTTACATTAAAATTGGCTCATTAAATTGAAGTGATATTAAATTTTGTTAAATTAATCCCAAATTAACGTGTACTTCTAACATTGTCTTATTAGGTTTAAAAAACTCACATGCAGAAAAAACTTCTGGTAGTTTTTTGTTCTCTGTGCCCTGGCAAGCCAGTGTTGTTTATGCTGCCCTTTCCCATAATATTTCAGAGGACAGGAATATTGCTGCTTGAAACTGACTAACACAGCTGATGGTGCATTTCATTTAAACATTTTTTGAGGAGTGTCTGACAATACCTGAAAAATAAGTTTGATTTTTATTTTTTTTGTACTGAAAGGTTGAGGGAAGGAATTAAATAGAGACCCAAAATGAAAGACTGAAGCTCATTCGAGCAGCAGTGCATGTAGTAAAGACAGCAGTTGGAATTCTATTGATTAAGTTGGGGCAGTGCAGAAGCAGTGTGATAGGTGAAGCTCAAAGCTTTCCAGCTGACCGTTTTCTTGATTGATGCTGAATCTTGTGAATTTTTTTGTGGTTTCAGCAAATCTGATATTTCAGTGCTGTTGAGAGCTTAAAAAAATCCAGACTACTTAAAATTTGTCCTTATAACAAGCAAATACAATTTTAGATGATCCTAATGAAAGCTTTTATCATTCAAAACTGTATGGAAAAAAAAGCAAATCTGTGATTCTTTAAACATTTTATTAAACTTATCGTGGTTTGGTAGGAAAAAAACCTTGTTTTTCTAATACTAATTTGTGAAGAATTGACTTACCTATAAATTAACATGGAGCTCACTGGAATCTACGTAAGGTTTTTCACATAGACAAAAGTTTGCATGCTTATGCTTTACTCTAAAGGTTAAGTAACTTTAGTTGCTCTTATGAAAAAAATAAACTCTTGGCTGCTAGAGAAATTATTTTTATCTTTCATAATATTAAATTTTAGATCCTTTAGCATTTAATGGTATAGTATGAACTGTATACATGCACTAGAGTTCAGCTCCCTTCTTCTGCACAATATTGTTCTTACACTGTCCAAGCCAAAGCCATAAATAGTTAATTGTAATCATGGCTTTTTAATTTCCTTTTCATTCACTGTCACTTGGTTGTCTGGCTCTTGCAACAGGGACTCTAAAACATATGCCTGGCTGTCCATTTGAGTGCCTACACATATACAGAGGATCAGAGTAGCTCAATTACCAGTGAGCTAACACGGCCAGCTCACATACTAACCATTACAGGTATTGAGATGTGTGTGCTTGGAAGCCTACCAGCTCTATGGGGGATGTTGAGTTAGTGCATAGTCATTAGTATTAGTATACAGAAGTTAGTGTGTGTTCTGCAACACCAGTGATTTATTTGTTGTCTCTTATGGTTTGTATGTATTTGCAGTTAAATATGCTTCCGGAAGTGAATCACAGTGATTTGGTATCAGGACCTGATCAATAGCTTGTTTAAAACAGACAGAAGTTTGGGTTATGCACTCAGTTTGGTTTGAACATATCATAATTGCACTACATGCGTTCATGCCCATGTCAAGCCTCACTTACACTGCAGGTTTAATATGCTGATCAAGTGTTACCTTGTTGTTATCAGATTTGCTGGGAGGCATAGGGAACAAATATAATACAGTCACTTAAAAACATGAAGTCCATTCAAACACTTTAAATCAAAACAAAAATCCCAAGCATCTGCTCACTCCTGGAATTAGGTAGTGTGAATTAGAACAATATATAATATTGGATGTGGATGCTTTGTTACTGCCTGCCATGGTAGCACCTAAAGCTGTCTTTGCTTAAAAAATAATAGAATTTCTAAAGGATTATTGTATAGAAAGTCCTGAAATTGCACTGTTGTTGTGTCATGCTTTTTTAACATGCAGAGTAGTGGAGGGCTTAGTCATATTTTTTTTTAGAAATGACCATTTAAAAGACTGTTTCAATGTCTTCAGACTGTTACATATACATGACTGCATGCACTGCGTTTATGCTTAATTTATAGGATAAAGTACGTACTGAAAGCTATCGTGATTTCATATACAAAAACCCACACATCTTCAAGGACAAGGTAAGCAAAACAGCTCAGAAGCTATAATATTTCTGCAGTCCATGATTCTCCCATGCAATATAACTCCCTTGCTCTGGGGATGGAGTATCACTCTGACAGGATTTGATTTAATGTACTCTGGCTTTATTGCGTGGAAGAGTGTTATTCAGCTGGAGGGTGCAGAGTGCTGATAACAGAAATGCTGATCAATGTTGTCATTGTTCTGTATGTTGTCTTAGAGCGTTCATTAATTATGATGACATGGCTATGGTAAGCCTTTCTTGTGCAGTGTTTTAAGCTGAATCTATTTTGGACAGGCTCTCTCTACAGCAATTCAAGTGAAATTTTAACCTACATTTGGCATCATAGAGGTCCCGGTGCAATTGGTATTGGGAAAGGGTTCAAATCTAATTAATTTATCTAGCTCATGTTGTCATGAATTAGGCTTTCGTGGTCAGATTAGGAACTAAATGAAAGGGACCCTGGGTTAATCATTCATTATTATTGGTGTACACTGTTAGATAACTTTTTGTCCCCTGTCGTTACCTAGCTACGGCTCTTCCGCTACCAGTCTTTAACTTCTGTGTTTCTGCAAGGTATTTTGGCTATTTCAGATGCTTCTCATTCCTTTTAAGATCCATTTAGAAGCCATCTGCAATGGTTTCTCTTACTTTTTCATAAATTTCTACTGATTTATAATGCTTCTCTTTCTTTAGCTGTTCTAGAGGTATTTCTTATTGAATGAGAATTTTATTTCTCTGCCTCTCTCCTGTTTCCTTCTTTGCTTTTATACTTGCAGGATGAAGGGTTTTTTTATGTGATAGTACTACCACAAGGCATCAGAATAAAGAGTTATTCTTCCTTAATGGCCCCATAGCTGGAAATCATCCTAAATAGCTTAGTCAGGTAGGAGGTTCTTGTTTCCTTTCAAGGAGTGCTACCCCTTAATAGGCTGCCTTGTGACTCGTGTTTCCTACTGTTTGATCATGTAACTTCCCTGTGGCAACCACAGCAATTTTAATATGAAAAATTAATATTAGGAACGGATAACTGTATTAATGTATTTTCAAAGCTCTCTAGTATCCTTTGTCAAACCAGTCAGTCTTCCCCTGTATTCCTGCACATTGTTCTGTCTCTTCCCCCTCTTCTCACCTACATTCCTCCCAGCCCTCTGGTTCTCTTCTGCCTGGATATGCTGCTCAACCACCTAATCTCTTCTTTCCCTGCAGCCCTACTGGTGGCTTTCCAAAAAAAAATAAGCCCCATTCACACCTGTTAGTAACCTCTTGCTGGTTCCAGCGACTTGTTCTTAAGCCTAACATTGATGAATCAAGCCTCTTCTGGTGGAACTTCCTGCATGCAACTAGTTTTTATTGCTTCTAACTGTGCATCAGAAGCCTTCTCAATGCGTGAAAATGGAATGGGTGGGACTTAAGAAAAGAATAGTCTATGCCAGTAGTGGCGAGACTGTTTAGCATCCAGCAGAAAACTACTCTGTTCGCTTGTATCTCATTCTGGCCAAAGCTCAAATCCTGGTGCTGAAATAGGATATTGATCTGGTGAAAGCCACAGTTTACAATATCTGCAGGAGACTTCCTTTCCCCTTCTCCCCCCCCCCCCCCCCCGCAACATTTGGGTATGAAACATTTCCTCCTCCTCCCTGTCCCATGGCAGCAATCTTTCTTAAGAATTGCTTAAATATTTTGCTTTATCTACATGCAAAATCTCTCTTTATATATAAAAAAGCTTTTTTTTTTTCCTGCAGGATGACAGTGACATCATCATGTCACTCTGCATCCCACCTGCCTCCTCGCTCTCTTCCCGTTCTCTCCCCTCCCCCTCCCCCCGGCTTGAGCCCGACCTCGCTGCTTTCCCTCACCACTTAGAATTGCTATTTTAAACCAAGCTACTACTCCCCTTCCACTGCCCCCATTCCCCAGGACTTTCAACACCAAGAAACATGGCACAGTAGCTGGCAGACCCACATCGCAGCCATGACAGCTCAGAGGAGGGGGAGGGTATGGTACTCAGGGCAGCAGCCCAGGGACAAACGCCAGGAGTGGGGCTCCTAGCCTGGCTTATGTGCCAGCAGTGGGCTCTTGGGGGTTTCCCGCTGCCAGGCTCTTGGGGAGCCGGAGCGTGGTGCCTGACTGCCCGGAGTCTGGCTGCCCCTGTGGAGACTCACCCCCTTCCCAGTGGCTGCACTTACCGTGGCTGCCAGAGCACCCCCAAGCCTCCACACTGACCTATCTGCTCCTTTTCTTCTGCTCTTGGTAGGTGGATGGGTGGCCCTGGGCTCTGTGGGCCGTACTGGGGCAGTGAGCAGCACAGGCGGGACTGCACGGGAGAGAGTTTGTGACAGCGGCCACCCACGCTGCTGCTTTCCCCACCTCAGCAGGCTGCAGTGCACCAGAGCACTGCGTGCACATGTCACTATCTGCACCCCAACCAGGGTGGACAGGCACCCCGCGTCTCCCTGGCTGTCACGGTTAGAGCTGGGCCTGGTGCACGCTGCAGCCAGGGGTAGAGTTAGGTTTCAGGGGGGAGAGAGGGCCTGGAAGGGTGGAGAGGGGAGGGAGAAGGGACCTTGACTCACATTGCGGGGGGTGGAGGGAGGAAAAAGGGTCCGGAGTGGGGGGGGATGATGGAGAAGCGGGGCTTGGGCTGGCATGGTGGGGGAGGAGGGGAGGGAGAAGGGACCCAGGGTGGTGTGGAGGGAGAAGGGACCTGGGCTGGAGGGGGCAGGAAGGAGGGAGAAGGGGTCTGGGCTGGCACAGCTGCAGCCCAGCCCTCCCCAGTGGCCAGGGGGAGAGCTGCGGTTGCCTACTCCCCATGAGTGGGGGGGGGGGGTTGGCAAGTGCAGCAAGCAGGGGGGACACAGCCAGTCTAGTTTCCTGAATGCAAAATATCTTACTAGACCAAAAGATTAAGTTTCCAAGCTGGGAAACTGTATTAACGAAACATCCATTTGAAATTCTTTTTCATTCAGTTTCAAGTCTGTTGGTTGTCATAATCTGAGCAGGATGAATATTTAAATATAGCAGTATTGAAAAGAAGGAAATTGTGGTGCTTAGAGTTGAACCTGTCTGTCTGAAAGGTCAACTGCGTATTTTCATACTGCTCCGCAGATTTCAGTTGCTTTTTAATCCAAAACTAAGGCATCACAAATGCAGAAGTTAGCATGGCAGTTCAGTGCACTTGTGGTGCATTTAATTCAGAAAATCAACCAGCCTGTTCTGTAATATCCAGAATAAATTATGCTTCTATCGGTATGTGGCTCAGGAAATTACTGCTTGCTGCTGCTTATCGAATTGTCAGACTTTAACCATTTGTGGTTGATTTGTCCTCAGAAATGGAACTTTGATCCATTTTATAGCTCTGAGAACATCTGCTTCTCTCTCTCTCTCTCTCTTTTTTTTTTTTTTTTTTTTAAGCGGGAGATTGTCTGGAAGAAAGAAGTTGCTTTGTTTAAAGTTTGTTACAAGACTATTGAATGTCTTCTGAGGGAGACCACTGATGCTCCTTAGAGTATCTGTTTGTGAGTTTGTACTTTAGCTCTTCCTAAGATTGTCATGCACTGGCTGGATAGGCTGCCACGTCTATCCTGAATCCACAGTAATTCACTTTTTTCTGTTAGTATGAAATTGTGCTTCTTAGAAGATGACTGCAGAGGATACTCAGAATTCAGTAGCTGTGGTGCTATAATATGTTGCAGTGCTATCAAATCACCAGTCCGACTGCTCCAGGTATCTGCTGAGAGGCCGTATGTGATCGCGGCAAGAATACTTTAGCTGTAGACCTTTATCCTCAGGCTAAGTGGTGATTATTCTTTGCCTTTCAGTTTTTCAGATGGTTCCAGCTCAACTGTTCTGTTTACCCAATTCCTCATGTCCCCCTGCGAGAGGAGTTCCATTTGGTTTTTAACTAACCAGGGCAACTGTCCAAAATGCTGCCTGTTTTAATTTTTCCCATTAATGGTGATTGCTCCCTTCTGTGAAGCTCACCATTTTGCAAGGGTTTATTTTTGGCCCCCATTTTCCAGCATTCATGGTTCAGCAGTTTTGTTAATGCTTGTAGCTGTAATGCTCTAAAGGAGCAGGACATCATCGCTGGGAAAACATGAGAATTCAGCTGTTATAGAAGCATTGGTTTTATTTTCCACTCCTCTCTCCAGAAGATCTCAGCCTGATTCCTATAGCTGCTCCATGCTGAAACTTCAGGGGAAAGGCGGCTCCACATGTGGATTAGCCACAGAATCAACTTCTTACAGGAACAGTTGCAAAGGTTGAAGTGGAGTGCGTAGTTCCATGTTCTGTGTCCAGAGCTTCCATTTTGTATCTGCCAATGATGGACTGCAGACTGGTGTCTTCCTGTCACTCCTTACCGAGTGTTATTCACAATGGTGATTGGAAAGCACAGACAGTTAAATTAATATTTATCATGCCATTTTCCCCTCGGTACTCGCACATTCTCTCAAAGATGTGCTGGGATGTTAAAAGTAAACTTCGTCTTGCCTTCCCTTTAGTGTGCCTCACTGAACAACACAGTCACACCACACCACAATGAGCCTCGAGTGAACAGAAAATGGGAGGGGATGAGGGAAGGAGAAAGTGTAGTGTGTGGGTGATGAATTCACTATCCAAAACGCAGAGGGGGTTTGTATGCAGTCCAGACATGTGCCATGGAAAGGAAGCCTGGCTGTGCAGATCTTTGCTGTATTATCACATGTGTTTGCATGCAGTCCATATGTAAATGTATTCACATGTCAACAGAGTGTATTTTTCAGTGAAGCATTTCTGTGATGAGCTTGTGGTGGATATTCTAGACTGGGCCACCAAGCAAGAAGAAGGATCCACGACAAGTGGAAAAGCACAGATGGGCAGCAGAGTTTATGGAGTGAATTGCATCATGCAAGGAGAGACTTGCAACACAGTTTCTGGAGCAGGCCTATTGCTTGAGTGAGGAAGATTTGAGCACAGCAGGAAGCCCTGTTTGAGGGGCTGCTTGCACTGACTGCTGTCAGAGTTCAAGCTCCTGTACCACATCCTGAGTCCCCTTTGTGGTACCATGTTCTGCAAACAAGGAACACATTAGACAATACCATGGTTGGATGGCCCATGCAAGGGAAAATGAATGCTAGTTGGACAGAATAAAACACATGCCTGATTGCCTCAGAAATTTCTGCTACCGTGTTACTCACAATTGACTTTCCAGTACCAAACTGGTTAGCAGCAGTGTGCTTCTGGACCAGCATGGCCTTCCTCATGCATGTGCCCTAGTCCTGGAGAGTCAAGACAAGCAGCTTATGAAGCATCAGAAATAATGTTTTCTTCATGTGAAATTTCTGAACCCACTGCTGGTCATCACAGTTTCGCATAGTGATGTGATGATCCCACCGGTCTGTGCTGGTGCTCCAGAAGCACTGGTCTACATAAAGGGCATCAGCAACTACATAGGGCAGTGTTTCTTAAACTTTTTAAGACCGAGGAACACCAAACAATTTTTTTTTTTTGAGGAACACCAAGGATTTTTTGTTGAGAGCCCCTCCAAAACAAAGGTGGGGGGGGGGAGGAGAGTTATTGAGCCAAAAAAAAGGCCACCTTCCCTTTAATGGTGGCCATTTTGAATTGGTAGTGTAGACATACCTTCAGCTGTTAGTTGTTGTTTTTTTTTTCTTTTGTAACTAAGGCTTTTAGCCCAGGGACTTTCCCTGAGTATCTATATCAATTGGTGGCCTTTCCATCTAGCCACTTGACTATGCTTGCAACTGTAGTTTTGTTTTGATAATAAAAGCTTGTTTCTTTTTTCTAATTAGCTGGTATTGGTTGATTTTTGGTGTCTTGGGAAATCTGTCTGTGTGTATCTGCATGCCTGGCTGAGGGCAGGAGCTCAGCTACCACAGACTGCAACTTGTTTTTCTCTTTTCTTTTTCAAGCTCTCTGGGGTTGGTTTCAGGTGTCCCCTTCCTGCCTCCATCCTCCAGTTGAGAGAAAATTGGGTGGGCTGGGTTACCTTCCTTGATATTATGAATGGTGAAAATTATCCGTCGTCTCCTACTTTTAAAAGTTGTAGAACAACCTGTAGGAAACCCACCTAATTCCCCTTGTCAGAAATGTACCCAACACAGGGGTAAATGGAGAAGAGTAAATGATAATTATGTAAGCAGAGAAACAGGCACGTCGGGGCCATTTTTTAGCAACTTATCAGGGAAAGGTTAAAGAAAATTCTGGTACTTGGTGTGGAAATTCCAGACACCACTGAATTCTTGATTTATTTATTTATTTATTGAACAATCACTGTGGATGTTTACTTTCCATGCAGAGAATAAGTTGATATTTTAAGGCGCTTGCAGATTATATATATACACACACACACACACTTTTGTACAACAAACATATCTAAGTTGCAGTTGGTTTATCAACTAACACGTAATATTTTTATTTTCACTTACTCATTCTTTCATCTGTGTCTTGATTCTAGTACGAACATCAGCACTTTGTAAATATCTGTTACTAGCAAAGGCGCACTAGTAATCAAAATATAGTGTGGGGCCAAACAGATGGAAAATGCCTTTGTCCCAGAAGGTGGTCCGACCTGGAAACCACCGTATCTATCACCGGCGGATTTCTCCAGTCCAAAATAAACACAGACACGAATGTCAAATTTAAAAGATATATTGAACACAACAGATAACAACACAAAGAATAACCCCAGAATGCAACACTTCATAAACCAATCCCTCACCCCAGAAGTGATAGGAGATAGCACAGTATAAAGGAGAAACACTATACTCAGTCTGTTCTAGAGGTAGATGGTAGATGACAGCTGAGGCTCAGGACCTGCTGCCCATTGGCTACTTAACAGCCTCAGGGGAGGAACACTGAGGAGTCCAGTGGTGTTATTCTGTGGACGCAGGTAGCTGGGTCCACCGTGCTGGGCAGTCGCCACAGTGGTGGGCCAAAGCACCCTGTGAGCAGCTGAGGATGGTGATCCGTCCCACAGTAGATCCCGGGCCTTCACCGCAGTCTCAGGAACAGCAGGCTGCTGTAGTGCTCAGGTAGATGGACGAACCAAACCCCGAGAGCAGAGATGGAACAGAACCCGATCTCCTCTGGGGCTTGAGTTTATAAAGGTCCCAAGGCGGGAAAACCCCTGGAGCGTCTCTAGTGCACAAAATGATGTTGGGTGCAAACAAATCAGTGCCGAGTGCAGATCTTTAGTGCCGTGTGCAAAGCAACAGTGCTGTGTGCACAGCCATGTGCTGTGTGTGTGCAGACGATGGTTTTGGCGGCGCAGTCTTTTGGATTCCATTTTAATTTTTGTGTGAAATCCAAGACTCCATTTTGATTTCAGTGTCCTTATGATTGTAAATGTCCTTGGCCTTCATATCATAATTTACATTCAACATAACACTGTTTTAAAAATCCTTATCTGAGCTTTTTCTGTGCCAGGTTTGTAATGAATCTTTACAGTAAAATTAAAAATCACCACATAGGGTCATAATGAAAAAAGCTGAGAAACTTTTAATTATAGTGCTGTGAATGGTACAGCTGGAATGCAAGCTTTTCCATAGCAGTTCTAGTTTAAATGTGGACTGCCTGAGCAGAATTAGATCTAATTTCTAGTTTCCTGTCCATCCTAATTATGCAACTTTCCCATGTTCATTTTTTTTTAGTAGTTCTAGTGTTGCATTACCAAATAATTGAAGTAATTCATGAGTCATAACATTTACATGCATCTTCAGATAGAGCTAATCTTCCATGTTTATCTGGCTCTTTAGAGGTACTTCTTTTGTATGGTGATGCTTTTAACTTCTCTTCAGGTGTAATCAGTGATGGGGTAATAGTTAGGTTTTAGGACTGATGTTGTTTTGTACAATTTAATTCTTCCTATTTGGATATGGCTTTAGCAGGGATAATGAAAAGGTTTGTGGTGATTGGAAGGAAAATAAGCTGAGTTTGTAAATGCTACCTTATTTCTTTTCAGGTGGTTTTGGACGTTGGCTGTGGAACTGGAATACTTTCCATGTTTGCTGCCAAAGCAGGTGCAAAGAAGGTGATTGGAGTTGACCAGTCTGAAATTATCTATCAGGCAATGGACATCATTAGGTAAGAAACATTTTGAAACTGTGCTGGAATTTAGCAGTGGTGGGAAATTTTAGGTAACAAATCTTAGTGTAAGGTAAGATCCTAGAGGGTATATAATATTTTCCAGGGTTGCATTGCACTAAGTTATTATTAAATTTCTGATTAACTCTAATTATTCAAAACAGTTACATTTAATTTTATTTTCTATGTTTTATGTAGTCTTTATGGTTGAAGTCCTTGTTAGTCCTTAAAAATGAGGGCTTTTCATGCTTTAGCTTATTTTACACTCTTCTAAAGGTTTAAGAATGGTTTATAAAACTTACTTTGCTGTCTTCTTATAAATATTAGTTGATTTTATTGTGAAGATGTCTTTTATATAGCTTTATAAGTCTGCTGTTGAGAACAGACTAGAGTGTTTGATGCAAATTTGTTGTCTCTCTTTTGTAGCATGCATTACAAAATGTCCACTTATTAGCAGGCCCGGCCAAAGGGTTTGCGGAGCCCAAGGCAGGATGCTGGGAGCGGGACCCCAGGCCCAGCTGGTGGATGGTGAATAGTCAGCAGCATGGAGCCCCGAAAGCGCGGGGCCCAAGGCATTTGCCTTGCTTGCCTTGCCCTAGGGCCGAGCCTCCTTATTAGTTACTGCATTTTGTTCCTCTCTTAAATAAATAAGACTAATTGTCCTCTATCCTTTTCTTACTTCCTGGAGGGGAACATTACTGTGTTCCTAGCATTAATTTTCTTTACTGTCAGCAAAACCTTTGTGTAAAAAAAACACTGCAAAGTCACCAGGAACAAATGATTTGCTTCCAGTTTCACTAGGGTCTGTGTGGCCTTGTGTACAGGTAAGATGATGTGGGGGAGCAGGGAGAATGGGGACACTTGAAAGGGGATAATATGAAGAGCAGAGGTGGGAACATGAGAAACGTGGAACTAATGGAGTGAGGAGTTATATTCTGGAAGATGCTGGTGGGAAGAGTGGCTGGTTCCCCATAGGGATGTTAAGTAGCGGTTAATTGGCTAATCGAGTAGTCGATAAGGGAGGGCAGTGTCAGTGCTCGCTCCCGACTCACATCAGGTCTCAGCACAAACACCCCCGTTGCTTTGCTCTTTTAAAGGGAAGCTGGCAGGAAAGGATGCTGGCTGAATCCCTGTTCCTGGGTCTCAGTACAAACACACACCCCTGCTTGCTGCTGCTCTGCATTTTTAAAAGGAAGCCAGTGCGAGTTCTGAAAGCAGGGTGTCTGCAGGGAACTCGGGCCCACCGCAGGCAGAGGCTGCTTCGCAACAGCTTCCCCTGCACCGCACTCCCTGCTGCTGCCTCTGATAGAGGCGGGGGCAGGGGACAAGTGGCACCCCTGAGCTGGTGCTGCGGGGAACTAGCTTTTAAGCCGACTCCCCCCAGCTCCAGTTTTTCGCCCCACCTCCTCGCTGCCTCTGATAAAGACTAGGCTTATTGGTTAATCGTATAGTTGACTACACGTTGACATCCCTAACACACAGTATAGTGATACAGCCCAGACACGCTTTGATATTGTAACATTTTTCTTTGGTAAGTCATTTGCCTGCAAAAAATAACTGTACAGCAGTTGTGGTGATAAGCATTTCAGAGTACTCTGACTAAACTGCTTTTATTGCAGAATAATGGCACTTTTCCAAAGGGAATAGTTGTTCCCAGAATTTTGGGTTTGCTTTGTGATATGCTACTTTTAGATCACTTCTCATTTGGGGTTGTACATAATCTGTCTTTTAAGAAGAATATAAAGATTACTAAGTATTTACCTCATTTTCAGTTTAGAGAATGATGATGATTCCTGATTACATACCATTTTTGGGTTGTCTTTACTGAGGGTAAAAGGGGACTTAAACCATAATTGATCCTGTGACAATGATGAACGATCCCTTGGAGAAAAGCTACATATTTGGTTACTTTTTCCGTAAAACCATTTTATTTCTCCTATTTGCGTTCAAGTAATTTAAAACAGTCTTGTTATAACTTTTCATAAAGGGCACAACTGTCAAGTTCATCATAATGTGGTGAATATTTACTGTAATATCATAAAATGACAAGGTTAGGAGTAATGCAAGAGGGTTACTGGCATTATTCCGATATTGTAAGAAAGTCTGCTCACCTGTAGGCTGTGTCATAACTTCAAGTGCATTTGGCCACCAAGAAGTACAGTTACAAGTACAGATGTGGTGTAAATGACTTAACACTGAAAGTCATGGTGAAAATTAAGGTAAAAATCAGGTGAATTAATCAGGGTGACAATTAGGGTTCTCAGTCAGATGATTTTTTCCATAGTCACTTAGAAGACTCCTTAGTTGACTAGCTGTGCTCCTTGTCTTGTCCTGAATATCTGATTGCTGTCCAATGAATTTCTATTGTGAAATGTAGTTTCAAGTTGTCACCATAGAGTAGAAAACAAATGAGATCCCTGCATTTTTGTTTAATGCAGTAGCTAAATCACTATTGCACTTCACGTAAGTAATAGATATAATGAATTTACCATTCCTGCTGCAGATATATTTTCACCTTTGCTTTAGCTAGCTGTAACTGCTGCTTGGAATCATTGATCTATTTAAAATTCCTCATTTATCAAACTTAATTTTATTTATGTTTACTTTGTTTAGTGGCTGAAACAATGCTCTTTATCACTGGTATTGCTCGTGGTGTTGTAAATTTTCAAACTATTTCAAAAGAGGAGTTGAGGTTTGGTCAATATTTAAATGCCTCTTCATTCAATTGTTCATGTAGCCCATCACCCTTTCAATTTCTCCTCATGTTGTTTCTGCTGTTGTTCTCTAGATTAAATTTTTAATGAGATTATGCCTCACTTTCAGTGAAACCCAGTAGAGAGATAGTGAGAGATCCAGAAAAGGGGCAAAGATAAGAACGAGGGAGAAATAAATTTCTCTGGTACAAATAATTATTCTATCCTTCTATAACATTAACTGTCATGATACTGCACATGCAAGGAAGATTGATATGGTGCGCTATAGAGAATGGAAATACTGTAACGCAAGTTGTTTAGCCCTTAAATGGCAATGTGTGTTTATTCAGAAAGCTACAGTGACATGGCAAAGCGTACCTTTTGTACTGAACATGTTTCTACTATAAATTGTGCATAGAGTAATATCAGAATACTGCAGTTATTAAACATTGCAGATAAGTGTTGTGGAAAGCACAATAAAGAAAATGCCTTTATTGTAGAATAATATTATTGATCTATGGGGAGCAGTTGTTCTTAGTGACTTTGCAGTTGGTTTTGTTTGCACGCAATTTGTTTTTGTTAAAATTGCTTTGTGACGGAGTCATCACTCATTAGTCTGCACTCGTCACAACACTGCAGGCTTATTGAAGCAGGTCAGAGAAAGAGAATGGGAAATGCATAACTGAAAAGAAAGGGAGGCATATTTCATTGAATTTTTTCCTGTGCATTTTGACCAACAACTTTGTATGCACAGTGCTTCAGGGATGTCCTTGTTGATCTACTGACCACTATCTTTTACCAGTCACTCACCTGATTAGTTTTTGGAAGTGTTAATGTGCTTTTTGCTGTTTTGAAAGATGACTGAAAAGAGGAAGATTAGAATCCAAGTTTCCAAAGAATAAGACATAACTTGCCTGAAATTTTATTCTGCTACAGATTATTTACTGTATAGTAGAGAAGAATGTTTTATCCCTTTGAGAAAGGAGAACATGGACAATATAAACTTTCAGGGTAGATCTTCTGCTTTATTGAAACTCACCATGTAGGTTAACATTAACGTGTTATCTGATGTTACTGATACTGTGAAATTGTAACTTTCAGGTTGAATAATCTTGAAGATAACATTACCCTAGTCAAAGGAAGAATTGAAGAAGTTGATTTGCCACTAGAGAAAGTGGATATTATTATATCTGAGTGGATGGTAAGATGAACAAATAACTAAATGTAACATAAAGGATTTTTTTTAGCAAAAGCATTATCAGAATAAATTTTTACAAAAAAAACTTTGACCCTCCATGTTGTAAGTAGTTCAGAATTTTAAAAAATCAGTACAAATTTTAAAATGTCAAGTATATTGTAGTGGCTTCCAAAGCCCTTGTTAGGATTATTACACTGTTCTATAATGCACTCTACGGGCCCAGGAATTAAGAAACCAGACTTTGCTGCACAAAGCTGACATTTGTAAAGTCAGCTACCTCAATCTGTCCAAATATCTAAGAGATGAAATTGTAGCTAATAAAATGGGGAAATCTCTAAGAATGAGTTGTCTTTCTATAAGCAGTGTTAGATGTTTTGGAGTTGGGATAAGGTAGAAATAAAAATGTACTTCAACCTTCTAGAATTAGAAGCAAATGATATATATCCTAAGGCAAAGCTGGGACTCTTGGCAAGGTAATGAGTCTAAAGTTACTGTTTCTAACTCTCGTGGGTTACAAGGTATTGGATCATAGACTCCACTGATGCCAGCTCAAAGTATTGCCTGTCCTCGAATTAGTCTAACTTGTTTTTGCATGGGGAATGTGAATTGCATGGGCGAGGTAAGAAGATAATGGCCTCCTCTAGAGGTTTTAAAATGTAAGTACTTGGAGATTTGGAAATAGGAATAGCACTGGCAGATTCATAAAGTCCAAGGCCAGAAGGGAATCATTGTGGAGATGGATTTGTACCCAAAATTCTTACCATGAGGAAATAACTTTTCCATTGGAGGGCTAAAATGCCTTGCCAGTTTAGGTGGGTAGGTGCCGTATCACTTGGATTGTCTTAAAATCATGAAAGATGGAAGAACACTTTTTTATTACTTGCACTAGTAATTATTTACACATCACTATTGGTGGATTCTGCATAGTGACATACTGCACTCTAGAACATGGTTCATGTTTCACTGTGCCTTGGTAACATACCCAATCTAGGGAGCATTGTCATTTTTGTTTAGAAACTGCAGCTCTTGCGTAGCATGGCACTGCTACATAGCTTCCAAGTTGACTGCCTCCTGCAACTTTTTTCTTGGCCATTCAAGTTCCTTTGGGTATGTCTATATTGCATTCCTCTTTTGAGAGAGGAGTGCAAATGCAGCTGAGCAAAATTGCAAATGAAGCGCAGATTTGAATTTCCCACGCTTCATTTGCATAAACGCGTCTGGGCACTATTTCAAAATACCCTATTTAAAAAAAAAGGCAGTCTAGACGCAGTTATTTTGAAAGAAAACCCTTCTTTCGAAATTACCCTTAAACCTCATTTTATCATTTCGAAAGAAGGGTTTTCTTTTGAAATAACCGTGTCTAGACTGCGTTTCTTTTTCTAAATAGAGTATTTCGAAATAGCGGCCAGACGCGATTATGCAAATGAAGCGCGGGAAATTCAGATCCGCGCTTCATTTGCAGTTTGGCTCAGCTGCATTTGCATTCCTCTCTCGAAAGAGGAACGCAGTGTAGACATACTCTTACTTCAGTGGAGCTATTGGAATGGGAATGGAAATCATATGTAGATATAAACATGGAAAAATTGAGACTACCAAAGATAGGAGGGAAACAGATTGCTGGAGTTTAGACCATGTTCGCTTTTAATGCCTCAGTGTACCTTTTTTTTTAGTGTATTCACTGGCAAAGATTTCCCAGCTCTCATTTAGCAGATATTTTAGCAGACTAGTTGGATTAAATTTTCCTTAACAAAACAATGGTGAAAGATGGAGCTGGTGGTACATTGCACATTTTGAGTCTCTAAAACAAAGGTTTTGTGCTTTCTGCTCTGCTTACCCACATCAAGCTTAGAAGTAGGATGAATGAGCAATTTGTTTCTTGTATGAATTTTAGTTGTATTTCTTTGGCTGGCCAGCAGACAGAGGATGTTGATAAACAGTGAAGCCAATCCTCCTCTCTTCCAGAGGCTGAATGCACTAGTTGTGAAACTGCAGGACTAAAATGTACATCTTACTACTAAAGTCCTTAGTTACATTTGATGTCAGTTTGTTTCTGTTCTCCATTAAAACTAGCTTATAAAATTACTTGGAAGATATGAAAAAGTGTGGTCAGCTGAGAGCTACCACTTCATGTAGTGTGTATTGAACGGCATAATGCCGAAGACTGGAGTTAACTCCAGAGGTGGCTCCCTGCCAAGATCCCCTTCCCCCCCCCCCCCCAGCTGTGCATTCATTGAAGAGATGGATGGGCGTTTGCAGCCCAAATCAGCTATTTCTTGTCTGAACATTTGGACCAGAGAATACTTCACCGTAATGATCAATGTGCTTTGGAGGAGGAAAATGGTGACCCAGTAATGACCTGTCCTCCTTTTTCTATACATGTTTGCAAAGTATTGGAGGAAATAGTTCTTGTTGTCATTTCTTCTGTATTAGTCCTTTTAGCCCTGTTTGCAAGTGGAGTCCTAAGGAAGAAACTCTGCAGGAAGAGCAAAAATAACATCTCCCCTTGATGGATTGCAGAGTCTTCAAATAGATGAGTGCATAGCTGGCATATGAGGAATTAAAAGGTTTATTTACCTTTCTGCATAAAGTAGGGCCATGATGTAAAGTTGTGCCTTCAATGAACAAAGAGTTTGCAATGTTAAGTGCTTTGAAGTACTGTTGCCAGAATTCCAGGTTTTGAGTGAATATAGGAACATATGAATTTCTATACCAGCTCAGACCATATGCAGAGGGGCCTTACCTCTAGTATTGTACTTAAAGTGTTAGACAAGGATGAACCTGCTATAATGCCCCACAGTTGTCTTGTGCTCTGAACTAAAGAAAGTCTTAACATGTAAATATTGGCCACACAATTATCCAGCCCTTTAAAAAACCAAAAACTTGACCAGTAAATTTAACTTTTGTTTCTGTCATGGGCATTCTGCAGGCAGACTGATCAGGTCATTTTATTCCCACTTACTTTGTATTCTGAATCAAGCTTCAAATAAAACAAATAATGCTTGTGTAGCTCATTGGCAGTCTGCAAATGGTTACAAAGTACAGGATTTTCTTTGTGCATTTGTGTGTAACATTAATATTTGTACAGTGCTGCTAAAATAGAAATCACTGTGTCAAGTTTTGTTATAATACCAAGTTTGTTTAGAAATTCAGAGTTTTGCTCAGAACACAGTGTTATTTGCAGGTATTATGTGCCCAAAGGCTGGTTTGCAGGTAGCATCATGTTTATGTCCTTTTCCTGAAGATACAGATTTTTAAGAAGCAATATTGTTTTATAGCAATTACAGCAATTCTGCATACAGTATTTGACTGAAACAAGAGCTACTATGTGAAGTGCAGTAGTGAGTTCTACAGTTCAATTGAATCCAACATTCACTTCAAAAAAATTATTTTTACTGGGTATTTTAACATAGGATAGGAGACTCTCTGGATGTGGGGTAGGTTCTTGAATGGACTCAAGGGATATGGCATTTGCCTGGGGAGCACAGGGTTGGGGCCTTGAGTCTCTTCCTGCCCACTCTGGGAGCAGCTGGACAGCTAATACAGGCTGCTCCAGGATGGAGCTGGTTCCTGCATTAGAAGGCAGGATAAGGCACCCGCTGGAGGTTTGATGTTTTTAATATTTGGTGTTTTTAATATTTACCACATTGTACACAAATGTATTTGTGATTATTTCATTAACCTCTGGAAGGAAGAGCTTATAATTTTGCCAGAAATAAACACAGCCTTTAAATATTTTCTTTGGGAAGTCAAACTGTTATTTTACACTAGTCTTGAATTCTTTTCAGTGCATTACGTTGTGAAAGAAGTTATTTAAATGCATTGAACACATTGATTTCTGCAAGGTTGTGGAGGAATATGAAAATATTATTTGATATTAATATTTCATTAATATGAAAATATTTCTGCTTTTAAACCTTCATTTTGGCTTGCTTTCTATCTGTTCAATATTACACTTTCTTAAGGACATAACAAGATATGAATACTAATAAAATTACTATTTTTTGAGAATTTGCTGAGAGTAAATATTGTTTCCCTGGTGTATTTTTAATTAACTTGCATAATATTATTGGTTTGAAATAGTGTGGAGGCCACCTTAACAAAGGTAAGGTGAATGGGGGATGCTGCGGATCCTGCGACAAAGTTCCTGTATACCTTATTCTTCCCCGTTTTATTTCTACATTTATTTGCTCTCTCTGAAATAGTTTAAAGTAAAGAACACTTCATAAAATCTGCAGGTTAATCTTTTTCTAACTAGAAAATTGAGAGACTGATTGTCCTATTTGTGTAACTACCGATGTAGTATTGCTCTGCAGATTATCAGCTTCAACCTTCTGTCCCATTTACATTTATAGATCTTCCACCTTGTACCATACTCCACAGACTAAGGCTACACCGGAAGTATTCCGAAATAGCAATTCCGTGTCTTTAAACATACCTGTTATTTCAAAATATATTTCAAAATAGCGGGCATGCTATTCCAGCATCCCTGTAACCCTCGTTCCACAAGGGTTAAGGGACATGTTGGAATAAATTTGGAAATAAACTATTATGAAATTACCTCGAAATAAGCTATGCAATAAGATGCTTGCCTTTCTTCTCAGAGGTGGTACGGACTGTAATTGCAATTGTTATAAGTTACCTCACAACACTTCCTAAGCAAGTAGTTTATTCTTAAGGAAAAAACATTACAGAGGAAATATTAAAAACAAAAGAATCTACATACATGCTAATAAGCTTACAAGAGTTCCCCAGTTGTCTCCAGTGTGGGCCTCTGGCAGGTGAGTCCTCCAAAGGGGTATCTTTTGTGATCAGGTTCAAATCCACCTCAACTCAGAATTAGCATACAGTATTATGGGGATTTAACTCTTAAAAACTGGGGCTTTCCATTTTTGCTGGATCTGGAAGAAGGCTCTGAGTTGCCTTACACTCACGCTGTTTATTCAAAAGCCCTTTGTGGTCACTAGAGAATCCAGACTGCATCTTTACACTTTTCTCATGTAACAGATGATCAGCAGACAAAAGGCTGTTGGCTGCCTACTCTCATCCTCCCTTCCTCCAAAGCAGAGCTTTAAAGTCTGAATTTGTAAGTGCAGGTTTCCAAGTATTTCCTAGGAATTCTACTTCACTTGTATTGTCTCAAAAATCCTAATCCATCCTGAAATTATATTAGACAGTTGCCTAGAAGAGTTGCATACAATTCTGCAATAACAATTCACAATTGCATTTTCAAACCAGTAGATCCCAAAAATATTAACATCACTGAATTATTTCTTATCTTAATTCCTTAAGGCTTCTCCATGTTTGTTGAAGGATATTGTCATGTGTTACTGTTGTGGCCTCCCATGTTTTGAAAATGGGCCTATCAATATGCATAACTAAAGAAGTTTTAAACAGAATACCTCACGTAACATGTCACTTTTAAAGTTACAATTTGCTGAATGCGTATATCCTCTTGTGCAGGTGTCATTCTTTGTGACATTAGAAATATGAAGTGTGAATCTATCTGTAATTCTCAATGTGCTAATGACGGCCATTACCAATGCCCCAGCAACTTAATGGCTAGGTGATCAAATCTCAAGGATCTGTGAATAGTTGAACCCTCCCAGAGCTGAAGTGATTCAGTGCCTGTGTTGCTCTGCAGTGGGGCAGTAACCCCAACTCTGTGCCTTGGCTGAGAGAGAGCAGAGCTTCTGGACAAACAGCAGGTTAGTAAAGAGCCCCCGAGAGCAGGAATTCGGGCAACAATGGCTTAACCAGCAAACTGGGGGACAACCCCAAAGGGATTTCTGTGGTCTACCCAGTCACATTTGACAAAATATTTTAGTTTCACCTCTATGTATTTCTATAATGTAACTAAACAGATACACTGGTACTTTTTTTTTGCTGCCAGGGCTATGTTTCTTATTGCATCTAAAGAAATAAAGCCATTTATAGTACTTCCCTTTACTGGTGAGAACCTGCCTAAATTGCTAAGTGTTGCTCTGAAACTGTATGCACCGTATTTTCTGTACTTTTGACTTTTTAGTCCAAGTCCTCAGAATTGAACAATTTAAGGAAAATTGCCTTTATTTTTCTGTGATTATAACAGAGTACAGGGTTTTGCATATTATAGGCTAATAGAGAAGGGAACAAATATGTAATGGTATGCTATTCAATTGACAAGAGTTTTGTGAGACCACTGAAGTAAAATCTGGCCTCTTGTTCTGTATTGAGAATTTTAACAATCAAGGTTTTTTTTTTAATGTCCGCAACAAATGGTTTGAATAGACAATTTCTGTAGCATGAGCTCTTTGCATAGAATGGACCTTTGTTACTTTGCTTTAAAGGAATGTGCCCATTTTTCTAGCAACGTTTTTGTTCACTCAGGACAGTTTGCTGATTTAACCTTCCTTGAATTTAATGTTTATTTTTATTGCCTTTTGGCAGCTGGAGACCTGTCTCATCATTTTTAATTGTAAAGCATAAAAGAAGGAGAAAAAACCTTGATAATTTGTTTTAAATATTGATTGTTAGTGGAAGAACGGTAAGCTTTGTAAGAGAGAAACGCTTCATTCCACAGCACAGGATTTGAGTTGTTCAGTGTTTGGTCTTCTACAGAGAACATGACATCGTTTATGTCTCTGAGTTCAGCCAGTAGCAAGACTGACTCGTTAATATTCTACTCACAGATTTGTGCAGTACAGATCCCTTTGCAGTAATTATATTTGAAGGTGCTAATGCAGGGTTGTTTTTTTTTTAATAAAAATAAAATTTGAACGTTGTGAAAGTGGAGGCAGGGAATGCCCCAGAGCATCATGGGAGAAAATGTCAGGTATAATTCTCTTTCCAGATGGCACCCCTACAGGTGAGGCAGTAGCCTGTGAAATTACATTCTAAATTACACTGCAGATGAGCACAGCACACAGAGCAAAGAGTTCTGATATTGGTAATAAATGACTTGATTCAGTACCAAGGACAGTTTCCAGTAACTTACCAGGTTGTTATATTGCATCGGGGAGTACATAGGACTGAGATAAAGCCAACAGATCCACAATGGAAAGGTCAGAGAAAGGACAATGGTGTTTACTAAGGTTTGATAGTATTTCTGGGAAGGGATATTTATTGCCCAGTCTTATCATTTAGACTTCATTAGTAAACATTGAAGATGACATGTTGTAGCTCTGTCAGTCCCAGGATATTAGAGACCTAAAGTAGGTGAGGTAGAATCTCTTTCTTGGACCAACTTCTATTGGGCTTGGTCTCCAACAGAACTTGGTCCAATAAAATTCTATTGCCGCCACCTCCTCTTTCTCTCCCCTATCTGTCACTGCCTTTGGCAGACATTTTAGAAGAAATTTCATAAAGAATTACTCCATGCCATTGAAACTTAAAGCCAGCTGCTAACCTGTATTTTAGAACTTCTTTTAAAAAAATTGAGTATTGTGATTTTTATGACGGAATGTGCACAGGACCTCACTCGCTCTAGTTTCTATAGTAAATGTTGGGGCATTAGTCTTCAGTATTCCAGACGAAGAACAAGTGAACTATTCCCAAAGTATATGCAAGTAATTAGATTTACAAATATATTGCTAGAATCAGGGCTTGTTCTTTTTACCAAAAGAACTGGAAATCTGTTGCTAAATTTACTGTATTTTATTTTTTGTAACTGCAAAGATGAGGGTAAAGTAATGAGGGCACAGTTGCTTCTCTTTTTTCTTCAGAGGAGGTGAAGAGCATTCGTCCCCTTCCGAGGTTGGTTGTAAACATAGGAACACCTTTATCCACTGTGCAAAGATTAACAAAATGTTTGTTTGTCTTGGCCTTGCACAAGGGTAAATGTATAGAATGATACTTGACATACCACTGTATATTGAATCCCTTAGTGTTAACAAAGAGTGATGCTGACTTTTGGCTGGCTGCAAGGACAGTTTCCAGTAACTTACTGGATTGTTATATTGCACTGGGGAGTACATTGTGCTGAGAGAGAGCCAACAGATCCATAGTGGAAAGGTCAAAGAATTCATTTTGGGACATGTAGAGAGGGATTTTTATACCCTAATGCTGGCTTAATGATGTGTAAAAGCAACAGTTTCCTATGGCACACAACAAATTAGTGGAGGAAGGAAAAGCTCAGATTTGTGTAAAAATTAACCGTATCTGTATCATTGAATATGTTTAATGTTTAGATTGTCATGAGGATCACTAACACCACATTTTTGTTCGTTGGTTGGAAACTCTGCATTCTTTTCAAAGCTTTAAAAAACTCCTCTACTTTGCATTTATACACAAAAAACACATCATGGCCTTGCATCAATATCTTTGTATAGCCTAGAAAATGCTGATTTTGTTATGGTTCAACACCAGTTAATGGCTAAAAGTAAAGGAGTATTATCAGCTCAGTTATTGGTTAATAATGGGAAATTAATAAGTTACTGTCTCTGGATCTCACAGTCCAACTTGCTCTGGCTGTGGGTAAATATTCCACTACAGTTCTGCAATAACCAATTCAGTCATTGTGCCTTAATTTCTAGGTTGCAGTATATTGATAACCCATTGTTATAGGAATGATGAGAGTGATCCAGCCTTCTCTGCTAAGGTCCTGACAACAGTTCCTTCCCTTTGTGGTGATCTCGAGTGTGTTTTACTTTAGGTTACTTCTGGAGCCCCATCTAATGTAAAATGAAGCTGTCTAACTCCTGTTACTCTTAATAGTATCTGTATGGGCTTTGTGTGTGTATCGTTTATTTTGTTTGTCCTATTTAAAGTCCTGGAAGGTCTGAGACCTGGTTCCTTGATGGTATGCCCACCTGGGGATAAAAGACCCACAGCATGGCCATGGCTGGCCCAGCTCAGCTGACTCTGGCTAGTCTTACTGGGCAGAAAAAAGTTGCTGTGTAAACCTTTGGCCTTGGGCTGGAGCCTGAGCTCTGGGATGCACCATCCACATAGGGTCTCAGAGCCTAAATGTCTATACAGCCATTTTTCAGCCAAGACTCAAACCTTACCCTACTGGAGTCAGCCATGGGTGTTTTTTCTCACCTGTGTAGATGTACCCTGAGTGACCTGTCACATCAGGTAAGATGGATTGCTCAGCATGTAGTAAGGGAATCTGGTTTTGAGTAGTCAGTTGGTCTTAGTATTATTATTATTATTATTTTATTATTAACAACTTCAGGATGCTTTGTAATATGAGCCCATCAGAATCAAAGGTGGTTAGTATTTGATAAACTTATTTTGTGTAATTTTCTGTAAAACTCTCAACTGCCACAATACGTGCTACAGCAGTGCTTCAACATTGGCAGTGTATGGGCTGGCACAGGTGGCCGCTTCTTGAAGGTATCCTATACCTGGCCCACTTTCATCTCTGGATTGTCCTGTCTTATTAACTTTGAACTACTGAACAATCAAAATATACATTTCATCACTGTTGAAGTTCTACAG
This sequence comes from Pelochelys cantorii, assembly GCA_032595735.1. Classification (NCBI taxonomy): domain Eukaryota; kingdom Metazoa; phylum Chordata; order Testudines; family Trionychidae; genus Pelochelys; species Pelochelys cantorii. The sequence continues at coordinate 45,068,014 of CM064329.1, read as the reverse complement.
TTCTGATTTCTAATCCATGTCTAGTTCCATTGGCTGTGTTGTGTGTGTTACTCAAGATTTCTTTTGGAATCATATTTAGAAAGTATTGTAAATACACAAGTATACCCGTGTTGCCTGAAACTTAGTAAACATGCATTAATTTTGAAACACTTTTGTAGTTGTAAGTTAGATTAGTGTGCAGTGAATAATTAATGTATACAACTTCTAATTTAGCAGGTGCTTTAGCCATCAGAGAAACATATGATACTCCTGTATATAACTAGAACATTGCAGTAGAAAGATTATACCAAAATCAATATTGAGGGAAAACATTAATTCTTATATATGCATCACATACTATGGTCATGAGGGCCCACATAAGAACTTCTATCTTCAGTTGCTAATAACTCTATCATATCACCTTTTTAAGGCTTGAAAATTCTCTAGTGATTCAATAGGATAAGATGATGTACTGATATAATAACAAATATTTGATTTGTCTTGTAGATATAGAAAATAATTATTTCTAAACTATCTTTTTTTTTCTTTTTCCACATTCAGGGTTATTTCCTCCTTTTTGAATCTATGCTGGATTCTGTCATTTATGCAAAGGAGAAGTACCTGACAGAGGGAGGCTCAGGTTGGTTCAGATTTTTTTTTTAATAATCCAGCTCTGGGGGAGGAAGCCAAATGAAACCAAAGGCTTACAATATGGCATATGTAGCTGAGAGAGTTCTCCTTCAAAGAGAAAAATATTTCCATTAGAGGAAGCTTCAAGGCATTCACTTACCATAGAGGTAATAGAGTATTAGATGAGATTACTCAGGCCTTAAAGTTAATGGTGTTCTCAAGAACAATTTGTATTGAAAGAAAGCAATGGAAGTTAGTAAATAACAGGGTATGCTTGCAACCAGAAACAGCATACCGCTTCATTTTCACCTGTGTAAATCCTTCAATGCTTTATGTAGTCTTTCCCATGACCTGTTTTAAGGTTGAAAAGTATATTAATTTTGCTTAGACTATGTGCCCTATGTACACAGAGAGCAAAGCTGTCTATTTCTGAGAGAATTTAATCATTTGGGGGTGTAGTCATTAAAATCTACCCAACTCCATGTTTCAAAGTAACATATTTGAGGAAAAAAAATACACTTTTCCCTCTCAGATCTTATTTTTGCATCTATTCTATTTGGATGCACTCACTGGGCTATTCTGAATTAGCCTCCAGCTGTAAAACTGAATTGGGAACTACATTATTTCTAAGATGCCACAGGACTACTCATTGTTTTTAAAGTTAGACTAACATGGCTACCCCTCTGAAACCTTTTTTGACATGTAAAGCTTTCTATAAGGTCCTTAATGGAAGACATTTTTGTAAAACTGCTTTGTTACTTGCATTTTAACATTCCTAGTCTTGATCCATTACCAGTTTGGCAACATAGTCATCACTGGTTCTTGCATCTCAAATTTTCTTATTATCAGAAAGGACTTTAATGTTAGTGATCTTGGACAGCTGGTCAATATAAAACTGAGCTGCCTGTAATGATAGTAATTGGCCCATTGCCTCATCAGTACAGGTTCAACAGAATAGAAACGGTGATGATGCTGTTCTTGTGGATAATGTAGAATAGTATATTTAGGGAGGTGTATTGAAAGAAGGGATGCCTTGACAAGCTGGTATTCAGATGGAATGGCGTGAAGAGGGGTGTTAAAGAGAAATTATATATCAAGACCGGTATAGCTGGTGGAGCAAAAGTGTAGAGCTGTGATAAGAAACTTGATCTCAGATGCAGTCCAGGTCATTGTATTGAGTGGGCCTTGTAGAAGAGAACCCTAAATCTTTTATGTGGAAGGCCAGGGGAAATCAAAGCGCAGATTCAAGTAAAGGAGAAATTACATGGTTGGAGTGGGCAAAATATAGAGGGCTATTTTTTAAATGAAATGGAGATGGGTAATGTTAGTTGACGGGGGAAGTTGGAAGTACACTAAAGTATAGTAAGGACATAGGAATTGTCATGGATCAGGCTTGTGGTTAGTCTATCAGGATCAGGTGTTTAAGAGGATAGTGAAAGAAAGTACTTTAAAGAGATGTGGAGTAATCTACACTGCATGTTAGGTTTCTTCCTACTCCCTTGTAGTTAAAGATTGGATTAAACCCTGAAGTATGAGGCTTTGTCTTCCAAATTTGTTAGTCTTATATATAATAATTCTGGATATTCTTTTTCTTCATATAAATGCATAATCTTTTGTTTTCAATTTTGCTGTTTTTTGGCCTCAGTGACCCATTATAAATGAAGATGGTTAGTACTCAGGCATGGGCAAAGGTCTTTTGCCAGGATAGAGAGAAAGGTTTGGATTTTTTGGCTAAGGGGCAGAAGAAGAAATTACTATTTTGGATCTAGCATGGATGGTGTAGAAAAATGATTTTGGTGTCATCAGCCCTTCTTGCTTGGTTGTTAAAACTAAATTTTCCCAGAAAGAGAACTTCATGTGTTGGCTCCTATTAGACAAGGCTGTCTTTAAGAATTATGGGGCCCAACATAGGATTATAAAATGGTGGTGCACTGGTGTGGGGGGGGGGGGGGCTTTTTTAAAATAAGAGATGCAAACCAAATTCTGTGCCTTAATTTTGAAAGTGTTGGCATTGAGGCTTGGTGGGTTTTGTTTGGTTTTGTGTTTTTTTGAGCATAAGCCAAAATAAAAACAATATGGCACTAAATTAGGGATTTGGGGGGGGGGGGAATGGAAATTAAGGCCAACGATTAATATTCTTAGTGCACACAGAAACAATCCTAGACACTGGAAATGTTATGAAAAGGCAGTGATTACAAATGTGTCAGAAGTTTTTTACATCTCTGTGTTTATCCCAGGAAAAGTGTGCTCTTCCTTTCCTAGGAAAAAAGCCAGAGGTGGGTTGGATAGACTAATTTACCCAATATAATTGGTTTTGATAATAATATAATGGGTGCTCTGAATATGCCTTTAAATATTGCATGCTTTTCCTATAATACTGACGTGTAGACTATACATTTGTATACATTTTAATGTAAGATTTCTCTTATATTTCATGTTGACCTTTTTCTATTGCAGCTGTTCACACTCAGTGTTTCCATGTTGTACTAACCATGCCTATATTCAGTTTCACTACACTGACCTAATGATTGGATTAATGACTTTGTAACAGCACTCGCTGCAGTGCACTGTTCTGATTGCAATGTGCTTTCATGCGAGTAGAGGAGTGACAGCAAAAAAAAGCATTCTGTGGCATTCAGTTATAAAGCTGAAGATTACACATTTGAACAAGAAATAAGTATTCCTATGTTAGAGGAAAAAAGAAATAATGCGTAGTGTTGCTCCAGGTTAATGCTTTTTTGATTTACGATAGAGAACAGAAGCTCCAGTCAGAATTGCGGTCCAGTTGTGTTGGGCTTCCTATAGATACCTTGTTCTGAATTGGTTACTGTCTAGTACAGCTATATGAAAGACTTTTGGCATTCTGTAATTTAACAGTGGCATTTAGCAATGTTTTTTTTAACTTTTGCTCTGAGCACATCTTAGAACACTGTGGGGTGCATCTACACAGCAGGGCCAGGCCCGGCCAAACAGTTTGTGGGGACTAAGGCAGGATGTTGGGAGTGGGGCCCCGGGTCCAGCCGGTGGATGGTAAATACTCAGCAGTGTGGGGCCCCAAAGTTTGGGACCCAAGGCTTTTGCCTTGCTCGCCTTGCCCTAGGGCCAGGTCTGAGCAGGGCTTAACTCGAAAAAATCGACACACGTTGAGCTACATCAATTGCGTAGCTTATTTTTAAATAACTTATTTTGAAATTGGGAGCGTCTCCACAGCGCTTATTTTGAAATTGAGCACTCTTCCTTCGACTATCCTTACTCCTTGTACAGTGAGGGTTACAGGAGTCGGAGTAAGAAGTCCTCCAGCTTCACAGTATTTCAACATTATTTCGAAATAACTGTTGGCTATGTAGATGCTGACGTACCCCAAGAAACATTTTACCTCCCATTTAACCTAGCATACTATCCATGTTGTTGAAAATGTGGGGTGGTATGTTGTTCTCTATGTGAGCACTACTGGAAGGATTGTGAGAAAACTGAGCTTTCCTCCTTTTCCTCGAGGGACAGATTGTGCTGGTTCAGCAGCAGTCGTAGGAATTCTCTCATCTCTTTTCCCTCTGCAATTCCATGTTACTAACCTGCTATCTGCTCAGCTCATTTAGCTAGATTTTAAATAGAATACTTTTTGCTTTAGGCAAAATCCTTGTTCTTCCGCCAACTGGTATGGAAGGTGAATATCTGCCTCTGAGACAGACCAATGTCACCCCATAAATCAGCTAGCACGTGAGGTCCTGGCAGCAAAAGACCCTTAATCTCTGTAGCACAAAAAAGGTCAGTTCTGTAAGTATGAATAGCAGTAGAATTTAAGACACTTCCAAACCTAGACAACTAAAAGTATAAATCTGTTACAGAATAAAACTTTCTGGCCAGCCTTCAGCTAGCGGTACAATATTAAGGTCCTAAAAGTTTGGAACAAATTTTATTTTTGGATCTCTAACCACTTCACAAGGTGAATAAGTATTAGGGTCTCTCTCTTGTCAAATTTCCTCATTTCAGAAGAGGTTCTGACTTGACCAGTTTTTGCAGTAAGTCAGGCTGAGCCAGGAATGAATTCTAGATCTCCAGTTTTATGCTTGATTAGATACTAGCTGCCCCAACTTACTTTATCAGTTCCCCATAGTAACTGGTGCCAAAATATGTGGGATGATGTGGGTACAGTACATAATACCTTTGTTTGTGAAGGTAACGTTCTTGGTACACAGTGCTTATCTGTTCGTTATGCATAGCTATTTTTCTTGATCAGGCATGTGTTTATTTGGTTGAAATATGCAATGATTTGAGTGAGCTTGATGCACGAGGTTTTATTTTTGTGTGTAGAAAATGGTCATGTTTACTTGTTCATGACCAAATAACATTATTGTTCACTTGGAATCATTTCTGTGTACCCTGAGGTTTATAGATTAGCCTTTAATGTCCTGAAATTTGTGAGGCATTACTAAGGGATAAAGGATTTCCCATCTTACTCTGCTCACCACGTGAGCTGTTACCAGTGACAAATGATTTCTGGGCAGTGAGTCGAGAAGGACACAGATGTCAAAGCTATGAATTTGTGAGCTGGCTGCTGAGTGCTTCTGTCCAATCAGCATTTTGCTAATTTCACCTGTGAGAAGGAATAAGTATTCAATTATAGCTTCAGTCAGAGAAAACTAAATGACAGGTGTGTCAGGATTGGATGGGAAAAGGTTAGGAATGAGTCAGACCAAGGTGGAGTAGGGAGGGTTTAATTTTTAGAAGCAAGGAGGAAGATGGGGAGTGAAACTGACCAATACGCTGTACCATGTTATTGCTAAGAGCTGCAGACACAGTTCACAACACAGACGCAATTTTGAGGACACCATCACAATATTGTTGGCCCTGGAAGCAAAATTCCTAATTGCTTTGGAACCCTTCCTGCAAACCTTATTAGCCAATTTACAGTGCAGCAGTGACATTCAGGAAATTTCCCTTGCCTTCTGAGTCAGTTTATTTCATAATGTGAATTCTCATTGGGGTATCCCTTGTGACCCAGGATGAAGCTTGAAATGCAGGGAGGCAAAAATTAACAAACTGTAGTTTGTAAGTCTGTGTGGCACTGAGCAGCAATGGGGGAGCATTGAAAAACTGCAGCCCCTTGTCACTTGCTCCAGGAAACTGCTCACAAACCAGATGCTGGTTTTGTGAGACAGCTGTCAGGTGTGTGAAAAGCAACTGATTGGTTGCAAACAGTACATGTTGGGCTGCTGCCCTTTTAGCTTGTCATTGTTACATATTTCCTGTTGAGTTAATCAGAGCCTTCTCTTGGAAAAAGTCAATAATTTTTGCTTTAGTTTCCCCTTCTGTAGAGTGGGGATGGTATTCTCCAACTCATTGGGGTATGAGAGTAGTTAATGCTTAGATTTTACAAATATTCTTAATAAAGACTATTTAAAAGAGCAAGCCAGAAAGCTGCGGTATCTGTTCAGAATATCATAACATCCCTAATTATTTCTGTATGTTTTTTCAGCTGTCAGAGATGTTGCTTTCTTACTGAATATTTTATAGTAGCTCTTAAAAAAAAAAAAAAAAAAAGGCATCTTTGCTAAACTAACAAGAACTTCCTTTGGAATAAATCAGCTTTGGCTACATAAAAGTACCTTTCCACTTATTTCATCTTTTCAGGGTATTAAAAAGAAAAAATTACATAACTGGTTTGTATATTTGTCTTCCTAACATCCCCAGCATCTTACTGATTCCATCATGCTCATTCTCATAAAGCTAAAATTTCAAGTAAAATTGAAGATGAAATCAATTTTGCAATTCACCAGATGCTGGAAAAGAAAAGAGACCTAGCCCAGTTGTATGCATTTGTGTGTTTATTGATGTTAAGCCTTTATTAAAGGATTTATCATTTCACCAATGGTCAGGAAAGTTTGAGTCTAGTGTATCCATATCCTGTGGTTAAAAGAACTTCAGTCTATGAGATGGTTGTCTCTGTGCAAGCATTAAAATCTAGGGATGATAGAGACTAACTGAATAATCCTGTGACCACATCAAAACTTTGCTGTTACACAATTATTCAGTAGTCCCCAGGGTCGGGGCCAGCATCCACTGCGCTCCTGGCCCCACTCCTGGAGAGACCCCTGTCACCCCATGCTAATGCCTCTGTGTCAGAGGCAGCAGTGTGAGGTGGCAGCAGCCTCTGTCCGTGAGGGTCCAAGCTCTCTGCAGACAGAGGCTGTGCTGGTATCCCATGGAGCAGCCTCCCCTTTCCCCCCGTGCTGTTGCTCTAATAGAGGCAGCAGCATGTGGGATCCAGTGCTCATGGGGAGCCAGTTTTCTAAGCTGTCTCCCCCTAAGCACTGGCTCTTTTCCCACCCCTGCCTGTGGGAGGCAGCTAGGTGGGGGCAGGCAGCTCCACGGAGCAGGCGCACACAAGAGAGCTGGGTTAAAAACATAGAGCTGTCTTAAAAACAGAGAGCCAGCTTAAAAGCTGGCTCCCCACGTGTATCAGCCCCCACCTGCCCTCCTCATCTTCTGCACTGCTGCCTCTCTATCAGAGGCAGTAGCATGAAGGTGGGGGGTGGGGCAGATGGCTCCACAAGATCTGGTGTTTGTGGGGAGCTGGTTTAAAAGCTAGCTCCTGCCCCTTCTCCCCCCCCCCACTTGCTGCCTCTGATATAGAGGCAGCAAGGGGATGGGGAATGCAAGCAGTCAACAGGATTAAACAGATTTATTGGTTAATCATGTTTTTGTCTACACATTTCCATCCCTATTAAAATCTGTTCTTTTTTTCATTACTCATCTTAAAAATTTAAGAGCATCTGAATTTTCTTTTTTTCACTTCTAGTCCTTTCTGTTTGTTGCAGTCTACCCGGATATCTGCACCATTAGCTTGGTGGCTATAGGTGATCGGAATAAACATGCGGATAGACTGGCTTTTTGGGATGATGTGTATGGCTTCAACATGTCCTGTATGAAGAAGGCTGTAATTCCAGAAGCTGTTGTGGAGGTAGTGGATCCAAGCACACTTATATCTGAGACCAGTGTCATTAAGGTACTGTACCAAATACTTATATACATTATAAACAAACTAAAAGTGCATCCTTTAGTTTATTTCCGTTCATAAATTCTTTTAATGTGATGAGTTCAATATGGAAAAGATTAGTAAAACATATTTAATCTAGAGGAGCCCACTAACTAAAATAAATGCAAAGGTTTCACACAATTAAATACATGCACCTAGGGTTTGGTATTTAAAGTTCTGTTTAGAAACTTAGAGCTCCTGATATATAAAAGTAATAATCTTCAACTTTTTTCCTCTGAATCACTTTCCCTATTCCAGGTGTTTCTTCTTCCCTCCCCAAACATAGGAAATAAATCAGTTACATAATTTTGCCCCTGTATCTTGCTACAAATTTCTGACTTTCACGTCAACTTATATCAGTAGGTTCCCCTGTGAAACAGACTGTGCTTTTTGTAGTGACGGTGCAAAGGAGATGAGTGATTACAAAGTAAATAGCATTCTGTGTAAAGAGATTTTGTGATTTTTATTTCATACTGGTGCCTTCAATAATGTATGTCTGCTGGCTGAGGTTAAATTCTAGAACACTCACTTGTCTGAAATTTTAATGTGCTGCTGGATGGCAAATTGCACAAACAGTTCAGGCCACCTCCATAGGACAAAGGGTTGCCAGAAAAGAGATGTTTGTTTCTGTTGGATGCAGATAAAATGGATACATCTGTGGACAGCTGGGAACCCACCAGCCACCCCTTCTTGTCTTTTTCACCTCCATCCTGGAGAAAAGAGGCTACAAAATTTTAAGACTGTAAGGAGGCAAAACAACCCAACTAGCTCCATGCTCTCTGTTTTCATTAAAAGCTGTTGCTGTCTTCCCTTCAAATATTTGACTCTTACACCTATATGAATTAGTTTCAACTATCCAGGGAAATTACAGGAATTTCTGGAAAGGAATTCTGCCTAAATACTTCTAGTGCTCAAGGTTTCCCTCGCTTATATTCATTTCTTATCAAATACAAGGTTATCTTGGATTTATAAACTTTGACAGAGATTAAAATGTGTCCTGCTGGCTGGCTGTCTTGATTACTGAGTTACTACATGCCTAGGATGAATTAGCAATGGCTTCAGAATGTGCTGGTATGCTGCCAACTCAAAATTCAAATGGAGCGATGGGCAGCTCCACAATAGCCCACAATATGTTGCCTATGCCAGTTTGGTATAGCTACATGTCCTAATACTGTGCGAAACTGAGGTATAGAGTTTAAAGCCAAAATTGTCTAGTGTCCACTAACTTTGGATGCCCATCTTCAGAAGCCTACATCTTGAAATTTTTCAGAGTATTTTGTAGCACCTCATAGGTATTTTATAACACTTCATAGCATTTATAACAAATGCTTATTGGATATTTGACAGGCTAGTTGACTAGTCGTTCCCCCCCCCCCCCCCCCCCGTCCCCACTCCCTTTGCGGCCTCCATCAGAAAGAGGAAGCAAGGGAGGGAGAGAGGTAGGGATACTTCAAAGCGGCAGCTCTGTGTGTAGTCTGGGGCCAGATCCTGGGATCCATGCGGCGCTGCCGCTTTGAAATGCCACGTGCAGCCCAGAGCCAGCTTGGGTGTCCCCAGGCTGCACATGGTGTTTCAAAGCAGCTGCGCTGCATGGAGACCATGATCAGCTGGGGACTCCCCCGCTGACCCCGGGCTCCTTGTGGTATTTCAAAGTGCCAGCACCGCCTGGAGCCCAGGGTCAGTGGGGGAGTCCCCAGCTGATCCTAGGCTCTGTGCGGCACTGCCATTTAGAAACACCGTGTGCAGCCTGACGCCAGGCTCCCGCAGCATTTCAAAGTGGCAGCATCGCATTGAGCCCGGAGTCAGCAGGGGAGTGACCCTGAGCGCCACGTGGCGCTTTCGCCTTTGAAGTGTAGCAACAGTCCTAGAGCTACACTTCAAAGGTGGAGGCACCCTATCGACTAATTGAATATTGATACAAAATGCATCGACTCTTTGGTCAATTACTCGAAATTTAACATCCCTAGTCCAGAGCAGAGCTCTTGGTGATACAGTTGAGTGCTCAGTGCTTCTGCAAATCAAACTCCAGGTTTCTCTGTTTGGGTCTTCACAAAATGAGGATTACACCATGGCCCCTGTGAACGTTTAGGTTCATGTATCCGAGATAGGGACATGGGCAATCTGCTCCAATTACTTGGGATGGAATTGGAGTTTAGGGACAGAACTGGAGTCAGAGGCCAGATGCTAGTGTGACGGGTCAGAGCGAATTACCTGTAATGAGACAAGGCAGGAGCAAAGTTGGGAACAAGTAGAAGCAGGTGCAGGAACTATCACAGCTGCTGCTTCTGAGCTAGGCAGCTGACTTTTCCAACCGTTCATGCAATATTAGCCCATTAGGCAGCCCACTATAGGCCAGCTGCACTTATGTTGCTCAGAGAATGGTTCTGCTGCAGTCCCCGTTTGCTGCCAGTGTGATTTGCCAATAATACACAGGAACTCTGTGCCGGAGGCAGGGGTAGAATCCAGTTCTCCATGGGAACATTGGACTGCCTTGTGGCTGTAATTTTCTAACCTCTTACAACTAAGTCCTGTAGAACCATACTGCTTTCCCACGAGGGTCCTTAGCAGGGTTGGCATCTTTAGATCTACAGCACACTCTTCTGTCACTTGAGCTAATGGAGTAGCTGGTAGCTATAGAAGGCTGTTCTCTTTTCTGAACCTGCCACGAAAGGGGGATGGAGACACATTTTGCTAGTGAGTGTCAGTTATTTGTTCGTAAAGGAATATTGTGGCTTGAGGAATATTGGGTTCAATTTTTGTTTTTCTAGGGGAGTGTTCTCTTGTGATGTAGACCCTGCTCATGTCCTTCATCCTGTTCCTGCCCTTCCTCCTCTTGCTGTTCTCAGATCTTCTCATCTTTCTTGTGTCTCTCCAGCCCCAGCTCCTGTTCCTTTCCTCAGCCTTCTGCTTTCCTGTATGGTTGTTTTCTCCTTCTCTTCTTCACCTTCTCGCCTCAGCTGGTGGTGAGAAGGAGCATTGAAAGCACTTGTGCCTGGCAGCTGTGTCAGAAAGGCCAGCTTTGCCCCTGCAACCTAGCATGGAGCTTGGTCTGTGGAGATGCAGTTTGGTCAGTGCCAGGAATCTGTAGGCATACAGCACGCTCAGTGCAGACAGAATCTTTGGAAAATTCAACTACAGAATTCCAGCAAGTCTCTGCATGAGATTTATTCCAAGGCTTATAATTTTGGCGCATCTGGGTGAATTTTTGCATGGTTAACAAAAGGCATGTCGTTGGTACAAAGGCCACCCCTTACCAGATTTCAAGACCCTGTTTTAAAGGGTGGAGATACTGGTGCTTTTAAATTAAACCACTGAAGCAATATTTAGCATGGACAAATCAGACTTAAGCAGACTGCTAATATGGAAAATTTCAGCCTAAGCAATCTTTTACACTAAGTCATAACTGAAAACAGGGTCTTTTAAAAGGTAATGTCTTAACTCTAGGTGTTGCTCCTTACCCTATCTATAATATAGCACTAACTCTATTTCTGTCACATTACTGAACACACTAACCCTACAGTTGATTACCCATTAAATATGTATTTACTATATCAAATAGTGAAATAAGCTCTGTTTAGTATATACCTTTAAGGACAATCATTTTCTGATCTGTATAAAAAGACCAGGGTATGCATTCACAAAATAGGCCTGTCACCATGCACATCTGGTATAATTCTTACACAGTTTTACAGTTTAAAATTATTCTTTTCACATAATTTTAGTAATATCTTTTTAAAATAAATCCATAAATCTTGAACTACTTTGTTTCTTAGTGTTCACTGCACAAACTTTAGTAAAATTAATGAGTTAAGCAAGAATGACATTATAGGTAAATAATTTTAATCAATAACTGTTCCACATAATAAATGGATTTAAAACATCTAGGAAATTACAAAAATGTTCCTCTTCAACATAAGATTATAAAAGGAAATAGTTTAGTACACTTCCCTCACATTAACTGTTCATTAATTTTGAGTATTGCCTGTTAGAATTGGGTTCAAAGAAATATTCTGTAATGATTCTACAGCATTGATAAATGTTTGAATATTACGTGATGCTTAGCTAAATTATGGCTGAGTATAGGCATTAGAAGTGTACTATTTCTAAACTCAGTAAAATGTTCACTTATCCTTTGTGCTTAGCGAAAATGTGCAAATTTGCTGCACAAATTTTGCATTTGTTGTAAGACAAAATAAAAGAATCAGTACAGTGCAAAAATTTGCATAGGGAAGTATTTTCTGATCTGTGACAAGATTGAATATGTAATGAGGCTGTGTTGATACCAGAACTGAATTGTCTTATTATTTTCAATCCCCAGAATGCATACAGCATAATGGGTAACTACAGAACAGATTCCCATTAGGCCTTGGCAGTATTCCTCAACCATATGCTGGAGGACTGTCCTGTTAAGGTTTAGAGTAGAAGATATCCATGGTGAGCTAGACTGAGGCCAGCAAATCGTTCAGCTTAGACTACCATTCAAATGTGCATAGTCAAGGTCATTACTAGTCTTAACAAGACTTGAACCAATGGTGAAAGGCTCCATCTCCCAACTTCCATTTAGTAGCTTCAGCAGGTAACCGAGTTAGTCTATACAGGATAAACTGCTCCCAGACCATTTGGGCTATGTCTACACTCACGGCTTCTTGCACCAAAAATATGCAAATGAGGCTAAGTGTGGCATATTGCTGAGTCTTATTTGCATAACTAATGAGCTGCCATTTTTGCAGAAGAGGCTCTTGTGCCAGAAGGAGCTGTCTACACTGCCCCTTCTTGTGCAAGAAAACCCCTCTTGCGCAATGCCGTTATTCCTGAAAATAATCGGTGTAACGGTATTGCGCAAGAGGGGTTTTCTTGCGCAAGAAGGGGCAGTGTAGACAGCTCCTTCTGGTGAAAGAGCCTCTTCTGCAAAAATGGCGGCTCACTAGGTATGTAAATGAGGCTCGGCAATATTCCACGCTTCACCTCATTTGCATATTTCTGGCGCAAGAAGCTGCGAGTGTAGACATAGCCTTGGTGTTTTTTAAGTTCTTCCATTTAGCGTCTGTCTTTCTTTGTTAATGTAAATGTTTGGGGCTAATTTTTATATCCAAATACTTATGGTTTGCACAGATATTATTTAATTATAAAACAGCTCTAGGATTTTTTTGAAAATTCCAATATGTAGGATTGGTTACCCTCTATTCTCGCCTACTGAGGAGTTGAATTAGTGTTGTACTACACGTTGTGTGTCTGTTTTATTTTAAGAAAAGAGGAGTGTAGTGGGGACCAGTAAGTTAATCTGAGATGCATTTTTAAAATTCCGATTTGAACTGTTTATTGTCAAAATTTAATGTTTAATTTTTTTTGATAGCATATAGACTGTCACACAACAACCATTACAGATCTGGAGTTTTCATCGGATTTCACCCTAATGATTACTGAAAATACTGAGTGTACGGTAAGGCAACTTCTTCTTTCTGTATTTGATTAACATTGTCCTTGATTGGCAGTCCAATGCATTCAGTAAAGTGATGGTGATAAATGAATGTAATTATTGTCATTGACGGTTCCTCTGTGCATCTACAGAGGTGTGAAACTGCTCTTTTAAATAGATTAATGCAAAGCCCCCAGTAATAGTCTAGTTCAGTGGGGGAAGTAAAAGTGGGCATGATCATTGAAAGCTATATTTTCTTTTGTATCTTTTTTCCATTTAGGGATGTTAGCCTAAGCTTATCGGGTACTCGAGGCACTACACTTGCTGTATCAGAGGCTGCAAGCAGGGGTGAAAGCAGGAGCCGGTTCTGGGGGGAGCCGGCTTAAAAGCCAGTTCTTCCTAGCACCGTTTCCATGGTTGGAGTTGGGGGGACAGCAGTCCCGCAGCCGGCATGAGCTGGAAGTCCTCAGTCCTGGCTCACGCTGTCTCTGGAAGCCCCCTGCGCTGCAGCTCTACCTTTTAAGTGTAGTGAGAGTCGGGCAGCTCTTACTACATTTAAAAAGCCCAGACTGCTGTGGCTCCGCTTTTCAAATGTAGTAAAAGCTACTTGGCTCTTACTACATTTAAAAGGCGAGATGACAGCAGCGCCACCCAGCATGGGGTTGGGAGACCTGGTACGTACCTGCCTAGTGGGGCTGGGAGCGGTGGTAACTGTGACCCAGTGGGTTGGAGCTGCAGCACATGGTGCCTGATGGCTCATCAGGGCAGCGGGGCCAGCAGGCCAGCCGGGGGGCCAGTGGCAGGGGTCCAGAAATGACCTCTCTTGGTCTGGAAAAAATCCCTCATCCAGGACTGGTCAGGTCCCCAGGCTGCCGGACCAGGGAGGTCCAACCTGTGCTGCATGTTGAATCATCTAGATCTTTTTTGTTTGTTTCATTTCTGGTATGTATGGGAACAGTCAAGACTGTCAGTCAAAATATATGGCTAAATTGCAAAATGTGAGCCTGTTAAACAAGGGAACATGCTCTGTTCCCACCTATAGAGGGAAGGACACATTTTTAGCTTTTATTATTTAGGTTTCCATTATTAGTCAATTCCAGAAAAATTGTCAAGATTCCATACGTACAGTTTTCACAAGACAGTGGGTGAGAGGGAGGTAATTTGTTGGCTTCTTCACTGAAAGCTTTACCACCTGTCACCTACATTGCACCCATTTTGTCTGCTTTTAGCTTTAAATAGTTGCTGATTGCATGCAGGAACTGGAATAGCTAGAGACTATAAGGCTGTGATTTATCAAACTTTTTTCTAAATTCCTAGGTATAGACATAGCTGTTTGTATAAATGTCTGCCCTCTTGAGTCATGATACCTAACTTCATTTATTGTGCACCTTAAGAGGCACTTTATAAGACTATAGAAAACATGTGCATGTAATCCTATATTGTAATATATGCACGCTATGTGCAGACTTAAGTCTGTTAAAATTGAATTTACTATCTCTTGAGGCTTATCAGGTCAACCTTAATGTTTTCTTATCATTTTTATTTAATCATTCGTTATGGTAGCACCCAAAGGCACAGTGTGTGAGGGCTTGCTCTTGTGCTGGGTGCTTTCGGTACAAATGTTTCCATGGACTTGTGTTCACAGCAAGTTAAATGAGCTGCAAGCCACCGTGTGAATCTCCTGCATGCTTATCTTGCCATGTGGAGTCACTATGGTGTGGTTTGCCATGCTGTGGATTTCAAATTCAGCCTTGTAAAATAATCATAAAAAGATAAGCTGAAGCATAAAATCTACCAGGCCACCAATTATGATGGAGACAATAGCGAGGGAAGAATATCTAGTGAAACTTTAACATTTCCAAGGAAAGTAGATGTATAATGTGAAGATTTCATGATTTGTTAAATGTGTATAATAAATATAAATAGGAAAGTGTGAATTGCTGCAGTGATGTTCCATTTTGAATTTCCTTGTCTTATGTACTTAATTTCTCAATTAAAATTGCATTAATGTGCATAAGCCACTCTTTTCTATCATCTTATGATTGTTTGTATCACATTTGATACAAAGTTTGAAATACAAATCCTTAGGCAGCTCCTTTTTATTAGTGGGTAGTTGTAATAAGTGCTGGAAGTACAATCCTGGAGCATGCTGTACATCTTAAGCTCAAAGTGATTTTAGTGGAAGTTGTAGGTGCCAGCTGTCTTGCAGCAGGTGCTCAGTATCTTACAGACTTGGGGACAGAGAGGAACAAAATTGAATGTGTAAATTGTAAAATGAAGGGACAGTAGACTAGTGTATGTGTTAAATTCCATTGCTTTTTCTGTATGGATGCAAGAGAATGATGCGCATTTTCTCTGGGCCAAAGGATGTGTATAGCTATATAATAAATGCATAATTAAAAAAAAAAAATTGTATTAATGTAATGTTAAAATTGAGGAATGACCTACAAAAGTCAGAAAATGTTAAAAATCTAACCACTTCCTAGTGCTTCCATAGATTGGCCCTCCTTGGTCCGGCACCCTTGGGACCTGATCGGTCCCGGATGAGGGATTTTGCCGGACCAGGGGAGGTCATATCGAGCTCCCCTGCTACTGGCTCCCCCCAGCCCTGGATCAGGTGGGGGCCTCCTTGCCACCCTGACGGTCCTCCCACCTCCTTCCCTGTTATTCCAGGCAGCTCAGCTCCAGTCCAGCTCCCTGCGCACCAAGCTCCTGGCTGCGTCAGACAGCACTGCTGGATTGTGCCTGGCTGCTCAGACGCATGTGCTGGGCAGCCCAGCTGCAGGGATCTCAGCCAACAGCCCTCCACTGGGACACACTGTTCCTGGAAAATCCATTGTCTTGCTGGACGATGGATGTTGCTGGGTCATGGAGTCTCAGATTACAGAGGTTCAGCCTGTACATGTACTTCCAATAACGTTATTGGTTGTGTACATTACATGGGGTAAAAATATGCATTGTTGGGTATTTCTCCATGTTTTATAATTAGTGTTAATCACCATGTTCTGTTTTCTCTTGTTCACTGACTGTATGTCAATCAAAAGTGAAATGCAAATTCTCAGTGCAATTCTGTTCTATGCATAAACATTTCATAATAAAATGTTAAATGTTGTCTAATTAAAAAATTAAAGGTGTTTTTGTGTTTGTTTGAGACATGATGTGAAATGATTTCTGGACCTTGTAACCTAATAAAAATGTATCTCCTGCTTTTAATGGTAGCATATGCTGACTACTTTGGCCTTCCTTAAATAATTACAATCAGGTAAAGAACTCCACATGGTCTTTGTTGTCCTGTATTGTTTGATCGAGCAAAATAGGTACTGGTTAAAGTATCACTATCCTCTAATACTGGACCTTTGCAAAATCTACTGGTGTGCAGCATGTAATAAGGGTTAGATATTAATTTAAATTTTGGTGCTGTGTGAGCTCTTCTGATTTGTTTCTGGAATTTTCTGATTAACACACATCTTAAAAAACAAAGTAGAACTCTCTCAAGTATTTTGCACTTAATCATGTCGGATTATTGACATTTTATGAGTAGAATTTCTACTGCTTTTATGATGGAGTATGGAGGTTTAGTTAGAGGTTGACAGTCCATCTGTCATATCAGGCTGCCTAACCTTGCAGTAAATGAACAGTAAAAGTCCATTATTTGTACTGAGAATTTTTGAAGTGATGCTTTTAAAAGTACAGTTTTGTGCTTTGAAAACATCATGACAGTACATTCCTTTGAATGCATCAGCTTCTACTTTTTTAAAGATGCTATTTTATATTTTACACTATTGGAAGAAAATCTAAAAACTTTTTTTTGTGCCTCGTAGAGGAAATTGATGTATGTACCCTCTCTGACTTTTGTGTTCCTTAATGTAAAAATGACACTGTACTTGTTACATACAGTGGTGATGTGCCTGTGTTGGTCCCAGGATATTAGAGAGACTGGGGTAGGAAAAGTAATATCGTTTATTGGACCAACCTCTGTTGATGAGAGAAACAAGCTTATGAGCTTACACAGAATTCTTTTTCAGGTCTAGGAAACTTATTCAGGGTCACAGTTAAATACTAGATGGAAGAGATTATTTAGCATAAGTAGTTAACACGTTTCATTGGGTCGTTCAACCTCCAGTCATAGAAAGGAAAGAAGGGGGGGAGTAGTTGGGGGAGAAGTGTTAATGGGTTATAGATTGTTAAAAGCCATAAATCTAGTGGCTCTACTCAGTCTATGAATTTTTTAAGTATCTGCAACAGTTATGGTCATGACATGGTGCAATCTAGACTAGTGAATAGCTGTACCTCCCATGCCTCTATTTTGGGGTGCCCTTTACACTGCTTTGCTGCTCTAACCTCCCTCAGGACAGTTCACAAACTGCCTATAGCAGGTAAATCACCCCCAGCTATATCTGGGTGCACTTGCAGCCTGCAGGGTGACCCCAACACACTCCCATAAATGTAAGTCTTGTACTGTATAGCCCTTTCTTGAACAATACAAGCCTATATAAAGAACTTAATTTTTATTAACATGTGTGCATATTATTGCTATTGTCTCAAACAGAGTTTCCCAAGCATTTCTATTTAAATACTGGTATAGATACCAGTGTGTCGTCTTAACTGCAAAGAGAGATTTTAAGTGAATACAAGTAATGATCCATAAAAGTCCGAAATGGTTACAAGATACATACAGGTTGTACCTCCCTAGACCAGGACTCTCTGCTATGGCAACATGTTGGACCATGGATGTTCTGGACCAGAGAACCCAGGGGCAGGGAGGCTAGTGGTAGCTTGGGAGCCTTGTGGTAGGGGGCTCAGGGAATGCGGGTAGCACAGCGCCAGCATGCTCAGGCAGCACCGGGAGACCCAGCGGCATAGCAGGGGACTCCGGTGGTGCAGGGAGCTCTGGTGGTGCAGCCAGGAGCATGGCAAGGGCTCAGGTAGCACAGGGAGCCCCATGGCATGGCTAGGAGCCTTGCTGCAGGGAGCACCATGGCAAGGGGGTCTAGCATACCTGGGTGTCCCAGGGCTTAGGGTCCAAGCCAGGACTGGCAGCACAGCAGGCTGAAGGCGGGCAGGGGGAGCCAGGACCAGAAGCAGAGCTGGTGAGTGCCTGGGAGGCCGGTGGCACAGGATCTCCTCATGTCTGGTAAATTCCCTTGTTCTGGACTGGTCAGATCCCAAGGGTGCTAGACCATGGTGGTCCAACCTGTACTTTCACATTATAGTCTTCCCTGAACACAGACGTTTCCTCAGATTCACAGTTGGATCTGATCATTACCAGTTTGCAGTAAATTCCAAACCCTTTTGGGCCTAATTGTGGAGGTGTCTGCATTTTTCCTACCATGGCCAGGATCTGCCTTTGCCTGTTGGGGAACATGGCCACATGCACGTGTGTGGTGCAGAATGGAAGGCTCCATATGAGACTTGGACAGCAGTGGCTGGCGTCAGTATACTCCAAGTCCAGGTATAGTCAAGAGAAGATTCTCACCTCTCTTCAGTGGTGGAATGAGAATATCCTGCAAGCTGTTCCATTAGGCAGCCCTAATTGGTATCAGCCGTGTCCGATCTGTATTGGGGCAGTCTCTTGACTCAGGGGATGTGGACCCCAAAGGAGATGCTGTTGCTCATAAAAGTCAAGGAAGTTTGGGCAGGCTGGTTGACTTGCACCGTGTCCCTGTTGCACCTGCCTGGCAGCATAGTGAGAGTCCTCATGGACAATCTGGCCTTGATGTTCTACATCAACCAGCAGGGAGGAGCTTGCTCGTCAGCTCTATGATGGAAGGCCTTGCGGCTCTGGGACTTGCGCATTACCCACAATAGCTATTCGGAGGCATTTCACCTTCCCAGAGTTTGGAATACCTCAGCAGGGACGTCTCATGTCGCCACAAGTGGTCCCTACATCTGCAAGTGGCCTGAAAAATCTTCCAAAAGGTGGGGGTTTTCCTGGGTTGATCTCTTCACAACCAGACAGAAGAGGAAATGTCACCAGTTCTGTTCCCAGCAAGGAAGCGGCAGGGGCGTGCTCTCTGATGCTGCCCTAATGTGATCTAGGCATCTCCTGTATGCATTCCACTAATCTCACTCATCAGCCAGACCTTGGTAAAAATCAAAAGGGACGAGGCTTGGGTAATCATGATCGCTCCACTATGGCTGCGCCAGCATCGATACAGTTCTCAGCCTGGTGCTGTACTCTTGCTGGCCCCTTCCTGTGTGTCCAGATCTCTTCCAGGACAGTGGCCAAAATTTTTATTCCAATCTTGAGTCTCTACACCTCTTGGGGTGGATGCTCTGTGGCTGGCATGGGAAGAGCATACCTGCTCAGAGGCAGTCCCACAGGTCCTTCTACAGAGCTGGAAACCTTCCACAAGGTTGAAATATCTGGCCAACTGGATGAGGTTTTCTGGTGGGCATCAAAGTGTGGCACTTCATCATGCTCGCTGGTGAAAGACGTCCTTGAATACCTGCTACGTCTCTGGGATGAAGGTCTTAGCAGTCTTCCACCAAGGTGCATCTTATGACCATCTCTGCATTCCAGGAGCTGGTACACGGGCAGATGTTTTTCCCCACAATTACCTTAGTTTCTGAAGGAGCTAGAGCAACTGTATTCCCAGGTAAGGGCCGGGTCCCACAGTGAGACTTTAACCTGGTGTTTTCCAGGCTCATTGCTCCATCCTTTTGAACCACTTGGTTCCTGCTCCCTATCTCACCTAGCTTGAAAGGTGGCATTTCTTGTGCTGATAATATGAGCAAACGTGTCTCAGAGCAAGGCATTGACCTCAGACCCGCTGTACATTGTTTTTTACATGGACAAGGTATAACTGCAGCCTCACCCGACATTTCTGCTGAAGTTTGTGTCCTGTTTTCACATGGGCTTATCTGTGCTCTGCCCCAAGCCTTACAAGACTGCAGAGGAGAGGCGCCTGCATACCCTGGATGTTCAGACGGCTCTGCCATTTTACTTGGAGCATACCAAGCCCCTTCAGAAGTTGACACAACACTTTATCGCCACTATGGACCGCGTGAAGAGTCTACTGCCGTCCTCGCTGCAGAACTCTAATTGGATTACCGCATGGATACTCACCTGCTACAATTTGGCACAGGTACCCTTGCATCAGGTCATCCTTGTCCACTCTTGGCAGCTTTCCTGGTACATGTGCCCATCCAGGACCTCTGCAAAGCCACGACCTGGTCCTCTGTCCACATGTTAGTCTCATTATGCCATCACTCAGTAGGCTAGAGATGACACTGGGTTTGGCAGAGCTCTGCTTCAGTCAACATTCCTATCCATCTCTGGGGGTATTGCTTGGAGTTAACTTGCTGTGGAATGGACATGAGCAAGCACTTGAAGAGTTATTTTTTTGTAACTGATGTTCTTCGAGGATGTGTTGCTCATGTCCATTCCATGATCCTCCCTCCATCCCCACTTTCACAGTTGTAAGGAACTGAGAGTGAGGGGAGAACGCAGCATCCTTTATACCGTGCCATGGAGGCACCACTCCAGGGGGTGCTAGAGGTGCCCCCCTACGGGTAGTGTTAAGGGATAAACTTCCACCACTGGTACATGTGGCAAGCATGCACACCTAATGTGTTGCTCATAACCATTCCATATCTCAAAGAACAGCAGTTACAAAAAGGGAACTGGTCCTTTTTTTTTTCTTAAATAAATCTATTTAAAATCAAGCATGAATTTAATATAAAATGTTAGTCTAAACTTAGTCCCTTAAAATATTTGAATAAACTAAATTCATGCTGAATCCTGTATCAAAAACTTGAGCATTAAAGGCTGCATTTTTATATAAAGAGAATTAGGGGGAGCCTAACTTGGAGGTCAAGCTTTATAAAAATAGCTCAGTAGCCAAAATAACTTAGGAGACTCATTTTCAGGAGACTAGTCAGGATTATGCTAGTGCAGCTGCAGCATGTCTGTCAAAGATCTCTGAGTTGATGGGATGGGAAGAAAGTTCTTCCATTGGTTTATTCCTCCATGAAAGGCTATAAGTACACCACCAGAAGAAGCTCTCCCACCAAAATAGTGTTGTCTGTACTAGTGCTTAGGTTGAGAGAGCTGTCGCTCCTAAGTGTGGATTCTTTGCACCTTTGAGTGACGTAGTTATGATGAAGTAATTTTGAAATGTAGACCAAGAATTTATGTATATACTCAAACATAAGCCTGTTCATTCATAAGCCGATCCCCCACCCTTATAAAGGAAAAAAATGATAACAAGTCACTGACCTGTTTATAAGCCGACTCCAGAGGACAGTCACAGGTCATCAGCTTCAGCCCTGGCTGAGGGATGTACACACTGCAGGGCACAGAGCTTCTCATGTCCCATTGGCTGCTGTTCGCTGTTCAGAGCCAATGGGAGCCAAGAGTCTCCATGCCCTGCAAGCACACTCACTCAGACTCTGTAAGCAAACAAATGTGCCAGCAGAGTCTGCAGAACTACCCAGGGTCACATCCTAGTCGAGCAGGGCAAACTGCGCCCTGGAACATTTATCCACGTGGAGCATCTGCAGGCACGGAGTCTGTCAACTCCCAGTCGCTGCTGTTCGCTATTCCGAATCATGGGGAGTGGCGGGAGGCAGCGGCTAGCACATCCCTTGGTCCACACTGCTTCCTCAGCTCCTGCCCCTTGCCCAACCATGGAGGATACAGTGGCTTATGTGGCCAAAGGCAGCTGCACAGAGCCCTGGGGGAGGGAAAAAAAGGAAAAGAGATGCAAAGATTGGGATTGTGCAGGGACTAGAGAATAAGTGGTGGCGCAGCTGGTGACAGGAGGACGGATGGTGCCTCCCGGGGTATCAAGATCCCATCCCGAAGCTGGAGGCAGCATATATGCAGTCGGTTGCAAACAGCGAGCCCTGAGCAAGAATAGCCTGGTAGAAAGTTGCACTCCTGTGGTGGGCCCAATCCTTACTTTACTTTTCCTTTTCTTATTTTTTTTTTTTTCCCTCCCCAAGGGCTTCGTGCCCGGCCTGGGCAGAGTGCAGGGGCAGGAGCTGCTTTCGGCCACGAGAGCCCCCCTCGCCGTATCCTCTCTGGATGGGCAGAGGATGGACAAGACAGGAGCTGAGAACGTTATCAGCTCCCAGTCACTGACGTTTGCCGTTTACGCTGACCCATTTTATAAGCCGACCCCCACTCTTCACAGCGTGATTTTTTTTTTCCAAAAAGTCTGTTTATAAACAAGTATATACTAGGGATATTAAATTGCATTTAATCAGCAAAGTTCCATCAACTAGTTGATTAGTCGATAAGGGGGGAAACTGCTGAGCTGCAGAGGGGTTAGCTCCCAGCCCTGCTGTGGCTCTGCCTTTGAAATGTATTAATACATTTAAACGGCAGAGGTGTAGCCAGGGGACCAGGCGCAAGCTGGGAATTAGCTGTCCCAGTTCGTGCCCAGTCCCAGATGTTGCACCTCTGCTTTTAAATGTATTAAGAGCCTGGTGGCTCTTGCTATATTTAAAAAGCAGAGGTGCAGTGTCTAGGATTGGGCGTGAGCCAGGAATCAGCTGATTCTCAGCTCATGCCTGGTTTTCCCCCCCCCCCCCCCCCCCACCACTATGCCTCAGACTGCCCTGCCCCCACTGCAGAGCTGCTGCTGGGTGGGAACCAGCTCCTGCTCTCCCCTTCCCCTCTTGCTTCATCTCTCTGATAGAGGCAGCAAATGGAGGGGGGAAGCAACTAATAGAGCAACTCCTTGACTACCCAATAAACATATGCTTATCGGGTAGTTGACTAATCGCTTACATCCCTTACAGTACTTTGAATTAGGCATATTTCCCAGGCTGACCTTAAATAATCAGTTGAATTTACTGACTACAATTAATGTTTCTGCTTTAATAAATGAGTTACAACTGGGAAATCTGTTTTAAGAGAAGACATCCAAAATATTTAAGATTGTTTTGTTTAATAAAAATAAATTGTATATGCTGTTTTCAATTAAATTCCAGTTACCATCCTACTGCAGCTTGACACAAATGATCAGGAAGTTAATTTAGTAAATGTTTCAATGTATCATTCACCAATCTATAACATACCAACAATATGCAGTTTATAAGAATCTGAAAAATATTAATCTGTATAGTTGCTTAAATAAATCTGTCCTAGGTAGCAAAAATATGTATCAAAACGAGTGTAAATCAACATATTTTACTCATATCAGCCATTGAGAATGTGCCTTTCTTTAGAAATGAACTGAAGTACAGGTGCAGGAGCTGATTAAAATTGATGATTTTACATTACAGTTTTCCACTTGGTGATTTAAATCAGTCCTTGTAGCCTTTAGTTGACTGATATGTCAGTCAAAATATAATTAGTCTTGTACTTTCTCCCCTGCAAGCATTGCTAAAGTCTGATTTCAGGTGTACTCCCGAGGATTGATCCATCTTTCCTTCTAGAAGTTACTATTTTACTCCACAGTCCCTTGCCTAGTACTTCATTAATTTTTGCCAGCAAAATTGGCCCACCAGTGTTTATTTTATGTTAATCTTATAAAAGCAATTACATTTAGTGTACATGGGTATTTGTATTGAATGTAATGGAGCTGACTGACTGGAGAAATACTGAAGTTGTAGCAATGCTGTCAGTGAGTCAATGGAGACAAAAATGATATAGAGGCCAGAAAAGTAACATGGTATTAAATGTAACATGGCTGAAACTGATTTAACTTATTTGGGGCTGGTGAGGGGCGGTTAAACTATTACATGAGGGTGAAGACTTCAGTAAAACTAATTTTTTATTTCCATTGTTGCCTGATCTAAAATTATGTTTAAATTTCTAATTACCCACCTTTAGGGTTGATAGGTTCTTTGTCCCAGGATCAGGCCCAGTCTATAATTATTCTATGATTGGGAACCCTGATGTGCACAGTTGCAACACTCACCCTATAGAAACTCTTGTATATTTACAAATATAGTTTATTAATACTGTTAGCACAGTCACAAATACCCCAGTTTCATAAGATGGGGAATGTAAATCCATACCATATATTTACATTATTTCTTCTAGAACAATTTTAGGTGTTAGCCCACCATCTTTCTCATTATCTTCACCTTCCCCATCACCAGGGGCCATCATTCTAGCCCTTCCAAGGACTACATCTTCTCCTCTCTATCGCCCCTAGGCTGGGGTCCCACTTTTATATTAAGTGACACTGACAGTAACATGTTTGATGCATATTCAGTAGGGGATGTTTCTAATGTTGAAGTATTCTTTTCCTATTGGTCAATGTATCATATTCGTCAATTCGTTGTCATGGGCCTTTGTGGTCATCTATCACAACCTGTGTCCTGATTACTTAACTCAGCCTGAACCAATTATTTGGGACTTTTATATAATGATGCATCTGCTGAGTCTGAGGATATTTTTCCTACCGTCCTATGTAAGTAAAAAGTACCAAACATAAGTTCCCCTTTTCAGTCCTGGGAAACCACAAATAAACTATGACCAGTATCTGGGTGAGACCATGTTTCAACCACAGAAATCTGCTAACCTCAGCTTCTGCTGATCTTGCAAACGGCCTGTTACAGCATGGACAAAAGATAAAATATAGCCCCATATTACTTGACCTGGACTGTGCGCTTATGTTTTTTCATTCAAGTGCAACCCTGCCTGTAATTGGCCGTAATGCAGACATGGCACTCATTGGAAAGTGCATTCAGAGGCCGAACCGTTTTGTTATATCCTAGAGCAGGAGCCAGTGCACTGCAGGGGAACCCGACTCACCAGACAGCCCTTGGGCTGGGCTGTATGGCACCCATGCTGCTCCTACGCCTAATGGCATCTGGACTGCCACATAGCCCAGTCAGTGCACGGCCCCAACAGGCTTGTGGTTGGCTGTGTGGGGGATGGCAAGCAGCATATGCACACAGACTGGTACAAGTAGCAGGACCACTAATTTGGAGCTTTTGCTAGACTCTTATTTACAAACATGCTTCGGCCCCAACTAAGAAGGGGCACGGACGGGTCAATGGCAAAGCCCCCCAAGGAGTTGAGTGCTGCTGTGCTAGTATTCAGTGGGCCTTCACAAACTGCAATGGGCAGACATAAGGCCTAGTGTATTACACCTGAACCCAGACATCAGGCTTAACACGAAGGGCCCGTGAAAATGCTGAGAGAAGCTTTACAATGCCTGCCTCCCACTCCCCTGAGTGTAACCCTCTGGCCAGGTAGATATGCCATCCCCCAGTTGCTCCAGTCTGAGGCACTGGGCAGGCAGGACACATTGTGCTGCAGACCAGCCTTTAGTAGGTTTCTTGCATTACAGCTCTTTAACTATTACCTAATTAATCTAAATTAACACAACCATCTTATTAGTATGATAGGCAAGTAACTTGATAGGCTACACCATCTTATAACTTTAATAAGATATTTCAGATAAGTAATACAGATTAATGGAGAGATTTAGGGAATGTCTAAGGTGCAATTAAACACCCCATGTCAGCTGACTTGGCCTCATGCTACTTAGGCTGCAGAGATATAAAATTTCAGCATAAATGTCACTGCTTGGGCTGGAGTCTGAGCTTGGGGATCCTCTCCTGCTAAAGCCTAGAGATAGCAGGACTTAAATTAGCAAACCCTGGGGTTTTTTAACATAGGCCTTGAGAGTCTATATTCATTTGTTAACCCCAGATTAGGAATTGCTGAACCCAGCATCAACACTGAGTTATGAAAGCCTGAGTCCAGCTGCCCATCTCTCACACTTCCTAGCATCTTCCCAAAAATGTGACCAGTTCAGCCTTTTGTTTATGGTGCGGCGTGGGAAAAGTTGACTAGTGCAGAGGGCAAAGTCAGCCAGCCCATGGGGTTGTGACTACCGTAGGCTTCCAGCGCATGGGTCCAGTGGGAGTGCATCTACACTGCAAGGCAATCAGGCTTAAATGCTAGGTTCCTGTTTGACTCTGGCTTCGACTGTCCATCCCCATAGCGTCCTGGGACTCTAGATCTGAGCCTTAGGTTTATTTATGTGGAGATGGAAACATAAATAGGTTGAAACATGAGTTTGAACTCGGCTTACATTGCAGTGTAGACATACCCTTATTGTCACCCTGCTTAAAGTGCCTCTGCAGCGTTCATGCATCAGCCCTACTCCAGTTGATCCTGTGACTTGTGGGGTTTTTTTTTAATTTTATCCTATAATATCCATGGAAAATAACAGACTTGTTTCTTTCATTAGTCATTATTGTTAATATAATTCTTCAAGGTGTTCAAACAATTAACCACAATTTTGCAGAGTTTTTGGGAAGTGTTTTTCTTTTGCCCAAGGAAATGTGTGATGGATAAATGAAATAAAATATTTAAAATTGACTATAAATTTAATATTTACAATTTTATGTATGTGGATCTTCATCTTCAGAGCTCTTTGAAAACTTACATTTTCAAGCCCCTACTTTGGCACAGTTTTCTCTTAGTTTCCTCCAATTAAATCTCTTATAGGATTAACAACAAGGAGTTCTGTGGCACTTCAAAGACTAACAAATTTATTAGAGTATTGAGGCATAAGCTTTCATGAGCTACAACTCACTTCCTCAGATGGAAGGAAGGAAGGATTAAACGTCTCCTTTATTGGCATCACCTTGATTTTTAAATCCTACTGTCAAAGCTTCTAAAAATTTTCTGAGAACGTAAAACTGTCTTAAACTCACCATATTGAATCCGTTCTAAGCGCTTGTGGTGCAAATTGACCTAATTTCAACCTAACAAAATTAATCTGTTAAAAATATCTAATTAGCTTGAAAACACATCTTTCCTGTTAGAGAACGAAGTTTGTCATTGCAGATTTTAATGAGACATCTGGCTGAAATCGGTCAATATATTCTGTTAGGAAAATATTCCATTAATTATATTTGATAGTGCAGTGTTTGCTATTTATTGTATGCAAGTTTTGAGATTAAAATATAATAGTTTATTACCCTCAGATCAATTGATGAACTTTCTCTTTTGTTCGAGTGATTCCCCCTTGAGGTTATCAAGGTTGTTTGGTTCTTGTCTGATTGAATGGCAATATCCCATGGGAAGGAAATGGCGGTGTCTGTTCATTACTCCCAGGAGAAGCTGTCAAAGAGCAGGGTATGCATTTTCATTGAAAGGGGATAGAGAAAGGTAAAATGAATGAGAACTTTATTGGTATACTAAAATCTCAGTGATTAGAATACAAATTCAATTAATTTTTATTAAAGTAATTTAATTGAAGAGCAATTTTTCTAAAAAAAATTAGAATTTTGAACAGTTTTGGTTTTTATACTTGAGAACTCATTTTCCAGTTACAATAAGAGCTGAGTGTTTATTTGAACCATAATTATAGCATTGAGTATGTTAGGACTCAAGTTGGAAACCCAAGCTGTGTGTGTCAATGTCACATGCTCTAGAATACATTTTCTTTGTTTTTAATTTGGTATCATATGCATTGCTACAGCATACTATTAGAAGTAACTTGTCTTTATAATTAGTTTGCTGCCAAGATGACTATACAATAGGGCATCTCAAGGTTCTGTGTTCTTTTTTTGGGAAATAGTAGTTTTAAAATAGCCATTGTGTTTCTGTGACACAAATGTAGTAACTTTCACTGCTGCATGGATTACAAGCATTCCATCTCCATGCTTGGATAAACTCCATCAAAAGCACATTATTCTCCTACTTCTGTGGCCAGCTGCCTAATTGTATCTGCTATAGCCCCACGCTGTTGGAACATGATACCAGTGATGAGCAAAAATGATAAATTACTCCCTGCAGGTGATGGTGGTGATGATTATTTTTAATTTCCTTGTTCCTTAAGTGAATTGGTAAGGTTGTCTTTACCACTTCTCATGGGATCTGAAGCAGTCTTACTTATATAGATCAGATGAGATTCTGTATGCTTGCAAAGCCATTTTCTTTACAGAAAAGACATTTATGAAAAGATACTTGAATCAAAATCCAATTGTTTCTTTTCATTTCAGTTTCCAACCTAGTCATAAAATAAGATTAAGTGTAACCGTAAGAACAACGTGTTGGATATTTAATTGCTGCAACATAAGTCATGTGTTAGCTTTTTTTCCCTTCATATTTGTGGTGACTTTAAATTTGACATTATTTGAGGGAAAAGTACCTATTCTTTCCTTATGGCAATTCAGTAAAATATCTAATTTGTGACCAATGTGTGTTCTTGTTATTTGAGCTGGAAGGGTAAGATTATAATCTTTCTGAAGCTGCATTTGCAGTTGCCAAATTTAGCAATGTGTAGGATGTTAATATCTGTTTTATAAATACAGGCTATTCAGTGTAATCTACAGATTAAGCAAACTATCTCAGCTATGTTGTTGTACAATTATCATATCCTGTACATAGATTATCTATTTTATTTATAGATTAGCAAATCACATTTGCTGTTAGAAGAGGTTTCACTTTTACTTTCCTATAGCTGATTGAAATGTTGCTGACTCTTATGGAATGCTGCTTTGGCCGTCCAAACAAGAGAAGCCAATTTTGAATATTACTTTGCTTCTTAATTTACCTAGCTGCCTTAGCTTTGAGGTGTCTTCAGTCTTTTTCTGGGCATTTTTTTCTCTTGACAAGATATTTATGGAGAATAAAAAGCAGAATAATTTTGCTTCTGGGTTTCCTAACATAGAATCCTTTCAAAGCTCATGGCAGACTACAGCCTCCATTATTTATTACTAGTCTAGAAGTCATTGTTCTCAGTTTCCTAGAGCATGTTGTTCAGAGACTAGTACTTGAATGCCTCTTGAAGAGAGATACTAAAGTTCATGATGATTATTCCTCAAGGGAACTATAGATGGGCTGTCAAAGATGAAGTAACAAGATAGTGAAACTGCAACAGAAGAAATAAGAATTGTCCTTGTGTTTAAAGCAAATGAAGAAACATCCAGAAGTGGGACTTGGCTTAGCCTTGCATCCCTTATAGCAGTTTCTAATGGCCATTTCTCTGCTTTATTGGTATAAATGAGGCCAGGTGTATACTAAACCTAGCAGGTTGGTGTAAGGACACAACTCCAGCTATGTAAATAATGTAGCTGGAGTCAACAAATCTTAAGATGAGCTTGGCACCGTGTCCATGGTGGGAGATCAACATGTGCAAATGTTCCCATTAGTGCCCTCAGCATTCAGTTTAGTGAGTCTTCACTAGACGCGCTAAATCGAATGCCAGAAGATCGATCTCTGGTGTGGTAAGTATAGACGTGGCCTCAGTCTTATGTACTTTAGATGTAAGTGCTCCTGGTGCTGCTGGCTCTTCCATTGATCTGTGGCTCTCTGTGCACCTTATTTGAGAACGGCTGGAGTGATTTCTTACCTGGGGCATTGACAGACATGATCCAAATCATTCAGAAGCAGAAACTACCGCTAGGGCCATGAATAAGCAAAACCTTTATGCGTGTGCGTAGTTTCATTAAAACGTTAAGTACCTTAGTAGTCCTGTTGATTTTAATCACAAGTGCAAGTTGCTTTGATGGTTTAGGGTCTAAATCCACTGGTGAGGCATACCGCTTCTTGTAGAGAATGATTCTTTTAGCTGGAAGAGCTGGCTATCAGAAAATTTCAAATGTAAAGGAAAAGAGTCGTAGGAAGTGAACAGTGTTCACCTTAGCAGTAAAATTATAAAACTACTTCTATTTATTAGTCTCCCCATATCAAAAGCTTTTGGTTAGTAATATGGAAAAAAAGAATTTGAACTGCGTTATGTGATGTGGAAAGACCACAAGAGGGTTATATTTTTGGAATGGTCAGTCTTATGGAATATATCTGAAAATCTGCCAGCTGATATTTGAAGTTCAAATATCATTCATAAGTTGACTTTCATCATTCAGGCTTTATGTATTTCTTTTTTATGCTGTCTAGTATCAACTATGACTGTCTTGTAGAATACCTGAAGCGATGAACCTAGAACAAAATCACATCTGACATGGGGCTCGCTACCTAATATGTTTTGAGTTTTGACTGAGATCAAAGTGTAACTCTGCGTTTTAAGTCAGTATCAGTTGTTGTGTGAAGGAAGAAAGATGGAATAGAACGACCTAGAAAATAAACAGTAAACAGTGATTTGTACTAGGGATGTAAAATCCCGTTTAATTGGTTAAACAGGTAAATGAATTCTGCCACTGTGTTTAACTATTGAACTGATTAAAGGAGGTATGGGTGGCTCCTAGCTCCCCAGCAGGGACTACCACAGCTGCCCCTGCCGCCTCTGCACAGGGCTGCCAGGGCTGCTCCTGCCGCCCCCACTGGACCATGATGGGGAGAGGGGAGCTGCTCCCAGGTACCAGGTAATGATTTAACTGACTATCCATTAACATCTTTAATTTGTACATTACTATATTTATCTTTCTTTGGCCCAAAATCTGCTACTGCTACTATAGTTGCCTCTTCTGTAGCAGCAGTGGCAACCTTGTGGGGTGGTTGAGTCTGAACAGGAAGGACAGTAAGAGGATCTGCTGTTCCTCCAGTGTTCACCAATTGCTATTTCAGTTATTAGACTGAACCTCTGAAGTGGCCCTGCCAGCTTGCCAAGATATGTCTATCTAATGCTTAGCTTGGCATGGAGCAGAGAATTAGAGCGGTCAGGGCTGTTCCCCACTCTGGCATGCTGAGTGCGGAAGATAGTGGCCCTCAAGAGACCTTAAATACCTTGCCTCCATAGGCTCTGCTTACAACAACTATCCAGAGTCACAGATTCACTAACTTTTGGGGAGGTAGCTGCCAAAACCAAGTGAAATGAAAGAAAACCCCCTTTTTTCTTGAACCCAAGAAGGAAGCACTTGGACTTCTTCCAGAGGGGTACCTCCAATCTCCTTTACCACAAGAGAGCTTGAAAACAAAGAGAAAACAACTGCAGGCTCTGGTAGCTGACCTCTTAGCCTGAGGCATGCACGCAAACAGAGAGACCAGCTTCTTTCCAGGACAAGACTCAAATCATCGCCTTAAAAAGGGTGATTTTATTAACAAAACAAAAAGATATATTTGATAAAGCATACTTAGTTGCTAGGTGTTACAGAGCAACTGAGTAAAACAAATTAAAACACAGAACATCTCTGGGTTCACTTTTAGAGAGTGACTGGGGGAGGGAAGGCATAGATTCACACAGAGAAGTTTAACCAAACAACCAAAACAAAGAAAAATACCCTGATCATGACTGAATTCACCTTTTCCCTTCACTCACGATCCATACTTCAAGGCCCAGTTCACTCCCATGTCCAATATTTCTAATAGACATGGTAATTCTGAGTACTGCATCTGCTCCCTCCTGGCTTTAGTTAGAATTTCTTTTCAAAGAGAGCAGGCAATGTATCTAAATACCATTTAAATTTCAGCACTGTATTCCCATTGACTCTTCTGGCCCCCTGCCAGCTACCTGAGGTTTAACCCCTTAGTCACCGGTGGTGGCCAGCACTCCTCTTATTCATCCCAGGGGCTTTAGTAGTTTTCATGTAAAATCTGCTCAGTGACAAGTGTGCCCCCATTTGCCAGTACTAAGGACCCAACATGGGAAACTTATTTCTGTCGTCTGAGTAGCTCTCCTTCAAAGTCAGGAGGAATGGGTGCTCTGACAGGAAAATGGAACAGGTTTGACTTAGTTAAATTAGAAGGTGCCAGTTTTACATGATCCAATCTCCTGTCTGTAACCACACTTTATTGATACAAATAGTGCAGAGGAGACTCCTAACCTACATTTCTAATCCTCTTGTTCCTTCCAGACAACATCTGGCATGTGATGTTAAATTATATTGCTGCTCTGGGTTACAGAATCTGCAACTCTACTAGTAGCTGATAAATTCTAGATGCAATTTATACATGTAAAATTATGGTAATGTTGGTTTGTTTCCTGTAGCTATTTTGTAGCCAACACCTAATTTTGATTTTGTGATTT
Source organism: Pelochelys cantorii (assembly GCA_032595735.1). NCBI lineage: Eukaryota > Metazoa > Chordata > Testudines > Trionychidae > Pelochelys > Pelochelys cantorii. The sequence goes on along the minus strand of CM064329.1, from coordinate 45,036,102 downwards.
CATCCAACATGCATTCATTTACCTGCTAATAAGATGGGGAAGTGCTTTAGGAAACTTAGATAATTACAGTGATTTATTTGTGACTGTAGTTCTGTTGTGCTCTATTGAGGTCTTCAGTATTTATGTAACAGCACAGAAAGAGGTTGTGTGTTTTGAACAGGAGAAGGGCTTTTTCAACATCTCAACTTTACTTGCTAGTGTTAAAAAGTTATGAGTGGAAAAATCTAAGGAAAACCTTTGGGAGCGCATATATATATATTTTTTTTAAATTAGAAATATGTTGTGGGAGGGAAAACTGTACTGGTAAGATCCTGAGAGAGTAAGTATTATATTTCAAATTTTTAAATACAAGAACACTTGGCATATATGCTATTAAGGGTGGAATAAGGCTTTTGGTTTTAGAACTTACTTTTAATTGTTACATTATCTTCATACAGAGTTGTGAACTTTGCAAGTCTGTACTTATTGTTTTGAAGGGTCACCTAAATTATTTGATCATGTAGGAACTTCTGTTCTTTAAGCTGAAGAGAAATGCTAAAAAACAGAGCATATGACAGTTTCCGAAATTTAATCATCTAAAGCAAGGGTGGGAATCGTTTTTGGGTTGGGGGCCACTGACCCACTGAAAAATAAATTGGGGGTTGCGCACAAGTGAGAAGCAAAAAAACCCAACAGAAAGACACTCCCCACATTCCCTTCTCACACCAGAACATAGGGGGGACCCAGCCTAGTAGATTTTGTGTGCTCCAGCCCCATGGAGGGATAGTGGGGGGGGGGGAGGCTGGAGCGCCAGCTGGGCTCCCCAATGTTGGGGGGTCCCTGAGCCTCAGGGCCCTGATCTAGGCAAGCCGGGAGCTGCATCTGGCCCCTGGGTCTGAGGTGCCCCCTCCCCCCCCCACAGTGTTACAGCACAGGTATTGTTTAACCATATTCTGCAAGCTCTTAGGCATATGCTTCACTTTATACATGTAAAAAGGTTGTATTACTTGTATACATACAGGATTGGGCCCTTAGAGAGCCTCTCTCTTATGTTACCTGAGTCCTGGCAACTAAGCAGATTTTGTTAATGGTTTCCAAATTTAAACCCCAATTAACTGGAGGCAAAGTTATTTCTAGTAATGGCGTATTGGATCAACTGGGAAAACAATTTCCTTTATACATCAGAACCTGAGTTTGAGGAACTTCAGGAACCTCCATAAGATCTTTCTGTTCACTTGACCTGGGATTTTCTGAGGTGCCTAAATCCTTTGTACGTCTCAGCCTCAGGCTTTTGCTTGGGAAAGGGACTAAAAGAATCAACTTGGATTTTTTTCTGGTGTTTTTTCTCTTGTGAGGCTTCAGGAGAAATTAATAATGTTTGAGTGGTAATGCCATATCCCTGTCCTGTTCTGCAGTCATGTCCACAATTCTTCATCAGTAGTATCAGTCTAGTAGCCAGAAAGAATGTGTATGACAGTGGACCTTTGTCCAGTCTCAAAAGATTGGGGATGAACAAGAGCAGTTTCACAGGGGCGAAGATAATCTGAGGATTCCAGGCCATGACCAAATATTGCGGCTTTTCCAAGTAAAAAATGGAGAGCAGGCTATAATTTAGCTGGGATTCTCAATATGGAGTAATGGCACTTGGGGAACTAAACAAACAGTGGTTCTCTCCTGAAGAGAACCACTGACAGTGTCTCTCCTTGGTATGGTTTCCCTGCCAAGAAGAATGTTGGTCCAAATTGGAGCTTAAATCTCTGAGTATTTCCAGACTGCCTTTGGTTGAAAATCAAATAAGATGGCTAAATGTATTTGGATCCATTTTAAGAGATGTCATATGCTCCATTTATTACCTGGCCTATTGAGGTTTTTAGGCTAGGGAATTGGAATTGCACAGTGATGAAATATTTCACATCCGTGAAACACATTTACCAGTCGTATATCTTGTTTTGGGGAAGGTATATAAGTGTGTTTTTCCCCCACAGCCCATTTCTTTGAGTCAGCACTGAATACAAAGTGCATAATCTTCTGTAATCACTTTGATAGCAAGAGACTGGTATTTTAACTAGACATTAAGTAGAAAGTGAAAAGTTGGGGCTGTGAGTAGGAAACTTCTTTCAGACACTAATGTTTATAACAAAAAGCAAGTTAGTTGCACGAGAGAGGACAGGGATTAAAACAATTAACTTGCCTTTGTGTGGCATCCTGCTTGAATGTGCAAAGAGACAAGTGTTCTCTGCAAGTTGGGTGCTTGTGCAGACACTCAGGAGAAATTCAAATGCCTCCCAGCTGATTAGCAGAGCGCTCACAACTAGGTATTTTGTTTCTTCTGGTTGTGCAAATTAGCATATGCCTCAGTGCATACTAAAAATATATTCCGCACATGGATGGAACAAATCCATACATGGATGGGAAAGATTAGAGGGAACACTGGAAGACATATGAGGGAAATAGTTATTTGATATCCCAGTGGTTAAAGATTCCCCAGCTAGCAGCCTGATGATCTTACACAGTAGAGCAAGGGTTGGCAACCTTTTCAAACCAAAGCCAAACTACATAAAAATTCAGACCAAGTGGTCAACAAAGAGCTGCATAGGAATGCCCATTTGCAGGACTGAAAATATATGGACATAATGGCTGATAGCATAAATGAAACACTGTACTCACAGACTTTATTTAATGGGACTTCTGCTGCTGCATCTTTTCACACATTTCTTTGAAGTTCACATCATAACTGGTCAAATCCAACTTCATGCATGCATTCAGGCTGTCTTCTGTCAATCTTATGGCAGGGGACACTGGATGTGGGGGTGCAGGAGTTTGGCAATGTGGGGATATGATGGGCTCAGGACAGGGGGTAGGAGTGTGGGGGATGCATGAGTGTTATGGCAGGGGGTTGGGGATGTGGGTTGCAGGAGTTTGGGGATGTGGGCGTATGATGGGCTCAGGGTTGGGGTGTGGGGTGCAGGAGTATTGAAACGCTGTGGCCAGATGGGGGGCTTGTTGGCCAGGCTTCATTTTTAAATAAAGTAAAATATTATGTCCAACACAAAAGGTTTCAACATTGTCTTCTTGGGGTCAGGGGCCACTGACCCACAGAAAAATCAGTCAGGGACCATGCAAGTGAGAAGCAAAAAAAAACCCCAAACACACCACCTCCAAAAATCCCCAACCCTCACTAATGTGGCGCCCAACTGAAACACCTCACTCCCCTGGTGCTCAGGTCAGATTTATGCTTCTGGGATTCCAGGGTTAGTAGATTTTGTGGGACCCCTAGGCTCTGGGGTGGGGTTAAACATGCAGGACAGGGCTGCTAGTGAATGGGATAGGTATGGGGGTGCAGGATCTGGTGGGGTATAGGAGGGGGGTGAGGATGTGAGGTCTGCATGGGAGATAGGGTGCAGGAGCAGACTAAGAGTAGGGTGTCTGGCGGGAGGGGTGGGGGCAGGAGCAAGGAAGAGAGCAGGGTGTCTGGCCAGGGGGCAGGAGTGGGCTGGGGATAGGCTCTCTGGCTAGGAGGCAGGGTATGTGGCTGGTGGGCGGGGGGGTGAGCGAAGGGGTAGGGATGAGGGGTCTGGGCATTTGTTTTTGTGCTGTGTTGCAGACACTGTGTAACATGGCCTCCTGCTGCTGCCGTTCACCGGGGGTGGGAGGAGCCTCCATGAAGTGTGTCCCAGGGGAAGAAAAATGGCAGTGTGCATGGAGCCATTTTTGGCTCTGTTTGTTTTCCACATTCTGGGGGGAGAAAAAGGGCAGCGCACTGAGTCATTTTTCATGCCACTTGTTTCCCGCATACCGGATCTGGCAGGGAGGCTTGGGGTTTCTCCTCCCTCCCCTTGCCCCCCCACAGAAAGCCAGCGCTGGCATGCCAATCTTGCGGGGGGTTGTAAGGCTGTAGCACCAGCGCTGGCTCCCAGCTACGGGGGGAGCTCCAGAAGAACCATATCTGGCTGAGCCATAGGTTGCCAACCCCTGCAGTAGAGCATGGAATCTTTATAGGTCTCAGAATCTTGTTTCTGAGGCTGACTTTTAGGCTGTATATCCTTAGCTTTCCTTGAAGCTGCTTTTGTCAAGCATTTTTACATTGCTTTCCCAATAGAAAATTATAGGAAACAAACTTGAGAGGAAGATGGCATAGGAGATGCATTGCATTGTCCATTTTTAGCTGTCTCCCCTTTATTGGGATGTATCTTTTCATTAGTTTTACTTTTTGGAGCACAGTAGTGTCTCAAGAAAAAAAATTACTGGAATATTAAGCTTCTTTTAGAGTAAATATTATTTATTCTTTTCCTGTGGAAAGTCCTTAAGATCAAACCTTTATGTAGTTTTTTAAATTAGGTATTGTAATGGGGTGCACTCAACTCTTATAAGCTTCCCCTTGGTCTGTCCCTACTCTGTTCCTGTTCTGAGACAGAGCAGTGCCCCAAGGCTCCTTCCCTGGAGACACTGTCCTCACCCTCTTGGGCTTCCTGACTACAGCTCTCCAGCTGGGCCACTATAGTTTAGTAGGGTTGCCAGGTGTCCGGTATTTGCGCTCTCTGTCCGGTAAAATCAGACACATGCAATGTCCGTATTTTCTGATTTTTCCGGCTGCGCACCGGACGGAAGTCTGGCGTGGGCAGGGGGAGCAGCTGGAAGGCAGAGCCACAATCGGCGCTGGGAGCCTGGGACTGTGCAGAAGCCTGGCGGTGGCGGGGGGAATGGCTGGGAGGCGGGGTACGATTGGCGCTGGGAGTTCTCTACAGTCATTTCAGCTGCAGGATAAAAAGGAATTCTTCTAAATTCTTCTATAGCCTTAGCTTTAGAGGAATAGAAAACAATGAAAATAGCATGCATATTTGCAGTTACTTCTAAGCCTCTTTACATAGAGACGGTGTAGGATGAAGAGTGTTTATAATAAAGTCAAGTATTAAACATAGCATGTTCGTGTCAGCGGTGTGGTGTTTGTTTTTTTTTTGTTTTTTTTTTTTTGATTGACAAATTTTTAGCCTGTGTGTTTGGTATTTTTTGGGAGACCATTTGGCAACCCTATAGTTTAGTTCCTCTCTGGGGTGCTTCAGTGTCCAGGTCACTTCCCTACAGTAGCTCATGAAGAGTGAGAGGAACTAGGGATGAAAGCGACTAGTCGACACGCTAGTTAACTAGTCGCTTCCCCCCACCCCCCACTGCCTCTATCACAAAGAGGCAGCAAGTGGGGGGGAGCGGAGGAGGTGCTGTGGGGAGCCGGCTTAAAGCCAGTTCCTTCCAGCTCTGTGGGAGGGGGGCAGGGGCGCAGCGGTGGTTTTCCACTTTTGAAAAGTACAAGAGTCCCTGCTGGGGGAGTTGAAGGAAGGCAGGATAAGGCACTCCCTGAAATCAGGGAGGTGGGGGGATCTCAAGTGGCCTAGGGAATAAGGCATGAGTCAAAGGAGTGCAGGATGGTGGCCTCGAATCCTGCCCCCCCCACCACCCCCCCCCCCGTCCCCCCAATGAGGCAGCCAACACCAGCTCACTGGGGTAGAGTGAGCAGCCGAGAAGCCACTGCATAGACACTAGCTGCTGAAGTAGTCCATGAAGGGCACTTCATATACTCCTTTCGTTACCTCTTTGTGTGATAGAGAAGATGCAAGTCCTGTACTGGCTCTGCCCTACCCTCCATGCAAGGGGAATTTGTGTAGAATAGGGCTCCTTGTCAATCAGAGGGAGGGAGGAAGGGGGAAGGGTAAACACGCCATGTACAGCCCCGCTTTATGTGTGTAACATGCACCTGTGGTGAACTTCTAGCAGCCACAGAAGAGAGATGGATTTACCCATTTACGTATGTAAACCTAAAGAAATTACTGTTGTAATATTAATCGCTACAAGTGTGGGCATATTTGAAGTGAAAAGTTGTAATTAAAAGCTGCAGTATAATGGAATGTAAGCTGTTGACTTTTAAACTGAATATTGCTCAAGAGAATGTCTGTTAATGTGTTTTTTTTCCTGAAAGTACAGACTTCTAGATTAGAAAAGTTTATGGAATTCGTGGAAGTAATAGAAATATAAATCTAGGAATTAATTGAAGAATTATTTTCATCTATTCTGTATTATAGGCTTTCTAAGAGAGTTCAAATACTTACAATATCTGAATTTTCTAAATTATCCCTGAAGAAAAATGGAAACTATGCTGTGGAAAAAGTTAACTTTGCTGCTTAAAGTATATTTTACTCAGAAAAATGTACATAGTAATGGGTATCACTATTATTGTAATTAATATTTCCTGTTCACATTTGTGTTTTTCCTTTTATTATAGGCAGTTGCTGGCTACTTCGATGTATTTTTTGAGAAAAACTGCCACAACAGTGTGAGTACTGGGGTCATATGTTCAAAATTAATTGTCAGATGTGTGGTATTTTTTTAGCTTGTCGCCTCAAGGTATTTGAGAGCAAGCCTGTTTTGCTGTTGCAAGCATTGGAAGTGTGTTTTGTTTAATAGATTAATGTAGCATGATATTAAAAATGTTGTACTTCATCAGATTTTTGAACTCTGTCATTTCAGGTCATGTTCTCGACAGGTCCCCAGTGTACCAAAACACACTGGAAACAAACAGTGTTTCTTCTAGAGAACCCTATTTCTGTAAAAACAGGTATGCTTTTTTTTTCAGTGTTACAGCTTTTGATGTCACAGTGACAGAACTATACATTACAATTCACTGTTAAATTATATCTGAAAATGCTTTTAATGATGATACAAGTTTATGAACATGGTGATTTAGAAATTCCTTTTTAAAATAAGCAAGGAAATGTATCTATTCATGATTTTATTCTGCTCCCATAACTGTAGTCTGTCTTTGTTTAAAAAAAATGCCCATATTTCAACAAATATAGATTTTTTTTTTCTGTAGCCTAGTAATATAAAACTAGCTGGTTAGAGTATTTTTTTGCATATTTATCAATCTTATTTTTTTTTAAATGTGACAGTTACACCCATTTGTTTAAATTCCCTGTTTGTCAGATTAAATATAGTTTTATTGAATGCCACTGCAAAAGCATGCTTAAAATAATGTATTAGATCAATGACTACATCTTTTGCTCTTGCTCTTAAATTAATACTGTGGAGTAGAAATAATGAGTGTTGCAATGCTTAAGTCTTTTTGTGGATGTAGCCCGGCATGTCTTGCTATTCATCAGGAAGGTAGAAAACTCTAATGTTAAGATTTCATCTGAGAACATAGAAATTAAATAGTGCTAATGAAAATATACTAAAATACATCTTTATATCTTAAAGCATTGTACAGATATTAATCAGTCTTGAAAAAAATCTGTGGCTAAGTACCGTTTGTACTCATTCATTATCCTGTTCATTTATAAGCCAACCTGCCCCTCCCCAAGATGACTAGGTAATATTTCAGCTGATGGCAAACTTTGGTTCCCAGCTCATCGGGGTAATCCGATGGCACATCAGGACTTTTTATTTACCTGGAGCATCTGCAGGCACGGAGCTCTGCAGCTTCCAGTGTCTGCGATTCACTATTTCTGACCAACAGGAGCAGCAGGAAGTGGCGGCCAGCACATCCCTCGGCCTGTGCCACTTTCTGCAGCTTCAATTGGCTGGGAATGATGAATGGCAGCCTCTGAGGGGCTCCATAAAGTTGTTGAATATGCTGTTCCTGAATTCTGTATGGTGAGAAAAAACAACAACACTAAAAGACATGCCAAGAAGCAAGAAAAAAGTGTCCAATGAGTGGCACTTCATTTTCTGGGCTGGAGAAGATCTCAGTAATTCGGTTGTTGAATGTTGACAAAATGGGTACCTCTTCCTGCCAGTCCTGTTGGCTGCCCTAGCTCTTTCTCTTGCCATTTTGTTTGTTATTCCCCTCTGAGTCCCTTCATTAGCTTTCAATCTTCCTATTTGTCAGACTCCTGTTTCTCATGCTCGCCTCTACACAGCTCCACCCCAGCCTATTTCTCCACTCTCATTTCTGTCTACTTTTCCCAGTACTTATGCTCCTCACAGCTCTAGTGTCACTTTTGTGCCATTTTCTATACATTGTTTTCAGAAGCTATAATAGGTGAGCCCACTCTCAGCATTTAGATTAAAATCTAAGGGGGGCAGCAAGGGGCCAGAGATGGGGACCGGGACAGCTATAACCCCATTGGGCTGGCAGGTATGGAAAACAGGACAGCTATCTACAGTATATTTCAGAGGGTTTGTCTGTTTGTGAGTCTGACGCCCAGCTGGGGGACATGCACCCCTTCCGCCAGATGTGTCTGCTGCAGCTGTAGTGGCTGTGGACAGGTGCTTCTCACCTGGCCCCAAGCTGCTGCAGTGAGAGAGGGCTACTGAGGTTGTCCTCTGTCTCCCAGGGAAGCCTGCATACTTAACCCCTCATCCCCAGCCTCACCCCAGACAATAATTTAAATGAAGAAAAAGAAAACGTATTTGAGTTAAGGAACTGAGCAACACTGGGTAAATCTTCTGGTCTGTTCCATATAAGAGTTGGCATCTCTCTGATTCCAGAGATGAGCTTTTAAGGGACTTCAGGGAGATGCTTAAAGACTTAATATTAGTGTTGAGTTCTCTTCCTTCATTTTGGTTCAGTTTGTGATTTAAAAATTCTTCATCCAGTGGAAAGATAGACATGCTTATTACCTATTTGTTCTAAATGATAAATTATGTACCCTACATGACTCTTCATTTCCATCTTTTATTTAGTAAGGTGCTTGAGAGGAAGTTATGACAATTATAGGGAAAAATATAAATCATGCTGTTCTTTCTAGCAAAGGTCCTCAAACTGTACAGGACCCTTCTCCCCCTCAGAACCAGAGTGGGGCTGTGGCTTGAGGGAAGGGCAGAAGACATGGACAAAAGTAAAGGGGCTAAGTTGGGGCAGCAGTTGGGAGTGGGGGCAAGGCCAGGACCAGAGTCCTCTTGGGGCTAGTCCAGGCCCCAGATGCACCCGCCCCTCCCTTCCTCCTTGGTAGCAAGTCCCACAGTTTGGGAATAGCTGCTTTGTCTGTCTGTCTCTCCCTCTCCCTCTCTCCTTCCCTGTGGGACAACAGAGTGATGTCATCCCACAGAAACAAGCTCCACCCACCCCCGGCCTTGCTCTTCAAAGGGCCCACATGGAGGGCTCGGGCTCCTTTGTCCTGGTCTTCCTCTCCCCTCCCCTGCCCCCCCTCCCCTCCCCAGTAGCTGGGGGAAAAGCCAGGTCCAGTGCTGCTCAGGACCGCCCCTCCTGCCGGGCTGGGGTGAAAACCAGGCCCAGCACAGCTCGGGGAAAACTGGGTGTCCTCCCCTTTCCTCCTCTCCCCCCCCCCCCCCCCAGCAGGAAAACTGGAACCGGCATGGCTCGGGTTCAGCTCCTCCTGGTGGGCTGAGGGGAAAACTGGACCCAGCATGGCTTCGGCCCACCTTCCCACCCCTCGGTGGCTGGGCATCACTTCACCACAGCCCACCTCCCAGTGGCAGGGGAGGGAACGCAAAGAGCCAGAACAGGGAGGGGAAAGTGGTCGGGGGGTGGAGGGCAGCCTTGGTGCCAGGCCCACCCAGCGGCAGGGGGAAGAGACAGGATGGCCTCAGACCCTCCCTGGCGGTGGGGAGAGCCCAGCGGACATGGGGGGAACCCGGCGCAGCTTTGGCCTAGCCCTTCATGACAGCTGGGGGGATAGCGTGGCCTTGGCTTGGACTCTCCCAGCGGCTAGTGGGGGGCCCAAGAGCTGGAAGGGGGACTCTGGGCCTGGCCCTCCCCAGTAGCCAGGGGGAAGAGCTGGGGTCAGGGTGTCCTTGGACCTTCTCAGTGGTGGAGGGGTGGAGAAGGACCGGGGCCTGGTGGCCTCCGCCCCAGGTTCTCCTTGGCCGAGAGGGGGATTGGTGAGTGTAGCAACCAGGGGGCACAGCCCCCTAATAACTCTAAAACCAGGTTTTATAACCAGTTTGCCAAAACTAAAGGCATTCCTGTCCACCATTTTTACTCAGAGTAAAACATTGGCATCAAAAATTAATCCTCATTCTCTTATTATCAAATATATGGAAGTTCCTTTTTTGTTTTGAGTCGCCTGAAGTGATAGTAAGGCATTCATGATCATATTAAATTTGCTGTCTACAAAGCTTACAGCTGCCTGAGTCTATTGCATATTACTTTAACAGGAAAAGGTCTGCATTATGCCAAAGCAAGACTGTTCTCTCTGCAGCATAAGAGCTAATCCTGTCATTCCTCTAATATCATGCCATTTGGCATTCTCAAATTATAAATCGGGGGGGGGGGGAGGTTTCCTTTTAGTGCTAACAAATATGTGTGTGTATTCTTTTTTATGTTAATGCTAATAATACTCAATACAGCTAGAGTGCTTTAAAAACTCATCTGCCTGGGAAAGACTGCAGAGAATTGTTTGAGGAAATGAGAGAGGAAGAAGGTTCAATATGGATCAGAGGTTCTTGAGACCTTCAAGAGAAATTGGTCATAGTGATAATCATGGAAAGAGTTCATGGAATCATCAACTTAAGCTCGGGGTGTTAAATTTTGAATAATTAAGTAATTGAATAGTCAATGGGATTTCCATTGACTATTCGATTAGTTGATAAGAGTTTCTGCATTCCACCTTTGAAATGTACAAGAGCCCCAGTAGGGGCTCTTGTGCATTTCAAAGTTGGAGTGCAACGTGGAGCTCGGGACCAGTGTGGAGTAAGGATGTTAAGGACTAGTCGACTATCTAATAAGCAAATGCTTATCGATCAGACAGAGGCAAGGGGGGTGTGTGCGAAAGAGGGTACTTCAAAGTGTCAGCGCCACACAGAGCCCATGGTCCATGTGGCATTGCCGCTTTGAAATGCCACCATGGCATTTCGAAGCAGCAGTGCCACAGAGCTGATCCCGGGCTCTATGCAACGTTGCCCCTTTGAAATGCCACTGTGGTGTTTCAAAGGGGCAGTGCCGCATGGAGCCTAGGGTCACCTGGGGAGTCCCCAGCTGACGCCTGGCTCTGTGTGGCATTTCAAAGCAGCAGCGCAGCATGGAGCCTGGGGTCAGTGGAGGACTCTGAGGCTATGTCTACTCTGGTGGGTTCTTGTGCAAGAACGGCCGTTCTTCCGCAGAGCATCCACACTGCCCGCCCGCTCTTGCGTAAGAAGTTTTACAGTAAAGCATGGTAAGAGAGGGCTTCTTGCACAAGAGCTGTGCTCTTTTCTAGCAAGCGTAAGCCCTCTTGCGCAAGAACTCCTGCGCAAGAGGGCAGTGTGGACATGCAGCAGGGGTTTCTTGTGCAAGAAAGCCCCTATGGCTAATACGGCCATCAGAGCTTTCTTGTGCAAGAGAGTGTCCACGCTGCCATGGATGCTCTTGCGCAAAAGCACATGGCAGTGTGGACATATTCTTGCGCAAGATGTTCTTGCGCAAGAACCCTCCAGTGTAGCCCAGGTCCCCCGCTGAGCCCAGGATCCGTGAGGGTGCTTCCGCTTTGAAATGCACAAGAGCCCCTGCTGGGCACTCTTGTACATTTCAAAGCTGGCCCGTGTGCCGCCCGGGGCCAACAGGAAGTCCCCCCGGGGGCTCTTGTGTATTTCAAAGGGTAAGCACCCTCGTAGAACCCAGTGTCAGTGGGACTTCCTGCTGGCTCCAGGTTGCACGCGGAATTCCAACTTTGAAATGCACAAGAGCCCCTGCTTGGGGTTCTTGTACATTTCAAAGGAAGAATGTGGAAGTACCTATTGACTAGTTGGGTAGTCGATGGAAATTCCATCGACTACCCAACTAGTAAATTACTTGTTAGTTAATATCCTTAGTGCGGAGTCCCGCTGACCCAGTCTCTGTGCAGGTGCTTCGGCTTTGAAATGCACAAGAGCCCCCGCTGTTTTAACCCTGTAAAAGGAAGCGCTTGCTCCTGATCTAATCTGTATTTTTCCCTACTGGGCATGATCTGAGATTTGCGGGCGATGAGCAGTGAAGTAAGAGTGCTGTTAGCATGCAGGATTTGTGTTTAATAATTAATAATTCAACAAAATGAAAAACTAGAGGAAGAAGCCAGCTGCCTTTTTTGGCAAGACAAACTATAGATGCCAGTCAGGCTTCAGTTAGCCACCATTGTAAACTTGAAAATCCCTTTTAAAAAAAAAAACAAAAAAAACCCAGATATTTTATATCTATTTGAATTGATAGAAAAAGTGTGTGTTTCTGGATTTTCCATCTGTCTGCTTTCCACCCTGGTAAACATATTTGATAAATTTCTCCAAACAAAAGATTATAAAGAGAAGATCATGGGTTCATGAGTTGGATTTAGGTTCAGACATATGGTAAATAAATTTCATGCTTCCAAAAATAACCTTAAGAGTCTCTGAGTTGACTTTTTTCTTCTCTATTGCAATGCATTAAGTTGAAACAGAAAATTTGCATGCAAACAAACTCCATTAGCAATAAAACAGCACATCGCTGGTATTTTATGTTCTTGATATTGCCTTGCGGTAGAAATAAAACCTTGATGTTACTGTTTTTCCACAGTACCAAAAAGGTTGAGCACAGCAAAACTGAAAAAGGACTCCTACAAATAATCAAGAATTTTACAGGGTTTATCTTTATACTCCTTCTCGGTTTCCACTATAATTAGGTAGCCATTTGCAAGCTAACAAACTTTCAAAATGTTAATTTTCTTTGCTCGGGTTTGTTAAATGGTAGGAAATTGGCTTTGGCACGACTGATATATCTCAATGCTTTGGTATTAAACTGAAATACTTCTGCATTCAACTTTCAGTTATTGGAGGGTTAAGTTCTTAAATGAGATTCTATTTCCTATTCTACCTGTCTAGGATTGTAATTAAATTATCTGTTGTAAGCTTGTCACCATAGCAATCATTCACTGTTAAGTGATGTGGCAGATCTCACCCCTTTAAAATCTAGTTCTCCTTGTAGTCTGAATTTTAAGGTCAGAGAGGACCATGCCAATGAAACTGGTGATACTTTTTATATTGACTTCAATTTTTTTTTAAGATTAAAATATGAAGATATCTGCACTCAGGAAGAATATCAAATGGGGATGGTATATAGTGATTTAGGCAGCAGCCCGAACTGATAGGGCTGCAGTGAGCCCTGCAGCCACTCAGAAATGGCAGAGCACAAAGTTGTCATAACTAGCTTAGCCTCTTATCTCACTCTAAATACTGTCTACACTCCAATGTTATCTGAACGCAAAACATCCCAGTAGTTGATAGTTGCTTTCTATCCCCACAATGCAACTGCAAAATGCTTCTGATGCAGAGGTACGGCAGTATGAGGTCTGATGAGAAAAAATCCACCGTAGCTGCACCTGTAAAATCATCATGAGGTCGTGAGCCTCAGGATATGAAAGCAGAATACTAGAACAGTAACAATTCCTTTGAAACACGCAGTGTGATGAGTTCAGTTTTATATTAGCAGTCACGATCTGTGAGGTGAGGCTGCTCTTAGGCATTCATAAACTGGTGGTGAAGGCAGCCAAAATTACCAAGCCATGATGGGATGAATGTGTGTGTGGCTGCAAATGTCAAGATGGCAGCAACAGTACATTAGAAATGGTAAGAACTAAATCATACACACAAACAATAGCACTTACATTGTAATAAACTAAATCTTAAATATTGCATAAATGTTTCACTTGTGCAGTTGCAGCAGACTTTTGAATTGCTGGAAGATGGCTGTCCTTAAACTCTTTTTTTTTTTTTTCTTTCTTCAAATGTTATGAACTCTAACAGCAAGTCCTCAGAACACTAAATGTATGGTATCCTTAAAACTCCTCCTGCTAGCTCTCGTCTTTCCCATTTCCACTGTCATTTTGTTGCAGATCTGATTCCAAGTTACCAAAAAAGCTAAGACTGATTAAGCTTAGAATGCATTTAATTTTGGAGTAAGCCCCATTGAAAACAGGTATAGGATGGGATTCCTTTGGAAAAGCTGAATTATGCTGAAGTAAAATAGGGAATAGACTTTATGGTATCGCCACTAGCAGAGGAGGCAGTAGGATATTGGGATCATCTGATTCCCAGCTCAGTCCGAGACACTGCGCCTCTGATTTTTAAATATATTAAGAATCCTTTAAAAATCAGAAGTGCAGTGCGGGGGACTTGGCTCGAGCTAGGACAGCTGATTCCCCGCTCATGCAGGGTCCCCCTGCTGCACTCCAGCCTTTTTACATTCAAGGCTGGTGTGTAGCGGGGAGGACCCGGTGCAAACCTGCTCGCTCTTAATACATTTCAGAGGCAGAACCGCAGCAGGATTAGCTCCCGGGGCTGGGTGCTAACCCTGCTTCTGCCCCCCGTTTATCCAGTAATGGACTACTTGATGGAAAATCCATCAATTAGTTGATTAAACTAAATTTAACATCCCTGTATCTTAATAGAATCTAAATTATGCCACTATTGTCTTCTCTGTCCCAGGTGATTTTCCTGTTCAAGCAGATTAATGGCGTATGAGAGAGCAGTGAATGTAATCACTTAGGGTTGGGTGATGAGGATTGGAGAAAGGAGTGCAATTTACTGTGAGGTGAGATGGGAGAGTAGCTTGCTTTCTGAATTTCCAGTCAGTAAACCATACAGTCAAAAGAAGGGCATGAGAGAAGGCTTTGCTAAAATTACTTCCTAAAACCAAAAGGGAATGAAAACATCTTTCCTAGATACTGAAAAGCATGGGAAAGATTTCCATGTGAGGAAGGAGTAAAAAGGTTTAGGCCTCATCTACACTAAAAAATTAGGTCAACTTACAGCCACCACAGTAATTACAGCAGTGGTCATGTCCCACTATGCCCCGTCTGTCATTGATCCATGTCCTCACTAGGAGCGCTTCCCTCCCAACTTAGATATGTGGAGCATTGTGGGGCAGTGACAGCTGGGGTCCCCTTGCCACCACCCCATGGCTTACAGCTGTGATTGTCTTCCTTAGGGCAGGAGGACTCTAGCGGGGAAGGGGAGGGGGAGAAGGCTGATGGCCAATATTGTCTTAGTACTAAGCCTCTCTCAAAGGTGGAATTATTAGGTTGATGTAGTGGGCAATTTATATAATCGGGAGCAACGTTCTAGTGTAGACACTTAAAAGTGATATGTTGATGTAAACTGTCTTGCATTGACCTGACTCTGTAGTGTAGGCCAATCCTTAGTGTTTTAGAGAAGGAAATGAAAAAATAAGAGAGATGCTAACAGTGTACAGTAGTGAATTATGTACACACTTTTATTCTTGCATTCTCATTATGCAGGAACTCAAGCTGAAAAGCCGAAAATTTAAAACTGATACAAAGAAGTACTTTTTCACATAATGCGTGATTAAATTTGTAGAACTCGTTGCCACAAAACATAATGAATTTTCAATAGATTTTCTTGTTATTCTTAAACACGTCCAGTCTTTATTTTAAATCCTGAGTTACAGTAGCAAAGACTTTTTTTTTAAATTGTCATTGGAAAGGATATAATTATGCTTCAGATCATAAATGCAAGGAGAAAGAAACTTGCCCTGCGTACAAATAATTTCACCATTTCTTTCTCTAAAGCAGCTGGCCCTTTTTCCTTTCAAAGATGTGATACTGGAATGGGTGGATCACTGCTCTGACCCAATACGAAACTTTCAATGTTGGCATTATACAATTATAAATGGAAGTTATGATCCTGATCTGAGGGCCTTTAATACTCATTGATAATACAAAGCAGAGACATAATAATGCATCAGAGGTATTATAAGTGTTGTATCTATAGCATGTTCTCCTACGTAGAGGCATTTGAAACTATATAATTTACCTTCTTAAATGAAGTTACTCTGGAAATACAATCACTGCTTTTAATCAGCTACGATAGCAAGTTCCTTGCTGCAAGCATTTATTGAGTATTTTCTTCTTATTGGGAGATGAAAATGTAAGGGTTTTCTAAGGGATGAATAAAAAAGCTGGAACAGGATTATAACACATTCAGTTTTGTCCTAATGCAACTGCAGTATGGTTTGTTTGCATCCTACTGAGCATAACAAGAGCAAGATGACGCAGCTTAGTCCCAGAGAGAGCTTCCACTGCAGTTTATAGGACAGTAGAGCTGTTAAAAAGCATCAGTCATTTTATATCTCCATGACAGAGATTAATTGTTCTGATCTGCCTCCCTGTTATACGGCTACACAGTCATTGCTCGGTTCAGCTACAAAAAAGGCTATTCAGAAAGGCAGATCTAACGTGGTGGAAGGCATAGCTGTGCCTCTTGACAATGAATTACACATTGACTCTCTGGGTAGCCTAATGCAATTAACTTTTTATAAAAATCTGAGGGATCTCATGAAATCATTGGTATGTTATTAAAGATGTTATTTCTCAGAGCTTCCTTTGAGGCTAAATGTACTTCAGTGAAATAGTTAACTGGTATCAAATCTTATCCTTTTGCTTGACAGGACTGTTGCATTAAAATAACTAGTCACTAGTATTTTTATGTATATAATTACCACAGTAGAGCAGTCTTGCTGACCAAAGTGGACAATTAATAAAAACTCTGATGTTGATGTTGGCCATCTCTTCAGAAATCTGACTAAGTAACAACCATCTCTAGCTGCTCGGAGACTAAGAATGAGGAGAGAGGATACCAGGATGCCAGAGGCAGAGGAGATATAAGAAGGTGGTAGAAGGTGGGGGTGAGGAGAGCAAAGATCAATAAAGCAAGGCTTTCTGGGGGAGCAACAGAGTAATGAATGCTTTACGTGGATAGCTTTCTACTTTATTAATGCAACATTCCATACCATCCATTTTTAAGCAGAACGCCTGTTTTTTCTGCTTAAAATGATAATACTTGATCCAGTATATGACTCTCCTAAGTATTGTGGAAAATATTGAAGAAAGCTGCTATATATATGAAGGGTTCAGAGATTAATTTATCTGCCAAAAAACTCCAAACTCCTAAGGATAATTTCAAAAGGTTTTCTCACAACAAATGTAGCAACATCAGTGAGATCCCTCTATTAGACCACACTGTAATAAGCCCAGAGATCAAATTTCCCCACAATGTGGAGGAATATCCATATCAAATACTGTATATGATTGCTTCTGGAGAGTTGGTGGGATATTCTTATGTAGCATGATGGTTGATTTGTAATTCTTGTGAGCATCAGATTGGAAAGTGTGATGTGTATGTGCTAGAGCAGTGTTTCTCAACCAGTGGTATGAGTACCCTTAGGGGTACTCAAGAGAAGTCTGGGGGTACATCAGCACAACTGAAATTTGGAGAAAACTGAATTTTTGTTTTTAAGTTTTACAGCGCTTTATTATTTTTGTACTTTTTACACCCCAAAATTTCATCGCCCGCCCGGCTACAAGTAAGTTGTTTAAACAAATGTGTTGCAATGATAGAAAAAAAAATTGTCTGAAAACTGTAGGTACCGGGGGTACTTTTTTTTTCTTTTTTTGAAAAAGGGGTACTTTATTTTAAAAAAAAAAAAAAAAAAGGTTGAGAAACACTGTGCGCATCGGAGTTGAAGATATTGACAGTACACGTTCCATTTGCACTCTCTTCTGTGAGTCACGACTAAAACTTTTGTATGTCATGTTAATTTGTATTTAACTTCCAAAGGTGTGGCATAACCACAGCTTCTGTTAACTTGGGTAGGTAACGCGTGTGCTTAGCACCTCCAAAAATCCGGGTTTTGTTATGTGGATGCTTAATTTTAGACAGTCACATCTGAAAAGTTTTGCCTGTGTATGAAACTTCTAATTTTACCTGCATAAAAGTGCTGTATTTAAAAGCTTTGAACATGGTTATGGATTTATAGGGTTGTTTTTTCTAATAGCCTTTACCCATTATAAAGTTTTAGGTTATGTCTACATATCTCCTACTGCCTCTTGTTGCAGTGGGTTTTCTCCCCTGGTGAGAGAGTAGCTACATTGCACTTTAGAGTGGTGTGGCTATAACAACATGGTTGCACCGTTTTAAGCTGTGCAGTGTAGATGTAGCCCTAGTCTGACACCTGCCTAACACAGGCCATAGAAATTCACCTAGTCATTCTCTACCAATAATTTCTGATTAACCTGTGTTTCTAGTCTGAATTTATCTACCATCATCCTTTAGCATTTGGATCATCAGTTCTTCATGAAATTATGGAATAGGTATTTCTGTACTTGATAAATAATCCATTTGTTATACATGGGTTTAAAATGAGCTCTCAGCTAATGGACCAAGTAACACAATTTGTGCTGCATTCATGTACTCAAATAGTTGTAATGAAAATTAAAATAAACCTTGAAGCAGGCACTAAATGACAAGTATGAAAAGTCTCAGCTTCATACTTACTGTGACAGATGGCATTTTTTTGAATGTACTGCAATAATTAAAACTTTTTATTGAGGGTTTTGTATAATCAAATATGTAGGGAATATAATGCAAGATGAACAGCTAAGTATATGAAATTTGCAGGAATGCTAATGAATTGGTTAACTTTAAAGTATGCCTTCTAGTGCCTCTAGATTTGCAAAATACATGTTCATGCACAAAACTTTTTGTGTTCAATTCTGCATGTATACAAGTGACATGCTTTATACATGTCCTGTTTGCTCACATGCATTGAACATAAGATTTTGTGCAGCATATTCCAGTGCAGAAGACATTGGATTATTGGTCAGGACACTTGGATCCTTGCTAACTTGCTATATGACCTTGAGTAAGTTGCAGTTCCTCTGGCTGTGCATCTGTTTTCCCCTCTTTAAAATGGGGGTGAGGGTGGGAGTTAATATTTATCTCCCTTTGTATAACACTTAGGCTGTGTCTAGTCTGCAGGGTTTTTTCGAAAAAAGTAGCCTTTTCTCAAAAAAAACTTCACCTGTGTCTAGACTACAGCCGCGTTCTTTCGAAATTAAATCGAAAGAACGCGGCTTTTCTTTCTATGGCGGTACTCCTCATTTCACGAGGAAGAACACCTTTTCGACGGAGATCCATCGAAAAAAAGTGAGTGTGGATGCGGGCAGCCAGTTTTTTTAAAAAAAAGGGCCTCCAGGAAGAAGCCCTGGTGGACAGTCCGGGGCATGCCTTGCATCTCTCTGGTTCCTGTCTGCAGCCATCTTTTAAAGGGACAGTCACCCTCACAGCCAGATGTGGCAGCAAAGCAGCCAGAGCACACGGCTCTTCCAGTGCAGCCATGTCCCAGCCCCAAGACCTTCCTGGCCCTTCCAGACAGCCTTCTGGGGACCCAACCAGGGGCTCCAAATGCCAGTCACCGGCATGGTCTGGGCCAGAGCTCAAGACCCTTCTTGAGGTCTGGTTGGAGGAGGAGGCCTTACAAGCCCTGAACACCAGGCGGTGAAATGCGGACATTTTTGGCCGCATGGCAGAGGCCCTGGCCAAGAGAGGGCACCACCCCTGCACCCAGGACCAGGTGCGCTCTAAAGTGAAAGAGCTGCGCCAGGGCTATGTTAAGGCCAGGGAGGAGAGCTCCCGTTCTGGGGCAGTGCCCTTCCCCCCCCCCCTCCCCCGCCCTTATTACTCGGAGCTGGCCCAGATCCTTGGTGGTGGGGGAGCACGCACACCACTGCGTCTTGTCCAGTCTGGCTTGGGGCACCCTGTGGTGGACACGCCAGAGCAGGACCTAGAGCAGTCCAGGGAGTCTGGAGACGGGGAGATGGTGCCAGAGGAGGAGGACAGCGAGGAGACCATGACCCTCACTCTGGAGCCAGTCACCCAGAATCCAGAGGCCTCCCAGGTGTCATCTGATGCTGGAGATGAAGCAGCAGGTGAGTGCAGTGAGGTCATGTAACACACAGGGTGGGGGAGGTGGGTGCACAGTGGGTGATGCACAAGGGAAACCTGTAATGCTCACCCTGGACATAATGCAGCTGGCTGTGCATGTGCCAACATGTTCAGCGGTACAGCGTGACACATGGGGGTGCGCCACGTGTTGGCATAAACCATGCCCAGAACACACCCACGTGGGTTGTCAGTGCGAGGTCCCATTGGCACTTCGGGACCCCTGTGATGCTCAGGCTGATGCCCAGGTCACACATGGTGTTATCTTCAGAACATCTGAGTCCCCTGTCTGAAGGAGAGGGCATGCATGTCCTTTTGGACAGCTGTTGCACACATGACTGATTGTGTCTTCCTCTCTTCCTCCACAGCAAGACCAGCCCCACCTCGATCCCGGGACATGGGAGCCGCAGACACAGGCGTGTCTATGCAAACATCCTGAGGCAGCATGTGGCGGCCCTGCAGGAGCTCAACACCCTCCTGCGAGAGAGGACGGAGGCAGAGGCTCAGTGACATGATCGGCTGATGGAGGAGCTTGTCCAGCAGCGCACGTCCCTGTGTGCCACTCAGGGAGGTCTGTGGCTTGCCTGCTCCTGTGCCTGGTCCTGCTCCTCCAGCACATCATGACTCTGCCCCACCAAACCCCCATTCCACAGCACCATCCCCTTCCCCCCTTGTACCTCCCTTTCCCCCAGTCCCCCAGCACCCCTTCCCCCCCCCTCCAGGCCTCCCAGATCCAAGTGCACCTACCCTCTCTTGCCCAGCCAACACTCAATTGTCCCACCCGATCCCGAGGCCATGGTGGACCCCGAATGCGAGGCTCCAGGAGCCTGCGAGCAGGCAAGCACCGTCCAACCTGATCCCCTTCCCCCCTCCAGGTATTAATCACCCCCACCACCCCAGTTAAACAGAATGTTGGGTATTTAAGAAAATGTTTATTTTTGATGCAGAAAGTATACTTTGAGAAAAAACTATGTACAATAAACAAAAGATTTTATGTTTGCAACATTTCTACATTCTTTGTTATGGATATTTACAACAATAAAACAGAGGTTATTCTTTTCAGACAAAACTTGGTGTTTATTATTTCTACAAACAGGGTCAGGGTGAGGGTTCAGGAGGGAAGGTTGTATTGGGCCAGGGCCAAGCCCCCAGACAGGAGGCCCTCAGGAGAGTCAGTGGTCTCCATTAGAGAATCGCTCCCGTAGAGCCTCCCGGATGCGAACACCAGACTGGTGAGCCTGGTGGATGGCAGCTGTCCGGGGCTGGTCAAAGTGCCTCTCCTGACCATCAGCACTTGAACCCTACCCTGGTAGGAAGGCCTCCCCTTTCCTCTCCACCAGGTTATGGAGAATGCAACATGCGGCTACCACCTCAGTGATGTTGTGTTCCCCTAATTCTAGCCGTGTGAGCAAGCACCGGAATCTCCCTTTTAAACATCCAAACGCACATTCCACCTGGTTGCGAGCCCAGTTAAGATGAGCATTAAACTGCTCCTTGCTCAAAGCCCTACACCGGCCACCTGGATGCATCAGCCATGGCATCAGGGGGTAGGCGGCATCAGCCACTATGCACACCGGCACCTGCATGTCCCCAACCGCAAAGGCATGTTGCGGGAAAAATGTTCCTGCCTGCAGCCTACGGTACAGGTACAAGTTCCTGAAGATGCGGGCATCGTGTGCCCGCCCCAACCACCCAACACAAATGTCAGTAAACTGGCCACGATGGTCGACCAGGGTCTAGAGAACCATTGAAAAGTAGCCCTTCCAGTTAATGAATTGGGCTGCTCGATGGGGCGGTGCACGGATTGGAATGTGTGTTCCATTGAGCGCTCCTCCACAGTTTGGAAAGCCAAGGGCAGCAAAGCCGGCCACGACGGTGTCCAGGTCTGCTAGACAGACGAGCCTGTTCAGCAGCTCGGAATTGATGGCCCTCTCCACCTGCAGAAAGAGACAAATAGACAACAAAATTTTAGAAGGGGTGCCTGATCTCTTGGGAGGAGAACCCACCACCCACCTTCCCCCTCAAACACCCCGGGAATCCCCTCCTCAGAACTCCACCCCCCCCCCCGGCAACTCAGGGTGAGAGGAGCTCACTCCCACTCCACCCCATCCCCCACTCTTCCTTTTACTTACACACACACACACACACACACACACACCACTCACTCTCTCTCTCTCTCTCTCTCTCTCTCTCTCTCTCTCCTCTACAATGACTTACCTTCATCAGGATGGACCCAAACTGGTGTCCCACAGAGCGGTAGCTGTTGGGGGTGGCCAGCTTCCAGAGGGCAATAGCGACCCTCTTTTCCAGGGGGTTGGGGGGCCGCAGATGGGTGTCCTGCCGTTGCAGAGCTGGGGCGAGCCAGGTACACAGCTCCTGGAAAGTGGCCTTCTGCATCCGGAAGTTGCAGAGCCACTGCTGGTCGTGTCACAGCTCCATAACGAGCCGGTCCCACCACTGGGAGCTGGTGTCAAGCCTCCAAAAACACCTTTCCACTAAGAAGTTTGGAGGCAAGGGCAGTGGGGCTGCATGACGGGCGAACCTCTCGTACATCTGGTCTGGGTCCAGATGGGGAAGTAGCCTTATGATTGTGTCATGCAGATGCAGCAAAACTTGCAGTATAATGGCGTGGGGCCATTGCCTGCCCAGGGGCAGCTCTGGCTCCATGGCAAAAAAAAGGGATCCAAATCAGGAAAACCTCCAAACAAAAAAACCTGCTGTGCTGTCCCAGGAAGCTGGGCACTCAAAACAAGCACTGCAATACCTGCTTATCTCCGAGAGGGACAGCAAAGGCAGCTGCAGGAGCAGAGCAACGGGTGTTCAGGGGGGTCCCTTTAACCACGTGTCTCTGCAAAGGGCAAGCAGCAGCACCCGGAAGGAAATGCTGCCCCCGTGCTCTGGCAGAAGCAGTTCCGGGTGGCTTTTTCTTTCTAAAGAGCGTCCAGCCGTCAGGACACTCTTTTTTGAAAAAGCGGATCTATTTTCCGATCTGCATAATGTAATCTAGACGCTCCTTTTTTGAAAGTTTCTTTCGAAAAAGCGTCTTTCGAAAGACGCGCAATCTAGACATACCCCTAGATATTAATGGTGTTGGTGTTGGCCATATTAGGGATTGTAATTAATAATGCAATGCCATTTGTTAAAAAGTCATATTAGCAATAGTAATTAATACTAATATTGACTTTTGTACAGTGACTGCTTGCACAAATAAAGATTGAATCCCCATTTGAAAATCTGGCCTCTCAACTGTGTTCATTAATAATTTATCTGAAATTATAGTTTTTTTCCAAGTGTTTTGGTCAGTAGCAAGTGCTATTTTGAGTCATTTGCTAGTTCTGATTCTTTAGTCAAGGAAAAAAGATTTACTGCACTGCTTCCTTTTTTTGCTTTTTTTTAATAACATTTCAATCCAAGTACATGAAGACATTTAAAAAGTATAGAACTGTGATTAGTTGCAATGCAAAACACTTCCGCATTTATTTGTACCTCTTTATTCTATGCAAGTATGTGCAATTATTTCTAGATCTTAATCCTTTCCGTTTCTTCAAATCCATAAAGCATGGACCAGCTGTTAGTGATCTTCATAACTGTAAACTCACCACTGTCCTCTTGGCCTAGGAATCTTCCATCAAGAAAAGTAGACTTTTCTACAAAAACTAGAATTGTAGCTCTATAGAAAAAAAGCTATTGTCCACTTCTATCTGTTGTAAAAATGTGCAGAAATATGTATACCTTTTGGATATACCCTTTTGGCCTGGTCTACACTACATGGGAAGGTTGAATTAAGATACGGAATTCCAGCTATCTCACATCTCATTTCTGTACTGTCCACACAGCGGGAGGCCGATGAGAGTAATTGCTCCCCTTGGCTTCCCTTATTCCTCCTGAGGAGCAGGAGTAGCAGCACAGAATGGAGTGTCCTTTGAGTTCATTCTAGTGGATTTATACTAGACCTGCTAAATCGAACCCTGAAAGATCGATCACAGCAGCGTCGATATTCCACATAGTGTAGATGTGCTCAAGCCTTACCTGGGAAGATATTTTACATAACTCTGGAAAATTAAAGGTTGGATCCTGGCTGCAGGCATATGTCTACACAAATCTTACATGGTACCACACTCATCTTAAAAAATACATAGCCCTCTGTACATAGATACCAAATTAATACCATTCTGCCATCTTTCATTATAGGCGCTGAAAGTGCTTTACAAACATTGAACTTCAGAAATCTTTAGGATAGATAAAGAATATATAGGGAAGGTTTGTAGCAACTAAAGTACACAACTCTCTGGGATGAAACATAGTAGCTGTTTATTAGCACCTGTTTAATAGCAAATTCAGTTGTCCACAACAGATTAAGACAAAGAGAATGTTACATTGAAACATTAAGGGGTGGAATTTGGGTAGATAAATGCAATTATCACAGCTGGGCTGTGGCCAGAAAAACCATATGAACTCCCTGGCCTTTACCCTTATGAAAAGGGCTTTGGGACTCTGTCAAGATGTCTCCTTCATGTCCAAGCCTCCCCCTCCAAAAAATATCTGTTGGTAAATCATACTTTTTATTTTGGGGTTAATAAAAATTAACACTAATTGTGAGTAATACGACAGTGATGTGCCATATCCTGGACAAATGTTATGGAATTAAACCTGCAATTCTCAAACTAGGGGGTTGTGACTCCTCAGAAGGATCATGAGATTATTACAGCTGTCAGCCTCAACCCCCAAACCCTGTTTTTCCTTGGGCATGTATAATAGTGTTAAATGTAGAGTGTTTTTCATTTATGGGGAGGGGGGAGTAACACTCAAAGGCTTGCTGTGTGAATGGAGTCACCAATGCAAAGGTTTGAGGACCACTGAATTAAACCTTACAGAATTCAATTTAATACCTTTGGGGTCCATTGTATTGAAAATGCAAATGTTTGTATATTATTGTAAAAATGTGTAGAAATATGTATACCTTTTGGATTTGCCTTTAGGAGGAAGGCAGGATTAATGTAGTCTCTGGGAGCTATTAGGAACTTTAAATATCTTTTTGGGGATAGTAAGCGTGAATCATATTTCCTAGGAAATACATAGGAGTGAGGGGAATGCAAATGACCACCTCAAATCCATCTTTTGAAGCTGCATTTTTTAACAGAGATTCATTTGCTGGCTGATAATATGGTCATCAGAGAGCCAGGCTAGGTAAATGGGTGACTCCCTTGCTTGTAACAGTTGTTGATCAGGTACAAAGGGTGCAATGAACTTGAAATCTGAGGAAAATGCCCAGGGGAATTGAAGGCCTCTCCTGATGGAGCCCATGTTGCAGCTGAAGGGATC
Organism: Pelochelys cantorii; assembly: GCA_032595735.1. NCBI lineage: Eukaryota > Metazoa > Chordata > Testudines > Trionychidae > Pelochelys > Pelochelys cantorii. The sequence continues at coordinate 45,011,130 of CM064329.1, read as the reverse complement.
TCTATTAAACGCATTAGCATGTGTGTAGGTTATTTATTGCTTTTACCTTAAGAATAAATTGGTGCTTATTTAGAAGATGCTTTGGTAACCTATGTTTCAATTAAACTGTGTACTGTTGGAGGAGAGAAGTGAAGCAACCCTGCCTAGACTGTCTCTTTCTGGGAATGACACAGTGAAGCGGAGAACTGTTGAACCTAGACATACCACAGCCAGGAGGGAGAGGGATGCGTGTCTTTGCCAGCTATTGCCTCTCCTAGGTAGAGTCAGAAACCTGAGGGTGGGCGTCCTCGTTGAACTACTGTGGGGAAATATAGGTGTAGCTGTTCTGAATTATGACACTATGTTTGTGCAGTTTAATTTCATGATGTTTTTTATTGAAACCGTTCCCCTACAGAATCTGGTTAAAAACAAAACCATGGTCCAGGTTACTGTAATACAAATAGAAAGCACTTAGCATATGTGGTGAAAAGTGAACTAGACTAAAACTGATCACTCAGTTTTCCTCCCGACATGGTTGTAGTAATGTTCTTTGTTTACATACTGAACACCATGAAGGAATAACAGACGTACGCTTCCGGGAGGAATTCTTTCCCTTTAGTAGTTTGCTATGGCTAACACAAATGTTTACTTCATGAAGCAAACTATGTTAAAGAATTTAACATTTTAATTTTTTCCTCATGGAATGAGAGCTTCTTAAACTCAGGGTCAGAAGCGATATAAAAAGTCATCATTTTTATAATCTGCTATATTAATGAAGTATTGAGAAATGCTTCCAGAAGCTATTGCAAATGTCTTGCTAAGCAGTTCGTGTACCAGTCCTCTTAACTAGAAACAGTTTTGAAAGGCTTAGGGTGTATGAGTATTTGAGAGGCTCTAGAGGTGGTTCTGGCAATTATATAGACCAGTAAGTCTCACGTCAGTACCAGGCAAATTAGTTGAAACTATAGTAAAGAATACAATTGTCAGACACATAGATTAATATAATTTGTTGGGGGAAAGTCAACGTGGTTTCTGTAAAGGGAAATCCTGCCTCACTAAATCATTTAGAGTTCTTTGAGGGGGTCAACAAGCATGTGGACAAAGGGGATCCAATGGATAGAGTGTACTTAGATTTCCAGAAGGCCTTTGATAAGGTGTCTCATCAAAGGCTCTTAAGTAAAGTAAGTTTTCATGGGATAAGAGGGAAGGTCCTTTCATGGATTGATAATTGGTTAAAAGACAGGAAACAAAGGGAAGGAATAAAAAGTCAGTTTTCAGACTGGAGAGAGGTAACTAGCGGTGTTCCCCAAGGGTCCGTACTGGGACTGATCCTGTTCAGCATATTTATAAATGATCTGAAGAAAGGGGTATACAGCGATGTGGCAAAATCTGCAGATGATACTAAACTGCTCAAGATAGTTAAGACCACAACAGACTGTGAAGAGTTTCAAAAGGATCTCACAAAACTAGGTGATTGGGTAACAAAGTGGCAAATGAATTTGAATGTTGATAAATGCAAAGTAATACACATTGGACAAAATAATCTCAACCATACATACAAAACGATGGGCACATATTTAGCTATAACCACATGAGAGAAAGATCTTGGAGTCATTGTGGATGGTTCTCTGAAAACATTCATTCAATGTGCACCTGCAGTCAAAAAAGCAAATGGAATGTTAGGAATCATTTAAAAAGAGATAGAGAATGAGACAGAGAATATCTTATTGCCTCTGTATAAATCCATGGTACACCCATATCTTGAATACTGAGTACAGATGTGGTTGCCTCATCTCAAAAAAAGTTATATTGGCATTTGGAAAGGTTCAGTAAAGGGCAACAAAAATGATTAGTGGTTTGGAACAGGTGCCATATGAAAAGATTAAAAAGACTGGGACTTTTCAGCTTAGAAAAGAGGAGGCTGGGGTGATATGATAGAGGTCTGTAAAATGACAGATATGGAGAAAGTGAACAAGGAAGAATTATTTACTTGTTTCATAACATAAGAACCAGGATTCACCAAATTAAATTAATAGGTAGCAGATTTAAAACACATAAAAGGAAGTTTTTCTTCATGCAGTGCATAGTCAACCTGTGGCACTCGGAGGATGTTGTGAAGACCAGGATTTAAACAGGGTTCAAAAAAGAACTAGATAAATGTATGGAGGTTAGATCCATCAATATTTATTAGCCGGGATGGGTAGCAATTAGGGATGTTAAATGTCGAGTAATTGACAAATTGAGCAGTCGATGCATTTTGCATCAACTGTTTGATTAGTCAATAAGGCAGCTGGGGACTCCCAGGCTCCATGCAGTGCTGTCACTTTGAAACACCGTGGGAAGCCCGGTGTCAGGCTGCATGCAGCGTTTCAAAGCAGCAGCGCTGTGTGGAGCCTGGAATGATCTGGGGAGTCCCCAGCTGATCCCAGGCTCCATGTGGCACTGCCACTTTGAAACTCCACGTGCAGCCTGGGGACACTCGGGCTGCACGCAGCGTTTCAAAGTGGCAGTGCCATGTGGAGCCTGGGTTCTAGCCCCAAGCTCCATGTGGCACTGCTGCTTTGAAGTACCCCTACATTTCTCCCTCCCCCCCTTGCTCCCTCTTTCTGGTGGAGGCAGCAAGTGGAGGGGAAACAGCTAGTAGACTATCCTGTCGACTGTTGGATAAGCATTTGCTTATTGGATAGTCAACTAGTAGTTCACATCCCTAGCTTCTGTTTGTCAGAGGCTGGAAATGGATGACAGGAGAGGGATCACATGATGATTACCTGTGCTTTTCACTCCCTCTGAGGCACCTGGCTTTGGCCACTGTTGGAAGACGGGATACTGGGCTAGATGGACCTTTATTCTTACCCAGTATGGCTGTTCTTATGTAGGAGATATTGAGTCTTTTGCTTTAATCAGATAAATTAGATAGTAATCTTGATTGAGATTCATAGCACACTGATGGCTCAAGCAAGAAATTAACAGGTGCAATGAAACCTACCATATGTCACGTTAAGTCAGTCAGTTTGGTGGATTCATAGTGACTTTGCTAATTGGTAGAAGTGCTAAAACCATCTCCCTACACAGGCGTAGCTTTCGTAATGTTCTGTGACTTTTATTTATTTGCTCTAAAACAGGCTCCTCATGCAAACCAGTAAAAGGAGAGAAATGTAACACTGCTGTTCTAATCATTTACTGCAATCATTGTTTTTTGTTCTTGTAGGTGAAGCCTTGAAAGGAAAGATAACTGTTCTCAAGAATAGAAAGGATCCACGGTCCCTCATTGTAACACTTTCAGTGAACAACACAAAACAGACGTACAGCCTTCAGTGAACATACTAAACAGATGTGAAACGATATGAATTTTATATGGATATGACTTAAACATTAAACAGGTTTTCTAAATAAAAATGAGTTTTGGCTCAAGAATGCAGCAGGAGTTGGAACTGATCGGCTTTTCATTTGTGTGGTCTTGCAGCTCTGACAAATTTATGAAACCAAATCCAACTGCATTTCATATAACGTGGAGAGACAGAATGAAAATGGTTTTGTTAGGTGGCTCTGCCAGAAAAGTCAAATAAAACCTCTGACGTTTACTGTAACGATAACATGCTATCTAACATTTGTACTCAGCAGAGCCTTTCTTATTTTTAATGTTCTCACTGGCAAATCTGATTATTCTTACAAAAAAAAATCTTAGCTAAGATTAACAGAGGGCCAAATAATGTGCAGACTTCATTTTGTTTTTATTTGGCACAACTCAATATAATTCAGTGCTTCAGGATTTGGCCCATCATGCTCTAGTGATGAAGACTACATTTGTTTTTATAAACTTTCTATTACAGTATGATGTATTGTCAATTGTATAAATTGCATTTGTTCAAATAAATTTCATTTTGTTATGCAGTTCCCTTAATTTTCATTGTTCATTTATTGGAAGATTAAGAACGTCAATATCTACAGTGGCTCTCCTAGTGATTACTGAAGTTTTTCCTACTCTGGTCTATTGAACTGGCTTTTGCAAACTTGCACATGTATCTGGGTAATACCAATGTCCTTCATCTGCTCTTTCCTTCTTCAAAGCACAGTTGCACACAAATGCAGACAGTTGCCATCTTATGCCTGTCTGTTCTCATCCAGCAAAACAAAATCCTGTGGAGCTACCAGTGAAGCTCCACTTATCAAAAAACAGTAGGCAAAAGATCTGGAGGTGCAGATTATAAGAGCATGGATGGATGCAGGTGCATCTCTGAAATGCACTCGTCTGCTGGCCGCAATACACCATTGATAGGGAGACCAAAACTGCTACCAATCGATGGGCTGAATTGCAAGTAGAACAGCCTTGCAAGTGTGTTGATTCCTTTTCCCCACCTACCTCTTCTTGGGGTGGGAGCATGGAACTTGATTTGTTCACAATGGGGAAAAAATTGGTTTGGGCATTATGAACATGACAGGAATGTTACCCTATGTTACGAGTCAAAATTGACATTACTTTAATGCTGGATACTAGACCCTTCTAAAATACCCCCTTTCCCCCCCAAAAAAAGTTCATGAGCCAAATCTTCAAGAGCTCAGCTCTCATTTGGACACCTAAATGGGAACAGTTGGAGGCTAAGCCCTTCTGAAAGTCTGGTTACCTCATGGAGTGGCCTAAATAGTAGGTGATGTCATTTGAAAAATCACTTGAGATTCCTGCAGTAACACTAACACAGCTGTGTTGTGTGCTTTGTGGTGATTAATGATCAGTTGCAAAATTTGAATCCAACTTTCCCAGCTCACAAGGGAAGAGGGCGGGTGCTATATTTAGTTGTTTGGATGGTGCTCCTTTCTAATTAATAGAATCTGTCAATGCTTCCTATCAGCACTGTGATTACAAACAATAAAATTCCACTAGTTCATTTACGTTAATTCATCTATTTTAATTGTTCAGTCTGAGTGCAGTTCAGCAAGTGAATCGCATAAATGAATTGTGGGGTTTTTTTTAACTTTTCAGTTTCTACATTTTCCTTTGCTGCTATTGGTAGGAGTTTTAAACTTTTTGTTGTTATTTTTACAATAATCCATTGTAACCAAATGTAATTGAATGGAAATTTCTTGTAGGTTGTTACATGCATATTGGCAGTTCACTGTAAAAATTTGAACTATGAGTAACAGTTTTAGTGCTAATTTTTTTTACTCTTAAAAAATAATCTCCAAAATATTTTGTGGCTCATTGAAGCAATATCTAGAAAAGAGGGTTGTTGGGGTGGTGAAGAAGAATCTAATTAACTTTTTCTGCCAGAAACTTGGGTCATTTAAATTCAAAGCCATATCAAGGGAAAGGGAAATAGACATTTCCTTCTATCTTTAAATTTAACAGATCAGTTTTAATAATATTTTGTGAGAACAGCTCAATACTTAAAAAGATTTCCAAGAACATGATCATTAATGGTGGTTAATGACCAGTTTGCTAGTTAATGGCTCAGGCTCCAGGCTATTAAAGCAACCAGATTGGTCATTAGCTGCAGTAACTACAGAAATTGAGGAGAAAGCTACTGTATTCAATTATCTCTTCTAGTAACCCATAATTATTTTTGGTCTCTTCCCCCCACACATACACACCCTTGCAAGGGAAATAGTTGGAAAAAATCCTTCATTAGTGATTAACATTCTCTGCAAAGAATATGTACCATTTGCTATGTGTTACAGATGCATGTCCCTGAGACTATGCAGAGATTTCAGAATGCAAAAATGTTTAGCTCTGAGGGATAACTAGTCTAAAAACTGCATCTGCTTCCAGTAATAATGAGTTATTTACATCAGTCATCAATTTTCCCTCAGGCATAATTTATTATAAAAGGGTATAGACCAAGACTACTCTGTTGCATTTGTTTAATGGTTAATGGGAACTATAGTAATCTCTCTTCAGATAAACATGAGGACTCATATTGTACTTAGACAAACACATGCAGAGGATGTGCCTAAAACTATAACCATGCCACTTTTAATACATGTGGCCTAATCTGCAAGAGTGCTGGGCACCTGCTGCTTCCAATTTGTGTTTGGATGCTGGACTACAGGAAACTCAATTTTCAAACTCACCTTTCCTCTTTTTCTGGTAGGTAAAGTTTTTAATCTTTGGTTCATCAAAAGTTATTCAGGGGAAATGTAATAGTTGTCTGGCCAAGCTGCAGAAGTGATCTTCTCATTTACCAGTGAGGGGGAGGGGAAGCCAGACATTAACATGTTTGCAGCTCCAGACCTTTGATTAGCAACTCTCTCTTGAATGGGCTTCCTGCTGGTGGCCCTAATAGGATTTCTCCAGGTGTACCTTACTTTGCCCTTGCTTTTTATTTTATTGCATAGTGTTTACTTTAATGAGACATAGCTCCTGTGTTACAGAATAAGACTTTTGATCTTCAGCTAGGGCTTTAAGGGCAATTCAGAAAGATCCTGGATATATTTATAAACACAAATGGAGGCTGCTAGCAAGATTGCAAGTCACATTTTTTTATTCATCAGCTGAATTTTAAAGAGTTCAAACAGTCTAGCAACTGTCATGTGCAAACATACTTACTTGGGAGTTCCTTAAATTCCCTGCAGTTTTGATTCTTAACCCATAATCAACATTTTGTGTGTCTGGTTAAATTCCATGTGAATAAAATGTTACATGTTCAGCAAGATTTCTGGCAGTGTGCCACAAGAGTTTCACTAACTCTTTCTATTGAAGTTTGTAGAGAGTCCAAAGCCCTGACTCATAAAGTCATAATTCAGAGCTAGGAAGTGTGAGAGAGCAGAGGGACTGAGGGAGCTTACTGCAGGGCACTTGAAAGCTGGAGCAAGATTACCAAATGACCTAACAGAGACACCTGGTGCAGGGAGGGGACCACAAGCAACAGGTTTCTTATAAGACTGCAAAAGCAGTTGTCTGGGAAGCTTACTGTGGGTGTCCACAAGTGAGTCAGATATGATCTAGATAACTGTAGGTGAAGCCTAGCCACCTCTCCTAAGAATATACTCTAACAAAAAAAGACTAGATGAAGAAGGAAGTTTACCCAGACTTTGAGGAAATTCATGCCTTGGGACAGGTACTTGGTTTTACTTTTGAGTTGTCTGAATAAACTCGGTCCCCTGTGAGGGCATTGGTTGGACAAGAAGTGTGTGAAGTCTCTGTTAAAAAGAGCTGGATGGGGGAGAATAAAGTCCTGAGCAGAGGCAGTTTTACCAAACAAGGATGCACAGGGCAGCTAATTCAAGGAGTGAGAGCCACAATTTTGGGAAAGGAATGGCCAGGGTAACTATGTGCTTGAAACTGTTTTGCAGAATAAGCTTTTAATCTTTTAAACAACCTGTTTTGTTGGCAATACAAGATTGCTAAAAATAAAATTAAGAAGCCAGTTTGGTAGCATTAGTAACACCGTGCAGATAGGGTCATCATCATTCATCAAAATATTTTGTCCCAGAATCTCTCTTCAAATATCACCAGGAGTATATAAGGAAAAATTCTATATAAAAGTGCTGTCTATGGGGCTTTAACCAGATTTTTAGCTAAAGAGAATTATTTGAATGAAAGATTTTGTTCCTAAAATTCTTAGCAGATCACTGTGCACCTCCTGTAGGAGAGATGAATGGAACGATTTGAGAAGTCACTTCACTTACCAGCTAAGACTGACTTCTGTTGACAGTAAATTCACTTAAAACTGTTCAAGGTCATTAGTTGCCTCAGGGTAAATGTGACTCTTGTACTAAGGACTTAACATGTAAGTATAGCTGCATTTTGTTTTCTATATTCTTTCATATATTTGTCTGTACGTGTGGGGCCAAATATTCAGTGACCTCTGTTGGCACACACAAAAGTGTCCAGGTCTGTGTGCACAGATTATAGAATGTACATGTGCAAATCCTGTCGTGCTCTTGTGCGCAGATATGAGTGGCTGACAGGGCATGCATGTTCACAGATGAAGGTTGATTTGACCACTGATGGGGAATGATGTTCCTTAGTTCCGTTATGGGCTTGGGCTCTTAAAGTTTAAATAAACTTATAAAACTATTTACACTTTAGATACAAATATTTGGGATGGCTCCCCATCTGGCTGGGAGCCCCAGTGGCCTGTGTGTGTGTGGAGCCTTGGTGGGCCAGATTGGAGCCCCACCAGCAGGTTGGGGGCAGTGAACTATCTGGGTGGGTGACCAAGAGGAGAGCCCAGGAGAGCCAAGGCCTGACTTCCCCTGGTCTGGCAAACTCCCTGGTTGGTCCCCAGAGTGCTGAACCAGGGAAGTCCAACCTGCTTATATAATTTGCATATAGAGGCTCATCCTCTATAAGTAAGTAACTTTTTCTTATTCACTTCTCCACACCAGTCACAATTTTATAGGGGGGGTATGGTAAACATCTATAAAATCATGACTGGTGTGGAAAAAGTAAATAAGGAAAAGTTATGTACTTGTTCCCATAATGCAAGAACTAAGGGTCACCACGTGAAATGAATAGGTATCAGGTTTAAAACAAAGGAAGAATTTTTTCACACAATGCGCAATCAATCTGTGGAACTCCTTGCCAGAAGATGTGAAGGCCAGAACTTCAACAGAATTTAAAAAAAAGCTATATAAATTCATGGAGAATAGGCCAATCAATGCTTGTTAGCCAGGATGGACAGGTATGGTGTCCCTAGCCTCTGTCAGAAGCTGGGAATGAGTGACGGGATGGATCACTTGATTGTTACCTGTTCTGTTGATTCCTTCTGGGGCACCTGACATTGGCCACTGTCAGAAGACAAGATGCTGGGCTAGATGGACCTTTGGTCTGTTCCAGTATGACTGTCCTTATGTTAACCTGTGCAGTATTTGTGCCCTATAATGAGTCCCAGCCCACCATACTCTTCTAATAGTACACAGTATATTAGGGGAGAAAATACAAGCTTGATCCCAGTTCTGTTTTGGCAAAAGAGTGTGTAGTAGTAGTTTTAATAAGGTGGGTTACCAATAGCCACGTCATTTTAAAAAAATCGTTTATAGCATTCTTAGTTATTGAACACTAAAATCTAAAAAGCTAAGAACTAGATTCCCAATGTGTCTTAAGCATCTAATCCTAGAATCAACCCGCCCCTTGAATGTACAAAGCCCCAGCTCACCTGCCCTCAAATGCTGTAGGTGCCTAAACTAGCTTTTTGCAGTACAATTAAGTTTTTGTAGTAAACATTTGCTGGGTGCCTATTAGGGTTGTCAAGTGCTTAAAAAACTTAATTGCGATTAATCATGAGATTAAAAAATAATTGTGATTAATAGGGTGACTAATCGCCCTGTTAAACAATAATAAGAATAAGAAGAATACAGCCCACCCCCTTCCCCCTTCCAACCCAATGCCCTCACCCCTTCCACAGAGCCAGGCACCCCCAGCCCTACTGCTCTAACCCAGTGCCCCTACCCATCCCAGGAACCAGCCACCCTGCTCCCCAGTCCTTCTGCTCTAACCAGTGCACCCACCTCTCCCACAGAGCCAGGCACCCCCAGCTCTTCTGCTGTAACCCAATGCCCCACCCCTCCTGCAGAACCGTGGACATACCCTCTGCCCCGCTAGGTTAATGCAGTGACTCCATGGGAGGAGCCAACCCCCTCACATTGGACCTGCCCTGGGTCTCATCAGAGCCACCGCCGCGGCAGTCATGCGCTTTTCCCTCCAGGTGCTGGGGCACGTGTGCAGAGCAGCCGTGGACAGTCCGGACACGTGGTTCGGAAAGTTCCATTTGGCAGGCATGTGCCGCCGCCCCCTCCCCTATCCCATTTGCAGGGCAAAATCAAAGACATTTTTTGCCATTTAAAAAAGCCGGCTGGACAGAGATTTAACAAGTGAAAACGAGGACACGTCCGGGAATAACAGGACGTATGGTAACCCTGGATTAATGCGCCTTAATTTTTTTTAACATGTTAATTCTGCCCTGCATTAATTGACAGCCCTAGTGCCTATGTTTCTGCCTCTGAGGGTATGTCTAGACTACATCCCTCTGTCGCCAGAAGGATGTAAATTAGACATACCAAAATTGCTAATGAAGCGGGGATTTAAATATCCCATGCTTCATTAGAATAAAAATGGCCACCACTTTTTGCTGACTTGGCAATTTGCTCGCAAAAGGTAGCAGTCTAGATGGGGATTGGTCGACAAGGAAAGCCTTTTTCAACTGATCCCTTATGCCTTGTGCAACGAGGTTTACAGGATCAGTCGGAAAAGGCTTTCCTTGTCAACCAATCCCCGTCTAGACTGCTGCTTTTTGCCGGCAAATAGCTGTGTCGGCAAAAAGCGGTGGCCATTTTTATTCTAATGAAGCATGGGATATTTAAATCCCCAATTCATTAGCAATTTCAGTATGTCTAATTTACATCCCTCTGGCGATAGAGGGATGTAGTCTAGACATACCCTGAGTGTGCAGGCTGCAGTCCCAAGCTAGTCTCAATGTGATTCACAGACTGGGAGAAGACAGGCATTTTTCTGCCTAACTTGCATATGGGCCCCATTTAGTGAGCAGGCTCTGAGCCTGCTTACTGGACTGGGCCCCTAAAGGTGAGCTTATCCAAAAGAGTCATGGGAGGATCTCTCTCCTAACTCCTAGTCTTACCTGTGATGTGAAGTCTATTGGTTCAAGTCCTCCTCCCCTCCAGCACACCACACACATTTTTTCCTGAGGAGAAGGGATTTGAACTTTGATTGCCATAGAGATGTAAGCAACTAGTTGACTATGCAATAAGCATATGCTTATCAGATAGTCAACTAGTTGCTTCCCCGCACTACACCCCCTGCTACCTCTATCAGAGAGAGGCAACAAGGTGGGGGGGGGGGCAGGAGCCAGTGCTGGGGAAACCTAGCTTAAAATCCAGTTCAGCACAGTGCTATCTGGGGGGTGGGGGGCACAGCAGGCTACTGGTGGCGCTTCCACCTTTGAAATGTAGCAAGAGCAGTGCTCTTGCTACATTTCAAAAGCAGAAGCACAGGAGCGGGGGCGAGCAGGAGACTCAAGACCCAGAGGGGGCTCTTGTTCATTTCAAAAGCAGAGCATGGGGCCAGTGGGGGCACTCAAGCAGTCTGCTTGAGTCCCCCACTGGCGCCCTGCTCCCCGCAGCACTTCCACCTTTGAAACCTAGCAAGAGCCGGCAGGGATCTTGCTACTTTTCATGGGAGAAGGTGCCCCTTATTGACTAATCGAATTGGATTAATCTAAATTTAACTTCCTTTATCTGCCACTTCTCCTATAAAAGTGACGAGGAGTCCTGTGGCACCTTATAGACTAACAGATTTATTGGAGCATATGCTCCAATAAATCTGTTAGGGTATGTCTACACTAGCTCGTTAGTTCGAGCTAGGTAGGCAAAAGAGGGCAACCAGAGTTGCAAATGAAGCCTGGGATTTAAATATCCCGGGCTTCATTTGCATGTTCCCGGGCGCCGCCATTTTTAAATCCCCCTTAGTCCGAACTCCGTGCCTGCGGCTACACGCGGCACAGACTAGGTAGTTTGAACTAAAGATCCTAATTTGAGCTACCATTACTCCTCGTGGGATGAGGAGTAATGGTCGTTCGAATTAGGATCTTTAGTCCGAACTACCTAGTCCGTGCTGCGTGTAGCCGTGGGCACGGAGTTCGGACTAAGGGGGATTTAAAAATGGCGGCTCCCCAGAACATGCAAATGAAGCCCGGGATATTTAAATCCCGGGCTTCATTTGCAACTCCGGTTGCCCTTATTTGCCTACCTAGCTCGAACTAACGAGCTCATGTAGACATACCCTCAGTCTGTAAGGTGCCACAGGACTCCTCATCGCTTTTGCAGATTCAGCCTAACACGGCTACCCCTCTGATACTTGACCCTTCTCCTATGAATGTCCTAACCAAAGAGATATGAGATGCTCTGATGCAGGGCTTCAGTCTTTCCTGAGCGCTTTGGACGGCAATCATACACCATTTAAAGTCTGATTGGTGTGGAGCTAGCAGGCTCCCTACCCAGGTCTGTGCAGCCCCTAAGACTGCCTAACATGTCCCTGTGTCTCTTAGGTGTATGGGTGGCCATGGGCTCCATGTGCTGCCCCTGCCTCAAGCACCAGCTCTGCAGTTCTCATTGACCAGGAACCTGCTTGCAGGGCTGACACACAAAGCCCCCAGCTATACCTCTGCCTAGGAGTTGAAGCAATATGCTGGCTGCTTCCTGGGAGCCACTTGAGGTCAGTGGTTCTGGGAGGCTAAGCCCTTTTACATGGCCCGACCCACTGACCCAGCCTGGAACCCTCTCTTGCACCCCGAACCTTTCATTTCTGACGTCACCTCCGAGCTAACAACTCCAGCTCTGTGAAAATGAATAAGGGGGAGAGCGAACAATGGAGGGAGAGAGGCTGGAGTAAGTGGGGGACAGGGCCTCCGGGAATGGACAGTGCTAGGTTTCTGGTGGTGGTGGATTTTCTGCAAGTAGAGAGTTGGCAACCCTAAATGACAACTCCATATCCTCCAGGAGAGGAGTATAAGTATTTCACTATGAGTAGTTCACTTAGGCTAACCCCCTTGACAGCTATGCAGGAGAACAGAGTTCAAGTCCTGGCTCTGCCAAAGACTACCTATGTGACTTAACTGTAATCCTGGAAATGTGTGTGTGGAAACTGCATCAAAAAATGTATGCATGTGCTTAAAGCTAAGCACATGTGCATACATCAGGTTGAAGCCTGCATCAATATCTTTTGTTCTGCCTCAGTTCCCACCCTGTATAATGGGAATAATACTTTGCTATTTCACTGGAGTAATGAGGATAAGTGCACTAAAATGTGTGTGACTGACAGTCATCTTGAGGTGAGGATTCACAGTCCATATGAGACTCTTCAAATAGAAGAGTGCTTAGATAATATAAATCACAGAACGCTGCACAGGCATCAGCAAATGCTGACACTGTTTGAAACAGTGACATCCAGCTATACAAAACAGAATGTATAATGGCTGATGCATTATCTCTTCTGTATAGAAGGCAGCTGAAACAAATCAGGAGCACAGTAAAAAATGACCCTGAGAGGTTAGACATGTAGAAAATGAGTTTGGCTTTGTTGTGAGGAATGTCTAGTGGGCAACATGGGGAAGGCTCGGCATAAAGGAGCTAAAGTGTATAAAATAAATGACAAAAGATTAGAGAAATTGAATTGCTCAGGAGACTGATGGTGAGAGATGAAGCCTTTCACCTCACCACCATCTAAATCAATACAAGCCCAAGTGACCTAAAATTGTAACCACTTGGTGACTGTTTGGCCTAATATGAACTCAGTATATATTCTGTCAACTTTACAGTTGGCAGTAATTGGTCTCTGATGACAGCATTAGCAGTGCAAGGACCAGAAATCTAATCTGGCATCTTACTGCTTATGGTGGTCCACCTGGATTTGAAATAAGGCCTGCTAATAGGATATTTGAAAATCTGCATATATTGTCCAGCTACTAGTTTGTGATTTAGGACTGCAGTTTCACAGGTACTAAATTCTGATCAACTCAGCTGTTCCTTCATATTTCTGAACAGAAATCAACTCTTGTTACAGAGACATCCATGAACCCTTTCTGTGAAATGAGAGTTGCTTTGGATTCTTGCTAAAGCTTTTAGGCTGTCTCTAGACTGGTGCGATCTTGCGCCAGAGCTATGCAAATGAGGCTCAGTGTGGAATATCGCCGAGCCTCATTTGCATAACTAATGAGCCGCCATTTTTGCGGAAGAGGCTCTTGCGCAAGACGGAGCTGTCTACACTGCCCCGTCTTGCGCAAGAAAAACCCTCTTGCGCAAAGCCGTTATGCCTGAAAATAATCGGCATAACATCTTTGCGCAAGAGGGTTTTTCTTGCGCAAGAAGGGGCAGTGTAGACAGCTCCGTCTTGCGCAAGAGCCTCTTCCGCAAAAATGGCGGCTCATTAGTTATGCAAATGAGGCTTGGCGATATTCCACGCTGAGCCTCATTTGCATAGCTCTGGCGCAAGATCGTGCCAGTCTAGACACAGCCTTAGTGTTTTACATGGCTCTGACACCTTCCATGGCAAATAAGAAGTGGGTTTCAGGCTTACCGAACCAAACAATACCATGCAACAATCAAGTACAGCTTTACAACACTTCATTGCTGCTCTTGCAAAGATTAACCAAAGCAAACCAAAAGCCTCATAATGAGAGCTATAGCAAATTAAAGGAGAATAAAACTTACTCAACATGTTAATTCTATTTTCCACTTGGGTACTGTTCATAAGTTACTGTGGAAAAGTGTGTATGGAGAGATGGCAAATGTGCCCTCTTGACAGAATGTATTTTGCTTCCTATGATGAAACAGGAAACCCTGCGCTCTCGTGCACCCTTGCCCCCTGAAATTGCTTTCCTCATATTTGGTTGGCAGAGGTGCTATTAAAATGCCCACATTGCACTTGGAGGTCTAGGGCCCTTGTGAGATGTTTTCAAAGGTTTCTAAGGGACTTTGGTGCTTAAAATACTTGCCTAGTTTCATAATCTTGTTTCTCTACTTCCTTGCAACTTGTGGTGGTGGTGGTCATCTGTATAAAATGGCTGTCAAGTGTTTACACAGTGAAATGTGTTAATATGAGGCATTACACCAAAGTGGGTATGAAAATGACCTACGAAGTAAGGTAGTAAGGGATCAAGCTCTTAGGGCTGGTCTACATTAAGGAAATCTGTATTGCTGCAATCTCCTAATGTAAACTTCCTGCAAAGTGACATTGCCAGCTAAACTATACTGGTTGATGCCCATCTTTTCCCTGTGCCATATATCTATATTGAGATTATTATGCTGCAAATTCCCCTGATGTAAACTGGTGCTTTAACTAACCATATGTGCAGTATTATATAGCACAGTAGCAAGTGAGGTGCTTTTCTGAGGCTTGAGAAATACACTTTGTTATGAACGTAAACACACACACTTGGTTAGCTAGTAGACCATTGTTTGAGCAGTTGTTGACAGCAGGGTATGTTACAGTCACTTTTTGCCAACAATTGCTGTTAATGTCAGACAATGCCCCCAACTTTGGGTGAGAGAACAAATATTCAATGATAGCTGGAATTTCCATTAGACAGAGGAAAGATGGTCTGGTGGGGAGAGTGCTACCCTGGGAGTTGGGTCATATAAGTATTCTAGGTAGAAATAAATAACTACCGGGGGATGCTACCGGAGCTTCAGTTACCCAAAACAGAGTAAATCCATCTTGACCAGTAAATAGAATTGACTTTTGATTAAACCATTAAATGAGTTATGCAAAGAAGGGGAATGAGCAGGAATGGCATCTTCTAATAACATTGACCTCTGTCACAACACTGGGCATCCTGGAACCAAGATCCATTCAGCTGGAAAATTGGATGGGATGTGAGCATGGAGCAGGCCTTCACTGTAACTCACTTGCTATAGCTGAACTATTCTTGCCTGCATGAGTAAATTGACATAAAGCTTTAAGTTGAGAAGAGAAGCCATCAGGGAAAAGCCAATGGAGATCCCTTCCTGCATCATCCATTCTCATGTAAACTATTTTTCTAGGCCTTTCATAACTCTATATTTCTCAGCAGGGTTAAAAGGCTTCAGCTTTACTTAGGCCACAAAACACACAGTGCCTAAGGAACAGTAAATGTCATGCAGTCTCCCTAGAGAGAGAGAGGTTAATGGACTTTACTCTCATGACACCTGCAGCATCCCATCTCTCTTCCAATGGGGACACAGACACTGAGGTGGGAGACACCCTCACAGGATCTTTAGAGCCATCCTTCAGGGGGCCAGTCCCTGCAAGGCTGGAAGGAACACTTCTGTAGAAAAAGGTTTTTTTTTATTTTTAAAGAATTCTAGGTTAATGTGAGATGTTGGTTATCCAACTACCATTTCCTCCAACCCAAAGGACTAAATTATCAGGAGTGACTGGGGATTTTGGATGCTTCAAGTTTTAGGTGCCCAAAGGGATACTTTAAAAGCAGGGACTAATTTTCAGAGTGTGATTAAAAACCAGGCCTCTTTATGAGGTCAGTGAGAAACCCCAAAACTCAACCACTTGAGTCACTTGATAACTTGGGCTGTGAATCTTTTAATTTTGGCTACTCTCACTGTCTGTGACTTTTACTTGTGGGTTATGAAGCTAGTTATAGCTTCAGGTAAGAGGAATAAGCAGAAGTGGCTGATGAACCCCTAAGGAGTAAGATACAATTTTTCTTCAAACTTTAAGGTAAGCTATTACCATATAAAACAAAATGGTATTTAGCTTTTTTTTTTCCACTGACGTTTCTGTAAGAAGGAACTTTGTTTTTCAGTTCTCACAATTTTGTTTTTTCTATTTTTTTTACTCTCGTGGCTAATTATTGCTGCATAGTAGCAAGGAATAGGTTGGATTTGTCTCTGAACTTCTCCAAAGTGTCTGGCTGGAGTTCTAGCCTGTTCAATTTTAATGATAGAGGCTAGCTGCCAAGTCTGGATTTTAATTACACCATGGAGCAGACTTTTTGGATTGGACATATCTCTGGCTAATTGGGCTATATTTGCTAATCAATGTGTACTTGCCTGATTGGTTCATCTATGTCATAAGTCATTACCATAAAGCAATTATGGTGCCACTGAAGGATGTGGATAAGTGGGGTTTATGACAATCAGCCATGTATATGCTATTGTGGGCATGGAGCAGCCAGGTGTACTTTTTTATCAATAGAATAGGATTGGACTTGTTTCTTTGTGTGCTCTTGGATTTACTCCCCAACGAAGTGTGTCTTGATCATCAGCAGTGATGGAAAGGAGATTCAGCAAACAAAGGGGAGCATAATGGAGTTTTCATAAAATATTATGTTTTCAGATCTCTGCCAGACTTGAATTCTACCACTGCTGCTCTGAGGATTTTTTCAGTGCTTGAATTCTATAGACAGTGTCATTAGGTATCTTGTACATTTTTGTTAAAGAACCATAAGCAAAGTGACCAATGAATACTGTTTTCAATCTGTCCAATTAATGTATTGCCATTATTGCAGGTCTTGTTTTTCAGCAAGCCGTAGGCTAGTCAGTTTCACAGCACTTGGTGTCATTACCAGTCATGTTTGTATAGTACTCAAGCTTAGAAAATCTATCTGGAAGAGGCTATATACTCTTTTCAAAATTTTCTCTGCCTCAGTCCTATGAATGTTTTATTTGTTACAAAACTCTATGGAGTTCTTAGTTTTTGGGTTTGGATTTTACAAAGATTCATTCTGAACTTTATCTCCAATATGTAGCCTGAATGATTGATTATGAATTATAGATATTGATGAGCTAAAATTCCCAGTTATCATTTTGATGGGGCTTGTCCCAAGAGTAGGCCCAGTATTATTAAAATCACTCCATAGTTGGGAACCCTGATGTGTCTGAATACAACTTCATGCTACAGGAACTCTTCTGGTTAGTAACACATTTAGCCAAGTCACAAACACTCTGTAGGATGCACATCGGAACAGCCGTGTACTCACATCATCCCTTGAAGAACAACCTGAAAAGTTAGCCATTGCCTTTCTCATTGCCATCACTTTCCTCACTTCCACCAATGGCCATCATCTTGACACCTTCTGAAGACTACATCTCTCTTTCCTAATGCCCACAGCTGGGATGCAACTTCTGTAATATGTTATGCTGATGCCACTTTATCTAATGCATATTCAGTAGGATTGTTTTCCCTTTTCCTTATTTGTATTTCCTCAATCTACTAATGTTGGTGTCCTCTATCTATTGGTTAGTACATTAAGAACATAAGAACATAAGAACGGCCATACTGGGTCAGACCAAAGGTCCATCGAGCCCAGCATCCCATCTGCCGACGGTGGCCAATGCCAGGTGCCCCAGAGAAGGAGAACAGAAGACAATGATCAAGTGATTTATCTCCTGCCATCCATCTCCTGCCCTTGTTATGAAGGCTAGGGCACCATACTTTATCCCTGGCTAATAGCCATTTATGGACCTAACCTGCAAAAATTTATCAAGCTCTTTTTTAAACCCTAATAGAGTCCTGGCCTTCACAGCCTCCTCGGGCAAGGAGTTCCACAGGTTGACTGTGCGCTGTGTGAAGAAAAATTTCCTTTTATTAGTTTTGAACCTACTACCCATCAATTTCATTTGGTGTCCCCTAGTTCTTGTATTATGGGAAAAGGTAAATAATTTTTCTATAATCACTTTCTCCACACCATTCATGATTTTATATACCTCTATCATATCGCCCCTCAATCGCCTTTTTTCCAAACTGAAAAGTCCCAGTCTCTCTAGCCTCTCCCCATATGGGACCCTTTCCAAGCCCCTAATCATCTTAGTCGCCCTTTTCTGAACCTTTTCTAATGCCAATATATCTTTTTTGAGGTGAGGAGACCACATCTGCACGCAGTACTCGAGATGTGGGCGTACCATAGTTTTATATAGGGGAAGTATGATATCTTTTGTCTTATTATCTATCCCTTTTTTAATAATTCCTAACATCCTATTTGCCTTACTAACTGCCGCTGCACACTGCGTGGATGTCTTCATAGAACTATCCACTATAACTCTAAGATCCCTTTCCTGATCTGTCGTAGCTAAATTTGACCCCATCATGTAGTACGTGTAATTTGGGTTATTTTTTCCAACATGCATTACCTTACACTTACCCACATTAAATTTCATTTGCCATTTTGCTGCCCAATCACTCAGTTTGCTGAGATCTTTTTGTAGTTCTTCACAATCCCTTTTGCTTTTGACTGTCCTGAACAACTTTGTGTCATCTGCAAACTTGGCCACCTCACTGCTTACCTCATTTTCTAGATCATTGATGAACAAGTTGAACAGGATTGGTCCCAGTACTGACCCCTGGGGAACACCACTAGTTACCCTCCTCCATTGTGAAAATTTACCATTTATTCCCACCCTTTGTTTTCTGTCTTTTAACCAATTCTTGATCCATGAAAGGACCTTTCCTCCTATCCCATGACCACCTAATTTACGTAAAAGCCTTTGGTGTGGGACCGTGTCAAAGGCTTTCTGGAAATCTAGGTATATTATATCCACTGGGTGCCCCTTGTCCGCATGTTTATTAACCCCTTCAAAGAATTCTAACAGATTAGTTAGACACGACTTCCCTCTGCAGAAACCATGCTGACTTTTGCCCAACAATTCGTGCTCTTCTATGTGCCTTGCAATTTTACTCTTTACTAGTGTTTCTACTAATTTGCCTGGTACTGATGTTAAACTTATCGGTCTATAATTGCCAGGATCTCCTCTAGAGCCTTTTTTAAATATTGGTGTTATATTGGCCATCTTCCAGTCATTTGGTACCAAAGTGGATTTAAAGGATAGGTTACAAACCACTGTTAATAACTCCGCAATTTCACATTTGAGTTCTTTCAGAACCCTTGGGTGAATGCCGTCTGGTCCCGGAGACTTGTTACTATTCAGCTTATCAATTAATTCCATAACCTCCTCTAATGTCACTTCAATCTGAGTGAGTTCCTCAGATTTGTCACCTAAAAAGGCTGGCTCAGATTTAGGAACCTCTGTAACATCCTCAGCCGTGAAGACTGAAGCAAAGAAATCATTTAATCGCTCCGCAATGGCACTGTCTTCCTTGATCGCTCCTTTTATATCTTTATCATCCAAGGGCCCCACTGCTTTTTTAGCGGGCTTCCTGCTTCTAATGTATTTAAAAAACATTTTACTATCATTTTTTGAATTTTTGGCTAGCTGTTCCTCAAACTCTTTTTTGGCTTTTCTTACTACATTATGACACTTAATTTGGGAGTGTTTCCTTTCTATTTTCCTCACTAGGATTTGACTTCCACTTTTTAAAAGCTGCCCTTTTCTCTCTCACTGCCTTTTTAACATGGCTGTTTAGCCATGGTGGTTCTTTGTTAAGTCTCTTACTGTGTTTTTTTATTTGGGGTATACATTTAAGTTGGGCCTCTAGTATGGTGTCTTTAAACAGTTCCCATGCAGCTTCCAGGGATTTTAGTTTAATTACTCTCCCTTTTAGTTTCTGTTTAACTAGCTTCCTCATTTTAGTGTAATTCCCCTTTTTGAAATTAAATGCCAGAGTGTTTGACCGCTGCGGTGTTCTTCCCAACACAGGAATATTAAAAGTTATTATATTGTGGTCACTATTTCCAAGCGGTCCAGTAACAGTTACCTCTTGGACCAGATCCTGCGTTCCAGTCAAGACTAGGTCGAGAATCGACTCTCCCCTTGTGGGTTCCTGTACTAGCTGCTCCAAGAAGCAGTCATTTAAGGCATCAAGAAATTTAATCTCTGAATCCCGTCCTGAGGTGACATGCACCCAATCAATATGGGGATAATTGAAATATCCTATTATTACTGTGTTTTTTATTTTGGTAGCCTCTCTAATCTCCCTTATCATTTCAGCATCACTATCACTGTCCTGGTTAGGTGGTCGGTAATATATTCCTAATGCCATATTCATATTAGAGGAATGAATTGTTATCCATAATGATTCTATGGAACATTTTGATTCCTTTAGGATTTTTACTTCATTTGATTCTATATTATCCTTCACATATAGTACCACTCCGCCACCCACACGACCTGTTCTGTCTTTCCGATATAATTTATATCCCGGTATGATAGTGTCCCACTGATTGTCCTCATTCCACCATGTTTCTGAGATGCCTATTATGTCAACTTCCTCCTTTGATACGAGGTACTCCAGTTCACCCATCTTATTAGACAGACTCCTAGCATTAGTGTAAAAGCATGTTAGAAAACTACCACTATTTATATGTCCGCCTTTCACAGACACATTGGATTTTTTTATGCACGATTGTTTCACATCTGATCTTGCCCATATATTATTTCCCATGTTCCCTATCTGACTAACTTCTAGGGAATCCCTATCTATGGAGCCTCATATAAGAGAAGTCTCCGTCCGATCCAGGTGCTCCCCCGCACCAATCGGCTTTCCCCCACCTCTTAGTTTAAAAACTGCTCTACGACCTTTTTAATGTTTAATGCCAGCAGTCTGGATCCACCTTGATTTAGGTGGAGCCCATCATTCCTGTATAGGGCTCCCCCTACCCCAAAAGTGTCCCCAGTTCCTAATAAATCTAAACCCCTCTTCCCTGCACCATCGTCTCATCCACGCATTGAGACTCTGAAGTTCTGCCTGTCTATCTGGCCCTGCGCGTGGAACTGGAAGCATTTCAGAGAATGCCACCAAAGATGTTCTGGATTTCAGTCTCTTTCCTAGTAACCTAAATTTGGCCTCCAGAACATCTCTTCTACCCTTCCCTATGTCATTGGTACCAACATGTACCACGACGACTGGCTCCTCCCCAGCACTGCCCATAAGTCTGTCTAGATGCCTCGAGAGATCCGCAACCTTCGCACCAGGCAGGCAAGTAACCATACGGTTCTCCCGGTCATCACAAACCCAACTATCTATATTTCTAATGATTGAATCCCCCACTACTAAAACCTGCTTCTTCCTAACAGCTGGAGCTCCCTCCCCCGGAGAAGTATCCTCGGCACGAGAGGATACAACATCACCCTCTGGAAGGAGGGTCCCAACTATGGGATGGTTTCCCTCTGCTCCCATTGACTGCTCTCCTTCCCTGAGCCTTTCATCCTCCGTAACAGCATCAGGACTGTCAGACTGGAGGTGGGACAGCCCTACTATGTCCCGGAAAGTCTCATCCACAAACACCTCTGCCTTCCTTAGCTCCTCCAGTTCAGCCACCCTGGCCTCCAAAGCACGCACTCGGTCTCTGAGGGCCAGGAGATCCTTGCATCGAGCGCACACATACGCCACCCACCCACAGGGTAGGTAGTCATACATACTGCACTCGACACAATAAACAGGATAGCCCCCACTCTGCTGCTGGGCTTCTGCCTCCATTTCCTACTCTAATTATATATGAGGGTTAATTAAATGTTTCAGATAGAGGTTGTTATAAAGGATTTAGTTTAAGGGCAATAGAAGTCACTGGCTCCCCCCAAGGTCCCCTCTCAAAACTCCCTCCTGTTAGCGAGCACCCGGTCGCAAAGCTCCCTGGTCGCTTACCAGCAGGGTTTAAGTGCTCGGCCTCCCTGATAGCTCCTCCCTCTGCCTACAGCTCAGCCAATCAGCACACGGTGTTTCAATTCAAACCTAATCAGCTTCCAACTGCCTGCCTGCCTGCCTGAGCACACGGCTCCCATTTCCTTGGGGGTCTATTTTGACCCCCCCCCCCTTTTTCTCCACCTTGGCAGGCCGGACCTTCATCTTTCCTGCTGCTGCTGCTCTCCCCAAAGAAGAGACGGTAAGGGGGCTGCTTTAAAGCAGCCCCTGGGGTTTTCCTCTCCCCACAGCCTGCCTGGTGCTGGGGAGGGGAGATTAGGGGCCCTTTCCATCAGGGCTCCTGGGTGGGGGGGCTGATGCAGCTCCTTTGGGGTGCTGAGGGCAGGGGGTGGCTTACCTCCCCCTAGTTCATCGGCCCTCACACTTCTCCTGCTGCTCCCTCTCCAAGCCCCGGTTGCTGTAGGGGCCTTTCCATTCTCGGCCCCACTGCTTGTCTCCTTGCCCTTCTCTGCTCTTCTGGGCCTTGCAGCAGGTACTGTGGGCCTGCTGCTCAGGTGCCTGTGGGTACACTGTTTCCCTTTCCCTCAGCAGTGTCTCCTCCCTCTTCCCGCCCTTGAACAGGCATCTTTTAACTGCCTGCCTTCCCACTCCACTGCTTGTCCCATCCACCCCTTTGGGTGCCAGTGCTTCCCCCCCCCCCCCCGCTTTCTTTTGTTAGGCGCTTGAGCTTCCCCCTCCTTTTAGTTACTCTTCCCACACACACAGCTTCACTTGTCCCCATGTCCTTTTAATGATTATTTACTCCTCATCTCCCCAGTGCAGCCGGAGGAGTCACTCTTTCCATTCTGTGCTGGGAGCTGTATTCCTTACACCTTTTCCCCTTCCCTTTCTTCTGAATTATCACCCTCCCACCCCACTTCCAGCCTAGTGGGGGGGAGTGGTAAATCTCCTTCCTCCCCTCCTCTTTCTCTCCCTGTTCCCTTCCCTGGTGTTTTTTTTTTTTTTTTTTTTTGGTTCTCCCCTAATTGTTTGTTTTGTCCTTTCCTCCCTACCCATGACCACAACGAAGGGGTTGTCGGATGACACCCCATGCAGAACCTTCCCCACCCCTCCCTAAAAACAACAACTCCTCTGAGGCTGCCGGGCCCCCCGTCACTACGGTAGAGGGGGCGGACATGGACGAGGACCCCGGGGCCTCGACCGCTTCTGCCGCGGCACCTCCGGCTACCATCAAGAATGCCCCCCTGAAGGGTAGGAAGGGCCTGGGGACCAAAAAGGGCAAGAGCCCCGCCCGGAAGGCAAAACCTCCTGAGGCGAGGGCTCACTCCCCGGCCGCGACCCACATGTTGGCCGCGGCTCCCCCTCCTTCCCGCTCCCCTGTTCCTTCCACCAGCTCTGGGGGCAACGGTGTCCCGGGCCCCAGGGCGTACGCCCAGGTGGCCGCCACCCCCCCGCCTGTCGCCTCCCAAGCCGCCTCCCGGAATACCATCCCCGGCGGCCGCGGCCCCTTTCCCACCCTGACCAGGAGGCACGGGGTCCGTTGTCGCCTGGTGGCGGCCTCGCCCCACGTGGAGACCTACGTGCGGGCGTTGGCACGCGTGGTGGGGCCCGCGGCCGTGGTGGCGGCCTCTAAGATGTTCGGGAAGGTGGTCTTCTTCCTGGCGTCCGAGGCCGCCGCCCAGAAGGCGGTGGAAAGGGGTTTGGCGGTGGGGGGAGTCCACGTTCCCCTCGAGCCTTTGGAGGACCTGGGCGTACGGGTGGTTTTGTCCTCTGTTCCTCCCTTCCTCCCCAATGCCGCCCTACTGCCTTTCCTCTCCACCCTGGGGAGGCTTCTGTCAGTCCTGAGTCCCCTTCCTCTGGGCTGTAAAGACCCGACCCTCCGCCACGTCCTTTCCTTTCGCCGGCAGGTACAAATCCTACTACTGCCGGCGGGACGTGGCGGAGAAGCCCTGGAAGGGTCATTTCTGGTGCCCCATCAAGGGGCCCGGTACCGGGTGTACTACACCATGGGGGAGGCCCGGTGTTTTCTCTGTCGGGCGACGGGGCACGTCCGAAGGGACTGCCCTCTGGCCCGGTTTGGAGAGGCACCCGGGACCCCCGATGCCCGGGAGGGCACCGGCCCTACCATCGCTGGTGGCCCTGACGGTCCGGACCCTGGGGTCGCCCCTCCTCCAACCGTGACCGTCGTCAATCCCGCTCGGGTTCCGCAGGGCCCAGACGAGCGTGCGGGTGCTGATGCTGCCACCGCCAAAAGCGGCAAGGCTGGGCCCGCGGAGGAGAGGGCGGCGGGGTCAGTGACGGGACTCGGGCAGAACCTACCTCGGGGGGAGGTATCCTTTTCCCCTGCTGCCCAGCCCCCATCTACCCTTGCCCCCCCGACGCTGCCCTTGTCCCCTGGCTCTTCCTCCATTCAGGCCCAGCCCTCTTCCTCCGAGGGATGGGAGCTCGCAATGGGGAAGCGCCGAAAGCGTGCTCGGCGTTCCACCCCGCCCTCTGAGGGGGAGGACAACCTCCCTGTACCCATGGGGGTGGACGCTGGGGCCATTCCACCCTCTGAGCCCGCAAGCGATTCACAGCACCACGAAGCGGTCGAGGTGACTGCGGCGGACGCGGGAGAGGTGAACACCTCCCTCCCGGGGTCCCTGCAAGAGGGGGTGTCCATGGAGGATGCTCCCACTGTTCCCGCCTCCACTGAGGGGGCGGCCGCTGACCTTGCCACCGACAGAGATCAGCACCTGGTGGCGGGCGTCGGGCTCGCCTTCCTCTCTCAGGAGGTGGAAGCTTTGGGGCTGACCCCGGCTGCCTCAGAGGGGGATCATCAGGTCCTGGAGGGACAACAACCGACCTCTCCTTCCCCTTCCGACCCGCTGCTATCCCTTCTCCCTGCCTCTGAGTTGCCCCGGGGTGCGACTGTCTGCCCGGCCATCGACAACACCTCGGCCGCGGCCGCGGAAACCCTTGAGGCTCTCAGCGGGCGGGAGATCCCGTTAATATCTGTCACCCCCGGCGCTGAGGCCTCCGGTGCTGCACTCTCTGTGGCACTGGAGCCCAGCGCTGGGGAGACTATTACTACCCCTACTGCTGCCATCGATTCTCTGCGCTGCGAGGAGGCACCGCACCCCGGTGCCTCCTCTGCTGAGGCATCTCGCCCTGCTCCTTCTCCTGCTCCCTATTCAAACGCCCTCTCAATCAAGTTTCCCACCCCTCTTCCTCCTCCCCGCCATTCTTGTCTCTTCCCTAATCCCTCACCTCTTCCTCCCCCTACTCTCCTTCCTCGTCTCCCTCCTTTTCCCGATCCCCTCCCTGAACTCTTTTCCTCCCCTTACTCTGTTACTGCTGCCCCTGGGGTTGCCACGTTTAGTCCAGACGTTGGCCCCCGGGAGGCGGTTTTCGTTTCTTCTGCTCCCAGCACATCTGGGGCTGATCTCTCTCCGCCACTGTCCTCTCAGCAGGGACCTCAAACGCCCTGCGTCCCCGTGCCGATGGGTCGCGGGGCTCACGGAGGGGTCTGGCCCCAAGGCGTTCGAGGGCCCGAGGCCCCGACGCCAGACGCGCTGAAGGGCGAGATGCGTGTTTTCTTGGAAGACATCCGTGGCTCCAAGAACAAGGTCGCTCTCGCCCTTCAGCGCTGGGGAGATTTTCATCTCATTTTGCAAATCGTCAGAGCCCTCTTGCGGGAGGGTAAAGGGACCGGGCGGCGGGGGGCCGCGGCTTACCAGCGGGTCCGCAGCTTCCGTGACGCCCTGCTCACTTTTGGGAATGGTCGCGGTTTGCTGCGGGGCCCGATGGGGGCCGTCGGCACTCCTGCCAATCAGGATCTTCCCCAGCCCTCTCGATGCCGCCGCTCATCTTTGCCACTCTGAACACCCGGGGCTGCGGGTCGGGCCTCCGTAGGTGTCAGGTCCTCTCCTTCCTCCGGAGGGGCAGGTACTCCGTCATATTCCTCCAGGAGACCCACACAGCTCCGGCCGCCGAGGCTAGCTGGCGGCTGGAGTGGGGGGACAGGGTTTATTTTAGCCACCTGTCGGCCCGTCAAGCCGGGGTGGCTACCCTGTTCTCCCCGAACCTGCAGCCCGAGGTGCTGGGGGCCGCCGAGGTCGTGCAGGGTCGCCTGCTGCATCTCCGGGTTCGGACGGAAGGGCTGACACTAAATCTCGTCAACATCTACGCCCCGACGTCCGTCCCGGAGAGGCTCCGCTTCTTTCGGCAGGCGTCGGCCTTCCTCGGCACTTTGGATCCTCGCGAGTGCCTGGTCCTGGGCGGAGACTTCAACTGCACCCTCGAGGAGCGGGACCGTACGGGGCTCGAGCAGTGCCCGGCCGCCGCGGACGTCCTCAGGGAGATAATAGACCATCACTCCCTGGTGGACGTCTGGCGAGACCTCCACCTGGGCGAGGAAACGGTGTTTACCTACGTCCAGGTGGCGGGTCGTCGGTCTTTCCACTCCCGGTTGGACCGCATTTATGTGTCTCGTCATCATCTCTTCCGGGCCCACTCCTCCGGCATTCGGCCGGCCCCTTTCTCGGACCACCACTTGGTGGCCGTACGGGCTTCTCTTTCCTCGGAGAGGCCGGGGCCGGCCTATTGGCATTTCAATAACAGCCTGCTGGAGGACGTGGGCTTCGTAGCGTCCTTCCGGGAGTTCTGGCTGGCCTGGCGCGGGCGGCGGTGCGCCTTTCCCTCGGCGCGGCGGTGGTGGGATGTGGGGAAGGTGCGCACGCGGCTCTTCTGCCGTGACTATGCCCGGGGGGCCAGCCGGCGGAGGGATGCGGCGATAGAGCAGTTGGAACGGGAGGTTTTAGAGCTAGAGAAGCGGCTGGCCACCGGCCCCGAGGATCCGCCCCTCTGCGGAGCGTACCGGGAGAAGCGGGAGGAGCTCCGGGCCCTCGAGGACCTTCGAGCCCGGGGTGCCTTTGTTCGTTCTCGCATCCGTCTCCTTCGGGAGATGGATCGAGGCTCCCGCTTCTTCTACGCCCTGGAGAAAAAGAGGGGGGCCAAAAAACACGTCCTCTGCCTTTTGGCGGAGGACGGCACCCCCCTCACGGATCCGGTGGAGATGCGCGAGAGGGCTCGCGCCTTCTACGCCTCTCTCTTCTCCCCGGATCCGACCGATGCCGACGCCCGCAGGGTTCTCTGGAACGAACTCCCGACGGTCAGCGCGGGCGACCGGGACCGGCTAGAGCTGCCTCTCTCTCTGGCCGAGTTCTCGGAAGCCCTCCGTCTCATGCCCACCAATAAATCCCCGGGCATGGACGGGCTGACCGTGGAGTTCTACCGCGTGTTCTGGGACGTCCTCGGCCCGGACCTTGCTAGCGTCTGGGCCGAGTCCTTGGAGAGCGGGGTCCTCCCTGTATCGTGCAGGCGAGCCGTGATCGCCTTGCTGCCCAAGAAGGGGGACCTCCGCGATCTGAGGAATTGGCGTCCCGTCTCGCTCCTCAGCACGGACTATAAAATTGTCGCCAAAGCCATCTCCCTGAGGCTGAAGTCCGTGCTGGCGGACGTGGTCCATCCAGACCAGACCTACACCGTCCCGGGCCGAACCATCTTCGACAACCTCTTTCTGGTCCGGGATCTCCTAGAGCTCGGGTGTAGGGACGGTCTGTCGTTCGCCCTCCTGTCCTTGGATCAGGAGAAGGCGTTCGACCGGATGGACCACGGGTACCTCCTGGGCACCCTGCGGGCCTTCGGCTTCGGGCCCCATTTTGTGGGGTTTCTCCAGGTGCTGTACGCCTCCGCAGAGTGCTTGGTCAAG
Source organism: Pelochelys cantorii (assembly GCA_032595735.1). Lineage (NCBI taxonomy): Eukaryota > Metazoa > Chordata > Testudines > Trionychidae > Pelochelys > Pelochelys cantorii. Next base: position 44,983,417 of record CM064329.1, on the reverse strand, counting down.
CTCAACTGGACCCTGACCGCACCGGTCAGCTTCGGGCGGGGAGTACGTCAAGGCTGTCCGCTGTCGGGCCAGCTGTACGCTCTGGCCATAGAGCCCTTCCTCCGTCTCCTTCGCAAGAGGTTGACGGGGTTGGCGCTCCGTGAGCCGGAGACGAGGCTGGTCCTGTCGGCGTATGCCGACGACGTGCTCCTCGTGGTCCAGGACCCGGGAGACCTGGCGCGGGTGGAGGCTTGCCAAGCCGTCTACTCGGCGGCCTCCTCCGCCCGGGTCAACTGGGTCAAGAGCTCTGGCCTGGTGGTAGGGGCCGGGTGGCAGGCGGGCTCCCTCCCACCCGCGCTTCAGGCCATCAGGTGGAGCGCGGGTCCGCTGCTCTATCTCGGCGTTTTTCTTTCTGCCACGCATCCCTCCCCGCCGGAGAACTGGCAAGGTTTAGAGGCCAGGGTGGTCGAGCGGTTGCAGAGATGGATGGGACTGCTCCGGTGCCTCTCCCTGCGTGGGAGGGTACTGGTACTCAACCAATTGGTCCTGTCCATGCTCTGGCACCGCCTCGGCACCCTGGTCCCGCCCCCGGGCCTCCTGGTCCGTATCCAGCAGCTCATGCTGCGGTTCATCTGGCCAGGACTGCATTGGGTCTCTGCAGGGGTTCTCCATCTCCCCCCGGAGGAGGGAGGGCAGGGCCTGACGTGTTTGCGCATGCGGGTTCACGTCCTCCGCCTCCGGGCCCTGCAGAGACTCCTATTTGATGCAGGTAGTCCGGCATGGAGCACGCTTGCGCACGCTTTCCTTCGCCGCCTCCGAGGGCTCCGATACGACCGGCAGCTCCTTTATCTGAGAGGTCTTCCGCGAGACCTCTCCGGGCTGCCGGCCTTCTACCAGGACCTCCTCCGGACCTGGAAGCTGCTTGCAGCGACCAGGTCCTTGGGAGCCACCGTGGGGGCAGACCTCCTCGCGGAGCCCCTGCTACACAATCCCCATCTACGTGTGCAGGCGGCGGAGTCCCCCTTGGTGCGCCAGAGGTTGGTCCTGGCAGAAGTTACCAGAGTCGGAGACCTCCTGGACTACGACCGGGGAGACTGGGTGGATCCTCAGGCGCTCGCCCAGCGCATGGGGCTCTCCACCCTACGTACTCCCCGGCGCGTACTTCAGGAGGTGAAGGACGCTTTGCCGCCCACTGCTCGGGTGTACCTAAACAAAGTCCTGCGAGAGGGTGCACCCCGCCCACCCCTTACCCCCGGCCCTCCCGATCTCTCCATCGGCCCCCAGCCCCGCGTACCTTCCCGACCTCCTCCCCTTCGTCACCTGAGCCGGCTGCACTCGCTGCAGCCAGTCCCCTTCCGAACCGCGCCAAAGAGTCACCTGTACACGCTCGTGCTTCACACGCTCCACTTCCCCACCCTCGTGTCCCGCCCAGACACCAAGTGGCAGGACCTCCTACCATCAATAGAGGGTGGGGAGCCCCGGTGGGCCAGCCTCTATTCGACCTTGGTTCCACGACCCACCGGGGACATCTGTTGGAGAGTCCTGCACGGCGCGGTGAGCACGGGCGTGTACTTGGCGCGGTTCACCCCCACCCCCGAAACGTGCCTCTTCTGTGGCGTGAGGGAGACCCTGGCGCACATCTACCTCGAGTGCGCCAGGTTACAGCCCCTCTTTCGGCTCCTCCAGAACCTTCTGTTGAGGTTCTGGCTGCATTTTTCCCCCCACTTGTTAATTTACACACACCCCATTCGTGGCCCCACAAAGTCGCGGGACCTCCTGGTCAACCTCCTCCTGGCAATTGCCAAATCAGCAATCTATAAAACCAGGGAAAAGAGGTTGGCTGGGGGAGGGGCCTGCGACTGTGGGGCCTATTTCCGTTGCTGTATCCGCTCACGTATCCGGGCAGAGTTCCAATGGGCAGCGTCCGCTGGCTCTCTCGAGATCTTCGGGGAGCAGTGGGCGCTGTCCGGGGTTCTCTGCTCGGTATCCCCATCCGGCTCCCTCGTTTTAGCCCTTTGACCCTCACACCCGTCCCTGTTTTTTCATTATTTGTCCCCAGTAATTAGTTGGTTCTCCTGGGTTCTGTGGTCCTCCCCGCAGGCTGGGGGGAGGTCCTTTTGATGTGGGCGGGCTAACGCCCGCCCACCTCCCGGACACCAAATAGTGCCTGAGCACACGGCCTTTCAAACAAACAAACAAACAAACACACTCAGCTCAGCACTCCAAACGCTCCAAACAAACAAACAAACTCCAAACAAACAAACTCCAAACAAACACACACAAGCCCAAAACCTCCAAATATAAGCAGCCACTTACCCCAAGGTGCTTTAGTTTGCTCCTTCCTTCTCCTCCTCCAGGAGAGCCTCTCAAAACTCCCTCCTGTTAGCACTCACCCTGTTCGCGAGCACCCGGTCGCAAAGTAAATAATGTATTATTTACATTAATACGTGTATCGAGCATTTCAGCTTACAATCATACCTATCACTCCTTGCTTAAGCAGATTTGTAAGTATTACTTCCATGCTCTTTTGTGGTAGCACTTGGTGGAACATTCTAACTCCTACCACTGAGCAAGTGCGTCTTAGTCCCCAAAATCTCTTCTAAAGGTAACCATTAATCGATGCCCAGGGGTAACCGCCTATTTAACCACACTTAGGATAACTTATACTTTCTTTAATATCTTATAGGATGCAAGCCTGGAGGTTTCTTGCATTACGACTGACTATAAAGAAAGCAACTAAATATAATGAAGATAAATAAGTGAATATAATAAAGACAAGCTAGCCCTACGGGCTACAATTAGGTCTTTCCAGATCATCTTACTTTAGTTTCTTTGTGCTCGGAGATTGTTGCAATAATTAGTTCTTCTCACCTGCAATGTATTTTACTAACCGTGAATCTTCACAACATCCTGGAAAGAAGGGAGTTGTTATAGGGAAACCATATTAAAAAAGGTAAGATGGGTTGCAGGAGGGCACAGCAAGAATCAGTGTCAGCATTGTAACATGGCACTTCACAGTTGGAGTACTCTGCTCAGGCCAATACATCACACTTTACAGCTGAATATTTATGCAGAGCACCTGTAATCTCTGGGCATAGTACCCATATTTTAAAACATATTATGAAGCTAAGTTGCCATCATCCACAGTAGAATTCACCAAGCCTCAAAAGTAAATTCACTCCACACACCCTCAGAAAAATCCTTCAAGAAGAGGCTTTTCCATGTGCCCTCCAGGCCAACAAATCTGGAGTCCATTGGGCCAAGGGTGGTGGGAATTAATTTCAATTAAAGGACAATTAAATTGCTTTTGTTTGGTATTTAATATATTTGCACTAGTGTCCCCAGCTGACAGTAGGGTCTCATTGTTCTATGTGGTGCAGAGCCAAAAAGCAAATGTGCCCTGAACAGCTTACAATGTAAATAGACAAGACAAAAGGGTGGGGAAGAGGATCATTCTCTGTTGTTTTGCAATGGAGGCACTAAGGAATCAAGAGAATAAGTGTCTTGATCAAGGTCATCCAAAGCCTCTTTTGGGGTGAATAAAAGCTCCTTCATCCCAATCCAATGCCTTAATAACATGACCACTCTTCTTGTCCTTTGCTGAGCACTACCAATCCTGAGATCCACAAATCTAAGAACTCTGTCAGCCTGCCCACCTTGCATTATCTCAACTGCTGTGATTGGTGTACAACAGTGGTCACCAATCTACTGGTAGATTGTGGTGCCTCTGACAGGTGATCCTGACTGGTTTGGCCAAGAGATTATTGAGCTCAGCACTTCAGCTGCACCCCCCCCTCCCCCGCCCAAGACTGCTTCACATCTCCTGCCCTTTGCCTTGGAACTTTTCTCCTCAGGAGCCTCCTGCTTTTCTGTGCAGGGCAGGGAAGGGAAAGGAGGGTGCTGATGTCACGGTGCCCCCTCCTTTCCCACCCTGTATCCTATCTCCACAGAACAAAGAGGGGTCACAGCAGGGCTTGGGATGGATGGAGTTTACTGGCTGCTTTTGGGAGTGGCGCAGGGCCAGGGCAGGGGTGAGCCTACCTTAGCCCCACTGCACCACCACCTAGGAGCCACCTGAGGTAAGCAGGGCCAAGCTTGTGCGCACATCCTGAAACCCTACCCCAGTCATGAACCCCCTTCTGCACCCCAAGCCCCTACCTGAGCCCCGAGCACCCCAGCATCCAAATGCCCTCCCAGAGCCTGCACCTAGAACCCCCTTTGGCAACCCAATTGCCTGCCCCAGGCTCAACTTAGAGCCCCTCTCACACTTCAAATCCCTTAATCCAAGACCAGAGCCCGAACCCCAACCCTGTGCCCCAGACTGGTGAAAGTGAGGGAGTATGGGGGAGGGAGGGCAGATGGAATGAGCAGGGTCGAGGCCTCAGAGAAGGGGCACAAAGGAGATGGGGCAAGGGTATTTGGGTGTGAGGTAGATCTTGGGTTGCACTTAAATTCAAAAAAAGTGATCTCGTGCCTACAAAGGTTGGAGACCACTAGTGTACAAGGATGCAAACCTTGGGTTTATACCTAGAAATGAAGTGAAAACCAGACAATCTCTGGAGCATGGGTGTAATAATATCCTTCGTGAAGCATGCCTGCCCCACATTGTGCAATAGCTGAAACTCGAGTAGAGTGATATCTACATTTAGCCCATCGCAGTAATCCATCTGGATGCGCCAAAGCATGTAGGATTGTGGCATGGTTTATATAAAGTAATGGTCCCAGCCTCCTAGGCGCAATCATCTTGTTTAGGATTTTACTTCCTGTCACTGAAATATAGGGATGGAAGGGCCCTTGAGCAGCTATCTCTAGACTATTCCCTGACAGAAAGGCAGGGACAAGTAAACCTAGAACATCCCTGACAGGTGTTTGTCTAACTTGCTCTTTAAAACCTCCAATCATGGGGATTCCACAGCCTTCCCTGGAAGCCTATTCCAGAACTTAATGAACCTTATAGTTGGCAACTCTTTTTTTTCTAATATCTAACCTAAATCTCCCTTGATGCAGATTAAGCCTATTACTAGTTGTCCTGTCTTCACTGTTCTCCATGTCCAACCTATCACCATCCTCTTCATAACAGCCTCTAATATATTTGAATACACTTATCACCACATTTCCCCTCAGTTTTTTTCTTAAAGACAAGATTTTTTTTTAAACTTTTTCTGATAGGTCAGATTATTCTAAACCTTTCATCATTTGTATTGCTTTTCTTTAGACTCTCTCTAATTTGTCCATCTTCCCTAAAGTGTGGCGCCCAAAACTGGACACAATGATCCAGCTGAGGCCTCACAATGCCAAGTACTGTGGAACGATTAATTCCCATGTCTTACATACACTATTTGCTGTTAAAACACCCTGCAATTATATTAATCGTTTCTGCAGCTGCATCACAGTGTTTGCTCATATTCAGTATGTGATCCACTATAACCCCAGGTTCTTTTCTGCAGAACTGCTGACTAGGCAATTGTTCTCCTTTTTTTTTTTTTAGTTGCACATTTCATTTTTTTTTTCCATCTATAAAGTAGTTTGGACTTGTGTTTACTGAATTTCATCTTGTTGATTTCAGATGCATTTGGCATTTTGTCACAGTGTTTTGAATTCTAATCCTGTTCTCCAAAATGCAGGTGTCCCTTCCCAGTTTGGTGTCATCTACAAATTTTATAAGCATTGTCTTCATACCATTGTCCAAGTCATTTGTGACAATGTTCAATAGCAATTGACAAACACACGAGGAACCTCACTAGATACATACTTCCAGTTTGGCAGCCAACCACTGATGTCTACTCTCTGGCTAACTGTGGTTTTTGAGTTGTGCACCTACTTCACAGTAATTTCTATTACACTACATGTCCCTAGTTTGCTTGTGAGAATGTCATGTCAATAGCTTTATTAAAATAAAGATAAATCATACCTTCAGCTTCCCCCCCCCCCCATCTACTAGGCCAGCAATCCTCTCAAGAAAGATCAGAAAAATCTGGCAAATGTATTTTTGAAAAAATCTATGTTGGCTATTATTTCTCACTAATCCTCTAGGTGCTTGCAATAGATTATTTAATAATTAATTCCAGATCTTGTTTGGTATTGAAGTTAGGCTATCTGGTCTGCAGTCCCCCAAGTTATCTGTGCTATTTCTTTTAATGAAAGGTACTATGTTCATCCCTTTTCAGTGCTTTGGGGCCTCAGCCTTCCTCTGTGCATTTAAAAAATAATTACTATGGTTCTGAGATTGCTTTAGCTAATTCCTTAAATACTCTAGGTGGAATTTTGTCGGGCCCTGCCCATCGGAATACATCTAATTATTTAAATATTCTTTAACCTTCCCCCCCGCCCCCCTATTCTGGCCTGCATTCTTTCCCTCTTATTATATTTATTGTGCTAAGTATTATGTAACAATTTAACTTTTTTAGTGCAGACTGAAGCTAAATACTCATTAGACACGTCAGACTTCTTGGTGTCCTCTGTTAGTAGCTTTCCTTCTAGCTAAGCGTAGGATGTGTGTTTTTGATTGTCTCTCTTACCCTGAATGTATTTATAGAAGGGTTTTTTTGTTTGTTTTTGTTTTGTTTGTTTTTTTGCAGCCTTCACTAGGGATAACACATTTTGTTTAACCTTTCTAGTTCTGTCCCTACGTGCTTGCACTATACTTTTGTACTCATCTTAGTGATTTCTCCATTTCTCTGTGTTTCCACCTTTTATAAAATTCTACCTTTTGGATTTTCAGGTCACTGAAGAGCTTCTGATGCAGCCATAGTGTGCATCTACACAGCACCCTTACCTCGAAATGAGTTACACAATTTGCACTACACAAATTGCGTAGCTTATTTCAAGGTTAAGTTTGAAATTTGGCACTTTCTACACAGCGCCAAATTTCGAAATAAAGCACTATTCTGAAAGGTCCCTTAACCCTTGTGCAATGAGGTTTACAGGGTCATCGGAATAGTGAACCTATTATATTTCTTTATGACGGGCTTGCTCTTAAGACGCGGATTAGCAGTGTAGGTGTAGCCATATTGGTCTCTTACCATTTTTCCTAAATCCAGATCTGAAGGAAAGAGTTTTCTATCCTCTAGTCGCTGAATTCTCTTTACTGCATACACTGTCTTACCACCACCTAACCGTAGCCACTCATTGATGTAATTCAATCTGAGTGTGATAACCAGGTGAGGTGCTCTGCTTACTACTTTATTTTTCTTGGAGAAGGAAGTGAGGAGGATGTGAGAGGAAGAGACATTTTAAATAAGACACTTTTTATACACAGAATATATATATATGCTGTTTGCTTATATGTGTGTAATAGATAAACCACGTGCATGTGCACATACCTCTTTCTCACAAGCTCTGCTCCATGCAATGCAGAAGTCCAATTTCTACTCCAGTGCTCAACCAGAGTCGTCTTGTTGTCCCCACTATACAACTAACCTGGGAAATTAGGTTGACGGGGATTCCTCCTGCCTTCCCTTCATTTCACAATCCCCATATGACCAAATATACCTATGGTCCTTTGAGAGGATTAAGAAGAACCTGAAGACTGGATATACTGGATATACTCTTTATAAATAAATGGTGTCTCTTTCACTAAATAATTCCTGTCTGTTGGATTTTTACTTGGTAACATTTTCTCATAACAAGCCAGAGACTCTGATTCAATTTTATGTTATAATTGATATGGAAATTCTCCTGTGGTCAAGGAAAATGTCTGGTCAAATGAAGAAACATGTAAGTATGGGTTAAATAGCTGTTAGGAGCATGAGTGCCTGACCAATGATGCAGAAATCTCTTCTACTGGCTTCCACCTGATCCCACATCTCCTGAATTCCATTGTTTCTCCTGGATTTCCCTGAAGGACTTAAATTTCCCTAATACCGTGTCTTTTTACAGTGAGGATTCCTGGATTTGGCAATTCTGAGGGTGCATGTACACAGCACCCTAAACTGAAAATAAGATACACAATTTGTGCTATGCAAATTGCGTATCTTATTTCTAATCTATCTTGAAATTACGTGCAATTTTGAGCCATTCCTTATCCCTCATGCAAAAGGGCAAAATAGCATGCCCGTTACTTTGAAAAATATTTCAAAATAACGGGCAGCTTGTGTAGATGTGGAGCAGCTATTTTGGGATACCTCCGGCATCCTGAAATAGCCGTACAGTGTAGACATACCCTGAATATGAAAGCGTCTGCTGCTGAATGACCTAGGTTAAAGCAAATTAAGGCTGTTGAACCCAGAAATTATGCAGTCTGGTTAATAAACAGCAGCCACTTCACAGAGGCAAAAGTAATTAATGCTTTAAAGATTTACCAGACTCTTCATTATCAGGGTGTAATTAGCTAGAGTGAGAGAAGTAAAATATCTGAAAAGGTGAGACTTCCACTTTAAAAGGGCAAGACTTTTTTGTGGACAATCACACCCTTCAGATAACTTGGTATTACAAAATTCATGTAAGGTCTGGATCTTGAAAGGAAGACTAGCCTGTGAGGGACAGGATGTGCTGAGCAGCTTGTAGAATCTAACCCAGAAACAGGTTTTTAAACCTTGCTGAATCCAGAAATGTACAAATCTATATAGAAAATGGGGGATAAAAGGTAATTAACAAGTTGCTGCATGTCTTCTATTTTTGGCTTTAAATGCATGTTCTCACCTGTATTCATTCTCTTTTCTATAAAAATTAATCTATATGTGCAATTGCATTTTCTTCAAATATGGAATTCTTTTCTAAAACATTATTAACTCAATGCCCAGGATGGGCAAAGTTTGTTTTTAAATCACTGACAAGTTTAAGGTCTGACATCTTGCAACCTTGCAGAGCTGGACATGGGAGCTTTTTAAAACTGGAGAGAGAAATTTCCCAGGTTTGCTGGTTATATTCATTTGAGTTGACCCACATAACTCTCTTGAATAATGTGGGTTATAACCTCCAATAAGTTCTTACGCTACCACATGTCTATGGTTGTGCATCTGTATACATGTTTACTCTAATGAAGCAACTGTTCATATGTACATGTAGTCTGGTGCCCTTCACCATGTGAAAGTGAACATTCTTATACATCTAAAAATACACTCATGTAAATCATCCTTATAAAATTCACATTAAATGAAATATGAAGATTGATCAATCAAACACGTACAAGACAATAAATTCCAAAGTTTAGTGTTAACCTAGTCGCGTTGCACATCTTGTATAGTGTTACATTATATTTAATAAGAAATTATTGTATTTGCTCTAATTTAAACAAAGAAAATGGAAAAATACGCAGTTAATGATAACTAAAAAAAACCCTTCACTGTTGGAATTTACTGTTATGGGACCACAAATAATGTTGAACATATGTAGTATGAAAGACAACTTTTGGCCTTTAGTTTAAAAGAGGGAGAAAGAGAAAATAATGTAAATGAATGTAGAAGCTTCAGGCTGCTTTCTCTGAACAGGCTGAATAGCTCTGTTCTGCAGTAGAAATGCTGCAGAGAGAGAGAAAGAGATTTGATATTATTCAGGCTTCAGTTGTTTTTCTGTTTCAACGAGAACTATAAAACAAATAAACAATAAAAAACAAAGCCAAGCTTTAAGTTTTTCACATTAGTCAGTTTTGTGTTTACAGGTATGTCACCCACCAGTTGTATGAAAAATGGAGTAGTGTTAGGGAATTGTGTTTCTGGTGTGGCATGCTTTCTTTGCCCAGGTACACCACAATAGCCCCAATTACTTTTGCTTATGCTTCCCAGGCACCTATCCACCCCTATCCCAACCCGAAATGACGACACAACCTTTAAGCTAAGATCAACAATGGAAAAGTTCAGCCAAAATCAGATAGCTAAGGAACAGACAAAAATGTATAACTTGTAAACTAGAATTAATTTTATTATGAAGGTGTCTGTGTGTCTTTAGACATGGTTGAGTACTGGTGAATCAATTTAGGTGTAGGTGTATGTATTTTAAAATCCTCTTGGCCTATGGTGCATGCTAATATCCATCTAAGCCCACGTTTACATTTGTTTCTCAAGGGTAGGTTATCTAGCCATGATTTTAATTGTATATATAATGTATGTTTGTTGTGTTACACACATTCAAAATCTCTCCCCTCTACTTTTCTCCTGAGAGAGTGGACAGCTTCTCTGCAGCTACAAATATCTGCTTGTGTGTGTTTCTCAACCTCTTCATGCAGTTTCATTATCTGAAAGTCTAAGCCAAGGATCCGAGGTTTTTCTGTATTTATTTGCTTATCTGTGAGGAGGGAGCAGGGGGAAGTGAAGCGATTGAGGACAAGATCAATTACTATTTTTCATCTTTGACAAAGTAATTAAGATGGTAGTGACTTGTTAATTCAATCCAAATGTCTTCTGCAGTGATGGATGCAGATTTACAGGCAGTTCTGCGCCAGTGTAGGGAAGCGATTATCACTCCAAACAGGGGACTGGAGTAGGGAATAGCTCCAGGAGGACGTGTCTTCTTTTTTAAAAAGACTGCGGTTTTCTGCCTTGCACAGCATGAGTGAGTGAGAGACAAGTGCACCCAGCTCTATGCACATGGCAAGCTCTGCAATATATGTAGATCTGAGCACAATCTGCATACACACAGACACACTCACAGAGCAGAGGGCATTTTAAGCACCCAGATGCCCACAGGGAAATGGATACATGCCATCCCTTATATGGCCAAACGTTATTTTAAATTAATCAGCCAGAGCAGTTTAGTGTGTTCATAACAAAGTTCATTGTTTTTAGAAAAAGAGAACACTAATTTAGTTTGTGTGAATTTCATATCAAGACATGTTCATGAAATTTCATTATATGTTGTTGTTAAAATGTTTCCAAAGATTTTAGGCATAGCCTTCCATCAATAAAATCCTTTGCTCTCTTAAAACTACTTAATCAAACAGAAGTAAAGAATCAAACAAAAGTAAAAGGGAAACTTATTTGTCCAGCTATCAGGAAGAAAAGGAATGTTGTCCCATTTAAGGGATCTCTTCGTGCGGGGCGGGGGGTGTAAAAGAGTAGTGGGGATAGCTAGAAAGAATAGGAAGGGCACGTCTACACAGCAGGGGAAAGTTGAATTAAGCGACACAACTTCAGCTACGTCAATTGCGTAGCTGAAGTAGAAATAGCTTAATTTGGCTTTTGGTGCTGTGTACACAGCAGGAAGTTAAGGGAAGAACACTCTCTTCCTTCCACTTCCCTTTCTCCTTGCGAAATGAGGTTTACAGGAGCTGGAGTAAGAAGTCCTCCAGCTTGACATAATTTTGAACTAATGGCTTACTATGTAGACACGCTCTTTATTTTGGAATAATGTTAGTTATTCCAAAATAACACTGCTGTGTAGATATACCCAAAGATTTTGAAAGCAAGTTTTTTATACTACATCAATTAAAATGTGTATTTTAGAGAAAGGTGGTCTTGTGAAGAATTTATTTTAAAAAACTATGTCTGAAAATCCAAACATTTAAGACTTAAAGCTGAGTATTCAGATTGTGCATCTAAATATCTATGCAAGGATTTTTTTGGAGATGTGATTTTTCTAACCTTAACCAACAAACTAATATTTAAAGCAAATTTTAAACTAAGGTCCTGTAGCCTTAGTAATGCACAACTGTTTGTCAGCTAATTGAGGGTTGGCACATGCCTGTTTCATTACCACTTAATGGCTCTTTCACAGGTTCAATGTTATGCCAGTAGGTCGGGCAAGCGGGCAGGCTTCTCACTTTTCGTCATCAGATCCATTTCCTGTGAAGAGGCACCAGTCTGCCAGCAGCAACAGCCAGCTGTGGGAGCCTTCAGGAAGGGTCAGAAGAGGGGTGGGAAGTAGAGGCAGGGTTGAGCACTAAGACCCAGGGAAGGCGTTGCCTCCCCTTGCCTCTTGTACCCCCGCCCAAAGTTGAGACAAGGCAGGAGTGCCCAGCCCTGGTTTCTGGTCACCTCGTGTCCAGTAGGCTGGCGCAGGGGAGGGGCCTGTGTGTGAGGGATGCGGCCTGTGTGTGAGGGATGCAGCTGCAGGCTGAAGAGAGGGGGGCGGGGATTACACGCTGCACCTCACACTTGCGCTGCCCACCCTCAACCGCGTTGTTCAGAATCACGGGGGCGCCAGGTCCTACCTCTGCCCGCTCAGGCTGCAGCCCTTGGCTGGGGGGGGGGGGGGCTTTGCAGCGAGAAGGAAGGGCTGTAGCTGAGCTCTGGTATCCTATACCTGCCCTGCCTTCGTCAGCCCGCACCAGGCAGAGGTGGAGGAAGGAAACGGTCCGAGCAGTTACCCTGGCTGCTTCCCGCCTCTCAACCCCACCACCCCCAGCAGGAAAGCGGCGCCTGCGGAGGAGGCGGGTCTCAGGACTGCAGAGGGTGCCGCTCACGAGTGCTTCGCTGGCTGTTTTTCCCTAAAGGGGAGTGATACGTCAATGCTGACGCGCGGGGTCCGCTCTTGCAGTCACGCACTGGGCCAGCTCAGCAACATTTCTCAAGTTGGGCGCTGGAGACTTTCTCCCCAACCTTAACTCTTCCCGCCCCAAAGCCAGGCGGGAAATCACGGCCACGGCTGGGGGCAGGAGGCTGGCGTGGACGAAGGAACAGGCACATGACAAGGACCCAACTAAGCCTCATAGGCTCCCGGCCTGGGTCCAGGCTCTAGCAGCTGGTCTTTAGTGTAGGTAGAGGTTTACAGGGGTTTGCTGGTTTGGCTTCGACCAAAGACCACTTCGAGTGGGATCAGCCTTTGGGATCTGTGGGCACAGAGAGAAAATCCCAGTTAATTAAGGGTCTGACCGAGCGCCTGTTAGTTCTACGAACTCAACCTGGGCTCGCTTGGGAACTCTTGGGCAGTTGGTGACTGATCCAGTGGGGAAAGGCTAAGTTGCACGAAAAACTCAAGGCTCTTTTGCTTCGGGCTGGTCCCCCTTTATTTTTCGTTTTGTAACGATCACTTAGTGTTCACTTATTTCTGTTAGACCCTTCCTGGCTGAGCACATGCGTCGTTCTAGGATGGCGCCAAAATATTCTTTCATTTTTTTTCCCTCGCACCTTTTTAATTTGAATTAGTTTTCTTCCTGATAGGGTGTGCCTACGCTGCACCATAAATCAAAATAAGATGCAGAACTTGAGCTCAACAAAGTGTGTATCTTTTTTCAATGTTATTTCGAAATAGCTTATTTCACAATTTGGCAGTCTACACAGCACTTATTTTGAAATAAATTGCTATTCCAGAATGTCCCTTACTCCTCAAGGAATGAGATTTACAGGGAGGTAGGAATAGTGAGCCCATTATATTTCGAAATAATGGGTGCACTCAAAAGATACTGAATAGCTATTCCAAAATAATATCAAAATAAGATAGGCAATTTGCATAGCTCAAATTGCGTCCTGCTTCTTGCTTTCCTGTAACTGAGAAACAAAGGTGCATTTTCCCTTCTGAGAAGTCAAACATGTAGTTAGCATCCATCTCACTGCAGATGAAACAGGAAAGATGAAGAACATTTCAGAAATTGGAATTCGTGTCCTTTAAAAACAAAACAAATCAACGCTGTTTCTGGAGATCTGTGGGTATCTGGAAAAGACACTCAGTTCCTGCTAACCAAAATACTCCTTGGATTGCCACCTTGTCACTTTTAATTTAGTCTTTGAATGTAAAGGTGGTGTTATAATCGGAAAGGGAAAGGTAACCGAACTAGCAATTCCCTGCCTTTGAACAGGCTGTTCTGCAGTTAAATATACACATGCTGATACAGAAATACTGACAACATCAGAGACAGAGACTAAGATACTGTGAAAATAAAAAACTAGATTCTACCCTCACTTCCCACTATTGTGAAAGAACTATAACGGGGGGAAATGCTAAATACAGATAGTTAAAATTAAGTCTGTGTGGTGAGTTGAAATATGCTTGTTTTAAACAACAACGGAGCGAAGGCTAAGCCTCTGCTTCAAAATTCTGCCTCTTTCATTTGAAAGTTTTGGTAGGTGGGAAAACATTTCCACGAAAAAGGCCATTCTGTGTTCTTAGTGGCCAGCCCCCTACCTCCCTCACCTTGTGGTGCTTTTTTTATATATTAGCCCCGCAGATGAATTTCTGCCCATGGCTGCAGTGAGAAGGTGCATTTCAAAGACCCGTTGTGAGTTATAGCTGTGTGATGGGCAGTCCCTTACGTGTCTAGCGCTGGGCTACTGCCTGAGACTCCTGGGCAGAGCTGGCTGCAAGGGAGAAGAGCACTTAAATCACCTGGCCAGGCACTAAGACTAATGACAAAAGGCAGTAGGTAGTTTGGAAGTAAAGTGTGTTAAGGGTTAGTTTTTCTAGTGAAATCCCGGGTTTGTTTTCTGTAGAAGGGATGTTGCAGTAGTTTTTTTTTAAATGTTATTTTAAAGTTGTATTTGTTCCTGATTGACTACAGATGACCATAGCATAAAGTCTAGAGAGGTGCATGGTCACAGAGGGCTGATATTTTCAAATGGAAGGGCAAGAGTGTTGGTTAAGACACATCGAGTTTTGTCAAAAAGTAGATGTTATGATTACTTAAGTTTCAAAGCATTGACACCTTGTGCTCAAATGAATTAGACTGCCTCCCAAAGCACCCACTTAGGAGTGATTATTAAACACATTGATGGAGCCCTGCACTGGAAAATCAATTTTATCACCAACTTAATATCTTGACTTTTAAATGGGTTTTTGTCTTGCTTTCAAAAGGACATCATCTAAACTGCATTGAAAGTTGTATTCCACCCCCTTCCCTCCCACCCAACTGCAGTGAAGAATCTTGATGGAAATAAATATTTCTTTCCTGAGATGCTTGACTTTGTGTGGTGTTCTCATTTCGATTTGTTTAGGTGAGGCTTTCCCTCCGGGAGGGGCAGTAATAACAAGCACTGTAAACTGTGATTGTCTAAAGCCATTCTTAATATTACTATGTATAACAAGGTTTTATCGTAGGATGTATGGTCAGATACAGAAATCTAGGGACTCGGAATAATGAATGCTGGATCAAAACCAATAATAATGTGAAAGAGAGAGGGGGATGAAAGGCTGCTTCCTCTTGGCTCTTCTGCTGTGGGTGCTATAGGACGTGCTTCTCACATGTTCCTCCTAATTACTAGCAAGAAAGTTCTGCTCTTGCCAGTTCCTGCTAGGGCTGGTTTAGTAGTCAGCCCCATATGAATCACAGTGAACACGCAATCCCACTCCTACCTGAGTGACAGCTAGCCGGCGCTCTGGCTTCTTCTTGTCCCTTTAAAATCTGAATCCAAGGGTAATGATTTATCAAACTCTTATTATCAAGAAAATGTCAAACGAAGGGCACCTTGCTCTGCACTGACGCAAACCCAATCTTTCCCAAGGAGGTATAGAAAGCTTTGCTCTTGGCTGGACAAAATTCAGTCTATCAATCGCCTGTACTGCTGTTTTTACCTCCACTAGTTCAATCTGTTGCTTTTTTAAGACATGGTAAGTGCTTGTTTTCCCGTCTTTGAGATGTGTTGGTGGTGCGGGGGGTTCTTTAGCGTTTGTTTTGACTATACTCTGTGTAGTATCTATTTGTTATTTTCACGTATTATTTCATGTAGAGAGTAACAACCATGCAAAGTATTCTAGATTGTGGATGAGGGGGCTATTTTCAAAAGGGGACTGTCCAAGGTGCTGAAAGGCTACTTTCTGCGATGGGGAACGCGTTCCTCAAACTAACACGTAGCCAATGTAAGAGAAGAAAGAGCAGGTATTCAGAAACGTATGTACTTCAGAGCTCAGTAAAAATACTATCGAGTTCCATGCAGTTGTTTCATTAGCTGACATTGTATGGGCTTGGAGATTGGTAAAGATAAAAAGGGTACATACAAAGGAAATTGCATGGGACAATTCTGTTCCTTTTGAAATGTGACAGTGTATAAAAAAAAGAAGCATTCATTTTTAAGTAGGATTTTTTTAAAAAAGATGAGATTTAGCAGCTAGTATGTTTGTAACTAAGCACAATTGACCTTATTTTCGGAAAATGTAGATCTTCCAGAGCAGTATGGTTTCCTAAAGCTTAGAATATTGCCCTATTTTAGACTAACAATCTAGCATTTGTTGTGATATAGAATATCCCTTTTATTAGTTGTCTTATCCGGTATTTAGAATATATCTAATAACTTTACTGGGAATATCGGGCATGCTAACCAATACTATTCCGTTTGGTTCCAGCATCTCTAGCTGCCTACAGGGCAGCTTGTTTATTGCCTATAAAAAAAGCCAGTGTGCATTGTTGAATGACAGAAAGGAAATGGGGCGTAAAATTAAAGAATCTTTCTGCAACGGTGATAGGGGAAGGGAGCATTTTACAGTCGTGATGTGAAATCCAACAAGGTTTGGAGGCGCCGAGCTGTGGAAACATTGTATAGAATTACAGGTTTGCAGTCTCTATTATTTTTTCTCTCACGGTTATCTTTTCAGAATATTAGCGCTTTAATGTGATAAGGTTGCTGAAGAGAGAGCCGTGTAGACTGAAAATACTGCAAACCCTTCCTAAGGACTGCTAGCAGCAAAACTGCATCACAATTTGATGCACAGTGCTTATTTGTGAAGTCTCAAAAAGAATCCCAGCGCGTGCTCTGGTGTAAAGTATGTTATGTTGTCATTTTAGGATTACGCCAGTCCAAAGGATATGAACAAGCAGGTTGCCAACAGCCCTGAAACAGTTGCGCTGGGACAAATTGAAGGTGCGGGAGTTCTAGCAACCAGCCCCGAAAATGAGCAGCAGAACCTACCTTCAAAAGCCCCGTCCCAGTTGGCCAAGGTCTCCAGATCGCTCTCCAGCGACAACAAAATCGCTCTGTCTGAAGAAGCCAAGCCAAATGATTGCGAGAGGACCAAAGTCGGGATCTGCAAGCTCAGCAGCACCCCCATCCAAGCCAACTCCACCACCCGAAAGGATTCTGCAGAAACCTTCCCGCTAAAGAATATCCCCAGTGCAGGAAACCAAGGGCAAGCCAGTATCCCTCACTGCAAAATCCCCCCTTTGCAAAGCACAGACGCGGGAGCTAATCAAAGTCTTGGGAAGAGCACGCTGGAGCAAAACAATGCCAACACCGGTTGGGTGACCCTGAGCCCGAGCACCGTGGTTTTGGGCACAGATGGGAACACTTCTGTTCTGCCTGGGAGTGTGAACGGGGTAAGTTATTTCCCTGTCGCCTTCCCCTCCGGGAAGCGAACCGGGTGAATCCCACGTGTTCTGATGCCGTTGAGCAAAGCTCGCTAAAGTATCGATGCATTGTGAGTCCTAAATGCCTAACACACAAACAAGATTAATTGGGGCAGAGTCCAAGGGGATAACTACCTCTCAAAAGGGCCCTTTCTAGGAAGACAACGGCGTGGCTGAAATGACGCTGCGGGGTTCTGGCTACTGCGGATACACAATCATGTGTTAGCAGTATGGAAATGGATGATCCCTCGGGCCCCGCCATCTCAAAGGAGCGCATTGAGTCTCTGTAGCTCAGCCGCAAGGGGGTAGTTCTCCTCAAACGGGTGACAAAAAGTCTCAGCATGTGTCCCGAAGGAGAAAGCTCGATCGAGTCGTGGCTGCGTGGAGTTGCTCTGCGGCTCCTTAACGCTAGGGAGCAACGTTTGTTTTCCTAGGTGGCTCTCCCTTTCTGGCATCAAATGTTGCCCTCTAGGCCAGTGGCCCGGTTTCCAAAAGCGTGGCGGTGAATCCCGCTGTGGATTGTATTTCCTGCCACGCGTGGGAGGCTCTAACTGCGGTGTTGGAACAATGGTTAGAGTGTGTGTGTGTGGGGGGGTGGTGTTGGGTGCCACGGAACCAAACAGTAACCCCTGTGTATTTGGAAACAGTTTCAAATTAGGGGGTGCTGCAGCACCCCCACCTCCCCTAGTTTCAGCGCCGCTGGGCTGGAACCAAACACAAGATCAAAGCCAGCCGGCCAGCCCGGCTGTCGGAGAGCAGCCAGCGGGCTGGGCCTGGTGATCAATCACTCTCTCCGACAGCGCGGCCCTCAGGGGCAGGGAGCGACTCCCAAGCAATGGGGAGCGAAGTGAAAATGAGGCTGAGGTGCACCTGACGCTCTCCCTTTTGGGGGGGGAGAGGGGGGAGAGAGCGCGCTCTCCCAGGGGCATCTAACCCGCCTTCCCTTTCACAAGGCCGGGGAGTGTGTAGCTCAGGGAAGGAAGCGGCTGGGGATCATTCAGCAGAGATCTCTGCTGGGGTGGAGTGCAGCGGGTGTGTGAGGGAAAGAAAAGGCCTTGTCTAAACTGGATGAAAGGATGTTTCCATTCAGCCAAACTGGGAGAAGGGTGGGGGGATTCCACTGACTTTCCTGGGGCGCGGGATCTGACTCCTAGGGAGCCCTCAGTTCTGTCTCTTAGGTCTGCGCCTTTCAGGCAGGAACCGGAAAAAAAATGCAGGGCCCTACCATGTAACTTCCAGACCCACCAGGAGGGAGTCCACTGCTGCCCATAAAAAGCTACCCGGAAGGATTAAGAAGCATTGGGCCAAGAAGTTTTTGTTCCCACCAAACCCTCCCCCACTTTGAAATAATTCCCAGCTGTAGGTCCTCTCCTGCTTCCACTGAAGTCAGTGACAAAAATCATCAAGCAGAGCCAGATCTAGCGCTAGATGATTGTAGCCGATGAAAGCGGGAGCGCACGAAATTATTGGTGTGAATTGCATGGGGGGACGGGACTGAAAACGAGGCGTCTGCTGGATCTATATAGTAATATCTTTTTATTCAGGATCTTTTTTCCTCTCTCCTCTCCCCACAGCAGCTGGTCTGTACTGATGTTTTCGGGGGGCGGGATACGGTAATTGCGGAACGGAGATGTGTGTTTGTAAACGTGGCGGCTGTCAGATCAATGTGTTTTTCCCCTCCACCTAGGATGACGATAAAGGGGATGAAAATAAAGCCCGAGGGAACTGGTCTAGCAAGCTGGACTTCATCCTCTCCATGGTGGGTTATGCAGTGGGGCTGGGCAATGTCTGGAGGTTCCCGTACCTGGCCTTTAAGAATGGGGGAGGTATGGCTTTTCCTGTCTTTATACATCCTGCTGCTCTGCAAGCAATACCGAGCAAGCAGATAACTTGGGGAGAGGGCGGGGGGTTGGAAGTGGAGCGAGAGGAAAGTGCTTGGGAAAAGACCTCTCCCGAGACTGGCTCTTCGAAACATAGCAGCGAATATCCCGTTTCACGCAATAGTTAGGACTAGATTAAACCGTCTTTTTTGAAAAGCTGAAATCCTCATTGGCCCGCCCTCAGAAATAGCGCGTTCTTCGCTTTCCCCCACCAACCCTCAAAAGATGCTTTCCTACTTAATACTGTCCCGAGAGGGAGGAAAAAGTACATTGAGGCAATTTGAGCAACGGATTTTTTTCGATTAAACCATTTCAGAGAACAAATGAATTTAAATTCACACATTTTATTTTTATCTGCAGCAGAAACTGCGAATTCAAATACTGTACTTGGTTTTGGGAAATCGAGGGAGGTTAAAATAGAAGAACCCAAAAGAAAATATACAATAAAGGGGAATCTCTGTAAAATCTGAATCAAAATCAAGCCGCA
The DNA here is from genome assembly GCA_032595735.1 of Pelochelys cantorii. Lineage (NCBI taxonomy): Eukaryota > Metazoa > Chordata > Testudines > Trionychidae > Pelochelys > Pelochelys cantorii. The sequence continues at coordinate 44,963,928 of CM064329.1, read as the reverse complement.
GTAATATTTTGGAGGGAACTGCGCCTTTATTTTAAAACCCATTTCACTGCCCAAGAAATATCAATTTTTTAAAAGTCTGAATAACGTCCAGCAAAATAACAAACACATAAAATAAATGGGATGAAAAGCAGTGTACGATTCTGTGCTGCTTAAACCGTTTTATTGTAGAAAACTCAATTTGCCTTGAAAACATGCACCTAGATTAAAATACCTTTTTCTGTTGACTCCAAGAAAAGTCTTAGAGATAATTAGAGGACTTAAAAAAGAAAACAATGAAAAAAAAACAGTTGTGGTAATCGAGCGAACTCTTACCACTGTATCATACGGTAATATACAGTGGACAGTCGTTGAAATTGTTTTAAATACCCAATAGACTAAAACCGCTTCCGCTTGTGGGAAGTGGATCACTCGCATATTCCTGCAAAAAAAGGACTTACTGAACTCCGATATATAAAAGATTCACGGCGAAATTTCTGTATTATAAAATTATACGATGGGTCCCCCCCCCCTTTTAAAATATCAGATGTGCTGCACATACTGGAGTTTACTGTAAGTACGAGAGATCAAGGATCGTACTGAATTTGGTATATTGTACTGGACGAAAACATGCTTATGTTATGGCACTCCGAATATTTAGGTCTTCGGTTTTTTTCCTGTTGCACTCCAGGCGCGCCTTTTAGAATGGAATGTGTGTGTGTACACACACGCACACACCTTACGAAATTGCACACAACCATGACGCTTCCCCTTTAAGATCTATTTTCCTAAATTAATAAAACTAAACTCTTGGCACGAGATCCCTACTAGTTTAAATCATTGATTGGGAAACAAGCCGCAGGAATACAACGAATATCTATTTGAACAAACTTTTATCCGCATCAAGGTGATAGCCCAAAGTAGTGACTTTTCCAAAGAAGCACACATACAGATGCCTCGAAATCTGGATCCCCTGCTCTGGCAGTAGCGAGTAACTGTCCGTAAGGCTCTGTTGCGAAATCTTGTAGGGAACGACTCTTTCCGAGCCATGCTAGGCTGTACTGGCGTTAACTAATTTCCTGTTGAATACAGTCTGGAAGGTTTAAAAGAAAGGAAGGATTCTGATCTGGAAGGATTAAAAGAAATAAAAAGCCCACGTTGGAGAGGAGCAGCGACAGGCGCTCTCATTGTTCACCCTTCTAGGCAGCACCCCTAGCTCCGTTGGGATAGAAGAGCACATTTTGCTCATTTCAGCTCCGCTTTAGATCCCCTGTGATAATACACCCGAATCTCCGCACAAAGGGAGAAGAGTTGCCTTAGTCCTCACACTGATCACTCCAGCTGGGGGTACCAATGACTCTTGCCCTCACGGTCGCCTGAGACTGGTTCCCTTCAACCACAGACAAGGAGGCAAGACCCATTTGCGGCTGATGATCAGGGGAATTAACCCCGATTTAATTAATTAGCGTCACCGCCTGCAGCGTGACTAGCATTGATGTCTTGCCAAAATATGACCCCCTGGCATGTGGCAAAGTACAGAAACATATTCATCCTCAGGGGGCATTAGGAATAAGATGTTATTGAAATAAATAGGACAGGACTTTTCTTAAGACATGGACTAGTCCTTCTTAGTTAGTCAGCCGCAGGGTGGTGAGCAGCATGTTTAAGATGTATTTATTGAACCAAAACGCCGTATAGTGTCCCTTCTAAACAGAGTCACCTTCTCACTGCAGCAGTGTTTTCCTGCTAATGCCCCAGTGGGGTAGGCTTACTTAAGGCTTCCCAAATTCCACGAATCTTTGTTAATTTGACTGTTTTTGATGTTGAGCGTTATACAGCTTGAGCACTTTCCCACTGCAGTTCAGATCTCTCTTCTCTTTTCCCCAAGGTGCATTTCTCATCCCCTACTTGATGATGTTGGCTCTAGCTGGAATACCCATTTTCCTCCTGGAAGTTTCATTGGGGCAGTTTGCTAGTCAGGGGCCTGTGTCTGTCTGGAAAGCGATCCCGGCCTTACAAGGTGAGCCAGCAAAACCTCAGTCCTCCCCACATTTGAGGGAAGTTTTAGGTGCCTGATGCTTTAACAGGCAGTTGTAAAGGTCTTTCTTTGGCATGGTATTGTTACTGGAACCACCGTCTGTGCATTGCAGTCTTAATTTGACCTTGGAATGTTATTACAAAAGGGATTTAATAGAGCTTGTCCTTTTTCCTTAGAAAATCCAAGCAATATCTTATGTCAGTGATTTCATAATAATATCATTTCTTTAAATTACAGATTTTTTTAAAATACCCTGATCTGTATGAGCGAATTGCATAACTAATGCTGGGGTATTTTTGCTGGCCCCCTGGGAAATTACCTTTGTATATGCAACAGCTGAAAAATGTCTATCTGCTTATAATACAGGGAAAACTTTAAAAACAACAAATAGTCTAGTAGCACCTTAAAGACTAACAAAACATGTAGATGGTATCATGCACTTAGGTTTGGATGTTCTACAGTCCACACTATGTTTGTAATCAGTGTAATTTTACTAGTCTTTCCTCTCCTTCCTTTTTCAGGCTGTGGCATTGCTATGTTGATCATCTCTGTTCTGATAGCCATATACTACAATATTATTATGTGCTACACACTTTTCTACCTTTTTGCATCCTTTGTACCTGTATTACCCTGGGCTTCCTGCACTAATTCTTGGAACACGCCAGACTGCAAAGATAAAAACAAACTTTTATTAGGTAAGTTGTGACAGGCTTTTTACAATTTTTACAAGTTGGATTAGAGGAGATATTGTACCACCTTATTAGGAAAGAACACCACAGTCCTTATTTCAACAACATGTCCACTTAAAGTCAGATAGTTAATGTCATTGCCTGTGTCACTTGATGCAGTTGGTTTAATGCGGTCTGTATAATCACACATTCTTCTCTCTCATCTGTTGGTTGAATTTTGTTTGTTTTGTTTTTGAAAAAAATCAGTAAGGCCTCAAATGTATATTTGTCAAAATTTTACAGTTCTTCAATGAAAAAATTGGAAGCTTGACATTGAAATATTATTGGCAACAAGTTCTGGGTTTCGGTAAAAGTTTTTGGCTTTTTATGAAAAACCTATGCTTTTTTTTTTTTTTTTTTTTTTACCAAAAGCCCAAGAATTTTATTGAAAACAGGTTTAGAAAACAGAAACATAATCTAAAAAATAATAATTGGGGGTTGGGGAAAATTTTACACTTCTCACAAAAAAAAGGCATCTGATTTGTCAGCTCTTTTTAACAATGATATGGTACTTGCAAGTTAGAACATAAGAACATAAGAATGGCCGTACTGAGTCAGACCAAAGGTCCATCTAGCCCAGTATCCTGTCTGCTGACAGTGGCCAGCACCAGATGCCCCAGAGAGGGTGGACCGAAGACAATGATCAAGCGATTTGTCTCCTGCCATCCCTCTCCAGCCTCTGACAAACAGAGGCCAAAGACACCATTTTATCCCCTGGCTAATAGCCTTTTATGGACCTAACCTCCATGAAATTTTCTAGCTTCTCTTTAAACTCTATTATAGTCCTCTGGCAAGGAGTTCCACAGGCTGACTACATGCTGTGTGAAGAAGAACTTTCTTTTATTAGTTTTAAACCTGCTACCCATTAATTTCATTTGGTGTCCTCTAGTTCTTCTATTTAGGGAACTAATAAATAACTTCTCTTTATCGGCCCTCTCCACACCACTCATGATTTTATATACCTCTATCATATCCCCTCTCAGTCTCCTCTTTTCTAAACTGAAAAGTCCCAGTCGCTTTAACCTCTCCTCATATGGGACCCGTTCCAAACCCCTAATCATTTTAGTTGCCCTTTTCTGAACCCTTTCCAAGGCCAAAATATCTTTTTTGAGGTGAGGAGACCACATCTGTACACAGTATTCAAGATGTGGGCGTACCATCGTTTTATACAGGGGCAGTAAGATATTCTGGGTCTTATTTTCTATCCCTTTCTTAATAATTCCTAGCATCCTATTTGCCTTTTTGACTGCTGCTGCACACTGTGTGGAAGTTTTCAGAGAACTGTCCACGATAACTCCAAGATCTCTTTCCTGATTTGTCGTAGCCAAATTAGCCCCCATCATACTGTACGTATAGTTGGGGTTATTTTTCCCGATGTGCATTACTTTACACTTATCCACATTAAATTTCATTTGCCATTTTGTTGCCCAATCACTCAGTTTGGTGAGATCTTCTTGGAGTCCCTCACAGTCTGCTTCTGTCTTGACTATCCTAAACAGTTTGGTATCATCTGCAAACTTTACCACCTCACTGCTTACCCCTTTCTCCAGATCATTTATGAATAAGTTGAACAGGATTCGTCCTAGGACTGACCCTTGGGGGACACCACTAGTTACCCCTCTCCATTCTGAAAATTTACCATTTATTCCTACCCTTTGTTTCCTGTCTTTTAACCAGTTCTCAATCCAAGAAAGGACCTTCCTTCTTATCCCATGGCCATGTAATTTACACAAGAGCCTTTGGTGAGGGACCTTGTCAAAGGCTTTCTGAAAATCTAAGTATACTATATCTACTGGATCCCCCTTGTCCGCATGTTTGTTAACCCCTTCAAAGAACTCTAATAGATTAGTAAGACAGGATTTCCCTTTACAGAAACCATGTTGACTTTTGTCCAACAAATTATGTTCTTCTACATGCTTCACAATTTTATTCTTTACTATTGTTTTGACTAATTTGCCCGGTACTGAAGTTAGACTTACCGGTCTGTAATTGCCCGGATTGCCTCTAGAGCCCTTTTTAAATATTGGTGTCACGTTGGCTACCTTCCAGTCATTAGGTACGGAAGCCGATTTAAGGGATAGGTTACAAACCACAGATAATAGTTCAGCAATTTCCCATTTGAGTTCTTTTAGAACCCTTGGATGAATGCCATCCGGTCCCGGAGATTTGTTAACATTAAGTTTTTCTGTTTGTTCGAAAACCTCCTCTAATGACACTTCAATCCGGGACAGTTCCTCAGATTCATCACCCACAAAGGACGGTGCAGATTTGGGAATCTCCCCAACGTCCTCAGCCGTGAAGACTGAAGCAAAGAAATCATTTAGTTTCTCCGCAATGGCTTTATCGTCCTTGATTGCGCCTTTTATAGTTCGATCGTCTAGGGGACACACAGGTTTTTTAGCAGGCTTCCTGCTTCTAAAGTACTTAAAAAACATTTTGTTATTTCTTTTTGAGTTTTTGGCTAGCTGTTCCTCAAAATCTTTTTTTGCTTTTCTTATTACATTTTTACACTTGATTTGACAGTGTTTATGTTCCTTTCTATTTATCTCATTAGGATTGGACTTCCACTTCTTAAAAGATGCCTTTTTGTCCCTCACTGCTTCTTTTACATGGTGGTTAAGCCACGGTGACACTTTTTTAGGTCTCTTGCTATGTTTTTTAATTTGGGGTATACATTTAAGTTGGGCCTCTATTATGGTGTCTTTAAAAAGTTTCCTTTTAGGAAACCTAAAAGTTCCTTTTACGTTCATCCATGCTTTCAATTACTGGATGAAATTTAATGCTTTTATATTGGAAATACCACGGCAGTCACTTCTTTGTGCCGTGGATTATTTCAATGAATCATTTATGATTAGGTGTTATTTATTAAGTGCTATTTAACAAAGATTTTATAACACAAGAAATAATTTTTAAAAGTTTTTTGGGGTGGGCAAGGCAAATTTAGAGGCTGATACAGTACTGACAAGCTTAGCTGAGCCAGTTTCACCCATAAAGTAATCATACTGCTTTAATTTCTGACTAATCAGGAATAAATCTTTCCCCAAATGTCCAGTCATTGCACAAGTTTCCCTCCTGGAGCAAAGCAGGGCAGAGTCACATGTTCCATTTTATAACTATGGCCCTTGGCAATCCACCAAAACTCTGCTGTAGCAGATTTAGAGCCCAGTCCAGATTTCATTTAAGTAAATGGAAATTGTCCCATTGACATCAGTGGGCTTTGACTCTGGCTTTGGATCTGGCTTTTATAAATACATTCAGTACTAATCACAGTATTTCTATTGATTCATATTTTTAAACAAACTTACATTTACCTATATTTGCTCTTCTAATGTGTGTGTCCTGAAAATATTCTCGCAAAGGAGAACTCTAGCAAGAACAGTCACTTGCTCATTGTGGATTATAAATGGTCGTTTCAGGAAAACTAATATCCAATTTGTAACTGGACTCCACCTGATTCCAAGCATTTCCTTTGGTCCATGAAAGGGAAGCTACTAAGTGGCTTGTGTGTCCAGTGTAAACTGTTTGCATTGCAAATCTTGAAAACTCACAATGCAAGCTACAGATTCGGAAATTACTCAATACATAATTTCAAATAATAAAATCAAGAAATCTGTGATCTGTTAGTGAATGATGCACACACTGAACAGAGAAAAATTAATGGAATACATTATACCTTATGATTTATTTGCACAGCTGTACAGAACACGGTGGCATAAATAAGAAACAAGCACATTGCTTTTGAGGTTTTAGCCCTGATGTATGGATACAGGACTCAGAGGCTGTAGGATAATACAAATAATTTACAGGAACTAAAACAATGAGTTAGGGAAATGAATAATTACTGATTATGCACTGAACACTTAGGATTTGGTTCTGTACTGTTGATATCAATGGAAAAGGTCCTTTAGGGATCAATTTCATGAAACCATAGGGACAAATTCAGGCCTGATGAGATCCCAATTATTTTGATAGAGCTGATTGCTTATGCTGGAATTGCATTTGATCCAAAGAAGATTCTGAATCATATTTCTAATGTTCTGCAGTCTGTCTTCCACATCTCTCTAGGATCTCCACATAAGCAACCCCTCTTGTCTTTTCAGGCACCTAGCAGAGACAGCTGTTGAACTGTGTGCTAATTCTGTAAAGCCAATGAATAATTTCCACATATTTACTAAAATGTATTAACACTGGCCTATTTTACTGGTGAAAATATAAAGCATTAAATTCCCTTAAAATTTAATCTCCTTAATGTGAAAGAAACCCAGGAAAGTACAATCTGAATGCAGTATTATAGTTCCCATTCCTCAAAGCACTTGAGCAATGTGCTTACCCTTAAGTATGAATTGCTCCATGGAAGACAATGCAACTGGTCAGGTGTTTAAAGTTAACCATGGTCTTAAATGGGTTCTTGAATACAAGGCCATTGTCTTATAAAGATATAGTGCAGAGATGATCAGATATCATTTTAAGGATCCTTTATTTCTATCTATAAAGTAGGGGAGTGCCAACTGCAGGTTTCCATATTGGCTTAATAATAGCAGTTTCTTTGTCAGACTTATCCTTCAACTGTCTTAGACTGAAACCTTCCAGTTGCTATCTTAAAAAATGAGCTCTGAAAGGCCAAAAATTGGCTTCAGATTTCTTGTACAAAAAAGGAAGCACAGTTACTCCTGGACTTAATTAAGTTGCTCTTGTCTTTCCTGATTTTAAAAGTCTGATTTTAATTATTAATATCTGTGCATGTAAATGTAATTTCATGCTAACGTATTCCAATGTAGTGTAATCATTATTTCTGTTTGTTCGGTTTTGATGGATAGCACTGCATGAGAAGACTTATTTGTACATGATTGCAGGGGCTTATATTGAAAGTACAATTGTGCCCTCTGCTGATATTAAGAGGACATTGTAACAAAACTGAAATCTTTATAGAACTAAGCTAGTAAATGTTAATGCTGTGCAGAGTTGCTGCAGTGCAGCAAAAATGACCTTAGGTGTCATCCGATGAAACCTGCTATGAGCTGGCTGCAGTTGGATGCGTAACTTTACGTTTTCTGTTTTTAACGTAGATTTCAAAGCTACTTACTTTTTGTGATCATTGTGCTACAGTTCTTGAAAGCTTATTTTCAATGGATATGGTGAGAGATTATTCTAATACTTACGTATAATATATTCTGAGAGAGAGCAAGGTGTATGTGTATAAACACACATGTCTTTACATTATTATTATAGTGTCTATATCTGTGCACTTGACATGCACAAATATACACTAATAATTCTATTTAAGGAAAACCTTTCAACTCAATCTAAAACCATGTGTGCCTGTACACATACACCTTTCTGCTGCTTTTTTGCACACATGTGCATGCACAGACTATATTACAAAGATGTATTAGAAGGGTTTCTTCTAATTTCCAATAGGAATAAGTCTAAGAAAGTCACTATGATCGCAAACAGCAAGTAGCTTTGAAATCTGTGCTACAAACAGAAAGTATCAAGTCACACATAGAACTGCGACTGGTATTTAGTAAGTTTCATAGGGTGACATCTCAGGTCAATTTTGTTGGTCTCCATATCTGCATGCAGGGAGAGCTTAGGTGAATCATGGGAGGCCAGGGAGATGACAGTTAAACACATCCCTCTTTGCTGGTGGCTTTGCAGTGTGACAATAGCTACGTCAGAGAAGTCTGAATTTTCCTCTTAGGAGAGGAGCTGAGCTCAGCTGTGGGAAGCAATACAAATGGGAAATGATGACTTGCTGACAATGCTTAAGCACCCATGAAATATTTTTGTATTTCTTGGGCTATTTTTATGGTCCCAAATATCATTACAGGTTGGACCTCCCTAGTCCGGCACCCTCAGGAGCTGAGCTATCCCGAATGAGGGGATTTGACAGACCAGGAGAGGTCCCTCCCCTCCTGGCCTGTGCTAAACCACTGCCCTGCCACCCCAGCTAGGGCTGCAGCCTGCCCCATTGCTGCCTGGCCAGACATTACTCCCTGGGCTGGAGCGCTCTAGCTCCCACTGGCCCTGCTGCTGCTGGGGCTGGAGCTGGAGCTCCGTGGCCGGTGACCTTTGGGAGCCTTGGCAAAGACAGTCCTATCTGTAATCAGAGTGTTTCTCTTCAGACTAAAGTAGCCTCAGATCATATTTGGATCCAGAACCTGCACCCCAATAACCTTACCAGATCACAATCCTCTCCTGCCCTAGTCACAACCCAAAGCCCTGCACCCAGTCCAGTGCCCCAAATCACAACTGCCTCCTTCACCCAAACTCCCAACCAGACCCCACTCTCCATCCTGCTCCCCAATTTTTTACCCCAAGCTCCCTTCTGCACCCCACCTCCATCCCAAACCCCACACCTCTTCCATCAATATCATGGAAGAGTGTGGCCCTCGACCACTTACCAAATTTTTGGAGTGGCACCCTCCCCATCAAAAATTATTGCCCATCCCTGGGCTAAGAGATTGGGGTGCAGGAAGAGATGTGGAGTCCGGGAGGGAGTTTGGGTGAAGGAGAGGTTGTGACTTGGAGGAGGGGTGTAGAAGGAGGTACAGGATGTGGGAGGGGGTTGTGACCTGAGGCAGGGGAGCAGGAGGAGGTGCAAGGGTTTGGTCTGTGATGTAGGGCAGGAGGGAGTTGTGACCTGGGGGAGGGGATTGGATGGCAGGATGGAGTGCAGGGTCCAGGAAGGGGTATGGGTGCAGGAGAGGATTCTGACCCAGAGGAGGGATGTAGAAGTTCTGGGAGGGGGTTGTGACTTCAGGCAGAGGCTCAGGAAGAGGTGCAGGGGTTTGGGTTGTGACATGGGGCAGGGGTTTAGGGTGCAGGGCCTGGAAGGGAGTACAGGGGCAGGAGCATGGGTACAGAGGGTTTGGGTCACATGGGGCAAGGATACAGGAAGAGAAGCAGAGGATTGGGGTGTGGGAGGGAGTGGTGTGCCAGGTGTAGGCTCTGGATGAGAGATGCTTACCTAGGTAGCTCTTGGCCTGCAGGTCCCTCAGATAGGCTCCCAGCCTGACTTGTCCTCACATGCCGCTCAAAGTGGCCAGCTTCAGGGGCCATGTGCTTTTCTGGGCACCTTGAGACTGGGTTGGGGGTACTTCACATATGGCCCAGGCAGCAATCCTTGGCTGTCTTCTGAGACTGAGATTGTGCTGGAGGTGGGGGCAGGACACAAGCCTCTTCTCCTTCCAGCTTGCAGTGTTCAGAGAAGCACATGGGTCCCACGACTGCTTTAAGTGGCATGCAGGGCAGGGCAGGACAGGCAGGGGGACTACTTGAGGTTTCAGGGCTGTATTTTGCCTGCCACTGATACAGCCTGGCCTTCTGATAGTGGCCAATAATAGGGGCCCCAAAGGGAATGAACAGAACAGGTAATCATCAAGTGATCCATCCTCTGTCACCCATTACAAGCTAGGGACATCATTCCTGCCCATCCTGGCTAATAGCCACCTATTATCTCAATCCAAAATCATTCAGAATAGAGCTAAGGATTTTGTTTGGACCCATATGTGGCTAAGATTCAACCATATTATTTTATTTAACATTTACAGTGGTGTGTTTTGGAGTATAATTGTTTTTCATAGGTATAATTTTTGTTGGATCTCTGTCTCTCGCTCTCTGTATTTACATCTGCTTGGTGTATAAGGCTCATGGGTTCTGTTCTCAGTAGTGCCACAGATTAACATTGTGCTTCGATGAGTGAATGGGAGCCCACGCCACATTAGTTGCTCACCCATATCTCCCATTGAGTCAAGTCACTAAAGCTCTCTGAGACTTAGATTATCTGTTGGTGGAAAAAAACAGATAACAGATGGGAGTTGAGAATTATATTTATAAAATGATTTGAGTTCCTTGGTGGTAAGATGCAATAGAAACATGTTACCATTAAATTGACCTATATGATACCGTGTTTGTTCAGTGTTGTCCCCATCAATCCTGAAAAAGTTTAGTCCGATACTTTCCTCCCTTTATTTGTACCTTTTCTTAACAGATTCATGCATCATTGGTGACCACCCCAAAATACAGATCAAGAACTCTACTTTTTGTATGAGTGCCTATCCAAACTTGACTATGGTTAACTTCACCAGCCAAGGAAACAAGACTTTTGTTAGCGGAAGTGAAGAGTACTTCAAGTAAGACCCTTGTTGAATTAGAAAATGTCAGGCTTATTTATTTATGTATTTATTTGCTAATAAAGACTGGGGTTTAATTAAGTGGGTCACTTATGACTTGTTCTAGAAGACTGGAACCACAGCATGTGAGAACTGAGCTTCAGGCAAGAAGGATAAAAAGCTAAGTTTCAAGAGAAAAAGTACCATCTTTTACTGCTTTGTTTGCACAGCACCTAGCACAATGGGGGCCTCTGAGGTAGTTCGGAGAAATGTCTCAACTCTATAAGCAATGGCTAATGTAGATCCTTACACTGATGGAATGCAGCTTGCAATCATTGTCGCTAACTTCTTGATTCTCAGGTACTTTGTATTGAAGATTTCTGCAGGGATTGAATATCCTGGTGAAATCAGGTGGCCCTTGGCACTTGCTCTCTTTCTGGCTTGGGTGATTGTTTACGCATCCCTTGCTAAAGGAATCAAGACATCAGGAAAAGTGAGCATATTTTTTTAGCACAGTAAACCAGTAACAGTACACTATGTTGCTTTAAATCCATAGCCCTTCTAATTTAACATAGTGAATCATTTGGATGTTGCTAAAAGCAAAACCTTTATGGGACCTGACTGGACGTTGAACTTACTAAGTACCATCAGCAGGGCCAGTGGAAAACAGCAGGAAGAGATGCTGGTGTTACTCTATAGAACATTTTGAGGTGGATGATCCCATGCTGTGGGAACTTTGTGGAGTGATTTCATTTTGGATCCAGGTCTATTTTCCTTATACACTCAAGACTAAAACTGGGCAAAATGTTATGACAAGAAGTTTTTTATTTTGAGCAAAAATGCAGATTTGGTGGCACCAAAACATTTTGAAAATGTGTTGATTTCACTGAATTGTTTTGGTCAAAATTATGAAAAATTTGAAATATTTGTTTCATATTTAAGAAATAAAACTTTTATATTTGTTTCAAAATGGTTTTTCTTTTCAAACTTTCCTTTAACTTTATTTAAAAAATTAAAAGCTTGTTAATTCTTAACATCAAAATAAAATCTGTTGCGTGACTAAAAACCATTTTTTTCTTTTTAACTTACTTTTCAAAATTGTTGGCATCATTTCTAGTTCAACTCAAAATGATTTTTTGGAATTGCCAGTGGACTAAAACATTTGTTATTTGCACAGCTCTACTACAGATTTCTATTCGCTTTAGTGGGAGTTCTAGATGTGGGATTGAATCCAAGATAATTAACTTAATTAACTATCAATAACATATTAAGAAAGTTAGGAAGTATGGCAAGAGATCACACTGGCTTAACCAGGAAATTTTGATTTATCTAAAAATCAAAGAGGAGTCCTACAATAAGTGAAAACTAGACCAAATTATAAAGGATGAATATCAATAAATAGCTCAATTTCATAGGGGCAATATTAGAAAGGCCAAGTCATAAAATGAGCTCAATCTAGCTAGAGACATAAAGGGTAAAAAGAAAGCATTTTACAAATTTATTAGAAACAAAAGGAAGACCAAAGGCAGGCTAGACCCATTATAAATGAAGAGGGGAAAAATAACAAAAAATAACAAAAAATGTGGAAATGGCAGAAGTGCTTAGTGCTTTGTTTCGGTTTTTACAAATAAGGTTGGTAATGATTAGACATCTAACGCAGTGAATACCAGTGAAAATGGGCTAGGTTCATTATCTAAAATAGGGAAACAGCAAATTAAAATTACTTGAAAAAGTTAGATGTCTTCAAGCCACCAGGGCCTGATGAAATGCATCCTAGAAATACCCAAGGTACTGACTGAAAAGATATCTGAGCCACTAGCTCTCAACTTTGAAAAGTCATGAACTTGGAAAGGGCAGATATAGTGCCTATCTATAAAAAGGAAATAAAGGCAGCCCAGAGAATTGCAGACCAGTCAGCTTAACTTCTGTTCCAGGGAAGATAATGGACCAAATTAATGGGAATCCATTTGCAACATCTGGAAGATAATAAGGTGATAAGTAACAGTCAGCATGGATTTGTAAAGAACAAATCATGTCAAAACATCCTGATAGCTTTCTTTGATAGATAACAAGCCCTGTGGATAAAAGGTAAGTAGTAGATGTGATACATCTAGACTTTAGTAAGGTGTTTGATAAAGTCACTTACCTTGTCATTAACAGACTGGGGAAATACAACCAAGATGGAGCTACTAGAAGCATAAGTGGTTGGATAACAGTTCCCAGAGAGCAGTTATCAATAGTTCACTGTCATGCTGGAAGGGCATAACAAGTGGAGTTCTGCAGGGATCAGTCTGGGGACCAGTTTTTTTCAATATCTTCATCAACAATTTAATGGCGTAGAAAGTATATGTGTAAAGTTTGCGGATGGCACCTAACTGGGAGGGATTGAAAGTGCTTTGGAGGGTAAGATTATAATTCAAAATGATCTGGACAAACTGGAGAAATGGTCTGAGATAAATAGGATGAAATTCAGTAAGGACAAATGCAAAGTACTCCACATAGGAAGGACAATCAGTTGCACACATACAAAATGGGAAATGTCTGCCTAGGAAGGAGTACTATGGAAAGGGATCTAGGGATCACAGTGGACCATAAAATAAATATGAGACAACACTATGATACTGTTGCAAAATATATATATATATATATATATATATATAATTCTAGGATGTATTAACAGGAATGTTGTGTGCAAGACCTGAGCTCTACTCTACTCTGAGCTGATAATCACTTAACTGGAATATTATGTCCAGTTCTGGGTGCCACATTTCAAGAAAGATGTGAACAAATTGGAGAAAGCCCAGAGAAGAGCAATAAAAATAACTGAAGGTTTAGAAAGCATGACCTATAAGGGAAGACTGAAGGTATTGGGATTGTGTAGTCTGGAAAAGAGAAGACCAAGAGGGGACATAACGGCTTTCAAGTATTTAGAAGGTTGTTATAAGGGGGAGAGAGGAAAAATTTTCTCCTTAACCTCTGAGGATAGGATTAGGAGCATTGGGCTTAAATTGCAGGTTTAGTTTGAACATTTAGAAAAAACTTCTAACTGTCAGGGTGGTTAAACATTGGAATAAATGATCTAGGGAGGTTGTAGAACTTCATCCCTGGAGATTTTTAAGAGCAGGTTAGAAAAACATCTGCCAGGGATGGTCTAAATCAGTGTTTCTCAACCTTTTTTTTTATAAAGTACCCCGTTTAAAAAAAATTATAAATACCCCCAGTACCTACAGTTTTCAGACACACAACTTTTTTCTACCATTGCAACACATTTGTTTAAACAACTTAATCGTAGCTGGGCAGGCGATGAAATTTTTGGGTCTAAAAAGTACAAAAATAATAAAACGCTATAAAACTTAAAACAAAAATTCAGTTTTCTCCAAATTTCAGTTGTGTTGACATACCTCCCAAACTTCTCTCGAGTACCCCTAAGGGTATTTGTACCACTGGTTGAGAAACACTCGTCTAAATGACAAGGCCACACACCATAACTGCAGGGGACTGAACTTGATGACCTCCTTCCAGTTCTATGATTCTATATTATATTAGCATTTGCTCCTACATTCCTGGTTAACTAGAAAACCATTGGAAATCAGCAGATAATTTTGGCAGGAAGTTCATTCCCAAAACTGCAGAGGCTTTAAAAGTGGTCCACTTCTTTTGTAACATTTGGAAATTATGTTTCCAGGAGACTTTGGCAACTTTGCATATTTCTGTACAGTTTTGAAAATTAAAGCCCCATTAACAGTTACAGTGACAGGTCTACAATCATGGGAAATGTCTATGCAATAGCAATCATTTCTGAAGACATGGAGATTAAGCAACTTCACTTTGTAAACTGTGGGAGTCAAGTTAAAATCTGAGTCCAGAGACACCCATTGTTTCACAAGAACCAATTTCAAAATTTCCCTGGCAGGGAAGAGAAATTTCATCTGAAATAGAAGCAGGGTAGGGCCATCCCTCAAATAAGCATCCACTGGGGGGGGGGGGGGAAGCCTGATGTCTAGAAATGAGGCTTAATTTTAGTTAGAAATGCTGTCAGCCACCTTAAGTGTGGCCAGGGCTCTAGATGTTAGCCCCAGGCAGCTCCTCTGCCAGCCTGGGAAGTGGGAGAGGGGTCCTTACTTCACCCCCTCCCCAGGACTGGAGAACGTGAAGAGCCCTGAGAAGCAGAAGTGAGACTAGGACTGTGGGGATGGGGGAGGGTCAAAGTGAGGATGATGAGGGCTGATGGGGTGGGTAGGGTGGAGCTGTATTGATGGTGGCTTGAACTGAGGACAGTTGGAGCAGATGGGGCATAGGGGTTGAACTGATAAGTTGCTGATAATGGGAGTTGGGGGGCTGAACTGAGAGGCATTCAGTGGGGAGAGAACTGACCGGGGTCTGGGAGACAGGGTTAATTTCTAGGCCAGAGATAACCATATGTGGGGGTGACAGTTCCTGCATCAGGGACCAAAACTCACCTTATCCAGGCCACGTGGGAGAGTGGGCAACATGAATTGTCACATGCACACACCCTGGTGATGGACAGGGGAGCTCAAAAATCAAGCCTGACCTAAAACCACAATATAATCCTGAGAAGTGTCATCATTTTAGGGCCAGTTTCATGATTTTGGGGAGTCTGACTCACTAGTTTTGATCTCTTGAAGTTGGCAATGCTGCAATTTCCAGGGGTGGGAGAAAGGTTTGCCACTCCAGGTATGCTAGGAAAAATTGCTTTGTGAAGGGTGTGGTTAAAAGAGAAGGCCCAGAAGTGAATAAATTGAAATTTGCATGCAACAGTAAAACTGCTTCTTTTCATGAACCTAGAGCTCATGAAAAATTTCTGCCTTGTCGGCATTGCAGATTGAAATTCTAGCAGTGGAGTCGAGACTATCAACCTTCTCAGACTTTCAGGAAAGGTGCCAGTTAATGTGAGTGGTAACAATGGATTTCAGTCACTTGAGTAATCTGTTTGCTAGGAACTAGACTGAGCCTCTTGTCTAATCTGAGTGCTGACTAGCCGTCATCTTGTAGTATTATTGAGGAACTACTGATATCTTCTTGATGTGAATCAATCATTTAGATCTTGTTTATGTGCAAAAGTTGCACCACTTTAACTTAAATCAATATTTAAGTTGATTTAAGTTAAATGGCTGCAAACCCCCATGTGGGTGCTCTTACTTTAGTTGAAAAGAGATTTATTTCAGTTTAGTTTAACCAGTTCTTAAAATAAACTTAAATGAGCCTGGTTTCAATTGACGTGAGCGTCCATTAAGATTTCTATACCAATTTACTTAAATAAGTTTAAAATTACACCTTGAAAGCAGTGCAGCTTTCTCATGTAGATGAGCCCTCTAGTTTTTCTAGTGATTGGGCTACATTTATGTCTAGTGCTACTCCTCTCACGTTAAAGGAATTATACTGGGTATGTATGGTGCCCAGAGATTGTTTGATAAACTGCATTTTTAGTCATGTTGCCTTTCAAATAGTACAAACCAAATTCAGAACTTAAAAGCAATTTGGATGAAATAAAAGAAAGGGGTGTAGAATTTTCCCCTTTTCTATTTTCTTTCATTGAAGGTATTCTTCTGCAAAGGTTATCTCATGTAATGGGGGAAGCAGAACACTGAATTAGGAAACCACACAGAGCAATCTTGGGGTACATCTACACTGCAGGGCTTAACTCAAAATAAGCTATGCAAATTGAGCTATGTCAATTGCGTATCTTATTTTGAAATAGGAAGCGTCTACACAGCACTTATTTCGAAATAGAGCACTCTTCCCCCGACTTCTCTTATTTCTCATACATTGAGGGTTACAGGAGTCAGAATAAGAAGTCCTCCAGCTTGACAGCATTTTGACGCTATTTTGAAATGACTGACTGCTGTGTAGATACAGACTAAGTTATTTCAGAATAGCGCTAGTTATTTCGAAATAGTGTTGCCGTGTTAGACATGCCCTTAGTTTTCACCTGAATTAATTAGAAAAAATTGTGTATTTCTGGTATCTGAAAACTGCAGCATCTTATTTTCTTTATAACTGCATATTTTCCACTGGCCACCATCATCATCTTTGCAGCTGCATGCTCCTTTTTATGAGTAATTATTACAGAGTGAAAATAATATTATTGTCAGATGTGTATGTATCTTGGGAATAACTTAGTGCTGCTCTGTCTGCTTTAAACTTAAAATCTAGGTGGTTTTGAATTTATTTTTTGGAAGCGATCAATATCAAGATTCATAATCAGAAACAGCTCTGAACAGACAATTAGTCATGGCTTATTCGTTTGCCATATATTTATATCAATATTAATTATAGTATACAATGTGCATGTTATCAATAACTGTGTTAATAATGCACTGTTTATTGACTGAAGTTCCATGAAAAATACTTCCCATGTTAGTCAATACATATTTTGAGATTGTTTTCATTAAGATGTTTCTTCCACACATCCCTTAATCACCAATATTATATGATTATGCACCTGTTCATAGCTAAGTGATTTAAAAGGTTTAAAGTCCTTTTAAAAATGACTTAGACATATGTCTTATTGAAAATCATGTGACATATAACAATCCCAGCACAGATTTTAAATATCTACAAGCAAATGAGCTGGAACAAGAGTTACTTGCTGATGAAGTTCACATACAATTGTGAAAGAGTAAATACAGAAAATGATGAGGTGTTTGTAGGCTGAAAAAAAAAAGAGATGGAATTTGTTGAGTAAACAATTATTTGCTGAGCTGCATAGTTTATCTGGTAATTACATGTTATCACAGAGTCTTTTTGGCACAATTATGAACTATATATATGATTATGCTTTGGCACAATCATAGCTTTATATTATCACTATAAGTACAATGAAAGAAAAAATTAAAACTTCCCAACGGGGATTCCTTACACAAAAGCTTATGAGCCAGAGATGCGGATTGCCAGTGGAATAATAATGAGGGCATTGATCTCAGAATGGATTCAAATAAGATGGAAGTATGTTGAAAAGTTCTCAGTTAAGGGGAGTTGAGGCAGGGGATCTTAGTCCCAAAAAGAAATTCATGAGCTACAAGATGTAAAAGACTTCCATTTGTAAACTCTGCTCCATAACTTCTAGCAGATTTTGACTCAGCTTTTTGTACATGAACAACTGGAGAAAACTCTACACAGCAAATGATGTGTATAGAATAATTCATAATTAAATGATCAGCTATGTTCAGGCCATGAGATATGCAGGGCCTAATCCAAAATTCATTGAAGTCAGTGGGATTATTTCCACTGACTTCAGTGGCATTTAGATCAGGCCCATAATATTTTAATTCTATATAACTTTTAAGAAGTGCAAACAAAAATACTGCACATTTAGCCAATATTGGAAAATGACAGGCTAGATTCTTCCAGTGTAAATTAGCATTGCTCACTTAATTGTCATAGAGCTGTGTTGATTTACATCAGCTGCGGCTGTTTGAATTTCATTGTAAACTCCAACTTCTTTCAGGAGTTCTCTCCTCCTTTCACCCAAATCTCTAGTACTGTACCTTGGATCTCTGCACCTAATCTTTAGCGCCTTTGCTACTGTCACTAGGAAGAAGTGGTGTAAAAGTGACAGCATTGTCAGGAGGCTAGGGAAATAATCCCATTGTCTTTCCATTCTGCTCCTCCTTCACTGGGTTAATGAATCAGAGTGTGTGGTTGAGAAATTGCTATTTCTAGACAATGGTGGACTACTCTTATTTTTGTCTCCTCATATAGATCCAAATCAATAATACGTTGTGGTTTTTCTAGGTCGTGTATTTTACCGCGACATTCCCTTACGTAGTGCTCATCATCCTGCTTATCAGAGGAGTAACCTTGCCAGGCGCTGGGGCTGGAATCTGGTACTTCATCACACCCAAGTGGGAGAAACTCATTGATGCAATGGTGGGCTCATTGTTTTGCTTAGAACACTTTGATAAAGGAAATAAATGCACACAGATGTATTACTGTTTATGGCAAACATGTGAGATGTGGAGAACTGGTGTTTGAAAATGTCACGTGTGAAATTTTGTTCTCATATCACTAATTTATTGTATGTTTCATTGTGCTACATTAAGAAATGTTATAGTCACTGATGTTTGTACATATCTGTATTATATAACATTTACATATATATTTAATGCATTATTTTATCTTCTCTTGGAATATGCAATATTCCTTAGGTCACTTCCCCTAGTAGGGAGTTTCCGAATAGAAGTGCGATAGATGACACAAACTAGGAAGAGTGGTAAATAATGAAGAGGGCAGGTTATTGACACATGGACTGCTTGGTAAAGAGGGGGCAAGAAAATCATGTGTGCTAATACAGTTGAATGGCTCTTCTGGGAACAAAGAAGATAAGCCATATTTATGGGATGGAGGAATCTATCTGGAAAGCAATGATTCTGACATAGATTTGAGGAGTCACGGTGGCTAGTCAGCTGAACGTGACCTCTCAGAGTGATGCTGTGTCCAGAATAATAATGTGACCATGGGATACATAAAAGAGAATATGGAGTAAAAGCAGATAGGCTATTTTACCTCTGTATGTGGCAGTGGTGCCACTGCTTTTGGAATACCATGTTCAGTTCTGGTGCCCACAATTCAGGAAGGATGTTGATAAATTGGAGATGATTCAGAGAAAAGCCATGAGAATGATTCAAGGACTAAAAAATGTGCCTTATAGTGGTTAAAAGAGCTCATTCTATATAGTTTTAACAAAGTGAAGATTAAGGGGTAACTGATTACTGCTCATAAGTATCTGTGTGAGGAACACCTATTTAGTAATGTGCTCTTTAGGCTAGCAGAGACAGGCATAACATGACCCAATGGCTGGAAGCTGAAGCTAGACAAATTGAGATTGGAAATAAATTGTGAATTTTTGACAGGCAGGATAATTAATCCTTGGAACAATTTACCAAGAGTTTTAAGATTAAATCAAGTTTTAAGATTTTTCTAAAAGGTCTTCTCTAGAAATTGGGGAAGTTCTGTGGCCTGTGTTGGACCAGATATCAGACTAGATAATCACAGTGGTCTCTTCTGGCCTTGGAATCTATGAGTAATCATTTAGAAAGGATAGATTTCCTGAGTTGGCACTGGATTTGTTCCTGGTTAATTTTTGCCTGTGAATAACACAACACACCTGCATGATTTATCGTTTTTTTGGGTTTTGCAAATTACTTTGTGGAGGATGATTTAATATGAAAAGTGAATCCTACTTTGATTACTATCAGATCAGGCTTTGTAACTCTGTTCCATTAACAAATTTTATATAAACTGCAAATGTGCAGATGTAGAACATCTTTCATAACCAATATCATGGGCAACAAGAACTACTAACTATACAATTAGGGTTGAAGAATTTTGGTATCTAAATGTAATGGTAAAACATTACAACATGAATTAGAACCGATTGGAAAGAGGTTATTTCTCATTTTTCAACATGCCTCCCTCCCATGCAATTTGAACTCCTGATTAAGAATAAGTAATTAGAGCAGCCAGTAATTTAAAACCTCAAAGATGCACATGTGTTATGTGTTTGCTTACTCTGATACAGACTCACAGATGGGCGGTGGGGGTGGGATGTTCCTGTGTGGAGGCACATTAAGTTTAGGCCAGATTTTAGTTCTCAAATTCAAGTCTGAGCTAGGGTTAGAGTTTAGGTTCAGATTAATTAACATTGAAATTAGTTTAGGTGTTTTAGCAAGATTTTGGCTTCAAATTGCTGATACCTCAGCAGGGGCAGATTGGCAATCAAAATAGGCCCAGGAAATGGGTTGAAAATGGCTCACTTTTTCGCAAAGAATTTTTAAAAAATTTACTCTTTGACCCCCATTAGCCACACCCCTGACCCGTTAACCACGCCCCTGACCCCCATTAGCCAGGCCTCTGGAGGTAACACTCTCAGGGCAAGATGGACAAATGACCAGAAGTAAAAAGTGTCATGTGACTCCTCTCTAAGGACTTTTCCACCTTCTTCCTACCAACAGGGATTAGTTTGGCCCCCACCAAACCTCCCTCATGCAACTATACTGCAATTGCATTAACCCAATGTGTGTGACATTAACTCGGGGGCGGAGAGGCTGGGGGAAGTGTTCCCTCTAAGAGTTTCCTCCCATGAGCAGAATGAATTTTGTGTTGTGCACTAGTACTGAGTTCATGTGGCTTGTTTGGATGTGCTACTGTGGCACAATATCTTATAAAACTTTACCTTTTCCCTCTGCTGCCATGTCTCCTCCCCTTACTCCATCAGCTCCCCTGGTGCCTGCTGCCCCCCAACCCCTCACCCACCTCTGCTGTCCTGATTCCTGCCCTTCTCACTGCCCTCAGCATTCCTGAGACCTGCCCCCCTCCACCAGTCCTTCTCTTCCCCCACCCCCCGTGCCCACTCCTCCAGTAGCCCCACTCTGATCATGTAAGCTACCCCTCCTCATCCCCTCTCCTAACACCTCCCTCTACACACCTGCCCTGCCTCTCTCCTCTGGTCCTGGTCCCTCCCCTGCAGATGTCTGCCCTTCTGCTTCACCCCCAGAATCCTCTGGCACCTGCACCTTCCCTTACCCCTGCCCCCTTCTGGTGCCCCCCCTTCCCTCACTGCCCCTGCCCCTGCCCCCTTTGCCCTCTTTTTCCCTGATGCCCACCCCCTCACCACCCTCTGCCCCCATTCACCTCATGCCCCTGTACCCTCACACATGACTTGCTCCATCCCCTCCTTCCTCATGCCCACCTCTTCTTTCAAGCCTTCTCCCAGCACCTCCCCCCTCTAGCTCCCAATGCCCTTACTCTCTCCTCTCCCAGCATAACCCTGTCCCTCCTCCCACTGACACCTCCCCTCCTGCCCTTTTCCTCATTGTCTCCACTTGGCCCCCTGGCATTTGTCTCTCTCCTCCACCTTGTCCCTTGGTGCCTTCCCCTTTTTTCTCCTGACCTGCCCCCCTCCCCTCAGCACAAGCCCATTCCTCTCGCACGCCTTCCCCCTATTTTTCCCCCTCTCCTCCCCTCACCTCCCCTACCTTCCGCCTTCCAGTTTGCGGCGCTGGAGTCTGTGATCGGGCCCCAGAAGTCCACGCAGCCCCGGCTCCAGTTGCTTCCAGGGCTCCAGACCACTTGCTGGGCCTGGGGTTGGGTCACGCGATGCAACTCTGGGCCAGGCGGTTTTAAAGTACTGGGCTGTGATGTCACGCCACGCCCGGCCGTCTCCCCTCTCAGCTGTTGCATGGCATTTGAGCATGCCACGCATGCACTCCCTCGGGCCCACCATGCCCTGTATATGGCCGGCGCTGGGGAATTTAAAGTGCGGGGCTGCTGTGCCCTGTCACAATCCCTCTCCTCTTCCAGCAGCCGCCAGCCGGCCCTTCGGCCGGCCCTTCGGAGAACGGCCCACCAGGAAATTCCCGGTATCCTGCTGGGCCAGTCCGACCCTGTACCTCAGGAAATCTGCCAGTTTTCAAAGACTTAAATCATCTTCCCTAACATGATGTTGAGACCCTGGTTGTACCTGAGCTGGAAAATCATTCCCTTCTGGTTATGTTTCATGGGTGGTTTTCCTTCTTAGCTACTTTGCTTATATTGGATTGCTTTTAATCCTCTGTTGTTGTGAATAGTAATTCTCTTCTGCACAAACACATTTTGCATTATGAGCACTAACAGCCTCTTTGGACCCCACATTGGGCAATAAAGGAAATAAAGTGCTATTGCTTTATGACAAATTGGGGATCTCCAAACACATACATATGTGTGTGTGGGTGTGGATATATATAGATACATATACACACACACCCACAAACCCTGGGTACAACAAGTACTGTAACGTCCAGGACAGCTTCTATTTGCTCTTTAAGAGAAATTTCTCTCTAATTCTGTCATGCTTCTGTTTATTAAAATTGTATATTGCACTGCAATATTAAACAATGTGAAGTTAACTTATGTGGGCCAATGCAGAGGCAGTGCATGTATCATCTAACACCAATTTAAGCAGATTTCTCTGCCTCATTAGTATTTAAACAGCATAATGGCAAAATAATTGTATTGATTTATTTATATCGGTGTATATCAATCCAGTTCTCTGGGCTCATATATATACCTTTATAAAACAGATATGACCAATTCCCAACAATCCAAATAGCTGGGCCTGTGTTTTTTCACTATACATTGTATAGTGACAACTCTTTACCTCAGCACCTGGCCCAAGATACAAAATTCAGATCCCAGATTTTGAACTACTCAAAAGCTGGAAGTTATTTGAACTTGAGATTTTGGTCCAGACCCATCTCTGATTCTCTTCCTTTCCTAGATCTTTCATGGAAGTAGTGTAATCCTTCACTTAAACCAGAAGGTGTCTGGGTGTTACTGGAAGGGAAGATGCTAGGCTGCATTTCAAACAGCAAAGGCCTTCTCAGCTCCATCTATTTGCTGAGCTGTAGATTACCAATACTGATCTTTCTTGAAAAACTGCCCCTATTTGCAAATACTGAGCACTTGAATATCAGGCCTATCAGTGCTTCTGAGGCCTGTGCTCATGTTCTGTAGGAATAATTGCTAATGACGTATTGCTTGGGCAGTATCTGATTTTTATTTTTAAAAGCCTTGATCCCAGGTATATTTTCTTCAGATATGATAAAATTCCCATCTGGCCGGTGGGTGCCCACAACTCCTATTGAAACCAGGGCTGAGCTCAGTGTGTAATTTAGTTAACACAAAGTATAGCTGTTTCCTTGCATCAGGAGGAGAAAAAGCCATTTGGACTGGGTTTGGGGGGGATCCGATAGATAACTTATTAGTATATCGAATGAAAATTTTTTTTCTCTAGATCTGCATTTTCTTTGTTGAGCACTGGGAAATCTATTCTGTTTTATTCACAACGTAATTCACTGAAATATGTTTTCTGTATTTTCCAAAGGTTATATTTTGTCCCCGGCAGTCACATTATCCTTGCTCAAGTCCAGTTATCAAATAGGCAGCATCCATTTGAGGGCAGAACTTTGCCATAAGTTGCTGTTTTATTAACATTAATTGTATGAGTTAGTTTAAACCATTTGTGTTAGCATCCTGACTGTAACATTTAATGATACCATTGGCTTCATTAGCCTGTCCAAAGCCCTTCACTGAAACTAACAGTTTTCTCTCCTGTGCTTTCTTAGGTGTGGAAGGATGCTGCCACTCAAATTTTCTTCTCATTATCTGCTGCTTGGGGTGGTCTGATTACTCTGTCTTCATATAACAAATTCCATAATAATTGCTACAGGTATGTAGAGATTAAATCAACACATATTATTCAAGACACACTATCAAGTAGCTTAAATCCAAAATGTGGTCTACCTCTGATTTGTTAAAATCTGTTTAGAAAGAGTTGTCTTTTGCTGTAGTTTTTTATTTCAAAATCCACTACCCCAAAATGTACACTGAGCTCACCTTAGTCCCTTTTGGACATTTATTCTCATTACAAGCAGCTAGTTCCAGGATGAAAAGTAATCCAGAAAGCTGTCAAGGACTCTGGGCAGTATCCTGAAATCCAGCACAATTGGTAGTCTCTGTTAAAAGCAATTTGTGATTAGGATTTGGTGAGGGTCAAGATGTATCAAGAGCTGTGTGAGTGGGTAATGCTCAGTTTCTACTTATATGATTCTTGTCTCTAACAAGGCTGCTTATTACTTCTGCAGTTTCATTTACACTAATGTTCCATTAAAAAAAAAAGCTCTAAGGTCACAAACTTGGAAAAGTTGTCTTCACTCAGACTAATTTTTTCTTTAGAAAAGAAATGGCAATTTTAAAATGTGTCATTAATAACATGCCTGTGATACCTATCAGAGCTTGCTGTTACAGTGCCCTGCCACCACTGTTTGCTTCATAGTGTATCTTTTTTATGGGAAGCAATGCTCCCATTGATTTCCAGAGGAGCTGTTAGGTGCAGGAAAGCATGTCAATTGGAACAGCATTTAAGTATACGTTTAAATGTTGCCCTGAACACGAATGGACTTAAGTGTATTTTCAAGTACATTCTGAATCAATTACATTTTAAGCTGCTTAGGGCAAGGATCATATCCTTAATGTCTGTGAAGCTCTTAGCACTTTTTTGGCACTACTTACATGGTAAATATACTTCTGCATAACTCAAGTCCTTGGACCAAGACTTTCAACAAAATCTGAAAATTACTCTTGTAAATGCATAATTAGGCACCTAACTATGTGGTCTGGTTTTTCAAAAGAGGGGAGGGCTCAGCATGAGTTCTCATTTTTCGTGTTGTTTTTAAAAAAAAATCTTGGTCCGATGGCTTGTCAGTACATGTCTGGATTAATCTAATCTTGGAAGAACAGTGTTCCAAAACATAAGGGAAACATGCAGGTGAGAGAGCACAATATGTCCTCTTCCTGTTTTAGTGGTTTAATGTATGTATTAGCTCCTGGCTTAATGAATTTGGAAAATGGTTGCCGAAGTTCAGAATTAAAAGTTTGAAAACATATATATATCTATATATATATATATACTCAGAAAAAGATCTTTCATTAGTGGTAAAACTTATAGTATTTAATGCTGAAAGAAATTTAAGATTCTTAATTGGTTTAATTTTACATTTCACACAGCTTGGATGGTAAAATAAGGCAGGCAAGTTTTTCTCTTTATATAGTCACGTTGTTTTCCAAAGGGTTCATTCTAATATTGAAAGGCAAGTTTAATTATTATTTAAAATATTTTCAGTTACATTTCTTTTTTAAACTTCTTGAAACCATGTATAACTGTACCAGTCTTGCTTACATCCACTTTGTAATACATACTCTAAATTTTGGGGCTAAAACTCTTTGATCATTTCCCTTTAAGCACTTCCTACTTTCTCTCTCCTTTTGAGGCTTGTCACAGCCAAAGCCCTTCCTTTGGAACACAATTAGCACACAGTGATCTTATTCCAAATGGAACATTATCTACCTTCAGCAGAACTGAAGAACGATAATATTTTGTATTATCTTGTTTAATGGCTGCTCCAGTAGGGACTCCAAGATACTGTCATCTCAGTGTGGTTCTTGACAGCTTTCTGTCTGGGACCAAATGAATAAATGGCAGTGAGACTGTAACGAATTCATGCCAACTTGGAAAAACTTTTTTCCAGGGCTTAAATTTGATAAGTAGCTTTTTTATTCATGGAGTTCAAAGTGGGAGTCTAACACATGCCTGTAATAATGGCAGAATAGACATCTTATAAAAGGATGTGAGAGCTCTGAACAGGGAGAATTATAGGTTCCTTCTTTATAAAATCACATATTCGGAAAGAATAAAGCTTACTACGCAGGCACACGCATTTCCTGAGGCTACTCTTTACAATACTGAAAAGATAATTAACACCATATCTGAAAGTGCCTGGAAAAAAAACACCAAAAAACCCTGGATGTGGAGACTTGGAGAACTGATACGGAAAGTTTCATATTGAGATGCCTGGTTTAAATTCAGCGAAGATACAGTGATTGAAAGTAGTCATGTCTGATGGCTGATTGGAGATCACTACAAAGTCCATTGGACAAGCAACCACATCACAAACAATAAAATCCTGCCATCACAATTCATCAGCGCTTTTGTCAGGCAGTTTCATCAGAGGAGCCAAAGACTAAAGGGGACCGGATACCCTGTGTAGGACTTGAGAAGCTTTCTCCAAAACACTGGGGGTAGGGGGGTGGGGGGGGAAGAAAGGTTGATTGGTGAGTGGAGGGAATCTTGTACTGTTGCTTCTTGCCACTACTACTAATACAAAGACTTCTGTCTCCAGGTCAGCCTGACTTCTTTCACCAGCACTACAATCTCCTGGAAAAAAGAGTGGTTGGGTGGGAAGTACCTTTATCAATATATTTATTGCTTGTGCATGTTTGTAATTTGAAGCACATAGTGTATACAAAAGTCTCTTACACATTAAAGCCAGTGGGCTCATGTCTTTTTTTCTCTTCAGGGACACGTTGATAGTTACATGCACCAACAGTGCCACAAGTATATTTGCAGGCTTTGTCATCTTTTCAGTTATTGGCTTCATGGCAAATGAACTCAAAGTAGATATTGAAGATGTGGCAGACCAAGGTACAGTATTTTTTCCTTACTTAGATTGACTTCCAAAATGAGTATGAATGTATTCACTGATGTGTCTTTAACTTGTTTATGACTGCTTTACTGCAAACATGCCATGAGTTGAAATGGGAGTAGTAAGTCACTAAATAGAGCAGTAATATGGGTGCTGTGCTACAGTACAGTACTACTTCTGACCACTGGGGGAGTCCAGTTGCCATCCCAGGACCTCTGGATGTGCAATTGGCTTTTAGGGCCCCTGCAGGACTAATTCTGCTTAGCCTACAGAGGCAGGGTAAGGAGTCCCCTATTTATACACTAAGCAGCTACAGCCTCACTGCTTCTGCTCCCCTGCCCCAGGCCCAGCACATAAAGTAGCCTGAAG
Organism: Pelochelys cantorii; assembly: GCA_032595735.1. NCBI lineage: Eukaryota > Metazoa > Chordata > Testudines > Trionychidae > Pelochelys > Pelochelys cantorii. The sequence goes on along the minus strand of CM064329.1, from coordinate 44,936,663 downwards.
AAAGTGTGTGTAAGGGAGGAATAAGGGCCTTTAGCATCATTCAGACATCTGCCTTCCCCTCCAGCTGTTCTGTCCATCTGCCTCCTCCCATCAGTTCAGCATCCTTCCCCTGTAATTTCACCTCTGCGTCTCTTGCAGCTGCTGAGGTTTGTCACAACCATCCTCAATGTTGGGGTGGGGGGAGGGGGGCTACAATAAGATCCTCTCTCCCTCTTCCCTGGCAGGATGTTGCAGAGGAAGTGGGCCCAGTGCATCATCCCTTTGCTCACAGGAAGGGAAGGGGAAGAAAGGGGGGGAGCTGCTGGGCCTTTTCTTCTCCCTAGTAGGGATGTGAATGGGTAACTGGTTAATTGGTTACCCAGTAAGCATCACCCTTGTTGGGTGGTTAACCCATACCCCATAGGTGTTGGGAGCTGGCTTCCCTGTGCAGATGGGTGGGGTACTGGGAGTAGCAGCTGGTCATCCTGCACCATGTGGGGTGTGTGCGTGTGTGGAGTGGGGGTGGGAGCACAAGCCGGCTGCCCAACACATGGGGGCAGGGGTGGGTGACAGCAGGATCACCCCTCTTTTTTTTTCCTCCTATGACTTTTGGTGTGGACGCCTGAGGGGAAGAGAGCTCTGCCTGCTTCCTGCAGCAGCTCTGATAGACTGCTTACAACTCAAGAGGCAGAAGAGTTGGGAAAGAGAACTTTTTCTAAACTAAGGGTGAATGTGGAATCTGGGGAGGTTCTGACATATGGCACCAGGAAGGTTTCTGATCAGAGGTGTCTAATGGAGTGGGGTGGTCATCAATGGGTAGGGACCGGATTGCCAGAACTGTGTGTGTAGTGTGTACAAGTGACAGGTGAACTGGTGCTTTGTGTGTGATTGTATGGGCTGGGGAGATAGAACGGTAAGAGCTTTATTGGCTATGATAAAGAGAAGAAGCTGAAAGGATATTATAACTGTACCACATAGAGATAAATGAAATTCTCCTTTGACTTATTGTCCCTGTGGCTACTTCACATCAGGCTGTACCATGTGCCTGTGCATTCCTGATCAGAGATTTGTCTGTGGGTCTGCACCTTCACTGGATATATCCTCGTGATCCAGAACAAGGATACACAGAGAGGAGGGAGGGGTGGACCTGCTCCAGTGTCTTCTCAGTTGTCTGTGGTTTGAGATAGTGTGTTACAATATCTGCTTGCTGGCCTTGCAGCTCTCGCTTTTCCTTATTCTTTTGTATAGGCTATTTAACTTGTTTTCCTTATTTAGGATGGGACTCCCTCCACCATTTTATTTTTTGCTTGGATAGTTTCATCTTGGCCCTTGCTATCTGTCTCTCTCTAGCTCCTCTGAGCCTGCCCAGTGCTGCTTTCTCTAAGGTGCTTCTCTGGGAACCATGGTGCTTCCGTGGTCAGACTCCATCTGTTGAGTAGCTCCTTACATACAGGGCTGCCCCAGCAACCTATCCTCTGATTAGCTTCTTAAAAGCCTTTTTCTGATTGGCTAGGGCTCTGTGCAAGCTCCCTCTTGCCTGTGTTAGCCCCACTACAGTAGCCATCACTAATCTTTCTGTGTACATGTGGGAATACTAAAAGTGTGTCGCATTAAGTCAATATAACTTTCAGCACACATACAACCCTTTCCAAGCACAGGAGGAAAATGAAGAACAGCCTCAGTGAGTCATAAGAGGAGGAGGGAGAATGGCACAGAATACAAAGAGGCTCCTAACATAAGGAAGACTGAAGAGTTCAAAAAGTGAATGTTACATGCTCATGGCTCCTGAGCATGAAGATGTGTCTCTGGCTGCATTAATGTGTATACATTGTTATTTTTCTGACAGCTTTATTGTGTGGATAAATCTAGTGGTTCAAAGCTCAGAACATGGTCTAAGGTAACTGATGAGCATCTTGACTCAAAGGCTGCATTAGTGAGTTGATAATGGGACACAGAAATCAAGCCGTCTAATAATGTTTGCAGTTATGGAGTGTTTTCTGGAGTAGGTGTTAATGAGAGTTAATTTCCATTCAGTGCCCTGAATCATTTACTAGAGTTGTAGGAGTTGAATGGCACATAGGTAATGTAGGTTAGTAGCATTCAGCAAGTCTATCATACTTATGGGGAATATTGCCAGTGATGTGCATAGAAGCATTTCCTGTTCCAGTCGCCAGTCTTTCACTGAAGCATAAGTTTTCCTAGAGCAGGTGATATTTTTATATTATCAATGCTGCTACAGTTATAAAAATTGCAATGGAAGGAACAAGGTGATGAAAGAAAGACACTCTCATTGGTTCATTCTGAATATTGCTGTTCCACAGACTAGAAGTGGTAGTACATAGTTATGGAAGCATAATCAGCTGGACTCTAAAGTTTCTCCTGGGACATAAGAGGTGCAGTTAAAGTGTAGTAAACATACAGAGAATTATTTTTAGATGCTGGGCTTGTTTGCATCTTGAAAAACTAGTTTGTCTGAAACAGAGTTCTGTCATGCAGAATCTGTTTAAGTTCTAGGCTGGAATAACCAGTCATGGAATGGATTGCTGACTACACTACAGAAATAATAACTTGAGTGAGTGAGAAGAGAATTTTACAGCACATTAGATGGTAAGCTCTGCCTCTTCTCCCTAGGCAAAATAGGTGACATGCTGTTTGGGAATTAATTTTAAATTAATTCAGCCTTCAGCGTTTCATCATTTATGTCTGTCAGTTAATGAACCAGACAATCTTTAGTGCAGTCCCCATCTCATAACTGGAGTCATTGTTTGTTAATCTTGCATTATTAACAATTCTGGAGTCAAATGGCACACAGGTACTCTTTTATTTCATAGATAGATGCCCTACTAGATGAGCCAGTGATGGTTTTCCCCAGCCAAGCAAGTAGAATCTGTGCTAAGCTTCTTTCAACTATAAGTCATTTTGCCTGTCTTCCTGTGACAGGACAGTAATAGCAGTTTTATCATAGGCAGTCTTACATGCTTGCTGTACTGTATATCTGCTTCTGACAGTCCTCATATAATAGCTTGAAAGCAACTTTTTTGTTCCTAGTAAAGAAACATTGGAAACAACAGGATTTGTCATGGGTTATGCTCGTGTGAGTGATGATCTGAAGGAGTGCTCCTCAGAGTCTGAAAAAGCAGTGAACTACAAATCAGCCAAGCAACAGAGCCTATTAAAATAACCCATTTTTATGCTTGAAGGTTACAGATGACAAGTGTCTCCAAGAAGAATGGTTGAAAACACATGCACGGAAATGTAGCTCCAACCCAAGTATTCAGAAACAGGGAACTTCATTTCCATCTGCTTTACTAAACAACATAGATGCACACTTTAGTCTGTATGGCCCTTAAAGGAGAAAAAAGAAACCACTTTGGTAAAGAATTATCCCTTTAAACAAATTGGGGTAGATTCTTCTTTTGTAATCCATGCAATGTATAAAATTAAATTTCCAATTGTGTACCTCTCAGTTACAGAGTTGAGCATCTAAGCAGTTGCCGATTATTAGTTTTAGAGCAGCTTAGATGGTTCAATAATACAGAGTAAAAAAGAGCCAGCATCCAGAGCATAGCAACTGTGAGACTTATCTGATGTGAACTGAAACAGAGCCTTTTAGTGGAAGTGAAGTGTTTTAAAAATGCAGGATGGCCCAATATAAAACCAAGGCATGAGATTTTAGCTCACCAAGGAAAATGTATTTGGTGCTTTGTCTTCCATTCAGCTGTCAAGGAAAGAAAAGACCTGATCCACAAAGTAGCTTGAAAAAAATGAAATACTGTATACTGCTCTAAATGTTTCCTACAGCTGCTGATTTTGAGATGAAATAATTTGCACATTATGTTTCATACGTGAAGAAACTGCTGAGTTGGTGCCAACAGAAATCTTGACACAACTACTTATTGTATGGAATTTAAGAGTTGCTGTAAGAATCAGCCAGAAGAAGCCATTTGTAATACACAGTTTTATTGGTCCTATGCTATGTATTGCTGAGCACATCTGCTGGCACCTTCTCTCTTAACTATTCATCTATGAAAAGACAGAGCACTTGTGTAAGAGAACCCTTACTCCTGAAGGCAATGGTAGGCAACCTATGGCCCGCGAGCCACATGCTGCTCATCAGGGTAAGCTGCTGGTGGGCTGCAAGACAGGTTGTTTAGCTTGCATCTGCAGGTGTGGCTGCTTGCAGTGGCCGTTGGCAATGGTTTGCCATTCCTGGCCAATGGGAACTGCAGGCAGCCATAGCTACAGATGTGAGGTAAACAGCCTGTCAGGCAGTCTGCCAGCAGCTTACCCTGATGAGCCATTTGTGGCTTGCGGGCTTCAGGCTGCCCACCACTGCCTTAAAGGAATCTGCTGGCTAGCTAGCTTATGCTGAAATGGATTGCACAAAGATCACTGGTTAACTGAAGCATGAACACTTAGCAGGTGGCTTTTCTCAGATTAGTAGCCAAAGAATTTAGGGGTTCATTGTCTATTTCCATCTTGTATCAGTCATGTATTCAGGCACTTTCTCATGTGTTCACTCCTCTGAGCGAACAGTCACATGCTATCTCACCTGTTGTCATGTGATGATTCCATGTTTCCTCTCTTTCTCACTCTTATTTTCTTCCTAAAACTCCACATGTAATGATAAATGTTAGTTTTTTTCTAGGATTAATGATTCCGTTAATCAGTCTTTGAATTTTAAATGCTATCCTGATGCCAGCAAATGATACTGCAGCCTTCAGAAATAACTTCAAGTTGCTCTATTAAATTTACACTGGAACAGATGAAATATTTGCCAAACTGGAATATGGTATCAAACATAGAGAAGGAACTGACAGCATGAAGGACCTGGAATCACAGATGTTAGAGACAAAAAATGCCAGTTAGCTCATGTACTCCATCCACATGCCAAAAGCATGTCTGCGAGTGCAGCACTTCCCAATTGTTGTCTGCAGAGTGCTTGTGTGGTCATCAAAGAAGTGGCTAGTCACTGGGTGTTCATTCTCCTTTTTTTTTCCTCAGTTGAACCAACAGATGACGAGGCAAAATTTGAGAAGAAATTGACTATAAGACAATATCTGTTAGACTCTGGCCCATGGTTTAAGCAGTCTTCCTCTGTTCTGAGATTGTTGTTGAGTTAGAAAGAAGCACTCTTCCCATTGATTTACAGTGAAACCTTTGTTATCTGGCACTCTGTTAACCAGAAAACTTTGTTAACCGGCTTTGCCCCCAGCCACAATACTGTCACATCTTCAGGCGCACAGGCCTGGCTTGGTTTACCATGATTGGCTTAACAATTTTTTATTTAAGAAGTACTAATCATCTTTAACTCAAAATAGAAATGTGAGACCAACTGCCTCACACTACAAAACTACCAATATTAAAAACTTGAGTTTTACTATTATTGTCCATTGGTTTTTCCTAGGTTGATGGGCCCCTCAGATAACCGGAATTTTTAAATAACTGGAATGCCCTAATCCCCGAGCGTGCTGGATAACACAGGTTTTACTGTATATGGAATTAACAGATGGATGCTTGTTAATGCTGCTCCAAGGTTCAGACTCTTCAGGATGATGGTGGCAAATAGTTTCCAGATTATGAAAGAAAGCTGCAACTGAATTTCTCTTGTTGGTCTGTTTGTCTTAATTGAAACTAACTTTGTCTGAAGTGCTGTAATTTCTAGGTTAAACATCCTGCAACTTGAAAATTATTATATGTAACGTATGCTGAAATCCAATATCTAAGAAAAAGGACATGAAAGCAATAGAATAGTAGCCACTCGGGGCCAAATTCAGCCAAACTTACCTTGCAATAGGTGGTACTTTACTCCATAGACCAAGGGACAAAGCAGCATTGTGTTGTTTCTTGAAACTTAGATCTTTGTATCTCCCTGATGATTTCCTTCCTAAAACATCTTTATATGGCTCAAGATACCACAACCATTTCCTTTTTTTGTCATTTCTAGGTCCTGGCATTGCCTTTGTGGTTTATCCTGAAGCCTTAACCAGGCTTCCCCTCTCTCCATTCTGGGCTATAATATTCTTTTTGATGCTTCTTACTCTTGGATTGGACACAATGGTAAATAGCTTTTTTAACCTTTCCTCTTGCCCCATCACTTTTCTGTCTTCAGGTACATGTTATATACCACTTGCTATATGGCTGGTTCCTAAACCTCTTTTACAAGAGAGAAATGAAATGAGGACAATCCTTAATTTATAGGGAAGCTTCGAAGTTTCATAGGTAAAGTTTTAAATGACAGGTGCTGAGTACAATCGTGTGTACACAATGAATGTGTCATGTAGTCTGTTTCTTGATTGCATAATATTTTGCATAAAACATTAACAATAACCCAGACTTTGTTTTCTCTTGTGATCCCAGTTTGCCACTATTGAGACAATAGTGACCTCGGTTTCAGATGAGTTTCCCAAGTACTTGCGTACCCACAAACCGCTGTTCACTCTTGTTTGCTGTGTTTCCTTTTTCATCATGGGATTTCCTATGATCACTCAGGTAAAATATTGTCTTTTGAGTTCCCCTGTGACTTGTCCTTCGGGATATCCATTATCCAATGGGAGAAAGGAATGTCCCAGTTTTTCAATGAAGCCCAGCTCTTCTGACTCGAACAGCCAGAGATACTGGATTTTAAGAACTGTTAATTTCATTTTAAATTCTTTTCAGAGATTATGGCTCCCTCTATACCCTGTAAACTGGGACTCATGGGTATTAAGGCCATGTCTGCACTGGGAGCACTTTACCAGTATAGGAATACTCGTATACTATGCCAGCAAAGTGCTCCTAATGTGGACACAGCTACATCTACAAAGCACAGTTTTCTACTGGTATAGAAAAAGCACCCCCCACCCCAAAATAAACCAAGCTTTACTGGTAAAAATACATTTGCTGGTATTGCTGAAGCTACTCTAGGGACTTGTGCTGGTGCAGCTATGTTAGTCGGGGCTAACAAATCTTTTTACAATGATATAGCTATGCTGGCAGAAATCTGTAGGGTAGATATAGCCTAAAGCACCTTTCTGTACAGGTCGAGGGATACAGAAATAGTCCCGATCAAAATTTGAAATGAAGTCTAAGTTTTTGGAGCGTATAATGCATATACATAGTATCTGCTGGGCTGCTGTAGTAGTCCGTGCCATAGATATACTGTATGTCTATAATATATGTAAATAAAAAGTGTACATTAAAATGACTTTGCTGCTGATGTAAGGTGCTAAAGCAATGGAAACAGGACAGATAAAGGATGTCCTGTTCATGAGTGAGAAAGTATGTGACATTACTTGTCTTGTCTGTTGAGACCCCCAAGAAGGGGGCTGCCAGTTGTGGTGATATTTTGCAATATGGATCCCTATCAACTGGGAACTGAACACACACCCACTTATTTCACATAAGCTGCTGAAAAGCTGCTAACTCCCGACATTACTGATCTTGGGATGGATTCAAACCAGCAAATTAGAGGTGAAAAATCTCTATATTCCATTGGTCCACACTTTATGCTATGCAGAGGGTGGGAATAGTAAATTGTAAAGACAGATACTTATGGGACACACGTGCTATGTGTAACCACCTTTTCTTAATTTTAGGGTGGACTATACATGTTACAGCTTGTGGACACTTACGCAGCTTCTTACTCTCTTGTCATCATTGCCATCTTTGAGCTTGTTGGCATTTCATATATATATGGTAAGAAATTGGTATTGTTATTGGAGATCTATCTGGTGAGAGGGGTGTTTACAGTACACGATGAAATATGAAATAAAGGAAGCGGCAGCGCATGAAACTTTAGCTTTGAATCTCCTCAGCAGTGCAGTGCCATGTTAGCAAATTAAAAAAAGAAAAGAGGTTGAGGAATATGATTTTAAATTAGAGTATTTCAGTAATGCTTCCTTACCAGAGCAAGCCTCTAAAATTATATGTATTCCGGTGATTGTCATTTCTGTGACCCCAACAGTGCACTGGTCATTTCCAGAAGTGTTTAATTATGATTATCATCATTATGGATATTGGATGAATACTGAGAAATTGTTTAAAATGTGCTAAAAATTAAATGATGGGTAAGATCCCTAGCTCGTGTAAATCTGTGTAGTTCTCTCAATGTTCATGAAACTACATCAGTTTGTGTTGGCTGAGGATCTTGGCCCTAAAAATGGTTTAGGAGTGGCAGAGAATCATTCTTGGAAAAAGGAACAGCACAGGACAAGGAAATGTGAAGCTCTCCCTTCTCAAAAGACAATCCCGGTTTTCAATCTTTAATGTTCTCCTGGATACACTAGGTGGCGTTTCTTCCTTAGAAAATTAGGTTGTGTTAGAACCCGACCTTGAGGGGTCATAGAATCATAGACGACTAGGACTGGAAGGGACCTTGAAAGGTCATCGAGTCCAGTCCCCTGCCCTCATGGCAGGACCAAATACTGTCTAGACCATCCCTGATAGACATTTATCTAACCTACTCTTAAATATCTCCAGAGATCGAGATTCCACAACCTCCCTGGGCAATTTATTCCAGTGTTTAACCACCCTGACAGGTAGGAAGTTTTTCCTAATGTCCAACCTAAACCTCCCTTGCTGCAGTTTAAGCCCATTGCTTCTTGTTCTATGCTCAGAGGCCAGGAAGAACAATTTTTCTCCCTCCTCCTTGTGATACCCTTTTAGATACCTGAAAATGGCTATCATGTCCCCTTTCAATCTTCTTTTTTCCAAACTAAACAAGCCCAGTTCTTTCAGTCTTCCTGCATAGGTCATGTTCTCTAGACCTTTAATCATTTTTGTTGTTCTTCTCTGCACCTTCTCCAATTTCTCTATATCTTACTTGAAATGTGGTGCCCAGAACTGGACACAATACTCCAGCTGAGGCCTAATCTGTGTAGAGTAGAGCGGAAGAATGGCTTCTAGTGTCTTGCTCACAACACTCCTATTAATGCATCCTAGGGTATGTCTACACTAGCCCCCTAGTTCGAACTAGGGTGGCTAATGTAGGCATTCAAACTTGCAAATGAAGCCCGGGATTTAAATATCCCGGGCTTCATTTGCATGTTCTCGGGTGGGCGCCATTTTAAAATCCCCTTAGTTCGAACTGACTGCCCACGGCTACACGCGGCAGTCAGAAGTTAATCCGAACTAAGTCCTTAGTTCGGATTAATTGTTACACCTCATTGCAAGATGCATCTATTTAATGTCCAAGGGAAGAGTTGAGTCCTAAATAACTCAGAATCAAAACAGAAGCAAGTATTATAAAGAGATGTTTGTAATGTGCAAATTTGACATTGGAGGCAGAGGAGGTGAGCAGCTTCTGCCTTTATTTTCTCCAACAGCATGCTAGTGAAATAGTGGAATGTGGGGAGATGGCTGACCTTGCTGGAAATAGGTGCAAAACCAGCACAAAACACAGTGCCAGATGTTGTTTATGAAGAGCAGTGATTGCATATTGCCCTGTGCCAACAAAAAGCATTACAATGACAGGGCTCTTTCTTTACATTCCCGTTTAGCTTATTGAAGATGAATTGAATTCCCGCATGATTTCTCTTGAGAAGCTCAACAGCGAGGCCTGTTTATAAGATTTGAATTGCCACTTTGTGGTGAATTTTATTTGAATGGAAACATAAAAGGAATCCAACAGAAAGAAAGAATAAATTCTAATAAAGCAGCAGACTTGGGGGCTATCAGAGGGTTGTGTGGGCAAAGCACAGAACTGAGGGTTAGGACCAGGGTTGTATTACTGGCTCTACTACAGACTTCCTGGCAGCTTCTGGCTGCTTTTTCTGAACCGTGTCCACCACTATTAAGATTAGTATAACTGCCACGGTTGTCAGAGGCATTGCTCGCCATTCAGGGCTCCAAGCGGGAATATTTTGGAGGGCCCTTGCACACAACACATACTAAAAACAGTGAATAAGGGGCTCCCTTGAGCTGCTCAGGGCCCTGAGCAATTGCTTAGTCTGCTTATGCTTAGCACTGACTCTGGCAGTTGTAGCAACAGAGAGGGAGCACTAGTGTAGGCTGGGTTACAGGTTATTGATGGTGGTCTTAGCACCATGGTATGTACACACTTGATCATAGCAGATCCACAATAACACCCTGTGGGTGCTGACACCTTGTCAACACTAGGGCTCCTCATGGTTGCTATGCCAATGCTAGCAGTAGTGGGTGGGAGGAAAAGGCCCATGTTTCTCTAAGGCTCCACTATGACCATGGGCAAGTCACTTAGGTTCACATTTTCAATAGAGATCTTTGATTTGGGGGCGTTTCAATGTTCAACTTCAAGCTCCTAAAATGTTAAACATCTCAATACCTTGCTGAGAGCAGCAACCACAGCACCCATTAGGCTAATAAAAATGTGGGGGGTTGCACGGATTTTACGTGCTCAGCATTTTCTTCACTTCCTTTCCATGGCTCCTATCTTGCATCTGGCTCCACAAAGGGGCTTCTGTGGGCTTTCATGGACCCATAAGAGGGTGCTATGCAGGCAAACCTGTCTGTGGGGAGTTGATTGCCAGATCAAGGCCCACGTGGATGTCTGCAGAAAGTGATGGACCAACAGATGTGGGGTACTGTGAGAAAGTGCAAGGAATGAACAGGTGAGCCTGCATTCTAAACACTTTAGATACTAATTAATTCCCCTGAGGAAGCTGATTGGGGTGATTAAATAATCAGGCTGATGGGCTGGGTGGGATAAATATTCAATTAGCCCATCAGCCTAAGTCTGGGAAAGAGTCAAATCAAAGGAGGGAAATGCCAGTGGAGAGAAGAAAAAGGGGAATAGGGCTAACTGAGTTCAGTAACATGCAGACCTCAGGTCCTGAGAGGGCCAAATCACTGTAGATGTTGTAAATAGATTTCTATGCTGAGATTGTGGTGGTATTAGTGGAGAGAAGTTGAAAGAAAATACCACCAAGTGAACATTTAATAGAGTTGGTGCAGTTTTTGCAGGGAAGAAGACAGGAGTGGAGCCATGCCCTGTTACACATGAGGACTTAACTGGGATTATGATGTCCCCATTGGTAGTGACGGAGGCCCTGATGGGGGAAACTGATATGAGGAGTTAGTGTTCTAGCAATGGAGCAGACCCTGTTTTGGTTGGTAGAGCAAAAAAGAGATGTAGAGGACTATGTATTTGAAATTCTACAAGTGAACAATAGTCCTGCCTTGCATGTCAGGTTGAGCAGCAGAAGAGTCCACAAGAGGTCATAAAGAAACAGATACAGGGGTAGCAGAACTGATACTGGTTTTAGTGAGCCTTGTGGCAGGGAACAGCAGTTGGACAAAGGAAGAACCTGTGTAAGATGGGCCCAGCAGAATACATCAATGTATTTTTACTAACTTTTGAGAGGGTATCCAGGTGGAATAAGAGACTTTGGACTCTCTGTGTGGCACCCTATTTGTCTGGGGAAGCCTATATGGTCCTGGTGAGAAACAGGCCTAGAACTATGATATAAGTAGCTATCCTGAACAGAGTTGTCCTTTTGGTGGAAAATACCTCACAAATTTTGGGGCACTAGATGGACTACAGGTGTGTGACCCAAGACATCCATGCAAAATTTATCAGACTGGGAAACTTATCAGCTAAGGCTGCACACTTGAAGTGTGGGAGGAAAAAAGGCATGAGATTGTGACAATTTCTCCAGAGCCTCCCTGACAGCACAGACATTTGGGTCTAGAGGTACCAGCCAGCAACCCCAGAGGAAGGAGGAAGCTGATGGAAGGGCTTAGGGATGCAGGCTTTCCCAAGAAAGAATTCCAGATATTTTAGTGACTGAATTCAGAAAGAATGGGGGCAATGTGGTCATACCCAGGATGGCAGAAAGAGAAAAGGAGGACATGGGGGGAATTCCTCTGGATACCTGGGGAATGGTTTACTACAAGTGTGGGCGGCCGGAAGTGGGGCTGCCTGGTTATGGAATGTGGGCTCTCAAGATTTTGTGGATAGTCTAAAACTACTGGAGATGAGCAGAAAAAGAAGACACCCGCCTTCCGTGTGAAAATGGGGAGAAGGTATCAGACAGGGCTGATGGACTCTGTCTAAGGATTCACAATCATTTGGAGGGATTTGGTGAAGCCCCATTGGAAGCTGCCATGTGGGATTCTGAAATGAGAATGTATCTATGGTGAAAAGTGACTGACCAATAGGCAGAGTCCCCCTGGAGGATAACAGAAAGTGGAAGAGGGTAGGCTGGTAAATGGGTTGCCTCTTTCAGTCACTGTAGAGACAGAATGGAGTTCCTTTCCTTGTAAGAGGAAAATGAGGGTCCTGAGACACCCCATCGGGGGCTACAGGCATCAGAATCCCTAATGGAGAAGAAAAAGAGAGACAGCAACAGGCCCTGTCCCAAACAAAACCAAACAAAAAAAGAGAGGGAGAGAAGGAAAAGAAAGTGAAGTAACAGACTGCCTCTGGTGTGAGGGCCTATGAGCAGAAACAGTGATGGGGAAAGCCTCACTCATCAAGTGTGACTTTTGTGGCAAATGGACAGCCATGCTGAGGGCAATATGAGCAGGAGTCCAGCTCCTCCTTTAAAGAAGAGAGGGTGTGGGGAAGCAAAACCTGGCTGGCATGCAAGAGGGGGGAGGTGTGTAATAGAGTGCAGGGAGTGGACCTGTAAGCTTGCACTTAGATATTTTACATGCTAATTAGTTCCCTTGTGGAAGCTGATTGGTGTGCTTATCTAATTAGGCTGGTGGGCTGAATATGCAATTAGCCCATCAGTGCAAGTCTGGTAAAGAGGCACAGGAAAAAAAGTAGCAGTGAGGAGAATGAGTAGGGGAAACAGGGCTAGCTGAACCCAATCACACACAGAGGCCTCATGGAAGGGAGGAGGGACAAAAGCACTGTGGATACTATAAACAGACTCTTCCGCAAAGACGATAGCATTACTGATGGAGGGAAGGTGAATGAAAGTCACTGAATTCACACCTGGAGGAGTTGGTGCAGTCTCCGTGGGGAAAGAGACAGGTGCGGAACCAAGCCCTGTTCCAGGTACCAAGGAGACTTGGCTCAATCTGGCATCAGGACTCCGACTGCTAAATCAAAAGCAGTTAGAAGGGTCTTTTGGTTCATGATTTTGAAGCATTTCTACTAATATCTAGCACAGATAAGCACTTATGCAAACGAGACCTAGGTTTTATATAGAATCTTAGTTTAGAATAATTAGAAATGGAAAACATCTACCTCATACCATATTGATGTTATAGTAATTATTACTGTAATAATAATAAATGACACTGACTTCAAATACAGCAAATACTAGCTCCTGAAATTAGCACAAAAAGGGGTGGGGGTGGCTATTGTATATTTTCTTGGAGTTATTTACGCAGGGTATTACCATGACACCAATTTAACCATATATTCCTTTATTAAATCCAAAGGCTGAACAATATTTTTACAATTTCTCTAAACACATCGTAAAAAGCCTACATAATAACCAATCTATTACTACCAAACAGTAATAAAACATTTGTAATCATTTGATCAAGATTCGTATAAACAGGTGATCCCCAGATGTGCATATACCCAGCATGGTCAGGGAGCTATTAGCAAGGAATCCTTTGTAAAATTTTACTTTTTTATGTATTTTTAACAAATAAGTACTGTTATTGCCATTTTTGGACCTTAACTAACACCAGTTTGAAGGATTTTTTTTAATGTAGCCAATTGCATACTGTACCTGGTACTCAATTAACCATATTCTATTTTTCTTTCTTTAGCTCAAACCTTACATACGATCACACTGGTATTTTGAAGGGTCTCTACAAGTTTAACACAACATGATCTTACTCTTTTTGGTCCTATGTTTTGGACTAATTGCTCGTGCTAATATCCCAACTTCATTTAAAAGCTTGGATCTCTAATATTTATATTTCTTCACATTTACTCCCTCAGCTAGTCTCCTTGACTTCAGTAAGGCTGGTTTTATAAGGACTCCTCACGGGAGTAGGGTGCAGTGTCTGTGATTTGCCCTGGCAGAGGTGGGAACTACATTACCATTTGTGTGTTTATTCAAACAGTGCTTTAAATTGGCATCATGTATTTTTGCACTCCTACAATTGCTTGTTTTATACTCCAGTGACACCTTTCTCCAGGTACTTGTACTTTTCATTGCACCAAGCAGGAGCTTTTGATGATGTAACAAGAGCTGAAGACAGATTTATTTCATGTTCTGCTTGCTGAACTCATCAAGATTTTTAAATTAGAAAAAGAAAGCCATGCTTGGTTATTTCCTTGCAATCACTTGTTTTTCATTAGTACTTATGCTACATAATCCAATCAAAGCCTTGCATTTCACATGCCCTGCACAGACATTCATTCTCTACTTGTTTAGATTATGGAAGCATGATTGGTAAAGAGCAGTTTAGGGCTTCATTCACTAATTGAATCATCTGCATAATCCCCATCAGTGTATTTTGGAACATGCAGCCAAATACAAAGATGCCAGAGTTGGGTGAAACACTGCAGAAAACTATGTACTTGAAGATTCAAATAAATTCTTTTGATGCTCTTTGTTTCTTGACGAGAGCATGGCAAAGAAGTGTATTGGAAATGTTCATCAACACAACTGCTTCAGGATATTTGTAGAAAGTACATTTAGATTTGTAATTTTGAATATTTCTATCTGCATCTAGAAATGTGTAATTGTGAATGCACTTCTATCTGCATCTAGAAACTTACATGGCCCTCATTGCAGTCTCAGAGCATCCAATGCCCATTAATGGATTTTATCCTTACAATAGTCCTGCGTGTAAGAATATAAATAACCACATTTTAGGGATGGAGAACTGAGGCATGGGGTAGTTTGTAACTTGCCCAAGGCCACACAAGAAGAGTGTGGTTGAGCTAGGAAATAATCGCTTGTCTCCTGAGTCCCAGACCTGTGCCCAATTCCTTAGAATATCCTTCCTCTTTTTATGGGAAACTTGATACTAATATAGATGATCAGCAAATCAAAGAAGAGAAATACACCATGGGACCTGTGTCCAACGTACTGTGCTTGATTTCTGAATTGCTAGTAGCAAATACTTTAAGCAATATTTGCAGCAATGTGTCTGAGTCTGAAGTAAGATTTATGGAAGGACTTCAAATACATTTGTGGAGGCTGGGGTCACAGACTGTTTTGAATAGAGAAAGGAGCTAAAATAGATGTCTGAATTGCTCATTGCAAATGGCTCACTCAGCTCTACTAGACTGGCATCTAGGTATTAATATAAAACAATGAGGGCCAAAACACTGTTACATAAGTACAATTTCCACTTAAGGCCCCCATTCAGCAAGACATATAAGCAAATGAATAGTGTCAAGGACTATTATGAAAGCAAGATTATATACCTACTTTATGATTCTGCAGTATTATAAGAGAAACACTGGACATATCATACTGAAATGGTGAACTAAAATCCTAATAACTAGAAACCATGTGTTTTAAAGTGAAATGAAAAACAGATTAACTATCTGGAACTATGGAAAAGAGAGAGCTCATTTTTCTTGCTTTCATTGTCTGATTTCCCTTAGACTAACTTTCTGTGCTTTCATCCTTTTGTAAATGTGTGTGCTTCCACAAAATACAGCTTTTCTTTAATATACCCGCCTTTTAGTGAATATACCCTGCACCCAAATATACCCCGCGCCCGAATATACCCCGCGGTTTATGCTTTTTGAGTTAAAAAAATCTTGTATACCCCGTGCACGAGTATAACCCGCGGGGTATACAAGGCTGTGCTGGGGGTATATTTATGGTGCGGGGGAGGGGTGGCGGGTGAATTAGCCAGCCACTCACTGCCCGGTTCCTGCGCAGCCGGTTCCCCCTGCCCCTTCCTATGGCTGTGGAGGAACCGGGCGGTGAGTGCTCCCCCGCCCTGAGGCTGGAGGCTGCACAGGAACCAGGCCGGGGAGCGCTCACCGCCCAGAGGCTGCACAGGAACTGGGCGGGGGAGTGCTCACTGCCTGGAGGCTGGAGGCTGCACAGGAACCGGGCGGGGGAGCGCTCATCACCCGGTTCCTGCACAGCCGGATGAGCACTCCCCTGCCCCTTCCTACGGCTGTGGAGGAACCGAGCAGTGAACTGGTGTGTAAAAAAAATTTTGTATACCCTGCATCCGAGTATACCCCGCGGGAGGGGGGGATTTGTAAAAACAAATATAACCCGTGGGTTATATTCGCTAAATTATGGGTAATTTTCCTCTTCTGCTTCATTCCTCCACCTTTTACATTACCACAAGGGGGATTTTATCTTTTTGTTTTTAATGCTTCTTAATGTCCTAAAAGAAGTGACACAAGGCACCTACATTACTATTATTCATAAGAGAGAACCAGACGTTCTGACTTCCCAAAAAAGCACTGGACAGGCATTCTGCAGCATGAGGGCATGACATAAGCCCTGGTCTCATCTGATATTATCTCCCCAAGCCACCATACTCACTGTTCTGCTCCCTTTGTCTGTGCCAAGCAGTGATTATGCTCATCTGCATTGTTTTGTGAGGAACTTCCCAATGTCCCTCACCTCTGTTTCTCTGGAGGTGGGTGAGAGAGGGAGGGATCACGTGAGGATTACCTGTTCTGATCCCTCTCTTTGGGGCATCTGGTATTGGCCACTGTCAGCAGGCAGGATACTGGGCTGGATGGATCGTTGGTCTGACCCAGTATGGCTGTTCTTATGTCATCTGAACTGATACCTTTTTTTTACAGGAGGAATCATAAGGTACCTTACAGCAAACTATTATTCAGGTGCTGTGGAAATAAAAGACCTGGAATATCCCTTTGCACATGCCTCTAAGGGCAGGACACCTTGGGTCAACTACGGTTGATGTCAATAGAAACATTTCCCAATGACTTCAAAGGAAATTGGATCAGGCCATTAAAGCACCATATACCCATGTGGGCACCATATACATATTCATTCACCACATCCACATGGCTGGTTATATAAGGGCAATAGGAGAGACCAGTCAGCAATGTTGCTTTTCTTGTAATATTACTCCTTTCTTTTCCCTCTACCATTTTAGACTTTATCCCCCTGTGTCATGCAAATTGTATTAGCTGCTGTAGAAGGACAAATAAGGAGGAATGTTAAGTTCATATAATGTAAATGGGAAAAGCCCTTTATTCTTTTCTTCAAGTGAAATAAGTCAAAATGTGAAATATGCATAATAGCAGATAACTCAGCCTTGGGCTCAACATTTCTCACTTCCTGTCACTCTCAGGGACAGACAAAAAGTGGCACATTTAATTCTGTTTTGCAGTGGGGTGGCTTTTTGTTCGTTCTGGATGAATAATTAATAGATGTGGCAGTGTTTTAATGAGATGTGGGGTTCCATTAGAAAACATCTGTTACCAAGCACAGGCAATCTACTTAGTGCTAAACAGGTGTGCTGAATGGTAGTGACAAGTCATTGAACGCTGGATTCTCAGCTGGCATAAAACTGGGGTAGCACCACTGAGGAAAAGCCTGGAAAAGGGAGTTGTGCTAGTTTATCCTTGCTGAGGATCTAGCCCAATACAAATTAGACAGAAGGCACTTTACTGTGCATAGAGAACTGGTGTAACAAATGAGGAGAACTGACTGCCTTAGGATGCAGATTGTCATTGACTTCAAATCAATGGAGCAATGACAGTTTACACTAGCCAAGGATATGCCCTATGGTTTTAATGTAGTCAGTCTGATTCCAATCTCACTTTCCACAGTGTAAATCAATGCTAATTACATCAGACACAATATATTAACACCAGCATTCGAATATAGATTTATGGAGATTTGGTCAAACTTGACTGGCTGGTATCCATTCCTGGGTTCTGAAACCCAGTTGCTTATTGAAAGAAATTATCATTTGCCTCCAAAAGCTAACAGAATCTTTGTTTGGGCACTGGTTATGGGCTATATAGCCAGTTCTGTGGACTGCTAGGTGTATCACAGGTATCTAGCACGTCTTAGTTCTGAAACTTGACCTCTGGAGAAGAAACAACGGAACCATAAGGTTTCTAGTCTAAATAAATCTAATTACAATGTAGTGGGTTAATACCAAATGAACACATTATTCAGACAATTGGAGGATCTGTTTTGCTATTTCAAGAGTTTTGAGGTAAAGGCACAATCCACTGTCATCTTTTAACCATCTTTCAAAAATTCCAACTCAGATACAATTAAAAAAT
Organism: Pelochelys cantorii; assembly: GCA_032595735.1. Lineage (NCBI taxonomy): Eukaryota > Metazoa > Chordata > Testudines > Trionychidae > Pelochelys > Pelochelys cantorii. The sequence goes on along the minus strand of CM064329.1, from coordinate 44,918,560 downwards.
GCAAAACTGGCAAAAAGTTGAAGCTGAAATCAAAGGAAAGCATCAGTCATGCATTCACTTAATCATGCCCACAGAGGAACGGTTCCTGTTTTCAGAAAGATGTTTATAGATTTCTCTCTTATGTTTTGGTGATCAGTAACCCAACTTTGAACAGTGTTTCGGTGAAAGGTCAGATTTGAATTTGATCAGAGCAAAAATCTTTGCCTCCAAAAATCACAGTTTTGGCTTTCACTCTTTATATACAGGACTGTCTGCCACACAACTACAAAATGAGATCTGAATCAGGCCCCCGGTATACTGTGTATTTAAGATAAAGGTGTATATTAAATGCATTGTTTTTTTACAGTTGTTAGGTGGTGGCAGATTCAATTACCAAAGGTTTTCGTCAAGGGGAGAAAAAAGGACAAATAAATATAGAAATTTCAGACATCCTCATAGATCTGCAGCTAGCCAGCAAAATGGATTTTGTGTCATTACATTAACAATGATTGTTTGAAACATACTATATATTTAATTTATATGTACAACTTCAATTTGTTGTAATTTTTAGGGAATAAATAACTTATTAGAGTTGTCTTCTACACAATAGTTTCCCATTACATTGCATGGTTAGAACATCTATTGAAATGTTTCAACTTACAGGTCAGAGAGTTTGTTACCATAATTAGACACAGGAGAGATCCCTGTAGTTGTTTTGAAGATTGCAGCCAGTCTCCCATCTCTAACTGTATTTGCATTTATTATTTACAGGCTTGCAAAGATTTTGTGAAGATATAGAGATGATGATTGGATTCCAGCCAAATAAATTCTGGAGAGTCTGCTGGGCATTTGTGACCCCGACTATTTTAACTGTAAGGCAAAGAATTTTCTGAATGTCTCCTTTTTTTCTCAGATTTTTTGTTTTATAAACAAACCTATTATTTCCCAAAGACAATAATTATAGCTCAGAATATATACTTATAATCATGTGTGTACACATATAGGTATGTATAATATATGCACACATACAAACATGCCTATATATACACACATGATGCTACAGTGTCCTCACATGCAAAACACAAATTGACTTCTTTCTAGAGGAATTCTGGGTGTGTTAGGACTCAAGAGCTGATCCTGTAAGTCCAGATTCAGCAAAACATGTAAGCACATGCACAATATCCTTGGAAATAGATATGGAACATGTAAAAGTGAAGCACACTCTTACATTCTTTATATATTCCAATTTTTAAAATACCTCCATAGGCATCCATCCAATGCTATGCTGAATAGGGATGGATTTAAGCATGTGCTTAAAGTTGAGCACTTAATTACGTGAATTACGGAACTGGGGCCTCAGTGTGTGATCCAGTTCTACTGTGATGGTAGTGGGTGTACACACAGCTCTCTCCAGGAGTGATAGTGGGAGGCATAACTATTTCTTACATAGTGTTTGCAGTGGTTTTCCTTAGCACTTAGCAGTACCAATAAAAATGCTCTGTTCTACTTGAAACTATGTCATTGTGCCAAATAAATTCAGTTCTAGTGAACAGTTTGCTCTTCTGTATGCTGCTTTTGAATTGCACAATCGTCATAAAGAACAGCACACACATTTTTCTTTTGAGGACTGAAGCAAAAGAAGGTTAGTTACTTAAAAAACAGTGAATAGTCCTGTAGCCCCTTAGAGATTTATTAAAAGCAATGTTTCACAGTGCCAGTAAGTGGCACTGTATGCTAGTACTTTGGTTGTGATATCAGTGATACCAAACTTAAGTTGATATTTTTTTGGGGCAAAATCCACATAATTTTTCTGCTGCTGTCAAGGTCAATATGGAAATTGGATTATCTTGTTCATTTTTAAATACAAATATATAAAATATATTTATTTTTATAACCAAAAGGTGCATGATATTTGTACTAATTTGCTTTTATTCATTTACTATCATTTTAGATTTGCATTTGATTCAAAATTACACAGAGCCTCTGTGTAATTTTGAAACTCAGCAAAGCAATGTGTTATGTTTGCTAGAGTCAAAATAGAGGATCTCGTGGAAGATTAGGGTTAGAAGAGACCTCAGGAGATCTCAAAGCAGAACCAATCTCACCTAATTTCTGGCCATAGTGTTTTATTTTCTTTACCTCTGCTAAGCATTGGCACTAGAATGAGAGGACCTGTCTGTGATTCTAAAATGTCTGGCTTACTGCCGAGCTAAAACAAGACTTAAGAACTGACAGCAGTCAAGGATAGGACCAAGAATTAAATCTTGGTCTCTCCTTTGGCCTCTTACCACACATTGGAAGCAAACCATGAGGGCAGCTCACACCCACATGTTTTGACTGAGCTACAAGAATGGAAAAATATATCTAGAGGTACATTTATAATGGTACATTATTTATGTTGAATAGTCATTATGCAATAAGAAAAGAGCACAGAAAACAAAGCAGTATCTCTTCCTACCGTGACGTTCTGTAATACTAATATTTGATGTATTTAAGTGTCTTAAGATTAGAGTTTAAACTACTTCATGTCTCAGGAAATAAAACTGATCATTTTTATATGTGCATTCACAAAGGTATATTGCTGTAAATCTTCTGTATGCAATTATTGTGCATGTAGGCAGTTCACAAAAGTTACTGAATTATGCACAAATGTAAGCAGATGTATTGCTATTTATACAGTAAGTGAAATGGAGTAACTTAACATAATTATATTAGGAAACACGGCCAATAGACCATGTAATAAAGCTTATTACCCTAGGGACAGGATTCTAATATGAATTCTGCTGGTGTAAATCTAGAGGAAATCCATTGATTTCAGTGGAATTATGCTGGCTTTATGCTGATGAAGCTGAGATCAGAATGTGGCCCTAAACTTCCAGGAGCATTATTGATTATCACCTAGTTAACTCCCCTCCCCCACTGATTACACTACTGTAAGTGTGCATGTAAATCATAGGGTGTGTATGTGTGTTGCTTATTAAATTATATATTATTTGTTTTCAGTTTATTCTTTGCTTCAGTTTTTACCAATGGGAACCAATGACCTATGGAGCTTACCACTATCCAGGCTGGTCGATGGTCCTTGGGTGGCTGATGCTGGCTTGCTCTGTTATTTGGATTCCTATTATGTTTGTGATAAAAATGCACCTAGCCCCTGGCAGATTTATTGAGGTAATTCTTGAAATCCTACACTCTTAAAAATATAGACACAAAAGATTATTTTTTGTAATTTACACTGATTTGTGCGTTGGGAATTGTTGACAGTTTATCAGAAAATGATGTTTTCATTGCTGTATAAAGTGCAGGTGCTCAGTTGGTTGATGTGCACACCTACTTCTCCCCTGTTCGTCAACAAAACGGTACTAAAACACTATAAGCTTGATCCTGGGAGGTCTGAAGAACCTCAGACACTCAGGGGATTGGGTCCTGAAATGTCCATTGCAGATGACTTACTCACTAGTCTTTCTGCTGTTTGGTTGGTCTCATATCTGCCTCTTGCAGAAGCAGAATGTGCAACTAAAAGGCAGCAGATACTAGGGAGCCATAAGAAGTTTCAGAAACTAGAAAGTTTCAGGCACTAGAAGGCATCAAGTTAGCTCTATAGAGAGTTATGCAACAGGAAGCATCAGGCCTTAGAAGACACCAAACATGAAGTATCATCTGGACATACCACCTGAAAGTCCTACTTGCAGCTCAAGCTACATATGATGAAAATGAACTTTGTTTCTGCTCAAACCTCCTTGGTTCTTCATTGTGTTGAACACTTCCTAACCCTCCCTGTCACCCAGACTTATGACTGCTGTGTTTGGGGGAGGGGGTATTATTCCTCCCTCCTGAATTTCAGGGTGCTGCTGATTCTCCTTCTCTAAAAAATTCAACACTGCTTAACATGCTGGGCTTCCACAACCTCCCCATCACTTCCTTTCCAATTTCCCATCTCACTCCCCTCTAATCCTTTCACATCGATACAGCAAAAACCATATCCCGTGCTAACTACTTTGACTGCATCACCCCTTTGTTGGCTTTTTGCCCATCATTTCAATCAGTTCAGTGCTCTCATCTTCACCCTCACTCTTTCTGCCCTGACCTATGTACCTGCCCTCATTTCATGCCACTCCCTTCTTTGCCCGTCGCTTTTCCCCTGGTATCCGCCCCATCTCCTCTTCATACTTTCCTCTATGCTATCCCCTATTGTCCTATTCTCCCTTCTTATTCTAATGCATCAGGCACGCACGCACTCATCCTTCCAAAGCCCTCTTTGCAACTCAGCTCTACAAAAATCCCAGAGAGAGGCTTTGGAAAGGAGAGGAAAAAAATAGAAGCATCCTCTGGGTCCCTGACTGTTCACAGGGCAAAGACCACATCTTCTTCTGCTTTGTACAGAATCAAGGTACATCATGGTCAGTGCTGGAAAACTCATCAGACTATACAATGCATCTGGCACTAGACAACCATATGGCTGTGTCAGACCATAGAGGGCACTGGGATGCATTGTACTATAGAAGGAATATAGCACACAACAAGTGAAGCAATAAGTTAAATGTACTTTAGTTGGCCTTTTTTTCCTTTTTATGGGCCTGAGCTGAAAAAGAGTAATACATAGACGGATGGTTCTTTTTACAAGGCTATGACCCAGTTTCCAACACTGAGAAATATTACTCTGAGAAATATTTCTGGACTCCTAACTCATCCATTTGGGTCTGGGATTAGTTTTTGTATCATAGCGCAGGGCACACACTGTAGTGTCCTTTAACCAGAGCACCCAAGGAAATCCATAAAGCCACATCTTGCGTGAAAGGGGGGAAAGGTTGAGCTGCAGTTACTTCGGCTTTAGTAAAGTATTTCCTGAATCATTGATTCTGCTGCATACATTTATTATGGTTGATTTGGGAGGCAAAGGTTGCAAACTGATGATTAAGCAGAGATTAAAATAACTGATATAGAGACTTGCTTCACTTTAATAGGTAATAAACATATAATTGTTCCCTCTTAAACCATCAGAAATATGTTTTCTTTCCTTTTTATATATAAATGTTCCAACCAAATTATATCTTCAATAAAGAGATCAGTGGAAAGATTACAAGATTTTCATTGTTAGTAATTTTGCCAGGTTAATCTGCCACCTTTTTTTTTTTTTTTGTCCACAGATAGAAGTCATATATTTTGTCATAAGCTAATTAAAATCCTTGCTCAGTCATAGCAATATATTACTTTTTGGTCATTTGTATACTTTTGGGAAATATGCTAAACAAAAATCCAATTATTTTGATGCAGCTACCCACTGCTTCTGTGATTGGGCTAAGTAATTGAGCACATGTCCTTTAGTGAGTGAGTTAAGCAATCTGTGACAGTGGTTATGAGTTCCCTTTGTATGGTGTGTATGTGTGTGTGTGTGGGACAATATATAATTAAAATCTGGGCATTTTATCATCTATTAATTTTGCAAACTTCTGCAAAACAAACACTGAGCAGCAGAGCATTTAATGCCCCTTGCAGGATATTTTCAATAATTTCAGATCAACCCAACCTACTTTCCTCCTTTGAACTGTAATTCTAATCTATAATTTTAAGAGTATTTTTTTCCTCTCCCTCACTGTGCAGAGGCTCAAGCTGGTCTGCTCTCCACAGCCTGACTGGGGTCCATTTTTGGCTAAACACCGTGGTGAACGTTACAAGAATATGATCGATCCACTGGGAACATCCTCCCTTGGACTTAAACTGCCAGTGAAAGATTTAGAATTGGGAACCCAGTGCTAGTAATTTCTATTCTGGTGGCAATAATGTGTACAGCCTTTATATTTTTATTAGTTTCTCATTGTCTCCTTTGTTCTTTTTCACAGTTTCTAAAAGTGGTTGCTTAGAAAGTAGGACTTACTGTTGCATGCTGTAGTAAAGAACTAGACAGCCACTTTAAGTACTGTTTTTATGTTTTTGTTTTTTTGTGGTGCCCAAGACCTATTATTTTCACTGTGAAATAGCAACATAATTTGGTGTAAGTGGTGAAACCCCTGCTCTCCCCCTCCTTTTTCTTTGACTTGCTGGTCATGCATGGTCCAGCAGGAATGATTGTTGAGCTTAACCATTTAGGGATAAGACATGGGTCTGAGAATTCCTTAACAGTGTAACTGAACAGAGAATTTGACCATTGGGATGGACTGAGTGGATAATGTAGTCCATTTGGCCAGATTCTGACCTCTGTAATTCTGAAGTAAATCCAGAATGACATCACTGGCCCTGATGGAGTCACTACGAAATTACACTGATAGCAAAATGTGACCGTAAACAATGCTTCAATTAAGTACTGATTATAATGACACTTGAACAAGGCTTTCTGATTCAATACAGGAGTTAACCTTTAAACACCATGCACTGGTATCTCATGCATGACATCCAAACAGGAAGAGCTTAATGAGCCATTCAACACTTCTGAGGAGAAAAATAAAAACAAATGTAAAATGTATTATGACATCAGGACTGAAGTTGTACTTGAGTCTGAAAGTTGGTTTGAAATAGTGCCATAATGAGGCAGGTGGGCACCACTATTTTAATTAATTTCCTTCATTTCCATTATTTATTTGATATGTCTTTTTCATTAAAAATGCCTGTTACACTGAGTATCTAAACTTTTACTTTATTGACAAACTGCACACATAGGTTGCAAACCAAGTTATATTAACTTCATCCAAGTATTCTGACCATTTTTTTTTGCTGTGTTCACTTTTGTTTAAAATCTCCCGTAAAGAAGCCATCATATAATTTGTGCCTAATTTTATATTCTTACAGTAGTAGGTGTATTCTAGTTCCCCCATGACAACAGTTGTTAGAATTTAGCTGTGCCGTTGAATATTGTGAATCCCCTACTTGTTCTCTTAAACTTCTTTATATAACCTGTAGATATATTGTTCTCTTTCAGCCAAAGGGGATATAACTGAACTTCTATTTCTTTCTCTCTCTATAGTGTGTGTGTGTGTGTGTGTGTATATATATATACTGATATACACATAAATATAAATTATATTTACATACACATAAATTTAAATTATATACAGTAAAACTCCAATAGTCCAGCATCCAATTGTATGGCACTCCTGATAGTCCGGCATCAAAATGGCAAAAGCCTAGTGAGTGAGCTTCGGCAAAAAACGAGTCATAAGGCAGCAGCGGCAGCAGCTGAACCGAGCGAAACCAGATGGGACCGAGTCAGTCTGCCACTGGCATTGTGTGATGCTGGACAGTGCTTGTGATACAATAAAAACGGTTAAAAACACTTTATATACAATACATACTCTCTCTCTTTCTATGTGTGTGTGTATATATACACACATAAATTCAAGACAATATCTCTTATAACAATCTGAGCAGTGCAGTTTTCCTTTTTTTTTTTTTTTTTTTTTGCTGTCAGCCTTTTAAAAACAATTAAATACAATAACATTATAAGACTGGATGGACAAAATTATAAGGAAGAGAAGGGATAGTTTTAGTAGTTTGTTATAACATTGCATTGCAGTAGTATGTCCTCTGTCTTTGAGAAATCCAACATACATATGGCAATATGAGTATGTCTTAAATATTTCGGCTACCTCATGGGCAGAGTAAAACCAGAGATTTTAAAAGTACCTGTAATTTATATTCAGTCAATTAACCCTCATTCATTATAAAGTGCACTATAAAGAGGGAGAAAAATGTGTCTTCAGCAATTGGCAATACTGCAACCTTTATTATGCTGTTGTATTCTATACATACATATGAGATTTTTTAAGAGTGATCAGTGTTCACGTAGTGTGTACTAGTGATGTTTTATGTCCCTATAAATATCTTATCAACCAGTGTAGAGATATGGTGAGTGTAGAATAGTGTAGCCTGGATTTCTTCCCCACTATTGTAGTAGCCAATTTAAATGTTATTTCCTTTTGGGGGACTGTTTATATCATGTTCCTTTTTTTGTCTGTGTTCACATTACAGGGTCTCAGGTAAATCTTCAGTTAAATGTGTAGATGTGATGTTTTCATCCTGTTGAAGAAAACAATAACAACTAGACCTTAATGTAACATTTGCAAAAGAAATAATTTATTTTGTATATAGATGTTAACAAACCATTTTGCTGAACTTTCTCTTTCATGGGGCAAATAGTGTTGCCAGTTATTGACACTGCGAGGAACATTCAATCTTCAGGCAGTGTACACGAAGCACAATCAAATACTTGACATTAAATCATGTGGGAATAGATTTTGAAGCATTGCCCCCTAAATCTGTATTACACTTTTCACAGTTTGGTGTCTTTATTTGTTCCCATATTACACAGAGCATTAAGATTGTGGCCCTTCCATAAGCATCTCTGCCTTAAAGCTGCACCAACTTTATTTGGCTTTGTCAGCAGATTCAATAGAAAACTGCCCATCTAACTTGTTCTGAATTTTATCTCCCTGTGTGAACAATGTTTGATGAGCTTCCCCCTTTCTTGGTGTAATGAAACTTTGGTAAATACAAGACGAAAATTAACCCCTCCAAACCTTTATGGCTGGGGGAAAAAAGAAAACTGTGTCACATTAAATGAATTACCAGCTGTCTTTCAATGAGAAGGGTGAAGAAAGGAGCCTAAATCAGTCAGTGCCATCTACTGGGAATGGTGTGCTTTTACCAGGATGAATAATACTTGCTCTCTCTCTCTCTTTTTTTTAAACTTTTCCTGGCTAAAACCTAAGCTTGATTTTTTTGGAGCCCAACCCCAATTTCTATTCATTTCTGCTGTTATGATGTAAAAATATTATTAATGGGGCCATGTTTTCTGGAAAAATGGCGAGTTAGCCTAATTGTTATGAATCCTTTTAACTAATTTTAACAAACTTGTTCTGGTAACTACCACTGCATAAGGATATTAATTGCTAACTTTCTGTTTTAAAAATATAAAGACAAATCATTTGAAGGGACACTGTTAACGATAAAATGAAAATAAATATAAATAAAGCATTGTTAACTGTGTAATTAGAAAGGAGGAGAATATGAAAAATATAATTATTTTTCATGATGCATGTGGTTATACTGTTTTTTGCACTTCACTTGGGCATTAGTCCTGCTCCTCCTGATATCAGTGGCACAGAATTAGGCTTTCAGTTGAAACACTGAAAATACACTAGCCAGTTTCATTTGCTTTCTAGACAGTTTCGCTTTCTGAGTTTCATGTACCTCTGTTGGCTTGCAAAAATTGCGCAGGAAATTTTTAAACAAAAAAAGGAAAAAAATCATGTAAATTAAAAAAAGGAAAATACTTCTTTTATTTTTTAAAGTTTTAATTTTATTTACCAAAACTAAAAGTATAGATTTAGTTATCCAGACGTGTCCCTTTAAATGCAAAGTAATATTATAGTTTGGGGAAAGCACTTTATCATTGTCTAAAAAAGTTTGCACATACTTTATGAGCATTTTCTAAACATGAAAGTATTTCAGTAAATGATTAAATATCAAAAAATATTTTTAAAAGAGGGGAAAAGCCATATTTTCAAAAAGGTGACCTATTTAAATGCAGGTCTATCAATCTTTCAAGTAAAAAAATCAAAATTGATGGATTGTCTGTGCTGTAGTTTGAATTTTTGGACAAGCTGAGATGCACTATTGTATGCATTAAAATTATACTTAATGCAAATGTTTGCCATTTTCAAATTTTTGGGGGTCTTCCTAGTGTTTTAATATGTAAACGGTGTACAAAATCTGTTTTTCATTTAGACACAGCAGCACATTGTTTCCAAAAGAAGGGTTTAACAAAATGACCTTTAACTGAAAAAGACTTGGAATGTCTTTCTACTAATGTTTCATTTGGGTCAAGTTATCCTTTTGTTAAGTTTTGCTCCATTGATTGTATAGACATGCCTCAGTTCCGAAGATCATCACCTCCAATTTATTGTGGTTTCCTCTTGCAATTTCCAGTCCATGCATTCATTTTATGATTGACCCTTTCTTTGAATACATGCACAGTTATGTGGCTTATAATGATCTCTTGCTAGCTATGTTTTAATGGTTGCTTTTTCATGCAGACCTGGATTTCTCTTATTTTGCATGGCTCTTTTTTTTTTACTTTGCCATCTCAATTTAAGAAAGATCGTTTGTGGACTGTAGTTTTCAGTTGCAGGCTGCATGGCTTTGGCATGGTTAGGAAGCCTTTCAACTGGGTTTCCTAGAAGCTGCCATGAGGTCTGGTGGGTTTATGAGGTGCTTGTTTCTTAGCTTGTAGATAAACTTCCTGTAAATAATATACTGTATTTGTTAAATGGCTGAGGTTTAGTATTCCAGGGGACTCATGCCATAGACTCAGAGGGAGAAAAACATTTATAGTATTTATGGTTTCTGCCTTTTTCACCTCCAGGCAGGCTATAACTAAAGAGAGACTGCTTTCTTGATGGGTTTAATTTAAAATGTGAGAGCTGGGCTGGACCTTATGGCTTGCATTATTATGATTTGCCCATCATATTTTAAATACATCTTCAGGTAACCATTTGCCTTATAGGTGTATTTCATTGTTAGAAATATAATTAATGTTTAGCAGAACATTATTGTCTGTCACCCTATAGTATGTAGTGTACTTTGTGGGGCAGAGTCTCAGCTGGTGCAATCTGCCATAGCTCCATTGCAGCCGATAGTGTTGTGACAGTTTATACCAGCTGAGGCTCTGTGCCTGTGTCTTTTTGGCACTTTATTGTGGACCTATCACTGAATAGGTTAATTCTTAATTACTTGCGTAATGTCATATACTTACAAGCATTCTCTAGGGGTACTGCTGCCTATGGATAAAGATATGTACCCTAATCAGGTTGTTGTATTTTTTCATTAGCTATACATGGAGAAAATATATTATGTTACAAAGGATGCATCATATATATCTTATATAGTGCATATTATATGCTGTACATTATTCATTTAAGAAGTCATTACTCTTGAGGCCCTACCTCAGATTTTGTATTTATGGGTAAAAATGCAATTTACTGTATTATATATTTGCCTATTATATTCTGATGTTATAAAGTAGAATTTATCCTATAATGTATGGATTCTAAAAACACTAAATAAATGTGCAGTGTTTAAAAGAAAAATTGTTAGTGTTATGTCTACTGAAAATAACTTCCTCCACCACAGACATCATTCTTACTTAACACTCTGCCTTAAGGTATCTGCAGAATTGATCCATTTGATTGTTAGAAAACCTTGAGCAGCAACCAAAAACAGCTCTCCTGGGAAGAGAGAGATATTGCACAGCTGCAGAAACAAATATCAATTAAATGGTTAGATTCTTAACTATTAAAAGGCTCTGTAGCTTGTTGAATAATTAATTATTTTTCTAAGAATGAATTGGATCTGTTTAAATTCTTTTATTGTATCAAATCAATTATGCCAAAGATTTTTGAACCATGAAAAACAGAAGGTGGAAAGAGATTGATATTGAGAAATGGAGAGGAAAAGAGAGAGTAGTTTAGTTATAGAAGTCGAAGTTTCATGCTAGTTTTTTACACCACTTGTCTCTTTTGTTTTAAAATATAAACCTGAGCGTTTCCATTCTGGTAATTTCAATGTAAAGGTAGAAATATATTGTAATAAACATATTGTAATGGACCTCCATATACCAGCACTGTGCTATTAAAGTGATATCAATCCAACCATTTTCACTAACAGTGAAAAATGAATGTTTTTGACAAGCCATCCCCAAATACAAAGTTTCAATTTGACATCTAATCATAATACTGCTGTATGAGATTGAGACAAACATGCTAATGAAATAAAACCAAAACATACATTTGTATTATGCTAAAGCTGTGAATGTGATACATGCCAATGGCCCAATTCTGAGAATTCCTTAGGGCACGGGAGTTTTTTAGCAACTTCTAAAAAATGGGAACTGATGATGAAATAGTATAATACTCTGCATGTATAACATGCATTTCATCTCAGAACTCCACAATTATTAAGCATTGCAACCCTCTTTAAAGGCAGGCAAGTATCATCTCCATTTAACGGATGGAGAAACTGACACATGGAGTTTATTTTTCTGAAGGTCACACATTATGAGTTAAGACCCAATAATAGAACACTGGTGTTTTGGAAGTAAAAGAGTGCAAGTTTTCTGTCCTCACCATTAGGCACCATTCCCTTCCAACATTAACTTTTCTGAGTTTAGAGGACATTGTGTTCTGTAAATTAGAGTTGTGTTTACATAGATTTTAGGTGAATTTCTTTAAGTGATCTTTGAAGCAATATATATTACAAAAAATATCATAAAATTATTCTGTACACATCCTGTACAGAAACTGCAGTGGATGCATACATTTAAATGGATCCAATCTGATAAGCAGGGGTTCTCTAAAGTTCTCATGGCCAGAAATTCAACCAAAATCAGACCTCCTGATCCCAAGAGTCTATCTGCTCCTGAAAACAAGGTTAAAATGGAACATAACTACAAGGTGAATCATCAGCAACATACTGGAGTGCTGAGCACAGAGGTCTCTTTCAAGTCTGTACATTTTCTGTTTTCTGCCTTGCTGTCTCATGAGAATGGAGAAGACTGGCTAGGCCAATATCACATGCACAGGGTGTACATGTGCCTTGTATATGCCCATGGAAAAAACAAAGCTATAAGGTCTAATTTTAGGCCTTACAAGTGTCTTGAATATCATCTACGTATTTAGGCATTTTGAAAACACAAAGGCTTTTGGTATAAAAGAACATTTTAGTTAACTATTTACTTGGTAATCTATATTGTAAGGGTACTTTCTGATCCATTATGGTCTATTATGTAAATCTTAGTGTAGAGTCTCTTAACCTGCTGAACTGATAATGAAGCGGTTGTGGTCCATCATGTCTGGCAGGTTGCAAGCCCTGTATGCTAATAGTTGTATTTGTCCTCCAATGAATCTTAGCTAATTATTTTGTTTCAGTGCCCTCTATTGGATGCCATATCATATTTTCTCTACTTGATGCACATCATATTTGATTGTGATGATGATGCACTTTTTGTGGATGCATCTTGCAAAGTATATTTACTTTTGTACTGCTGCGGCTAACAGATTTTCCTTGATCTCAAGTGATGAAGAGTTTGTGTTCTATCTTCTGTGCCACATGCATACAGTTTAGCTGGCAACATTGCTCAGCTAACAGTGATTATAATGAAAAATTGTAATACTTTTTACACTGATAATATTTCTTTGCACTTCTAAGCATCCTTCATCCAAGGAACTCAAATTGCCTTAAGTCCTCTGAGATAATATAATGGAAACATAAATTTCTGAAATGCCGCAAACTCTGTGGCAGAAAGGACTAGCAGTCACCCACAGTCAGCCCCATCACATAACAATTTAGCAAAGATGCATACAGCATCTAGCTGGAACTGCCAGGGGAATTAGTGGTAAGTAGAATATTATGTGAACTGAAAACTAGCTAACCTGCCAGAGTTAACATCTTACTCTTGCAAAAAGTGTCACCAGACTGTTCATTGCTACAAATTTAGGATTTACATTTCTAAGTTTCATCTGAGACCACACCATTCTGGGGCATTGGTTTAAAACTGACTTAGGGAAAAGTAGAACTGACTGGAGGATGGCAATTCCATTTTTTCCAGTAACTTTTGAGGTACTGACATTTTTTTTCTGTATTGGGGAAAATTTACTTCAAAATATTTTTTGCAAAAATGGAATTCAGGCATCCTCTTTTGAGATTGAAACATGGGCTTTTAAAAATATATATATATATATATATATGTGTGTGTGTGTGTGTGTGTGTCAGTCAGTCAGTCAGTGTCACAACAGCAGTCTGGGATGTGGAAGGCCAAGGTTCAATTCCCTGCTTTGCCTGATTCAGAGTTGAGTTTTAAACCCCAGCTTACTATGATATTCTGACCTACTCAGGAGAGGAGGTTTGGTGCCAATCATATAGCATTAGAAGTGTGAGAATGGTCTCTGGAAGGTGCCATTCTCTTACCTCTATCCCTTCTATTTTGTTCCTACACAAATGAATAATATGTATCCATGCTGCTGCTACTTACCCCAGTGAAGATCTTCCAAAATCTTCTACATGCATAATTGTGCAGTAACCCGTGTCCCTAGAAATCACTCTGCTTCAAGTCCCACCTATAGAAATATCAACATTATTTCTTGTAACATCTAGGTATTCCAGTAGTTTCCTGTCTGACTAATGACTTAGCCCAACATTGCTTAGAACTTTTCCACAAACAGCTTGGCGCAAACTAACTAAAGTATGCTTTTAAACTGATATAGATAAGCCATTGGAAACTCCTGTGTGCCACCTCTTACAACTGGGTAACCCTGCTTTACCTGTTTAAGCCTTAGCTTAAACTGGAAAGGAAACCAATTTAAGATAAATTGATACATTTGAATTAAGCAGCTCAGTACACTGCTTTAACTATATGATAATATAAATAATAAAGCATCTTTAATATACACATTTAGTTAAACCCAGTGGAATTTTGTGTGTAGCTAAACCACGCCTTAGTTTCTGAGATCTGGCAAGGTCAAAGCACAGGGTCATAATGTTGTGTAGGTAATGTAACTAGCATACATTAGATAATGAAACTGCCCCATAATCCAAAGGATAAAAGCTGTTTATATTTCATAATGTAACTGGAACACAGTAAAGATTAGGTTTCTGCCTGTTGTATGATTAACTCCTCTTGTTGCTGTTTGTACTTATATGGGATGAGACTTTTCAGGAACGCGGAACCCTGAAAAAAGACAGTATTTCTTTTAACTGAAACAGTAAAGGCCACTCATGTGCATTAGGGATTAATTACAGAGAAACTTTCGGATAAACAACCTTAGATTCCAGTGTTCAAGCCTTGCCTATGGTGAGGAATATTTGTTTTCTGAAAGTATATTCAGTGATATTATTTCACAAATAAAAAATCAATACCATCAGACTTTTCACTTGCCCTGTTGATCACCAAAATAAGGATACACCTACACAGCAGCATTATTTTGGAATAACTGATGTTATTTTGAAATAACAAAATGTGCATGTACACTGCAAGCCTTTATTTCGAAATAATGTCAAGCTGATGGACTTCTTACTTCGACTCATGGTAGCCCTCATTTTATGAGGAGTAAGGGAAATCGAAGGAAAAGTGTTCTTCCTTCGACTTCCTGCTTTGTAGACAGTGCCAAAAGCCAAATTAAGCTATTTTGATTTCAGCTACGCAATTGACACAGCTGAAGTTGTGTAGCTTATTCCAACTTTAGCCCTGCTGTGTAGATGTGTCCTAAAGGTACAAATATCCCCTTAATAAGCAGTATATATATTTTTCTTGGTGCCTTGATACTTAAACAGCTGATCAGAATTTAGAAATTAAAATTCTGGACAAAAAACTGTTTTCTATGTGAATACCACATGTACCATGCTTCCAGCTAAAAACACTGCCCATTACATAGAAAAAATCCTTTGGCTTTACAAAGGAAATAGTGACTTAACTTGAATGCCATTGAAGCTAGAACAACATCATCTAGGAGGTGGAAGGAGAGTTAGTGTAGTTTTGTATTACCCAAGAATAGAAATCACCTATTTCTTAGGGTTCGTCTACATTGCACACTTATTTCAAAATACAACATCTACACTGCAGGGAAGCCTCAAGATTAGCCTGAGGCGGGCTTCCCTAATGTAGATGTGCTATCTTGATTTAGAGCCCCAAGAGGCACTGGGGAGGAATAACTTAGAATGGCCCTGCTCAGGGACTATTTCGAAATAGCAGAAGTAGAGCATCTACACACACCTTATTTTGAAATAGCTATTTCAGAATAGGCATTATTCCTCGTAGAGTGAGGTTTACAGATTTCGGAATAAGACGTCCGTAATTTCAAATAATGGAATGGCTGTGTAGATGCTCCCATTGTTATTTCAAAATAACACTAGTTGTCTAGACTCAGTGTAGACTCAGTGTCTGATCCTGTTCTTTTTTATTGCAATGAGAGGTGGTTCCTATGTCTTGTCAGAATGCTGAGCCACGTTTTATCAGTGAGAACCATTAGGTGACTGTCCATGACGTTCGGTTTATTTTAGAGACCAAGGAAACCAAGACACATCAGAGAGACTTAACCACTTTCTTATTTATTGTAAGTCTTTAAGCACTTAATACACAATTTAAGCTTTAAATACAATTGCTACACTTCTCAAGCTTTCGATACAATTAATACAGTTGTTAAGCCTTGTTTACTTACAATTCATCCTTCTGCAACCTTACAATACCAGATAGGAGGTCATTGTCTCTTTAATTCCCACACTTTGAGATGTCTGTACTGCCCTTGTTGGAATGAACGATCTTTACTTCTAGTTACAACAAACGAGACCTATGGGCCAATTCTGCTCCCTATCGCCAAGCTATGTTTCTATGAAGCTTATTTTTATAACAAAGCTGGACTTGGTTGTTATACCCATAATTGCCACATAACTTTTCTAGCTAAAGTTAGTTCCCTATTTTCCAAACTATTACTATGCTGGCTTTTTACCTTCTCTGGCTTTTCAGACCCTAACATGTACAGTTATCTTAAGTTTGTTTACTCCTCTGTGGCAGGCATTTCTAAGAAATTCAAGGTGTATCTATTACTTTGCTCCCTGTTCTCACAAGCTGTAGCAAAATTCTGGAAGTTTTAGCCATGCTTGTTATTTATGATTATACTTAGCAATTTCAGCATTTGTTTGTTATTTATGGTCAGGTCTTACCCGATGTCCTAGGGCAAGAGGTTTCATTTCCACATACTTGCTTTGCCTGGGGCCCCTGCCTGCATGCACATTTGGCTTACAGAGCCATACCGCGAAGCCTTCGGTCAAGACTTCAGTCAAGGCAAGGCCGTGCGGACTCCTCCACAGTTTTATCTGTGTGGTGTTACACATCACTAGACGTAGGGACACCCAAATGGGAGAGATGCAGACAAAAATTCCTTGTAGTTATGCTGTATGATTTCTTTCATTACACATGCTCTCAAAACTTTTCAAAAGTAGGCATTATTCCAATATTACAGATTGGAAGACTAAGACACACAAGCTAAATTACTTGATTAAGACACAGGAACCCAGTAGAAAATTTCCAAACTTTCATCACTATAACATAAGAAATAATGTAGGTTCTGTTCATTTAACAGAAATAATAATTTCCAAATTCAGCATTTCTGCTGGAAATTATTTGTATCAACAAATGGTAGACAAAGATAAATTTTCTGTGAAATAGAAGAATTGCATCAACAGTGAGGGACTTTTAAGTATAATGAATGTAATTTAAAGGATGACTACAGAATGGGATGACTGCCATCTCTGACCTTGGGTTAAATGTATTGCTCACAACCTGCCAAGGTTTAAATGATAGACAAAGACTTGAAATGAGGAACACAATAAAAAGAGCAGTGTGCGAAGCTTTCATCTATGTGAATTTAATTTTTTAGGCTGAACAACATTTTCTGTCACCTCTCTTTTATGATTCTACATTTCCCACATAAATAATTTACAATAGCAAGACAAACAGCAGGTTGGTGAGTGACAGAGACAAATGTGGATCTAAACGCTCTGGGATTCCTGTCACCAGGACAGGCAGTTGAGAGAGGTGAATGTCACTGCTCTTAATTTTGCATGAAATATTTTTGTTTTAATCAGTGTACAAAGACCAGAATCATGGTTAAAACATAAGAACATAAGAACATAAGAATGGCCATACTGGGTCAGACCAAAGGTCCATCGAGCCCAGCATCCCATCTGCTGACGGTGGCCAATGCCAGGTGCCCCAGAGAAGGAGAACAGAAGACAATGATCAAGTGATTTATCTCCTGCCATCCATCTCCTGCCCTTGTTATGAAGGCTAGGGCACCATACTTTATCCCTGGCTAATAGCCATTTATGGACCTAACCTGCAAAAATTTATCAAGCTCTTTTTTAAACCCTAATAGAGTCCTGGCCTTCACAGCCTCCTCGGGCAAGGAGTTCCACAGGTTGACTGTGCGCTGTGTGAAGAAAAATTTCCTTTTATTAGTTTTGAACCTACTACCCATCAATTTCATTTGGTGTCCCCTAGTTCTTGTATTATGGGAAAGGGTAAATAATTTTTCTATAATCACTTTCTCCACACCATTCATGATTTTATATACCTCTATCATATCACCCCTCAATCGCCTTTTTTCCAAACTGAAAAGTCCCAGTCTCTCTAGCCTCTCCCCATATGGGACCCTTTCCAAGCCCCTAATCATCTTAGTCGCCCTTTTCTGAACCTTTTCTAATGCCAATATATCTTTTTTGAGGTGAGGAGACCACATCTGCACGCAGTTAGGTTAATGCTAAAAGAAATCACACATAAAATGATTAACATAGGTGTGCAGCAGATGGGGGTTATAACAACCTCCCTTCCCACTAGTTGTGTTTTCCACACCAAAGACTTCTCATCAGAAGCTAAATGGGCCCCTTCTGCATTAGTTTTGGGATGCTAGTTAGAAGGAAACTTCCTTTTCCTTGGGGGTGGGAAGCAGAGTAAACCCATGGGCAATGCTGGATACTCTGGGAAGTTGCTGGCTGGGTGAATGGAATGCCATGGTTATAAATAGGAGGTGGTGTTCTACTGTCTCCCATCTCTTTCTGAATACAGTGAGTAGGATGGTTCAAGCTTAATGATGATTTGCCTTACAGCAGTCCCCCTGCCCCGGACTATGTTGCAGGGTTGCCAACTGTCAGTCAATTTACGGACAGTCCGTAAAAAATTAGCTGAAATTGGACATGTCTGTAAAGTCCGTAAAAAAATTTAGGTGTCCTGAAATTTCGTAGAAGTGCAATAAAATTTCAAAAACCAGCAATTATTCTATAGCAATTAAATGTCTTCTGTGCTGCTTCAGCCATTTACTGCAGAGCAGTGGAAACTAGACGTTTTAGTTATTTAGTTGTCAGTGTTTGGATGTACCATCACAAAATGGAAAACTTCTAGGACCATGACTAACTAAATGAAAGTGAGTTAAATAGCATCTTGTTCTTGTGATGTATGAATGACAACGATTACTTTTCACCTTTGGCCATTTATGTCATCTTAATATAGTATAAAAATTATGTCCCCAAAAAAATGTCTGTCCCTACATTTTTCCCATAAATGAAATTTCGGTGGGTTGGCAACCCTGCTGTGTTGTATGGGGCTCTTTACAAACTTTGACCCGAGGCTGAGATGTTAGGACAGGGCGTACTCCAATTTATTTCAGCTGGCCTGCTCGCCATCATTACCAAGTACAAAAACCTATGTGAGGGTAGGAAGGGGCCACAGAGCCAGTCCCGGCGTTTACAATTGGTTCATAACCCGCCACTGGTGCCCACTGTGGCTACGTCTAGACTGGCATGATTTTCCGCAAATGCTTTTAACGGAAAAGTTTTTCTGTTAAAAGCATTTGTGGAAAAGAGCGTCTAGATTGGCACGGACGCTTTTGCGCAAAAGCATCCCTGGCCAATCTAGACGCGGTTTTGTGCAAGAAAGCCCCGACCGCCATTTTAGCCATCGGGGCTTTTTTGCGCAAAACAAATCTGAGCTGTCTTCACTGGCCCTTTTGCGCAAAAGGTTTTACGCAAAAGGACTTTTGCCCGAATGGGAGCGTCAAAGTATTTGCGCAAGAAGCACTGATTTCTTACATTAGAACGTCAGTGCTCTTGCGCAAATTCAAGCAGCCAGTGCTGATAGCTGGCAAGTTTTTGCACAAAAGCCACCGCTTTTGCGCAAAATCTTGCCAGTCTAGTCACAGCCCCTGTGTGTTCAATACATTCAACAGTCCCCAGAGGACTCCTCTTCAATATGCCTCGTGCACAGAGGGGCGACTGGAGCGGGAGGGGGGTATAATAGGTAACAAAGCAGGGAGCGAACAGTTACGTTTGCTACCTGTAGACACACATACAGAGCCCTGGGCGCTCAAGGGGCGAGGAGACAGACAGACAGACAGACACACACACACACACACACACACACCCCACGCCTCTAATTTCTCTAGCATCCCACTGCTGGTCAGGCAGCTCTAGTGTCGTTTTGGCTTGTCCTAGCCCCTCACGCGCGCAGGGTCTGGCTATGAGTCAGGGCCCTTCCACACCCCAGGAACGAAGCCAGCGCACCCCTCAGCGAGCTGCCCCCGTCCCCCTTTGGACGCTGGCCCCGGCCCTCGCGCTGCTCTGCCAGCGCTGCCTCTGGTTCTCAGCTTCTCCTTCGGAGGCGGGCGGCAGATCCAACAAGCTCTGAGAGGGGGATCCGCCCGCGCGGGAGGCTCTAGGAGGCCCCCGCTAAGGGCCGGCGGACGAAGCCGGGTGGAGCGGGGGCGCCGGGCTGAATGACGCGGACCCCGCCGCCGCGGGGGGGCGGGCTTAAGCCGCCCAGCCCCGAAGGAGGGGGCTGGGGGCGGCGGGCAGCATCCCCGAGCGCGGCGCATGGACTGTTCCGGAGTCGCGCTACTGGCCGCTGGTGGAGCTGCTGCTCTCTCTCCTGAGCCTGCCCGAACCAGCGCGTCAAGTTTGGGGCGCTGCTCCAAAGAAACTGCAGGCGGGATCCCTCTGCCGCGGCGGGGCCCCCAGCGGGGCCGGCACCGATGGATGTAATGCTGCTGGTCTGGGCGTGCGTGGCCGCTGCCAGGGCAGGTGAGCCGGGGGGACCCCGGGGCTGCGCCTGCTTCCCCCGGCAGGGGCATTCGGCACCACCCTGTGGGCCAGGCGATACGCCCCGCGCGGGGACATTTTCAGCGCGGTCCTCCCCGCGCGCCGCAGGTGCGAGTTGGCGCCGGGCTGCGCGTGGGACTGGCGCTGCCAGGGGCGCCTGGGAGTGGGTGGGTGGGTTTTCAGGCCATCGCCTCGGGAGAGCCAGCCCGCCTGGGGGCAATTAACCGCCGAGGGGGAGGGGAAAGCGGCGTGCTCTGCTGAGCTGCGCACCTTGCCGCACCGGGGAGGGACCGCCCAGCCGCCACACTCCAGCCACGGGCGCAGCTCCTGCCTGCACGGCACGGGGTGGCTGGCACGCCGCGGCCACTGGTGGGGAGAACTCGCAAACTTTCATTGGCTTTGGAAATCCGGGCCGTGCTCGCTCGGCTCCAGCCCCACCTGGGGTAGTTAGCAGGCAGGTTTATTTTCATCCCTGCTGCGCTTCTCGCAGCAGGCTGGGCTATTCGCATTAGGTGGCTGTTGCTGGAAACGTGATTTCCAGGCTGTCCCTGGAAATAAACAACATGTGGCCGCAGCGAGAGCTGTGTTCGGATTGCGCACCACCCCCGTTAAAATCCTCCTCAGCGTTTGAGTTTAGTCAGATCCTCTCGCCCTGGGCATGCATCTCTTGAGGTTTCCCCCCCGCTAGAAGTTGCTAAGAGCAGCCGGCTCCTTTCTTCCAGGGGAAAAAAATCTCTTTGGTTAGATTTCAATCAGGAGTTAGGCTGAGGTTTTTCTGTGGGGTCAGCTAGTGGAGGATTTCAGCCTGGCTTATTATTTGCTTTGTACACGGGTAGTTCTCTTGTCTTTACCATGGACTTCAGTTCGGCGAATATTAAGATTGGTAGGGAGAGGAACAGCTGGTAATATTGGCATCAGAGGTGAAATTGCTCTTATAAAACCACAGCCAGTCGCATACAAATACCAAACCACCAGAACTTCCGTGCAGTTGTAGCTGGTGAGCAGATCAAGCCCCTTATTTGTTTGGGCTTCCCACTCGGGGGGGAGGGGAAATCTTTTTTTCCCCATTGACTTAATATTCTCCATGGGGACCGTTTCTTATTTCGCTAGTCTCCTCCAGGTTAGCCCTTGCTTCGTCTGTTGGCTGTAGCACTATTTAAGAACCATTCTCTCAGGAAAGGCTTACGTGAGGCAAGATTCAATAATGAAAAGTTTCAGGAATCTGCCTCTCTCCCTCCCCTCTGTTTGCTCACGGAGGGGAAGGATTTGAAGTAAGGATAGGTGAATGCTTAGGAAAGCTCTCTTCTGAAAAGGGGAAAAAATCAGGTCTCTCGGGGTTTCTTGTGAGGAAGGCAGATCACAACTGTGCGGGCAGAGTTTTGCGGAGTAGCCTCTCCTTTCATAATGTTGGGAGCATCCTTTGCAACGTTGGCATTAAACAGTAATTTGCTAGAGAGGCGCAGACGCATGCAACCGACTGTCCGAAAAGCTTCTTCATAAATGTGATCTTTTTTCGAACAGTCTTTCTCTTGTATGAATATAAAAATACATTTTAATTCTGACAAGGGCAGGCTGTTTCTGAGAGGAACGTCAGATAAACTCTCCTGATCATTTTGAAAGCATGAATAACGGCTCACACATGAGCTAATAACACCTTGCTATCTTTTATCTGCAAGTGACGCTATTTTGACTGCAGTGGGGGCCATTTTAATTAAAATGTGTGTGTTTTTAGTAGGAACAGTTCTTGTTTGTATTTATAGCCTCCATGTGGGTTTAGAATGTTTAAAGCCCCGAGAAAGCCATAGGAACAGTCAGGCTGAGGATTCCTAATACAAAGAATTAGTAGAAATAATATAACGGAAGCAAGCATGGCTTTCTTGTAGAGTCTTTGTTCCCTTGACTCTTGCATAGTGTACTACTCTAAATAGGTTCTGATTTAGAGTACAGTAGGGGGATGTTTTCTTGATGATGTGCAAATGAAATTTTCAAGGAAATTACCTAGTAAAATTACTACATATTTTTCCAAGGAAATCAGTGTTTAAAATGGCAGTTAACATCATAAAGTATTACGGTATCGCCCCATTATCTAATATCACTAGAATTTGAAAGGTGTGACATAAAGATGTTTAGGGAGAAAATCCTTTTTTTCACAGCTAACATAACACCAGTATTGCATGTTGACACTTCAAATGGTAGTCAAGACTAATCTGAGACTAATTTATTTGGAATTGTGAAGCCATTTGGAAAGTTCTGTGTGTGTGCAACAATTGCTATCCTGTTAACAGTCAAAGGTAACATACACACTATAGAATTCACTTCCTGCTACCTCTTAGATAGCAAATATTTTTATGAATGACTAGATTTGTATCCAGTCCATTTCTACTTAAGGTTCCCTCTCCAGTGCAACCTAGATGTGTACATATTTAAAGTATAAATGAATGTATAATCTTTGTTTTGTGTTTGTACAGTGCCTACCACAATGGGATCCTTGTTCATGTCTAGGGTATCTAGGTGGTAATATAATAATCACTCATAATTGAACTACATCACATAATTAACTTAACTACAGAGAGTCTCCTTGTTTACTGGGACTCAAGTATCCAACTGGGTGATAGAAGTGAAAGTAGATAATGCAACTTGTTAGAGCTGTGAGACTGATATAATTTCTTTAAGGGATTTCTTGGTGGCATCATTGATAGTTATGTGATTCAATCCTTTTGCATACTACAGTTGAACCTCTCTAGTCTAGCACCCTTGGGACCCGATTGGTGCTAACCACTAGAGAATTTGTAGTGAATGGGTCTCTATTTTTATTTCACCAAAGCGAATAAATGGCACAATGTGTGAAATGCTGCTTAATAATTTATGACTGTACATATACTCCCTATATAAATCTATGCCTAGCCAAGCCTTATTAGCTCTCGTCATAACAAAGTGTTAGTGCTGTTACACAATTTTACTGTACTGGCACAAAGAAACAAGCAGATAAGCATAAAAAACATGCTTACGCTTAGCAGCAATACCAGCACTTCCACTGCTTGCAGATCTCTTAGAAGATATTTAGGGGTAATTTTTAGAACTAAATAACAGCACAGAACACTGAGAGCCAGGACTGGTGGCTGCAAACAAACTATATGGGATCACGGGAAACTTGGTCATACCCTCGATAAGGGGACATCCAGCTCACTAAAATCATGCTGGACCATAGATATTGCCACACTAGAGAGGTTCAATCTGTGTATATATAGTGGCTACAATTCTCTTTAGGAAGGGCTGAGTTTCTTTTGTCATACTCAGACAAAAGTGAGTTGAAGTCAGCGAGCCAAATCTTTAACAGACGTTGAGGGCAGTAAGCAACATCTCGGGTCCTAATCATAGTTTGCACAACTTTAAAGGAAATAATATAAGGGTGAAGAGTTGTAATTTAGAGTAGGAAATGGGATTTTCCAACTTTTTTCTACTTAAGATAAAACATAAAATACTAGCTGCTTATAGAGATACTTGTGATTTTCTTTGTATGATTCTCCTACTTAAGATTTCTGAAACGGAGAGTGGAAGACCTCTGGGGGGACAGAGACTTGCTTATAAAATAGAAGCTACTTGTTTATTTTTTAATTATTAAATAACCAGGTTTTTGAGTGTCTCTGTGCAGTCCCAAGGGCCAGCTTAAGAAAATGACTAGGTATTTAAAGCAACATATGGGCTTGCTAAAGAACCACTATAATATTGCAATAGTTTCCTCTTCGGAAAGCTTATAGATAGTTGGAAGAAGGCAGAGATAGCCCCTCAGCTTGCATGAACTGAAGTTAATGGAAAGCTAGCAGATGAAGTCTGTTGGTGGGTTTGGAATCAGCAGCTTTCGAAAAAATAGCAAGGCTATTTGCTGTATTAGGGCCCAGTTATGCTCCCATTGAAGCCAATGAGAAAATTTCTGTTGACTTTAATGGGTTCAGAATTGTGTGTATTTGGCATGGCTTAGTGATCCATTGTTCTGATTTACGATATTTTGGGACTGACCCAGCACCCAGTGATGCCAATGTAACATTTTTCATTGACTTGAGCGGGCTTTAGACTGGGCCCTTGGTATTTAGAACCAGATGTTCCAATCTCATCTGGGTCAAATCAGCCCTTCTTTTTTCCTAAGTAGATATTTTAGTATCTGAGTTCACTGCATTTATTTTTCTTTTACACAACACCTTAAAGAAACAAGTCATATCTGTTTTGTGGACAGTAAAGTTCCACAGATGCTTTTTGCTTTGACAGCCTTAGCTAAAGTTTGCCCTTCCCGACTGCTCATTTGGTTTTGTTGAGTGTTGCAAGCTACTGACCTCTACTTAAGGATGAAAGCAATTCAGCTGAATGCTATGAGATAGGGCAGGATGCTTTGTATTAAATGCATTGTATTAAATGTAAGCTTTAGCACTACCATTTATTATCCTTATCTCTCTCCATTGGCCAAAGGGAGGTAGTGTGATTTTTTTTTAAAGTTTCTAGTAGTAGGTTTATCCAGACAGAGGTAAACTTGTTCAGAATGGTGTGTCCTTAGAAGAGTTGGTTCAGCATTAGGAAGGTTAGCTGTGTAAATCTTTGAAGATAGTGCCAGCAGTCTTTAATGAACTCTTTCACAGGATGTGTGGCAGTGCTGGTCTGAAGGAGGTGTCAAAGTCTCTTTGGAATTCAAACATTGTTTCTGAGCATTTGGCCTGGATTAAGCCAAAGAGAACCTTACTGCTCTGTGTTACTGTAGAATTTCTAAGATGTTTGTATATCATGGTTTAATATTGTAAGATCAATTTGTTTAGTTTCGTTCCAGTTGCCTTCATTTTCTACAGAGCGGTTTAGTCTTATAGTAACATGAAAGCATAAGAGCAGAATACTCTAAATATCCTTAATTTGGCAAGCCAGAAGTGTTTTTATGAAGTCATGTCTTCCTTGTCAGTGGGACAAGCCCTTCAAGGTGCACAGAACTTTCAACAGCTGAAAATGAATTTAAAAGAGATCACTTTCAAGTTTTCTTTTCAATAGCTTTTGCTACTCTCCATGCACTTTGTGAAATGCTGTCTTCTACATCTAGCACAAGATAGCCCAAGTTATTTTAAAATCTGAGTAAAGGGGGGGGGGAGTGTTTTGTGGTGTAATTCATAAGTAGAATATCTGATTTCTTCTGGGACATTATATACCCTGATAGTTTTTTAGAGAGTCTATAAAAAAATCAAACCAGGATACTTGCTGCCTAACTGCTCTAAGTCCTGAAAGAGCGAGAGAATGAATTTAAACATAAAACTGGAGATGAAAGCCATCTGGCTGTACACTATAGGTGAAATCTTGTCCCCCGGGAAGTCAATGTCATTTACTTCAGTAGGGACAAGATTTTGTTCTAGGAGCCTATTCCTGCTCTTAGAATGATGTTAGTAGCAACACTTGTTGGGAGCAGGATTGGATTCTATTACAGGTTCTTGCTGTACATATCAGGCACAAATCTCATGTTACATCATTCACCATATTGATAGATGAATTCTTGTAAGAACCAGCCATGCTAGTCTCTTGCCATATCTGCTGTTCCTTGTTAGAAAAAAGTTGCACATTTAACTACCTAAAGTGTTCTATGAACAAGCAGCTGTCCCCAACCTCTAAGCCTATATATGTGAAGCAACTTTAATTGTTACAACTTGGGCATGAATGCCAGCTCTCCTGTGTAGTGATGGTATGGAAATCATATACCACCCATTTCCACCAAGTTGCTAAAGAATGCCCTGTTATCAGCTGTTCATGGGGGGAAGGGAGGGAGTGGGGACTGTCAGATTATCCAATTTGGAAAATACTTATAGTGAATGGTGGCAGTAAATAACTTAACCCATTCGTATTAAAGAATAAC
Source organism: Pelochelys cantorii (assembly GCA_032595735.1). Taxonomy (NCBI): domain Eukaryota; kingdom Metazoa; phylum Chordata; order Testudines; family Trionychidae; genus Pelochelys; species Pelochelys cantorii. The sequence goes on along the minus strand of CM064329.1, from coordinate 44,892,075 downwards.
TGCAGCTAGACATGGAATGCTCGCATACTTCAGTGGATCATAAAGGGAATATTGAGACTTCAATAAGTTCTTTGTAATACAGGTTGAACCTCTCTAGTTTGGTACCCTCACGACCTGACCAGTGCCAAACCAGAGAATTTGCCGAACCACAGGAGGTCAATATTGTCTAGAAGCATTACCAACACTTACACTGTTTACTGGACTCTTAGAATATATTTAGGGGTAAATTAGAGCTAAATAATAGCACAGAACACTGAGCACCAGGACTGGTGGCTGTAAACAAACTTTATGGGACTGCAGGAAACTTGCCACACCCATGATAAGTGGACATCGGCTAACTGAAATCACGCCAGACCATGAATGTTGCTGGACTACAGGGCTTCAACCTGTAGTATAGCTCAGTGAATATGAGCAGTGCTGGTCTAAGTGATTACTCATTTCCTCTGCCTGCTGTTTTCTTTCTGTCTTTATTTTGTTCCTTTTTACTATAGTTAAGTTTTGTTTAATTGTGATGATTCTCCTGCTATGTCAAACTGATGTGTTAAATGTAGTGTATTCATTGTGTTCTAGGATGGATGCAGTAAAATCTGTGAAAATAAAAGGTACTAGCTTAATGGTAGTCTATGTAGAAAAACGTTTTTTCTTTACATCTGGGGGAATTGCTGTCTCTTAAGGAATGTACATAGTATCTGCACGTACCCAATAGTGCCCTAGCAATTCTTCATTGTTGTTTTAATACTTTAATTTAAAATAAAAATTGATTGAGTTTTTATTTTTTTAACAGTTGCAGGATTTGGAATGGATCCCAATTTACAAATTGATATTATCGCAGAACTGGATCTTGTGAATACAACAATTGGAGTTACGCAAGTGTCAGGACTACATGCTAGCAAAGCGTTTTTATTCCAAGGTAAATCACACAATTTAATTTACCTAAGACAGCCTGTCTCCATGAATTACTAAGAGACTGGATGTAAAACTTATTCCCGGCACACACTGCTTGCATTTTTCTATGGCTTCTGTTGTTCCTAAAATACTCTGTGTTAATCTACTGAAATATACAAATGTTTTTTAATCAGGGGCAATGTTTAAGCCCAAAATTTCAATGAACACATTTTTTTTGGAGGTGTTTAAACATTTCTTTATTGAATTTTCAATTGAATACTCCCATGTTAATTCCCTTGCATGGGCCGCATTGTGTGTACAGATAAGAGGACAGTACTAGAGCCCTTTGTAGTACAGTGCGGAACACTGATGGTAATACACCAGTCTCTGGTCAACTTCAGTGGAATTGCACACCTAAGAAAAGCAAGTGATGTTTATCTTCACCCTCTGAGCGGAGTGACAAACACAAAGTAAATGAATACATGGTAAAATAAGACTCTTTGATTCTTAAAGTAATTTAAGTTTCAGTAGTGTGAGGTGCAACTGGTGAAGTGATTTAAAAGTGGGATTTTTAAGTAACTAATGGGTAAAGTCCTAGCCTGCATGAAGTTAATATGGATTTTGCCACTGATGTCAGTGGGGCTAGTATTTCAGCCATTGTCGCTAAAAGCCCTAAACAGCAGAATAAATGAGTTGCTGCAATATGTTTACATGAGGAAGTAACAATATGAACATATCATTTTTACCTAGCTTACTATAACATCTCTGTAACTTGCTAAATACTTACTTGAAAGATTGCCTTCGATGGCTCTGTTTCCCCCCCCTTTGTTAACAATTTAGAGGGACAAAGAGCCTGATTCTGATTTCATTTACTAGTTTTATTCCACAAACTTCTCTAGTTATACATCAGTTACATTAGTGTACATGATACGACAACCAGACCTATAACTTAGCATGTTCTTTACCCAGCTGGTAAATTATGTACAATAAGAAAAGAGAACAAGTGTTATGACAGACTATTGAAAACCATATTTGAGAAATTATGTAGATTCACCCTCCTTTTGGGACTTGAAGTAAAATAGTTTCTGCTAATTCCTAGGTGCTATAATTATTATCAGTGACATCAAGTTAAACATTATATCTGAAATGTTTTGCTTTGGATGCTCTTTCTCAAATATAAGTTGTTTATATTTTGTGCTGGAGCACTGCTTAAGCAGTTGAGGCAAATAGTATGAATTCGCATCGTTCCTCAGCAGACGGCACTGTCCTAATTGGCTTAAACTATTTTAAAATTTCTCATTGTGTGTTTTCATGGAGTTAATTAAGAGCACACTGATGAACTGTTACCATAGATTATCACAATCTAATAGTGCTGAATGAAAAAAAATAAAAATATCCACGTGTGCAATCCAGGGCTTGTTGCAACAGTTGATATTAAAAGCAAATATTAAGAGACCATACTCTTATTTCTTTAGTTCTTTTTGTCCTGGAAGATCCCCCAAATGCTTTACAAAGTAACATAAAATTCACACATGCTGCCAAGTTCATTGACCACTGAAATTCAGCCAGGGTCTTCAATTTAGTATATAAAGTTTCTGGCCGAGCAAAGCGCACAAGCATGTGAGTAGTCCCATTGAATGCGGGTGGCAGTGGAGCATTATAGCTTTTTTCCTGTGCAGAAGGCTGCTAGGTTCCCCTTCCTCCCCCCCGCCCCCCAAGAGTGTACTCACAGTGAGGGCACCATAACACATATATCTTGTAATATAGCCAGGGCTGTTAGCACCATTTTTATATAAGGTTGCCAGATGCTTCCCATTATAAGAACTTGTTTTCAGTGACTTATAACTTGCTAAACTTGAGCTGTTCAGGCTGAAGTGTACCATGCTGGGTGTCTGCCTCAGGCTGAAGTTCTAGGAAAATGGCAGCCAAAACAGTTAAGCTGTTTCTGAGAAGGCGGCTAGGGAAAAATACGTTTTTTGAAATGTAAAAATAAATCAATCTGTTTTACATTTTTTTCTTTGGAACGCTTTAGTGCTCTCATGCTTTGGAGCAGGGACCTGGCATTTTCCAGAGGAGTGGCCTACATGTCCGAGATGTGCCATTTGCCATCCTTGTAAGAACCTACTCAAACTTGGCAAAGTTACAAAGCTTTGAAAAATCAGTTTTCACTGGTTTAGTGGAGACTTAGATGTAGCAGCTATAATCTCAGAAGATTCCATCCTCACTGAGCATGCTTGGGTCTCTTGTAGCTTCTTTTGCACATACACAGTCTGATCAGCATGCCCCACAAATTAACTGAGTTTCCTCTGTGATGGGGTGCGGTCACAGACCTTTGGGGTGCCTCCCGGGGTGCTGACACGGCCACTGCCACTCACCTTCCCGCTCTCTGGGACTCCTCACCTCCTGGTCCTGCTGGGCCTGCTCCGCTGGTCTCCCCCAGCCAAGGCCCCGAGCTGAGGTCCCTGCCCCCACCAAGAAGCAGTACAGAGACTGAACCACTTCAGGTCCAAGGAGAGTTCAGCTTAGGGCCCAGCCTCCTGAGATAGCTGGGATCAAACCCCAAAGAATTAGGTAAGCCACCTTTAACAGTGAAAGGGGGATTGTGCACACTGGTTCTCCTCCCAAGAAATAATTGTTTACACTGGGTTTGATAGAAAGTAAAAATGATTTTATTAAGTGGAAGCAGTAGGATTTAAGTAGTAATAAGTGAAAACAGGCAGAGCAAAGTAAGTTACAAATAAAAAAAAAAACAAAAACGCTTGGCTAATTCTACGCTGAAACTCTCAGTACAAACTCTTCAAATTCACCCTAAAACCTCTTTTCCCGCTGCCCCTCCAAACCAGGGCTGTGTTCCCCACCCTGGGGTCTCAGGTTCCTTCTTTCAGGTGCTGCCCAGCCAAAAGACCAAGGCCTCTCTTTTCCTATTCTTTTTGTTAAGGAGTTGAGGCCACTCTCTACCAACCACTGTTCAGACTTAAGGACAAAAGGGATAGTTTAACAGTTGAGGGTAACACCCTCCACATCTCTCATTCACACATTTGAAACCCCCAAAGGATTCCCCATTCCATATGTCTAATTTTACACACACAAATAACACATACATTGGAGTAAGATAAACAGAACCAGCGGATCATGACGTGAAGATTGATGGGTTACATGAAATAATTTGCTCAAAGCACCTTTGAGTAATGTATATTCATGTCCATAAGTCCATTTCATAAAGCATAGGGGAGGAGGTGTCCATCACATCCTCCATTCCCTGAGAACTCCTAAGTGTGCCCTGACTGCTTATTTGCCATCCTCACAGAATGATTGAGTAGGCGCCAGTCCAGGGCCACAGGAACGAAGCTGGACTTTCTTTATGACAGCTGCTCTGGGTTGGGATGAGGCCAGGTTTGAGAGCTGGAAGGCTGTCTCTGAATGACTCTCCTATGGTTGCCCCAATATGGTGGAGAAGGAGGGTGACTGCCTGATTCAAATGTAGAGGGGACGAGCTGGATCTGAGGGCTGATAGAGACAGGCTGGGGAGTAGATGGGTATTAAAAGCATGGGGGGGGGCTAGCAGGGAAGAATTGGGAGCTGAGTTGGGAAATGGGGACTGGCTGAGCAAGGAGACTAAAGACAAAGAGCTGGAGTGGGGAAGGACTGGAGGTCTGGCAATGGCTTGGATGTGGATCAGAGTCGTGAGGCTTGGAGACTTAGTGGGAGAGGAAAATGGGACACTAATGGCAAGAGAGAGAAATGGGATGGGGTAGACTGGAGGGGATGGGGCAGGAAGATTCAAAATTGAGACCATGGCAGCGGTGAAAGTAACTTCGGTTTCTTACAGGAACTATTGTATCTTAAGTCCTCCTGGGGGAGGGGGAAGAAGGCACGGGGTTGGGTTGTGGAGAGTGCAGGAGTCAAGGCTGGGAGCTAGAGGGGTGGAGGGCTCAGAAGTCAGGGCATAGGGATGTGTGGGGGCTTCAGGGCAGGGGGTTGGGGAATGGGTGGGGAGCTCAGGGCCGGGAGAACAGCCACCACATTGCCTGGCTAATTGAGCACTGGGCTGGAGCTTGGGTATGCTGTGGCTGCCCAGCCCAGCATGCCGGCAGCATCTGGAGTCCTGCCTCCAGCCAGTCTCTTACCAGAGCGCTGCACTAGGGTGCTCTGGCCTACTTGAACCTTCAGATACATGGGCAGAAAAATGTGTGCTCACTACAGTGTGTTCCAGAGCCTGGAATGGAGCAAAAGATCTTTGAATCTCAGCCAATACCTCCGATGTCAGCAAATATCTGTGGAACCCATTGGCAAAATCCTATTCTCCTCTTCTGCTGGTCCCCACAGAGGATGATGTGGTGCGACCAGTTTCTCCATTTGCTCAAGTGTCGGAGCATGTGTTGTGGATCTGATGGATCCAAACCCCGCTAAGGGTCAATGTCATTATGCTGCCACATGATGAAATTCCTGGATTTTCAGTTGGCTTTTTTTTAAAAGTGGAAATACAGTGCAAAAAACTGCATTGAAAGAACATGATTACAGTGTGAAAAACCAAGTACTTAAAAGTTAGGAAATGTCAGAATTAAAGTTGCTTAGTTCAGACCCCTTGTGCATATACATTGTGGTCTCTAATTACATTATCCCATAATCATTGTCTGTCTTTTTACATCAGTGATGGGTAACCAGGACTAGAGAGTGGGCTGCATGGGTGGCATTTCTTCGTCTCAGCAGACCACAAGATTGAAATCCAGTGATGGGCATGCGGCCCTTGGGGGTTGCACCTGTAAATGCAGGTTCTGCCAGTGGCCCACACTCTCCCTCACTGCTCCCTTTCCCCACACCTCTTGTGCACTGGGGTACTGGAGCCCCACACGTCCTTACTCCTTCCTCTCCCTCCCAACACTTTCAGAACACCACGGATCAGCCAGCTCATACTCCTCTCCCTCCCTGCCTCCCAGAACTTGAACACCGCAAATCAGCCAATTCACAGCACTCTAAAAGTGATGGGAGGGTGGGAGAAGTGTAGAGACAGGGATGCTCCTCCCCTCCTAGCACTTTTGGAGCACCATGAATCACCTGATTCACTCTTTGTCTCCACTCCTCTCCCTTGCTCCCAGAGCTTGAAAGATGGAGCGTGAATCAGGTGACTCACAGCGCTCCGAAAGTGCTGGGAGGGGAGGAGTAAGTAAGTGCAGGGCTCCAGTGCCCCAGGGTGCAAGAGGTGTGAGGAAAGAGGGCAGAGAGGGAGTCATAGGCCACATGTTGCCCACCACTGTCCTATGTGGATGAATCAAGGTAGTGAAGATAGCTGTGTGGGGGACTCCTGCCCCATTTGCTGCAGAAGGTAAAAGGTGTGTGTGCAATGCATGAAGCAGGAAGAGAGAGGGAAGTTTCATGTTGAAGATAATTGGATGTCATCCTAGGGTATGTCTACACTTGCACTCTCTTTCAAGAGAGGGATGCAAATGAAGACATTTGAAATGGCAAATGAAGCTGGGATTTAAATATCCCACGCTTCACTTTCATATTCACGTTGTGGCGCTATTTCGAGATAGCGCTATTTCGAAATAACAGACGCTGTTAAGATGCAGTTATTTCGAGAGAAAACCCTTCTCTTGAAATAACTGGTAAACCTCATTGTATGAGGAATAAGGGTTATTTCGAGAGAAGGGTTTTCTCTCGAAATAACCATCTTAGCAGTGTCTGTTATTTTGAAATAGCGCTATTTTGAAATAGCGCCATAACGTGAATATGCAAATGAAGCGCAGGATATTTAAATCCCGGCTTCATTTAAATGTTGAATGTATTAATTTGCATCCCTCTCTCAAAAGAGGGTGCAAGTGTAGACATATCCTTAGAGCAGCATTTCTCAAAGTTCCCCCCAACTTACAGGGAGGTTGCAGCCGCCGGGGTCCTTCACGCCACTTCCGGGTATTCCGGAAGTGCGCTCCCTTCCCAGAGCTGCGTAGCATGCTGGGAGGGGGTATCAGCCCTGGAGGCGGAGCGCGGAGCCTGCAGCACAGCAACTGCAGGAGGGGTGAGTCAAGTGGTTTTGGTGGTTTTTTTTTTTTTTTTTTGCTTAACAACTTTCTGTGGCTCCTTTTTTTTTTTTTTTTTGGCTCAACAATTTTGGTGGGGGGGGGGTCACACAAATTTCATGAGCATTTTAGGGGGTTGCGGTATCAAAAAGTTTGAGAACCCCTGCCCTAGAGAATTGGTCTGTCCTCACCTCTGAGAGATATTTCCTCTGTGATGCTGCAGCTGAGCAAGTTACTTAAGCCAAACTTTTCAAATGTGGTCACTAATGATGTGTTCCACACTTTCTGGATGCCCAAAGGGATATTCCAAAGCAGTGATCACCAACCTTTTTAAGCATAAGATCACTTTCTGAATTTGTCAACCCAGGATCTACCTCAAACCCAAATACCCTTGCCCTGCCTCCTTCCTCACCCCTTGTTTGAGACTGGTGGGGCACAGGGGCGGGCGGAGGGAACCACCCTGACATCAGCATCTCCCTCTTCTGACTCTCCCATGCTGCACAGCAAGCAGGAGGTTCCTGGGGAGCAGCTTCAAGGCAGAGGGCAGGGGTAGGAGCAGCACAACTGTGGGTGGAGGAGCAGCTGAAGTGCTGGTCTAACTGTCAGAGGCTCCAGGATCTACCAGTAGATCCTCTACTGGTTGGTGACCACTGCTCTAAAGTCTGATACGCAGAAGTGCTGAGTAGTCACAGCTGCAAGTGAGGTCAATGAGGGCTGTGCTTTGAACATATGACGAGCCATATAATGCTAACGATGAGTTCTAGACATCTCATTTTGGGCCCCCAAAATTAATGGATATGTCTGACATTAATCTCTCCATGCCTTGGTTCTGTGAAATGGGGATAATACCACCCTTCACCTCACAGGGGTCTTATGAAAATCAGTACATTTATGAAGCACTGCACTGATAAACACCATAGCAAAGCCCATGGGGAAACTAATAATTCCACCTTCCAAGCAGAATTTGAATAGTGCGCTGTATATTAAACATGGGGTTGAAAACAAAATAGTGAATACTTGGTCACTGAGTGAGCACCATCCAGTGGTTTTCAAGCTTTTTTTTTTCCCCCATGACCTAGTTGAAAAAAATTGTTGATGCCCGTGGCCCGACGAGAGAGTGGCTCCGGGGTGGAGCTGAGGATGAGAGCTTTGGGCTGTAGGAGAGGGCTTTGGCTTTGCGGGGGTGGGGGGGTGAGGGCTGTGGCAGAAGGGGCTTACCTTGAGCAGTTCCTGGTCAGCAGTGCAGTAGGGGTGCCAAGGAAGGCTTCCTGCCTATCCTGGTACTGCAAACCATGCTACACCAGAAGCAGCTAGACAATGGGAGTGCAGAGCTAGTGCACGGAGCCCTGGGCACTTCCCCCTCCATTCCCGACCCCCAACCTGGGAGCCAGGCCTGTTGCTAGTTGCGTCTGGGGCGCAGCACAATCTGCTGTGCTAAGACAGGCAAGCATCCCCACTGCTCACCTGGATCACCCTGCAGCAATGAGACCCAGTGCCTGACATTATACGACCCAGTGCGGGGTTGTGACCTGTAGTTTGAAAACCATTGATCTATTCTTTGCACTGAGTGGGCAGGAATTCTGTGAGGGGAAAAAAATGTGTGATCATATAATTCAAGTCTGTATCATAATGCACATGTAGCAAGGGGCTGAATTTAGCTTGCACGGACAATTTTAATTCTTCTCATCCCAAAGCATCATTACAGACAAAAAGAGCTATACAGCATCATCATTCATTCCTGCTCATGGCTTGTTTCTCCATTAAGCTCAGCCTGGTTGTGCCCCTGCATGCGATGTTCCGCAGTATAGTCAGTGGTCAGCCTCTAGGTCTGAATGACCTTGGTTGCATTGCGTTCTTTTCTCTGGCATCTTATCATTTGTCTTCTGCAGTGCCTCCACCATTGTAATCTCTCTGATTGCAGCCCATCTGGTACTCTTTTACATTCTCCTCTCCTTCTCTACGTCTTCATTTGTCTTAAAATCATTCCTCTTTATCTGTGCCATCTACCAAAGAACTCTCCTGTCTACTGCCTCCAGCCTTCTGCTGTCTGTTTCATTTAATGGAGCTACTTCCAGACCATAATACTGTTAGTATATTGGTTTGATACATTTCACTTTCACGGAGAACAGCTAAACATTGCGAGCTGCAATATTAAAACTTTAATTCTGACATTTCTGAACTTCTAAGAGCTTAACTTAACAAGCTTAATTTTTTTCGGTGGTGTGTGTGTGTATATTTTATATACACATACATGTGTGCCTATCTGGCAAAGTGTCTCTGTCAGTGAAGTCACAAAGCAATTTTTTTTTCTCACTGCAAAACTCTTCAGGAGAGAAAACTGATCTGGATACAGCTTAAAAAGAGGGGATAAATGAGATGAATCATCTACATATGGCACAATTAAAGATTGCTTGAGAGGTAATTACGGAAGAGCACTCCAAGGCTCTGGAGATAAACTACTGTTAACCTTTTCAGTACCCAGAAATGATGCCAGGCTGAATAACCAGACAGCCCTTGCATATCTCCCATGGCCTGACAGCCAATGAACTCTCTTGGGAACGATCAGCATTTGATTTGTGTCAAGCCTTGTGAGAGATGGGCCCAGCCACTCTTAAAGAGCAGGTAAACGAAAGAGTTTCTCTGTAGTTAGTTGCCAATTTTCTACTCTCAGAAATCTGAACAATCTTGCCCCATACCCCCCGCTTAGTCCATACCCCCTCCCTTTGTCTTTCATTTCCCAGCCCTCACTCGCCCATTTTTTCTGGAATGGCTCGGGGGGTCGGAGTATGGGAGGGTGTGAGGGCGTGAGCTGGGAATTGTGGGCTCTAAGGTGGGGCTAGAAATGAGGTGTTTGGGGTCTGGGAGGGGGAACTGGGAGGGTGGGTGGAGCTGAGGGGTTGGAGTATGGGATGTGGCTCCAGGCTGAGGCAGGGAATTGGAGTGTGGGAGGGGGTATAAGTTCTGGGCTAGCAGAGTGCATTCCAGGGTGTTGCCATAAATGAGGTTTTCAGAGTGTGGCCTGCGGGGCGCCAGTCTGGGTCAGAGGAAGGGGTGCAGTGTGTGTGTATGAGGACTCTGGCTATGGGTGCAGGCTCTGAAGTTGGCCTGGGGCTGTGGGGCTTGGCATATAGGCAGGTGTTCCAGGTGGGGACTGAGGGGTTTGAAGGGCAGGAGAGGGATCAGGACTAGAACAGGGCTTGGGGATTGGACTCAGGGGAGCAAGCTCTGGGAAGTGCTTACCTCAAGCAACTCCCAGAAGCAGTAGCATGTCTCCCTCTGGCTCCAATGTGGAGGTGCAGCCTGGTGACTGTAGGTGCTCCCCCCACAGCTCCCATTTGACTGTGCTTCTAGCCAATGGGAGATGCAAAACAGGCACTTGGGGTGGGGACAGCAGGCAGAGGCTTCTGGCTGCCCTTATGTGTAGTGTTTGGAGCGGGGACATGTCACTACTTTTGGGAGCCATGCAGAGCCAGAGCAGGCAAGAAGCCTGCCTTAGCCCAGCTGTGCCACCAACTGGACTCAGAGCAGTCCAACTGGCAGTGCTGACCGGAGCCACCAGTCAAAAACTGGACACCTGGCAACCTGTCAGGAGTTTGAGAAAGAGCCCCTTAATCTCTCTTGATGATAAGTCAATGAGAACAATATCCACACCTCTCAGTTGCCTCACTTCTGGTAGCTAAATTGTAGCAGTGCAGAATCAACCTGACTCATTCTTACTGACCAGTGCAAATCCACTGGCGGGTTTGCAGTATCTGGGGAGCCTATTGAGGTGATTTGCACTGGTGTAGAGCTAGGCTCCAAGCCAGAGTTCCCTATGCACCGCTCTGTGTTTGCTGTCAGGCTGGAGGATTGGTGGGATGGTGGGGATTAAGATTGTCTAGAGGCTCAAGCAGAATGGGACTACTGAGGCTGTGGAAGAAGTTCCCAGCATGTACTTGGTTACACTGGTTGTGTTTTGGGGCTAGAGTTTTGTCTGGTTGTAATTTTTATGGCCCTGGGTAGAGCTATGTGATACTTTGAAAGAGAGGTAAATTAGTTTTCTAAGCTTTTAAACAAAGGCAATTTCTGGCTTTTAGTGACATTTTGTGAGAGCAACGAAGCCAATTTTGGTGTTTAAAACATATTTTTTTTAATGCCAGCAAAATATCCCCCTCCCCCAAACCTGACTGGTTGGAAGTGAAGATCTAGGCCTCTTGTAGACATTCACGTGGCGAATGGGTGGAAAGGGAGCTTGTCAATAGTTACAAAATTTCCATTTTCAAATAAAAACTCAATCCAGTAATTGTAGCAACACTAACTGAAAATGATTGCTTCCTACCTAGGGACATGTGCAGGAGAAGTGAAAATATTTCTGTGCTGTCTGCTTCTGTTACCAGAATTATTTTGGGTTTCCCAGCATGTCTGTATTGAGTAGGCGAGAACTCTGATCATACATTGCCACTGCCCTTGGCAGTTACTTTTGCTTTCCTGTGGGACGATAATTGTGCTGCTTGTCTGTCTGCCTTGATACTGTGATATATATGGGGAGGAGGAGACATTCTGTAGCTATCACTTCTCTGATATGCCCAAACACCATGAACTTTTCTGTCAATCTGTTGACAGACTTTTAATAAAGAAAAGCAGAGTGAAAAAACAAGATGAGTAGGACACACAAGGGTAACTCCTAATATTGCTAATGGGAGTTGCAAGGTTCCAAACCCTAATTTATCAAAGATCGCCTGAACACCCATATCTTTAAGGGAAAATTGTACAATTTTGATAAAAGTAATAGTAATGTTTTTCAGTGTTCCTTGGAGCTCCATCAGAATCAAAACAGAATGTGTTTATACCTTTGTCTTCAAGGGATGCTGTCAAGCTATTATTCACACAGGACCAAACTCCATTTTCCTTACTTCATGAATAGTCACATTGGAGTTAATAGGGTAACTCACTGAATAAGATACTACTTAATTGAAGTTTAGATATCATGATTGTTATGGGCCAGATCATAACATTATCCACTAAATACTATTCAACTGAAAATATTAAAAACCTAATCTTCTTCTCTCTCTTTATACTTTTGCTCTTCACTTGCTGAAGCTCATCCCCATACAGAGAGGCAGGCATATATGCTACTGAAGATCTACGGATGCTTAAATTGATTGAACTGGGATTTTAAGGAAACTTCAGCCTTGGGCTTGTCCTCTGCACTGAGGGTGAATATTGCCCAGTGAATAACACTTACTTGGCCAAATGGTTCTAATCTGCCTGTTTCTTAGTTTTACACCTGTGTATCTCTATTGACATAACTTGATTTACACTTCTGTAAGAAAAAAACAGAGCTGGATCCTTACTGATGAGTAAGTAATGGGTTGTCTACATGGGAAATTGTTCCAGAATAGCAATTCCCGATTAACTCCCATGTTTGGGGGCTCTTCTTTCAGAATAAGAGAACTTTAGGAGCATCATGTACAAATGGAGTTCATCTAGAATACAGGTTGGACCTCCTTGGTCCGGCACCCTCAGGACCTGGCTAGTCCCAGATGAAGAATTTTGCCGGACCAGAGAGAGTCATTTCTGGGCTCACCCCTGTCACCGGTCCCCCTAGCCATGGCCTCACTCCCAGCCAACTTTCCCCTGCCACTGGCCCCTCCGCACGCAGGGCTCCTGGCCCCACCATGGTGGCTTCACTGCTGGCACACGCAGCCCCACTGCTGGGCTCCATCCCCATGGGGCAGCCTTCCTGCTGGGGTTCAGTTGCACTGCTGGGCGACAAGCCCTGCTTGAGCTTCAGCTTCACTGGGCAGTCCTGCTGCCTCCTGCCTTCACCAGGCAACTCTGCGAGGCTGCAGTGGGGCTGCTGGGCTTTTTGCTGTGCCTCTGGGCAGCACCACTTCCAGGTTCCTGGCCCCGCCTCCAAGCTGCCCCCGGTCAGGCTCCCAGCCCCGCAGGGCAGCTGTGCTGCCTCCCAGTCCCGCTGAGCAGCTGAGCCTCTTGGTGGTAGCAAGGCTGCCGGGCTCCTTGTTGTGCTGCTGGGTGGCCCTGCTGGAGCAGTTTTGCTGTTTGGCTCCAGCCCCACTACCTCCTGTCTTCCCCCCCACCTCCCGCAATGTTGGCACCAGGTGACAGCTCTACTGCTTGGCTCCCAGCTTCGCTGCCACAGGGCAGCCTCGCTACTGGGCTCTAGCCTCGCTACTGGGCTCCCAGCCACCAGCCCTTCACCGGGACTCTCTGGTCCTGGGACATCCGTGGTCCTGCCGGACCAGGGATGTTCCTGGACCAGAGAGTCCCAGTTAAGAGAGGTTCAACCTGTAGTTAATCAGTTTTAAATTTACAGTTTTATTCCAGGTTAATTTTCATCTATAAGTGAACCCTTAGTACTACTAAGGCTTTGTCTACAATACAGCTTTTAGCGGCATGGCTGTATGACTAAAAGCTGGGCACGAGCGTGGCTGCTGTTTGTCAGCTCTTTTGCCAACAAAACATCTTCCATCTCTGATGAGTGGGATTTGCTTCGTCTGTAGGGCAGTGCTCCTGCTGACACCGCGCTGTTCATACTGGCACTTGTCATGGCAAAATTTGTCTTTCAGGTGTTTTTAAACACCTTTTTGAAAGACAAAAGTTTTGTTATGAGAGAGGCTTGAAGATTCAGAATATGTGTCTGCTACCACCAAAAGTAAATCAACCTAAGGTATGCAACTCCAGATGCATGAATAACGTAGCTGGAATTGATGTAACTTAGGTCAAATTACTGTGGTGTCTACATTGCACAGGGACAATGGGAGAGTATTTTCCATCGACTCACCTTACTCTTCTCATCAGGGTTGACTGGAGAGCAATCTGTGGTTGATTTGTCAGGTCTTCCCTAGACCTACTAAATTGACTGCCAATGACTCACTCCCCACTCCACTAATCCTATAGTGTAGATGCAGCCTCAGACTCTCAGCCTGGACAATGAAGTGATTGATTTCGCTTTTGTTCTTATGCATTAGCACCCACAACAGTTGTATTTGGGCTCAAAATGTTACAGGGGACTGAAAACTCAAAAACCCATTTTAATAGAAATTTATTTAAATCAAGTTGTTGGAAGCAGTTCTACTCCTATGCCATTTTGTTTAATCACTTCTAGAAGAAAAGCGATACTGTAGACAAAAGGCTAAATTGACAGAATTTCTTTAATATAATTATATGGATAAAATAGTTAAAAACCATTATGCATCTTTACTGGATTAAGCTATAATCAAAGCGTAATATGGTTGCTAGAAATGGCTGACTTCCTGTGTGTGTGGGGCGGGGGGGGGGGGGGGGAAAAAGGGGAGGGGGAGACCGGCTACCTTGAAATACCCCGAGGAAATAAAAATTAGAGGTTACTTTTGAGGACTCAGTATGCTTCTTATCTGCCAAAAATACAGATTAATCTTGCCACCCAAATCCAATATATTGTTTCCTATGTGAGGGAGGGGGAGAGAGGTTTTTTCTTTCATTTTTTACACCTAAGTAATATTAGATGATCGTGTAGCATCATGCCATAAACTGACACATGACATTATGTAACAGGATGCAAAGGCAAGGCAATGTGACACAAATAAATGTAGTGCCTCAGAAATTATCCCCCTCCCCCCCCCCAAAAAAAAGAATTATTTGGCACCTGCTATCCACTAGAATATAGATTATTCATTAATTATCAAGTCAGTAAGAGTTTAGGCTGTGCGAATGCTAAAATAGTAGAGTGAGTGCCGTAATTCCCAGAAGTATCTGAGGGAGTTCCACATCACTGTACATTGAAGCAACCAAAGCTATAGCCGAGCATTTACTTTTTGGCTTTTCAAAAGGTACCGTTACCTTTCCCCTGCATTTCTTTCATAGTTACAGTTGAATATCCCATTGGCACTTTGAGCTATAAAAAGAAAAAGATAACATAGGATCATAGTTCTTAGTCAGACATACTAGTGTGTCAAGTCCATTCCTCCCTGCATTTACAGGAAACTGCTCTTTGAAGCTTTGAGTTTTCCTATTGCTCCAAGGGAGCAGGCCTTTAGTCCTAGTGTAGACCAGTTTTGGTGTTCCTACTGTTGCTTTTATTAAGCTTAGTTCTTGTGCTTCTCATATCATGAATATCCACCCTCTGAGTGAAACCAAAGGGAGCTTTCAATGTGCAAAGAATGCAGGATTGGCTCTCAACTGTCAAATAATTGTCCAGTCATGAACAATTTAAACACTGAAATGCTTCACCCCTTTGTTTGATCATACAAATGTAATAATGTGTATTCTGAAATCATAGTTCTTGGGGGGTCAGGGGAAGGAATAAACAAGCAAGCCAAGATTTCCAGAAAGATAATTTTTGGTGTCACAATTTTTCTTGCTCTGTGGAGAGCTACACAGGTGCTCATTATGCTGGCTTGGAAAACGAAGCAGCATAACCTTAAAATGTGACACTTCTAGAATTCATTTGATAAATGCTTATGATTTGCAAACCAGATGTACTGTACTTTATCTGGAGTGGTGCTTTCCAACAGAGTATACAGCTAGCTCCGGAGGTAGGACTTCAGGAAGGTGTAAGTTACAGTGATCTTCGTGAGAAGAAGTGGGGCAGAGACAAGGAAGAAGTAGCTAACGATTACCTTTGTGTAGTTAATTATGAAGCCAGTATAAAATTAATATTTGTTTTCTTTTGCCACATTTAGAAGTCATGGTCCTCTGTATTACCCTTTTGTTCTTTGGTCAGTGTATTTAATGGCAGTGTATTTAATGTTTTTGATGTGCTGTGAGCACTTGCTTTCAGATGGGATATTCTGTCTTTCTAGTTTTATATCATCCTAATTGTTTTGAAGTGTCCTTTAAAAAAAAAAAAAAAGAAAGAAAAAGAAAATAAACATTAGTGTTGGTGTTACTGCTAAAGGCAAGAAATGCAAAAAAGGGGACACGTGGCAATTCTATTTAAATAAAAGCCAATTTTCAGAAACAAAGGCTCACAGAGCAAAAGGGAGCTCTTAGTACCCTGAGCACGTTTGCTGTTATGGATGAACCCACAGCAATGGATGCTATCAAACTTGTCATATTTTATTCATGAGTTGTGGTGTGCTTGGATGAAGTAAGAAAAGCAATGCTCCAAATCATAATTATGGTATAAAAAGATAAAACAGTTGTTATTGTGACATTTTTGAAAATTCTTAAATCTCTCAAATAATTCAGATAACTTACAGGGAATGACTTAGTGTGTTGGCTCTGTTTGATTCTTTTTGTTTCTTTGCAGAATGTAGTACAAAGATATATCCTGAAAGAATATATAAATATGTGAGAATATACCCACACTCATAATACACACACTTCTGTATTCTTTCAGGATGTCTCTTTTAACAGTGTTCCACAAAGATACAGGGGATATAAAATTAAAAAAATAATTGTAAAGAGGCTGGCAGCAGAAATTATACATCAACAGAAAAAGGCTTTGACAAATATTACATTCTAAGCTATTATAAATTAATTAATAAATGAAACAAAGCAACCCAGGATTTCAGTTGCTTAAGAACTAGTCTGTTGTGATTTTTCTGATGTAAAGAAATCCTAGCAGGAGAATTTTTAAAAAACATACTCTATAAGAAATATGCAAAGAGACGTGTTACGGATTTTCTTTAAGATAAACTAAAATGTATTTTTAAAAAAATAATTTTAAAACTGTTTAAAATTTCAGATCATTAAGACCCTGACCCACCAAAACACATAAGTACATATTTAACTTCAAACATACACATCTTCCATTTTGATTTCAGTGGGACTACTTATGTGGTTAAGAGCTTTGCTGAATCAGGGCCTAAGAAAACACCTGTGTAGATTTAACATTTTAAAATAAATACATTTATAAAAAAATTTAGGTTTTTGTTTGCCAGCATCTGAGTTCAGGAATCTTCTGCTGGAAGAGTTAATGAGTTCACTGAGGTTCAGATTTGTGCAGATGCAAGGGTCTGTATGGGTCCAGTTACAGGACTGAGCTTTACTACTTGGGAATCACACTGTGTATTGATGGACACCTTCTGTAATCTTCTTGACTTGAATGGAATTGTATGAGGGCATAAATCAGTAATGAATGTGAACCATATAGTGCAGTGACATAGATTCCTTACAAGCTTGGGCCAAATTCAGCCCTGTTGTAATTCCACAGAATGAATTCCTTGGGACAGGGACTGTTGCTGTGCTAGGCACTGTACAAACAACTCTGTCTCAAAATTGGTTTTTTGGGGGTGGAGTGGAGGGGAGGTACCAGGCCTAAAATGAAAAATGCCAGACCAACAAAATGCAGCCTTGGTCAATGACTAGGGAACCTGAGCTTTACAGCAACATAAATAATAATTTAACTTCTTAGGGGTCTAAGCCCAACCTTATTGATTTTCAATGGCTGTGGCTTAACCCCTTGGTAATCAGCTGTGTCAGGAGACAAACAGCACTTGGAATGTAGAGTAGGAAGTAAAGAGCTGGTACTTTTCAAATATATATATTTGAAAACACAATTTATGTGCAGTTAACACTAATACAGTGCCTTCTATCTGAGTAGTTCAAAGTGCTTTACAATCATGAACCAATTTGCCTCATAGACCACTTCTGTTATTCATGAGAATCAGCATTAAAGATTGCAGTCTTCTCTTTACAGATGGGGAAACTGAATCCTAGAAAGATTACAATTTACCCAAGCTTCCAAGTAGGTACATGGCAGAGCCAGGGGTAGAGTGCTGATATCTTGATTGAAAGATTTGGGAGCTGGCTGTCCTGCCAGCATACTAAATTCTGTGGTCCCACTGAATCACTTACTGGGATTTACAAAGAAGCTCAGTTGGAATAACAGTGGGATTTGGATGCCCTGGGTTCCTTTGAAAATGCCAGGCAGTGTGACTACTTACCTGAGTAAGGCAAGCAGTATTTCCATTGAAAACTGGAACCATGAAGCACTTTAGAAGCACTAAATATTGCCATTAACTTCTTAGGAGATGTCATCCTGTTAGTAACATCCATTGTATAAGGCAGTGTTTATTGCCTTTTCCTGTAAGATTGAGCATTTCAGCCTAATGGGGTTGCTTTTTGGTTGCTTAAACTATTCTGTTTTTTTGTTTTGTTTTGCCTCTACCTGGCAGCACGAGCATTTCAAATTAGCGGATATTTTAAAACATAATGATTATTCCTTACCTACATGTGGTTCAGCCAGAAAATTATGAGGTCATAAAGTCAACTGTCTCAAAATTGTTCTTTTGGGGGTGGAGTGGAGGGAAGGTGCCAGGCCTAAAGCCAGATTAGACAGAATTTTCAGTGTCTCATTGTTTATTGTGACACTGATGTTTGTCATTCTAAATTAAATCCCAACCAGACAGTGTTTCTATGAAAAGGATAGTAAATCCATCATATACCTTAGAAATCACTGCTTCTCCCAGTGTTGGATACATTGCCGCTGACTCTGCTGACAGTTCTTGTGATTGGGTTGCATGGGCACTATCTGCTTTCCATAATGCTCTTTAAATCCTCTTGTGAAAAGCTGGAAAACAATAATTGCAACATTTAGCTTTTGCAGTGATAATGCAACTGTACCTTGTGGGCAATACAGATAAGCAGTGGGAAAGACCTTATAATCAGTGAGTCCTGAACTAATTAGCTAACAAGGCATGTAATTTGATTAGCTGATGTGATTTAAGAGCAGAAGATGTGCTTTTACTGGTACTGTGACTTCTCAAGCATTTTTATTGTCTAAAGAGTAGGCATTTAATTTAAGAGCTCAAACAGTCCTAAATAGTTTTGATTTCAGTTCTAGTATCTTTAGGGAAAACAAGCAAACAAACAACACAGCCTTGCTTCAAAAGACAAGCCCAGTAGCCATCTAAAATCTCTGAAACAGAGTCAGATGCTTAAGTAACAGGTGGTCACTAAAGCAGACCTATGAGAGGAAAATACTAGTGAACCACACATTCATTAATTACTTGTGGCAGGTATACTCTTGAACACTATTATTCCTTCTTGATTTCTCAACATCTTCTGTTTTTCTGGCTAAATGGTTCATTTAGTGGTATATCATGCTATTCCTGTAGCTTATGGAACGTATGTATTCTGTTGCTGGTGAAATGCCTTGTTGTAATGCTCATTCTATGTGAGCAGAAAGAAACGGAGGGCTCTAGAGATTTGAAGCTCTCTATGTACCTAAACAAGTGCCAGCACCTGCAATACAGACCTCTCCATAACATTCTGTTAGTGCGTCTCAATTCTGTCCCACCAGGGACCTTTCGTTGGTGGGGGCTGAAAAGTGGGTATTCTTTCCTCCTTACTTTGTATTCATTTCCAAGTCTCACATGAGTAAATACCACTCAGTTTGTCCCAGCGTGCCAGATTTATGTAGTTCAGCTCTGAAATATTGCTGAGGCAACCAAAGGCATTTCTCTTAGACTCCCTGACAGCTACTTAATTAATATGATTTTGGTCATTCTAGCTGATGCTCAAGTTAGGCCAATTTCCCAGAGGTGAAAAGTCAGACATTAATCCACTAAACTAACTAAATTATGGGTTGGGGAGAGACTATAGTTTCATAAGTGGTCTCTCTGATTTCTTAGTGTCTCAATATTGGTTTCTCAGGGTTAAGAAATTTGAAATAGTTTCCCTTAAAAGAAGATGGCTTTTTATTTCAAATACTAGATTCAGATTGTTAAGAGATAACTAGTTTACAAATGTATGCACATCAGAATGACAGGAACACATGAATGTTTAAATCTGGTAAGATCAATTGTCACGGTAATTTTGCATCATGAAGAAGGAAAGTTTATTTAGAAATATACTGTTTTCCACGTTCGCTTCTTGAACTGCCTTTGTTGTATAGCCATGGGAACTTACCTTTGAAACATTAGCTGCTCACCCTGGTAATTGCTCCATCCTCTAATTTAATGAAAACCCATTAAACCGAAACAATAATTAAAATGAGACATCATCTCTGTAGGAGGTTTGCATATTAAAATCAGTCAGCATTTCAGTGCAGGCAATCTTATTCTTGAGACACAGTGTTTGAAGCAACATGTAAAAAGTGATTTATAATGAATAGTAATAAATTAGAAAGCTGGGCCGTTAAACATGATGCCTTACTGTTTATTGAATCTGAGCAGAGCTGGCAACACAATAAATGCCAATAAAGCATTTGAGAAGACTTCTCTCACTAGTGAGACATCCCCCTTAGCTTAGAAGATGGGCATGCATGTGGTTTGACATATTTTTGACATTATGCCCCAGTCAGGCCTCTTCACTGAATGTGGCTTTATAAGAGTTTATGTCCTCTCCTGAGGATAGGCTGGAAATCAGCTTTAAGTGATTGCTGGCAGACTGTGATGTGTGTGCCTGCTGTACTGGTGTACACAGTGTTGGCAAACCTGCAGTGATGGGTACCCCAGCTGATGAGTGCCCTAATAAAGACTAATGTGCTGCTTACTGCTCATGTTCCATGCTGCAGAGCTGCTTTGTACTGGCTGAGAGCTGTATGGGGATAGTAACTAGTGTTCCCTCTAATTATTTCCATCCATGTGCAGAATAAATTGTGTGATCACTGAGGCATATGCACCACCAGTAGAAACACATGCTAATGGTTGTGAGAGCTTTGCTAATCAGTTGGGTAGCATTTGTATCTTCCCCTGGGTGGTTCCCCAAGCGAGAGGAACACTGAGTGTCCTAGGGAGTCAGGAGGCCTGTCCATCTTAGCTCTAGCTAGCACACTTTGCAGATTCCCTTCAGCTCATATTTACGATAGAAACTTCCACCCATTGTTCCACTAACTCTGGGGACCCCAGATCTGAATGGAGTACAGACATTAATGTTTTGAAACTACACCCTCAGAGAGTTTGTTCTACAGTGTCGGCAGCTCTGGTCCTTTTCCCTACTAATTTTGTCCACTTCTATTTGGGGATCATTTTGCAGAAGCCTGTCTTCCTTTTGATTTACTTCCTTGTTTTAACATCTTCTGATCTGCAAGTGGCAAAGCTCTAAGGATATGGTAGTGAATTGGGAAGAGTTGAAATGGTGATGGGTTCATCAGAAATATATAGGCTGAGGACCAAATTTGGATGCTAAGAGTTTTTAAGGCCTGATCCCTGTGAGATGCTGAGCTCTCCAAATTCCATCTAACTTAAAAGAGCCTGGGCTCTCATCCGCTCATGGGATCAAGCCCTTGTTGCAGATACAATGATTGGAGAAACTGACGAAGGGAAAAAGACAGCAAGACAGATTGTATCTGAGCACTTCATGCTCATTAAGAGTTTGATTCTTTGCCCATTGAAGGTCCATGGCACAGTTCTCAGGCCCTTCTGTAACACAAAAGGAGCATTGTTTATGTGGACCTATATTTTTGGCTGCCTATCAGAACTACACAGTGCCAGCAGCATGATCAGTCCCAGTGGGCAGAGGTGTTAGTGTTTTAAGGCTATGTGCTTATGCATAAGGGCTCTTATCTACTGTGTCTCTGTCAGAAGAAGACCTGTACTCACACTCCACTGCAGGTTGAGAGAACAACAAAATAAGTTGCGTATTGTATCCTGTGCATTGCTTTTCCATTGATGTCTATGTATAGATTGAGTTTGGCTCTGTATTTTGGGCTCTGTGTTAATGTCTCTGTGGATAGTTTCCTTTATTAGATTTATAGTAGTTTTTATTCAGGCCACATTTTTGGTTTTAAATGACTTAATAGGCAAGTGAGGGTGGCCTAAATATCTATCTTTGTTTAGCATCCATAATAATTTTGAAGGATTTCATAAAATATACAGATGAGTATTCCAACTTTTATGCCAATAGAACAGTAGAGGCATTAAGCTAGTTATACTATATACTATGTGTTAAGACAGTACTTGTTAAGTGTTTGCAGAAGCTAACCATTCAGCATTATGTACTGGCAAATGTCCTAGTTAGTATGTTCTCAGTGTCTTTTGAAATCCCCTGACAACAATGGAATTAGCCATCAACTCAAAGGACTCCTCCAGAATTTGAGCAAACGGGAACGAACCCATATTAAACCCCACAATTAGAAATTTATTTGGAGGTGAATTAAGTAAACACAATGGATAATTACTAGGGCTGTCAATTAATCGTGGGTAACGCACATGATTAACTAAAAAAATTCAACCTGATTAATCGCAGTTTTAATCACACTACTAAACAATAGACTACCAATGGAAATTAAATATTATTGGATGTTTTTCTAAATTTCAATTATAACACAGAATACTAAGTGTACAGTGCTCATTTTATATTATTACAAATATTTGAACAGTAAAAATGATAAAAGAAATAGCATTTTTCAATTTATGTCATAAGTAGTGTAGGGCAATGTCTTTATCATGAAAGTGCAACTTACAAACTTAGATTGTTACATAACTGCACTCAAAGAAAATCATATACAACTTTAGAGCTTACAAGTCCACTCAATCATATTTCTTATTCAGTCAATCGCTAAGAGAAACAAGTTTTCTTACATTTTCAGGAGATAATGCTGCCTCCTTCTTAATTACAATGTCACCTGAAAGCAAGAGAAGGCATTCCCATGGCATTTTTATAGCTGGCATTGCAAGATGTGCCAGATATGCTTAACATTCATATGCTTTTTGTGCTTCATCTATCATCCCAGAGGACATGTTTCCATGCTGATAATGCTCATTAAAAATAATGCTTTAATTCAATTCATGACTGAACTCCTTGGTCAAGAATTGTATCTCTCCTGCTCTGTGTTGTACCCACATTCTGCCATATATTTCATGTTATAATAGTCTCAGATGACGACCTAGCAAGTGGTGTTCATTTTAAGAACACTTTCACTGATATCTTCTTTGTGTTTTGTCAAATCTGCCATGTGAGATTTCTGAATATAGCTACAGTATTCGACCTAATGCTTAAGAATCTGAAATGCCTTCTAAAATCCCAGTGACAAGATGTGGAACATGTTTTTAGAAGTCTTATTTGAGCAACGTTCTAATGTGGAAAGTATAGAACTCCGACTACCAAAAATGAAAATCAAACTTCCACTGGTGGCATCTGACTCATGATGAAAGTGAACATGCATTTCTCCGTGCTGCTTTAGATCGTTATCGAGCAGAACTCATCAGCAGCATGGACACAAGGACCATGGCAAACTTGGCCACACCCATGATAAGCGGACATTCGGATAACTAAAATCATGCTAGGCCATGGATGTTTCCAGACCAGAGAGTGCTGGACTAGAGAGATTCAACCTGCATTTTTTATAGTGCAAATATTTTTAATAAAAATAAATATAAAGTGCGCACTTTGTTGTCTGTGTCATAATTGAAATAAAAATATTTGAAAAGGTAGAAAACATCCAAAATATTTGTTTAACAGTGCAATTAATTACAATGTTTTTAATTGCTTGAGAGCGCTAATAATTACAGCTAATGCATACTACTCTAGTATCTGACAGAATTCTATATTTTTAAAAATACTTATTTTAAACAAAAGAATCTTTTCTGTTCCTTTGCTTTGTTGCAGGTAGAAATCTCCTTCCGCAGATCCTTGGTGAAGGCTTAGGATATCAGTTTGCACTTTCAAATAAATATACAGAGTTGCTTATTTGCCTGTAACTTGTTTAAAGAAACCCCTAAGCACCCAACATTTCAAATTAAGAAAACATAACGAAATACTATAGCAGAGCATGAGAAAGTCATGTCTTCATCTCTTTGTTTTTTGCTGAGGTTGCATTGTCATTCAAGTATGAAGTAATATTTCATTGAACATGACTAGATAAAGCAATATTCTGTATTACACCAGAAAAAATAGCAAGTTATTACAAGGAGACAATCATTTTTATCGGCAATGTAAAAACTATTTTCCCTCTATAGACAGTTATCGTCCCCCCACCCCAAGAGTTAAAATTGACAGCAAATACAATATTTACAATTCATTTAAGTGGTATTTTGTGTAGAGATCAGGCAAAACAAAGAAGACTGCTCAAAAGCAATTGATGTACATGATGACCATGTGGACTGAAGATATGCACGTTGTTTCTTAGCAATGTAGTGTCAGATCCTGCAATCCGATCTTGTTAGTTGGATTACTGCACATGTATGGGGTCTCTTTGAATAAGAGAGAGCTGTACACAAGCACAGGAGTCCACTATACAAGTCAGACTGCAGGGTTGGAAGTCCTATTTATCAGTCAGTCTTTGAAAAAGGCTCACTTTTTCCAGTATTGTGTATTTCAGATGTGTTTAAAAAGAGTGTCTATAATCTTTTCCCTGTCAGAAAGAATGTTCCATTGCTAATGTAAGGTTTTATCCTACAAATACTTAACTATGAGGGCTACTGGTCAGTAGGATTATTCATGGTAATAATACACTTGATAGCTACATATCTGCAGAATTGGGCTCTTACAAGTTACTTTTCTTCTTCTAGAATATACTGTAATGGTGGTCCAAAATTTGACTTCAGTGATGGGCAACCTAGGCTAATGAGTGGACTGCATGAGTGGGCTGCAAGATTGTTGAGACCAAGACGTTCCCCAGGGATGGGGTAGTTTTGATAACTGCTCTTGTGTATCTAGAATTTTCAGGGTGTGCCGATTGAACCATAACCATACTTTGATTGGATGGGGAGGGAGCGCATGGCTTTCCTGATTAATGTGTGTGATCAGCACACCCCTCACTTCACGTGCCTTAGCATTACGTGCATGTCACTTTAGTAATACTGGCAGGGAAAAAAATCTGCATAGATGTAAGCGAGCAGAATCTGGAAACCCTGCAGCATGGGCAATGGAGAACAAAATGTTTCATGTGCCACACGTAGAACCCAATGGACTGCATGCGGCTCCTAGGACGCAGGTTTTCCACCACTACATTAATATCGATCCAGTGGTTTGAACCACTTTTCTAGAAAACTGTAGTATTTTACGTTCATGTGGTCTATTCCAAAAAGTAGTTTAATGCTGAATATAAGTAGCTGAATGTAAAATATAAGTTTGACAAATTCACGGACTATTAGAAGACCCATGAATATAATACAACATTTCTAAGTGTTTCTCCAAAGTGTATGCTCAGTTTATTGACTCTCAAGACATGTGGATTAACAAAAAAAAAAAATTCATGAGATAAATATCCTCATTTTGTTCTGGGTCATTTTTATGATCTAGATATTTAGAATTCTGCAAAGAATGAAATTTGCCAGTGAAAATGTCTCCTACCAAACTACCAGTGGTTTTCAGTGTGGATTCATTATTATGTGAAAGAACTTCAAAAATGGCTTGAATGTCAGATTTTCTCTTTGACAAATGAAAATCCCACAAAACTCTGATATTTTGTATAGTGAATCTTGGAGATGAGTTTGAGTCAGTGGATCTGATTTTTAAAACTGAATAGTGATTTTTTTTTGGCTGCCTCATTTGAAATACCTTAAAGATGATGGATTTTGAGTGAGGGACTAGACAGTATGTTCTGAAACTGTCTGCTTTTAAGATATTTCAGGTTGGGCAAAAATTGAAGTACCCAAAATCATTAGTTAGGTTTAAAAATCTTTGAGCACAGAAATTGGATTCTTGCCCTGGATTGGAGTTCCCTCAAAGTGAAGGGGCATGTAGGTGTTGGATTTTTTTTTCTGTGTGTCCATCTTCAGTTCTTTTCTTGGGGCCAATAAACATAATTTTATAACCGTACATAAGTTTCTTTATAATCTGTGTTGTAAAGTTCATTACTTTTGTCCTCTTACACTGGACCAGATTATTTAGTGCTACTCTGATTTATACCAACTGAAGAACTGATGTTCCAAATGTTTGGCTTCAAAGAAAGCCTTTCTAAAGAAGTGGCACTTGGCTTTTTAATTGGTAAAGGCATTCAGGAAAAGAAAGTGAGACAGGCTCTGAAAACATGTGACAAAGTGCCAGAATGAAAGACATGACAAAACAAAATAGCAGAGGAGGATGAAGTGATGCATGATTCATTCCTTTAACAGATTTTTAGTGTTTCTCTCCCTTTTGTTGTTCATCATCTCGGGTGTCGGTGAGCAGTAAGAAATGCTGAGATAACAGTGGGTGCATTAGCACAGAGGTGACTTTGGGTATAAGGCGAGTGGGGAGGCATACCACTGATGGACAGCAGCAGATAAGCAAGACTGAAACATCTCTGGCCCTGCCTGATCAGAGTGTAATTTAATAAATATTGTATGAGCTGTCAACACATTGCTTGCTTTAAATGAGAAATCCCAGAAATGATAGTGTATTGCAAGCATGTTTTGTATTTATTTTTGGGCAAAGGCATATCTATATAGCATTATGAGCAATAATACATCTCTACTCTACACAGAGCAAGGACGGGGTACCTCACGTATTCTGTGGAGATATGGTAACCGAGTCAGTGGTAAAATTGAAATTGGAGTTTGTTACGTGGCACTAGAAGCAGGCAGCTCTAAATTCTGAGGAATCTCAGGGAGACTATTTATCTGACTACAGCACACCTTATTTATAGCACCTTAATCTGCTCGCAGCAGACCCAAATTGCTTAGTATTCTGTCAACATTTCTGTCAGAAAAATCAACGGCTGGCCAATTGTGAACTTGTCCAAGTGACAAGTGGGCACATTGACAGAGATGGCATTTTGGGTTTTCACATTGAATGAATGCAGCTGCAGCATGTGGTAGACTACTCTTGAAAATGAAAAATATTGATGTGGAGAGGAAAATAAAAAGTGTAATCTGAATCTTTCAGACTTAGCATTTTTACTGTGCCATTGTGTTTTTTCTCTCTCCCCTTCTTTTCTTGTCAATGAAACTTAGATGTAGAAAGAGAAATCCATGCTGCACCCCATGTGAGTGAGAAGTTAATTCAGCTCTTTCGGAATAAAAGTGAGTTCACATTTCTGGCCACCCTGCAACAGAGGACATCAACTTCTGGAGTTATACTGTCAATCCGAGAGTTGGAGCACAGGTAAGAAGAAATTTCTTCTTTGCAGAAAGCTTTTCTTCTCTTCTGTAGCAAATGTCTCTCTGCACTTAATGGTCTAGCACAACATCAAGCTAAAGCAGTAGATGAAACATCTGAAATGACAGTCAACGTCCCTGTTTCTTAGATTTCAGTAAACACATTTTTTTGTTTAAAACAAAAGGAGGCACAATACTTTATTCGGTGAAAGACCTCCTATTACTTTTGAACTTTCTTACTGTGGGTGCATCTACACAGCACCCTTCCCTCAAAATAAGCTACGCATTTTGTGCTACACAAATTGCGTAGCTTATATCGATGTTATTTCAAAGTAGTTTATTTTGAAATAAGGCGCTATTCCAAAATGTCCCTTATCCCTTGTGCAATGAGGTTTATAGGGATATTGGAATAGCGAGCCTGTTACATTTTGATATAAAGGGCTTGCTCTTAAGACGTGGAATGAATATTTTCTAATGCCGGAGGTTTCCTAAAATCGCTCTGCTGTGTAGACGTAGCCTTTCGAGCCTACCAGTTACATACTTAATACACTGTAGACGTTAAAGCCCCAGTAATGTCATCTCTGTTCATCATGTTTCACTTCTTCATGGACCTTACATCTATATACATTTCAGAGTCTAATGATTCCTGCTTTCCTATATTTTGTATAATTTGATATAGCTTCTGCTCTTTTGCCATCTAGCAATTAGATCGTTATTGAAATCTATGCTTTGGATGCCTTCCGGATGGTGATGCATTTTATGTTCTCTTCCTGAGACATGAATGTAATGTATATTAAAAAGATTTGTCATTTTTTACTGTGAATGCAAAAAATGCATCTATTTGGATAGCTGTCATATCCATAATGGTAGATATTCAAATTTCTCCAAAAGGGAGGTAGAACTAACAAATAACAGGACCAGTGTCATGGTTATGCAATTGGTGGTTAGATTTTTTTTTTTTGGTAGAGGAGATAATGTCAGGTGATCAGATCAAGGGACTGGGAATCAAGACATCTGGGTTGTGTTGCCACCTCTATTATAGACTCTTTGTAGGCTGGAGCATGTTGCTTTGTGTGTGTGTGTGTGTGTGTGTGTGTGTGTGTATGTGTTTTAAAGGCTGAAAGGTACTGGTGTGATCATAGAATCTGTCCTCTCATATAACAAAGGCCATAGGACCTCCTGAATTCATTCTTATTTGAACCAGAATTAGTCCTGGGGCAATACTACACTTGTTGCATTTGGAGCCAGAGTAAAATTGCAGATTTTCCTCAGGACTGCAGAACATAGCTTTTGAGAGAGACATTCATTCTTGCATTTAGAATTGCCAGTAATGGAGAACCCCATTGCAAACTTTGGTAAATTGTTCCAATAGCTGACTATTTTTTTGCATGATATTCCCAGTCTGAATTTATCTATATTTTTAGCTGCCAGCCACTGAATCTTGTTATACCTGCCTCCTTCACTTCATTCCTCCTTACATGGGGATAACACATGCATGCCTTATTTGGGTCATGTGAAGCTTCTTTATTGAATGTTTGAAAAGGTCTTCACATTACAGACACTATGTAAAGTTACTCTTGTGCATTATCGTATCCTGACACAGATGCTGAATTCCCTGACTCTCAATATTAAATGACACTGTAGTTGTGCCTTTTTGGTACACATTGGTCAGAACTAGGTAGTTGCTGTGACACAGGTTCTGGAGATTGGGGTTAGCCTGAGTATTTGAAGACAGTGCTCACCTGGAGAAAAATAGAAAATGCCACATCCTGAGCTTGTGTAAATCAGTGCAAATCTAAGTGTAGGACTTGGTCCAGATACATCCCTCACCAATAGTGATTGTTCCATAATAGTTACAGTTTGTTAGGATTAGGAATGTCAGATGAATCACTGTGCATATTTCTCTTGTTCATTTCACATCTCTGCTAGGTTATTTGTCCATCACTTAGGGCAGATTCCCTTCACGTCTAAAGTTCCTAGCTAAGACATTAATAGGGACAGTGCTTTCCAATCTGTGGCTCTATGGCGACTATAGCAGTTTCTTCAACGGATGGAAAAAAATACTTGAAGCCCGACAAAGGGAAAATTAAGTACAGATTTGAGGCATAATATTTATTCAGTTCATTCTAGTCCTTAGCTTTGCTTGTGAACTGATTAGACACAAGGTTATTGAAGTGGACAAAAGACTGTTTTAAGTGCTGCTTTTACCAATCTCTCTATCTTTACTGTTGTGATTTTATTTTGTTTATCAGTAGAGTTCTTAGTTGCTCCCCATTTTTAAGAAAATGCCCATTTCAAGGAGAGCATTATCTTGGGGATGGCCAAGAAAGCAGCTGGGCTGGGTGCCTCCTGATGTTAATTTTTTTATCAGAAGTGGTTGGGGAACTGAGCTGGTCCTCTCTTGGCCACCTCATTGTACTTTGAAACCTTGTTCATTGCTTACAGACCATAGAGATAGGAGCTTTAATAAAGACAGATTCAGAAATCAAGAGTATGGAGAGCTTATCGAGACAGTATTGCCTTCATGCAGCTGAAGAGCTACATAAAATGAGTTGGCTAAATGTTCAGTAGCCTAAATACAAAACGACCACATGGAATTTCAGTATGATATAGGTGTCTGTAATTCCTGTGGTAACATGCATACATAGCCAATTGCTGTATGCAATTAGTTAATACTTGAGCTATGAAAGAGTGACTCAGTTTTATCTGAGATTTCCCCATTCATAAAATAGGCAATAACTGCCATCATTGTGTGGTAAGTTTTAACTTTTTAATTAGATCAACTCTTTGCCACAGAAGTCTGATCTTTACATCCCTAACACCTGAGTTAATGGAGAGGGTCCATTAGCTGGCCGTAGAAGATTTTATATGTTCTTTTCAGAACTCCAAATACTAGATGATGAATAGCTATTGTACAGTGATAAACAACAGAATAGGTCTGATTCCACCCTGTAGAGGACAGTGGTATGTATACCTCCGGTCAGTTGATTTACATTAGTGATCAGTCTAAAGGCTATTGTTTCTCACCTCACTACTGGGATGATTGACAAAGGTGATATATGGAAATTTACCAGGTTTTCTTTTATTTGTGCCACATTTTCCCAGTATATATGATCAGGAATTTAGTTCATGTTAATATAATGGCACTCAGATTCCAAGATAGACAGTCATTGTGAATAAATAATAGCAAACGTAAATTAAGCAAAAATGAAATTACTAGTATAAAGGTTATTGAAGGAAGATTAATACAATGTACCTAGAAGCATCCATTCAAATAAACTGTTAAATTGTTTTAAATTGATACTTTATAACATTTAGTTAATAGCGTTAATCTATTGTTGATTGGTGGGGTTTGTAATGTAGAAGATACAATAAAATAGTAACAAGTGAATTCATCTTCTTGAATTATCTTAATGGAAATGCAGATTTTAATGTTTATTTTTCATGATCCAGATGTGTTAATATGGAACTCAGAAAATGGAAATCTTAATTAACACAGATTAAGTCTAATTGAACAGTCTGCTAGTATATACTTTACTATCTGGACACAATGGTAAATCTGCTGGGTTCCAATCTTATTTCCAAGATCTGGGTGAATTAAAATTGGAATATGACATGGAAAAACAATCTCCGCCTATCTCTAGCCAAGGGTGAGCAATAATGTTAGAACAGGGGCCATGTCACACATTTTTGAAGCGTCCCCAGGCTGCCCCAGAAGGGACAGGGCCTCAGGTGAAAGGGGCAGGGCCAGGATACTTACCGTATTCCCTCGCCCATAAACCCTGATTGGCCTGGGGGTGGGGAAGCACATGAAGTCTTTGCTCTCCACCCCCTGGCACCTAGAGAGAACCACCAGCTGTTCTGAACAACTGGTGGTTCCCTTTAGGCACCACGCACTGCTAGCAGTGGAAGGAGATTTTGTGTACGCCCCCATCCCTAGGTCTCCATTGGTCTGGGGGCAGGGGCATGGCAGGTTGGCTGCAGGCCAGATTAACCAGCTTGGTGAGCCAGATCCAGCCTCTGGAGGCTCTCTTTCCCACCCCTGTTCTATCCCCAAATGGCCATTCTTCTTTGCTGCAAAACTATGTTAGCCCCAATAGTTCTGCTAAGCCTTGTGGTTTTAGCTAGTCATAGTATTTTCTCTCCAAACCTCCAAAACATAATTTATAGGGCCTGTGAGGCCTATCCTGTTTCTGAAGTTCCATATATCCTCTGGCTTTCAGTGATCTAGTAAGGATTTTAAGCCTACTCAGTCTAAACTTGTAGTTGCCTTGCATGGCCTGAAACTCTTGCCAAAATTAAATCACATCTGTTTTTGTGCTGTCATTTCCCTATATAAGTAGGGTTCTGCCATACCTGAGGCCCTACAAATGGCTGGTCAACTGTATCTTGAGATTCTTCACTGACCTGGCAAGGCATCCCTTTTGGCTGCTGGCTTCACATGTGGGAGCTTACCATAACGTTCGGGTAACAAATGGTGCAGAATTCAGCATCCATTAAAAAGAAAAAGGAAACATTAAATAAAGTTAGCATCCAGGTTTTGGTCCCAAATCCCAAGTAAAAGTATGAAGAGACAGCCTCCCTATGGGCCTATAAGTGAATTGCTTGTCTGATTTTATTTTTTAAAACTTTCTAGTAGCAAGAGACAGTGTGATTCAGTGGATAGTGCACTGGACTGGACTCTGGAAACCTGGGCTCAGTTTTTGGTTCTGACATTTATTTTCTGTGTGACCTAGGGCAAGCTGCACCCAAAATTAGAAAAAGAAGACCTTGAAGGGTACGTCTAGACTACGCCTTTCTGTCGATAGAGAGATGTAGATTAGGCATGTCGAAATTGCTAATGAAGCCGGGATTTAAATATCACGTGCTTGCTTCATTAGCATAAACATGGCCGCTGCTTTTTTTCGACATGGAGCTTTTTCGGAAGAAAATGGCAGTCTAGATGGGGATCTGTCGAAAAATAAACCCTTTTTCGACAGATCCTGTAAACCTGATTTTTTGAGGAATACAGGATCTGTCAAAAAAGTGTTTATTTTTCGACAGATCCTCATCTAGACTGCCATTTTTCGAAAAAGCTCTGTGTCAAAAAAAGCGGCGGCCATGTTTATGCTAATAAAGCGTGCGATATTTAAATCCCTGCTTCACTGGCAATTTCGAGGTGCCTAATCTACATCTCTCTGTTGACAGAGAGGTGTAGTCTAGACACAGCCAAAGTTTGTTGCCACAATTTTTGGGTGCTTATATTTAGATCCCTTTGCTCTGATTGGCTTTAATCATAGAAATATAGGGTTGGAAGGGGACCTATTGAGCAGCACAACAAGGAGAATGGACCTTCAAAAAAAGTAGACTTTAACAAACTCTGAGAACTAGCATGCAGGGTTCCATGGGAAGAAAATTGAAGGGAAGAAAAGGAGTTTCAGAGAACTGGCAGTTTTTTAAAAAAGATAATATTTAAGGTGCAGCTGCAAACTATTCCAATGTGAAGGGAAGAGAGGAAGAATAATAAGATCCCAATATGGCTGCAGTAGGAACTCTTAAAAGACCTGAAAATAATAATAATAAAAAAATCTTCATTGCTGTTTCCATTATTTTGTAGGAAGCAACAAGTGCAATATAATACAGTTAGCAAAGAAAACAAATGGACAAACACAAAACTGGGAATAACTGATTAGGTAATGGTACAGCAGAAAAGGATCTTGGTTATAACTGATAACAAATTGAATATGAGTTGATAATGTGATGCAGTTGGGATAGCGGGAGATTTCATTTTGAGATGTTTTAATGAGACCACTCGTGCTTAAAATTAAGTGTGTGGGTAAGTAATTTCCCAGTTGGAATTCACAGTGTAGAAGAACCTCAGAGTCATGAACACCAGAGTTACGAACTGGGTGGTCAGCTGGATGGCTTATTTTGAACTGGAAGTACCAACCAGGCAGCAACAGAGAGAGTGAGACAGAGAGACACTCATGCAAATACAGTACAGTACATGGCAAAGAAACTGATGCACCGTTTGTTTCATTTAAATTAAGATGATTAAAAGCAGCTTTTTCCCCGTCTCTGTAATGTTCAGCTGTACACTTTTGAAAGAATGACTATAATGCTTTGTTCAGAGTTATGAACAACCTACATTCCCAAGGTGGTCACACTAGGAAAGATTGAGCTTGGGTGTATTCATCAGATCAGTTTCTCTGCTGGGGGGTAAGCAGATGCAACTCATTGCAACTAGTCTAGAGGCTGAACCTCTCTAAATCAGGACTCTCTGGTCCGGCAACATCTGTAGTTCAGTAGGACCACAAATGTTCCTAGACCAGAGAGTCCCAGTGGAGGGCTGGTGGCTGGGAGCCCAACAGGGGCCAAAACCCCAGCCGGACTAGCAGCAGGGGGCCAGTAATTGGGAGCCCTGCCACAGGAGTCGTGAGTGGGCCAGTAGAGGGGAGCTCTACCAGAAGGGTGGGCTCTAGCAGGTGACCGGCTAGTAGCTAGGCCAGTGATGGGAAGTGGGACAGAGTTGACCTCCCCTGGTCTGGCAAACTCCTGTGTTTGATACTGGGCAGGTTCTGAGGGTGTTGCACAAGAGGGTCCAACCTGTGCCAGCTGTGAAACTGTCTTACTAACAGGAATTGAGAAATAATGCCGTCTTCCCAAAAGGATCACACACAAGATAGCACCATCTAGCAACCAGATAATCCTCTGACTGTACGATGAGGAATGGGACAGATTCTGTGTCCTTCATGAGTCAAAACTCCTGTTGGCTTTTCAGAATCTAACCCACTGCAGAATTCCTGATTCTGCAGCTGCTTTTCTGGCAGTGGACTTTCCTCCTCAATCAGAGGACTTTGTTAATAAACTGTTTTGATTTTTCTCAGCAATAAATAGTTGTGATGTTTTAAATTATAGATTGTATAAGTAGAGAGAATTATAGCTAAGGGTAGTTGATTGTAACTTTTATTTAATTCACCCTTATATATTGTGTACTAATTAAAACAGCTCCCCAGATGTGCTGTTTTTCTGCCTTTCTCAAAGGCATCCTGGTAAGGTGATAAGCTAGCAAGCTTGAAAATGCTGCTAACTTTTGAATGCTGAGAATTATTGGGCTGTGGCATTGTCTCCCAGTGAAAATGATGGAAGCTCCTTTTCTTTACAGGTTTAAAGCTAGGTGGGACAAAGCCCTAGAGAATTATAGGGGATAGTCTTTGCTCTTATGCGGGAGGAGAGGAGGGGGATGGTGACTAGATGTGACACAACAGGACTTTTCCATCTCCAGAAGAGCACATCTTGAAGGTATAAGGAAGAGAACAGCAACAGAAGGGGGGGGGGGAGGGAAAATGGGTATATGGACAATCAAATGGTAAATAAGTTAGGATGTATGCAGAGAATGCTAAAGGGAATGCAATTCAGTGTTTGGGGGCGGGGAAGCATTACGGGAAGGGTATAAACTTAAAAAACAACAAATGGTCTGGTAGTACTTTATAGACTAACAAAACATGTAGATGGTATCATGAGCTTTCGTGGGCACAGCCCACTTCTTCAGATGTCTGGAGTTTAGTAAGGTGCGAGGGTAAGGAGCAAAATGAAGCACTATAGTAGTGATTCTCATTGTCTTGTCTATTATTCACCTTTTGTTGATGGAGATCTCTAAGAACTTTCTCTGAGTCCTGGTTCCACACCTTTTCAATAGTTATAGTACTTGGCAACCGACAAGAGTGATATTAAGTTGATATTAAGGAAGAAAGATGAAACACTCACTTTAATGTGAAGAGTGAACCTGCTTGCGTATGTCTTGTCCACTATCTTCTATTTCCATTGCTGTATGTAGTACTTTTCATGTATTCGTATCAACTCTTCCTTCACCTCCTGTAGTTCTCTCGCCAGATCATGCTGAAATTGGGCACCCTGCCATTGTCAAACAATTTGATTATGGCTGAACTTTGTCAGGTAGAAGAAGAAGGCTTTGTGACAGGTTTCAGACCTGATTTTGAATCAGGAGGAGATTCACTGAAATCACTGGAGTCAAAGCAATATTGCCAGTGCCAAGTGCTCTAAAGTTATGAGACAAGACTAAAGAAATCATGAGGATTTTTTTTTAATAATCGTATGTTTTGGGTTCTTTTTATTTCCCTCAGGGATTTGGCCTTTTAGGATTCATGTTTCCAAGTTTTTCTGTTTAGCCATGAAGGCTACAAAATAATTTTTTGAAGATTGAAAGCTTAATTGCTTACATTATCACCTGACTCTAGGAATTGAGGCTTTAGAAAAAGTGCCAAGTATTGAAAGACTTAGGATAAAATTGCAGGAGTTAGCTTCACTGTTAGTATAAAACATATCAAATAGGATTTGAATTTGGCCCTTCAGTTGCAAGTGTGGCAATCCAGACTGGCACAGGGATGCTCTGCTATAAACTCTTGTATTCATAACTAAAATGTTTCCAGTATCGTTTAAAAGTCTCAGAGGGATAGCCATGTTAGTCCGTAACTAACCAAAAAAAATTGAAAACAACAATGGTCCTGTAGCACCTTACTGTGTGTCTATACAGCAGGGCTTAACTTGAAATAAGCTACGCAAATTGAGCTATGTCAATTGCATCGCTTATTTCGAAATAGCTTATTTTGAAACTGGGAGCATCCACACAGCACTTATTTTGAAAGAGAGCACTCTTCCTCCGACTTCCCTTACTCCTCGTACAATCAGGGCTACAGGAGTCGTAGTAACAAGTTCTCCAGCTTGACAGTATTTCGACATTATTTCAAAATAACTGCCTGCTGTGTAGACACGGACTAAGTTATTTTGAAATAATGCTAGTTATTTCGAAACAATGTTGCCGTGTAGACATATCCTTAGAGACTAACCAAAAATATATATAGATAATATCATGTGCTTTCGTGGGCACAACTCACTTCTTCAGGTGACATTTGAAGAGGTCATCTTCAAATGTCATCTGAAGAAGTGAGTTGTGCCCACGAAAGCACATGATACTATCTATATATTTCTGGTTGGTCTCTAAGGTGCTACAGGACCATTGTTGTTTAAGGTTTTTTTTCAATATCATTTGAGTGTTACTGCTGCATGTATTGCATGTTCTCCACGATTACAACCAAAGCAGATTTGCAGTTCACCTGAAAATGCTTTCTGCACTAGTCCGCTGACCCCAGTGTGAGGTTTATTGTACTTAGTACAACCCACCAAGGGAAAAAAAAATATGAAAGAAGCTGCAACAGAGCTGGTATAATGGGCCATGCCAGATTTTACAAGTAACAAACTAATTAAATAAAAATTGAAATCTAATTAGGAAAAAGGAATCTGTGCAAGGGACTTTTGATTCTAATTGTAAAACTGAAGGATCAGTTACTTAGTGTTGCGTTTTTGATGACTTACTCCAACTTGTTTATATGCATATTAGATTCTGGGTTGTACAGTATTCAAGAAATGGAAAAACGGTAAATATCGCCATTAACCTTTATGTTTTAGGGCAAAAGTCATGGCTTCATTAATATTTATGTGTTGAATCACTTAAGCTGTATGCAGTACGCCCAGAATGTTTAAAGAGTCTGGCTCATTTCACTTGTCTCTGAATTAGCAGGCGTACAGTGTCTGTAAAGTGTATGTGCACACTTTGTGAAGAGTAAAAGGAACTGGTGAACCTGGCTGAAAATGGCATTTAGTTTTTGGTGCTGAGGGCCCTATCCAAAGGTCATTGAAATCATTGTAAAAAAGATTCTTATGGACTACAATGTGCGATGGATCAGGTGCTGCCTCTGGATTCTAGTAGAGAGAAGGAAAAAGGCCGGGGGGCAGGGGAGAAATTACAACTCCACATAGCTCCCAGTGATATAGCACTGTGAAAGAAGAGGAGCTACCTGCCATCTTTAGGCCTCCCACTGAGAGCAGCTGGTTTACGTACAATGGGCTGACACTTGTTGTCCATCTGAAGCATTAATGCACTGGCAATAACCAGCTGTTGAAACACGATGGCTGTTCCTTGTCAGCAATTGGAATGGAAGGGATGACAGCCTGAAATGCTTTAAAGCAAAATTGGACAGCGCTGAAATGTCAAGGTTGGCTAGAAGCAGACTACGTAGGTCCCCCAGGAAGCCTCTCAGCATTCTGAGTTATTTAAGTTGCTTGTTTTAGGGCACTCTGTTGGAATCCCTTGTAATTTAGATTGAAGCTACTTTCTCAGCTGCTTATCTGAAGAAGAGGGCTTTGCCCACGAAAGCTCATGATACTATCTGTATATTTTGTTAATCTCTAAGATGCCACAGGACTAGTTGTTCTCAACTAATTGACAGTTTTATATCCATTCTACTGGCATTTTGGAACCGTGCCTCTGCTAACCAGCTAATAGCTCCTGGAGCCAACCATCAAAGTGACTTCTGTCTCCCTAAAGGGCCAAATTGGATTTCTCCCTCTGGTTGGTCAGGCTTCATGGAGAGATGTCATTTGTGAGAGATGCGGTTAGGGCTTCCTGCAGCCATATGGGACCAAGACAATTATCCCAAAAATGAGTGGAGGGGCAGCTTCCTAGGGCACAGCATCAGCCCACTTAAGGGAGAGGTTGTTTTTCCCTGGCACTAATTAATTTGATTCTTCCCTCACAGCAGGTTCTGTATTCTGTTGTATTGTAAACACCATCAATTACTATGTGATGTCATGGGAGAGCTGCTCTTTTTTTTGGGGGGGGGGGAGAGATTAGAGTCTAATCAGCCCTGATTGCCTTTTGGCCCCACATGAGAATATTTGACTGCCCCAGGGGGCTGCTTAGTAAACAAGCACCTGGACCTCATAAATGACCAAAGATCAGTTGGAGCAAACTCCAAAGGGGCAGTGGGGGACTCTTGTGGAAGGGAGCTGCAAGAGAAGTCTGAGTGAGAGGGCTGAGCAGGGGCCTAGCAGGTGGGCTCCTTGCCAGCACAGGGAGCATGTAAGAGGAGCTGCTGGGGGGGCGGGAAGCCTCCTACAAGGAGGACTGCAGGCAGCAAGCATCCTGGAGGGCTGGCTCTCAGCTGGGGGGTCTCCCTGAAGCCTGCCCAAGGAAGGATCACCCTCTCTCCTGGAATAGAGTTGTAGTGGACTGATTTCCCCAGGCTCCAGAGGAGGGTGCTACTTTGGTAAGAGCAAGAGGCCTTATGTCAGGGGAAGAGATGGAGACCAAGAGAACCCTAGAGAAAGAGCCTGGGTAGAAGTCAACACTTGATTCA
Organism: Pelochelys cantorii; assembly: GCA_032595735.1. NCBI lineage: Eukaryota > Metazoa > Chordata > Testudines > Trionychidae > Pelochelys > Pelochelys cantorii. The sequence goes on along the minus strand of CM064329.1, from coordinate 44,854,086 downwards.
GGTGGGGGACCTGGGCTAAGAATGGGGTGTTGGGGTGAAAGTTATGTTCATATTCCACGTCGGCTTTTCTATTAATAAATGAGAGATCCACATGAAGCATCTCTTCAGCACTCACTTCACTGGCTGTGTGGACTTGTAGATACCCCGCCTGAGAGAAAAAATCAGTTGAGGGCTCATCTGCAACACTACACTTCCCTGCAAGGGGGCATGCTTGGTCGCAGTGGAATGGTGAACATGCCTGGAAGAGCAATGAGGGGGCGAGGAGCAGAGGGTTGAATCCAGCAGCACTGTATCTGTCATTTTTGCCTACTCTCTTGCTATCCAAGAACAACCATCTTTTACTGAGTGAGCTAAGAGGCCCACCTCCTTCTCATGAGGTCTGAAGTAGGGGTGTTTGTGCAGTACAGAGTTGTCTGTCTGACGTATAACTGTTGTGTAGTCCCAGGGTTTTCTCCACTCTGAAAATATTTTCCATATTTCAGTCAGTTCTAGTCAAGATACCCAGATCCTGTCCATGACCTGGCAGTAGATCCCACACTAGCTCAGCCTGTGTCAAGTCCCCTATTAGTAGCTGGTTCATCAAAGGATAATGGCCTGGCTGCTTTAGCTGATAGCAGTGCTACTGCTCTCCCTCAGGGGGTCACAACTGTGATGCTGAAGATCTCAGGTTTGAATGATTATGAGCTGTGGTGGTTGCTGGTGGTGGTTGTTACAGTGGTATGAGTATTTTTCTTCTAAGCCAGAAGCATATAGGTGGGCATTCTGCACATTGACAAAACAATTGAGTGTCGTCTCCTTATAAGTGTAGGATCCAAACCCCTCCAAGACAGAGCTATGCAAGTTCACTAACAAAAGTGTTTTCCACATAAATTAGCTAGTCACAGACTCCTGTCCCACCCATGTGGTCTGAGGATGAGTGGATCCTTTGAATAAAGATGTGATGTTGTCTCTTCTCTCTGCCATGTACTATCACTTCATTGGTTTCATATGACCTAGGAAGAGCTTGTCATCTTGACAGGCAGTGGGCAGTTGCACCAACAATGGAGGAAATACATGTTTAGGCATATGAGCCTAGAATATGTTGAAGTTAGTCTTTTTACCATATACTCTGAATACCATATATAGTTATCTTTTACTGTATTCTGCAGGAAGTTGCCTAAGTTTGCCAGTCAGACTTTAGGGTTATTGTTTTCTCTTATATGATCAAACAAGAAAAGAAAATTGTATTGATAAATATTTGCCTAGCTGCAAATGCAGGCACATTTGAATCTCATAAAGGCTAAATGCCATGCAGTTTGATATCCTCCTCCTGGCATGCAGAAGAACTGTAGGACAAAAGACACATGCACCTTTAATGTCACAGTGTAGGCTTTTATCATTACATTTCAGACTAGGTTAATATAAAGTACTCCAGTAGAAAAAGAGGGGCCGGTTAAAGGTATTAATTTGACTGTATTCTGTTCCCTTTAAGGATCGATGGTACAAGTGTACAAATGAGCAGCACTTCATTTTCTCTGATTCATGGATTTGGATTTGGAATATGGTAGCCCAAGGAAGTCCCATTTTTGTGCCCTCAAATTTCTAAAATAGCGTTGGGATGCAATAGAATTGCTACCTTATTTTTTTTTTCATTTCCCTCACTATAATGGGGACTTTTACAGTTATATGTAAGAGGTTAAAAAGTAATCCACACAGAGATCCTGTGACTAAGCATTATGTTTCCAAAGATCAGTAGTGGTTACTATGTTGGTAGGCAGGATTATAGGTTTAATTCAGTCTCCAGTAGTGTCCAGTTTTAGATGACTGCACCATACAAGGTGAAATTGAAAGCATTGTTGTCTCTGTAGAGGCTGTTGAGAAGAATCCACAGCCTTTTAGACTAGCCTCATTCAGCTGTTTTTTAGAACTGCAGAGATGCCATTTTATTGAATGCATCCTGAGATCAGGAGTGTTTCTAAATGAAACTTCCAATCGTGGCAATTAGAGGATAGGGTCTATGCCTCAGTAGAGCTGGGTGATTACACAAAGCTGATTCTCCCGAGGAGCTGATAGATGAACCCAATCAATCCTTCTTTTAATCTCCCCTCATCACACATCTATTTCAGGTGTTCATACATTTTTGTCACAGATGTTCATTCTTTGGCATTATCTATCCCATTTCCTTTGGCCACTGCATCCATAGCAGCTGTTTCCAGGTTACAATATATTGCTGAGTATCTTATTGCCATGATCTTGAACTGAAATGAGTTGTCAAGTGCCTGGTTAAAGCTTAAGCATGATTATGATGAGAAAAGGATAATGATCAAGCAATAAACTTCAATAAGGCAGGCATTATCCTCTCTTAACAGGACCCTTGTGTGAGGTACACAAGAGTTCCAAATGTGAGCAGAGGGATTGTAAAACACATCGAATTGATTGTAGGATAATAATGTCCATCTCCAAAGGACTTGTAATGATTTTAAAATGTCCAATTTTTTTATGTACCTAAAACCCATTCTGAATTTAACAACATAATTTTGGTTTTTTGCTCTGGTGCTGGAATTTGAATAGGTGACTGATGACACATGATCATCCTCAGCATGATAATCTTCAAGTGCTCTATAAAGGAGGGGAAGGGAGCAGCAGTAATTTACATCCTAACAAAGAGTCGTATCTTCGGCCAGGCTGTCCAAATAGTTCACTCTGTTATTGCTCAAGTGATGTATGTGTTCATTGTACATATTTGAGCATCATCTGTCAAATCACATCCTGTTTCTGAGCATCTCCTTAAAATATGCAGATCATCATTCCTGAAAAATACCAGGAACCAACACTTAGTGGCAACAAGTTTTTCATCCTGAAAAACACACTCAAATCCTTTGTACCTGGATAACGTTATCAAAAAGGTGATAAAAGGCTGCCTGTAGCGTAAGTTGGAATATACAAAAGACCATCCTTTCCAATTCAGCATCAGTCTGACATGTCAGAGAGGCAGGGTTGTGTATGATGGACAGTTTCCCTAGGGAGATGTCCATTTTGGTATTTTTTAGACTTGCTTATTGATTCCCAGTTTTGGTCAGGAGAAATGAATGCCGAGGCCCACCTTGTTTTTCTGGGTGCTGCAGTTCCTGCAGGAAACTTAGATGCTGTCCAGAATCAGAGCTTGCAACAAAGTTGTTCTCTGGACAACCTAATAGAAGCTGGTCTGTAGTCGACTGCTTGGTTGGTTAGAAGGGATGGCAGTCCAGCTGCTCAAAGCATTCACCCATGACCATGATAGGTCCTGCATCTGCTTGATCCCAGTCATGCTCCTGCTTTGATCCAGCTCTGCTCCTGCCTTGGCTACTGCCTTATCTCACTACAGGTAACCTGGAACTCAGATTCCTGACTCCTGCTCTGATGCTTGGCTCTGCCACCTGGCTTCTGAGTCCAGCCAGCCTGAGTCAAGGATCACTGGATCCTTCATAAAAATGAGTGGGCCATGAGGCCCTGCACCTCTGTGTCCCTTTTCCTCCCAAAGTCCCATCCCACGGCCAGGCGCAAAGCTGGAGCGTGGCCAGGGTAACATCCTCCTAGGCTGTTGTAGGGAACTCTCGACCCTCCAACTGCCCGCAGTAGCATATCCTGGGGGTGGGATGGGAACCAAGGTTGGGGGTTGCTCTCAGGAACCCTGTGCAGGTCAGATGGAGGATCCAGGGCTGCCCACAGTGGCCTAAGTAGCTTTTAACCTGGCCAGACTTCAACTTTTGTGCATTTCACAGAAACATTGGGGGGCGGGGGGGGGGAGAGCATTAGTTCACCATGTTAACAATCTGTTGGCCCTTATCCAGAAGCTTTAAAAAGAAAATGCAACAAAAGCCTCTAAAATGCTCAAAATTCATGCATGATGCAACTCCATTGATTTCTGTGGAGGTACAATAAGGATAAGTTTGCACTATTATGTTTAGAATTCAAGGTGAGATGTCAAAAATTTCCTTCATTTGCTTCCCTTAGCTCTTCCCTGAGGGTATAAATAGGGAGAAGGGGAGGAAGGGGGCACTGCTGTTTGCTCAGTCTTATATTTTTCTCATTTATATGTCTCTACAACTCGCAGAACATAGAATGGGTGTAACACAGAGCACATTTATTTCAGGAGCAAGTAGCCTTTCTTTGTCATTGCAGTTGAGAGAGGCTTTCATCCATCTTCCAAAGAAAGAGGAAGAAAAGACAGTAATTTGATAGTGAGGGAACTATTTCTAAGAGAATTAGTACTTTAGAATAAAGCCAGTAATATTATTTTGAGTTACCTTTATTCACTCTTTGCCTTTTATGGACTTCCTTAGTAATTTGTAAATCTGGGTAACATTTCTGCAAGTGAATATGTAGCCAAATTCTCTAGTGATGTGAATAGATGCAGCTTCCCTGAAGACAATGACACAGTCTACACCGGTCCATGGTTTTTAAACATTTTTTACATAGATTGTGCCTGATTCTCCACTTTAGAGATGTCAACATGTAGACGACTACATGATTAACTGATAAGCCTGGGCTTCTCGGTTAATCCTGTCAACTACAGGCATTCCCCCACTGCCCCTTGCTGTCTCTATATCAGAGGCAGCCGGGGGGGAGGGGAGAGGCGGGAGCTGGTGACTGTGGGGAGCCAGTTTAAATTGACTCCCCACAAGCACCGGATCCATCTGCCCTGACACCAGTGCACTGCTGCCTCTGATAGAGAGGAACAGTGCAGAGGGTGATGGGGGCAGGCAGGAGCTGATATGTGCAGGGAGCCAGCTTTTAAGCTGGCTCTCCATGTAGGCTGGCTCCACGGACCCACCTGCCCCACCTTGCTGCCTCCTACAGAGCAGCCTCTGTCCATGGAGAACTCAGACCCCCAGTGCAGGGTGGCAGGAGGAGGTGGTCTGCACAGATAGCCAGTTTTTAAACCTCACAGATCTGCTTCCTTCTGCCATTCTGTGCTGCTGTCTCTGATAGAGAGGCAGCAGCGCGGGGTGATGGGGCGCCCCAGGAGTGGGACCGGGAGCACACTGGCTGCTGGTCCCGCTCCTGAGGACTATCAAATAATAACGTAACCACTAAAACTGCTGTTCAATTACACGCTAATATCCCTATTCCACTTACCCCAGTTTAACTCCATTGAGGACAGTGGAGTTGTTTGATTTACACTGGTATAGGTGAGATAAGAACCAGGCTCAGGTTTTGTGTAGAGCAGGAGTGGGCAAGAGGCTGCCAGTAGGTCGGATCCGGCCCACCAAGCCACCAGTCCGGCCCGTGCCTCGCCAGAACCCTTAGGCAGAGAACAGGTCACGCTTTAAAAAGTCCGCTGCTATCCACTCTGGATGGCTGGAGAGAGAGGAGGGAGACTTCTCATGCTGTTTCTGCAACCCAGCAAAATATCTCAGCTCCCACTGGCCAATCTCCATTTCCAGGCAGTAGGAGCTGAGAATATTTGCTGGGAGCAGGGGCAGTGTGGACAGCCTTCTGCCTCTCTCTCTCTGTCCACCCTCCCCTCCCCCGCCCCGTGGCCCCGCCATGCCAGGAGCTGAGCCACATGGAGCAATGAGCAGCCTTCAGCAGTCAGTCTGCTTCAGATTTCTGCAGGTAAGCTGCTCCCAGCCGAGCCAGCCTCTGGCACCTCACCCCCTCTCTCCCCTCTGACTACCTGCCCCAGGCCACTACCCAAACCCTCAGTATGCCTTTTCCCCCTTCTCTCAGGTCCCAACTCCCTCCCAGACCCTGCACCCCCTCCTACATTCCTCCCACAGACCAGAATCCTCTCCTGCATCCCTATATCCCCTCCCTGACCCTGCAGCCTATTTCCCTGCCTCAGGTCGCCACCCAAATCCTCTGCACTCCCTTTACCCAGACCTTGCACCCCTCCTAAAGGCCCCTCCCCCAGACCAAAATCCTCTCCTGCACCTATACCTCCTAATGGACTGTGCATCCCAAGCTCCTGCCCCAGACACAGCCCCCTCCTTCACCCATACTCCCTCTCAGATCCCTCACCCCCATCCCTTATCTCAAGTTGCCTTCTGCACCCAACCTACATCCCAGACTGCAAACCCCTCCACAGAAGTGCGGCCCTTGACCACTAGCCAAAATCTTGGATTGGCCCCCCATTAAAAATTGCCCACCCCTGGTCTAGAGATATGTTCATACTTCAGCAGAGGGGCCAACCCACCAGGGGTTGTGTGCAGTCCACGGACACTCAAACAGTGTACCAAATCTACATGATGAAGAAATGGCTGCACTTGCTTGTACAGTGAATCTCCTGCAACTGAATCTTAATTGGGCAGTTTTGGATGTTGTTAGCCAGTGGCTTGACACCAAAATAGGAGGGTCGTCTCCAAGGCCAGCAGCAATACCTGTCTTCATTCCCTGAAGTAACCATTATTACTAAATCCTGCCAAGCGAAAAACCACTCTATCTTACAACATGTGCTGGTCGACTCATACAGTTTAAATTCGATTCTGTATTGTATCTGACTGATTTTTCCAAAGCTGGGACATTGTCCTTTATTAACGAACTAAACATTGGTAATAGGTGATTAGTTCTGTGGCTATTAGGCTTATTAAGAATCATTGCAGAAAGTGATGCATTTCATATTGTAGCTGCACTTACTTGCACTCAGTCCTTTAAGCTTCTGAGATAAACCTTGCAAATATATTTTCTGCCACCTTATTATTTCTGTAGGTGGTCCATCCCTCTTCCATGCTGCTTATGTGAAGAGGAGAAAGAAATCCACTTTAATGACTTCTTTTTGTGCTTTGACAGCAGATGGCAATTATGAAACATTTAACTTCCTAAGTGCAACTTCATTGACAGTGCTTGTCCTATCTGTTCTAGCTTGTAACCTGCCAGCAGCAGCAAGCAGCTGCTTTGTATTGATAGAGCTCTTATTGAGTACCAAGAAATAAAATAATCTCTCCAAAATCTTCTTGATATTGCTGTTTAGATGAGCTTATCAAAGCTCTGCTCTTCCTTTTAGAAAACCTAGATTCTTCTGCCTTTGTTTTGCCTCTTATTTGGACAACAAAAGGTCCTTCACAACACCTTCCTCATTTAATTTTTTTAATGTTCTACATACATTTCATTTGTGGGCATGTGTGTGTGTGTGTCTACCATGTTTTCCTTCATTTTTTAAATTTTGCTTTTTTCTGCCTTTCACTATCTTGTACCTTGCACTCAGATGTATGATTCAGACAACACTATAGTGCTTAATTGCTGCTTGGGGCAATTTAGAGGCAAACTTCCTTTTGTCTGCCCTGCTAAGCTCGTTTAAAAAAATCCTAGTCAGCATTTTTATCACCATCCCCTCCCCCCCCCCCCCCCCACCACACACCAACCCAGGAGCTTTCAGTGTCTCTGGTCTGTAATTTATGTAGCTCTGCATACCACTTTGGTGGGGAAAAACAATTGACCAACTAATATAAGACTGGTGCAATGTCCCCTCACTCTAAGGCCTTTTAGTTAGGGCACATGAACAGAATTCATGGCAGTGAGTGTCCTTGCTCAAGTAGACAGAGTTGGTTTGCAAGGTTCATGCTAGCTCATTGAAGTTGCCTTGCAGGCTGAAACAAGGGTCGCAGTTGGCCTTATGGTGCCAGAGTTGTGCAAAGGGATCTCCGTGTAAATGAAAATCCGGCTCTGAGTATTTTTTTGTTGACATTGGTGTACAAGCCTTTTGTGATAGGAAAGTATAAGGTGAATGAATGCATGCACCGTTTGAAAGCAGCCATTTTATTATCCTTGCTTTATTTTGAGCATCAGAGGGGTAGCTGAAATAATCTGTAACTGGAAAAATTTTGAGCTGGCAGTCAAGACCAAGTGCCATGGGTTGATGAATGTGATACATTGATCCTAAGAATGTTAATTGTCATCGTTGTCTGTTAGTATGTGGAGATGTCCTTGTGGGCACTGAAGTGTCGATTGGGACCCTATGTTCTGATAGAGACGCCCCGTGGGACCTTGGGCAGATGGTGTAACCTTTCTGTTCTTTGTGTTTTCATCTGTGACATGGGGGTTATGGTATCTGCCTCAGAGGCATATCTTGTGGTTTAATGTAATTGAGATTTGGAAGCTTCTTGAAGATTCTCAAAGAGAAGGGGCACTGCTCTAAGTCAAAGTATGACTGGTCAACACGCTGATTCCTCCCCCTTTGTACTCCTCTGGTGGCACTGATTATTATTTTATGTATTTTATGGGTTATAGCACCTAGGGCCCCCAATCATTGAACAGACACTGAATAAAAAGTTGTCCCTCACCCAAAGAGCTCCCAGCAGTTTCTATTGGAAAGCTTTCAGATGTCACAGTGACGAAGACCCCCCCTCCCCCCTCCACCCCACACTTTAATGTTCTGAAAGGGTCTATTGAGTTACATCTCTTCTTGTTCTATCTGCACTGATCATTTCCTTTCCTTGGGTGGTGGGATTTTACATTTGTTAGTAATGAATTGCCCCTTATTGCCTGTAGCTCCCACTACTCCAGTCTTGCCAGGTCTTACTGAAGTGTAACTCTGTCTTTCCTGTGTGTTTGCTGCCCCACCAATTTTGGTGTCCCCTGCAAATTTGATCACGGCTGAATTTACATCAAAGGAACACCTGACAAAAGAGAGCCATGCACTGGTCACAAGAGAAGTGCTTGATTTTTGTTGTTTCTTTCCTGTTTAGTGTAATTGGTTAAAGTCTCTGGAAATACTAAAATCTGAGATTCAGCTAGAATGAACTAGAAGCATCACTGCTCAAGAGAGTTGGGCCACAGTTGGAGAATCATTGCCTTGAACAATGATAATCTGCATTGTTAATTCCCTCTGTGTATTTGAAAGAAAATCAATAACTATGTGAAATGTGTCAGGTGAAGTAGCAGAATGTATCAGAGAATAGCGGTTAAGTGTTTCTCTGCCAGCCTATTTTACATGCAGGCCTCCTCTGTCCATCAATTTGATGTTTAATTTCATTGTTGTCCATTAAGGGGATGAGATGTTTGCAGTCTTTCAGTTGGCTGGAATCCAGCATTTTAGATGGATATTTCTTCTTAGTTTTCCAATTAATTGGATTGGTACGTGGAAGGAACTCTGAACTGACACTCCTCAAATGAGAAACACCCCCCTCCCACACACATTTTCCCCACTCCTTCCCATCTCTCCTCCGAGCGTCAACAACCCGTTTCAGATTTTACACCTTTCTACTGTCAGATATTTTAGGCCAAAAAGTGTTGGGGTGGGTTTTTTTTTTTTTTTTTTGTAAAGGTAAAGACAGGATTACAAAATAAGCAAAATTACATTATATGTACTTGTTAATTGACAAGTACAAAGAGTTTTCTGTTTTGGGGTAGTCATTCCTGGAAGCATTTGTATCCCAAATGGCGCACCATTGTGCTGCTGCATAAGAACCAGACAGTCACATTGACCAGAGTGAAACTACCAGTACTGTGCAACATGCTAGAAGTAGACAAATGACCATGAACAAATGAGCCGTTTGAAATATTTTCACTTATAATCTCTGGAGGCTTTTTAGCTAATAGGCATCTTTCTGCTTTTTATCCCTCAGAAAAGTTTCTCTAACCCCATATATTTTGGTGACTGTAAATGATGCATCCCTATTTTATCTCCTCAGTTTTTCCTGATTTAAAAAGTTGGGCGGGTCTATTACCTCTCATCCACACCATTAGTTCCTATTTCTTTTTTTTCCTTGCTTTGGTCTTTAGTCTTCTTTCAGTATGGGTCCCTGCCTCCTTCTGTTTATTCTCTGTGCTGTTCCAAATGGAATATGGAAATCTCTTTCTGGCTGTGAAGGGCAGGCTCCTCAAGATTGATTTTTTCTTTCCTCTTTCAGAGAAGCTTGCTGGAGAGTGAAGCAATGGTACTGGTCCTGCCATGAGGGCAGGGGACTGGACTTGATGACCTCTTGAGGTCCCTTCCAGTTCTAGTGTTCTATGCGTCTATGAAAGCACTCCCCTTCTGCTGCCACACCAATGGTGTAAGCCTGCAGACTCCCATTCAGCAATCCTAGTTCCAGCTTGATTCAAATTTTGATGTACCACCAGCAAACAGCTATTTGTCCATTTCCATTCTTGTCTCTTCCTCCTTGTCCATTTCTATTCTTGTCTCTGCTCAACCATTTTCTTTCCTTATTCATTACTTTCCTTCTTTGAGTCTCCTTCTCTCTTCTGCTTACCTTATGTCCAGTCCCCTCCCCAAACTCCAAACCATATCTACTGCTGGCAGAACTGAGCAGAACCTCTGCAGGCCCCTGAGCAACATTGGGAGGGTGTCTGGCTCTGCACTCCAGGGAGGGGCAGGGCTGAGGGCAGCTGGCCCTCAGCCCTGCCCAGAGCATGGCATGCCCGGTGTGTGTCCCAGTGCTCTGGTGTGACATTCTGGTGACAATTTAAAGGGCCCAGGACTTTGGCCACTTCCTCTGTTACTGTGGCAGCAGCCAGAACACCAGGCTCCTTTGAATCACTGGGTCCTGGGGAAGTTTCCCCTTTTATGTCCCCCCATTGGCAATCCTACTTACAGCGTTGGAGGGAGTGCATATATGCTTCTTGCTAAGCCATGAGAATTATGTGGTCCTCCTTAGGTCCACTCTTTTCTTCTTAGGGCACATCTAAACCACTTTTTTTTCCCCGAAGGAGTATGATATTCAAATTCCATGGGAATTTGCATATCTTCTTCCAATCTCACTTTTGAAAGAGGATCTTTCGAAAGTGAAAGTAGTTTGGACGCTGTTTTTTTGGGGGAAAAACCCTTTTTCGAAATAACCGCGCCAACCTCCTTTTTTAAGGAAGAGCAGGCTTTTTGAAAAAGGGTTTTTTTCCCCCAAGAAACCCGCCTCCAGACTACTTTCACTTTCAAAATTCCTGTGGAGTTTGCATATCCTCTTTCGAAAATTCTATATAGTCTAGACATAGCCTTAGTTCCTGCCCATGTTCTTCCTTGTCAATGTTATGACAGGCCTAGGATTAAACAGGCCTAGAGGCTGGCCCACCGACATTAATCCTGAGCCCTCGGGCAGAAAAGTCAATGGGGGACCCCCTCACATGTACAAGTTGCAGCCATGCAGACATAGTCCACATGGCATCTGGGTGTTGCTGCCGGTTGCGCTGGGTGGTGCCTTGGCAGTGCTCCTGGCACAGCCAGGGTTTCCATGTGCCCACCTGGGAGGGCTGCCACCTGTCTAATCACACAGACCTAAAGAACCTTGCCTTGCTCTTCCCAGAAGCCATGCCTCTGTTCTTTCCCTTCTTTGAGGCACCCCATTCCACCTCCCTCCATCACTCTCACTCCCTCCCCCCTCACTCATTTTCACAAGGCTGAGGCAGTGGTGTGGGGTGCAGGCTCTGGGGCAGAGTTTAGATGAGGGTGTGGGCTCTGGCAGGGAGTCTGAGTGCAAACTCTGGGCTGGGGTAGAGACTTGGGGTATGGGAGAGGATACGGGCTCTGGGAGAGAGTTGTGGGTTCTAGGCTGGGGCAGGATGATGGGATGCAGGAGGAAGTCTGGGGGTTGCTTCTGAGTGCAATCAGCAGACCTCTCCTAGGCAGGTACCACTCAAGTCCAATTCAGAGATGAAGCACAGTAGTAGTTGTCTCCATTGCCCACAGGCACCACCCTTACAACTTCCATTGGCCTCCGCTCTCAGCCAATGAGAGCTGCAGAGTCAGTGTTCAGGACTGGGGCAGCGCTGCAGACTCTCTCCTCCATTAGAGTGACAGGGACTTGTTAGCTGCTTCCAGGAGGCTTAACCCTGCTGGGCTGCTGGCAGTGGTGGTGGCTGAGACTGCCTGGTCCTTGTTAAATGTCTCAGGCCCCTGCATAATTGCCCCTTTTCTCCCCCTCCCCGTCCCCAGTTGGCAGGCCACTCTCTGCATCGGGGCCAGTCTCTCCTACTGTCTTTGGAGGCTGTCCCTAGTAGACCAGCTTGGGGAAGTCACTCTGGTGCCACTGTTGCAGTGCCTGTTTTGGTGAAAAAGAAAAGGCCCAGTTGCCAGACTGCTAGCATGGTACCTTTTACAGGGACTGAGCTTTCTTTAAAAATGACCCAGCTGTCTAGTTCCTCCAGCAAGTGTGAAGCTAATTATTGTTTGAGCCAAATAAAAATGTTGGGTTTTATTTTTACCAAGCAAGTGCTATCCTGTAACTGTTCTGCTATGACAAATATCCCAGCATTCTGCTTGACCGTGCCAGACCTCTAGCTGGTAACTTTAATTTCCCTGTAAAGCTGAAATATTGCAGCCCTAAAAATAAGTCAATAAATGGATTAAGCACAAATTTTTAGGGAGAAATGTAAAAACAAGCCTTTTAAAATGAGGTTTCTGAGAAGTGGGTACTATTCTGTTAATTATCTGGTGTGGTCTTCGTGTAGTACCTCTTCTTTGGCATTAGTAATGGTGCATAGAGCCCATCATGTCAAGGATGCCATTCAGATCCAGCCCAGAGATGAAGCACATGAGTAGAGCCATTGAAGGATGCTTTTGTTACAGCTGGAGTGCTGAAGCTGTTCTGTGGATTTAAAAAAAAAAAATCTTTGATCTCCATGGCTCATAGTGTTTTTAACATGCACAATCTTCATAAAAACCTATTAAATATTGTTATGCCCTGAGTGTAAAATATAATTATCTCACTTTCTCTTTTTATTAAAAATAATAAATTAGAAGATCTAAACCCCCATAGCATGTAACCTGTTTTCGATTTGCTAGCTAATGCATTGGGATTGGTTAATTTTCAAATGCATGAACTGTTTTTAAGCCTTAGAACAGAAGGAGGGAAATGGGAATGATAACAGTCTAAAAATGGAACTGATTCTTCATCTTTCAAATGCAGCTACTTTGAACTGGAGAGCAGCGGCCTGAGGGACGAGATTAGATATCATTACAGATTTAATGGAAAGGCAAGAACAGAGGTGTTCCCATACCGGATGGCAGATGGACAGTGGCACAAGATTGCACTGTCACTTAGCGCATCCCACCTTCTGCTTCATGTTGATTGCAACAGGTAAGAAATTGTTCTGTATTTTTTTTTTGAGAAATACAAGCTACTCTCCCTCCTTTCCGCGCACCCCCACAGAAAAAAACTGCAACTGGAGAGGAAAAAAGCACTATTCTGTATTCTAATGTGACCAAATGTAATAGAGGGAGAGAGAAAACAAAGCATAAAAATGAAATGGTACATTGTGATCATGAACCTGGAGGAAAGGTCGATTGCTGATTGGGGAGTCTTAAATATACTTCGGTGTACTGTAGATACTGGCTGATGTTGTTTTCAGCTGTGATTACATGCAAGTGTGGTACAGGGCTGTGTAGTCAGTTCTGTCTGTGGGCTGCTTTACTCAGCATGCCTGGAAACTTGGAGAATTTATGCACTTGTTTGAGCTCCTAATTTCATTTTATGTAATCAAGTGTCCTTTAAACAAAACCAAACCTAAATATCTTTTCTAAAGGAAAAATTCTAAATGGGGCTGCGCTTCTTAAAAATTCATATTTGGTGCCATTTCTTTTCTGGATGTCGGTTCACTTCCTTATTTTATCAATTTGGTTCAAAACCGCCTCCTTTTTAAACCAAATAGTAACAAGTCACCAGGATCAGATGGCATTCACTTGAGTTCTGAAAGAACTCAAATGTGAATTTGTGGAACCACTAACTGGTTTGTAACCTAGCTTTTAAATCAGCTTTTGTACCAGATGACTGGAAGATAGCTCATGTGATGCCAATTTTCAAAAAGGGCTCTAGAGGTGATCCTGGCAACTACAAACAGGTAAGTCTAACTTCAGTAGTAGGTAAATTGTTTGAAACTATAGTAAAAAACAGAATTGTCAGACACATAGAAGAACCTAATTTCTTGGGGGAAAAGTCAACATGGTTTCTGCGGAGGGAAATCATGCCTTACTAATCTACTAGACTTCTTTGAGGTGGTCAACAAGTATGTGGAGAAGGGGGATCCAGTGGACAGAGTATACTTAGATTTCCAGAAAGCCTTTGACAAGGTCCCTCACCAAAGGGTCTTAAGCAAAGTAAGCTGTAATGGGATAAGAGGGAAGGTTCTCTCATGGATTGATAACTGGTTAAAAGACAGGAAACAAAGGGTAGGAATAAGTGGTCAGTTTTCAGAATGGAGGGAGGTAACTAGTGGGGTTCCACAGGGGTCTGTTCTGGGACCAATCCGATGCAACATTTATAAATGATCTGGAGAAAGGGGTTAACAGTCAGGTGGCGACATTTGAAGATGATACTAAACTGCTCAAGATCGTTAAGTCCAAAGCAGACTGTGAAGAGCTTCAAAAGGATCTCACAAAAGTAGGTGACTGAGCAACAAAAATGGCAATTGAATTTTAATGTTGATAAATGAAAAGTAATGCACATTGGAAAAAATAAACCCAACTATATATACAAAATAATGGGGACTAAATTAGCTATTACCACTCAAGAAAGATCTTGGAGTCACTGTGATTGAGTGAATGTTTTCAGAGAACTATGTGCAGCAGCAGTTAAAAAAGCACACAATGTTAGGAGTAATTGAAAAAGGGATAGAAAATAAAACAGATAATATCTTATTGCCTCTTTATAAATCCATGGTATGCTTGCACCTTGAATATTGAGTGCAGTTTTGGTCGTCTCATCTCAAAAAGGTATCTTGGCATTGGAAAAAGTTCAGATAAGGGCAACAAAAATGGTTAGGAGTTTGGAATGATTGCCATATGAGGAGAGATTAATAAAACTGACTTTTCAGCTTAGAAAAGAGATGACTAAGGGGGAGTATGATAGAGATCTAGACAATCATCACCAATGTGGAAAAAGTAGATAAAGAAAAATTATTTAGTTGCTCCCATAACACACAAACTAAGAGTCACCAAACAAAATGAATAGGTAGCAGATTTTTTTAAAAAGGAAGTATTTCTTCACACAATGCACAGTCAACCTGTGGAACCCCTTGCCAGAGGAAAACTGGAAATTTAACAGAGTTCAAAAAAGAACTAGATAAATTCATGGAGGATAGGTCAATCAATGACTGTTAGCCAGGATGGGTAGGAAAGGTGCTTGTAGCCTGTTTGTCAGAGGCTGGGAATGGGTTACAGGGGAAGGTTCATTCCCTTTGAGGCACCTGGCATTGACCACTGTTGGAAGACAGGATACTAGGCTAGATGGACCTTTGGTCTGATCCAGTATGGCCATTCTTATGTTCTTAAAAAGCTGCATGGATTGTAGCTTGCCAGCAATGGCATGACATCCCCCATCCCTACCCCAAAACCCAACAAAAATGCAGCCAGGAACAAAAACCTATCAACCTAGAAACTGCTTGCATTTGGGATTTGGTCTTGTGATATACTGAGCATTTAGCTCTTGTTGAGGTATTTATTTAGTGTGTGCATAGTCGTCTAGGCAAGGATGGCATCTTCAGTGGCATGATATGCGGCTCTTCTAAATCGCTGCTGAAGTTAGTAGCAGTCAAGGATATTCACTGTAACACAGGATCAGGCATTTGAAGACAAATCTGTGTATGGGAAAGATGTCTAAGATTCAGTTCTGTTTGCATTGAAATCAACCCCAAAGCACCTCTTGACTTCAGCATGAGCTGGCTCAAGCCCCCATATAAATTTATTGTTGTGATACTTACTTAGGCACAGGATCTGCAGGGTGGGAGGGAGAGATACTGCTGTACCGCCTGGTTTGAAGTATTTTCCATTATACACAGGGTTTACAGTTTGGTTCAATAACAACGAGAAGTCCTGTGGCACCTTATAGACTAACAGATTTATTGGAGCATAAACTTTCGTGGGCAAAGATCCACTTTGTCAGATTGGTTCAATGGCTCTCAGCACCCCTATATAAAAATGTTTTAATGTCCCTGCTTGGGAAAAGTTATTGTTCTCCACATTCTGCATTTCATTTCAGAAAGGAAGCAAGGTTGTGACTTTTGGGAGCATTACAAAATGCCTTAAATTTTTATTGAAGTGATATCACCAGAAACTATTCTGAGCAGAACATTGCAGACACTTCCTGCAACCCTTTTAACTGTGTGGAGAGAGAATATACTTTCAGCATCGTTACTGGCTGGGGACCGACTGGCTAAGTATCAGTTCTGCAGAGAAGGACCTGGGGATTACAGTGGATGAGAAGCTGGATATGAGTCAACAGTGTGCCCTTGTAGCCAAGAAGGCTAATGGCATATTAGATTGCATTAGGAGGATCATTGCCAGCAGATCCAGAGAAGTGATTATTCCCCTTTATTTGGCTCTGGTGAGGCCACGTCTGGAGTATTGTGTCCAGTTCTGGGGCCCCCACTATAAAAAGGATGTGGACGCATTGGACAGGATCCAGCGGAGGGCAACCAAAATGATTAGGGGGCTGGAGTACATGACCTGTGAGGAGAGACTGAAGGATTTGGGTTTGTTTACTCTGCAGAAGAGAAAAGTGAGGGGGGATTTAATAGCATCCTTCAAATTCCTGAAGGGAAGTTCCAAGGAGGCTGGAGAAAGGCTGTTCTCAGTAGTGACAGATGGCAGAACAAGGAGCAATAGTCTCAAGTTACAGTGCGGGAGGTCTAGGTTGGAAATTAGGAAAAACTATTTCACTAGGAGGGTGGTGAAGCACTGGAATGGGATACCTAGGGAGGTGGTGGAATCTTCATCCCTAGAGGTTTTTAAGTCTCGGCTTGACAAAGCCTTGACTGGGTTGATTTAGTTGGGAGTTGTCCAGCCTTGGGCAGGGGGCTGGACTTGATGACCTCCTGAGGTCTCTTCCAGCTCTATGATTCTATGACCTGTTATACACTCTTCATTTTGGAAGCCTGGGAGCTAGTGACATTTAGAACAATGTCCATTTCATTCCAGCATTCAGGGTGGTGGTGGTTGGTTGTTTTGTTTTCAGAGACTTTCATTTCAATCTTCTTGGTTTATTTAGCTTATTTTGTAAATAAACTCAGGAAATAGATGTCACTGATGAGCCAGTGACATCATTTTCTGTTGCCTTTTCTTCATGATGGGTCTTGGGACAAGAGCCTCTTTAACCCTTATAGTGCTTTATTTGGTCCGTGCAATAATCATAGAATACTAGGACTGGAAGGGACCCCGAGAGGTCATCGAGTCCAGTCCCCTGCCCTCATGGCAGGACCAAATACTGTCTAGACCATCCCTGATAGACATTTATCTAACCTACTCTTAAATATCTCCAGAGATGGAGATTCCACAACCTCCCTGGGCAATTTATTCCAGTGTTTGGCTACCCTGACAGTTAGGAACTTTTTCCTAATGTCCAACCTAAACCTCCCTTGTTGCAGTTTAAGCCCATTGCTTCTTGTTCTATCCTCAGAGGCCAAGATGAACAAGTTTTCTCCCTCCTCCTTATGACACCCTTTTGGATATCTGAAAACTGCTATTATATCCCCCTTCAATCTTCTCTTTTCTAAACTAAACAAACCCAATTCTTTCAGCCTTCCTTCATAGGTCATGTTCTCTAGACCTTTAATCATTCTTGTTGCTCTTCTCTGGACCCTCTCCAATTTCTCCACATCCTTCTTGAAATGCGGTGCCCAGAACTGGACACAATACTCCAACTGAGGCCTAACTAGCGCAGAGTAGAGCGGAAGAATGACTTCTCGTGTCTTGCTCACAACACACCTGTTAATGCATCCCAGAATCATGTTCGCTTTTTTTGCAAGAGCATCACACTGCTGACTCATATTCAGCTTGTGGTCCACTATAACCCCTAGATCCCTTTCTGTCGTACTCCTTCCTAGACAGTCACTTCCCATTCTGTATGTGTGAAACTGATTGTTCCTTCCTAAGTGGAGCACTTTGCATTTGTCTTTATTAAACTTCATCCTCTGTCAGCCGGTGGTCAGGGCAGTGAGTGGTGTGTGTGAGCTATACACCCGAGACTTTAACTGCTAGGAGTGGGGTCCCTTAGCAGTGGGCAACCTGGAGGAGGTTGACGGGTGCCCCAAAGAGTTTAACGTCCGTGTCTTTACTGCTAGGATCGGGATCCTTTGCAGTGGGCAGCCAACAGGCTGACAGACGCCCCAGAGTTTAACAGGGAGAGCTTTACACCTCAGACTTTGACTGCTAGGACACAAAGTCCCGTCGCAGTGGGCAGCCTGGGGAGGCTGAGAGGTGCCCCAACGGATCTGTCCCCTGGAAGCGACACGATCCAACGCTCAAGCTCTCCCTATATCTGTCCCTTATGACCAGCTGGAGTTCTTTTGTTTGTGTTCGGTTCGGGTACAGCAGCACGGGTTCAAGTCAGAAACTCAAACCACACTTGCTTATTTGTAGGAGAAAGAAAAGAAAGAAGAAAGAAAACTTGGTTCAATATATATATTTAAACTTATAAAGTGAATGAGGGCACAATCTTATTTTCTTGTTTACAATAGAAGTGAAACAGGTTGATTAGAGAAACTTATAATAGAGTAACTAAATTAAAGTGTACACATAAGAAACACATTGCAGGTATAATTCTCACCCCTGCGTTCCAGACTTGGCGTGGCCAGCGTCTTTCTCTCAATCCCTCGGGAAGAAGTAGGGCGAGGCTGGGCGTCCCACAGACCTCGGGAGACAACATATACCTGCCAGCAGGTATAGACTGGAGCTCAAATGGGGTGGGCTACTAAACCCCTCTTTATACCCCTTGGGTCACGTAGGCTTCTTCCTGGTCTCAAGTGGCCAATTAGGAAAAATGGCTTTGAATGCCAAGTTTCCCACGGAAGGGTGCAAAGCATAATTCACACCTGGGAAACTGCAGACAATGGGCACTTCTAGTATGTGATGGGCGAAGATTCCTCTCCTGGGACAGTGTAGGCGTGTCAATTACTGGTGCTAGCCATCAGGGCAGCAGGAGGGGGGGGCCCCTCCGGTTATCAGCTAGCCCATTTACTGTCTGGTTTCTGTTTATTAGAGTCAGGGACAAGCAGCACACCTGCATTCCCAGGGCATCAAAGGCTGACTGCCTTTCTCTTGCTCTCTGGGGGGGGGGGGAAACAAGATGGGGTTCATGTCTGGCTACATCCTGTTTACCTCAGACCATTTCTCCAATTTGTCCAGATCATTTTGAATTATGACCCTATCCTCCAGATTAGTCGCAACCCCTCCCAGCTTATCGTCTGCAAACTTAATAAGCGTACTTTCTATGCCAATATCTAAATCGTTGATGAAGATATTGAAGAGAGACGGTCCCAAAACAGACCCCTGCGGAACCCCACTTGTTATATCTTTCCAGCAGGATTGTGAACCATTAATAACTACTCTCTGAGTACGGTTATCCAGCCATTATGCACCCACCTTATAGTAGCCCCATCTAAGTTGTAATTGCCTAGTTTATTGATAAGAATATCATGCGAGACCGTATCAAACGCCTTACTAAAGTCTAGGTATACCCCATCCACCGCTTCTCCCTTATCCACAAGACTCGTTGTCTTATCAAAGAAAGCTATCAGATTGGTTTGACACGATTTGTTCTTTACAAATCCATGCTGGCTGTTCCCTATCACCTTGCCACCTTCCAGGTGTTTACAGATGATTTCCTTAATTACCTGCTCCATTATCTTCCCTGGCACAGAAGTTAAACTAACTGGTCTGTAGTTTCCTGGGTTGTTCTTATTTCCCTTTTCATAAATGGGCACTATATTTGCCATTTTCCAGTCTTCTGGAATCTTTCCTGTCTCCCATGATTTTCCAAAGATGATAGCTAGTGGCTCAGATACCTCCTCTATCAGCTCCTTGAGTATTCTAGGATGCATTTCGTCAGGCCCTGGTGACTTGCAGGCATCTAACTTTTCTAGGTGATTTTTAACTTGTTCTTTTTGTATTTTATCTTCTAAACCTACCCCCTTCCCACTAGCATTCCCTATGTTAGGCATTCCTTCAGACTTCTCGGTGAAGACCGAAACAAAGAAGTCATTAAGCATCTCTGCCGTTTCCAAGTTTCCTGTTACTGTTTCTCCCTCCTCACTGACCAGTGGGCCTACCCTGTCCTTGGTCTTCCTCTTGCTTCTAATGTATTTATAAAAAGTCTTCTTGTTTCCCTTTATTCCCGTAGCTAGTTTGAGCTCATTTTATGCCTTTGCCTTTCTAATCTTGCCTCTGCATTCCTGTGTTGTTTGCCTATATTCTTCCTTTGTAATTTGTCCTAGTTTCCATTTTTTATAGGACTCCTTTTTTATTTTTAGATCATGCAAGATCTCGTGGTTAAGCCAAGGCGGTCTTTTGCCATATTTTCTATCTTTCCGACACAGCGGAATAGCTTCCTTTTGGGCCCTTAACAATGTCCCTTTGAAAAACTGCCAACTCTCTTCAGCTGTTTTTCCCCTCAGTCTTGATTCCCATGGAACCTTACCTGTCAGTTCTCTGAGCTTACCAAAATCTGCCTTCTTGAAATCCATTGTCTCTATTTTGCTGTTCTCCCTTCTACCCTTCCTTAGAATTATCAACTCTTTGATTTCATGATCACTTTCACCCAAGCTGCCTTCCACTTTCAAATTCTCAACCAGTTCCTTCCTATTTGTTAGGATCAAATCTAGAACAGCTTCCCCCCTGGTAGCTTTTTCAACCTTCTGAAATAAAAAGTTGTCTCCAATGCAGTCCAAGAACTTATTGGATAGTCTGTGCCCCGCTGGGCTATTTTCCCAACATATATCTGGATAGTTGAAGTCCCCCATCACCACTAAATCTTGGGCTTTGGATGATATTGTTAGTTGTTTAAAAAAAGCCTCATCCACTTCTTCTACTTGGGTAGGTGGCCTGAAGTAGACTCCTAGCATGACATCACCCTTGTTTTTAATCCCTTCTAGCCTGACCCAGAGACTCTCAACACTTCTGTCTCCTGTGTCCATCTCCACCTCACTCCAAGTGTGTTCATTTTTAATATATAAGGAAACACCTCCTCCCTTTTTCCCCAGTCTATCCTTCCTGAGCAAGCTGTACCCTTCTATACAAACATTCCAATCATGTGTATTATCCCACCAAGTTTCTTTGATGCCAACGTCATAATTGTACTTATTTATTAGCACTTCCAGTTCCTCCTGCTTATTACCCATACTTCTCGCATTTGTATATAGGCATCTAAGATACTGATTTGACCTTGTCTCCCAGTTTTGCCCTGATCCTCCTTTCTCTCTGCCATTATAGCCCATGCTCCCTCCCATTTCTGACCCATCTCCCAGGTCTCCATGTTCTCCACTTACCTGTGGGCTTTGCTCACCTGTCCCCGTCAAACCTAGTTTAAAGCCCTCCTCACTAGGTTAGCCAGTCTGTGTCCAAATAGGGTCTTCCCCCTCCTCGAAAGGTGAACGCCATCTCTGCCCAGCAGTCCTTCCTGGAATAGTACCAAGAAGAGACTCTGGGCACATTTTCCCAAGCCCTGGTGCTGGTGCACAGATTGAGGGTAAGAGGATGCAAGGAACCTTTTCTGTGTTACATTCTGTGCCAACAAGGACAGAGGATCAAGGGAATCCTGGCTATGGCCCTATTCCCTCAACAGTAGCATGCGGATATGACCTGGCACAGAGAAGCCATTATGTGAAATAGTGCGGCATACACCCCCTGTGCTTAGAAAGAGATTGCTCTTCATGGAGCACCTTTGGGTCGGTGCAGCTCAGCTTTGTTCCCAGCATGGAGCATAACTAAATACTTCTATTTGGTCTATATTTTTGCGATAACTTCCAAGGCAATGAGAATATCTTTAAAGAATGGCTTGAGGGTAGAATGTAGTAGAGGTTTAAATGGGTTGGGGGGAGATGATTTTAAGTTCCTGGCTCAACCGTAGCATCTCAATTCAGTTAATTAATTTTCTCCAAGTGTTGGCATAAACAGTTTACTTTATATCTTAGCCTCCTATATCTTTGCATTCAAAGAGGGAATCAACCCCCCCTTTTTTTTATTGCACTGATGTGTCCTGCTGAGACTTCAGTAAATTTCATAAGAATGTGAAAACGATCTGTTGTGCAGAGAAACAGAATGCCAGCGAAGGATACTGTTGAGAATTGCCAAAAAATCTGAGCCCTCCTAATCTTCAGTGGGAGAAAAACAGCTGCTGAAAGTACACATGGAATCCGTTATTAGGTAGGGTAGCTTTTATATAAAAATTTCAACATTTTAGGAGGGCTTAGTGTCATAGGCTTTGAGAGAATTCCTGAATGCCTGATAAGAAGCAGTGTCCCTACAGACTTAATTGAACAAATTAAGTCACAGGAGAAGAAAATGCTATTTTAGTCAATAGATGAATGCTTTCTGCCTCCTTAGGATGTTTGTGCTGCTCTCCCTGCTTCAGTCTTTCATTTTAAATTTTAAATAAATACTGAGGATGTGTATATAATTAAATAACTACTAGTCAAGAGAACCAAACATACCACTCTGACTAGAGTAGGGCCTGATTTATCATTGGGGCCTCCACTTACCTGTGTGCAGTTTTATGCACATCTGTGAATGCCCTTTTGGTGTTCCAATGCCATTGCATACCCCGGAAAGCACTGAACATCTGTGAGCGCGCAGGTGGCGGAACTGAATGTGCAGAACTGTCACTTCCAAATGTTAGAAAATATCACTTGCAGGTACTGGAGCATTAAAAAGGTGTGTGAAGGGGTGTATTTGTTGTGAATGTGCAGCCAGGGTCAGAAAATCAGTTCTCTAATTGATGACAAGGTTTGGCTTGATAACCAAGGCTATTTCCTTCCTATGAAAGTGAGAGAGAGGGCCAAGAGGTAAAGGAGCCTTTGAATATTGAACAAATCCACCAATCCCTTTTAATACCTCCCACAGCCCTTTCATCCACCGTCTGCTGACTCATGCAAGCACATTGACACCTGTTGCATGATTAATCATGGACCTTAGTCTTACAAATTCAGCCTAAAATTGTCATTTTTAATCTAGATTTATGAAGGGTAGATACTTGACAATTAGTGAAATTCTTTCCTACCTTTTAGAGTCATCTTTAACATAGTATAATGTGAATCTGCGCTAATGAGACAAATGTAGTGAGGTGGGTGAAGTGAGTGTATCAAAGGCTGTCAGTTTGCCCACGAGTGTCATTTTAACATCTGCTCTTCCTATGTCTTGATTGCAATATCAGACTCTGTCATAGTTCTTACTCAGACTCTTCCCAAGTGCATTGAAAAGAGCAGTTTTAAAGTGCGAACAGGCAGAGAGATTTGGTCTGGCAAAGTCATTTGGAATTCTTCCATTAACTTCAGTGCACTTTGCTTTGGGCCTTTGAATAGCAGCGGGAGGGAATAAATGGTTATGTGTAGCCAGTGATGTGTAACAAATATTAAGGGTTAATGGGAAATAGATGTACCTGCTGATATGCCTTCAACATGCAACTGAAGTATGTAAGGCATTTTTGAAGAGGAGCAGTCTGTGGCTTTGATGGATATTCTTAGTAGCTTCCTTTTTTTGTTGGGGGGAGGGAGGAAACGTAAACTGAGCAGACTTAAAAGTAGGGTCCATCTGAAAAAATATACTTGCTTGTTTAATGTTTCTCCTGCTGGAGAATAGCATCTGGGAATAAAAAGTGCATAAGCAATGAGAACTTTTAAATTGGAAACACAAATAAGAAAAACAACCCACCTACAAGAAATTAAAACACTTTTTATAATAAGATTGGCAGTATGCTCACTGTCATTCAAGACACAGTATTATAGTAATCTAACAAATTCCTTAGTTACTTACAACTTTAAATACAAATATAGTAAATAAGTAAGGTGGGGGATCTGTTTAAAAGGAACATAGAGAAGGGCTTTGTGGAGCTGAATGATTCTCCTTCCTTATTGAAATATATGGTCCATGATCCGGTTCTGTTGTAGTGTTTATTTTTCCTTTATTCCTTGTTCTTGTTCTTCAAGATTCTGCTCAATGAAGTGGCAGGAGCTATCAGAGAAGAGGTTAATCAGGTAGTGTTGTGTGCAGTGCACTATAGGCATACCTAGTTTCTGGCTTAGAATATTTATGGAAATTATTTTTTCTTCTCTGCCTGCTGAAAGCCCCTTGAGTTTGTTATGAAAGATCTGAAACTTTTAGAGTAAACAATATCCCTAGATAACATGTCAGTTGCTGTTATGTCTATAAAATTACAGTTATTGTAGTCAAACTACAATGGGGTACTCAAAATGTGTTGAGTGTGACTTCATTGCCTAGAGAAGGATTATTTTTAACCGCTATACATTAGCAGCAGTAGGTAACTATTCGGTGAAGGAAGGGCTGCTGGTCTTATGATTAAGGCAGACTCAGAGACCATACGTCTTGGTTATGGCGGTGGTTCTGCGAGAGACTTCCTGTATGATCCTGGGCAAGTCTTTTGACTTCAGTTTTTCGTAGTATGCCTGTCTGTAAAACAGGAATAGAACAGTATTTCCTGGTTTCATAGATGCCATGGGAGAAGACATTGGTATCTGTGAAGTACTTAGATACTGTATTCTGGTGAGAGGCACCATAAGGAAGTCATGAAATAAATAACTGTGTAGCTGTAGCTTTACCCAGCTGACACTGACAAGAGGGAGCTGCCTAAGGACATTAAGAGGTGCGCCACGAACAGTCTCATAGAACTTCAGTAGCATACAAGGGGCGCTGGGATGGAGCAGACACACCTTTGATATCTTCCTGTATGTTGAAGCACATCAGTTCTGAAGTGGCTGTTTTTAGGGCATGATCTTATTGCCGTTGAAGTTGTTTGGAATTTTGCCACCCATTTCAATTGGAGGAGGAACAGCCTTGAGCGCCTCTTTTTTAAAAAAATCATCATAAGTAATGATTTGGCATTGGAACTGCTGAATTGCAGAGGGCTATAGAGATCAAGAACTTACTAGCTGCAGAGTCTATCTGCTGTTCAATAGAGACCTTAGTGATATATATATATTTTGACTTGCAATGCTTTTCATAAAATGGAAAATGTTGATAGACAGGTTCATGACATCAGTAGGACGGTAATAATATTGTGTTATGCTTTACTATGACATCTTGTATTTATCTTTCTTGTATACTACCAATGTGCTGGAGAGAGGATACATAATAATAGATGAAATATGCTTAAATCAACACTGACAAGGCTCACATGAGTTACTCCATCATCTCCTCAAGTGTGGAAGGAGTTTTGTCATGCTATTCTCAAGTATTACAATTCACTTTTTTACATTATTCCAATGTATATTTAGATGCTATTGCACAGTGATAAACCTGCACAATAGATGAGGTTTCTTAGAGCAGGGCTGTAGGGATTTTTTCAGAGGGAAGATTTTTGTTTCTTATTTCCACTTGTTGTTTGTGTATGGGACTAAGGGCATTGTAGAGATAGGAGGGAGATCAGGGCAGTGTGAGAATCAGAAATGCATAGAGCTTTTTTTTTCCTTTTCAGTTTGCAAAAATAATTATTGCACACTATTCAGGAAGGTGAATTTTGTTCTCAAAATAAAGAGACTATCCCCTGTATCATGTTTAGCCAGTCTCTGGATTTCAGAATTGTTAAGTGGTCACGGAGTCCAATACTGGAGCTATATTTACAAATGGGGCAATATAATTTTATGATTAATACTATTAATGAAAGAATTGGGTCAGAGCCCAAACATTAGTTCTGAATACCTTCTTAAATGTGTCTCTTGACAGAGATCAGAGTCCTCATTTAGCAAATATTCCCCAATCTTTCTGATGATATGAAATCATCAAAGGTTGGGGATGTGTCAGGATTAATTCTCTTTTGATGCTGAGGTAGATGGGGAGTAACGCTACTGGAATCTAGCTAACCACTACGGATTTTCCAGTGATTTTGAGTGCCCCTCTTTTTGGGTGCCTAATTTGAGATGCTTTACAAAGGGCTTAATTTTCAGGTGAATATTCCACTCTCTGAAATTAATCTAATTTAAGGTGCTCCAAGTTGGGTATTGAGAAATGGAGACATCCTATGTAATGTTTAGAAATCTTGGTCAGCAAGTATTTAGATATTTAACTGCCTCCATCACTGTAGTATCTAAGCACCTTACAAACACTGATGTATTTAGCCTTATGGCACTCTTCTGAGATGTGGAAGTGGTGTTATCCCTATTTTGCAGTTAGGGAATTGAGACACACAGAGATCAGATAAATAGACTTTGGCAGGAGAGGCTGTTGAACTCACGCGTTCAGTGGAATTACAGCTGGTAAAACTGGTGTAGTTGAGATCATTATGAATACTGGAGAAATCCAGATACAAATTCTATAATTTGAGCTCAGACTTATTTTGTGAATATGCCAGTTGGGGAAATAAGGGTAATCTAATCTTATGCTTCAGGGAATAAACTGATTGCCGCAGAGATCAGGAAAGAGAGTTTTTTCTCCAGGGGCACATTGCTCAATTGTCTACTTGCATTAAGCTATTTTTATTTCTTCTGTTGCATCAAGTTTTGGCCACTACCTGAGGCAAAATCCTAGACTTTATGTTCCATGCTCTAATTAGGTATTCTCAATCTCATAGTCCTTTGTACTAGCTGGGGAGGAAAGAGAGGTGATTTCGTTCTGAACATGAGAGTAAAAGAAAGGGACATTTCTGTTTTTATGAATGGCTTTCATATCTGAGACCAGACACAGAGGCAGGATTCAGAGGAAAAATGTGTTAATTTGTGTTGAAATGTTTACAGTGTGCCTTCAGCATACAAACAATACAAACTTTTTAAAAAACTTGTAACAAATTAAGTTAATACAATGTAGGAAAAATGTCACTTTGCCCAAAGGCTGAATGAAAAGGTGACTTGCAACATCAGGGGGGTGAAATCCTGACTCCAGTCAAGTCAGTGGTAAAACTCCCATAGACAGGTTCTCATCTCTAAAGTCTGTCAGATTCAGAGATAGATCAATTCCCAAATTAGGGGCCCTTCCTCGAAAACGTTCTGTTCCCAATCTGTATATCATTTATCTGTCAACATTCATGCATCCTACATAGTCAGAGGTCCAGGTGAACTTAATACCAGGGTTATTGCATGAATAAATTGTTCTAACAACTGAAGGCAGGACAAAAAATAACAGGTTTAAATTTGCAGCAAGGGAGATTGAGTTTAGGCATTAGGAAAAAATATAACATATTACCTATGGAGGCCATGCAATTTCACTGGAAGTTTTTAATAACAGATTAGACAAATGCCTGTCAGGTGTGGCTTAGATAATATATAGTCTTGCCTCAGTGCAAGGCACTGGACTAGATGTTGACCTATCAAGTTCTTACCTTTCTATGAGTCTGTGAAATGAAAGAAGCTATGAAGGTTACTCAAGGCCTAAACCATGTGTTTTACAGACTAAAACCAATTCTTTAAATGTAACATTTATTTGTATACTTGTAGCTGTGGCCAATTGTGGAAAGTACATGGGGAGCGTATCATTACAGGGTGAAAAAAGGTGGATGACAATATCATGGGGAAACTGAGATGAGGATCAGATCATCTCACTGAAAGTGGGTTCATAAAAACTAGCAAAGACTGTAGGCAATGCCAATGGAATGACAGAAAGGAAATGGTTAATGGGAGAGCTTGCCATGTCATTGCATAGTACTTAAAAAAGCTAATGAGAAGAATGCTTCATAGGGTCATAGGACCAAATACATAATTCTTCAAAGCCAACCCTGTGGCTCCTCCTCTTACACCTGCCTTCCCTTTGTGAGAAATCAAGTCTGGGATATCGATGAGATTATTTTACGATTATAGGCATTTAGTGATATTATCCTCTTAAAAAGATATTCCTGTGACAAGATATTTTGTAAGGTGATTACTTGGCAGATGATGCTAGAAAACAAAATGGAGACTTTGAGTCGGGAATTTGACAGTGACTGGCCCATGATTTTCTTTTACATTTATTTTCCATATCAGCATAGCTCAGTTTTGGAAGCTGATTATTCTCTCACTGTCACTGGTTCTCTTCCTCCTCCTCCTCCTCCTCCTTCCCCCTCACCATTTTTACCCATATATAACTCAACAGATTTTCTGGTTTACACAGGAGCAAGTAGGAGGAGAATCAGGCCCATTGTTTTCTGACTAATTGCTAATTGAGTCTGCATGCAATAACATGTAGTAATGGTTTTTATGACACATGTAAATATGAGCAAACATGTAACATTTCAGAGATAGGCCTGCAGAATGGAGCTGAAATGAGGCAAACATCTTCTTTGTGCCACACTCATATTGTGGGGGGATTTTTGTATGCACCATCTCTAAAGCAGTATTTGGTGCCAGGTGTTTCAAACTGGCCAAGTTTCACTTTTCTGTGAATTGATGCAAAACAGAAAACGTCCTTTGATTTTCTGTGTCATGGTGGTAAAAGGTCCATATCACAATTTTTTTTGACATTTTTGTTCTGAACTAGTGGTGGTTTTGGTGTACCAGCAGTCCCAGTCACATGGAATCAGCAAGCATGAATCATCATTATGGGATTTTAGGATGAGATTGTCTGGTTTTTTATCACCCATCTCAGTCTGCTTCTGCCTAAAGATTTCTCTTTTTGCTTTTATTTTTTGGATTTTCTTTCCTCTCATTTGGAAAACCCAGCATGTTAATTTCCTCCTTCACTTCCAAGATTTCCTTTTCTAGTCATTCAGGCTTAGATTTGTTTGGCCTCTGAGATGTAGGTTAGAGATTCAACTTGTAAGCATTTACTGAGAGCACTTCTGGGAGGTGATTACTGTGGGGTCATCGGAATGGTGGTAACTGGGGGAAAAGCCCAGTATTTGCAGGAGAGGCATTTAGGTAGTATTTGCAGGAGAGGCATTTGGCACCTGATTCCAAGCCCATTAATGTTAAGGGGAGTTTTTTCCACTGACTTCCAGTATGCTATGGGTCAGGCCTTCAATAGATAAGCTGTCCTCTTTCCCCGCCCTTTGGAGTTACATGTTCTAGACTGGTTTTAGGTCACACATAAAACAGGGTTTGGTGTTGTCTCTTGCTCCCTACTGGATATTTACATGTGTCACAAAAACCATTACTACATGTTATTGCATTTGACTCAATTAGCAATGTCTGCTCATGAGAGGACAAAGACTGCAATAGTGGAAGTGTTGCTGGTAAAGACTGTTTGCAGAATGGGGATAATGATTTTGACCTCCTTTGTAAAGCATTTTGAGACTTACTGATGAAACACCCTATATAAAAGGTAGATGCTGCTACTAAGATGGCTGCTTATCTTCCCTATTGCAGTCAGTGTATGCTTTCAAGTCCTCACCTCTTCTGTGCATCAATAATAATTCAGTAGCTTTTCTAGGACTGTTTTACACCCTCTCCTGTGTGGTTCTTGCTACACTAAATGTTCCCCTCACTTCAAAGTCCTACACTAATTATGCTGCCCCAAAACTAGCAAGTACAGCCAACTCTTTTTGTGTGGATACTGTCAGCGGTCATTTTTAGTTTAACAGTTTAAAAAAAAAAAAAAAAAAAGAAGAAGAAGAAGGCAGGCTAGAAGAGTCATCCATAGCTGTTAGCAGTTGTGGTAGGGTATATAGGCTGTGAAGGGGTAAACATGGGCCTGAAAAGCCAATTAACATACCTGATCCCATCTGCAAGAGAGGGAGGAAGCTAGCTGTAATTGATAATGAAACCTAGCTGGGGAAAGGCTGAGTGGTGATTATAGAGCTAGGAAGTGGTGAGGTGTTTTTTTGTTTCTAAAGCAGTCAGGGGCTGCAGGAAGAGAATGTGTAGTCAGTCTCTGGAGGAAATGAAGAGGTCCAGAAGCAAGGAGTCTGATGGAACAGACCTTGGCTGGGTAGGTATGGGTCTCAGGGTTGGAACCCAGAGTAAAGGGAGGGCTGAAGGTCCCCTAACAGCCACCAAGGAACTTGGGGTGAAATGTTCTGAAGCTGGGGTATAAAATGCCCAGAGACAGACATTGAACTATGGATTTTGCTGAGCTCTGTTACCCCAGAAGAGGTGGACTGACATGTGACCTGGCCAGAGGCCCAAGTTACAGGGAGACCACTGTAGCAAAAGAGTGACCATCAATAGGAGCACAATACAGACATTGTGCCATGCCTGGCCACAGGGAGCTTTATCCTCAGTAAGTGAACCCATTTACAGGCTAAATGTCAGCTTAGTTGCTTACATTTGAAATATTATCAGTTAGGTTTAAATGAGACTATTTTGCAAGTGAACATTTTACAATGACAAGATCAATGTTATATGTTATCTCTTTGGGGTTTACCCTGTGTGTGTGTTCTCCCTTAACATCCCAATTTTGTTTTGTTAGGTCTCATTCTTGTGTTTTTTATAGTGAACTGAAAGTTAACTTCCTCTCTTTTGAAAGAGGTTGTTTAAAGAACATAAAGATGCACTTTTTATTTTTAAATTTTTGCAGTGCGAGAAATCAGCAAGGGAAAGGATAATTAAACTGATAAGTAGGGAAGCTTATCTTGATGATCATAATAAGAAAATCAGTGAAATGGTTTATCAGAAATGTACCATTACAGTTTAAATGATTAAATTTGAGCTTGAAAAGAACTTTAAACCTGAGCAAGCATTTTCTAGTTTTTTATTTAGCACAAATGCTATTACGGCACCTCCCCTTTCCCCTTCTGAGCCAAACAATAACTTTTTGATTAAACATTTGGCTACTGTATGTTCCAAATTTAATAGCAACAGTCTTCCTACAAAACCTGAGTTTTATCTAAATTGCTTTCCTCTTGTTCAGAATTTGTGAACTCCTATAGTATGACAGAGAAGAGAGCATGAAAAATCAGAATTTCTCAGCAGCTGATTTTTGTCAGAAACAGAGAGCTGAAGACTAGATGAATAATTCTGTTAAACTTGTTACAAAACTGAAGACAAGTCAGATAACGCATCCCATCTGTAAACACTATTAAAAAAAATCACATAGTTATTGACACATTTTCATTGGAAAGGATATAGACAAGTAGTTGAAAGAGAAGCATGTAGACACAACCTGGGAGCACTTTTCAGTTCTTAATCCTTTCAAAGAAACTGAAAACCAACACAAATGCCAATATTGCAGTCTTACAGCTAGAGACTTACTCAGGGGCCTGTTGAAATCAGCACTTCCTTCAATCTGTGGAGATGCACAAAATAAACAGGCCAAACTGTCAGTTTGATTTTGGGGTGGGGTGAGGGTGGCCTGTGCTAGGAGCCTGTGGCATGACTTTCGTATACAATGAATACCTGAAACTCCAGCTGAAGATATTGGGAATTGTGGTGCTCAGGACTTCTGGAAATCAGGCCCCAATTGGTGTCTCAGATTGAAACAAACATTGAGGCACCCAAAGAAAGAGGACAGTTTCTGGAAAATGTGGGCTACATTGTAAAAAACGAACACATTCAGGAATCTGAGCTAAGCAATTGCCAACACATGTAATGACTCTAAAGATAGAGATAGAAGCTAAAGGGGAAACAGCCTCTAGTGGGTTGGCAAGCTTTAGGATTAAGTTGAAAACTCTTGGTAATTTACACTAGCCTCAGATACGAGGACCCTGCACAGAAATGTACAGTTTCATCAGACTGTCCCTGGCAGCCACACCTGGTGGACCCAATTATCTCTAACCTAGGAGTATAGTGCAATCTGAGTGCCTCTTTGAAGAAATTAGGGATTGGAACATAAGGGTCATTCAGCTCACAGCAAAACACAAGAGAAAGTTGGTTTGTTCTTGTTAAAAACAGTAGTGCAACATCACAAATTGGGTAAATCTAGTTCACACGAAGAATGGATGAATTGTTTTAAGAACAGTGTTGGAATGTTGAATAATGCTACTTCTGGTTAATAGTGTAGGTATTGAGATTCAAAAGACGTTTAGTGGATTTGGGGTTTTCAAATTGAAGTACTGTATTACCATATTGGATTTGCTTAATCACAGCTCTTGGTTAATCCATGTTTTTTTGTATCCCCCTGAAATGAATGTGGACAAAGCAATGTTTCTGGTGCAACAAAGTAATTGGGATCCCTCAAAATGGGTGTCTGTTTACCCCCCCCCCTCCCCCCCAGAACGTAGCTTGTTATTGCCTCATGTTGCACATGGAAAATCTCCATTACAGGAGGAAACCATCACATTTATTAGGAAAGGATAGGCCAGTGGTTAGAGCACTAGCCCAGCACTTAGGAAAACTGGGTTTGAGTTGCTGCTCTGCAGCAGATTTTGTAGGTGACCTTAGATGAATCATTTTATGGTATGTCTACCCTTCAGTATAAGCCTTGGGGTGAGTGGGATCCCATAGGCTGTGTGTAAGACTGAGCTTGAGTTTCCATGCTGAATAGTGACCTTAGATTTAGCATGTCTGGATTTTAGTCTCACGTGCGTTCGGCAGACCTGAGTCAAACCCGTGTGTCTCAGGCTTACTAGCCCTTTCCCAGCTCTAGCTGCTCTAACCCTTTGTTCATGATTCACTATGGGGAAAATGTCCCTTCATTTGTCGTGAAATGGACAAAGAAGTTGTCATGTCCTGCCAAGAAATGTTTGGGTCTATGCATTCATGATAACTGGAGCCATCCGTGTGGAGAGGTCACCATTTGAAACCCTCTCCCTGGTTGGCCTACACAGCAAAGGTTCATGGTGATGACGTTTCCCACTAGTGGGGACTCTACCTTCATGAACAGGCCAGGGCACTATTGGCATCAAATAACATTGTCATAAGTTGAGTAACTGACCCTGTTGTTGTGCTACCTGCTTTTGTCTTGGCTTATGAAACTGTATCCTGAACTGAGAGAACCTAGTGAAAGGAAGTTTAATTATACACTCAATAGGTGTAGAATGGTGGTTTAAATGTATGTCTGGCAGATTTGAAACCCTGCTGGCATTGTTTGCAGAACCATTTGGATTCTATTGTCACCAATGCTGTCTCCATTATTGTACCTTGCTGTGCTCCTCACAGTCTTTGAATTCAGATGTGCTCCATTTGTCCACGAATGGACCAGGGTTCCCCCACATTTTTTATGTCCATGTGCGCAATGAATTTTGTTATGTGCAACATGTCACCTCCATATTGGTACACGTAACACGTTTCATTCTGTACATGGATGATCTGTGGTGAAATTGGGACTGAGGGGTTCTGAGTGTGGGAATGGGCTTTTAGGGTTGGAGAGGGTGAGGGTCTCTGGCTGGGAGTGTGGGCTAGGGATGAGCTGTTAAGAGTGTAAGAGGGGACTCCATGCTGAGGCCACGGGGTTTTGGACTGCAGGAGGGAGCTCAGGGCAGGAGGATGGGCTGGAGGTATGAGTTAGGGTTGGGGTGTGAGGTCTGAGGGACCTAGGGTGATGGAGGGGCTCTGGTTGTGGTACAGAGTTTGGGAGGAGTTAGGGTACAGGAGGGGGCTGAGGTCTGGGGAAGGGGACTGGGATGCAAGGTGTGGAAGGGAGCTATAGACTTAGGGTGTGGGAGAAGGCACAGGGCTGGAGGTTGGGGTGCTGTGGGGATCTGCCTCTGTTAACTGCCCATTTAGTGTGTATGGGGGCTCCATGCTGCCCTGTGCTCACCTGCAGGCATTGCCCCCTGCAGCTGTGAATCATGGGCAGATGGGAGGTGTAGGGTCAAAGCCTACAGGTGAGGGCAGGGTAGGGACAACTTCCTGGCACTTGTGGCCATGTAGCTCCAGATGGTGGAGGGGGGAAGGAATGGCAGCGCATGGAGCCATGCGCTCCTCTTTCTCCCCCACCAGGAAGGGCTGGCTCAAATCACAGGAGCTTTACATGCTGCAGTCCAGGGTCCTGGAGCTCCCTTAGCCCGGGATCCTGGGTTGGAGGCCCTAAAACCCCTTTCTTAATCTGGCTCTGCTGCTGAGGCTAGAGGAGTGTGTCTTCCCCCAGCCATGATAGCTCTGTGAACCGCAGCCCTAAGCACCCGTGTAGGACTTATTAGGCAGCTGCATGTTTGCATAGCTTAAAGGAAACTCTGGGGTGGACCTATGCCGATAGTGGATTGCTGAACTGGTATGTTCAGCTAGAAAGTACACCTGTCAGAGTTCCAGCAGGATGCACATGGGAAAATGAAGTCTGGGATGCTGTGTCTGCTTGCAGTGGCAGGGGCAGAATAGTATGTTTATGAATGTATTTGTGCAGCAGTTTTTACAGTAAATGAAGTATTCGTGCTGTATGCGATGAACAGGTGCATGTGATTCTCATGAATTGTTAATAGTGGATGAGATGACTGGGCGTGCAGTATGGGAGTTGGTGTGATATGAATTGTGGGGCTTTATTATAGATTGATCTGAATAGCTGGATGAGAAATTGTGTTTGAATGCAGCTTCCCAGTTTTTTTATTTTTAGTTTTCAAATGCACATTACCAACGCTGCACCACATTGTACAGACTCTTTAAATAAAACAAAAACCTGATTTGTGAGTATGGCGGTGTTACAAAAAAAAGACAATACTAAAGTATTGTCAGGCAGGCCAGCTGCTTTAATGATACTACAACACCAGTAATAAACCAATGCCCAAACAGTAATAAAGTGAACAACACAAATGCCGAATGGTGCAAAACACTGGAAACCGGTGCAAACAAGTTGCCAACATTTGTGTTGCGTGACATAAATCAGATATTAGGAATGGCAATATAGAAAAACCTGTAGGAGAACACTTTAGTCTCCCTGGACACACAGAAGTAGATTTAAAGGTAGCTATCCTGCAGCAAAAAAACTTCAAGACCAGACTTCAGAGAGAAAATGCTGAGCTACAGTTCATCTGCAAATTTGACACCATCATTTTAGGATTAAACAAAGACTGTGAATGGCTAGCCAACTACAAAAGCAGTTTCTCCTCTCTTGGTGTTCACACCTCCAGATCAGCTGCTAAAAGTGGGCCTCACCCAGGGGCGGACTGACAATCAAAATAGGCTGGGGAAATGGGTTGAAAATGGCCCATTTTTTCCACATCAAAGAATATTTTTAAAATTTACTCTTTGACCCCCATTAGCCACACTCTAGACCCTTGTTAACCATGCCCCTGACCCCCATTAGCCCCACCCCCTGACTCCCGTTAGCCAGGCCTCTGGAGGTAACACTCTCGGGGCAAGATGGACACATGACCAGAAGTAAAAGGTGTCATGTGACCCCTCTTTAAGGACTTTTCCCACCATCTTCCTACCAATAGGGATTAGTTTGTCCCCCACCAAACCCCCTTCATGCAACTATCCTGCAATTGCATTAACCCAATGTGTGTGACATTAACTTGGGGGCGGAAAGGCTGGGGGAAGTGTTCCCTCTAAGAGTTTCCTCCCATGAGCAGAATGAATTTTGTGTTGCGCACCAGTACTGAGTTCATGTGGCTTGTTTGGATATGCCACTGTGGTACAATATCTTATAAACCTCTACCTTTTCCCTCTGCTACCATGTCTCCTCCCCTTACTCCATCAGCTCCCCTGGTGCCTGCTGCCCCCCAACCCCTCCCCCTCCTCTGCTGTCCTGACTCCTGGCCTTCTCACTGCCCTCAGCCCTCCTGCGACCTGCCCCCCTCCCCCAGCCCTTCTCTCCCCCCTGTGCCCACTCCTCCAGTAGCCCCACTCTGATCATGTGAGCTACCCCTCCTCATCCCCTCTCCTAACACCTCCCTCTACACACCTGCCCTGCCTCTGTCCTCTGGTCCTGGTCCCTCCCCTGCAGATGTCCGCCCTTCTGCTTCACCCCCAGAATCCTCTGGCACCTGCACCTTCCCTTACCCCTGCCCCCTTCTGGTGCCCCCCCTTCCCTCACTGCCCCTGCCCCTCTTCCTCCCTGATGCCCACCCCCTCACCACTCTCTGCCTCCGTTACCCTCATGCCCATGTGCTCTCACACATGACTTGCTCCATCCCCGCCTTCCTCATGCCCACCCCTTCTTTTAAGCCTTCTCCCAGCACCTCCCACTTCCCCCCCCTCTAGCTCCCAATGCCCTTACCCTCTCCTCTCCCAGAATAACCCTGTCCCCTCTCCCACCTCCCCTCCTGCCCTTTTCCTCATTGTCTCCATTTAGCCCCCTGGCATTTGGCTCTCCTCCACCCTGTCCCTTGGTGCCTTCCCCTTTCTTTTCCTGACCTGCCCCCCTCCCCTCAGCACAAGCCCCTTCCTCTTCCACCCATTCCCCCTATTTTTCCCCCCCTCCCCTCCCCTACCTTCTGCCTTCCAGTTTGCAGCACTGGAGTCTGTGATCGGGCCCCAGAAGTCCGCCTGGCCCCAGCTGCTTCCGGGGCTCCAGACCGCTTGCTGGGCCTGGAGCTGGGTTGTGTGGTGCAACTCTGAGCCAGGCGGTTTTAAAGTCCTGGTCCGTGATGTCACACCATGCCCGGGCATCTCCCCTCTCACCTATTGCGCGGCGTTTGAGCACACCGCGCATGCGCTCCCTCGGCCCCACTGTGCCCCGTATATGGCCAGCGCCCGGGAATTTTAAGTGCGGGGCTGTGGTGCCCTGTCACAATCCCTCTCCTTCTCCAGCAGCTGCCAGCCAGCCCTTTGGCCGGCCCTTTGGAGAACGGCCCACCGGGAAATTCCCGGTATACCGCTGGGCCAGTCCTCCCCTGGCTTCCCCCTTCCTGACTGAATTAACCTTGTTATCTCTAGCCTTATTCTGGCCTGCATATTTATACCTGCCTCTGGAAATTTCCACTACATGCATCTGACGAAGTGGGTCTTTGCCCTCGAAAGCTTATGCTCCAATACATCTGTTAGTCTATAAGGTGCCACAGGACTCCTTGTCACTTTGCAGATCCAGACTAACACAGCTACCCCTCTGATACTTTACATTTGTGTGTGCTTTGGATTCCTTCCCACTTTCTTCTCCCCTTTTCTGCATTGTTTAGCATACTCCTTGTGCTGTTGCACAGAGGTGGAGGACTACCAGGCATACATCTACTCTCTCCAACTAGTGTTTAGTCCCTCTTGCATGGGCCATCCAATCATGTATTGTGCCTGTGAGTAGACCAGGCCCCGTACTCCTTGTCAGAGCAAGAGGGTCTAATTGAGGCAGTTAAAGAAGTCAGGGCTGCATGTGGAATTAGATGGGCTTGTCAGAGGGCAAGAAGAGGAGGAGTGATTGGGACTGACTCTGCCTGAGGACTACAGAAGAGCGCAGCCAATCTGTGGTTGGTCCTTGGGCATATACTGCAGTATAGACATTCACTCTGACTCTGAGGCTATGTCTACACTGATCTCTTGCGCAAGAAAATATGCAAATGAGGCAAAGCAGTGAATCTTGCCGCACCTCATTTGCATACTTAATGAGCCGCCATTTTTGTGCAAGGGGCTTTTGCGCAAAAAGGAGCCAGCTACACAGCTCCTTTTTGCGCAAAAACCCCCTCTTGCACAAGAGCCGTTCTTCCTGAAAAAAAGTGTCAGAACGGCTCTTGCTCAAGAGGGGGCGTTTTATGCAAAAAGGAGCTGTGTAGACGGCTCCTTTTTGCGCGAAAGCCTCTTGTGCAAAATGGCGGCTCATTAAGTATGCAAATGAGGCATGGCGATATTCAGTGCTTTGCCTCATTTGCATATTTTCTTGCACAAGACAGGGCAGTATAGACGTAGCCTGAGTCAGTTCCCCAGCTATAAAATGGTGATCCAAGTAAGTCTGTGTGTCTCAGAGCTTTGGGAGGATAAATATATTAAAGATAATGTATTGGAAGCTATGTAAGTACCTAATATAGATTATTTCAGTGTGTGTTCATGTATGAAGTGTGTGTGTGTGTGTGTGTGTGTACACTTTTGATGTCTTAAGAGCATTTTACAATTATTCCCCTCACTTGTCCCAGATAATTATTTTAAAGGCGAAGTTTTTGTGATGTTCTATTCCTTGTGTCATGGCGGCTGTTCAGTGTGGGGCCTATTGGAGATGCTTACTTATAAAAGATGTTTCTTGATTTACATACCTTTCTTGGGTGAGCTGGAATGTGCCACTCATGTGTGTATATGTTCTGCAGGAGTGTCAGATGCTCTCATCAGTTGACAGAAAATAGAGGAGCAGGTCGCAGCACAGAGAGGAAGAGAAAAAACCTAGTATAGCAGGGAATTGGGAAGGAGGGGAGATATTACAGTGTAGGGAGCAAGGGAGAGAAATGCAAGGAATTAGTAAAGGGTTCTTTTGGGATTAGAAGGGGGCATCACACAATTTTGGGAGTTCTACCAGAAAATCCATGTGGATGAGTGAAGGGAGCAGGGTTTGCTCTCCTGGGAAGTGGGGTACCTAGCCCCTCCTCTCAGCACCCAAAGCATGAAACCTTATTTTAGAGCAGCACAGGTCTTGATGGGTTTTCAGGAGACATGGGACCATCAGCACATAGTCATATATCTTTGCACTGTCTTGAGAACTCCTAATCTCGAGTCCTCCCTTAGGGCTTCTCCCATTAGCAAATGCCACTCCAGTCTCCTTAAGGAGAGGTGGGGAAGGATGGGTTTTAGTCTTAATGAAGTTTTCCTCTTTTGGGAGAGCTACAGTGCCTACAGGTGAGGGCAGGGTAGGGACAACTTCCTGGCACTTGTGGCCATGTAGCTCCAGATGGTGGAGGGGGGAAGGAATGGCAGCGCATGGAGCCATGCGCTCCTCTTTCTCCCCCACCAGGAAGGGCTGGCTCAAATCACAGGAGCTTTACATGCTGCAGTCCAGGGTCCTGGAGCTCCCTTAGCCCGGGATCCTGGGTTGGAGGCCCTAAAACCCCTTTCTTAATCTGGCTCTGCTGCTGAGGCTAGAGGAGTGTGTCTTCCCCCAGCCATGATAGCTCTGTGAACCGCAGCCCTAAGCACCCGTGTAGGACTTATTAGGCAGCTGCATGTTTGCATAGCTTAAAGGAAACTCTGGGGTGGACCTATGCCGATAGTGGATTGCTGAACTGGTATGTTCAGCTAGAAAGTACACCTGTCAGAGTTCCAGCAGGATGCACATGGGAAAATGAAGTCTGGGATGCTGTGTCTGCTTGCAGTGGCAGGGGCAGAATAGTATGTTTATGAATGTATTTGTGCAGCAGTTTTTACAGTAAATGAAGTATTCGTGCTGTATGCGATGAACAGGTGCATGTGATTCTCATGAATTGTTAATAGTGGATGAGATGACTGGGCGTGCAGTATGGGAGTTGGTGTGATATGAATTGTGGGGCTTTATTATAGATTGATCTGAATAGCTGGATGAGAAATTGTGTTTGAATGCAGCTTCCCAGTTTTTTTATTTTTAGTTTTCAAATGCACATTACCAACGCTGCACCACATTGTACAGACTCTTTAAATAAAACAAAAACCTGATTTGTGAGTATGGCGGTGTTACAAAAAAAAGACAATACTAAAGTATTGTCAGGCAGGCCAGCTGCTTTAATGATACTACAACACCAGTAATAAACCAATGCCCAAACAGTAATAAAGTGAACAACACAAATGCCGAATGGTGCAAAACACTGGAAACCGGTGCAAACAAGTTGCCAACATTTGTGTTGCGTGACATAAATCAGATATTAGGAATGGCAATATAGAAAAACCTGTAGGAGAACACTTTAGTCTCCCTGGACACACAGAAGTAGATTTAAAGGTAGCTATCCTGCAGCAAAAAAACTTCAAGACCAGACTTCAGAGAGAAAATGCTGAGCTACAGTTCATCTGCAAATTTGACACCATCATTTTAGGATTAAACAAAGACTGTGAATGGCTAGCCAACTACAAAAGCAGTTTCTCCTCTCTTGGTGTTCACACCTCCAGATCAGCTGCTAAAAGTGGGCCTCACCCAGGGGCGGACTGACAATCAAAATAGGCTGGGGAAATGGGTTGAAAATGGCCCATTTTTTCCACATCAAAGAATATTTTTAAAATTTACTCTTTGACCCCCATTAGCCACACTCTAGACCCTTGTTAACCATGCCCCTGACCCCCATTAGCCCCACCCCCTGACTCCCGTTAGCCAGGCCTCTGGAGGTAACACTCTCGGGGCAAGATGGACACATGACCAGAAGTAAAAGGTGTCATGTGACCCCTCTTTAAGGACTTTTCCCACCATCTTCCTACCAATAGGGATTAGTTTGTCCCCCACCAAACCCCCTTCATGCAACTATCCTGCAATTGCATTAACCCAATGTGTGTGACATTAACTTGGGGGCGGAAAGGCTGGGGGAAGTGTTCCCTCTAAGAGTTTCCTCCCATGAGCAGAATGAATTTTGTGTTGCGCACCAGTACTGAGTTCATGTGGCTTGTTTGGATATGCCACTGTGGTACAATATCTTATAAACCTCTACCTTTTCCCTCTGCTACCATGTCTCCTCCCCTTACTCCATCAGCTCCCCTGGTGCCTGCTGCCCCCCAACCCCTCCCCCTCCTCTGCTGTCCTGACTCCTGGCCTTCTCACTGCCCTCAGCCCTCCTGCGACCTGCCCCCCTCCCCCAGCCCTTCTCTCCCCCCTGTGCCCACTCCTCCAGTAGCCCCACTCTGATCATGTGAGCTACCCCTCCTCATCCCCTCTCCTAACACCTCCCTCTACACACCTGCCCTGCCTCTGTCCTCTGGTCCTGGTCCCTCCCCTGCAGATGTCCGCCCTTCTGCTTCACCCCCAGAATCCTCTGGCACCTGCACCTTCCCTTACCCCTGCCCCCTTCTGGTGCCCCCCCTTCCCTCACTGCCCCTGCCCCTCTTCCTCCCTGATGCCCACCCCCTCACCACTCTCTGCCTCCGTTACCCTCATGCCCATGTGCTCTCACACATGACTTGCTCCATCCCCGCCTTCCTCATGCCCACCCCTTCTTTTAAGCCTTCTCCCAGCACCTCCCACTTCCCCCCCTCTAGCTCCCAATGCCCTTACCCTCTCCTCTCCCAGAATAACCCTGTCCCCTCTCCCACCTCCCCTCCTGCCCTTTTCCTCATTGTCTCCATTTAGCCCCCTGGCATTTGGCTCTCCTCCACCCTGTCCCTTGGTGCCTTCCCCTTTCTTTTCCTGACCTGCCCCCCTCCCCTCAGCACAAGCCCCTTCCTCTTCCACCCATTCCCCCTATTTTTCCCCCCCTCCCCTCCCCTACCTTCTGCCTTCCAGTTTGCAGCACTGGAGTCTGTGATCGGGCCCCAGAAGTCCGCCTGGCCCCAGCTGCTTCCGGGGCTCCAGACCGCTTGCTGGGCCTGGAGCTGGGTTGTGTGGTGCAACTCTGAGCCAGGCGGTTTTAAAGTCCTGGTCCGTGATGTCACACCATGCCCGGGCATCTCCCCTCTCACCTATTGCGCGGCGTTTGAGCACACCGCGCATGCGCTCCCTCGGCCCCACTGTGCCCCGTATATGGCCAGCGCCCGGGAATTTTAAGTGCGGGGCTGTGGTGCCCTGTCACAATCCCTCTCCTTCTCCAGCAGCTGCCAGCCAGCCCTTTGGCCGGCCCTTTGGAGAACGGCCCACCGGGAAATTCCCGGTATACCGCTGGGCCAGTCCTCCCCTGGCTTCCCCCTTCCTGACTGAATTAACCTTGTTATCTCTAGCCTTATTCTGGCCTGCATATTTATACCTGCCTCTGGAAATTTCCACTACATGCATCTGACGAAGTGGGTCTTTGCCCTCGAAAGCTTATGCTCCAATACATCTGTTAGTCTATAAGGTGCCACAGGACTCCTTGTCACTTTGCAGATCCAGACTAACACAGCTACCCCTCTGATACTTTACATTTGTGTGTGCTTTGGATTCCTTCCCACTTTCTTCTCCCCTTTTCTGCATTGTTTAGCATACTCCTTGTGCTGTTGCACAGAGGTGGAGGACTACCAGGCATACATCTACTCTCTCCAACTAGTGTTTAGTCCCTCTTGCATGGGCCATCCAATCATGTATTGTGCCTGTGAGTAGACCAGGCCCCGTACTCCTTGTCAGAGCAAGAGGGTCTAATTGAGGCAGTTAAAGAAGTCAGGGCTGCATGTGGAATTAGATGGGCTTGTCAGAGGGCAAGAAGAGGAGGAGTGATTGGGACTGACTCTGCCTGAGGACTACAGAAGAGCGCAGCCAATCTGTGGTTGGTCCTTGGGCATATACTGCAGTATAGACATTCACTCTGACTCTGAGGCTATGTCTACACTGATCTCTTGCGCAAGAAAATATGCAAATGAGGCAAAGCAGTGAATCTTGCCGCACCTCATTTGCATACTTAATGAGCCGCCATTTTTGTGCAAGGGGCTTTTGCGCAAAAAGGAGCCAGCTACACAGCTCCTTTTTGCGCAAAAACCCCCTCTTGCACAAGAGCCGTTCTTCCTGAAAAAAAGTGTCAGAACGGCTCTTGCTCAAGAGGGGGCGTTTTATGCAAAAAGGAGCTGTGTAGACGGCTCCTTTTTGCGCGAAAGCCTCTTGTGCAAAATGGCGGCTCATTAAGTATGCAAATGAGGCATGGCGATATTCAGTGCTTTGCCTCATTTGCATATTTTCTTGCACAAGACAGGGCAGTATAGACGTAGCCTGAGTCAGTTCCCCAGCTATAAAATGGTGATCCAAGTAAGTCTGTGTGTCTCAGAGCTTTGGGAGGATAAATATATTAAAGATAATGTATTGGAAGCTATGTAAGTACCTAATATAGATTATTTCAGTGTGTGTTCATGTATGAAGTGTGTGTGTGTGTGTGTGTGTGTACACTTTTGATGTCTTAAGAGCATTTTACAATTATTCCCCTCACTTGTCCCAGATAATTATTTTAAAGGCGAAGTTTTTGTGATGTTCTATTCCTTGTGTCATGGCGGCTGTTCAGTGTGGGGCCTATTGGAGATGCTTACTTATAAAAGATGTTTCTTGATTTACATACCTTTCTTGGGTGAGCTGGAATGTGCCACTCATGTGTGTATATGTTCTGCAGGAGTGTCAGATGCTCTCATCAGTTGACAGAAAATAGAGGAGCAGGTCGCAGCACAGAGAGGAAGAGAAAAAACCTAGTATAGCAGGGAATTGGGAAGGAGGGGAGATATTACAGTGTAGGGAGCAAGGGAGAGAAATGCAAGGAATTAGTAAAGGGTTCTTTTGGGATTAGAAGGGGGCATCACACAATTTTGGGAGTTCTACCAGAAAATCCATGTGGATGAGTGAAGGGAGCAGGGTTTGCTCTCCTGGGAAGTGGGGTACCTAGCCCCTCCTCTCAGCACCCAAAGCATGAAACCTTATTTTAGAGCAGCACAGGTCTTGATGGGTTTTCAGGAGACATGGGACCATCAGCACATAGTCATATATCTTTGCACTGTCTTGAGAACTCCTAATCTCGAGTCCTCCCTTAGGGCTTCTCCCATTAGCAAATGCCACTCCAGTCTCCTTAAGGAGAGGTGGGGAAGGATGGGTTTTAGTCTTAATGAAGTTTTCCTCTTTTGGGAGTGCTACAGAACTCTGGTAGTGCTCTCATGGTTAAAGCATGGAAATTGGGAGATGGAAGATCTGATGTGGGGGCATGTTAGTTAGCCTTCCTATGCCTCTGTTCACTAGGGATCTGCAGGTGTGAGGTTTCATCCATTAATATTTTTTAAGTCCTTTGATTTTAATCATCATTGACTATTTTGATTGAGTAGCATAGTAATGCACAGTACTATGAATTATCAATTCCTTCTTACTCATTGATACAAAAGCTTCTTTGTTGATACTGCTTCTAGTTTTTTGTTCATGTGAATATGTATCCTGTCATCAATGGCATTCAGTTTGTCTATTCATGGAACTTGGAAACGTGTTTTTGTTTTGTTTGGCTTGGTTTTTGTTTTGGCTGTGGGCTGTTTCAGTTTTGGATTTAATGCTTAGGTGTTGAGCGTTTTCTACGTAGAACCACTCTCCTCATGGTCTGCTATAGTCTGTTTATTTCTTTGGGAATACAGATGTGAGTTTTAACCTTTTAATTTGCCAGAGATGTGGCCTATGTTTCAGGGTAGTGATAGGTTATGCTACTTTGCAGCGGACTTTTTCATGTTCTGCTGATTTAACCAATGTGTGGTAATAAGGTTTAT
Organism: Pelochelys cantorii; assembly: GCA_032595735.1. Taxonomy (NCBI): domain Eukaryota; kingdom Metazoa; phylum Chordata; order Testudines; family Trionychidae; genus Pelochelys; species Pelochelys cantorii. The sequence goes on along the minus strand of CM064329.1, from coordinate 44,810,337 downwards.
TCACATTATCAATGAATAAGATATCATCCAAACTCCTTTTTAATAACAATTAAGCTCACACTGATCAATTTCTACAGTTGACACCTGCACATTAATTATAAATAGATTTATGGGTAGAGCTAGAAAAAAATATATTTCATGGCCCGCACAGCCACTAAGATTCTCATAAACATTGAAAGATACATGGAAGAAAGCACAAAAAGCCTTTTATTTTTAATTTGAGTGGTCACCTGAGGGAGAACCTAGATGCTCTAAAAATGCAATTAGAATAGAAAAATGATGAGTCCATTGACACACAGCATATGCCATCTGAATGGGAGCTTCTGAAAGGACACTGGAAGAGAGATTGTTATGGTTTTCTCCCACAAAGGACAAAACCCTTTGTTATATCCTCAGGAAAGCCAAAGATAAACCACTTTGGCCTAAAACTCATTTGTCTTCTTTTATAGTCTATTATTTACCTATAGTATAATACATGTTGATTTGTATGCTTTACAGTGAAAAATTCATTCTTTCTTATATAATTGAAGACAGATATCATGGAGTCTGTTTAGAGCCTGTTACTAGGTCAGGTAAATAAAAATCCAATATTCTCTCATAAGCAGAGTTGTAGAAGCCACCGTATAGCTTTGCTTAGAACATTAGGGCTTTGTCTGTTAACAGAAAATGGAGTTCTTCATAGAATATTGACTAGTATGTTACAAAGACTAGGTGCTTTCCAGAGAGGATGTTGTTAACCCAAGTCATGAATAAAGATGTGCTATGTATCTTAAAAAAAAATTCCTAATGTAATTGTGTAATTCAGTGACTAGCTTTCTCAGGAGCATGCCAATTATGCTGTGCCTTGTTCAGCCTTTTAAAGCAGTTTTGCATTTGAGTAGATGTTTAATTTTGCATGTGTTATAGCAGAAAGGAGATGCTTACATTTTAAAATATTGATAGAGATAGGTACAAAATTCCCATAATTCCCAAACATGGTTTAGAAGAATACTACCTTGTTTTTGCTGTTCAAAGAAGTAAGATAGCTCAGTATGAGAATTTTATGGATAGGATAGGTATTTACCTACAAACACACAATATTCCAGAGCTTTGAATCTAACTTGAATGTCTTTTCTTTTTGTACTGAAGCATGTTAAGAAATGTAATGAATCAGGGTTGATTGTAATTACCATAAACTTAAGCAATTAACTGACAGAATTATTTGAAGAACTCTTTTGAACTCTATGCTAATGTTTTTAAATTGTAGCATTTTGATGTAACTTATTTTTTTAAAATCTTTTCTCTGGCTTTGTAGACAGATTATTCACTCCTTATTCTGGAAAACTGTTTCCTCTTCTTTCTCTGGGTAAACAAATGTGGGAGGCGTACATGTCTTTATTTTTGAATGCCTTCATTTTGATATTTAAACTTATCAATGCTTTCCTACAATTCTTCAAATCTCAGATAATTTTGGAGTTCAGAAAATTAAAAATAAATGATTACATTAGCTGAGTTTAGCATGAACAGATAGGAAAATTGATGAAAGTGTAAACTGCAGGGTAACTGTGCAATGAGTTGTTGATTAACTTATATTTTACACTGGTAACTAACTCTTCACATTTCTTTTAAGGCTGCAGTTATGATGTTAATGTGGGAGAGAGGAAGAAACAAAACTCAGTCATCCATTTCTTTCTTAACTATAGATACATAACAAGTGAAAGAATGTGACATGTTCAGAGTCTATTCAATTGACTGGCTTGCTAGTATGATTACAGAACAGTACGAGTGAGTGTAACAGAAATACATTTCACCATCATCTTTAACCTCCCTATTATACCACACTTGTTCTGATATAGGGCAAAGAGTTGGTGACTCCTGACTCTGCAATATAGCTAGTGGTCAGAGCAAAGGGAAGGGGAGTCCAGAATCTGCTGTTGAATTCCTGGCTCTGCTGGGCCATAATTAAGTTTTCCATATTATAAAATGGTGATAATATTATACTATTTTAAAGTGGTTTTCAGAGCTTGAATAAAAGGTGTTATATAAACTGTTGAGGATTATTATTATTCATTACACTTTAGTAAAAAAATTATACTATGTATGGTATTTAATCAGACACTTTTAAAGCCACATTTTATATTTTTTTTTCCTTTTTCATTGATTTTTTTATTAGACTTTTTCAGAGGGAAAAAGACACATTCCCACTAATGGCATTTCCCTCCACAGGATTTATGAACGTGTAATAGATCCTCCAGAAACGAATCTAACACCAGGAAGCAGTTTATGGCTTGGACAGCGGAACAGGAAACATGGTTTCTTTAAGGTAAGCAGATACACGGTAGCAAATGTAGGGCACTAACCTCATCTTTGTTACCTTGCACACCTAAGGCTCTCCCTCCGTTCATAGGAATTTCAGTGTTGGAAACTCATTGCTCAGGGATTGTAGGTGTCCGAGGAACATGGGTACGCATCCAACTTGACACAAAAGGGCCTGATTCTGCATGGACTATTGCTCTCAATTCCAATGATCTTCCCTCCTTTAGCATAAACCAAAAATGACACCATCTTGTGCTGCGCAGGGAACTGTACAGCAGAAGCTCATAGGGCTTGCCACCCTTCCTACCCCCCAATGTGGAGAGGAATATTCAACAACATTTGTCCCCTGAGCAATGAGTTTCCAACACGTCACTCCAACTCCCTGTTTTAGATAAAGCAAAACCAAGTTTATTAACTACAAAAGATAGATATTAGGTGATGTATTGGACATATCAAGTCACATATTACCTAGTAAATGAACAAAAATACAAATTAAATATAAGATACTAGAAGGTTGTTACCCAAAAATCCCCACTGGAGACCACCCAGAGTTACCACCTAGTATGGATTTATTTATTGAGGAATTAACTCTCCACTATATGTACTATATGGTTAAACAAAAGAGGATAGAGCTGCCACTAAAGGTTTAAACTAAAAGGGGAACCAGCTGTTGTGTGTGTGTGTGTGTGTGTCACACAAACACGCGCACACACACACCTTCATTCATTCACTCCATTCACACACATTCATTCCTGTCCTCAGACACTCTCACAGGCATATGGGTTGCAGAAGGAACCAAGGCATGTTGATTCTGGAGGGTCTGTCTGCTGATCATGGCTGGGGAGCTGATCAGAAAAGAAAGAGAGCTTCTGGATGTAGAAAGAGGAGCTTCTCAGAAAGAGGGCTTCTGCTACATGCTCTCTCCTTTTATTGCCTCTGTACAACTCCTGTGACTCATCCACATTCATCACCAGGGAGCATGCCTAGACTTCCTTTGATCCAGCAGAGCAGCAGTGTCTCCTTAATTGGTCTGATGACTCATCACCTGGCTCCATGTGTTCAGCCTTGCAGTTTCTAATCCCAAACACACAATAGTCTTCACACACACACGCACATTCATATCTCAGGGAGAATGACATTTAGAGCAAGTTACAAGCTGAGTGGATGAAAGTTACAAAATGTTACGGAGTTGCAAAGCTTTTTACAAAGATTACGAGTTGCAGAGTTTAAAAGGCAATGTAGCTGAAACAATTACAAAGCTTCAGAGAATCATTTACAAATCATCAGTAATGAAGTGATTTAGAAGACAACTGTCCTCCCCTCCCACTCCGCCACAGCAGTGCAGTCAGCAGGAAGTGTTTGTCAGTCTCTAAGCCATGTGTTGGCAGGACCTTACAGTTTAGTGCATATCCAGAAAATCCATGTGTAAAATCAAGTAATAGCTCAGGCAGAGGCTTTATGCAACAGATAGGATATGATTTAGCAAATTATCACCAGCTGCACTTGGTTAAAGTTTGGAATCCTCAAGTCTTTCATATATAACCCAGAAATTTCTTTAGCCTGGGTCCAGCACTTGCCTCCTTTCAGTCTTTCTTCCTCAGAGGTTTCCAGGAGTCTTATTGTGTGGGGAGTGAAAAGCAACAGATGATGTCATTCCATGCCTTTATATAGCTTTAGCATATTGCAGGAACCTGTTGTTTCAAAACTTGGTTTCCAGACCAGGTTGTAGAAAATACTGACATCCTAAGATGGAATCCAGAGACATCTGTTGCAGTGTTACAGTAACCACATTGATTGCAGGCTGACGGTTATAGGAAGGTTAAGCTCTTCCAGGATCCATTGCCTTTGCTGATGGACCATCAGCACTGTCTGGCTTCTTCATTGTTGAACCAGGAATGTTAGTTGTGGATGTCATCCAGAGTCAACAGGATTGAAACACAGATACATAATCAATATTCCTAACCTCAGATATACAAATGATACATGCACACATATAGGATAATCATATTCAGCATTTCGTAACTGTTCCAGTGACCCCTCACATAACCTGTCTTGTACAAAATGTATCATAATTATGCCATATAAAATATCACTGTGAAGAATATAGGGAACAGTGTCATATTCTCCCCCAAAGTTAAGTTTTCCTTTGATAACCAACCATACATAAGTGCCCTCTCTAGGTGATCTTCACTGATATAGCTGACAGAAAGTATTTCTGCAGGCTGCTTTGACCTGCTTGTCCATTTCTGATTGTGACACATGCTAAGCCGTGCTGATGGACTTCTAGACCAATATAGGGATGGGGATCAATGCATAGGGAAGACCCAATTCATGTTGTCTTGAAGGCAAATGCTTTAAGGTCTGGAGATCCTATTCCCCTTTCTTTTTCCTCCCTGCCTCCCCTTATCCCCTGGCAAGCCTTGCTGGCATTATGGTCTCGGCTAAGTAGTCATAACACTTAAAAATTAATCCTTTCCTTGATAGGAAAAGTTACAGTTACAGTTGACCAACTGTTATATATAATTTTGTGCCCAATGGATCCACAGGTATTGCAATAGATCTTACTGATTAAAGAACTTGGAGTTTAATCAGTAGGTGGATGTTATACAACTAAACTCTCGATAAGTACCTTTTATCGTGGATAAAAAAATCCAGACTAAGGATTCATTAAAATGAAAACATCATCCATTTGATAAAATAGCCCATAGGATAAGCGATATCTTATTTGCATCATCTTGAGATTTGCATGGCTCTCCTTATTCAGGATGGTTGACCACTAGATGAATTTCCTTCTGAAGCATTCATTTTTTAAATTGATGTTGCAATTACTGATTATTCTTTTTTGAAGATCACTTCCCTCTCTCAGCTTTGTAGGTTTTTTTCCAGCAAGCCAAATAAAATATCAAATGCAGTGTTGCTTAAATAGCGTAATTGCTGTGACAACTCTAACCAATTTGTATGTATGTACATATGCATGCAGAACTACCTTCATCACAGTTTTGCTTTTATATTAAATTTACATTAAGTTAAGGTCCAAGAACTGCACCTTACCTGGTCTTCATTTCTTGTTGCAACAGCTGAACTGTCGCTGTGAAGTGAAATTGACAGCATTATTTTATTCTACAGCTGTTGTTTTTTACCTCAGCTGCTTCCCATAATTCCACAGATGGTAAACATATGTTTATAGCTGCATAGAAAAAAGGAAATTATATTGGATTCACCCATCTTCCATTCTTATTTTATGTAGACAGACAAAGTCTAATAACTCTGGGATACTATACATTTGCAAATTAATATTTCTACACATTAACACTTTGGAAGCAGCAGGATAGTTAATGATATGCTAATGAGCTGCCAGTTTTTATTGATCATAATGGAAGTCGACAAGAGCCTTTATTTACTTTGTTTGCTTGAATATTTTACAAACTGTCTGTAGGGCAGAAATGCATATTTGGTTGGATTTTTTTAAATCCTTCTTGTAAGTTTCAGAAGTTGGGTTTTGTTTTGTTTTTTGGTTACCCATTGCAAAAGCTTGGAATTCTGTTAGTTTATGAACAGTACGTATCTCCATCCATATATTTTCATGCTCAGTAGGGCTTCCTTTCCATTTTCAAAGCAATTTGTTTGTGTTTTAGTGTACAAAATATGGAACTATTTTCCTTACTGTAAATAGAGATTCCTCAGGTAAAAAAGAATTAGCATTTTCTGTATGTACAGCAGAGCTGTCGTCATATGTATATACAAAAGAAATGGGTATTGTTCTGAGCTTTAGCCTAACAATAGTAGTTCTAAAAATATTAGAATTTTAATTACCATTCATTTTGTGCTTCCTTCTGTTTCTTTTAAGGCATCTTTGCATTTCTTAATGATTAATATCTGTTTTGGGTGAGGATTGTCCTGTTGTTCCTCATGCACCTTTACAGAAATGGCATGTAAGGCTCTAAAGGAGACTACGCTCCTAAATCACAGCGGGTTAGATTCTGGCCCTTCTATTTACGCAGAATGACATCGTATCTACAAGTAGTCCCATTTGACTTTGTAGGACTACTGGTGGATTGAGGAGCTGTTCAGCATAAGAGGGAATCAGAAACTCGCCTTTTATATGAACATCTAACAATGCGTAATTTACCCCTTACAAATACCTCATAGCTCTGCCCTTCCTATGCCCCAGTTGTCCAGAATGCTGAATGACTTCAGTTCTCACTCAGATCTGTGGAATTTAAGGTGCTCACTGTCTCATCTCATCATCTTGCCCCCTTCTGCATATAGGATCAAGGGAGTCAGTGGAGTGAGTTAATAAGAGACAAGATGTTGTTTTTGTTTCCACTACAAGAGGAAGTCCATGAATTATTCCTTCTGAAAAAATGAGAATAGCATTTGTTGACCATTCAAGTTTCTGCAGTGTACCCTCCTAGCAAAATCATCTGTGTGTGCTAATGATGATACAGGAGTCAGGTTAAGAAACAAAGCTGAAGAGAACCAGAGGAGTCTTTTCAGTAGCAGATCTAAAACTTAAAACAGCCTCCCCAGAGGAGATTGGGTAGAATTTTACCCTTGCTACTTTAAGATCATGCAGAAAAACTCACCTCTTCAGTAATTTGTACTATATGTACCATGTGCAGTGCCAAGCTACAATGATGAATGGCAGCTTTGGAAACATATATTGATAAATGAATTGTGCGCAAGATGCTTTACATATAAAAAGCCAAGGTTCCCCCTCCAAAATGCACGTAATCAAAACAAGTAAATAGGATACATAAGACAATGGTTTGGGCACAAGAAAATGATGCGTTTAACATAGGAAGGCTCTGCGAAAGAGTTAAGAAAGAGTACTCTTATTTTAAAGAGTAAGAATAACGGTATGAAATCAAGTGCATTAAAATGCAGAAGTTTAAGGTGTTAGAGCTTCCTGAATATATCAGCCTTTTCATATCACATTAATGGAGTAGTTCATTGCCTAATGAAAGGAGCTATAAACATGTCAGTGCTTTTCTATTAAATTAGTACGGAATGACGTTGCTGTTTAAAGCTCTGTTCCTGCTTTGTGTCCACTATTGAGAAACTCTGCTGACTTCAGTGGGACTTCATTAGTCTGCCTTAGGTTTTGTGAGTAGGTAAATATTTCATGTGAAAGCCATAAACAGTGAGACCCACTTTTGAAGAGGGAAATTGTGACAGGCGCACAGCACCAACAGCTCACATCACACGCTAAAACCAGAAGTCCTTTCTTAGCTTTTACTCCGTCCTTATTCAGGCAAACTCCCACTGATGGCAAAGAGAGTTTGCCTGAATAAAGGCCTCAGAATTGGCCCTGGCGAGAGTTTCTGTACATTCAATACCTAGCATAGAAAACTCCAGTCTAGTGAAACTTAATTTATCATGAAGCAAGGTGGAAGTTCAAGTTTGTTTAAATGCATTGCAAATTGTGACTTATGTTGAACTTCCCTTTCCAGGGAAGTTTTTCTGTTTAAAAAAATGACATTGGGCAAATCCTGTTGCCACTGAAATTAATTGGAAAGTTTCTAGCTGTGCCTGACCACATTCAGTCATCTGTAAGGTATATGATTAGATGCATAAAAAAGATAATTTCTCTTCTAGATTGTATTCTTCATGCTGTGTTGGAACACCTACTGTTTCTATAGGGATCTTTTAAATTATTTACCCTGAAGTAAAAAAAATTAATATCATTTTTATTTTTATATATAAAAATAATCCAAATTGGGGTAATGCACTTAAATGTGTACTCAACTTTAAACATGCACTATTCTTGAATAGTATCAGAGGGGTAGCCGTGTTAGTCTGGATCTGCAAAAGCGACACGGAGTCCTGTGGCACCTTATAGACTAACAGATGACTTGGAGCATAAGCTTTTGTGGGCAAAGACCCACGTAGATGCATCTGACGAAGTGGGTCTTTGCCCACGAAAGCTTATGCTCCAACACATCTGTTAGTCTATAAGGTGCCACAGGACTCCTTGTCGCTTATTCTTGAATAGGGATTCTTTCTTGAGACAGTACATATGCGCTTTCCCGTATGGGCTCCTGTCACTATGGTGATTCACTGTGGTGAAAGTCTATCTGATTTATGCTGCTTCAGTCATTTCATTGGAGAGAACTGAGTCTTAAAAACACATTTAGATGCTGCAGCTGTTAATTGTTCATTGGTATTCACTGGAAAGATGTTAAAACAAAGTAACTCAGCATTGTTTCATAGGCTGTTTTCCAACCAGTGACAATATCAGTTCTCATTATTGTGATGGCTTCATTATTCTCACAGATGAAAAGGTTAATAAATATATATATCCTTCCTCTAGAGAGGTGGTGTGATCTGGTTATTTCTATTAATATTTTCAATTAATATTTGATCTTGAAATAAGCAGGAAGCAGTGCTTGCTGATTACTTTCTGATGTTTTAGAAAATGAACACATAAATGTTAAATGTTGCTGCATTTGCAAGGCTTCAAATACTAAGTCTTATATTTTATTTATAGATTAACCTCAGTAGTCTGAGCAAGCCACTGTCTTCCAACTGCTTTGCAGAATCCATTCTACCACAATTTAACTTAAAATAAAACTAGAATATAATTAAATCAATATTTTTGTTCTAATGAAGCAAACCCAATGATAAATTTCTTCTTAAATTAGAGATGTTCTTCTTGATCAGGTAGATACTTGGACTTCTCTAGAAAAATTCCCAGTTCTTTTAAAAGTTCATTAATTGTCGAGAGATCATCTAAAATACTGAGTGCCCTTAACTTCCATTAAAGCTAGTGGCTGTTGTGGGAGAGAAATTACAGTATTTGGAATCAGGTCCTGAGAGAGAGCGTCAAGATTTGGCTCTCAGGAGAAAATCCAATCCCCAGCATTCACAGTGTGTATTTTGTCTGGGTTCTGGGGGAACATATGCAGGAAAGATTTCTCTCTACAAAGATGTGAAATGACAACAGACTGCATTTTTGTGGAAGGTGCTTTAGCCTAGATGCATATCCATGCACATAGAGAATTGACATGGCAATCCACAATGATGGATCATTCAACCCTTTCACTTTCCTAGCCTGCAGGTGCTCAGCTTCTAAAATCCTGTGTGTGGTGTTTCAAAGGGACCTCCTACAAGGCTTCCCCCTCCAACCCATATGCACAGGGGGCTTTCCTGAACTTTCATATTAGGAACAAGATGAACTTCTAACTGAGTAGCAGAGAGAATTCATTATGAAATGTCCTTTTAAATACGGCTTGATCTACCTGGTTAATTTGTCTAAATGAATCAACATTTCTAGAGAGGGTGTGCTTTCTGCATATGTTTGATCAAATTCAATGCTGTAAACATTTTTCTTGGAGAAAGGGAAGGTTTTGTAATCATGCAGATCTTCACTGGAATTGTTCAGTTAGTTGTGCGCGCTCTCTCTCTCTCTCTCTCTCTGGGTGGGGGTATGTTTTTTTTTTTTTTTTTTTTTTTTTTTTTTTAAAGCCTGATAAATTTGTAATGGCCTCTTGGCAGAAAACTTGAAAATAATCTTGGAAGTTTTGACTGTATGAATGTAATCTCTATTTACCAGCAATCTCTTCTTTTACAAAGGGTATCATTCAAGACATGAAAGTAATCTTCATGCCCAATGGATATATTACACAGTGCCCTAATTTGAATCGCAGTAAGTAGCAGTTGTAGATCTTGATATTATTTCGATATGTTAAAGTTGGTAATGCTGCGCTTTTTCCTGTATCATCTTTGTATACTTTCAATAGGGTCAGTCCAGGGCAACAAAAACTCTATTTAAGCAATTGCTTTTATGTTAAGAGAAGGACCATTATGGTAAGAACATAAGAACGGCCATACTGGGTCAGACCAAAGGTTCATCTAGCCCAGTATCCTCTCTCCAAGAGTGACCAATGCCAGGTGTCCCAGAGGGAATGACCAGAACAGGATACCATCAAGTGATTCCCTCCCCTGTTGCCCATTCCCAGCTTCTAACAAACATAGGCTAGAGACACGATTCCTGATCATCCTGGCTTAATAGCCTTGATGGAGCTATCCTCCATGAATTCATCCAGTGATTTTTTTGAGCTCTGTTATAATCTTAGACTTCACAACATCCTCTAGCAAGGAGTTCCATAGATTGACTGTGCATTGTGTGAAGAAAAACTTCCTTTTCATTGTGTTACAAAATTAATAGGTAGCAAGTTTATGTGCTCCCTAGTTCTTGTGTTATGGGAGAGAGTAAATAACTCCTTTTTTTATTCACTTTTTCTATGCCACCCATTATTTTATAGGCCGCTATCATATCCCCCAGTATTCATCTTTTTTCCAAGCTTTATTAATCTCTCCTTATATGGCACCCGTTACAAACCCCTAATCATTTTTGTTGCCCTTTTCTGAAAATTTTCCAATGCCAAGGTATCTTTTTTGAGATGAGGTGACCACATCTGCACTCAGTATTAAAAATGTTGGCATACCATGGATTTATAAAAAGGCAATACAATATTATGTGTTTTAGTCTCTGTCCCTTTTTAAATTATTCCTAACAGTGTTTGATTTTTTTTAACTGCTGCTGCACACTGAGTGGATGTTTTCAGAGAACTATCCACAGTAACTCCAAGATCTCTCTCGAGTGGGAATAGCTAATTTAGATATTATACATATAGTTTGGATTCTTTCCCAACATGCATTATTTTGCATTTATCAATATTAAACTTCGTCTGCCATTTTGTTGCCCAGTCACCTAGTTTTTTAAGATCCTTTTGAAGCTCTTCACAGTCTGCTTTGGACTTAACCATCTTGAGCAGTTCAGTATCATCTGCAAATTTTGCCACCTCACTGTTACCCCTTTCTCCAGATCATTCATGAATAGGATTGGACCCCTGGAGGATACCATAGTCGCCTCTCTCTATTCTGAAAACTGATAATTTATTCCTATCCTTTGTTTCCAATCTTTTAACCTGTTGTTGATCCATGAGGCCCCTCTTATCCTATGACAACTAAAGAGCCTTTGGTGAGGGACCTTGTCAAAGGCTTTCTGGAAATCTAAGTACACTGTATGATGATGACATAAGGTGTATAGGTAACAGCCACCATGAATTTGTAAAGAACAAATCCTGTCAAACCAGTCTGAAAGCTTTCTTTGATAGGATAATGAGTCTTGTGAATAAGGGAGAAGCGGTGGATATGGTATACCTAGACTTTAGTAAGGCATTTGACATGGTCTCGCATGACCTTCTTATCAATAAACTAGGGAAATACAACTTAGATGGGACTACTATAAGGTGGGTGCATAACTGGCTGGAAAACCATTCTCAGAGAGTAGTTATTAATGGTTCACAATCATACTGTAAGGGCATAACAAATGCAGTTCCGCAGGGGTCTGTTTTGGGACCGGTTCTGTTCAGTATCTTCATCAATGATTTAGATATTGGCATAGAGAGTACGCTTATTAAGTTTGCAGATGATACCTAGCTGGGAGGGGTTGCAACTACTTTGGAGGATAGGGTATTAATTCAAAATAATCTGGACAAACTGGAGAAATGGTCTGAGATAAATAGGATAAAGTTTAATATGGACAAATGCAAAGTACTCCACTTAGGATAATACAACCAGTTTCACATATACAGAATGGGAAGCGACTGTCTAGGAAGGAGTACTGCAGAAAGGGATCTAGGTGTTATAGTGGACCACAAGCTAAATATGAGCCAACAGTGTGACGCTGTTGCAAAAAAGCAAACATAATCCTGGGATGCATTAACAGGACTGTTATGAGCAAGATACGAGAAGTCATTCTTCCAGTCTGCTCTGCGCTCATTAGGCCTCAGTTGGAGTACTGTGTCCAGTTCTGGGCACCACATTTCAAGAAAGATGTGGAGAAATTGGAGAAGGTCCAGAGAAGAGCAACAAGAATGATTAAAGGTCTAGAGAACATGACCTATGAAGAAAGACTGAAAGAATTGGGCTTGTTTAGTTTGGAAAGGAGAAGACTGAGAGGGGACATGATAGCAGTCTTCAGGTATCTAAAAGGGTGTCACAAGGAGGTGGGAGACACATTGTGCTCCTTGGCCTCTGAGGATAGGACAAGAAGCAATGGGCTTAAACTGCAGCAAGGGATGTTTAGGTTGGACATTAGGAAAAAGTTCCTAACTATCAGGGTGGTTAAACACTGGAATAAATTGCCTAGGGAGGTTGTGGAATCTCCATCTCTGGAGATATTTAAGAATAGGTTAGATAAATGTCTATCAGGGATGGTCTAACTAGACAGTACTGGGTCCTGCCATGAGGGCAGGGCACTGGACTCGATGACCTTTCGAGGTCCCTTCCAGTTCTAGTGTTTTATGATTCTATGATTTAACAATATATCAGTCTTCATTGATTTATGTTTTTTTTTTTCTACTTCCTTTATTAAGCATGCCCAACCTGCAGTGACTTCTTAAGTCTGGTGCAAGGAATCATGGACTTACAAGAGCTATTGGCAAAAATGACTGCAAAAGTAAGTACCTGAACTCCATTAGCAGTTTCTTGCCCCATTCTCCATTTCCTTCATGTTGAGAGTGCTAGACAGACCTTTACGCTTTTGTATCTGTTTTATGCTATCTTAGTAGAGCTTCTCCTAGGAGAGTTATCTGGACTATCTTGTAAATCCAGCTTCTGTAGTGCCGCTAAATCCTCATCCAACTTCTATAGCATTGTAGAGGACACTTAAAAATACCTCGTAATGTTATTCTACACTCTTTTATTTAACATTGCTGTCATTGATTTGAAAATCAGATCTTTTAGTAGTAACCATAACATGTGTCCCTTTATGTGCCAGCAGATAAGTCAGGTATAAAAAAGGATAAAGTCCCCAATTATCTTAGCCAAAATCAAATACTTGTGATTGATGTACGCTACATCGACTTAAGTGATAATGTAGACAAGTGCAGTAAGTTAAACAGAGTGGCAATTCTAATTCGCATCTAGTAAATTGATGTGTACTGCTGCTTTGGGAATCTTCTGTGAGGTTAATATTGGCAAAACCATCTGGCCCATGATTAATTCAGTCATCTAAACAGGAATTCGTTATCTTACCTGGTGTGATGCTTGTATGCTAATTACTTTTTGATCAATGTGTAACTACAGAATCATCTGATGGTGCATTTAATTACAGCATAGTTACTAAACATGATTTTCCCAAAGTAGACTATACGTAGTAAACCTGTGTATATAAAGATGGTAAACTTTTATATTTTTTCCTAGTGAATCATGCTTCCTCAGTTGCCTTTAGAGCTTCTTTCTTCATAAAAGGAAAGCTTTTAATTTTAAGCATGTCTGCATTATACTGACACTCTGTTCACCCAACTGTCGTATTTTGGACTGGCTCACTCAAAGAATAAGCAATATTAAGCTTTTAGTTCACTTTACTGCTGGAAATGTGAAATAGAGGTAACTATTTTAAACCCTGCTGGTGGCATGAGCAGGTCTCAATTATGTACTGGATTGAGTGACTTGCTCTCTCTGCTGTTAATTATATTTTTGCTTGCTAATACATTTTTGGAACCAAATAAAATGCTATTGATACTCTGAAGATTACATGTTTTCATACAGCAGTGCTGGAATGACTTTTTTAGCTTGTTTCTTTCGCTCTGGTAAAATTGTTTTGCTCTCTTTACTAATGCATTAACTAAGGCCTAGTCTACACTGGGAGTTTAGGTCAAACTTAGCTGCATTAGGTCAAATTTCTAAGCAGTGAGTCCCCACCACCAAATTTTTATACTCCTGCTTTCATGAGGAGTAACCACTAAATTCAACCTTGAATGGTCAATTTTTGTGGTAGTGTGGACAGTCACAGTCAAGCACTGATTTCAGGGGAGGTTACTTCTGGTGAGTTTATCTTGCTAAAAGTGGGTTAAGGCAACTGGTGTGATCTGTGGTGGCCACTCTGCCTACACAGCGGGGGAGTAGGGTCCCTGGAACAGCTTGTTAATGTGTCTAGAGATGGAGCGGGAATCCTCCCTGCACATAATGCTTTCATATAGGAACTCTTTCATCCTTCCACAAGGTTTCTGGGGAGGCCTGTCTTAATCCGTCCTCCACAGTAGGACCCCTTTTCATACCAAGCCAGCAGTACATGGTCTGGGGTCATTGCAGAACAAATCATTGCAGCATAAGTCCCAGGTGTCTAACCACATTGTCAGCATGTGCTCCCTGTCACTTTGTGTGATTTAAAGAAGACAAATATTTCTAATGGTAACCTGGATGAAGCAGGGGAAGCTATTAGCTGATGGTTCTGCAGTAAACCTCAGTTTGCTCATCCCCAATTAATCATGGCTGCCCCTGCCGTGATGGAATGCCTGGACCACCTCCCCCTGGCCTGCCCATTTCTGAGGGAAGGGAAAGTTGCACTCTCTGGGCAAATGGGGGTGCTGACCACACATACTGTGTGAGCCCCTGCCCTGTAGCCACACCCGGACCCCCTCCCTCCTTCAGGCTCATGCTCTACTTGTCCCTTACCAAGCCTGCCACCAAACCAGGTCCAGCTGCTCCCCTAAGAACTCTGAGGTGTACCTGCTTCATAGTGGCTGCTTAAAAGCATAACTGTGGCCTTATATATAACACATCCCTCTTGTTTTTAGACAGGCCTTCCTTTTATTCTAACAGATTAGGTATTATGCTCTGCAATGTATCTCCTGTGAAGTCTGTCCTTCACTTTTTGTTACAGCAGGAACATCAGTGAGCCTGCTGCACACTCCCCTGGCACTGCCAGGTGTCCAGTTAGCACAAACCCACATGCAAAAGTGGACTAGGGATGACATGTTCAAGGAGCAAGTGCAGTCCACCCTCTTGGATAGGTAGCACTTCAGCGAGTGTAGGAATACTCTGTTGGAGGAGATGTGAGCAGAGCATGAGGACAGGAGAGCAGGTAGGGAACTGAAAGTGAAGCACCCGGAAGAGAATCTTGGTAGATGGGGTGGAGAGCATAGAGGCTTTCTAGGATGCCTACATGCACAGGCTCCCTCTCCAGCCATTGTGGACCAGTGTTGCTTCCTCACTGAGTTCCATAGTCTCCTCTCTCAGAGGTCCTAGGACACGGGAAGTCAAGAGCAGTCACTCTCTCAACCCCCCAGGACACGTCGCAAAGCAACAAAAGGCTGCCTTTCTCACAATTGTGGTCACCCTCATAGAAGCTCCCATCCTGAAAGACAACCATTTGGGGTTGCTTTCTGTTCCTGCTGTGTTCCCTAAATTAAAACACGTTTTCTAAACAGTCTCTTTATAGGTGGGGGTTTGCAGGGAAGCACATGGAATGCTGGGGCACCTCGATGGAGCAACATGCATGGCTATCAAAACTGGCTATTCATAAAACTGTCTTTTAAAGCCACTCTGATTTGTGGTGCTCTGTATTGTGCTCTCCTTATCACTCTGGTGATCTGGCTGCTCAAAATCCCTAGTTAGGTGCTATGCCTCGGCCCACCACCTTGACAGATACATTTCCCCCTGACTCCCACAAATATTATGGAGCATGCTGCAGGCTGCAACCAGAATGAGAATGTTGCATTCACTGAGGTCCATAGACTGCGGAACTTTCCTTTAAACACCCCAAAACACATTCTACCACCATTCTGCACTTGCTGAGCCTGTAGTTGAACTGCTCCTTACTGGATCCAGGCTGCCCATGTGTGGTTTCATGAGCCATGGGAGCAAAGTGTAGGCTGGGTCTCCAAGGATCACTAATGGCATTTCAATGTCTCTGATGGTAATTTTCCAGTCTGGGGAAAAAGTTCCAGCTTGCCAAAGAGGCAGGAGTTCCTAAAGATGCGTGTGTCATGCACCTTTTCTGAGGTTGGTGAAATGGCCCTTGTGATCCACCAGCCTCTGCAGCACCATCCAGAAGTATCCCTTGTGGTTTATGTACTCCTTGGCAAGCAGGTTGGGTGTTAAGATGGGGATGTGCATTCCATCTATTCCCTCACCAGAGTTAGGGAACCCCAATGTCGCAAATGGTATCCACATTTCCCAGTCACTGCCCTCCAAAAAAAAGGGGGGGGGGGTCACAACTTGAATCACAGCAGCCCATTCTGAATTGATACCCAACTGACCAGGAGCTGTCTGGCATTTCAGGCTTCCACAGGTCAATTGCCACGTGCTTCTCCACTATAAGAGTGGGTCTAATTGCACTTCAGAATGGGGGAAAGCAATTTGCAAACTCTTATGCATCGAGATGTTTTGAAACCACTGCTAACCGTCCCATACCCACATCACAATTCAATCCCACCAGCCTGTGCTTGTTCGAGGGCACAAGAACCAGCATTCCACTGTGTTAAGAGAATCGAATGCTGGTGTCATTTGCCAGGTGCATAACTCAAGTGCTTTCCAGAAGAAGTTGTTAATTGCCTTCTGAGATTTGTCCTCATTCCTGTGGACCTTGGATAAGCTGTGGATATGTTCCAGCATTAGATACTCCACCACCATCATCATCATCATGCTTTGATGCTCAGTGGGATCCACAATGGGTTCTGTGCTTTTTGCTGCTATGGTGCCTGCGCAGATAACCATGGGAACAAAGGGTATGAAAACACTGTTTGCCATTGCACTCAGGCAGGAGGGAAAGGGTGAAAAGGAATGCATTATGGGACACTGACGACAAGTATCCAGAAGCACCTGCTGCAGAGGTATGTTCCCAGCATGCATTGGGTGCATAACCCAGAAAGCAAAGGGGTGCTGGCACTGTTGGATAGGTACCCAGCGTACGTTTACACTGCATTCCTCTTTCGAGAGAGGAATGCAAATGCAGCTGAGCAAAATTGCAAATGAAGCGCGAATTTGAATTTCCCATGCTTCATTTGCATAATTGTGTCCAGCTGCTTTTTCGAAATACCCTATTTCGAAAAAAGAAATGCTGTCTAGACGTGGTTATTTCAAAAGAAAACCCTTCTTTCGAAATTACCCTTAAACCTCATTTTATAAGGAGTAAGGGTAATTTTGAAAGAAGGGTTTTTTTCAAAATAACCGTGTCTAGATGGCATTTCTTTTTTCAAAATAGGGTATTTTGAAAAAGTGGCTGGATGTGATTATGCAAATGAAGCGTGGGAAATTCAAATCCACGCTTCATTTGCAATTTTGCTCAGCTGCATTTGCATTCCTTTCTCAAAAGAGGAATGCAGTGTAGACATACCCCCACAGTGCATTGCTCTTTCGATGGTAGTAACCCTACTGAGAATGAGCTACTTTGAACTATATCAAATTCTTGCATGGTATGGTCATTCACCTGCAACTTTACAAAATCGCATGCTGAATAAATTCAGCCATATCTCATAATGTAGTCATGGCCTAAGCGTGGTGTTGCATTAATCTTATAGCAATACTGTTGTCAAGGAAAAAAAAACACCCATAGCAGTTCCAGAAGTTTTGAGACAAATGCAAATTAAAGATGGCAGAATTTAAAACCAGACATTTCAAATGCAAATTAAAGATGGTAGAACTTAAAACCAGACATTTTTTTTTCACATCAAAGTCCTAAGGAGCAAATTCAGGCCGTAAGTGATATTTGTGCAGTTTTAGGGATACACTAATATGGTATTAATATATGTCTGGGCTAGGAGTGGGCCAATGCACAGTTGCCCAGGGAGATTCCTTTGCTAGAGCAAGGAGTATGTATTATGAAATTCAGAACAATCACCCCTAATTCCCTTTCCCATTCAGGGAATTGCAGAGTCTAAACTTGGAATCATGCAAAAATTGTCCCCCATGTTTCTACATCCAGCTGTTCTTTTAGGCTGTGAAATACCAGAGGCTTGAATTTGTCTGTAGATTTGCATTTGGTAACAATTTAATTACAGACTCAAAAAGACCAATGAATGGTGCTTGCAGTATAAGTATGTACCCTAGAGAATCACAAATGATGGCAAGTAAGCAAAGTATCATTACACTCTGTTTCCCATGCACTCTTCAAAGATTTACAGCCAATTTGAGCTAGTCAATGGGTTGCTTTTAAAGATGCCTAAAGTGTAGATTTTCTGTGTCAGAGATGTATCTTTTTGTGGTGGGGAAAGAGTTTGAACTTTTTATATTACCACCTACATTCTGTTGTTTCCTCTCTTTAGTCTTGCACCTTAAATAGAAAAAGGTAATAGAGTAGATTTAAAAAAAAACAATTAAAATATAAATTTCCTTGGAATAAGAGGGACAGGTTAATTTTCACCCTGCCCAATTACGATGCTGGGTATGAAATGTTAGGTGATATTAACAAATATAAAGGGTCAGATCATCAGTTAGTGTAAATCGGTATTATTCCACCAACTTTGAAAATGGAGTGCAGTTCCTTTTTTAATAAACTATAGGGCATCACTCTAAGAAAAGTCTTTTTTTCCATTGTAATGAGGTGTATTCCTTTGAGTGGCTGGAAATAAATCCTGGAGTTTTCCAGCCCAAAACTTCTAATGAACTTTATTGCTGCCAAATCTTAATTGGATAACAGTGGAAAGGTTCAATGCTTGGTTTGGTCAGCATAATACCAAAATGTTAAAGGGCAGAATTTACTGTTGACCAAACTCAATTGGCTTGTTTACACCATACATTTAGTTGGTCACAAATATTTATTTGAAATGCATCAACTTTTTGGCTCAAAATTCTCTGGGGCTCTCATGAGAACAGAGCTTTCTTTGTAAGATTTCTGGTACTTCTGGATCTGGATAGCCCAGAAATAATATCATAAAGTCTTTTTCTTCATCATCTGGTTTGAAAAAAATGATTGGAGAACTAGTTAACTGAATATTTCTGTATCTTCAAATAACTTTGAAATTGGATGCATATTAAAAATGGATGGCTTAGTGGTGGAGAGGAGATCCTCGCTCCAATTGATTAATTTCTAATCATAACCCATAGGCTGTCAAAAGTTAAGAGCCTGAGAATATCCACTGATTGTTTCCAATCTTTGACAAATCTATTTATGCAAATTTGGCAGCCTTTAGAATGGCATTTCAGTTGGTAGTACATGAAATGTTGCGGGTATCATTATTTTGTTGAGATTAATGGTGATTTTTTCAATTATGTTTGGAAGTTTAAATACCAATAGAACATTTCTATTTGATTCCATATAGCAAATGCCAACTAAATAGTATTTAAAAAAAGATAAACCCGTGTGTGTGACATCCATTGACCTACTGCTATCAGAAAGTTCATTGTTATATGTCTTCGTATCTTTAAACATAACACTGACATTTTCTGTAAAGTTGCACAGATAAATGCATGCCAGAGGTAGTACTGATCATACATATCTCTGATTACTAATAGATTAATTTTACATCCAGAATCATTCTTCAGAATAAGAGGTATAGATGGTGTGTTTTTATCAATTAATTTATATATATTTAGTGAAAGTCACAGAATATGAAGTTTTTGGTTGGTTAGTGTTTCATTTGCTTCTTTGTCTTTATTGCTGTTACAGGAATTAACAGACACAGACAGTATTAATTTCAGACCTAACTTTTGTATAGTATTCTTTCACTTTTTGTGTGCAGTTCATATAGAATCATAAGAAATAAAAATGATACATTTTACTTATTTGTGTTAAAAACATTAAAGGTACAGATAAATGAATGGCAATGAAACCTATAGATTAAACACCATTTTAATTGAACAAAATGTATTCTATTTTATGCGGTATAAATATAGAAACCCTTTTCAGGTCACTGCTCAAAATGGGCAAGATTAGCAGTTGGGTAAGAGAGGATGATTTTTGCCTTTTTAAAGTGTGGAAAAACATTTTTGAAATCACAAGATCATGCTGGCTCTGTGAAGGCTGAGTGTCAACTCCAGTGATATCCAAAAATTATGACTTAATGAAGTCTAAAGCTTTTACTCAAGGCTTAAAAATAAAAAATAAGGAAGTTTCCATAGTATCTTCTGTTCATCTTTGTTTCTGAAACTGCTGGTGTTGGAGATTTACCTGTCAGGAAGTATAATGAGGATTGATGGGCAAGGTGGAATATTCCCATTAAAATGGATAATGTTGGAAGTCTTGAGCCTTTTTGGAAATATACATAATGCAGGTAGATGCCAATATAAAAGTATGACAGTATTGTAAAGTGATCTTTCAAAACAGTGCAAAAATGCTTTTGTAAGCTGTAGTATTTTGGATCATTCTGTAAAATACTATAGTATGCCATTTATAAGGGTAATCAGGGCTAGCATTCATCTGACTCTGGGGGCAGATTCTGGTACCTCGCAATTGAATTACACCCAACTGAATAGTGGGAATACTCATGCATTAATGTGTTATTTAATGTGAGTAAAAGCATCAGAATTTAGCCCTTTGAAGTTCCCACCTGATCTGGGACTCATGGATTTCTGGGCAAGATGGGTGTTTTGGGGGTTGAAGGATGTGGAAGTTGAGTCCTGCCAGGAAGTTTGAAGAATTAGTCAATAGGACTGAGTAATTTGGTTCTTATTAGACATGACAGAGGATCTTGCTTGTGGCAGATATATATTGCGGGATATTTTGCTCCATGTTGGACACAATCACAGGGTAGCTGGGGGCCTATCTGAGGCAGTTAAAATCAGGGCTACATGTGGAAGTATGAGGGCTTGTCAGAGGGCAAGAAGAGGAGGAACTGACTCAGCCTGGGGGAGGAACCACAGAAGAGTGCAGCCAATCCCTGTGGTTGGTCTCTGGAGCGAGGGACCAGTTGGTACTGATGCTGGTATTTCAGAAGAGGAACAGAATTGACTGAAATGGGAACTGACTGCAAGAAGGGATCTGGCCTGCACTGGGATGCTCAAGATACCCATAGGAAGGGAATGTGAAATGCTATGACAAAGGGCGAGCTGAGGAACTGTTGGTTTTTTTTTAAACAATCGATATGTGCTTATGTTACGACAAATAACCCTACTTAAAGGACTCTGGGCGTGGCAGCAAGTGTTTTAAGATGCGGTAAAGCCCTGTTGTGTCTCATACAGTAGAGAATGTGGGCACTTGTACAAAGGAAGATTAAGGAAGATCCATAGTACACAGTGGAGAAAGGGAAAACCGAGGGAAAGGGTACTTGTTCATCATATTACATATCGCTTGGGAATCTTCATTTGCATGGAGTATTCCTTGTTTGGCATGACCTATGTGGACTTGGTGGGAGTAATCTGCCTGGGTGTGTTGGGGAGGGTGGAAAGGAGCATGTGAGCAGAAAAGTATAAATTACTCATAATACGCACAACAATTTGGAGAGAGCAGCTTTCTTCATCTTTGCATTGTATAGACCACCACCTTTCTCTTTGCTGTTATATGGACAGTCTCCCCCTCCCATTCACTATTACATATGGCCATTGCTTGCCTGGAAAAGTACTACTAGGAAAGGATTATTTTTAACATCTGTTAATTCATTTTAGCAGCTGGCAATAAGGACATGCTGATGGTATCATGACCGCCCACTCCCTGCTGTCTACCAGCAAGTGCTTTGTGGGCCACCAGTGGCCATAAACCATAGCTTGGGAACATCTGTTATACAACATTTAAATGTCATCTTTTCCCTGTGAATCATATTTGCTTAACATATTATTAAGGTCTTTCTGCAACCTGTTAGGTTGAACAGAAGGAATCAGAGCCTGCCAGCCATCATGCTCTTAAATTACATGTATGCCAGTAAATGAATTCAGAATATTAGAGATTTCAGTTTTTGAGCTGCAAACTGAAAGTATCCAATTCGCTAAGGATCTGAGGTCCCAAGGAGGTACACTTTTAATATCTTGCTGAGGTTCATTAGATTAGGAGAGGCAATCATACAGATTACGAACTGGCGAACTTTAGCTAATTTCAGTTGAAGTAAATGTACATTTACACCAGTTCAGGTTCTGGCTCAGTGTGTCTTCTATTTAGTTTTGTTTTTCAACTGGTGTAATAAAAGTCAGTAAGCTGCTTCTTTTCTTCTTGGCTTTGCTAAAACCATGTGTATGAATTACAGAAATTACATCAAGTAACTTTCACTTATAGCTAAATTATGCAGAAACCAGGCTTAGTCAATTGGAAAACTGTCATTGTGAGAAGACTTGTCAAGTAAATGGAGTGATCTATCGAGACAAAGACTCTTGGGTAGAAGATGATCACTGCAGGAATTGCACGTGCAAAGTAAGAACCTTCTAATGGGTAAGATGCCTAATTACAGTGTGAATAGTCCTTGAATACAGAATGCCAGCTCTGAGATGTATTACCATTTTTAGGCTGTAACCAGTGCCAATGTGAACAATTGAAAGGAAGTGACAAAGAAATACTATTGCTTATATGAATACTTAGGGTATGTCTACACTGCATTCCTCTTTTGAGAGAGGAATGCAAATGCAGCTGAGCAAAATTACAAATGAAGCACGGATTTGAATTTTCCACCCTTAATTTAAGTCCTGGTGCTATTTTGAAATGCCCCATTTCGAAAAAAGAAATGCTGTCTAGACACAGTTATTTCAAAAGAAAACCCTTCTTTCGAAATTACCCTTACTCCTTATAAAATGAGGTTTAAGGGTAATTTCGAAAGAAGGGTTTTCTTTCGAAATAACCATGTCTAGACAGCATTTCTTTTTTTGAAATAGGGTATTTCGAAATAGCGGCTGGATGCAATTATGCAAATAAAGCATGGGAAATTCAAATCCGTGCTTCATTTGTAATTTCGCTCGGCTGCATTTGCATTCCTCTCTCGAAAGGGGAATGCAGTGTAGACATACCCTTAGTAACTCTCATTTGTTCTAATTTGATCTGTAAAATGCTCAGCGCTTTTCAGGGCACAGTGGGGGAAATGATGGTGTTGTCTGTGGGTTTTTTTGGTTCAGAATAGTTTCTCTCTCTCTGTCTCTCTCTCTCTCCAGTGAAAGAAAGAAAGGGAGAGGTAATATCTTAATTTTATTCATGGGCGCTCAATTGCACCCTGCATGGTAACAACATGCAATTTCTGTTTATGGTGTTTATCATTTTGAAAACCAGTGGAACAGAAGAGAATTAGTATGTAAATCTTGTCAGGTTGAAATTATGTGATAGATATCTGAAGAGAGCTTTTGTTTACTCAAGAAAAATAGAAAACTGATTGTTAAAATTTTGAAGATGATTGACAGAGCCTGCAAAAGGTGGTATTTATGTTCATGGAAAGATGGTCTTATTTTTTTGTCTAATCCACATACAGAGCATGGACAAGTGGGATAAGACAAAAATTTATATAAAAAGGTAATGCGGCTGGCTTAGTTCAGATGGGTAGCAATCAGATAAGACTTGTTGCTGGAGGAAAGATCAGAAATCCTTAATGCTATTTTCATTTTTTGTATAGTATTTCAGCTTTATGTAAATTATTACATCCCTCTGAACTTCATCTTTCTAATCTTTGCTCAGAGTGGAGTAGTGGAATGCCGAAGGATGTCCTGTCCCCCTCTGAACTGTTCTCCTGACACCCTCCCAGTACATATGGGAGGCCAGTGCTGCAAAATATGCAGGTGTAAGTACATTATATTTGATATTTTCTTCCACCTTCTTTTTTAACTGGAATGACACTTTCGTTGAAACTAGGAGCAGTTGATTATTTTTTCTTTCAATTTTCACAGGTCCTGATAAATTAATGCAGGAAACATGAGTCATAGTGGCAGCTTTTGGTTAAAAAAATGAATGAGTAACTATTGGCTGAGAAATAAAAAAATCCTCTAGGAGTGAAGATTCAGTACAGTGTATTTCTAAGACTATATCACTGCATTATGTTGGCATATTTTTCTACCTCTCCAAAGAAGAAATGTCTACTAGTAGCTGTTAAATGCAATTGATATTAGTTAGCATGAAGCAGTTCCTCTAAGTGATTACCCCTCTTTATAAATATAAAGTTTGGTGATTTATCACCCTGTTCAGAACTGAAGGTGATTCTTTGGATATTTGGGGTTGTTCAAACTAAAATGATATAATTAGCCACATAAGGAAAACTTGTGGTCTTATCTAGCCTGTAATGATGTATATTATGTGCAGTAGACGTTTAAGTGACATATTTCACACCAAATGACTATGAAAACAAAGATGTCCAGTTAATTCTGTAGTTGGCACAATTGATGAAATTGTCTTATCTTCAAATGGAAGCCGTATGTGAAATGAAGTGTTTAATATTCCAAACTTAGATGGAGTTGAGGGGGCAAAGTCAATTGAACGTATGTGTGCTCATGTACATAGGAATACATTTCTCATGTATGAAGAAATAAGACCTTTTTTCCCTTATCACACCAACCACACATTCTAGGCATAGCCCTTCTCCATTCAGACTGGTCAGCGATGTTGCTGTTGGCTCATTTAGGATTAATTAGAAACCAAAAATAACATTTTAACATTCTAGAAAATAATCAGGTTGTCATTCTTTGATTTCCCTCCTTCAATTCCAAATAAACATTCATGAATCCTGTCCAAAAAAGTGAGAATTTAGTCTGCCTAGTCATGAAGTTGGCACAGCTTCCACCTTTTCCACCATTATGCACGGGCCTTGAGCAATCTGTGCACAAAAGGACAAATAACGTATGTTGTAAAGCCTGTGGATCAGTCCCCAACTCCTAACTTGCACCTCCCTCCCCTGTACCCTTTCCCCCTGAATACAACTATCTGTGATTAACCTGCTGAGTGTTTGTGGAGGATTCTTTTAATATCTCTGAGAACTTGAGCATCTCTCAGCCTGTGTTTTTTCTCACGTGCACTTAGCAACAAATCCCAGCCAGAATTTGGCTTAGAGGAATTCTGAAGGACTAAACTGTAGATTGAACGCAAGTCCGAAAGTGTAGACTGTGTTTTTGATTCTGTAATGGAAAGATGAACAAACTCACTCTTAGTCAGTGATTGGCACCAAACTCAGCTCGTTATTCTGACAAGGACTCAGCATGTCAGTCAATGGAAAAAGATGTATGAAAGTTGATTGAAATTGATTGTAAATGCCAGCTCCTTGACAGAATGATATGCTAGGGCCACAGTTAGTCATTTCTGGGTGTATAGTGGCAGCCACTGAGGTATCCACATTATTACACTGCGGGTGTTGATTTCTCAGTAGTTTCCCCATTTAGCCCTGGATAGAATCATCAATTGTAATTTTCTGTCTCTAGGAGTTATTGAACAGCTTGATGGTTCTCTTTTGTAACAAAGTACCAAGCAGTTCTCACACACAAATTGTTTAGGAATTTTAAAATGTGTGTTTCTTCTTTCTTCTCTGCCATCTTGTGTTAATCCTTCCAAACCAGCATTTAGCAAAAAGATCAAAACTATATTTGAAGCCCGTTACCTAGTTAAAAAAATAGATCCATCAATGGCTATTAGTCACCTACCCTTTGTTTTCTAGACGCTAGGAATAAGCAACAGGGAATGGAACACTTGATTGCCTGTTATGTTCATTCCCTCTGGGGCAAATGGGATTGGTCACTACTGAAAGACAGAATACAGAGCTAGATGGATTTTGGTTTGACTTAGCATGGCTGTTCCTATATTCTGTGTCCCTTCCCAATTATAAAATTCCTTACTTTTTCTTCTGTCCAGTGTAAGTCCAGCCCTGAGCTTACAGGCACTCAGGTGATACAATAGAGAGAGTAAAAGTGCATCAATCTAGTTCACCTTTCCCAAAGCAATCATCCTGATGCAATGTAGACACACTGTCTGTTTTGCTCAAGTGAGATCCCGGTTGAGCTCATATTGAGCAATAGAAACCTAGGGCCAAATTTTCAAAAGAATTCTGGGTTCTCTTTTGGATGCCTAAACAAGGTGGATTTTTTTTAAAAGGAAGTGCTCAGCACCCAGCTTCTCACAGTGAGAGTTATTTAGATTCTTCCATTTCCAGCAATATGAACAGAGAGATTTCTGGGAGGCACGATGGTGTCTGAGACACCTTATGGATTCCAGCATTCAGAAATATTTAGATGAAAAGTGCTACCAAAAAATCAACAGTAATGTATTATGTAATAGCTCTTTGGCACCAGAAGCATTTCTCACCACAGAATGGAAGAAGGCAGGTGAGGTGGGACCATTACTGGATATGCTGTGAACAGCTTCTTTGAGAAGCAACACTTTGAAGTGTCTCAGTTCTACTGTCAAATGTCAAGTCTCATTGACTTACGGCATGGGACTCTGTGTTCCTCGGAATGTAAAATCACCTCCAATTTGATGACCATCTTCTCAGAATGCTTACTGTTTGGACGTGTAGACACTTGCATGGATGGCAGCCTGACAGATAGGGCATATATCTGTGGATCAGGTTTTCCATAAATGATTAGATTTCAGAAGAAACTGAGCATGTCTCCTGCAACAGGATGGCCACAGTTGTGTACTTAAAGAATAAGGAAGAGAGAACAAGAGGATGATGAAAGAAATGTGTCTCTTCACAGCAGTGGAGAAACATCTGGCATAGACCGAGAGGCATCTCTGGCAGTTAACAGAGGTACACTTAGCAGTTGGTTGCATAAGCAGGCCAGCTGTCTTGGTATCAGTAGTACCTGTGAGAGCAGAAATTCATGGAGTTCCTGGCTCCCTGCTGCCATGAGTGTGCCACAAATTTTGTTTGCTATGCAGAAAAATTGGAAATAAATTTTCTGTCAGCATGCACAAGGAAACACCGGCTTGGGCAACAGGTGCCTTTTCATGATGCTGGGATTCGGAGGAACACATGATGTTACTCAGAATGGACAGTGATGATTTATTTAGTGCCTTTCATACTGGAATCTGTTTCCCCAGTTCATGCTAATTTATTAATTCTAAAGCGCACATTCAATCCCCATCATAATAGTATCTGAGAAGCTCATGATAACTCATGGGTCTTGTCATCACAACTTGACTGTAAACTAGGGACGTATTATCCCAATTTTACAGTTGGGGAAAAGAGACATGTAGTAGATTAAGTGACTTGCCCAAGATCACACTGGAAGGCTGTAGCAGAGAATTTGTTAACTAGATCATCCTTCCTCAGATTCTGGAGCTAACATAGTTCGTTACCCAATATTTGGAAAAAATCCCCAGTCTAGAAACCAATACGGGAGCTTTTAAGAAACTATGTAGACAGACCAATCTAGGTGCAAAAATGGAAGAGGCAAATCTTCATTTTGGAATCTGGGGGCCAGGGAAACAATAGAAAGATTTTCAGAGTCATAACACAAGGCACTCCATTCCAAAGGTTAGTCAAGGTAATCAAGCTAATTGTTAGATCCATCGTACTCCTCTAGAAATGTTTGTCACTCCTTTGAGCCTTGGCATGAACCTTTCTTGTCCTTGTGTCTATTAAGACTGTTTCTGATAGGAATTTGTTTTAAGTTCATAGGGTCAGCATATTCCAGGTCTTTGTCTATTTCTGAGCCATTTCTGTAGTTGCACAGAGACAAAGCTATGTTGAGGATTCTGTCCTCCTTTGGCCCCAGGTACAATCTGAAGGCTTAACTGAAACCCATGCACCTACCATTCTCTTGATATACAATACACCAATGTCTGGCTGACTCAGTCGGAAGAGCTCTGAATAACCTGATGCAGACATGTAGTAGTACAAATGTACTGTGTCTAATGTATGGGATGTCTATCCTCTGAGTGATTCTGTTAATGAATTGGGTTCAGTATCTGCTGAACAATGCTTTATTCCTGTTATCACTTCAGACCATTAATAGGCTACTTTGTCAGTATTATGAGGGGTATTATGTTTCATAATATTTTTTTTTAATGAATTTACGGTTGCACTCAAAATAAATGAAAGCAATCAACACTTACTTCAAGTGAAGGTGAAATGAGTACATCATATTTCTCGCAGTAGGTCCATATTTGCTTATGTATCTATGTATTGTTTTTACTTTGCTTTCATTTGCTACTAAAATATTGATTTTTTTTTTAAATTTATTTTTAAATTATAGCTAAATGTATCTATGGAGGCAGAGTGTTAGCAGAAGGTCAGAGAATTTTAACCAAGAGCTGCAGGGAATGCCGAGTAAGTTTTAAACTTATTAACTTCTGCTGTTTGTTTAAATAAAAATGCAGTGCCCATAAATTATCATGATAACCTGGTATATTACTTTAGGCTTCCTTCATGCATATGTGGCATTCGTTTTTCTCTAATGCTGGCTGTGATGTCAGTGGAAGCTAGATGCACACAGACCAATCTGGAACATGGCCTGTTTAGGATAATAAATCCTTTTTCTTTGCTTCTTACCTAGGAAACGGGAAGAGGTGCCATTTCAGGGCCAGATTCTGATCTCATCATTCTAAACTTTCAACATGTGAGTAGTCAGGGTTTGAATCCCTGGAGTTACTCTGGATTTGCACAAATGTAACTGAAAGTTTCTGGCCCTTATTTAAGCCCTGACTTACTCACATACTGAAAGTTGAGAAGGTGCTTAAACATTTTGTTGTGTTGGAGCCTCACTAGAATGATCCACAGCACTTCTATTGAGTAGAACTTCTTCCTGTGAATAATCCTATATAAGGAAGCCTATGTTTGTTATTGGAAAAAGTTATTCTCCCCCTGTTTCTCAGTGGAATATATCTGAAATCAAATGTCAGTAATTTAATGGACCTACACCAGTTTACACCAACAGATTTATCCTGCCTGTAATGTCTACACATTTTCTTACTGTAGAAATAAGGCCAATTGAACTCTTGAATATTCCAGCTGCTTCTTTTGTAGGTTGCAGTGTCACCAGTCACAGTAAATAGGGCAATTTTAGGAAGTGAAATTGTTGTTGATGTGAAGCAATGACGGTCAGGCTTAAGTTCATCTCTTTTCTGTAGTTTTCCAATGAAGACATGAGCTTGGTTTGAACTGGTTTTGAACTTCTTCTGAATGATTTGATTTAGAGTCTCTTCTTTTCTTGATATGTGTTTGACCTGGCATCTTACCAGTCCTTGCTGTTAGTACAGTGTTATGCTGTGCTGTTCCTGCTTAAATTGTTTTGTCCAATCTTGAATTGTAGGGTTCTCTTGGTGAGTTATATAGCCAGTACCTTTTCATCTGGGTAGTTTGATAAAATGATTGACAGCGATCCCTCAGTTCACTGGTGTAACTTCATTGACTCTTTTGAGGGACTCCTGCTTTACACCAGTGAAAGTGGGATGAGAATCAGCCCTAATGGCTCAGTTAATTCCCCTCTTTTCATGTGGGCACTCATATAACATGACATGCACGATATCCTCCTGCAGGGCGCCTTTCCTCGTCACCTCCATCAAAACATGTGCCCGCTTACATATGAACACAGCAGTTGACATCTCTGGGCTAATAAAGTGTAACTGGATAGCAGAGAGAGAGGGGAAAAAACCTCAGCAGCTCTTAATCTTGAGACTTCAACCCAAAGAAAGTCAGGGAT
Source organism: Pelochelys cantorii (assembly GCA_032595735.1). NCBI lineage: Eukaryota > Metazoa > Chordata > Testudines > Trionychidae > Pelochelys > Pelochelys cantorii. The sequence continues at coordinate 44,780,784 of CM064329.1, read as the reverse complement.
GGTGTGTCCAAGATTTTCCATTCTTTGGTTCTGCTGAAGAAAAGTTTGGTCATAACTTTACAAGTGCAGCATGCTGTTGCACATCTTACATACTTTAGATTTTGTAGGCCCAGTTTTGCCAACCTCAAGAATTCATAAATCATGAGTCAACTCCTAAAAATAATGAATTTACTAAAAGTAATTTTTGTGATCTTGTTTTTTGCTTTCTGGTTTCTGAGCCTTGAGGGTGCAGTGAGATCACCTCTTCAAGCTGTGGTCTGCAGCCATGAAGGATAGAAACATTTAAAAAAAAAAGCTGACATAGTCACATAATCTCTTGATTTCAGCATCTATCGCACTGAAAATGGTGAGACTTGCAGTACCACAATGACAGTTGGCAATGCTGCTGGCAAACCTGCTCCCTCAAGAGGTCCTAGGTCTAACCTTTCTCCTTTGTCTTATTGATAATTCATTTATTACCACCTCTTACAAAATTTAAAGCTAATACACAAGCCTGGTGTAAAGCAGAAAGAAACCTTAGTATTTTATTTCTTTCAAATTTTTATTTAATTCTTGAAAGTGCTTATGCAGGGTAAGAAAGGAAAAAGCAGCTGTAATGGCTTGAGTTTGTGTTGTCTTTTCTTTAAACTGTAGGAATAAACATGTCCAAGTAGATTAATTTTAGGTTTGATGTTACAGTGTAAAAAACTAAATTTACCCTGCTGCTTGTCACTTTATTATTTCTATTACTAAGGATAGCTAGAGTAGTGGATAGAAAACTGTGACCCTTGGCATCAGATGTATTTTCATCAGTGTCTTTATTTTTAACATTATTTATTTCCAGAATGGAGTTTTAGTAAAACTAACAGAGACGTGTCCTCCATTGAACTGCTCAGAAAAAGATCACATTCTTCCAGAGAACCAGTGCTGCAGTGTTTGCAGAGGTAAGCAGTACCTGCTTGGATGGGCTGTAGTCCTGGGGTCATTTCTAGGGTGTGTTGTAATGAACCACTTCTCTTCATTTGATCAAACACTGGCTGCTTAAGTAACCTTTACCTGTAAACAATGTTCTCCATTTAACCAACCCGTGCTGGCCCTTTGGGAGAAAAAAATTAACAGAGAGAAAAAGTAACTTTTCTGGGCTAAGGAGAAAGAGGACAATGGACACTATGTCTCCTGTTGCCCACAAGTCCCAGTTAAGGATTAGTTAACTTGAAAATAGGTATGTTCTGAGATGGTAAGATCAGATCTGAATGTTCTGAGTTTCAAGATGTTTGGATATGGGATTTTGAGTTGGCCTATTTATAGAGGTAAGAGCTAGTGTGAAGTTCAGATCTCAGTCCAGCTCCAAATTTTGAAGATGCTTGGATCTGGGATTTTGTTTAGACATAATATTAACTGACATATTACTTATTACAGGAAAGTTCTGTTTCTATCTCTGCATCTCGATATACAGCTTGTAAGATCAGGGCTTTAGTCAATAAATATTGAATTAATGTGTGTGTGTGTAATTAAATATTTACTGAAGAAGGTCCTGACCTGGCAAGCATCTCCATGCTATTGCAGGAGCCTGCCATTCGAAGCAGCTTACAGGATTAGTTTCTAAGCATATAGAAATCATGAATTTTTTAAGCAGTTTTTAGAAACATCTGTAGCCATTGAAATAAGCAGTAAACGTTGCTGCTGCCTCTCTGAGGGTTGGCTGTCTTAATGACGCTTTCTAGCAGATGGTCCAATTTGATCGAGTGCCGCTTCGATACTTAAAAGCATTGGAAATCTGCAAACTTCAAAGAAGAAAGATCAGTTCTGTAACTATAGAGGTAGGTTCTATATTATTGTGGGTACTCCTTTAGGTAGTCACCCTAGGTATGCATGTATTATATTATAAAATGACCTGGATGAGCATGTCTTCAGGGATTTTCAGACATAAAAGAAGGAAAATCTCTGCCACTGCTATGAACTCTGATTTTCTAGTGCTTTCAAATGATGAGGCTGATATTCAGTTCTATTCTGTATTATCAGAATGTTTAGATGTCAGCTTTCTCTCTGGGTTGTTTTGTTGCTGCTGTTCTTTTTTATTTGTTTTATCTTGTTTACAGCTGGGTATACTGAACAGAATATCTAATATATTACACTGGAGTTTTTCTTTAAACAGAGCACATCTTCTGTTGGGTTACCTCTTCCATCAGGCAGTGGAACCTGAAGAAATAGTGGAGTTTATGATAAATATTTAGGGCTTCAGCTCCCACAAGTTCAAATAGATGGGGAGCATGTGATTCTCTCTGCAGTGTTTTAACACGCTATCCCTAATTCAGCAAAGCAAAGCATTTAAGAACTCGGATGGGAGAGAGCCCTCAGTAATCTGCAAGGATGACTGTTCTTCAAGCCTATGTCCTATTTTATTGTGTGAGCGCGCAATTTGGAGGCAAACTTGAAACAAGTCTGATATTTAATATAGTCATTTGAATCATTTTAACAACTGAAATCCTAAATGGAGCGTAGGAGCAAATATACAAAGAAACATACAGTAACTTACATTTGTCTTTCAAAATAGATTTACTCTAGCAAACTTAAAAAAAAATCAGTTGGATTTTCCAGTCCATGTTTATCAGTAACTAATACAATTGCCATCCATAGTTGAATGGTAAATCCATCAGTTTGTACTTGTTGACCTATAGAGCAAGTCTTTGTTTTTGCAAGTCTCTACCGCTTTGTTTTCATTAGGTCTCAGTCATGGTATTGCAAGTGGGCACTATGAAATACCCTATGGTATATAGGTAGGTTCCTACACCATCCTTATCCAATTCTGTCATTTGCTTTCCCTCTTTTTCTTCTGCCCTCCCCTACACACATTCATCCAAACTTCTTATAGTCAGATTACATCCCTGCTGCCTGAATTTTCATAGTTAATATAATACGTTTTGCAGCCTGTACACTGCTGGCTGCTGAACTACAGCAAAATTTATAGTCTAATGAATGAATAAATGTGAGGAAAGGGAGAAAAGAGGGAAGGAAATATGATAGCATTGTGTTCTTACACCATGCCTGTTGACCAAAGGGTTTTCACAGTAGCCATCTCTATACTAATAAAATACCTTGAATAATAGATGGTACCCCACAAGAGAAGAAAAATCTGTTGTTTTCATAGATTTACGTTGAGTCAGCAAAGTACCAGTGAAATACTGTAATAGACACAGCTGGTAGACTTGCTATTCACTCATTATTGTTGAAATGCTTGGAAGAGTAATTACTGCAGATGAGTATTTCTCTTTCTCCCTCACCCCTCTCCTTCTTGGATGTAGGGGCGTGCCTGACCAGAGGCATGTGCAGAATCTGGCCTTGACCAATTACTAGTAATGCATCAGCAGAGTGGACATTTGATATAAAAGTACAGATGTAGGGTGGAGTTAACCTTGATAACTTTGGGAAAATTAATAGTTGTTCCATTAGACACAAATAACTTGGGATTGCTTTAATATCAAAGAAGAATTTTCAGCATAAAATGAACAAATATGTAACTTACTTTCCACAAATCCTTTAAGTAGTCCCCTTTGGTTTATTTTTATTGCCAAAAAAGCAAATGCAATAACAGTAAAATAGTATGGCAAAAATGTGTTTGTGCCTCTTTTATGTGTTGGTCTCTGTGCTAGAGCTATTGAGTAATTTTTAATGGTAGACTGGATCCTACATCTTCTTTCCTTGTCCAGTGAGTTGTTCAAATAAAGTTTCACATGAGAACTTTGTTGCTGCTACTTACAGTTTTTTGTGTGTCACCAATCCCAGCAAACTGAGCATTCAGTCATCCTTTCCTCCTTTAGTGTGAGGGAGTGATGATAATAAAGTGGTGAGAAACACTCAATTTCTATGTAAAGTAATTTGTGTTTGGTATCTAGTAATATCGTTTGGCTGATGGATTTAGATTGGCTACTGACACTGGTTGGCAGCAATTGTAGAATATTCCTGATGAGCTGAAATGTGCATTTTATTGAAGAAAACAGTGGTGTAATACAAAAATATGGCCTCTGTTACCCTTGCATTTATTAGTTTTAAGGAAAAAAGTTTCTGATTTTTTTCAACTGCAGCTCAAGGAGGCTCTTCAATTAGCATATTTCTCATCTCTCCCTGTCTAGCTGTAAGACTCAAGATTTTTCTGAGTAGAAGAAAAACGGAGTAAGTGTTGCTTTCTCAGAAACAGAAATAAAACATTTCTTGTGTATTGCTGTGGGAATTTGAGCTATTTTAAGATTTTAATTTTATTAAGGCTCTGATGGAGTTTGAGAAGTATGAATTAATTATTTCCTACACATAAGCACAAGAATGCTTAAGATTTAAAAAGTGCTTCATATCCTCAAAGTATTCTGCACAATTTATTTATTAAACCTTGTAACACTCTTGTGTTGCTACACAGCTACTGCACAAGAGGGATGTGTTTTAAATAGTTTGTATATACACCAAAAGAATTAGAAAGGATGTTGTTTGATGTTGCCCCTCTGAGCTCTGGGTCCACAATCTCCAAAAATATGAAAGGAATAAGAAGAGTCCAGCTGCTAATACTTTCCACATCACGAAAGACTAAAGTTGCTAGTTCACAATTATATGATTCTTCATCTGAGTTTGCCTTCTGATATACAAGCTCATGCAATAACATTTGACGCAAATCTATATTTGTAACAGTTTTGAGGGTAAAACGTCTCTTGACATTTTAAATGAACGGGGGAAGGGGAACTATTACTGTAGAGATCTAATAAAAATTTGCTATTTGCATGCTTTTGAATTCACTGTTTACTTGTTTAGCACTCAGTGATTGACACCATGGATAGATATGTACCGGCCTCAATTCATCTAAGCATTGAAGTCTACTCCTATATAGTAAAGTATTTAAACATATACCTTATCAGCTAATCGATGGAATTTAGGCATGTGCCTAACTATAAGCATGTGCTTGAGTGCTTTGATGACCATGGATGGATTCAATCTCATACTTAAGTGCTTTGCTGAATCACAGCCTTTTGCAGGTGGGGAAAACATAAGAAGCTGTGTTCTCCTACAGTACATTCACATAGCAGGCACCCATAATTTGGCTGCTAATAGGAAGGTTTGAGAAGCAGTCAGGCCAGTGCTGACACAGTTCTCCAGATGAAGAGCCAAAATAGCTGTAGAGAGAGTGTGAAGAGCCGCATATTATATATTCATTTTTATCTATCTATCTATAGATAGACACAGTACACAAAATATAGTGATAAAAATAACATTACAGGACATTTCGGACAAAAACCAATAAAAGTCTCTAGTCACTTAAATTCATGGCCAGTCCATAGATCTTCAGAAAACTTGACAAGGAACAAACATCAAATTAAAAAAAAAACCCTTTAAAAATACAGTAATATTTGCATACTTAAAAAAAAAAAAAAAAAAAGAGCATCCTCACCATGTATTTTAAATTTAACACCACTGCCCTATTATGTCCTGTGAGGTTTTTTTTTAATTAAACTGAACTGAGAAGTAAATTAGCACAGTTTGAAGTGCCTGTTTCACTCCAGCTTACTGATCTCTGGTATGGTTTCCTTATTATTTTATTTTAATTTTTTTTACTTATGAAGATTATGGCTTTTTTATACTTCTAAAAATTCAGGTCGGTCCTAGACTGCAAATATGAGAGGTTCAAAAACAGTAAGGGAGAGACTCATATCTCAGAATAATTGCTTCAGCCTGGCAAACAATAACCTTTGAATTTTCTTTAGAGAAACACAGTGTAAACCAGGTACATGCTGATTCTTTTTTTGCCCTGGAATTTAAATATGACATCTGTGTTGGCTGCCTTATTCTACATCCATGAAGACTTTGAGTTTACGGTGCTTCAGCCCCTCTCCCCCCGGCTCTAACCTAATGCCCCACCCCTCCCCCAGAGCAAGGCCTCCTCAGCCCCTCCCGCCCCCACTCTAACCAGGGCCAGCTCTCGGTTTTTTGCCGCCCCAAGCAAAAAATTTTTTGGGTGCCCCCCCCCTTTTTTTGTTGGCTTTTACACATTTGCACTTTACAATGTTTTTTTGGGGGGTTTTTTTTGACTGTTTAAAATTTTTTAAAAATGAAAACAGAAAATTTATAGTTAGTGAAATAAAACAATTTCCTACCAGTGTACTCATTTAATTTTAACAAATCACAATTACAAACAATTTGGGTTCAACTATACATTGTAATGAAAAACATGAGTGTCTTCCCTAAGCACCCCTCACTCCCGACCCACAGCCAGCCCAGCCCTAACCCCCACCTACTGGTGCCCCTCACTGCTGACCCACAGCTAGCCCAGCCTTGCCCCCCCCCCACCTGCTGGTGTCCCTCACTCCTGACCCACAGCCAGCCCAACCATGGGCTCCCCCCACCAGCTGCCAGTGCCCCTCACTCCTGACCCACAGCCCTGGGCATCCCTGCCTCACCCCGCCCCCCCGTTTCCCGCGGGCCAGTACCTTGGGGCCGACCCCTCCTGACAAATTCCCTCGGGGTCTCCCTTGAAGAGCTTGGTGGCCTGCTTGGCTTTGAACTGGAGGTTGCTGATGAAGATGGGGAAGTAGTCGGCCTCCCAGAGGCAGCTCAGGCTGGGCCCGGGCTGGCCCAGGAGCTGGAGCAGGCAGGGGGGGCTGTTCCTCAGCCCCAGGCCCGGCTACTCCACCGGGACCTGCAGCTTCTCCAGCTCCTGCAGGGCCTTGTCCAGTGTGGTCCACGTGGCTGTGCCCAGGGCGCAGGGGTCCTGGCAGGTGCCCGGCCCCCCTGCAGCTGCCATGGCTCTGGCCAGAGGGGAGACTGTGTTTCCTGCACCGGGGCCATCCCCCCGCGAAGCTGTCCTGACCCCCCACGGGCAGGGCTGACCCGAAATAGGCAGCAGAGCCAGGCAGCGTCAGGAGGCAGAGGGCGGCCAGCAGGCTCCAGGCGCTCATGGGGCCAGCGCTGTGCAGTGGGTAGTGGCGTCTCCCATGGCCCTTTAAAATAGGCGGGGGGGCGGGCATTGCCAGGGGTGGCTGCTTACCTGGAAATGCTGCCCCTGGAAGTGTGCTGCCCCAAGCACATGCTTGATTTGCTGGTGCCTAGAGCCGCCCTGACTCTAACTCAATCCTTTTCCTCTCCCCCAGAGCCAGGCACCCCAGCCCCCCCCGCTCTAACCCAATGCCCCACCCCTCCCCCAGAGCTAGGCATCCCCAGCCTCTCCCTTGCTCTAAACCTATGCCCTCCCCATCCCCCAGAGCCAGGCAACCCCAGCCTGCCCCCCTCTAACCCAATCCCTCTCCCCTCTCCCAGAGCTTGGCACCCCCAACCTCCTTCCCTCCCCCAGAGCCAGGCATGCCCAGTCCCCTCCCACTCTAACCCAATGCCTGGGTCCCGGAGTCGCCACCACTATGCGCTTTGCCCTCCAGGTGCTGGGGCGCGTGCGCAGAGCGGCCGGCCACGAGCAGTCCGGGCATGCGGTTCAGAACTAGCAAGAACCGCATTTCTTTAAGCAAAGAGCCATGGGTTGGCCATCCCTGCCCTACACACACATCCACAGTTACAGAGATGTAGAATCTAGATAGAAGAGACATAACTGCATTTCCTAGGTATGTTGCCCTGCCATGTTAAACCTACTTTTCATGGGCAGAGGAATAATGCCTACAAAGTCCCTGCACAGGAGAGGCTCTGAAACCAACTCTTAGAGCCACAGTGCAGCACTTAATATTTTGTACCTAAATGTATTGCTTGCCTTCCTGGCATTAATTTTAATTTTTTCTGTAAGAGCCTAGTAAAATATGGCGTGGAAAGAATATATATGCCTTCACAAACATGTTTTGCCATTCCTGTTTCTTAAAGTTCTTAACAACTTTAGCCAAATGCTATGGGAAATGAGGAGTTGACCTTAGCAGCTGGCTTTAAAATCCAGGTCTGATGATTGTGCTTCACAAGTCACTTATAGTAACAAACATTAAGCCAGTCTACAGATCAAGTGGGGTATACTTTTATAATTAGGAATTCACAGTGACACAACAAGAAAGTTCTCTAGAGTCTCTAATTAAATATAGTTAGAGAACTGGAACATCAATTGTTTCTGTTCTGCCGTTTATCACAGCTTGCAAGGTTGGACAAATGATATGAGACAGGCTGATTTTGAGAACAGTTCAATCTCAGATATTGTTGATAACTAGAAAGGGACCAAAAGAATTGAGGATTTGCCTGGGGAGCTTTTAAAAGGTAGCAGTGGTCCAAGATGGATAGTTAGGAGAACACACATCTGTATCAAATTGATTAATTTTAGAGGTGGCAAACAAGCGAGAGAGAGAGAGAGTCCTTTAAAATATCCTGTGGTACTAAGAACTAATCAAGGACTCTAAATTTTGGAGAAAATTCTGATTTAAGAGTTGGGCAGTTGGAGAGATGATGAGCAAATCAGTCTCAATCTACTGACCCCTGATTGACCTAAAAAGGGAAATATCACTTTTGGAAGTGGTATCATGAGCTTTTGTGGGCACAACCCACTTCAGATTTTTTGTTAGCCTCTAAGGTGCTGCAGGACTATTTGTTGTTTAAGTTTTTTCAATTGCATACTAACACAGCTACCCCTCTGAAATTTTTGTATCTCTCTAATGATGAAAAGTGTGATCACTAGAGTAAAAAAGAATATCGGAATCTTAGTCTTCCAGAGCAGGAAACCAGATAACGGCAATGAACAATATTATTAGAGAAACTTGTTAAACAAGGCAAAATGTACTAAGTGTACATATTTTGGATGAGAGAGAATGTCTAAATGTTTGCCATGGTTTGGCAAATTCTCTGGTTGGACACCAGCCAGGTCACGAAGGTGCCGGAGTCAGAGGTTCAACCTGTATTACGGAATTATAATTGAGCACATAATTTGGGACTCAACAGAGTAAAGAAAGATCAGGTATTGAAATTCATAGTGCAATGTGTGATTCCATTCCTGTAAAATTCATGGTAAATCTTGGAAGTGATCTGTACATTTTAAAGAGTCCAAAGAACCTTAATGTCCAAGAATCCAGAGTGAATATAGAATTTCAGCCTCGTAGGTTTTTGTAGAAGGAAGTTGGAAAGTTGCAAACAAGTTCTGAAGTAGTACTCTGGGTGGGAGGTGAATCCATCATATATATAGTAGCCCAATGTCTGTGAGTCTGTAATGCTGACGTACACGGCCCCGCTCCCTGGCCGTATACGTCACCGCCCCACCCCCTCCCGCTGTGGTGCTCGGCTGAGTGCTGTGCCGCTCAGCTGGGCGGTGGCGGGGGAGCAAGCGGCGCAAGCAGCCGTTTGGGCTCCCCCGCGGTGGCCCAGCTGAGCATGCAGCACTCAGTCGAGCGCCACAGCAGGAGGGGAAGGAGGGCGGGGCGGTTACATACACGACCCTGCCCCCTGGCCGTGTACGTCACCGCCCCGCCCCCCTTCCTCGCAGCATCCCGGCTGAGCGGGCAGCACTCAGCCAAGCGCCACGCTGGGAGGGGAAGGGGGGTGGGGAGAGACGGAGGGGAGAGAGAGGCAGGAGGAGGAGGAGAAGAGAAAGGGAGAGTGAGAGGCAGGAGGGGGAGAAGAGAAAGAAAGAGACGGAGAGAGAGGCAGAAGGTGAGAGAGGCAGTAGGAGGAGGGCTGAGAGAGAGAGGCAGGAGGCAGTAGGAGGAGGAGAGAGAGAGACGGAGCTAGAGACCTGAAAATCCCGTCTTATGATGGGCTAATTGGCTAGTCTTGATAGAATAGCTCCCCTGCTGTGACACTATATTGCAGCAAAAGTAGAGATAATCCTATATTGCAGAGGGTTTTTATTTTATTCTGCCACTAATGGCGGAATGGAGCTCGGAGCTAGTCTGACATGTTAAAGTACAGCAAAATATTTGGGGAAGTCTTCCTTGTGAATATATCTTCTTGTTCCAATGCAAAGCTTCCTTGGCTTGCTCTCTTCTAACCAAACCTTTGATTCTCCATTATCATGTACAAATTTGTTGAAAAATAGCAATTTAGTGTGCCTTAATAGTAACTGTAATTGCAGCGCTGAATTGTGTCCTGGAAAGGTGGTTGGAAAGGAATGTGCAGCATCTTCTCTTGGTCAACATATGCAGCATCATTCTTCTTTGTTGGGGATTTGGCTACTCTCCATACTTGAATACGATGGCCAGAGGCATCCAAGAACAAAATGACATTCCCCATAATTAAGTGGATTCAGAAAAGCTCATGTAGACCAGTTTTTGCCAGGTGAAATGAAGGAGAATTCCACAGTAGAATGCCTGGAGGATACCATCACAAAACTCATAGAAGTATAAGGTATACATATTAATGCTGATTATTTGAGTTCAGCATGTACTAATACATGGTTGAATGTACTTTGTATTTCAGGTCATAATTTTTGTGCAGAAGGTGTCAGATGTGGTGAAAATTCGGAGTGCAAAAATTGGAATACAAAAGCTACTTGTGAATGCAAGACTGGTTATATTTCTATCCAGGGGGACTCTGCATATTGTGAAGGTAAACAAGATATTCAGTGAAGTAAATTCTTAGCATCTACTAAGGAATGTACTGTTAAGTAAATGGCTGCAGAATGCATTTTATTATGAAAGTCCAGTTTTTATTATGGTGTTTGTGATACAGATTAGCTCTCTATGAATCTGTGCATGGAAACCTGAGTTAACCAAGATAAGTGAACAGTTTGCTGGCATACTGCATGTCCATAGGCATTTCTATTGTCATGCTGTGATTTTCTTTAGAATATCCCTTTCAGACAGTGAGTGGCACTTATGCTCTAGGTGGTGTGCAGAAGCTGAGGCATCTTTCTCAGATATAGAGCTAATTATGGAGGTGGCAGTTTTGGGAGTGATGTTAACAGCACCAAGAAAGAAATCTGCAGTGCCTTTGATGGGTAGAGATGTATCTGTGCAAAATCATAACATTAACCTGTAGTCCTTCCTTCCTGTGAGTCAGGTAACTTTCCACAATGGTCTTAATGTTGCAGAGAGCAGACATATTTCCCAGGAGGCTCTGTTCTGTGTTGCTGAGCTACTTCTGTTTGCTAATGATGTACTATTCTGCCTCAGGAAAGAATGCAGTATGGCTTTGCTCTCATTCTCTTCTTAGGGCTAAATCCTCGGCACCATCATTTCCTATAGCTTGCTCTTATTTTTTGATGGGTTATTCGTTACCATATAATCTTTTTAGTATGTTAAATCAACATATAGAACATTCTGTTTTGTCTGTAAAGTATGTGGGTTTAAAACATGTCTCAGTCATTGGGGTCTTAATGTTGGATTTTTGGCTTTTTTACACTATTTCTCCAGTTTCCTCCTTCCATCCGTGCTGTTGATGGAAAAGAGATGACACTTTTGACAGACTGATAAAAAAATATACTGTAAGAATGGGAAGATAAGATTGAAGCATATGAAACAGATATGTTATACTGGCACCAGCTGAGCTTAAATGATCCCATTGTTTGGAGGAGATTTTTTTTTAAACCGTATATAAGTGATCAGGACTGTTGTAGATATGATGAACAAAGGTAGTCTGCAAATTATAACAAAATATTGCCTTGTTGGTACATCACTTAGAACATAAACCAAACCCTCAATTCTGTACATGCTTTCAGAGAATACAGAAGATTTCTAATTATTTACTTCTTGGAGTAACAGCAAAGATACAGCATACAGGGCGTCCCCACTCTAAGTCGCCCCGGCATACATCCGTTCTGCACTAAAGTAGTTGATGATAGTAGGAACGGATGTGTTATACGTCCTCCCGTCCCCCCGCTAATGGGATTTGCAGGTGGGATCCCCTAGTGGGGGTCTCTAGCCTGACAAATCGATTAGCTCAGCAGTGATTCCATTATTCCCATGTAAAACAGAACCCCTTTAACCATCCACAGAAAACCCCTGTGCAAAGCCCGTTTATCTCTCAGATCTGCCTCTCTTACCTAATTACTATAATCTATCTGCCAATTCTATTGAATAGCACTCAATTCTGCTTTCAAAAACATGCTCAGCTGCAATTGAGATCAATGAGGCCCATGTACATGCTTCTGAGGGCAGAATTTGACTTGGTATAGGCCACAGTATTGGATTTCATGCAGATTTGTACTCAAGACTATATCAAGATTCCTGTATCTGTTGTTTACATATTAAATGTAATACATCTTAATAGATTCAGGTATATATCTATAGAACCAGATAAAATACTCATATTAAGCACTGGTAATATTCCAAATTCAGTTCTGTTGCTCCTCCTAAGCCTTGAAATATAGTGGCATGTATGATCACTTCTGAGACATATAGACTCTAATATCTTATATTATGACATAGCTAGGTACAGTGGTACTTCAGTTCAGAATTCTGTGGATCATTAAATCTCAGCTACCAGGTTTCATATCTCATCTGACATTATTTGAACCTTTTTATATATATTTTAATGTGTGGTATTGCTCTTTCTTCCCCATATCATACAGTCATTGCTGTTGACTTCTGCTGATATAAGTTTTGCCTGCCTTTCATGTTACACTGCCACCCCGTATTTGCTTCCACATTGTTTTGATATTGTAGCATCTCTTCTAAAGACTTTCATTGAGTCTATTTGATTTTTTTTCTTAATGTAATTTTGTACCATTATATTTTCATAGTTGGATTGAAACTTTGCCATGGGATAACTTTTCTGAATGTGTCATCACACTTCAAAATATTCTGAAAGACAGCTATGATTCATTCTCCTGAGCAGCTTCTTTTCAAATGGCCATTTTAATGCATGCATAATCTGTGTTAAAACAAGCATTTGAATAGAAAATGGTTATGCCTTTTGGGATAACCACCTCTTAAAACTATATTTAAAAAAAATCAAGATGTTTCTTAGTAAAGAAACATCTTATCAGAATGAATAAAGAAAGCGATTAGAGATCTGTACTGTATTAAAGAGGAAATAAACCCCTACTCTTTTTACTCATTAAATGGAGTAGGTTTTTGTTTCACTGACTCTTCCCCTACCTGCTTTGTCTCCCTCCAATAAGCATAGAGTTTGACATTTTCAAAGTGATGAACTAATGTTAAGTAAATAGTCTTCACAGACCGTTTTGGGGAGGAAAACTAGTATCACCTTCTTTTTGGAGATGGAGATACCAACCAAAGCATGGAAAATTTAAGGACCTTTTGTTGAATCATGCCTGTATTTAGCCACCATTTGCAACTGAACAAAGTTGCATGTGCACAGGCAGACTTGAGGTCTTGTGTATGTGGGGATTTGCAGTTGTAGTGTATCGCTGGAAATCAGACTGTAGCTTATTCAATATGATGGAGCGAGTTAGTGGCAGAACTAGAATCAAAGAGAAGTCCCCATGCCATTCTCTTTCCTCTTCAAAACCGTGCTGCCTCTAAAATAAACATTGTAATACTTTGCACTCTTCTGGTGAAGAATGTCAAAGCATTTTATAAATGTTAATGAGATGATCTTCATAATGCAATGTGTGGGACAAATATTTCTCTCTCACAGCCCAGGCCACTTAACTCCTAGTCCTGTGCTTTAGCCACATGACCGACCCTCTTGCCTTCTAGATGCTCATAAGCAAGGAGCTGATCTTTCTCTCATTGAAGTCATGGGGAGTTTCATCTTGGATGTCAGTGGGAGACGAGATTATTTATAACTTTTCTCCTTCTTTTCAGTTATGTTTCCCTCTTTTTTTCCTTTTTTTTTTTTTCTTTTTTTAGTTTGTTGGGAGCAAGGACTTATTTATATGTCAACATTATCATAAATGTGTAAGAGTTGTGGGGAAAAAGTACCTTAAAAAGAAATATTTATATAAAAAAACCAACCCAATCAACCAACCTCTCCCCACAGAGAAAACCACAGATGAAAATGATTTAAAAAATCACAAGTTATCTGGTCATGCTGCACAGCAATACCTTTTCCCCAGTTTGGTTACCAATATTGCACTGAACTTTCCTTTGGTAACAGGTGACTTTTTATATTACATCTGTTGATCACTGTAAAGGGAATTTATGATTCTTAGTCTCATTTTGTTAGTATTTTACAAGTTATTTTTATCTCAATTAAAGTTGAGTGACAGGTGCACTCGAATGCATCAGTTAGTGGACATAACTAAGAAGCTTTTGTGAATTTGAATTGATCTTTTTGAACCAAGTAACCAATAACAATATTTTATAACAGGAAAAATAAAATTTCCATAAAACTAACAAGATTGGTTGCTTATATTGGTCTATGATTAGGACAGGACATGCCTGCCAGAGTTCTGTAGTCCTTGGGAAGGAGATGTAAAAGTTTCCTTGGGTCAAATATGGGGCTGGGAGTGGTTAGGCTTGTTACTCTTCTAGCATTGGAGTTGGTAGGTTAAGGTTGAAGTCCTGTGAGGTCTAGAGAGAATTTTGGTTCATCATCTTATATGACCCATTAAATAGAACCTTGGTAGAATATTCACTTTTTAGTAGATGGCTCAAATGGAAAGGTCACAGTGTTTTCCAGGGCTATCATTTCATGGTGGGTAAAAAGTCTGTATAAGTCTTTAAGTCTCTCATCAAGAAAATTGTGCTCATTCCACCAGACAGGTTGCGAAGGACATTATAGGAGCCCATATAGATTTTGGTTGCTAGATTCTCCAGACACTTTTCTTTGTATAATTTTTTCTCTTTCCTGTTTGCCTTCCTTTCTTCCTTCCACGCACTTGCCTACTAACTACAGGTTGAACCTCTCTAATCCAGGACCCTTGGGACCTGACCATTTCCAAATGAAAGAATTTATTTGGACCACAGAAGGTCAATATTGGCTAGCAGCATTACAGACACTTCCACTGTTTACTAGGCCACTAGAAAACATTTATGGGTAAATTAAAGCTAAATAACAACACAACACTGAGAGCTAGGACTGGTGGCAGTAAACAAATTTTATGGGACCACGGGAAACTTGGCCACACCCATGAAAAGTGGACATCTGGCTAACTAAAATCATTCTGGACAATGGATGTTTCTGGACGAGAGAGTTTTGGATTAGAGAGGTTCAACCTGAACTTGGATTGGTGTTAGTTCACTTGCTGGAGAATGAAACAGTATTGAATTTACAAATAAAACATCTCTTCTTGAGAGTGAAGTTCAGACAGTTCTTTCCAGTAACTGTTGAATTTAGTCATAGTAGTGTGCAAATCACGGGTAATCTGTATACAAATGTTAGCACTGAAACATGAATTCCATATGGGCACTGTCTGAGAGAATGTTCCCAAAGCCAGGAGAAAGCAAAGAAAACAAAGGGAAAAGAAGGATGGGGAGGAAAATTTATTAATGGATGTTCATTCAAATAGAAGACAAATTGAGAGGTAATATAAAATCGTTTAACTCTATGATCTTCAAGTTTTTATCATATTTTTAAACTTTTTTAACCTGGCTGTACGGTGAATCCTAATGATGATGCTCCTTGGTCAAGTAACCCAGAGTTTTGCCCATTTGCCAGGCGCTTAATGCGCTTGGCTGAAGGAGCTGCCCTTTCTACTACTGTTACTTTGTGTGGGCTGCCGTCCCTGCATTCACCAGCAAAGGGGGAAGAAGGAAAGGAAAATTGTGCACAAAACTGCATGCAGCCGCAAGGCGGGCCACCGCTGTGCATCCCCTACAGCTGCTTTGCATGTGGCTGGTGGCCTTGCAAACACTTGTTGTAGTGCTCTGTTCCTGAGCAGAGAGGCGGGTAGGGGCTTGGCCACAAAGCAACTGTGGATCACTGCGGGTGGGTATTGTGGTGTGTTTACAAAAACACTGTAGTTGAGCAGTGTCCCTGTCTTACCCCACACAGACACTGCCCGAGGCAGGCAAGAAGTGCCTTGAGCAGTATCAGCAACAAGAACAGGCTCCATTGCTGAGTTTTCTGGGGACTACTCATCCTGAACCCTGCACAACAGCTGATTGCTGTGGCAGGAGGCAGGGGAGGAAGATAGAAAGAGGTGGTGATCTGATGGTGGTTCAGCTGATAAAGTGAAGAGATGTTGATGTCAGTTCAGTTCACAGTTGAGCGGGTTTCTCTGAAACCACTAGGATAATGGACACTAATTGACGCCATAGCAAGCAAGCTCACCCGAGAGGCTAAGGATTGACTGGCATAGAGATTGAATTACTTTTTCATTCTTAGTTTGGGTTTTATGAGTTTGTGTGGTAAAGTTGCATTGCTGTATTTGTTGAACCTGTTTTGTAGTGAGATAAAGGACTTTACAACAGCTAGCTCTTAATTATATTGGCCTAAATCTGGATTGATTTAATTGGTGTTACTGTACATTTGCCTTCCTGTAAGTGAGAGCAAAAATTTGCCCTCGGTTAATAATGCTTTCGGTGTAGCAACTTAAATTGATGCTGAAGAATTGCAGAACTGCTTGCATAGTATAACCAGTTAAGGACTGGATTCTGCTACCCATACTCAGGTTGAGAACTACCTTACTCAGCAAGTAGTTCCACTGAAGATAATAGCACTGTCAAAGGAATACGATATTATTCAGTGAGATTAAGCCTGGCAGTATCTGGCCCTAAGTGACTAATGATACAGTCATTAAGACTGTAGTGTCATTTGTTACAGAAGCCCTTTTTTGTTGCATGTTATGCTTCCATCAACTGAGATGTTCATTTTGCTGACGGAAATTAGACTTGTCATTTATTTTCATTCCACCACAAGCACTGCATTTGGGGGAAAAACCCACAGTTTGGAGGTGAAAGGTTTTGGATACAAAAGACACTGTAATTAAAATGCTAAATATTTTAATGTAATTTTTGGCATTTTTGTGGAAACAAATTTACATTCTAGATCATTAATTTAGAATTACAGTCTGTTGAGTACATAAGTAATGTATCATGGAGCAAATTTAGTGATATTTAGGTGCTGTCTCTGGGATAATTGTGTTCTATGTCAATGAATAAATTCAGTTAAAGTGATGTCTCAATTATAAAATGGCACTGGCAGTTCTGATATTATTCCCCCCTTATTTTAACAATTGGTCTTTCCCCTGAAACTACATTGTACGTTTATTCTAGGTGATCTGGAGATTGGAGTATTCTATTGTTCAGTGCATGTTTCAGTGATTGAATGAATGTTCTCAGTATTTTCATTTGGTTATTAAGGGTTTTGTTGCTACTGTTCTGTAAAAGGGATACATTCAAATGCAATAGCTTTCATCAAAATATTAGCACTTACCAAGTTTTGCCATACAGTGATTTTTAGGATGGTCTTGTAGTTACAAGACTGGACTGCGAGCAAGGAAATTTGTATTCAATTTCTAGCCCAGCCATAGGCTCCCTATAAAATTTGGGCCTGTCACTTAATCTATGTGCCTAAGTTTCCTGTCTGTAAAATTAAGATAACACTTCGTTTTTTCCATCCTTCTCTATTTAGATATTCAGCCTCATTTGACAGGACCTGTCTCTGACTAGGTACAGCCTCTTCCCGACTTACGAACCAGTTACGGACCAAGCAGTTGGTTGTAACTTGGTTTGTTCGTAAGTCGGACCCCATTGAGTTACACACGACCACGCTGTTCGTAACTCGGGGTCCGCCATTTACGACAGCTTTGGTCGTAACTGCGAATGGTCGTAAGTTGACCGTTCGCAACTCGGAGACCGGCTGTATTTGTACAATGCCTAGAGCAGTGGAGTCTGTGTCATATCCTCTGGGCAGTACCTGTAATATAAATAACAAATGAGGATGATGATAACAATAGAAAAAACAGTTAAAATATCAGTTACTTCCTATTCTAAGTATAAGGGAAGTTTGTGATAGCTCAGAGTATGTCTGAGTGACTATCTAGGAAGGAGTACTGAAGAAAGCAATCTAGGGGTCACAGTGGACCACAAGCTAAATGTGTGTCAACAGTGTGACTGTTGCAAAATAAGCAAACATGATTCTGGGATGCATTAACAGGAGTGTTGTAAGCAAGATACGAGAAGTCATTCTTCCGCTCTACTCTGCGCTGATTAGATCTCATTTGGAGTATTTTGTCCAGTTCTGGGCACCACATTTCAGAAAAGATGTGGAGAAATTGGAGAGGGTCCCAGAGAAGAGCAAAAAAATTATTAAAGGTCTTGAAAAATGACCTATGAGGGAAGACTGAAAGAACTGGGTTTATTTAGTTTAGCAAAGGAGAAGACTGAGAGGGGACATGATAGTGGTTTTCAAGTATCTAAAAGGGTATTATAAGCAGGAGGGAGAAAAATTGTTCTCCTTGACCTCTGATGATAGGACAAGAAGCAATGGGCTTAAATTGCAGCAAGGGAGGTTTAGGTTGGGCATTAGGAAAAACTTTCTAATGGCCAGGGTGGCTCAACAATGGAATAAATTGCCTAGGGAGGTTGTGGCATTTCCATCACTGGAGATATTTAAGAGCAGGTTAGACAGACATCTGTCAGGGATGATCAAGATCAGGTGTGGGCAAAAGGACCTCTGCGGGCCGGATCTAGCCTGTCAAGTGGGTTGATCCGGCCTGCTGAGGTCCTGCCACTCCCCCACCCCCGGGCCAATCTGAGCCTAGGGATGGGGGAACATGTGGTGCTTAGTCAAACCTGGTGGTTGACTAAGCGCTGGAGGGCCGGGGGTGAGAGATTTCACGCTCTCCCTGCCTCCAGGCCAATCAGGTCCTGGGGGCAGAGGGAAACGTGTGAAGTCTCCTTCTGCTCTGGCCCAGCCTTGCCCTGCGAGGAGAGTGTGGCGCTTAGAAGCGCTGTGTGCATTTTGCAGGACGGGGCAGGGAGGGAGGAGACTTTGCATGCTTCCCCCCACCCCCAGGCCCTGATTGACCTGGGGTCGGGGGAGCGGGGAGAGAAGCGCACACAGTTTCCTCCCACTGTCAGGAGTGCAGGTGCCTAGAACTGCAGTTCTCTCTGAAGGAGGCAGGGGCAAAGACTTCATGCACTCCCCCACCTACAGACTAATCAGGCTCTCTGGGTGGGGAAGCATGGAAGTATCCTGGCCCCACCCCTTCCAGGGTGGCCCCCAGTCAAAAATTATTGCCCACTCCTTGTCTAGATGGTGCTTGGTCCTGCTGTGAGGGCTGGGGACTCGATGACCTCTTGAGGTTCCTTCCTGTTCTAATACTCTATGATTCTTTGCCCTACAACTGGGATGTGTGATTTTCAGCGTGTGCATACGTACATCACAGATATCAATAGCAGTGAAGCCATGGCAGCATGGGCTTCAGTGCAAGAGGTTTAAGCCCTCCTGGGACCTTGGGTACCTGCTCAGGCAAGCTAGCCTTCACTTGGAGTCCATGCTGCCATGGCTTCATTGTTGTCAGTATCTGCACTATTTAGATTCAAGCTGAAAACATGGCTATATCTATGTATGCTGCACTAACTCCTCCAATTACTTGGCCCAGATTTCAGCCCACAGCTGCCAGTGTAATGATTTCTCTACAGGATCTGCACTTGGCATTAATAAATGAATATACTTCCCAAGGCTCTACTTACATTATTACAGCTGATGGTGCTCCAACAAGGATGTACATTTAAAGGGGCTTTGTTAGTTTCAAGTAAAGCTAGTCAGGATTTTTCCAGGAAACTGAGTTGAATTGGAAAATTCTGAATCATTGAATTCAAAGCATTTTTCAGAAACATCTAAGGTTCAAGAAACTTTTATGGAATTTTCTGTTGAGAATTGGTTTTCTGGCTGGTTCCTGGGGAGCCTGCCATATGGACTGCCTGAGGTTGGGGATCCAGGCTTCCAAAGTCTGTGATTTGGGGCAGCCTGTATTGCACAGGGCTCTCAGGGTTTATTGTTCTGTGGCAGCCCTGCCAATCATACGGTTCAGTTTAGGTCAACTCTGGCTTCAAGCTTAAACATGTAGAGATGAATGGAACCAAATATTTGCCACATTTAAAGTACATAACTAAAAAAAAATCCGATTAAGAAAAAGAAAATCTCATTTCCTTGGGCATTAGAAAGGATAGAGAGATGCATTCTTAAAAGAGGATTAAAATGTACTTGATTTTTGAAAAGCAATAGTGTAAACATACTCCCTCAACTTAGCTTCTTATGTATGTATTCAGTCAGAACTGATGACAGAAAGATACAAAACAGTTTATACTGTGTTTTTATTAACTCCTGTTAGCTCTTCAAAGCTTACTGTGATAAGAGAGAGTGAGCTGGATTATGCTGTTGTTTGAAAGCACTTGGATTGCGTAGGTGTTTCTGCAGCTGGAGTTTGAAGAACAATGGGTTTGTGAGTATCTTGGCCTGCAAAATCTTTGTGATGTGAAGGAGGGAGCGAATCCAACTCAGCTCTGAAATTCCGGATTGCAAAGTTGGCATTTGGATGCCTCCGCATCTATTTACTTGTAAACTGAACACATTTGATACAGAGATCACTGAGAAACAGATTCTTCCACCTTTACTCTTCCAGAATAGTGCCTTACCCAGGAGGATTCAGGATATTCTCTTAACTATGGCCTTTGTCACATGTCATGAAAATTTCAGAAGGTTTGATTGGAATGGTCCTTCTTGTTCTAAAGTAAGGTTGAGGGGCAAAATTTGGGGATGCCCTGCCAGCGAACTGCCAAATTACATGTACACTATGACAGAGTGGACTAGACCCAAACCCCCTGCTGGATGCTTGTGGCTTTGCCACACCCACCCCAGGGGAAAGAGCAGAGAAGTCCTCCAGGCAAGCTAGAGTTGCTGCTTCCTCTAGAGCCAATCAGGGCCCAGCAAGCCAGTATAAAGAAGCTGCTGGGCCATGGCCTGTCAGTTCCTTTTTGGAGCTCAAGCTAGGCAGACCTAGATATGGACGGATTGACTGACTGACTGGGAAGGCAGCGGTACTTTGGACAGACCAAGCTAAAGCGCAGGTCTGGCGGCTGGACAGAGTTCTGTGGGGGCTTTGAAATAAAGCCCTGAGAGAGGGCAAGGATGGAGCATATTCTTGGAAGCGGCCCAGGAAACGAGTAGCAGTGGAACAGTATGGACTGACACTTAGTGGACAACTGCTATTTTACAGGGCCCCTGTCCCCAGACACAGAGAATTGGGTGGGTCTGGATCCCTTCAACCCCACAGTAGCTACTCAAGGGGACTGGAAAGAAGCCTGCTCCTAGACAACACCGAAGAAAGGGCATCAGGGATACCTTCTCGCAGAGCCAGTCACCTGAGCAGGAGCTTGTGGACACACATCCTTGTCCAGAAGGGGGCATTTGAGAGAGGGTGAATCTTGTACTTACACATAAGGGGAAAACCAAACAAAGGCATGGGAAAGAAAGTGTTTTCCACTTACTAAGTAGTTATTACTTTCAGTAGGGAGTAAATATGCTACAGTTAAGAAAACTTAGAAGTGGAGGTTCTGATGTCTGCATTTTTTAAAATGTTTTTTATTTTTTTCCTTAAGTAGCCATGTTGTATGGTATACAGCAACAACCAAAAAAGTGAGACACTCCACTGCATCTGCCGAAGGTAGAATTAGACAATTACCCTCTCTTCCTTAGGTCAAACTTAATCCTTTGATTAGGCTCTTACTGAACATGAGCCTATATTATGTTGTGCGTATGCAGACAAAGCTCCTGTTGACATCACTAGGAGTTGTAGTTGAATAAGAAATGAATAAGGCATGCTGAATAGGACCCTAAGGATAGAAGTCAATTAAAAATCTGCTGAGTTTCCACAGCTGGACACATTTCCTGCTGCACAAAATAAATAAATAAAATCTATGGCTGTTTTTTTTCTTTCTATATAATGTTTTCATTGTAATGGATACAGTTTCATTACATTGTGGCTTTGGAGATAACATTAAAGTTATGTGGTATCACTTAAACCTTCTTCATGGCGGTGATATATGACTGTATTTTTGGCTGCTGTCCATTGGCTTGACTTTTGGATCAATTTTTAATCATTATCCTTCTGTTTGTCCTCTTCACAAAAGCATTCCACACTAGATGTTGCCAGTATACAGTTTAGTCCATAATAAATCAGACCCTAGACTCTCCTTTACCCCAAAATGTATTTAGGAAGGCACACTGAAAATAAAAATCCTGGTTAAAAATTTCTTATTACTGATAAATTGAATTAGGTGGACTACAATAGTTTTTAAAAATCCCATTTACCTTTGAACATGTATAGTCTTGGATCCAGTTAAAACATCCACAGGTGCTTAACTTTACCCATAATGAGTAAACTATGAAGTTTCTTGTAGTGAGTAAAGATTTCAGAGAGATAGCCATGTTAGTCTGTTTCAGCAAAATCAGCAAGGAGTCCAGTGGCATAAGCTTTCATGAGTTGCAACTCACTTTGTCAGATGCATGAAGTGAAAGAGAAGGACATAGATAGTAGGGCTTCAGAGAGATGTTACATACTTGATGTCTGATGTGATTAGGCACTGTGATGGTATCACTGTGGTAGATGTCTGAACAGAATTAGCAACAGGGTTTGTTGCAGAGATTGGTTCCTGGGTTAGTTTTTCTGTTGCGGGGTGTGTGATTGGTGGTGAGTATGTGTTTCATGTTGGGGGGGGGGGGGAGCTGTCTGTAAGTGAGGACTGATCTGCCTCCCAAGGTCTATGAGAGTGAAGGATTATCATCTAGGGTAGGCTGTAGATCCTTGATACTTGCCATCAGCTATACACCCCACATCAACCAGGCCATCAAAGGCTCATTTTCCTGCACTACTACTAATGTGATATGTGCCAGCAATGCTCCTCTCCCATGTACATTGTACAAACTGGACTGTCTCTACACAACAGAATAAATGGATACAAATCAGACATCAAGAATGGTAATATACAAAAACCAGTGGGAGAACATTTTAATCTCCCTGGACACAAACACAGACTTGAAAGTTGCCATTCTTAAGAGAACAAATTGAGCTGGAATTCATATGCAAATCTGACACCATCAGAATGGGTCTGAATAGGGACTGGACTGGCTATCTCATTACAATAAGCAATTTTCCACTTCAGGTATTCTCACCTTCTTATCTGCATCCACCTGGATTGAATTAGCTTTTATGTAACACTCCCAGTTCTGTATACATACCATCTGTTTTTTTCATTCACTTCATGTATCTGATGAAGTGAGTTGCAACTCGTGAGAACGTATGCCATAAATAAAATTATTAGCCATTAAGGTGCCACTGGCCTCCTTATAGTGAGTAAAGTTAAGCCTAGTGCAAGTCTTTGCAGTATCAGGTCTCAATCGGTTGTATACTTTTATACACTGCTTTCATCTTATCTTTCACATTCTGTACATAGTTTTACATTCTCCTTTCCAAGAACAAATAGTATTTTTTTGGTTAATAACGCTATGGGGGATGTTTAAATTAAAAATTGCTCTTTTCACTGAGACTTAGTGTACATCTACACAGCACCCTAAACTCAAAATAAGATATGCAATTTGCATTATGCAAATTGTGTATCTTATCTTGAATCTATTTTGAAATAGCTTATTTTGAAATATGGAGCATCTTCACAATGCCATATTTCAAAATAATGCAGTTTCGAGCCATCCCTTATCCCTCGTGCAACGATGTTTACCGTTGTGGCAAAATAACACAAGTTCCAGTATTCTGAAATAGCCGTGCAGTGTAGATGTACCCTAGGGGTCTCAAACATTTTGGGTTTTGTAAACCTTCCTTTAGAAAAAAAAGAGGCAAACCTATATTTTAGTTTCAAACTATTTGACAGTGCCAATTTGAAGATGCAGTTCTATTCTTCATAGTTGAAATTCACTGCTGTGGGATAAAAGTAAACTTGAAATCTTATCTTTTTTGCCAGAAAGAAATAAGCTATTACCTCATCCACCTTGTCTCTTGATTATCTTGTGAGCATGGCTACAACATTGCATATTTTCACTCTTACAGTCATCTTAAACATTGGATTTTAACCTTTTAAACCTGTCATTTATAAATGGATCATAAACGACATCATGGGAATGATTGGTCAGCCTTATGTCTCTGTAGATAATCACTCTTTATTACAATGAGACTTCCATCTTGATGTTGAGCATTAAACTTCTAGTGTAGGAGCCAGATCTTCTAAATCTGAGCATTCTAATGGGATAATAGAAAGAGAGGGCTTTGGGTTACTAAAATGAACCCTTTCCTATGTGTCTGGCTGCTGGATCCTGCCAACGTACTCAAGGTCTAACTGATCACCATATTTGGAGTTGAGAAGGAATTTCACCCCGGTCAGATCAGCAGAGACTCTGGGGTTTTTTTTGCCTTTCTCTGGCCATTGGGTATGGGACACCTGCTGGTTGGAACTAGAGTAAATTATGGATTTTTTGCTACTTGAATTTTTTAATTGTAATCTGAGGGCTTCAGCCAGAGTTTATAGGTCTATTACAAGAGTGGATGGGTGAAGGTCCGGTCCCTTCTGGATTTAAAATCTATGAATGACACATATAAAAGGTGGAATAAGTGCATTTGCTAATCGGGGGGAAAAGGTTTGGAAAGGAAAACATTAAACAAATTAATGATACCTTTTGAGTAACAAAGAAATTATGCAGGCTCAGAAACTTGTAGGAAAATGTTAACATTTGTGCCTGTGTTTGCCTGTGGATGGATTATTTGTGTTATCCAAAACAGCTTTTGTATTTACAAGTGAATCAGTTTCAATTTCATATTGCAATTGCCAAGCCCTTGAACAGTTTAACTGAAATTATTTGCTGTCCCCTGGAGTTACTTCTGTTATTTTGGTGTAATATCATGCTGAGATTTATATGAAAATGAATTTTAATTTCTAATAAGGTAACCATATGTTTTGGAGGAGTTGTAATAAAGTGTCATAAATAATTATTGTTCCAAAGAAATTCAACCTTGCAGCCATCGTTTCTTATGCTTAACAGCACACGTTCAAAAATGATTACAGCCATTGCCATAGATTAAAAAACAAAACCAACCAAACAAAAACTCCATCAAAATTGCAATAAAGAACTGCTGTTGAAGTTGTTTTTTTCTCCCTCAGTTAAAAAAAAAAAATCCCTCATCCTATGCTTTAGAATTACATCTATCATCAGAAATGATAGGATGTCTATAAAGCTGTACCATTATTTCTGTATTTTATTATTTGCCAAGAAGCAGCTTATCATTTTTTGCATTGGATAAACTAATTTTGTTCATCCAATGCCCACTGAAGTACTTCAGTAGCTCTACGAGAATTAATTTTGATCACCCCTGCTATTATGAAAGGGAATATGGTCTAGAACAGTGGTTTTCAACCTTTCCAGACCACTGTACCCCTTTCAGGAGAATGATGCCTGAGCCCCATTGCCCTGGAATGAAGCATATACTTTAGCTTTGTGGTCCTGCTTGTCCCCTCTTAACCACAATCTTGCACTTTCAACCCCTCTAAACCTATTGTGTGACCCTCCCCTCCCCCCCGGTCTCAAATCCCTCAGGCTGAGACACTGGCCTAGAAGACTTGATGTACCCCCAGAATACCTATGTGTACTTCCAGGGCTCTGTGTGTCCCTGGTTGAGAATCACTGATCTAGAGCAAAGCTTCCCAATCTCTAAAAGCTAATTGACCATCTAAAGGATTCAGATCATTTGTGCACTGTAAGGTCTGCAGTGGCATAGTTATTATACCATAACTATGTTGGCATAACCCAGTACGGTAGACGCAGACTATAGCAATGGAGATGATTTTTCTGGCAGGAAAGCCACCTCCTTGAGTGACAACAGCTAAATTAATGGAAGCATTCTTCCATTGACCCAGATGTGCCTACACCAGGGATTATGTAGGCCTAGCTGTGTTGCTCAGGGGTGTGGAATTTTTACACACCTGAGTGCTTATATGTTGATCTATGTGTTAAATATAGACCAGTCCTAAGAAAAGACCCTTCCCCTTAAATGTCTAACTCAAGCTCTTTGTGTTTATGCAGCACTTAAGCGTAGTGGTCTCAGAATTCTGACTGGGACCTTTGGCCACTACCATAGTTATCAACATTATATAACTTTGAGCAAGCAATTTTCAAATTATAATAGCACCAAAATAATTATAAAGGATTGAAAAGTGCATTTTACTTCTAAAGGAGGGTTAAAGAGGTTATAAAGCAGAAAAGGAGATTAAATTATTGGATAAACTTTTCTCTCTCTACTGTAAGTAAACAAATAGCCTGTTGAACAGTTTACTTAGATTTCTTAAACAAGAGGACACTCATCCAAAGCTCAATCCATACAGCGTTATAAAATCTACCCATAATTAAATAATATCTAAACAAGAAATTAATCCTGGTGCATTACTGTCACGCTGCAGCCATAATGCTACAGATTTATGTGTGTCCAGATTTATCCAGGTTACTTCTAAACTCCTGTATTTTTGGTGGTCTGTTGTAGGAAAGCACGGTAGGCAGGTTTCAATGAGATTGGACCTTCCTCTTTGCCGACTAGAGACATAATATTTTTCAGAAACGGATTGCACAAAGGAACCTGTAATGTGTATATATTCACTTTTCCTCTTAATCTCAGATGACTCTGTGGATTATTTATTGGGTACTTGGGTTCATTTTATGATTGTGTGAGAGAAAAACAGTCTGAGTTCTCCTGAAGAGAATTGCACAGGCTGATTCACCAGGGAAATGATCAGTTTAGAACAGGGCTGTGCAACATGAGGCCCGGGGGGCCAAATCTGGCCTTCCTAACACTTTGATCTGGCCCACGGACTGCATCTGGCTGCTTTCTATTTATATCTTGCTGACCGTGCCACCGAATTTCCAGGCGGTGGCCCAGGCCGCAGGATCCTATTTAAATGACTCATGATCATGGCGCTACCCTGGCAGAGGCTTGAGCTGTGAGCCCTTTAAATAGCTGCAGCAACCCTGGGTGGCTGCTGGGCAGTGCAGTAGCAACAGGGCCGGGAGCTGCGAGCCCTTTGCTGTGTTTTTAATTCAAAGCCTCTGGCCCCAGACCATCTGGGGGAAGGCTAGTCCACCCTTTTCAGAGGGTGGAGCTGGCCATGACAATTTACCAAAATTCATTAAATGGCTCCTCTGTGAAAATTATTGCCCACCCCTGATTTAGAATGTCCTTTGGTGGCTTTGTTCTGATGCATCTCCCTTTCCCATTACACCTTACTTGTGTTAAACCTCCTATTTTATCACCTCTGTGGTAACCTTGGGAGACTGCTATAATCAAGATCCTCTTTCACACTCCTAGCTGCTTTTTTAATCTGGCTCATTTTGTGTTGCCCTTTAACCTACTTTCTGTGCAATTAGTCCTATTATTACAAAAAAGCAATCTTCTTTCTCGAGGCTTATCAGTTTTTGGACAAAAATACAGCAAGATCATGAATAGTTTGAGAGTAGCAGCCCCTAATTTAAAAGATTAGGCTGGTCAATCATGCTGACCAGTGGGAGGAAAGTTGCAGTTTTATGTTTTTCTGAAAACACTGGGTACGTACTTGGCCTCGCTAAGGCTACTGCCCATGGTACCATGGAGAGGATAACCATATTTTCCCATGCCAAGTATGGGACACCAAGGTGGGGGAAACTGCTGGCGCTTGGGGCTTCAGCCCTGCAGCGGCGGTGGGGGGGGGCACTCAGGGCTTCAACCCTGCAGCTGAGGGAGAAGGGGAGCCGCTGGAGCTTGGGGCCCCAGACCTGCGGGGCGGAGGGCCAGGATCTGACAGCACTTGGGGCTCCAGCTCCAGCATGGTTGTGGGGAGGAGCCACTGGCACTGGGGCTTCAACAGATGAAGCTCCAAGTGCCAGCGGCTCCCTGCCCACCCTGTCCCACTGCAGGAATGAAGTTCAGCCCTGCAGCATGCAGGGTGGGGAGAGGAGAGGAGAGGAGCTGCTGTGCTGGGGCTTCAGCAGCTGAAGCCCTCAGTGCTGGCGGCTCCTCCCCACCCCCTGCTACAGGAGAAATATGGGACAATGTGCCCGTTATTTTTTTTTAAAGTCAGGATGCCAGGAACAGGCCTTAAATATGGGACTGTCCTAGTAGAAAACGGGACCGATGGTCACCCTAACAATGGCTATGCTGCTGTTTGTGTGTGCTGGGTTCTTGAGTATGCATAGGTGAGTGTGTGGAATCCGATCCTAGTGTGTAGTGTTGATGTGGAGGCAAACACCCATACTGCTATTTGCCAAACAATATTAGGAAACCCCTGGTCTCTTATGCTAGTCCCACAGATCAGTTTAGGAGACAAGTGTGTTTAAAATTGTTTTGGACAAGGGGCCAATTAAGTGTTGGTGAAATTCACCTTTGTATGTAGGGATATAAGGCTTATACACCACTACTGTAAACTCTCAGCATACACAAGAAGGGAACTAAACTCGTATCTGTTGCATTGACCCTTGGCATGGAAATACGTGCCATGTGAGTGTTTCTGGGAGGAAGATCTACAGAAAAATCTAAGCAGAAAATCTAAGCAGTCTCAGTGGTGTACAAAGAATGTACTTTTTGAGAACCATAGTTTTAAAACAATGCTGAAGATACGGAATGTCAGTCAGGACAAGATCAAGTTGTTTCATCTGTCCCATTCTTTCATTAGGGTATCAGAATTTTAGCTGCGAGTCCACCAGCAGTTATGTAAAGGACATCATTACTCCAGCGAGCATTGCTAATTATATTTCACTGTTTGAAAGGTCATTTCTTGTAAATGCTTGCATGTTGTGGCTATTTTATGCTATGTATCTTCTTGTCAATTTAGACACATGCAAAATCAAGTGTAGTTCATGGACCCAGTCATTTTTCTAGATGGTGCGAGAATTCTAAAA
The DNA here is from genome assembly GCA_032595735.1 of Pelochelys cantorii. NCBI lineage: Eukaryota > Metazoa > Chordata > Testudines > Trionychidae > Pelochelys > Pelochelys cantorii. The sequence goes on along the minus strand of CM064329.1, from coordinate 44,752,143 downwards.
TTATCTGTACTGTGATTGCACTATGTGCTTTTTATTCTGAGTGAAATTAAATATTTGATATTTTTAGAAGACTATACATGAACTGAACATTTTAATTTGTATCTTGATATTTTTAATATTGATTTTGTTTTTGAAAACCAGTATTAAATCAAAACATCACACAATTTTTGTTATATACTTTTAAATGCCAACTTCAAACAATAATTTCAGTATATAAATAATGAAAACATTCTTTTTTGTTGCTTCTTGAATTTTTAAAAAATCAAATTGAAGAATTCACCTAAATTGGACTGTGTTTATGAAACATTTTGATACTGCTGAGATTGTATTTTTAGGGGGGAAAATTGTTGAAAATATTTTCCTGCTCTTCATGAGTCTCTTTCTGGCTTGAGGGATAAGTGCTGCGCTGAAAAAAATTGAGGAAAATCACTTTTTTTGCATCACGTTGCTGTACTAAAAAACTGGGCTGTAATTTACCATTGATTCTTTTTAAACTGAACAAGCATGGCCATATTTTACAGACCCATTGTAATACCACTTTTGAATATTCTTTCCTTCCTATAAGACATACTTTTATTATTGACTGACTAATATTTTATGTACTTTGGATCTTATTGAAATTCATCCTATTTTAGAATTTGCTTTCTTTGTAAATCAGACATTAAATAACTTGATATAACATGCAGTGTTCCCTGTAAGCTGGATGCTTGTGTAGGTGCTCAGGAGAAATTCAAATGCTGCGCAGCTGATGAGTAGAGTCCCCATGCCTAGAGTTTTTTGTTCCTACTGCTGGTGCACATTCACACATGTCTCAAGGCACATACAAATTTTATTCTGCACACAAATGGAAAATTCCACACATGTATGGAAAAGATTGGGGGGAACACTGATGACATACCATATTGTGCATTATCATAGAATCATAGAGCTGGAAGAGACCTTAGAAGGCCATCAAGTCCAGCCCCCTGTCCAGAACTATAATTACTGACATACCATAAAATAGCATAAACATTAAATATAAACAATAATAAAGCAAATTTCAAAACAAAATTTAGTTTTTTGAAGTGACTTTTTTCCAAATGAAGTTATTGGAAACTTTTTTATCCTTTGGAAATGTTTGTTCATAGGAGATTTTGTGAAAAATGCAATTTTTGTTTGATATGGCCTTGTGCTACAGAAAACGGTCTTGATGAAAGTTTTCTAATCCGCTCTAGTCAATTCTTTTGAATGTGTACTACATGGATATTCGTAATCCCATCTGGGATTTTGGTTTTGGTCCTTGTGTTTACTAACGATTCATTTTAAATCCAGCTCCTTCATGATAAAGGCAGTTTGGCTTTTCTGCATTTACCAATTTTTTCAGCTATGAGGTTAAACACTTTTCAATATTTCATTAAATCACAGTGTTAGCTACTTATAACATGGATTGTAACAGGATTAAAAAAAGGACTCAGTACATTCATGGAGCATAGATCCATCAATGGTTGTTAGCCAGGATAGGCTAGCCTCTGTTTGTCAGAGGCTGGGAATGGGTAAGGGGGTGGATCACTTGATGATTACCTGTTCTGTACATTCCCTCTGGGGCATCTGGTATTGGCCACTGTCAAAAGTAGGATACTGGGTGCCGATGGACCTTTGGTCTGACCCAGTATGGACAATCTTGCATTCTTATGTACCTTCAGTTGAATCATCACAATTGAGGTTTTTTTTGTTTGCAGAACAATATTTAATTATGTTAGATGTTTCGTAGATACTGTGCTGAAATTACACAAAAAAGGATTTCTGTTGATGCCACCTTTGTATATGTTTTTGATTCATTTACATTGTGTGGAGTGTTTTGCAGTAGAGTAAAACTATTAAGCTTGAATTCACATCTTCCTGGAATTGTAGAAATCATTGTATTAATCGTTTGACTATTCATATAAATAAAGTACATGTTCTATCAGTAGCTAAGGAAAAAATAAAGATTTACATACCAGAAAGTAAAAAAAGGTTTACATATTGTGACAAAGCTCCTAATTTCACACAGTGGATCCTGTGCTTCTGCGTAGTGGTAAGCTCAGTTATCTAATTGCTCACTCTGGTGGTTCTCAAACTTTCTGGCCCGTGGACCACCTGGCTCAATGCAAATCTTTCGTTGGACCACCAGTTGCTAATGGAAACTCACCATTAATTACATAATTATGCCCGAGCCATTTTGCTAATGCTGCAGCTAAGGAGAATGGTTTAATTTAAATTAAGCAGATTAAGCATTTTAATTTTCTTCTGTTAGTTTATCAAACTTCATTTTAACTAAAGTAAAATATTAATTTATGTCCAACACAAAAGGTTTCAATGTTTTCTTTCTTTATCATTCAGGAGATTCAGGGGGTAGCCGAGTTAGTTTGTTACAGAAAAAAAACAGCAAGTAAATGGTCTGGGGGTGGTTACAGAACATCTTTCTTCCCTGCCCCCTCCCCCCCCTTTTCCTTTCTCCTATTTATTTCGAGTTTCCTTATCCTCTAGTCATAACTCCGGTCATCTGAAGAAGTGGGCTGTGCCCACAAAAGCTCATGATACCACCTGAATGTTTTGTTAGTCTATAAAGTGCTACCAGACCATTTGCTTGCTGTTTTTTTTTTTTTCTTTCTTTATGGCAGGGATGGAGAACCTTTTTTGGGTCTGGAACTACTGACCCATAGAAAAATCAGTTGGGACCATACAAGTGAGAAGCAAAAAGACTCCTCCAAAACTCCCCAACCCTCACTGATGTGGCCCCCAACTGAGACATCTCACTTCTCTGGCACTCCAGCCCCACGGGGAAGGGGGACGGACAGGGAGGATTGAGGTTCAGGGCTTCCCATTGGCCAAATTTACTTTTCTGGGGTTCCAGAGTTAGTGGATTTTATGGACCCTCTTAGGCTCTGGGGCGGGGACAAAAATGAGGAGGAGTGTCCTGGCTCTGCACAGGGTTCCTGTGCCACCTGGTGGTGGTGGGCGGGGAGCTGGGGCGGCTCTCGGGAGCACCAGGGGTGGCCTCGAGTGGGGAGCCACATCTGGCGGGAAAGGTCAGGTCTGTCTTCACCTCCTCCCTTCCTCCACCCCCATGTGCCCTCCCAGCCAGAACCCAGAGCTGGTGCCCCAAGCCTCATGACTGCACAGGCACCCTGCTGCGTGTGGGAGAAGTGGGAGCGCTGAGCTCAAGCTGCGGCCATAGACCATGACTAGTGGTCCATGGACCTCACTTTGAGAACCACTGGTCTAGCCCCTTTACTTTTGGGGCAAACCGTAGTCTGATTTAGCCACTCTCATCATTGTCATAGCAAGGGAAGAATGGAAGGGAAAAAACTCTTAGTCTCTAGTGGCCTCTACAGACATGGAGGCAACAGACTAGATTTCTTAATTCAGTCTCTCCACCTCTAGCATGGGTTTGCTTCCCTTGGCCTTCTTGGGCTTTCCCTGTCCCTTACTTCTATGCTTTCAGGGTTCCCTCCTAGTATCTGACAGCATAACTACAGTCCTTGCTCTCCAGCAGCAAATCCGCCTGTCTATGGGGAGGCTTTTAGCCAGTTCCAGATGGTCCTTGATTGGCTCCATCTGGTCCCAAGCAGACCTAACTGTCTCAACTGGTCATGTACTAAGATCTGTCTCTACCTTATTTTCCTATCTGCAAAATGGGGACATTAAAAATATCCTTTGTTTCTATACTGGGTGTTGTGAAACTAAAACTATTTGTGCTAGGTGATGGCCACCACAAAGAAGCCTAAAAATAAATCAGCTGAATGTACAGAAAAGTAAAGCAGCAAACATAGTGAGATGTGAAGTTTCCCCCCATCTACTAATTGAAATTCGTTGTTAGTGACACAAAGGCAAGGGACTTACATTTGTACATATAGAAGGGTAGCCGTGTTAGTCTGTAACTTAAAAAATGAGTAGTCCCGTGGACTAACTTAGAGACTAATTATGGTGCCACGGGACTATTTGTTATATATAGATGACTGCATATGTATGTTTGAATTTTATATGGATAGTCCCTTTTTAAATGAAAAAAAATCAAGTTCTGTTTCTTGTTGGAGGGATCTAGCAAAAAGCTCTGTATAGGCTAAATCTTGGTCTAGAGCCAGATTTTTAATGGTAAAGAGGAGCCTAAGGATGCCAAGAGATGGAAGACAGTGACCAACTCCCAAGTATCTATTGGCATCCTTAGGATCCAGAAACAAGAGTAGCCTATATAGAGTCATTAAGAGGCACTTGTGAAAATCCCACTTGCTGCCTCTCTGAATCTTTAGGCTCACTATATAACTTTAAAAATGGAGTGCCATGCAATGTATCAACCGTGAGTAAGGAAGAAAGACTCACAATGAGAATCAAGGTTTGCATAGCTGTAATTAGCAGAAGCATGACAATTGAAAACATATTTTTAGCAGTGAAGGATATTATTTCCATGGTTAATCCACCAAAGAAAGTAGTGGTTTCTCTTCAGATCACGACTGGGTTACTTTGTGGAAGAAATATTTTAGTCTACCAATAATACAGGCATAACCAGGGGAAATTAATGGCCTGTAATATACAGGAGGTCAGACTAGATGATCTAATAGGTCCCTCTGGCTTTAAACTCTGTGAATCTATGAGTAAGCATGTTATCTAGGAAGATAACACATTTATCTGTTACCTTTTTTATAGAGTCAGCAAGTCCACTGAAAACATTAATAAAAATATGTCCACCCTACAATTATACCCTACAGTAGCTCCAGTTAGTTGCAATGCTCCCTTTCTATCTAAAGTATTGTTTTCAGGGTAGCATTGTGTTATGCTAGCTTTTCACTTAATTATTTTTTCTAACCTCTTTTTGACTCCTTTAACATCTTATTTCTTAATTTTCCCTTTTATTTCTGAGATTCGTTTTCTTTCTCACCATTTATTAACTTTGGTTCATAATTATAATCTTGATATTATGGTCAAATTCAGAATTGTTTAATTATATCTTTCTGACCTAATATTACTGTTGGATATAGTACTATTTCTGCTTCCATGCCTCAACTTTTCTGCAGTAATTGCTGTGCATTTTACAGCTGCAACTTGTAACCATAAATGTAGTTTCATTTCAGTGGAGGTAAGTGAATATATCTTTGTATTTAGTTTTTAAAAAGTGCTGGGAGATTGTTTGAATTAAATCAGCTGTATTAAATGAAAGCCAGGGTTATGTGTTCTTATTGCTATTGCTAGTTCTTCTCATTGAACTGATATTTTTTTCGTTTCTTGCTTTAATACACCACAATGCTTTTATTCCCCCCAAATTAGATTTTGTTTCGCCTAATTTTTCTTCTCATCTTCATATTGATTGTTTTTGTTGAATGTCATTTCTTCATTGCAAATTTTAAAACAGAGATTGTAACTGGCTGCATTGGTTGTATTTCTTGCTGAAATAGTGACATAAAATGCATGCAGTTGCATCTTCAGATACAAATGTGAGCTGTCATCTCAAAAATGTGTTCTATTCGGATCTTTGTAGGTTCTTATACCAAACTCATCACTTCGGTATTTGAGTGCTTTCTAGTACTGTATTAAGCAATGGGGCCAACAGCTGCACCAAGTTTTGTTCTTTCATCTTTTCTCTGAGGGAAAAGATTTTGTTTTGTTTTGGAAGAGTTTTACGTTTTTGAATTTTTAAAAGATTTTTAAAATGTCGCCATGTATTCATTGGAGAAGGCAAAGTCAAAGAAATGTGCCTTGCTCTTGGATTGGAATGTGATGAGGTTTGGGACAGTTCTGTAGTTTGAGAATGAACTCCATGATCTCAGGCCACCTCCTCAGAAAACTGTCTCCTGTACAAATGAGCTTTGCCTTCATTGTAGAGAGTTCTGTTGTGTCAGTTGAGTACAATTACCAAACCAGACATCCTCTCAGATCTTTAGCTGGACTTTTTAATATCTTGGGCCCAGACTATGGAGCTCCTTAAAGAAAAGGACTGAGACCCTAAAATTAATTTGAAGTTGTATGTGAATCTAGTTTAGGGAGTGGAGGTAGGGTTGCCAGATGGTTTAACCAAAAATACTGAACACTTCCCCTCCCCCCCCAAAAAAAACCCACCGGGGAAAAAATTCTGTTGAGGGGGGGAAAAAAAGTGGGAGACCAAAGTTGTTGCGTGGGGGGGGAAAAAAAAAAGTTAAGCAATAAAAATAAAGAAATCAGTATGGCCTCTTTAAGAAGATGCTTTTTTTTTTTGCCAGCAGCCATTTTTTTTTTCTGTTCCAGCCACAAGACAAGCCCCTGCGGAACCAGGTAAGCCAGGGGTGGAGGAGAGCCGGAGGCTGGGCCCGGTTGCCGAGTGTGTCGTAGGGTTGCCAGGTGTCCGGTATTTTCGCCTCCTGGCAGGGAAAAAAAATCAGAAAATACTGGACATTTTAGGTGTCTGGTATTTTCTGAATTTTTTTACCGGAAAGGAGTAAAAAATACCGGACTGTCCAAGTCAATACCGGACACCTGGCAACCCTAAGTGGAGGACAAGTTTGATGTGGTTATGGTAATCTGAATTGGTAAGGAGATAAACTGCAGCATTTGGTAGTAGTTGGAGTTGTGTAGGTGCTGCAGGCTTAATTCCCAGGTATGTTACATTGCCATTTTTCAACCAAGAGTGTATGCTTATGCCACACCTCGCTGCAGAAATTTAGACTTTATCAGTGGACACTGAGACACATAGGGACTTATGTGCCTAGAGGGCAAGCAGCTACTGAGCAGGGGGTTTGTGAATGCCAGTGTTACTTATGTTGGATTTATGTTGCCAGTTATGTATCTAAGGGAGTGACCTTCCATTGAAGTCAGTGGAAGCTAAGTGTGTCTAGTGCATTTGGATTGGTCTGTGAGGACCTGATCTAAACCTCATTGAAGGCCATGGGATCCTTTCTATTGGCTTCAGTAGACTTTGGATCAGGCCTTAAGAGCATAATCCTGAGAAGTTAAAAGCAAGTCAAATAAGAGGTGTGCTCATATAATTATCGTGGGGGTTGGGCATTGAATACTAATACTCAAACCCTGTAACAGGCTCATTTAGCCTAGAAAGTGCAACTTCCACATGATTTGTGTAATTAGTGGACACAAATTGCTATTTCCTTCATTTGCTGGTTTGGCAGCATTGCAGAAACTTACCTTTGAGGTCTCCTTAGCAGGAAAATCCTGCTGCATGGGATCTGCATTACTTTACTTACCTTTATTTTTGGAGCAGACGGAATACTGTACAGTGCTTGGTTCTGCTCCGCCTTAAACTATGGTGAACCTTGAATATTACATTGATATATAGGTCTGATTCTCCATTGCCCCTGTTCTATGTGTGGTCATTAACACCTGGGCAAAGTGCCTGCAAACTATTACTATTCTCATATGGCATTTTCACATGTTCTTTGTATAGATGTATGTGAATAAATAAAGTGGCAGGTAGTGGAGAATCATGCCCAGTGTAAAAGTTGTGAAAGGACAGAACTGGGCCCATAGAGTTTACACTGGCTTCTAACCCTACTTTATCCAGGATTGACTTTAGGATTGACGGAGTAGGAAGGCACTGGCCTTAGTTATGCAAAGTTGCTGTGTTTTCAGCAGAATGCATGCTGCTTTATTAAGGAACTTGTGCTGGTGATAGACACTGTGCTCCATTTGGTTTGGGGGCTGATGACATATGAACCTTTGAAGGTCATGCTTTCTACTCTGCTATGCAGCTAGCTTTAACCCGTTACCCTTAGGTGACTTTGGCTTTTCAGTCTTGCTAGCTGAATCAATGCTATTGTGAAAAGGTCAGCAATGTTTTGAAATGTCTTCAGTTTGTAGTGGAATGCAAGACACAGTTTCCAGTCTTTCTTTCCCATAGGAATCAGTACACTACCACTATTGTATGTGGTTTTCCTCTAATCATTTTTTTGCACAGGCATAAATACAAAAATGTGAGTAAAACTTGAACACATCTCCATTTTTAGTAGGCCTTTTCTTGCTTGGCTACCAAATGGGCACATTCCCCTAGCATAACTTTTAGTAATTAGCCCCTTGTTGTCTTTTGTGCTTTCCAGCAATGATGTGCTATAAAAAAGTCACTGAACATAGGTTTGTGTGAAGAAAATATATGGCTTTTGTCTGCACAGGGAGCAGTGCACTCTGTGTGGGTTGGCTGGAGTGTTTTGCTCATGTATTGCAACAACAGTGATAAATCAGTAGTTTACCTTGGTATCTCTCTCTCTCTCAAGGGTAAAAGGTTCTATCACTTAGTTGGTTTTTAGTATTAGTATTATTGGATATTCCTTAATGGACAGCAGGCAGTGAATGTTAAAGTAGAATAAACTCTCCTCTCACAGTAAGCATTTGGGTACAAATGAATGTCAGTGAGATTTTTCACTATGAACAAAAAATATAGTACTCAGTTGTGTTTGTTTTGCAGTTCACAGCTATTTTAATTGCTTTCCCCATCACTATATTCTAACTTTTAATTTAATTGTAAAATAACTTATCTGCGTGGGACTCTTTTTATCTACTATATACTTGAGAAAGTCTGTCTGTGTTTGTTCAAGAACTCCTCCTAAAGGGTAAGAGCTAGGACCACCAAATTTGGTATGAGCTTCTTATTATTATAATTTAAAGCAGGACTGAGCAAAATATGGTCCATGGACAAGATCTGGCCTGCCAAGCCACTGTATCCGGCTTGTGGAAGCCTCAGCTGACTCCCTGCCTGCTCGGCACTCAGTAAAGCCTGCTACATCTTTGAATGCTGAAAGCCTGAGGAGAGGTAGGAGAGGCTTCTCACACTGCCCCCACCCCCAGTAGCTCCCGTTGGCCTGTTTCCGTCCAATAGCAGCTGCTTCCGTCATCCTTTGGGTTCAAAGTGTTCTATTCAGATCAGTAAACATGGGCCTGCTGTTGATCTGAGCATGTATGGGGTGTGGAGGGCAAGGATTCTGGCTAAGGAACCTGCTTGGCTACTGGCTGGGAGCTGCCCAGGTAAGGTCTCGCAGCCAGAGCCTGCCTCTGGCACCCCAGCTTCTCCCTCCCCCAACCCTTTACCCCTCCTGCACTCCTGCCATAGATCACAACTTCCTCACAGACCCTGTACTCCCTCCTTCTACACCCCTCCCCGGGCCAGAATCCTCTCCTGCATCCATACCCATTCCCAGACCCTACACCCCAGTCCTCTGTCCGGTGTCACAATCCAAACCTCTGTACCTCTTCCTGCACTCCAGTCCCCTACTCCAGGTTACAATCCCCTCCTTCATCCAAACCCTCTCCCAGATCCCACACCCCAATCTCTTACCACAAGCTCCCTTCTGCACCCAACCTCCATCACATTTCCCACACCTCCATTAATGAATGGTAGAGTGTGGCTTTGACTACTTTGCAAATTCTTGGAGTGGCGCACCCCCCTCAAAAATATTGTCCACCCCTGACTTAAAGCAAGGTCAGGATTTGGTTGTGCCAGGAAAAAGGGATGTGCTTGGAATGGGATTGCTTCTTATAAAGTCACAGGAAAGAGACAGAATCACCAGGCAGGTGAAAGGGGCTGGCTGGGGGCGTGCCTCCTCCATCTGCGACTGCCCTACCCCGAGCCTCCCACCCCCCATTTGCCCTTTGAGGAAGCCTGAAGCTCCTCTGCAAATTTGTATGGGAATATTGCTGGCTGTTCCCCTTCCTCAAGGAGCAAGGGGAAAGTGCACAGTTTGCTGCATTCCTCACTCTGGCTGAGGAATACAGGGGCAGGTGAACCTGGACCAGCCCTAGCTGGAGGACATGCACCCCTTCGACAGCTGTACCCACTGGAGCTGCAGTGGCCACTTCTCACCTGGCCCTCTCTTCCTGGGGCAGCCTGCATACTCAACCCCTCATCCCGAGCCCCACCTCAGAGCACTGATTGAAATGAAGAAAAACACAAATTTAAGTGAAGAACCTATGCAACACTGGGCAAATCATCTAGTATAAGTTGGACCTCTTTGGTCCACCACCAGTCCTGAATGAGGGAATTTGCCAGACCAGGGGAGGTCCCCTGTCACCAGCCTTTCACTTTGGGATACCAATCTGTAGTTTGAGAATCCCTGCAGTAGAACTTGCTTCTATTTAAATTATTTAAACCTTTCATTAGTTTAAAGAGACTATCTATCAAGGGTTTGTAGAATCCCCAAAATGCTGAAGTTAATACTGGGAACCAAACTCCTACGTTATGTCATTGTTCTCAATAGTCCACATTTTCTAACAGTAAGAAAATTTGCTTGCTAGATTTCTTCTTCAGGAGTTTGGTTTGATTGTATTGATCCATGTAATTTTCTCTCTTCAAAAGCATTTATGAATTCAGGTATCATTTTGGTAATATAGATAATCTGAAAGCATTTTGCTGTGTTGGGGGAAAAAGAAAAATATCCAATAACATAATGTGAGAGCTGGCTCAGCAATAAATATAAAACTAGCAGTAGGAGATATTTTGGCCGTAGACAGACAGGCTATCATCTGTTAAACCATTTGGAGCTACAGGGGACAACTCTGCTAATGCTGTTAAAACCGCAGTGTCAGATGATAGTGCTTGATATTCCTGATTAGGAGTACATTTAAACATTAGGGGATTTTGTTTTACTGTATGTCAGTTGTTTCATCACAGACTGATTTTTTTTTGAGTGGTGGGGTGGAGTAGAGTACAATTTTGCTGCATAGGAAAAGAGTTAGTACTTGAAAAGTTGAGAACAACATATTGCCCTTGCAGTTGTTTAACCACCGTCCAGTCAGTGTGAGAAAAATCATTTGAAAATTCTTCTGTGTCAGGACTAAACAGATACGTCATTGAGTCAGTTAATTGCAGGAGTACTCTGAAATCATGATGTGCACATACACAGGCCCCATATATTATATGCATAATATACTCAATATATTATAATATATAATTCAGATTTTGATCTTGAATAATGTTTATTTTGTGCCATAAATATTTTTAATTAGGCGTCTCTGAGATGCCACTGTAGCTCAGCAGTGTGTTTACTACTAGAGTGTGAGTACATGCAGGATAGCATGGAGAGAGAAGCTGAACTCTGCAGTAGGCAGAATGGTTTACGCATAGGCTGTACTGTGACTTCCAATACAATGGTTGCAATATGGATACATTCCTCAAGTGTCAAACATATGTCGCTAGCGTTTGCTCAAATCGCTCTTATTTTAATCTGGAATAACTCAATTTATACAGAATTACATGGATGTAATTGAGAATAAAATCTGACCCAGGATCTTTGTTTTGGGGAGATCACACAGTGTTGGTTATTGGTGTAAACTTCAGCAGAGCGTAGGAAACACTTGAATATGTTGGCTCAACCTTATTTGCTGGTGGGGAAGGGGCCAGAACTGAGGAGATGGCCCTGCTCCACACCCTATTTGGGGTTTCTAGTATCACAAGTGGCATCAGAGGGAGTCTGTCTGATGCCAGTGCAGGGACATCCTGAAATAGGGAAGGCTGCTTGTGCTCTATACCCTCTTTGCACTCTTGTGCAGGTCCATAATCTGCTCTGTATTATGCATATTGCTAGCCGGGTTTACCTATGGGATTAACATGCAATAATAGTGGACTGGTATTATAGCCTGAGCATAAAGAGATGTAGGACATGAAACTAATCAAAAGACTTTTGCCCTGTGGGATTTAGTACTTCCAAAGCATAGGAGAACCATAGTACAAAGTTTTCAATATGTGGTGAAATAGGGATTATATATACTATTATTGCAGCTGTATAAAAATGAGCTAAACGTGTATAAAGAGTTTGGATTAATTTTAGTTTAAATATGCAATGCTGTTTTCATGTTCTTCTGCTCTCGGATTCTAGCCCTTTTAATATAAACATCCTGGTTAGTTTGAATGGCAATCTGTGAACAGAGAGATAGATGCATGCATGAGTTAAAAACTTGAATATGTAAAATATGGAGAATTATGTACCACACCATTGTATAATTGCATAGTCTCTCTTTTAAAAACTTCAGCCTATTTGAATTTACCCTTTGACGTATGTTTCCCCACAGAAAATAAAATTCTGCTTTTGTTTACCTACGCTGAGTGCAGTTCTGTGGGTTTCATTTAACTAATGGCAGTGATTAGTCACTACACTGTATTTTAATTAAGTTATCTTTCAGGAGGGATAGGGAAAAGAGTTTTGCAGGACATGTGTGTGAAATAAGAAAATACCAGAAGGTGGTAGGTGTTAAAGAAAAGCTGCTCATCTTGATCACAAGAGAATGATCAGTTGCTTGTTTATAGAACATGAATGCATACTGCAGTGACATGTGTGCTCCTGCATATTTATACATTAGTATATGTTAGCTGCATCTATATCTTCAGGCTGTTGTCTTGCCTGTTGTAATTTTGTTTCAGTAATTAAAACATCAGAGAAACAAGGAAAAATAAAACCCCGGCACAATTTAGTCTAATAGAATGTATGGTGTGTGATTTGTGAGAGAGAAAAGTAATTAATCCACACAGAAGAAATATACAATAGAATCTGACATCTTTTTTTTTTTATAGTATCCCCAAGGTTTCAAACACAATTTTGTGTGACCTTTAGTTAAAGTCCAGCCTCTGGCAGGCAATCTTCACTTGCTGTTCCCCCAGATGGTTTAGGAGAGAGGGTGAAAGGCAGAACTATTTACCCCTGTAAAACACCATAGCTGTAATCATCCCAAAGCTATTTTTTTTTTAAATTGGTGTAGCTTGTGGTTTTTGGTTTCCAACTGATGCAGAGAAAGGTCATAAAATGCAGCCGCGCCCCTGAGAAAATAAAATAAAAAGGCTTCTTATGTTTATAGAATACATGGGATGTGCTTAGCCAGTCAGAGAGCTGCAGTATCAATGATCATATGACTGATGAGATAGTCATAATCAAGGAACTCAGCTAGAAATTGTAAAGGAAAAAAAGTATTACCATAAGTTACAGGAAAAAATGAAGTGAAATTACATTAAAACTGACATTTGATAAATTGCTCCAGTTTCATGGGTTCTTTACGTAACTTTAAACTCAGTCCATATGATGGAGAGGTACAAGAAAAAACCTGTAAGAATGCCTACATTAAAAAACAAACCCACTCAGCCAGGTTTACATGCATCTGAACCCAAAGAAACGATCTGTTAATGTTTAACTAGGGTGATCATCTGTCCTGTTTTTAATGGGACAGTCCCATATTTAAGCCCTCTTACAGGTGTCCCAACTTGTTTTTAAAAACGGGCAAATTATCCTGTACATTCAGCTCCAGTGCCCCCCTGCTGGTCAGTTGCTGTCAGTGCAGCCACAGTAAACTGCTGTTTACGGCTGGCAGATGGTGGCCAGCAGATGACACTTTTAGACGGCGCAGAGGCTGGTAGGAAGAAAGGCAGCCTGTGTGTAATAGAAGGGTAGGGATAATGGGGCTGAGTGAGGGGTGTATGCCATCCCTCCTCCTGGGCTCCCTAAAGCAGGGTTTCCAAAGGGTGGAGGGTCTGCCAGCCCTTTTCCTTGGCACCGCTGCCGGGCTTGAAATCTGGATCACTGGTGGCCCCTCCCACCCTGAATTCTTAGCACCCTGAGGCTGAAACCCTGATCCGTGAGGCATCCCCTGAATTTCCAATGCCACACAGGCTGAAACTCCGATCTCCAGCATGCCCCTCCTATAAGGGCTGAAGCCACAAGCCCTGCAGGGCTGAAAATAGGAGCTGAGGGGCTGATGTCCCCGTCCCCACTCAGCCAAAGCTGAAGCGGGGAGTGCCAGGACTGAATCTTGTATCCCCAGTCCTCCCCATGCAGCAGAAGCCTCCAGGCCTATTGACAGAGAGCTGGAAATACTGGGGATGTTGCCACCTCCCCTCTCTTCCTCTTCCCCTCCCCCAAAAAAACTTCAGTGGAAGTGCAGTGCAGCCCCAGGGACAGACCCACCCACCCCTAGATAGCCCTTCTATAAACGATGAAGTATTCTCCTGTCTGCACACAGCCCCTAGCTCCCCCTGGCTACCACAGCCCCTAGCAACCCTGCCTCCTGAGCTAACCCTTGGCCACAGTCCCTAGCTGCTCCCTTGGATGGGGTAAACACAAACAATATTGAGTTTTCTTTTCTACAATGTGCAACATCTGATAAGCAGTGCAGATTCCTGTATCAGGTGATTGAAAATCATTCTTAGTGAAATGGTTTGTTGGGCTGTGTGCAGACAGTACCAATACAAATTCTGGTGGTGCTAAATATGCTGGGAAAAATAACATATGATGAAAACTGCAAGTCAGATTAGGGGAAAGATCTTTGGTTTTGGTTGTGGTGCTCACATTGTTCATAACTGCTGCAAACAGCAGCTGTCAATATTCCAATTGCTGAGGAATCCGTTAGTGTGAAAGTGTCTAAATACTTTCACATTTACACTGTTCTTGTTGGAGAAGTCTTTCGGTTCTTCCAATTTGTTGACCTTGATAATTTTAAATTGATAGAGAACGGCAGCACGCAATTTCTTTCTGTTGGACCAGCGCTAGACAGAATGTGGTTGATTTTTTTTTTTATATGAACAAGGCACATTTTCTCTCTCAAAACACATGCTCAACACTTTTCAAGAAAGTCTTTTTTTTGGCTCGGAACCTCGGGGTTCCTTGAAATTCTTTCAAGCTAAAAAGGGTTCCGTGGCCAAATAAAATACTGACCTAGAGGAAGGTATCACCAAGTTCAACTCATTCTTACTGGTATGTCTTTCTCCTGCCAATTTTTTTTAGTCTTGAGAAAAAATCAGATACGGTTACAGAAGGAGGCTGACTCCTTGGAGTGTAAAGTTCAGTGACTCATGAAACCATGGGTTTTACTTTGTCAGGTTTACAGAAAGCTTACTTAGAATATATGGCACATAGATATTAGGAAAAACTATTTTACTAACAGGGTGGTGAAGCACTGGAATGGGTTACCTAGGGAGATGGTGGAGGTTTTTAAGTCCCAGCTTGACAAAACCCTAGTTAGGGTTGCTCTTGCTTTGGGCAGGGGGTTGGACTCGGTGACCTCCTGAGGTCTCTTCGAACCCTATGCTTTCATGATTCTATGATTTCCTTTGACAATTGCCATTGATAAAGTTTAATTTCATGTCAATATTATGAAAAGCCCTAAGTTCCCATTCTGTGATTTTTGCCTCTTACACTTTGGTTGTACAACCACGTTAACTTCTTTTTTTTTTTTAATTTAAAATTGATTTCTGTGTATTATCTGGGATTACTGGTTGATTTGATTCATTCTGCCAGAACCTGACCCATGAACATGTGCTCTAAAAAGCTCAATCCCAACAGTTTCAGCCATGGGGGGAGGGAGGACAGACTCAGAATTGGAAGTGAGATATTTATCATATTGCTTCCTGCAGCACTTGCCTTGCTCATCATTGGTGGATGTGGTGGGAGTATTGAGTAGATGATATAGCATTGACCGTTGAAGTAGAAACAAATACTTTCCCAAGCTTTCAACCATCTTTTCTTTCTCTCAATGCATGGTAGTATTTTTCTAAACCACTCACACTAAGATTCCCTGTGTGATCCTTAAACTCCATTTTCACTAGAACCAGAAATCAATGTAGTCCAACAAAGAGAGAGAGCGAGAGAGAGAGAACTGCCCAGGTCTGCCATTGTTCTGTTGCTGCAGCTCACCCCCCAACCCCACATGCTGAATTCCAAGAATATGTCCCCTAGAGTACCAGAAGTTAACTTTAGAAAGCAGTAATGATACACTGGCTTGCATAGAGAGATGGGAACAGTGTTGGCAAGGGATCAAATTAAAAAAAATATCTTCTCTCTTTTCAAGGGAAATGTAAAAATTTTAGCAAATGCCGTATTTTAACAAAAGAAAAAATGTATTTCAGGGAATAATTGGTCACTATAGAACTACTTCCTTTCTACAAAAAAATTAAGCAGAATCTTCACAATCTAATTGGCATGATTTAAAAAGCTCAGGAGGTCATTGAGAGTCACTAGGGCATAGTTAAATCAAGTTATCTAAGACTTATTATAATACTTTAAATGACAGGAACCTGCCCATCTGGGAGAGGTGACAGTCTGGGTCACTCAGTGTTACCTTGTGAACTGAACTTTAAAATTATATTAAATATTTCTTTTTAGGGTCAGCAAACAAGGCTTTTATAGGAGAGAAATATGCAGTAAGAGTGTTGTAAAAACCAAATTGTAACCGTGCTGCCATATCTGTAGATTCAATACCAAGGCACCCTGATGGCTTCCAGATTTGACAAGCTTTTTCTGAGCCTTCCTTGGTTTTGTAACTTGTGAGGTTATTCTTACTGATACACATTTCTAACATTCTAAGATGCACATGCCCAGTTTTTCAAAGACATTTAGATGCCTAAGTCCATCATTTAAGTCAGGGCAAACTGGTATTCACTGCTGTCCAATCCCCAAGGCACCTGCATTATTACAGTGTTTCCTAGGCTCTCATGCCACCCCACAGCTAATGAGCAGCTCAGACCCTTTCCTCAAGCTGAAGGCCCCAAAGTGGGGAATGCCTGTCTCACCCAAAGGATCAGCAGGACTGGTGAGTTCTAAGCACACTTAAGCCCAGATACTTGTCAGACTCTGCAGTAGGAGGGCCAGATCAGACCCCTGATATGTGGTGGTGGGGACAGCACAGCACAGGCACAGAAGACAGTTGGGAATACAGGGTAACATAGGGTTATCAAGGTAACACAGAGTGATCAGGAGACAGTTTCAACTGCGAGGGCACTGGGCTACCTAAGAGGCTAGCTTAGGTATCTAATGCAGGAGAGGGTTTATGGCTGAGATTCCTGAACAGAGACGTATGAGGATCTTGTCCCCCAGGCATACCGGGCAAGCCACTTAGGGTATGTCTACACCAGGGGTAGGAGAGAGGAATGTGGCAGTAAGTCTGAGACCATATCAACTGATTCAGACTCATGTTACAGCTGATGCTAAAAGTAGAAGTGTAGGACTTACGTTCAGGCTTGAATCTGCGATCCAGCATGCTTCCCCTTGCTGCATTTCAGAGCTACATCTCCAGCTCAAGCAGGAACATCTATACTGTTATTTTTAACCCATTACCGTGAGCCTGAGTTCATTGACATGGATTTTTCCTCTGTCTCCTGCTAAGTGAAGTTTAGCATTTTAGGCATTTGGGGGCTAATGCGTAGACAATTGTTCTCTTTGTACATTTGATCAAGAGGTACTAGTAAAATTTGCAGTAGCCTTTTTTGTGTTCTGAAGAAATGTAACTTACACAATGGGTTCAAAATGGAAGATCATGAAATATTCCCAGATACAAAATAATTTCTTAGAATACTTCTAACCCATCTACTCAACACTATCCTGATTGTTGTAAGGATTCCAGATGATCCTAATATGAGTGATTGATGACTAATATGACTCAACAGTGCATGATGTGCACATACCTATAGAGCCCTGTTTCACATATCTGTCAAAAGTCCTTTGAGGCATATACAAAATCAGATTTATCATAACTGATGACATGACAAGGGAAAGGAGCCTCAGTGTTGTTGGCAGTCAATTATCGAAGTGGCAAAAAATGTCTACATTTGTATCTGATGATCCAGGAAACTGTCTGTCCACCACTTTCCAGGCCTCGAGGACAGATTATTGAAACTATTAACAGTGAAGCCACAAG
Organism: Pelochelys cantorii; assembly: GCA_032595735.1. Taxonomy (NCBI): domain Eukaryota; kingdom Metazoa; phylum Chordata; order Testudines; family Trionychidae; genus Pelochelys; species Pelochelys cantorii. The sequence goes on along the minus strand of CM064329.1, from coordinate 44,734,545 downwards.
CCATGAAAAACCTTCAGCTGGTGCCATATATAGATTTGTTTCTGATGGTATCCCTATATCTCTTGTCAAGTGGGCTAGTGTGTGCTTAGTTATTTGGTATATGAGTTCATGATTTGGGGTGACTACGAGTTCTCAAAATGAAGTTGGTGGTATTAGAATCCAGCAAACCATGTTAGGAATTATACACTGAAGAGGAAATATGTTAGCACATCAAGTTTGTCTGATTTCAATCCTGTTAAAAATTCTCATGACAGACCTCTTATTTACAGTCTCCATCAAGGGCAAAATAATTTTACATCCTCCTCTGAAATATTTGCCAAAAGTAGGCCTGGAATTCTGTTCAACTCAGGCAATTTACAAGCTTGTTTTTCTTTTCTCTATGACCATGTGCTCTTCATAGTGATGCCAAGTTTCATTATTTGAATTTAAAAAGCTCTTCGTTACCACTGGGAAAGATCAAAGGTGTTTTGGAAATTAATCCCAGTAATTTGTAACTTTATAAGGAGAAGTATAGTGGGAAACAGCCTCATTTCTAAGTTTGTCTATAGTTATACGTCACCCATCACTGTGAAATCGAAGGTGGAGGGTGCCTGAATGAAGGCACACTCTGTCTCATTCTATTATGACCAGATTGGATTCAATATCAAGTTTCATGATTCTGAATTTATTCCACTAGAGTTGCAGCTGCCTCTGTGACTCTCCATCACAATGAGTGAGATCAGAGGTTTGTAAGGCTGTCACCTGGAATTCCATTTCTCAGTACTGATCTCTTGATATTGATGTCAGATCAGATAATTATTTGAAAAGGCAGTTGTAATATAATGGTTCTGGGAGCACTGCTGTGAGGCTCAACTAGGGGCAAATTGCTTAGAAACTGAGCTACTTACAGACCAGGACTGGGAGTCCTCCTCTGTGCCTCCTCTAAGGCACACCAAACCTGTCACAAAGAACACTTCAGCTGCTACTCTCGCCAGCAAGAAGTCACGCAAGCAATCCCCTTAGACACTCCAGCTTTACCTGTGCCAGAACCAGTAGTGCACCTCACACAGATGAGAGGTTATCAAAACCAATCTCACCAAATCTGAACAAGTTCTACCAATCCAAAGGACTAGCCACGTTCCCAGGTCAATTTATACCTCGGATCTTACCCAAAAGATCATGCTGTGCCAATCCTTTAGAATCTAAAATTTAAAGATGTATTGAAAGAAAAAAAGGTTGAAGATAGAATTGTTAAAGCAATTACATTACATACACAAATCACAAAGTTCCTGGTACAGGCTCACGGCAGAGATGGAACAAACTGCTATCTTCAGTCTCTTTGTTAGGATGGGTCAACAGTCCTTCCCAGCCCTTTGTTCATGGTAGGGATGTTAAATATTGCTTAATTGAATAGTCGATTAACCTCATAAATTCTTATCGGTTAGTCGACTATTCTGTGGTCCCCGAGGGTGGGGCCGGCAGCCAGTGCACTCCATCCTGACTTCCGAGGAGCCCTCTGCCACTCTGCACTGCTGCCTGTGTATCAGAGGCAGCAGTGTGGGGTGCCAGGTGGAAGCTGGTCCACGAGGGGAGCCAGTTTTAAAACCAGCTCCTCTTGTAGACTGGCTGCCTGTCGCCCTGTGCTGCCGCCTCTAATAAAGAGGCAGTAGTGCGGGGTGGCAGCAGCCCCTGTCTAGAGGGTATGTGAGCTCCCAGACTCATTGCGAGCTGGAACTGAGCCGGGCTGCCTGCCCGCCCGGCTCCTAGTACGCTTCAGATGCAGAGCCACAGCAGGGGTAGGTCCTGGACCCCATCACAAGCCAGGACTCAGCCAGGTTTTGGCCAGCCTGTTAAAAAATGTACTGGCAAGGCGTGGGGAAGGAAATGCGTATAGTCTATAGTATTAACCTATAAGCTTTTGCTAATTGGTTAATCAACTACACTGTTAAATCCCTAGTTCATAGCAAAGATGCTTCTGAGGTGAAGAGCAGTGATTGAAGACAGTGCAGGAACCCCTTTTTATAACTCTGCCCATGTGGAGGGAATTCCATTGTTTTTGCTGTGTGAAGGCATCTCCCAAAATGGAGTCTGTCATATGAGCAAGTCACCTGTCCATGCATGACTGTCAATTTTAGGTAAGGGGCCATGACGTACCTGCTTGACTGCAGGTTTGCAGCAGACTTCCTCAGACGCTTATTAGCAACAGTTAAGGCCCATTGTCAGAGGAGTACTGCTATACACTGAGCAGCCAGCCCTTACAATAGGTGTCTGATATCTGTTGTTGTCTCTTAGAAGGGAACATTTAAAGCATAAGTACAGAGCCAATACTCATAACATCACATACAAAAGTCACACAGGCATGCGAGTAGCACAGACTCAGCAAAGCATAAGCTTTCGATAGACCCCGCACTTGACCCACTCTGCACAATTTGGGGCAAACACGCAACAGTGGGTACAACAATGATCTGCATGTTTATGTTAATCCAGTAACTTCTCAACAGTTCCTTAAAATTCTTTAGTTAGTACTCTTCAAAGAAACTGAGGATTTCTTCTTCTTACTAGTCTCCTATATGAGGATAAGAAAAGGAAATGTCATGTGGGAGAACTGAAGCGTGGTTAGTTAGGTGAATATATTGACTTTGCAAAACCACACGGATTCTTCCCGACTTCCTTTTCTTCTTTTCCTCAGATTTTGATCAGATAAGACCAGAGATAAGATCTGTTGCAGTCTTGATGAGACTGTTGAGATTTACTAGCAACACATAGTCCTGGCCCCATATGGTTTCAGGACCTACAAGACGCAGCCCAAGTTTCGTGCTGTGTAGATGTGAAGAGGCAATATATTCAGAGAATTCTTGTTTTAAATAATCCTGTGGTTTTAACTTGGAACTCTCCTTTCCTTTCAGCTTTTTCCTTTTGTTCATCTTACAATCATTGCTTTTATTGGGAAAGCAAGAGAAGAGAATTGGTCTGAAAACTACCATTTTATTTTGTAAAATTAGTGTTAAATTATCATCTTAGATTTTCTCTTAAAACATGTAGCATTTGTCTTTTAAGAAGTAGTATAGGTCTTGATCTAGTGACTATTTAGAAAACCTCTGAGGCGAGGATAAATGGCAAGCATGATAAATAAGTATGTAAAATACCTTGTAAATTATCAGGTCCAAAATTATTGCAATGTGTAGACTTGGAGATTCATTCTTTACTCACAGATTGTCTTGATTGATTATATCCGTCATGACATGAATGCTTGCCGTGGACTCTACTTCTTGGGAGTAAAGGCAACATAGCCTAAAAAGTTGTAATTCAGCATAGCTCTATGAAATCTGAGGGTCCAGTTCAGCAAAAAGCCCTTCTTGATGAGTTCATGTAAGCACTCCCATTGAATTCATTGGAACTATGCAGGTGCTTAAAGAAAAGCACATGCTGAAGAGCTTTGCTAGATCATAGTCCTGGTGAGTACCACTTGAATTTCATAAAGCACATGGTTATTTCTGTGCCTTTTGATGCAATTATTCTCATAGTGCAATATTTTCCTCTGATGTATCCTAACTTTGTAAACGACAGTGCATTAGAAAAATAGAACAGATCAGGCTATATTTTGCAGATAAAGAGCTCTTAACCAACCCCCAACTTCCTGATTCCCCAGTAGTAGCATTTGCTAGAAAAATAGGTTTGTACAGCGATGTGGTACAAATTGGAACCACCTTTACTGTGAATAGGCTGCTCTTTCAGTTGCTATGCTTATGTGCTCTTCTAGTCATTGTTGAACTAAGCTGTATTTGTCATGAGCTTCATTTGGGCTGCTGCTTAGATTTAGTGAGTCTCCCTTTTCCAACCAGTTTTGAATTTCAAATAGCATGCCTAGAAGAGGAATTAAAGTATCTGTTCACATTATACATGTGGGTCAAGGTTGCTGAAGATTCTCAAATTATGGGCTCACTGTACTGTGAATCATTATTGTCAATGTCAGTACAAGTCTCTGGAGCAATTGGTTGCCTGAGTAGCTGGATTTTCACTGTTGTAGATGGTTAAGAATAGGAAATGATGTCATGTTCATAGTAGCAGTTGCTGCATATTGTTATGAGTTCTTTCCATGCTATTGGTCTTGACTAGTATTGTTCAATACAGATATGTATTTGCACTCATAAGACTAAGCATATATGCCATAAATAATTGCATGGTTTGGGTTTGTTGTTCCCTTCCCCCCCAAGATAAAATGTAATAGTCTGCTTTAAATAGAAACCTAGAGCTTAAGGACCTATTTACAAGGGGAAAGGTTTACCATTGGTTACAATGATAAACTAGACAGGGGCTGAAAAATATATATTCCTGATAATTAGATTGCAAATGAAAATTCCATTCAGAATGAGTCACTTTGTTATCTGACATTTCATTTAAACTTTGTGGTGATCAGCAGCAAATGATCCTCCATATTCTGGCTATCTTGAGCTTTTCCCTTGTATGTTATAAATGAAACATTCGGAGCCTTGCTGCATATCCGGTGGGAAGTGCACGTGCTAGAATCTATTTGAGAGAGAAATAGGTTTAATTGTGGACCAAAAAAAATCAGTGAATCAGTAAACATCATATTTCTTGGTCTTCTGTTGATAGCTGTTAGTATAGAGCCTCTATAGTTTGTCAGATTTTGTTGAGAAAGTGTACTTAATACATGTCCAGTGTTTTATGGAATGACTCAACAGTGGAAGTGAATGGGATTCAGTAAGAAATACTTAAGCAAAAACAAACAAGAAACCTTTCCCCTTGTAAATAGGTCCTTAAGCTCTAGGTTTCTATTTAAAGCAGACTATTACATTTTATCTTGGGGGGGAAGGGAACAACAAACCCAAACCATGCAATTATTTATGGCATATATGCTTAGTCTTATGAGTGCAAATACATCTTCATAATATGGTAGTGGCCAGCTGTGTAACCCCATGCAAGACTTGAAATTTACATTTTTAAAACTGTTGTAACAAAATCTTAGCATGACAATTGATGAGGTTTGCACAGAAGCAGAATGTCAGTCAGTGACATTGGTAGACTGAGAGTTAAAAGTTTTGGACACTTTTCTTTTATCAAAAAATGGTTAATAAGTAGTGTCTACCATTGTCACCAATATTGTTTATCTTGACTTCTTTCCTTTTGTTGCAATGGGAGGATATGTATATTTTTTTTCTTTTGGCCTGGAGATAAAATTAATAAAGAAATATGTGAGGAAGCTCCAAAGGGGAAAAGCTTGACTGGAGCTTCTTTTTGTATATTGATAATTTTAGTAATATTTCTGTAACTGACAATCTGACTACAAAATGTACCATGTACATGTGATTTTCAAGATAACATTTTTAATCATTCTGAATGTAATTTTCATTTACAATCTAATTCTCAGAATAGATTTTTTTTTCAGTCCTTGTCTGCCTTCCTCAGAAGTTGATTTAATAAATGCTTTGTAAATTGCACATTGCAGCAAACTCAGAGAGGAAATTCTGAACTAAAATATTCAGTGTTGACCAACTCAATAAATTCCTGTGTTTCCAGACCTAGTTTGATTGGATTCAAATATAAAATTCTATTGTACTGTATATATTTTGCAATTTTTTTCTTTCACTGTGTTCACATGACATTGTTCCATAATGTGCTTTCCTATACTTTCTGGCAGTCCTATCATGGCAGTCTCTGAGCTTGAAAGATCTCTCAAGATCTCTCTCTAGCAAGATTGAGCTGGATTAGAATTTGGATAGCAGAGCTCCAGATTGTAGTAAAAACTGGTGGGAATGATTTAGTAGGTACTACTTTTCCTTTTGAGCAATTGTACAGCATGTGTGCATGTTGGAGGCTCTATGTTTTGTGTGAAGTGTAAAACTCTCCTCCTGACTTTCTGTGATTACTAAAGATTTCATAGAAGGTTTAAGGTGAAATTTCAGTGTGGATTTGGAGGGTGGTTGGCACACGTTGCAATAAAAAATCTATTGTATTAAAATCCTAGATGGATTTTATATGCATGGTCTAATGTCTCTCCTCCATATTTTTTATGGAAACCTATTTTTGAATGTGAATATGCCTAATTTGAATATGTTTGATGCAAAATGTGGCATGTCATCTATTCTTACAGAGTTTGTAATCCCCTGAATGTGTATATTCTATTTGTGTGCAGTGTTCCCTTTAATCTGTGAGGTAGCACAGTCTCACAGGAGATTAATCAGCTCCACCCAGTCAGTCAGCTCCATGAATGGAGTCCTGAGCTTCTGACTGGGCGGGGCTGATAAATGACCTGTGAAGTTGTACTGCTGAACAGCTTAGCGGGGAACGGGAACACTGTTTGTGTGTATGTATCATTCATATATTTGAAGTATAGACCTGTTTATATATCTAGATGTGCTAGTGAAGGCCATTAGCAGTACTTAAGATACTTAATGGCCTGATACTATTCACAGATCATTGTCTTGTTTTTCTAGTAAGCCTGGACTATGATTGATCCCATCCCACCAAGACATGTGGCCAGGTCACCTGATGCTGGAATCCATTTAGGATGTGATATTTTTCCATAGGGATGTGAAAAGGTTGAAGCTGAACACAAATGATTCCTGCCTTAGGTAAAATCTAATTATGGATAGGGAACCAAAAAGTAGAGGAATTGGCAGTTGTGAGACACCAATACACTCCTTGCTTGAGACCAAGATAATTGCTGGAAACATCTCAGACTGAATGGTAGATGGATTGGGCTGATAAGCTTGTGAGAGAGATGATTAAAGCTACTGTAAGGGTAAGAGATTGTATGTAACAAGTTTCTGAGGCTCTGGCTACTGTATGCACTGTAGTTTGAAATAAGATACGCAATTTGAGCTATGCAAATTGCATATCTTACTTTGATCTTATTTCAAAATAACTTATTTCGTAATTTGGTGCTGTCTACACAGCACTAAATTTCGAAATAACCCACTATTCCGAAATGTCCCATATTCCTCGTGGAATGAGGGTTACAGGGATATTGGAATAGCAAGCCTGAAATAATGGGTTTGTTAAGATGTGGGATAGCCATTTTGGGATACTCTGGTATCCCGAAATAGTGCTGCAGTGTAGATGTAGCCTTAGAGTATTATGTTTAGCTGGTATTTTCTGTTTTATTTTGCGTAGTAACTTTGATTTGTCTGCCATCATTTGCAACCATTTAATTCCTACTTTAATACTTAATCACGTCACTGTTGTTTATCATTAAACCAGTGTAAAAATTGTTACTTGGGGGGGAGGGGCAACAGCTGTGCATCTCTTTTTTTCATTGATTAAAGGGAGGGGTGAACAACTTACGAGCTTGCTCTGTATAAAACTTTTATGTAGAGTAATATAAATTTATCTGAGGTTCTGGTCCCACTGGGGCTGAAGAGCTAGGTGCTGTGTCGAGTCCTTATAACCCTCCAAGAACTGAGCTGTTATCAGTGTCTCTATTACTCTTCTGGGAGCTGTTATCCCAACTCTGTGCCTTCACAGGGGGGAGGCCAGAGCTTCTGGCCTAACAGGACAGGGTGGTGAGACACCCCAGAAGACAGGTAAGTGGCTCAGTGGTAGGATCAACCTATCAGGTGACGGTCTCAAGGAGATCTCTGTGACCCAACCCAACACAGATGCTAATTCAATAAGGAAACAGCAAGTACTGTGTGAGCCCATTCCTGGGGTCACTGACTTCAGGGGGGGGGGGGACAACTTAATGTGTTCAAATTACCTTCTAGTTTGTAGTCTCTGTTCCATTAAAAAGGTGTTTTGTTTCCCAAAGGGCAAATATGCACCTGGTGATGGTGTGGTTGCTATGGTATTTCACTAGCAAGCAACCTGTTAAATATCTGTGGCATAGAAAATGGTCTTTCTACGTAGGCTTACTTCTTATGGATATATTCATAAGGAGCCATTCGTTTTATAGAGCTGAACTCTGTTATTCTGCTTTTCATAGTTTGGTACAGAAAAATCTCTATTCTTTCAGTGAGTTAAATTGCTTTTGGCAAGTATGCTTTTCAGTTGGCTCCCTCTTGTACTTTCATTGAAGAGTGGAATAAATAGTATTTTTTTCTCTTTAGAGCCTAGTAGTAACCAGAACAAAATCTGACCAAGTCCCAGGCTGGCTTAAATTACACAATTCCCATTTTGGAAATTAATTTTCTGTAGTGTGACTTGTTCGTTCGAGAGAGTCCAATTTCATTTTCAGTTGCAATTTCTTTCTTTCCTTGTTCAGCTTCAGGATGTACAATGGAGGAAATGGTTGTGTGGAAGGGAGTGCAGAGCCCAAGTGTAGATATGTGGGCATGGGGGATGGAGAGAGATAGTTAAAGTGAAATAAAATGAAAGCCAACATATAAAAAGAAGAAAACCTTTGTGCAGCTCTTGTCGTATGGGCCTGTGTCTGGCTCCCCACTCTGGACATAGTGACTCGACACATGAGGTTGCATGGTGGCTCAAGTTTGGCCAGGTCCACTCCCCTCTCTTCCCTTCTGTCAAGACCTTGAGCTGGCAAGGCCAAACCCTGAGTAGTGCTGCCACATTGTGCCCAGTTGCAATGCCCAGAGCAGCCCCATTTTGCAAGAACTGCCTGCATGTGGTGAAAGTGCTGTGCAGCCCCTCCTCAGAACCTTCCATCTGCCCTCGGGAGAGGGCCCACCACCCAACTCTCCCCTCCCCCACATGAATAAAAAATAAAGAAGATGAAATTTTCAAATGAAAATTGATTTAAAAAAACCCCAAAACCTAAAAAGGATTTTCACATGGCTCTAGAAATAGTTACTGGATAGCAAGAACTAGCATCTTCTGGAAGTGTATTTTTCCTCTGCTATGATGATATTTTGTCTAAAAAGTCAACATTATTTCTTCATATAGACCCCTAAGTTACTGAGATGGAAGAAAGATTTAAAAAAAAAAAGTAAAATACAGAATTTTATTTTCACGTTGAAATGTCCAAAATGTGGTTATATGTCCCGCAGAGGGACCTAAGAGTCTGAGCAAGAGGTGCTGGCTGCTTTAACTGCACAACACCAAGAGGAGGTAGTATGTCTCAGAAGCGCTTCTTAAGGATGCATCTCCACTCCAGTCGGGGGGATGTGCTTCCCAGCTTTACCAGACAGATGCTCTAACTTTTCTTCAGTTAACATGCTAAAAATAGCAGTGTAGCTGCAGGTAGCATGGGCAGTCTCATGGATATTTTTAGCTTCTATTTTAAGTGAACAACTGAGCAGAGCTAATGTATGTCTGACTTCCTGAGCTGGGATGCATGTTCTCTCCTGCAGTGTAGATGTGTCCTGTGGCCAGGGGGTCAACAGACTTGCCAGGTCCCTGGGCAAGATGGAAAACTGGGGCCTCTGTGCTCCCAAAAGGGGCAGGACCTCAGGCAGAAGGAGCAGGGCTTGGGGCAGTCGGCCCTCAGCACCGCCCAGGAGTATACCCCCCTCCCGCCCCTGCCCCCCAAGGCAGCCTTCAGAGCCACCTGGAGCATGCTGCATAGTGTTCCAGTGGCAATTTAAAGGGCCAAAGGCTCCAGCTGCCACCACTGTGTAAGTGGCAGCAGCAATGGCTGAAAGCCCTGGGCTGTTTTGAATCACCAGGACCCAGGGCAGTTGTTCCCTTCTACCCACCTCCCCCACCGTCAGCAGGACTGCCTATGGCTACTACTTCTACTGCCTTGTTCCGGAAGCAGGGGCATTGTGGAGGGAGTTATTTCTTTCAGGCCTATAACAGCAACAAATTATGACTTCTTTGCTGGTGAATGCATGTAAGTTGGGAGTGTGGGTCTTGGCTCCTTCCATTCCCCATCTCACACTCTCTGTCTGGTCAGGAGGTTGGAGAGATCTGTGTAGTCTGAGAGAGCATGCTCTTGATGTGAATGTGCACTCTAGGTCCCGATGTGGAATCATGGAAGATTTGATTAAGTTCTTCAGAATTATGAAGACAGTGGTGAAACAGATCAGATGCTTATTTTATTTTGTTTCATGATAACAAAAGAGTAATTTTGGAAACAATTGCAGAATGTAAAGTAAACTTAAGGCCATCATTGCTGCAGGTGGTCATCAAATCAAATATTGTGGCTGAGTTTTTTTAAAATGCTTGAATAACTTTATGACCAACAATAGCATTTGTAGTTATGAAAGATAAGATAAACATAATCAAATCTTATGCTTCAAGGCATAAGATAATCACTGCAATGGTCTATGAAGAATTTTTCCCCCTCTGTGCAGCATTACACAGTTGGATTTGTGCCTTCCTCTGAACTAAATTATTAGCCAGAGGCATGGTTCCAGAACTTGATGGGCCAATGGTCTGCTCTTTTATGGCAAATCTCTGAGAGCAGCGGTTTTCAAACTTTGTTTCCTCAGGAGTCAGTTGAAGAAAATTATTGATGCCCATGACTCAACATAATTTGACTAGTTTGTGGGCTCCAGAGTGGGGATAAGGATGAGAGCTTTGGGCTGGTGGAGGGGGATCTGGCTTTGCTTACCTTGAGCGACTCCCAGTCAGCAGTGCAGTGGGAGTACTAAGGCAGGCGTCCTGCCTCTCCTGGCATTGCAGGTCATGCTGTGCCCCAGAAGCAGCCAGCAACAGGTTCCCAGCCAATGGGAGTGCAGAACTTGTGCTCTGGGCAGGAGCAGTACGTGGACCCCTGTGCACTTTCCTCCTACCCACCTAGCAGCCGGGCCTGTGCCAGCTACTTCTGGGGCACAGCACAGTCTGCGGTGCCAGGATGGGCTGGTAGCTGCCTTAGCACTCCTACTGCTCACCTAATCACCCTGCAATGATGAGACCCAGTGCCTGATATTCCATGACCCAGTACCGAGTTGTGACCTCTAGTTGAAAACCACTGTCTTTGAAGAGTGCTGTTATGTAGGTTTGGCAGAATTAATTAAGAAAACATTGATATTCTCCATTGAAATTATTTCAACGTCATTTTTTATTTTATCAATTTACATTTTCACAGTTGTGGGAAATTATAGGGTGGTCTGACAGTAATGGAGTTAGACAGTAATTATTTAATGACACTATATGTTGGGAATCAAAAGCTAAGGCTTCAATAGCCTTCAAACCACAAATGGTCAAGATCACACATCAAATGGTACAAAGTAAATATTTTAAAATCAAATATTGTTGATTAAAAATATATATTTGTCAATTTGCAGGTCTCTTGAAATTAGTGTTTCCAGACCTTTACTGGTGTAAAACTAATCTTTCCAAGCCTACTCTGAGATCAGGTTCTGTTGTATTACACAATCCTAGCTCATGTTTACATGAATGTCAATTTGTTAAAGAAACATTAAGGATTAGGACTTGTGGTGCCCCACACTGGCATGCAAGGTGTTAATGGGTCCCTAGGGAGGCTGTTGAGGAAGCAGACAATAGGAGAGGGGCTGTGAGGAACAGCCAATCAGGGCTCAGCAGGCTAATAGGAGCCACCGGGTAGAGCTGGGTGAATGACTCCGTGGGTCTCAAGGAAGAAGGACTGCATGTTTGGCAGGCAGAAGGAAGCTACTACCTTGGAAAGAGCAGAGCTGCTAGGAGGGACCAGAGTTTGTGTGGGATTTGTTGACCAAGACCATGAGGCAAGTCAGTGAAGGTGCTGGAACCCACATGGGAAGTGACCAGACAATGGACTGCAGTCCCCACGGCGGAAGCGGTGGGACAGTTGGACTGTATCACTTGCTCACAGGAGGAAAAGATATCTGATAATGGTCAGCGTTGATCGGGCCCTACACAGTACTAATAAACTGGCTAATAAACTAACAAATTTTAACTGACGTTATACACCTGAGGTTGGTGAATGCCAGTTAAATGGATTCATTACAACCTGAATGGCTCTTTCACAGGTTCAAAGTTCTGCTAATAGGCCTGGCAGGTTTTTTTCACTTAAGTTACCTAGATCTTCTCCAGAGGAAGCAGAGCCACAAAGCAGGAATAGGAAGAGACTGGTGGGTGGACATTAAGACTCAGTGGTGCCCATAATTTTCAGGTGCCCTACATGACTGCATAGTTTTCGTATGAGTAATGGCGGCATCTGGGTAAAGTCTGGAAGTGGAATTGAAACTAAGTCAACCTTCAAATAAGATGCAGCTTCCTAGCAGAGAGAGCGATTGAGCATTCAACCAACTTACCAGGGAGGTGGTGGACTCAGTATCACTTGAAGTCCTTTAGAGAACATGAGAGATCTTCAGAAAAAATGCCTGTAAGCCAGGTTCTGGGAGAAAAGTACAGGGAGACAGGTTGGATGATCATAATGGTCCCCTCTGGCTTTGGAATATGGTTCCCTCTATTCAGTTTTTACTGGGCTACAGAGAGAACAGGATTGGCTGCATTCCCTTCCACATGCTCATAATGCTTATAGCTCAGTCATTAAGAAAATTACTATAATCAAATCTCATTCTTCTATTCAGCTGGTCACCTGCAGAGGTCAGGAAGGCTCCCCTCCTCTACCCCCCTTTTCGAATGCACAGTTGGCTGGATATGTACTAGATGTCTCCCCTCTCCCCTTTACTTTGCAGCATGAGAGTTTGGCCATAGCGGGAGATTGGACTAGCGGGAGATTGGACGCTGGATGGGGGATGCTCTGAGATAGTACAAGCATCTTGTTTTAGATGCCTGCCTGGAGTTTCTTGCTCACGTGCTCTGGCTAGATTTAGGTTTGGGACAGTGTTTTCCTCCAGGTCAGGTTGTCAGGGACCTTGGCGTGGCTGTTTTTTGTTGTTTTTTTGTTTGGGGTTTTTTTTTGCCTTCCTCTGAAGCATGGGTGTGATTTGTTTTATGGGACTATCTGGGAGTATCTCACCTAAGGGGCTCAGGCATAACGGTGCTTTGATCTTTGTACTCGTCTTGTGCACACAGTTTAGTTTGTTGTTGTCTGAAATGGTTTAGACAGACCAAAGTCTTTGCACTTAATATGTGGGGTGATCAGATGAAAATGTCCTGTGATATAGAGAAGGTCCGACTACATGATTTTTGAAGACTATAACAATCTAGGATTTTTTGAAAAGTGGCACTTAGGGTCTATTGTATCAATTACTGTATGTAATTTATTTCCTATTCCTATTCAATAGGTGTCTGAGAAATTAAGAGGATGAGAAAGGGGAAAAGAAAAAAAACATTGATTTTTGTTTTGCCCTTGATAATTTGTTTTTTTTTTCTCGTTTGATCACACGTAGAATTTAAAACAAAATTTGGGCTTAATTTTTATATATGGTATAATTCTTAGGGCATATTATGGACATACCAGTCCATGTGCTGCCCATAATCTGGTCGCCTGCATGTTGTAGCGTGGAGGGATGATTATTACTGTTGACCATTCTAGTAAGCCCATGTTCCAAGAGACTTGGAGGAGTGCAGGCAAAGTGTAGTAAGTCCCCTGTCCATTACCCTTCACTTGTCCCAACATAGCATACTCTGTAAGGCAGACCCTACTGTTCTTACTCGTGCTGAGTAGTTCCACTGAAGTCAGTGGAAGTGAGTTGGCAAAATCTGGTCCTCTGAAGCTGTAATTGAACACACAGTTCTGGGTTAGAATTTTTATTTAAGGGCAAATCAAATGAAGTAATTAACAATCCAATCTTAAGCTTTGTGAGTGGGGGAGGGGGGCAGGCGGGCACGAACAAGATGCTTTCATAATAACAAAAAAAGCCCCAATTAAAAGTTTTATTTCTAAATTTGAACCTTAATTGTAGTGATGAAAATCCAGACAAAACAGTGTTTTGGGGGCACATTAGAATCATTTTCACTTTTCTAGTCTGGTACTTGACAGAAAAGGAAAGTGATCAATGTACAGTACAGTTTAATCCAGTTAAAGATGGTTCCTCTTGGTTCCAGATAGTCAATTATATTTTGGTGCAGTGAAACAAATGTTTTGGTTTAAGGATTCCTGGAGCTACTGGTCCTATAAGAGAAATGAAGAGGACACCAGTGGAAGGGTTGTAATTTTGGTTTATTGGAACTACCATTAGGATGTGTGTGAAGAGTAAAAAGTAAACAAACAGCATAAATAGAATTGAAAAAAACTTTCAACTTGACTAGCCTAAGGCGTTAGTAATGGCGTTATGAAGACAATATAATACAGTTGTCCTCTACTTCAGATTTTGATTTTGATTCCAGTAGGACAAGCGTTGGCTCCAGAGAGTGTTTTCTAAATAACTTAGGCCAAACTCTATTCTAAAACTTGTGTAAAAATGGAATAACTTCTTGAGTCCATTTGAATTACTTCAGACTTACGCTGATGTAATTAGAACAGAATCTTGTCCTTTAAGATTATCTTTTGCTAACATTCTGTTATGATGTTTTTCTTTCTTTCTTTGGTATATTGATTTAATTTTGAATGCTGGGATTTAAAACATGTCTTGTTTTAGCAATACATCATAGTCTGAAACATTGTTATTAAAAATTCCAGGAATAGAATTTCTATTGATATATCTTTACATGGAATATAGCTTTCTGAATGTAGTTCATAAAATTTTATGGTCCTCTTTTGTCTATTTGCTTTGGAATCTTCTCCAGTAATAAAATAATGGATTTTTTAATCTGGACATTTACAAGATAAATTATATTGCTTTTTTGTTCAGCCTTGTAATTTTAAAGGAGGACAGAACAGTCGCTCTGCATGAATAGCGAAGCAAAACTTTTACTACAGTAACCTTTTTTTATTAAAATCCAGTTCATCATCTGTTACCTAGTTAAGTTAGAGTAAACAGTTGATAGGCTCATTTGCTGCATTGATATTTTAAAAAAAAATATTTGTATTGTTTAGAGCCGTTCTAACTAAAGGATGAATGTTCACACACACACAAATCAATTCACCTACCATGAGCAATGCTATAGATTCTGAGGTCAAATGTGCTAAGTAGCTCTTTAACTGTACACGATCCAGAATCAAACTACACCATCTTTTAGGCCACGAAATAAAGAAGAATTCCTTGTCCTACTGAAATTTCAATTTACAAACTGAATGTAATCACTCAAATTAAAATCTACAAAACAAGGAGAAAGTGCCATAAAATGTTTACATAACTATTATTTTTATGTTGTATATGAAAGTGATGCTTCTAATAGTGCTGTGTCTTTGCTTCAGATACAAATATTGGATCAGTAATGAATAAAAGGAGAGCATGCCAAATATGGTATCACCTATACCTAATGCAGCTGGGTTTCTCAAACCTGCTTAGCTTGTGAAATGTGACATGTTGACAGCCCAAAAGCCTAATAATGTGGAAATTGTTTCTATATAAATGTCCATGGATCAGTTCTTTTTAAATAACATTTTAAAGGGTGAAATTAGTGACAAACTCTTATTTAACATGCAAACACATGTTTTCACATTAAAAAACATAACTAGTGTAACACATAAAAGGAAAGTAAGAGACCAAGTGAAGCATCTGCATATGGAAGTTACTCAGGTGTCCTAGTTTCAGATTACACAAGGGGGTTTAAATATTTTTAGATTTTTAGGCAGTAGAATGTCTTGCATTTTTAAGCAGTGTACATCTCCCTAGATGAGACTAGAATGAAAAGATATTCTCTCTGTAATTGGGATAAGACCACTTCTGTTGACAGGCTCAGTTTGAGGAGAAAGAGACAATTCAAAATTCATAGAGGGAAGATCTTGAAAAAATCATTGTACAAATAAGATGATCAATCTGATGGAATGGGTATGGTGACCAACATAGAAAGGGACATATGGAATGGAATGTATTTGAGGTGGAGGAAAAGTACCCAAAACTGACAAAAATTGACTAACATGGAAAACTAATATTGGCTGAAACTATACATGCATCCTGAATAAAATATGGTTCTCAATTAGATTGTCCCCAAATTATATTCTTATAAAACTGGCATATTATAGATTTTATTTTGGCTATTACAGTTGACTAGGTAGTACCCATCTACACTCTCCTTGTGAATATTTTCATAATTAGGAATATGTATTCTACTTCCCTTTTAGTCTAAATAGGTACTTATAGTGCCATCATCACCACGGTATCTGAGCGCTTTCCAGTAGTACGCTAAGTAACATAACTATACATCTGTTACACATTTGTTCTCTCATTTTCTTTTCAGGGGAAGACATTTGTGCAGTGGAATGTCAAGTTTTTGTAGATTTGGAGGATTTTTAATTATTTTTAAATATACTTGTTTTTGTGTGTTGATGTTAGGGAAGTCAATGTCAAAGAAACATGCCTTATACTTGCAGCAAAAAATGGTGAGGTTTATGATGTTCCTTAGTTCCTGCTGCAGTTAATTCCATGGTCTCATATTCACCCCAAGAAAGCTAAGTCTGCCACACAGAATAGTTTTACCCTTGTAGTACAGAGTTCCCTGGTGCCAGAGGAGCATAGTTATCAACCATGGTCTTTATTCTGGATCTGTAGCTGAGCTTTTAGCTTTTGTGAGCCCAGGCCATGGAGATATGAATGAAAACCTTGAATTTGATTCAGTGTCCTATGGGAAGCCAGTACCCATACCCAGCTATGGGGAGCAAGTGGAGAGCATGTTGGATGTGCTCACTATGGCCTGTGTTGCTTCAGAGAAGCACTGCTGCATTTTATACTTGTTAGCATTGCCTAAGCACTGAAGGCTTCAGGTCTAGGTGTATCTGTGACATTCTATACCACAAAAGCAGCCCTCTGACACTCCCATATTTGTTGTAAAAGTCATGACCTGTTGAACATTAATATCCTGTTGAATGGTTTATGCTATCTTTGCATGTAGAGTTATGGGCTTTGCTATGTGTGTGTTGAAGAAGTAGTTTGGGAGGTTGGCAACACCAACAATCAGTCTTTCAGGTACAATAGTGAAGTATCCAGACATTCTGGAGCCCATTAAAGGGAAACCACTCTCTCAATAGCCATCCCCGAATACTTCTCAGAGAGATCATGTAGACAATGGAGATAGTTTGACCAATAAGGGTGGACCAACACATCCTAAGTATAGACCTTTCTAGTAAGCTGGAAGAAATTATAAAAAAAGGGAAGTGACATTATCACTGCCCCTCATTCTGCCCCACAACTCAACGCCTGGAAAGATGTTTAGAGGACAAAGACTTTGAACTGGGGCTGGGTGGTCCCAGGCTGTGAAAGTGTTTCAGCTTGTGTGTCAAAGATCTGTGACCGGTTGAGACATTGGTTTATTCAAATCCTTTTTAGTTTGCAGAACTCAGATTGTGAATTTCTTTATTTCTGAAGTAATCATATTTGACTTCTATCCTTGGTATTTCAATCACTTAAAATCTTTCTGTAGTTAATAAACCTGTTTTATATTTTACCTAATAGTGTGATTTAGTTGAAGTGCTTAGGAGCTCATCTGAGTTTAAAATGGCAGGGTGTGTCCTCTTCACATTGAGTGAGGGGCAGCCTGGGTAATAAACCTACATTGGCCAGGGTTCTGGCCAGTGCGAGATGGTACAGTTCTGGGTTGCAACGCTGGAAAGCTCGGGGAACTTGGCTGGAGCCGCTCTATTGTTGGTTCATGAATGGCTGCAGTTGGGTTTGTCCCTGACTGTGGATGTCTGTGACACAGCATCACAGAGTGATAGGGATACCTCAGGTTAATGAGACAGAGGGCTCACTGGTCCCACAGGCCAGACAGTACCCCATGGACACCATCAGAAAGACACATTTCCGTAGTCCAGCAAAGAGATGACAAAGGTTTAATAACTGAGGCAAGGTCATCCTTTGCCAGGAGGGGTCAGTTTATTAGCTAGCCAGAGATGATGGAAAGCTTTATTGGTGGGTGCTGCTGTGAGAGAGTTTAGTGTCAGTGATAAATCCAAGAGTACTAAATTATGGACTGAATTGGCCAGTTGTGAATGCTGCCTTTAACCAAAGGAAACTAGACTCTGGTTGTGAACTCTTGTTTTTTCACTGCTTATCAGTATAATCTCTGTCTTGCTTGGGTTCTACTTCAACCACCTGTTCCTCATAAACTGGGCCGTCTTGGTAGTGAGGTGGCAGGAGATCATCCACCAATGCCTTTAAAACTATTTCAGTTCCACGTCCTGACCTGAATCCAGTTTGTGCTGGGTAGAGAATGTTAGTTTCAATTAGCTGGTCCTGTAGTTGACCTTTGGTTAGCTTCCCTTGAGCTTGATCTGGAATGGGAGGTTTGACATGGGATGGCAGTTGGCTAGAATCAGTATATCCAGTTTCTTCAGTGTTGGTTGGACTATTGCATGTTTGAAGGAGGAAGTGAAGACTCCATCTCTTGATGAATTGGCTGTCTTTGGCAGCAGTGGCACTATACATGGATTGCATTCGCAAGCCTTAAGCTGAGATTCATGTATAGTGTCTAGAACTTTTGAGTCAATGTACTGAACTCTGTGCATGCAGGTGGCTGGGTATGCAGAGGTGGTTGTGAAACTGCTTGGTTCTTGAAAACTACCAGTGTGGGTATGATTGCAACAACAAATTAGGATGATAGTTCTTTGCTGTGGTTGGTGCTCAGTTGTGATGCAGATTGTAGGCATTTAGGATTGAACAAATGGTTTAGCACCCTGGATAACTCCTTGAAGATGGAAATAGCCTTTTCAATTGAAACTGGTAGGAAGATTCTCTTGGCCTTGTCTTGAAGAGGCTTTGGTTCCCTTGGCCTTGGCTTGAAAAGGCTTTGCCTTTGAAGAATTTGTTAAATTTAATTCTGTCTAAATTAGACTTTTTGTTTTCTACCATTTGTACTTGAGTCTCTGCTCCCGAGCTTCATCTGGTGCAGAATGGCAGAAACCTAAGGAGACCTGTGTAGGTGTTGAGGAGAAAGGGACCTTTGGGAGCCAGCATGTTCAGTGATTGAGGATAACATACAATGATAATGACTCACCAAGTCCTTGACTCCTTGTTCTGAAAATGGAGAGCTGTTATTTTTAGTGGGGTCTGGAATTTGTTGGAGTCCATGAGAATTGGAGCAGGAGGACTTTCCCTGGTGGGTGCCCTTACCTTACAGGCTATTGAGTCATTCTCTTTGGTCCAATAATTCTTCAATTACTTATCCATACTGAAACTTCTCTAACAGGCGAGATTGAGGATGCTCTACATCAGAATATCTCACAGTTCAGTGGTTGAGATCTCTCCTAAGAGCTGAGATTCCCTCTCTGCCAGGGGTAGGCAATAATTTTGATGGGAGGTCGTATCAAGATTTTGGTAAGTGGTCAAGGGCTGCACTTTTCTATTTAGGTGGTGCAGGGTCTTGGACAGAGGTTGGGTGCCAAAGGGAGCTCAGGTTAGGAGCTTGGGATGCACAAGAGTGTGTGGGATCTGAGAGGGAGTTTGGGTAAAGAAGGGCTTTGTGACTTGGGTTAGGGTATTGGGATGCAGGATCCATGAGGGGGGGTATGCATTCAAGGTTTGGGAGGGAGTTGCGAGTTGGGGCAGAGGCGGGCAGGTGGTCTGGGTGGTGACCTGGGGCAGGGGATTGGGATGCAGCAAGGGGTGTAGGGTTGGAGAGGGGATTTGGGCACAGGAGAGGACTCCAGCCTGGGGGAGGCATGAAAGAGGGGGTGCAGGGTCTTGGAGGGAGTTGTGACTTGTGAGAGGGGGAATGCAGAGGGATTGAGTGGGTGACCTTGGACAAGAGGAGATGGTTACCTGAGGCAGGGATGGGGGGAAGGAGGAGGTGGGGTGCCAGATGTACGCTCTGGTCAGGAGGCACTTACCTAGGAGACTCCCGGCCCGCAGCTCCCTGCCTGCCTCAGCCCAGGCCACTCAAAGCAGCTGGCTTCTCTGTATGCCTTTCTGTGCCACATGTTTTGGGGGGGGGGGGAAGAGACTTCACCTGCTGCCCCCACTCCAGCACAATCATTGCAGCTCCCATTGGCCAGTTTCCCCTCCCTGGGTCCCGATGGGGCAGGCTGCGGGCTGGATCTAAAGGCTTGGTGGACTGAATCTGCCCCACAGGCTGCATTTTGCCCATCCTTGCCCTATGCACATCCTGTCTTCTCAATAGTGGGAGAATTAGACCTAGGCCTCCCCATATCTTTGTAGCTCTTTGCTCCTAGACTCAGATTCACTGGGTACCACCACCTTCTGTTCCATGAACCATTCTTGTTAAAGGCCACAAACCTCCCTTTGATTATTATGCATTGGGTTGTACTGGATTTTACCCACTTATCAATTCTTCAGGGGAGGCACTCAGTTGTTTATATGGCTCATTTAGCCCTTTGGAAGGCACTCAGTAAAGCATTTAGGGGGCTATATAACAATGAATACTACAATTTAATATGACTCATAATCTCTGCTCACATGTGCCTAAAACTGCATTAACAGGGAAAGCTGTAATTCCATATTCAGTAGGTATAGAAGGTTGCATGTTGACTGTTTGCACTGTGTCTGCCTCTCATCTCATTGTAAAATGTCTAATTTATACAGGCACCAAATTCATTTTTGTTTTGATTAGAAGGTAGGCAAAATACGGTATATAAGTATGAGCTTTTCATGTTTACATTTGGTATAACTGTGAATAGACACGGTACTCCATGATTTCCTGTGATGCTTGGGAAAGCTTAAAGAAATGCATAAAACTGGAGGTGTAGAGCCAGGTTTGCCATCCTTATGAACAATGAGTGTCACTTTACTCCATGAATGGTATCATTCATTTTAACAAATCTACAATTTGATGAAGAGCTCGTAATCAAAATTTTATATATGTGGCCCTCAGTATTAAAACACCACAATTTGCCATCAGGTAACACCTCCTTTTCACACTATATTTAGAGTAGGCAGTAACTATAGTAATTAGGTGATAGAAGTTGGCAAATGTTGACTTTTTAATGGCAACCTCTGTCTGCCTCTACTTAAAATGAGATACTTTCTCTTTTGTTCAGGAGGCCAGGTTTTAATGCCTTTTTCTTGTTTAAAAATTCTATGATCAGTAAGTCTTATAGTTTAAGATGCTAAAAGGCTTTTCAGAGAAAAAAGTGTATGAATTCTGAAACAAAGGTGTTTCACCTTTAGGTCATTCATTGCACATGAAATTGTTATAAAGTGTAAATGTCATTTGTTGATATGCTTGCCAAAGCTCTCACTTTCTCTGAAAGATCACAGGTAGTGAATCTCTTTGAACTCCAGTTTGGAGACACTAGGATGATGACAAGCTGTTTTTAAGGCTGCTTTTGCCAGCAACTTTGATAGCTTACGGTGTTGTCAGATAGATATCAATGGAGGCTTACAAAATTGCTTTCCCATGCCATTCTACATTACTGTTTAGTGAGTTTGTTTTTTCACATCTCTCTTTCCTACAGCTGGAGAAAGTCAGCCTATGTTATTCCTGAATTGTGATGTCCAGCAGAGATCCCTGGCTCTTTCAATATGCTATTAGACTCAGTTGGGCTGTTCTTGTTAAGGGATTTTGGAGAGTTATAAGGTTCGAGAATCTCTTGTCCACTACTACAATTATAGGAATCAGGCAAAATGCTGTTGCTTCTTGATTCCCAGGTGTAGAGGTGAAAGGAAGTGGGTGTGCCCTAGTGTGCAGCTCCTGCAATAGCTGGCTGAGCTGTGGCAAAAGGCAGCAGAGAACTATTTCAAGAGCTGGCAGGAACCTGGGTTGCAACAGGACAGCACCTGCAGGAAATTTTAAGTTACTTTCACCGCTGGCCAGGTGAAAATGGAGGCATGATTGGATGGGATGAGGGTTATGGATTGTGGTGTGGCATTGTGTAATTGGTAGAGTCTGGCAGTGGGGTATCTGCATGCTTCTCTCTAAATAGGTGGAGCAAAAGCTCTTGAGTATGTTCCCTCAGGAGACATTCTGCCTTGTCATACGCAGACATGAAGCCTTTAGCCCATATTGCTTGGCTGAAAATCACTCTATATTCTTCTCCCCCAACTCAGACCAGTGATACAATCCATAACCGGACTCATTATTTCCCATTTACCTGAAATAATAGAACCACTTCCCGCTGGACCTTCCTCTGATGTCTGTGTGAACAGAATATCAAAACTGAGAATAACCCAGGGCTTTAAGTGCAAAATTTGGTCCCAGTCAGTGAGAATTTTTATTTTCTTGGCGGGGAGGAGAGGGTGCATTCCTTATAAAAGGTGAGATCATCCACCTCAGGATATCTTTGTCATTTCTCGCAGTTCTGTCTTCCAGTTGTGCCCGTGTTGCACCCTGCAGCACTGAAATACATTAACATGGCATGTAACTCTTGTAATTCAGGGTCGCATTGGCTGGTGCTAACTCCATAAGAAGTAATAGTAATTGGAAGTGACAGCTCCTACATTATCATGAAAATGCAATTGTGTTTGCTCCTGATAACATGGAAGTTGTCACTACTGTGTGCTGGGGAGACTGTATTTAGGAGGGCAATTAAAGTGTATTTCTCAAACCACCTCAGTCTATTAAGTTGCTTGGTTTTGCATATGGATTCATTAGCGCTTTTAATATGCCAAAGGCGGACAGGTAATGCAGAGGTCAAGTCAGAAAATATTTCTTTAATTGCAGTATTTTTATCTGAAACAACAGAAGGACATGGTTTGGACATAATAGCTGTTTTAAGAATTATAACATCTGAATTATGGGCACCAAGATTTGCCTATTACGGCATTCTTGTAGAACTCACCGAGAAGGCCTGATATCGCTTTGCACCCACACAGTTGAAAATCAGGAGTGTGTCTATTGAACCTGATGGAATTAGATCAGTGTGAAATTGCATAATTGAGATCAGAATCACCTCCCTTTGTGTTCATAATTCATAAGCTTAGCAGACAAGAACATGATTGTTTTAAGCAAAAAAAGTCTTGATTATGTCTTCATATCACACATCGATTTGCATATAACAGACTGTTGTCCAGTGATGTCCTTTATGCCTTTAAGATATTGGGGACTTTTCTCTGCAGAATATAATGCATTGTTTTTTATTTACATGGACAGGGGACAAAAAGTGACAGGTTAAAGTTAGCGTGTGAAATTGCAGAAAGACTTTATAAACTGCTGAGATTTATACTGAAAAACAGGAAAAAAAAATATTTATACTGAAAATGTCACCATCAGAATAAAAAGTAGGAGATCTCAAAAAAAAAAAAAAAAAAAAGAGAAGGGGGCGCAAGAGAAATATTGGTGGGGAAGAAGAAGCATTTATGTTTTTAGGAATGTAATGAGGTAAATATGCCTAAGGGAAATTCAGGAAGGAACAACATGTTCCATTTTGGTCGCCTCAGAAGCAAAATATTTCTCTGTCATTGAATATTCAAGACAATTTCTTTTACATCATTTATTAGCCATATCAGCAATAGTGGAGCATTCCATGCTTTAATATTCGTGAGTGAAACAAGCTCAGTATACTAATGGGACTTCAGGATTTGGGCAACAGCACATTGTGTATTCTCTTCATGTTGTTCTTTACCAGCCATATCTCACTGTCATTATTCAGACAAAATTCCCAGTGACTGAGAGAGGATGGCAGGATTTGGACTTAATACACACAAGTTTCCAAGGAATGGGCTATCTTTTTATACTGATTTCTGCCTTATTTTAACAATGCTGTCCTTTTAATTCCATGCATGTGCCTAAAATGGCTGGATGGGGGTATTTATCTCCAGAATTGGAAATAACCCCCTGATCCTGCAATCCGGTGGATGATCTCTGACTCGGAGAAAAAAGCTTGCTTCACTCACAAATATTAAAGCATGGAATGCTCCACTATTGCTGATATGGCTGGAGTCTGCCAGCTTGGAAGCAGAAGGGGGCTAAGTGAATAAATACATACATGCCAGATCTTCAAATGGCGTAAATCCATGTTGCTCCATTGATTGTTAGAGCTGTGGAGATTTACATCAGCTGAAAATCTGACCCATAAACTTACCAGTTAGCCTTATGAGCTGCATATTGACTTTATAAGTGAAAAACAGAGCCCTGTCATCCCCGAGAGAATCTGTTTCCCTAATGTTTCTGGTAATGTCAGCTTTAAGATAGGTTTTTATGATTAGATGAATTTATTACTGGATTCTTTTTTTAGCCTAGTTGGAAAACAGCAAAAGGATTTGTATGACCCAGATTTTGCAGGTAGTAGCAAATTATGCTTTACATAATTATGATTATCAGAACTTCACATCAGCTTTCCTTTGATTAGAAGATCTTTATACCATGGTGCAAACCTAAAAGTAACTCAAAAGCTCTGATTTTGTTATTTCTGTACAGTTAATTTATTTTATAGTAGCTCAAAAGTTAATGTATATACTGTTAAATGGAACTGTTAAAATCTAGATTCCCCAGGTCAGACTAATACTGCTGTCTCTACTCAAGGAAAGCTCTCAATGAACTGGAGCGCAGAATCTGGATATAGAGGAATTGTGTTGGGTGAGGGGGCATGGGTCAAGCTGGGGATGAGAAAATGAGTGATGGAAAGTTATGAACAAGAAGAATTTTAGACTGTCGGGAAGAAATGTCCTTATGCTTAGATTATGGAATAATCTCCAAAAAGTGTGTTAAATTCCATCATTTAACTTATTTAAATCTAGATGGGGCTGTCATTTAAGAGGAGTTATAGGGAGTTATCCTTCATCAGCAGGATGAAGGTAGGGCTTTTCCAACTTCAATTTCATTGCTTCTGGAAAAAGCAGAAAGTTCAGAGAGATCTCAGTGTACCGTTCCCATTTCACATTATTAATTTTTCCTCTGAATTTATTGAATACAGGTAATGTCGATGCAGTTTGATATCCATGCGTATATTAGTCAGCAGTCCTTTGAACTACCCGAATTTCAAGTGGATTTTAGTAAAAATTACTGATACTTATATTAAATGATTTTTTTCTCATGAAATTAGGTTATGATCCATTAAATTTTAATGAAAAACAATGAGTAACTAATTAAAGTACTGCTGGCTCCCCATTAGCCTTATCCTTGAAAGATTTAAACGTAGTGAGAATTTTCCAAAACGGTGACTTTTCTTGAAAGCTCATTAACTCACCTTCCCCTATATTTAAATGGCCTCTTTATTCCATTAACACAGTCTAGATACTGTGCCATATTAATTGGGCACTGGCAAAGTTAGATGATGAGCTAGCCAGATGGAAGGAACATTTTGAAGAAGTGTTAAACAGACCACCACCATCAAATCCACTACAGCTAGAAGTAGGAGAACCCCTAGACATCAGCACTGGGGCAATTAAAAAAGAGGAAGTCTGCAAGGCAATAAGGAACCTAAAGAATGGCAAGGCAGTAGGACCTGATAATATTCCACCTGACGTACTAAAAGAAGGAGGAGCTGCTATAGTGGACCAGCTACACAGTTTGCTAAATCTGATACGGACAACAGAAGAGATCCCAAAGGACTGGAGAAAAGGGCTGCTAGTGAAACTCCCTAAATCCGGAGATCTGTCACTGTGTGAAAAGTGGAGGGGGATTACTCTCCTGTCCATCCCAAGCAAAGTATTAACCAGAGTCATCCTGGAACGAATGAAAGATGCCATAGACTACAAACTAAGAGAAGAACAGGCAGGTTTTAGGAGAGGATGATCTTGCACAGACCAGATAGTAACACTTCGGATCATCGTAGAACAATGCAAGCACCACTCTATCAACTTCATAGACTTTATGAAAGCCTTCGATAGTGTGGACAGGCAGTCCATCTGGATCATCATGCAACATTACGGAGTTCCAGGCAAACTGATTACCATCATCAAGAAACTGTATGAAGAATACTCTTGCCAGGTCATCATGGATGTAAAATTGTCGGAAGAATTCCAGGTCACAATAGGTGTATGCCAAGGCTGCCTTCTTTCACCATTACTCTTCCTGATTGTCCGAGACTGGGTCACAAAAACAGCATATGCTGACTCAGGAAGGGACTCCAATGGACTCAAACTAGGAGACTTGAAGATCTAGAGTTTGCAGATGACTTAGCCCTGCTTGCAGACAAATTAGAGCATATGCAAGAGAAGACAGATGCCCTACAGGAAACAGCTGAGCGAGTGGGCCTCAAAATTAGTCAAGAGAAGACCAAGTTGATGTGCATTAACAACAGACAGGAAGGTGAAATTACAATTGAAGGAAAGGCAGTGCAAGAGGTAGATCAGTTTGTATACTTGTGGAGTGTTATCAGCAAGAATGGGGGAACTGAAGAGGACATCAGTGCAAGAATAAGAAAGGCGCAACAAGCTTTTGCCATACTACGACCAGTCTGGGGTACAAGAGCCATTTCAATAAGAACTAAACTACGTATTTTCAATTCTAATGTGAAATCAGTGCTGCTGTATGGCTCGGAGGCGTGGCGCGTTGGCCAGAGCAACACTAAAAGAATTCAGACATTTGTCAATAAATGGCTTAGACACATTCTCCAGCTAAAGTGGTACGATAGAGTGCCAAATGAAACCTTGTGGACCAGAACAAATCAGAAACCAATGGAGGTCCAGATTAAGAAAAGAAAATGACGATGGGCAGGACACATTCTGCGTAAGGACTGTGAGGAATGTATCACGAGACAAGTGTTAGAAATGGAATCCAAAGGGAAAGAGGAAAGGGGATGTCCCAAACAAACATGGCAACGAAGCTGCCTGGATGAAGTAAAAGCAGCTGGCTTAACATGGGATCAAATCAAGACTATCACTAAGGATCACAAGAGATGGAGAATGATTGTGGAGGCCCTATGCTCCATTAGGAGCCCAAAGGATTAATAGATAGATAGAAAGTTAGATGATAGAGAACACAAAAATGTCCATGCAAGATTAGGCCAAAGGCCCATCTACTCTGATATCCTGTCTCCCAGCAGTGGTCAAACTCTGGTGCCCCAGGGGAATGCACAGAACATGTAATCATACAGTGATCCATCCCCTGCTGCCCATTCTCAGCTTCTGGCAAACAGAGGTTAAGGGCACTATCTGTGCCCAACTTCATTAATAGCCATTGATGGACCTATCCTCCATTAACTTATCTACTTATCTGTTTTAGCCTTGGCTTTCACAACATCCTCTGGCAAGGAGTTCCATAGGTTGAATGTGAATTGTGTGGAAAAAATACTCCCTTTTGCTTTACAATCTGTTAATTGCATTTGGTGACTCCTAGCTCTTGTGTTATGGGAAGGAGTAAACAATACTTCCTTACTGACTTTCTCTACACTAGCCATGATTTTATAGACCTCTATCATAGCCCTCCTTAGTCATCTCTTTTCCAAGCTGAAAAGTCCCAGTTTTGATAATCTCTTCTCATATGGGGGCTGTTCCATACCCCTAATCATTTTGTTGCCCTTTCCTGAACCTTTTCAAATTCCAATATATCTTTTTTTGAGATGAATGATCACATCTGCACACACAATTCAAAATGTGGGTGTACTGTAGATTTATAAATAGGCAATATATTTTCTGTCTTATCTATCCCTTTTTAATGATTCTCAACATTCTATTTGCTTTTTTGACTGTTGTTGCAGTGGATGTTTTCAGAGAACTATCCACAATGACACAAAGATCTTTCTTGAGTAGTAACAGATAATTGAGACCCTACCATTTTATATGTATAGTTGTGATTGTTTTCCAGTGTGCATGAATTTTCATTTATCAACACTGAATATCAGCTGCTGTTTTGCTGCCCAGCCACCTAGTTCTGTGGTATCCTTTGATAGCTCTTTGCAGTCTGTTTGAGACTTGCCTTTCTTGAATAGTTTTGTATCCTCTGCAAATTTTGCTACCTCACTGTTTACCCCCTATTTCCAGATTATTTATGAATTTGTTCAGACTAGGGATGTAAAATCCCATTTAAAATGTTAAACTATATGTTTAACTGGTTAACCAGGCTGATGCATAACGTTGCACTGTGGAGGGCCTGGCCAGGATGGAGCACCGTGCCACGGGTGGTGGGCCTCTCTGGCAGGGCAGGGTCTGCTGCAACATGTTGCAGGCGAAGGAGGGGTGCGCTCTGGCTGGGCCAGACAGGGCCCGCCACACCACACCATGGGCTGCAGGTCTGGGGGGGCTGTTCCAGCGTGGTGGAGTATGGCCCTTCATGGGCCCAGCCAGGCTGGAGTGGCCCCCTGTCACACATCACAGTGGGTCTGGCTGGGCCAGGCACCAGTTAGTTACCCTAGTAAGCATGCCAATAAGCGTATGCTTACTGGGTAATGGGTTACCCCTTTATACCTCAAGTTTAGATCCTTGGGGACTCTCCTATTTACCCCCTCTGCATTCTGAAAAATGACCTAATTCCTGCCCCTTATTTCCAGTCTTTTAACCAGTCTCCGAGGGGTAGCTGTGTTAGTCTGTAACTTTAAAAAATGAGTAGTCCCATAGCACCTTACGGTATGTCTACACTGCATGCTTATTTCAAAATAAGCTAATCCGGAATAGTTATTCTGAAATAGCTTATTTTGAAATAGCACGTCTACACTGCAGGGAAGCCTCAAAATTAGTCCAAGGCAGGCTTCCCTAATGTAGATGAGCTATCTTGATTTCGAGCCTCAGGAGACACTGGGGAGGAATAACTTAGAATGGCCCTGGTGAGGGGCTATTTCGAAATAGCAGTAGTGGAGCGTCTACACGCCTTATTTCAAAACTGCTATTTTGGAATAGGCGTTAGTCCATTATTTCAAAATGACTTCAAAATAAAGGAATGGCTGTGTAGACACTTGCATTGTTATTTCAAAATAACGCTAGTTATCTCAAAATAACTGTGCAGTGTAGATGCACCCTTAGAGACCAACACAAATTTTTGTTAGTCTCTAAAGTGCTACAGGACTATTCATTGTTTATCTTTTAATCAGTTACCAATCCATGAAAGAACCTTCTCTTTCATCCCATGACTTGACAGCTTACTTTTCTTAAGAGCCTTTAGTGAGGAAACTTGTGAAAGGATTTCTGGAAATCTATATACACTATATCCATGTTTTACCTACTGGCAGGAACACTATGAGAGACTTTATCACAAAATTTAGTGAAGCTTTTGATATAGTCTCCCCTAATATTTTTGCCAACAAGTTAAAAACATATGGCCTAGATGAATGAACTATGACATGGATAGAAAGCTGGCTAGATCCTCAGGCTTAATGGGTAGTGTTCAGTGGCTCCAGTTGGCAGCCAGTATCAAGCAAAGTAACCCAGGGGTTGATCCTGAGGCCAGTTTTGTTCAATATCATCATTAATTATCTGGATGATGGGTTGGTTTCCATCCTCGGCCAGTTTGCAGATGACACTAAGCTAGGGGATGATACATTGGAGGGCAGGGATAGACTTATTGTTGGATTGGGCCAAAAGATATCTGATGAAGGTCAACAAGTACAACTGCGGTCTTGCACTTAGGACAGAAGAAATCACATGCCGGGGAGTGATTGGCTAGGCAGCAGCTGTGCAGAGAAGAACCTGGGATTACAACTGATGAGAATCTGAGTCAACTGTGTGCCCTTGTTGGTAGGAAGGCTAATGGCATATTGGCTGCTTTAGTAGGACCATTGTGAGCAGATTGTGGGAAGTGACTATTTGCCTCTGGTGAGGACACATCTGGAGTATTGTGTCCAGTTTTGGGCTCTCCACTACATCTTTGGATGTAGACAAATTAGAGAGAGTCCAGCAGAGAACAGCAAAGATGATTAGAGGGCTGGGACACACAATTTATGAGGAGAGGCTGAGGGAACTGGGCTTATTTAGTCTGTAGAAAACAAGAATGAGGGGGAGGGCATTTAATGGTAGCCTCCAACTACTTGAAAGGGGTTCCAAAGAAGATGGATCCAGGCTAATCTCACGGGTAGCAGATGACAGAACAAGAATCAGTGGTCTCAAGTTACAGTGAGGAAGATCTAGGTTAGATATTAGGAAAAAAACTATTTCACTAGGAAGATGAGAGAGCACTGGAATGTGTTGCCTAGGGATGTGGAGAAATCTCCATCCTTAGAGGCCAGGTTTGACAAAGCCCTGACTGGAATGATTTAGTTGGAGTTAGTCCTGATTTGAGCAGGGGGTTGAACTAGATGACCTGCTCAGGTCTCTTCTGATCCTAATCTTCTGTGGTCCACTGGACCCCTCAAAGAATTATTCTAGGTTAGTGATGGATGATTTCCCTTTACAAAAACCATGTTGACTCTTCTCCAACAAATTATGTTCATCTGTGTGTCTGACAATTTTGTTCTTTGCTATAGTTAAAACCAATTTTCCTGGTACTGCTTACCAGCTTGTAATTGTCGGGATCCCATCTGGAGCCCTTTTCAAAAATGGGCATCACATAGTCCAGTCATATGGTACAGAAGTTGATTCATATAATAGTTTACACACTACAGTTAATAGTTCTTCAATTTCGCATTTGAGTTCCCTCAGAACTCTTTGGTGAATGCCATCTGGTCCTGGTGACTTATTGCTGTTTAGTTTATCAGTTTGTTCCAAAATGAAACTTCTGTCTAATGACACTTCAATCTGGGATAGCTTCTCAGATTTGTCATCTAAAAAGAATGACTGAAGTTTGGGAATCTCCCCTGGATCCTCACCCGAGAAGACCAATACAAAGAACTCACCCAGTTTCTCTGTAATGCCCTTATCGTTCTTGAATGCTCCTTTAGCATCTTGATTGTCCAGTGGCCCCACTGGACAGTTTAGCAGGCTTCCTGCTTTTGGTCAACTTATTTTATTTTGTTCTATTGGAGTATTTGGCTAGCTGTTCTTTAAATTCTTCACACACCCCCTTCCTAACTGTATTTTTTACACGTTTGCCAGAATTTATGCTCATTTCTATTTTCCTCACTGGGATTTAACTTCAAGTTTTTAAAGCAAGGGTTGGCAACTTTTTCAAACCAAAGAGCCAAACTACATCAAAATTCAGAACAAGTGGTCAACAAAGAGCCAGTATATAAGAATACCCATTTGCATGACTGCAGATATGCAACTTAATGTTATTGATAATAGACATGATGATTAATAATAGCATAAATGAAATGTTGTACTCACAGCCTTTATTTATTGGGACTTCTGCAGCTGCTGGGGGTGCAGGAGTCAGGGTTGAGGTTGTATGAAGGGCTCAGGGCATGGGGCTGGGGTGTGCGGGAGGTGCAGAAGGCAGGGCAGGGTGCTGGGGTGGAAAGCAGAGTATTGGAGCGCCTGGGACTGGGTTACCTTCCCTGGCTGGGGCTGGGCTGCTGCATCCAGGCAGTAGTAGCTGGATGAGGGGCCAGGCCAGGGCTACCACAGCTTGATTGTGGCCTCCTCTCCAACCCATATGACAGCAGCAGTGGGTGGTGGAGCTGCTGCCGCCAGCCCTTCCTGAAGCCAGATGGGGGCCAGATCATGGGGCCTTTCCCAGGATCGGGACCAGGGACAGGATGATGTAGCCAGATGGGGGCTGGGCACTTTTACTTTCTTATGTCAATTTACAAAACTTCATTTTCAATAAAGTAAAATATTACGTTCAACACAAAAGATTTCAACATTGTCTTTATTTATGGCAGGGATGGGGAACCTTTTTTGGGTCTGGGGCCACTGATGCACAGAAAAATCAGTCGAGGACCACACAAGTGAGATGCAAAAGAACAACCCCTCCAAAAAACCCCAACCCTCACTGATATGGCTCCCAACTGAAACACCTCACTCCCCAGGCATTTCAGCCCCATGGGGACAGGAGGGGCATAGAGGACTGAGGTTCAAGGCCTCAGGCTGGATTAACTCTTCTGGGGTTCCAGGATTAGTGGATTTTTATGCTCCCCTGCCCCCAGGCTCTGAGGTGGGGCCAAAAATGAGGGGGGGTCCAGTGTGCGGGATAGAGCTGCCAGTGAATGCGACAGGGATGGGAGTGCAGGATCTGGGTGGGAGGCAGGGTTCAGCAGTAGGTTGGGAATAGGGTGTCTGGCCAAGCAGGGCTGGATTACCCAATAGGCAGACTAACCACGTGCTTAGGGCACCAGCAAAGCAGGGGCACCAAAAGAAAAGAGATTTTACGGTCTAGTATTGTTTTTATTTTGAATTACATATGGGGGGGCACCATAATCTTCTCAGTGCTTAGGGCCTCTAAAGGTCTTAATCCGGCCCTGTGGCCAAGGGAAAGGGGGCAGGAGCAGGCTGGTGGTGCAGGGTCTCAGTGTGGGGAGGTTGGGGGGTGCAGGGTCTGGGCGGCACTTACTTGCTTTTGTGCTCCATGCTGCTCTCAGGCTCCCTGTGCCAGGCATGGCTTCCTGCTGCTCCATTGGCCAGATTCTGGCCAGCATGGAGCAATGGGAAAAGCTTCCAGGCACCACATCTATGCACTGCTGTTCCCCCAGCCGGGGGAGAGGGAGAGCGTGTGCACGGAGGCATTTGAGGCTCCGCTTCTTCTCTGATTATGCA
This sequence comes from Pelochelys cantorii, assembly GCA_032595735.1. Classification (NCBI taxonomy): domain Eukaryota; kingdom Metazoa; phylum Chordata; order Testudines; family Trionychidae; genus Pelochelys; species Pelochelys cantorii. The sequence continues at coordinate 44,702,359 of CM064329.1, read as the reverse complement.
GCTACATTCAGGTCTTTCTCTACCTGCCCCACTGCAGGAAGCCAGCGCCGGCTCCAATCTTGGGGCTGGGGGGAGCACAAAGCTGGAGCGCTAGTGCGGGCTTCCCATTGCAAGGGGAGCTGAGCTCAGGTTATGAGCCATATTTGCCTCGTGAGCCATAGGTTGCTGACTCTTGTTTTAAAGGATCACTTTTTGTGTCTCATGGCTTCTTTTGTCTTGTTGTTTAGCCACAGTTTCACTTTTTTGGTTCTCTTGCTATTTTTTTTTTAATTTGGTGTTTACATGTAAGTGGATCCTTTTATTATGGTGTCTTTAAATAGTTTCCATGCATCTTACAGGAATTTCACTTTGTGCTGTTCCTTTCAATTTCTGTTGAGCAAATGTCCTCATTTTTGTGTATTCCCCCTTTCTAAAATTAAATGCAACAATGTGGGGCTGCTGTGGTATTTTCTCTGCCACAGGGAAAATTTAAGTATATTGTGGTCACCATTACAAAGCAGTTTAGCTATATTTACCTCTTGGACCAGATTCTGTGCTCCACCTAGGACTAACATAAGAATTGCTTCTTCTCTTGATGTATCCAGGACTAGCTGTTCCAAGAAGTGGTTGTTTAAGGTGTTAAGAAACTTTTTCTGCATCTCATTGTACCCTGTCAATGAGCTGAAATCCCTCATTATTACTGAATTTTTTATTTTAATCCATCTCTAATCTCTGAACACATTTCACATTCACTATCACTATCCTGGTTCAGATGGTCAATAACGTATTTTTACTCGTATATTCTTATTATTAGAGCCTGGAATTGCTATCCACAGCGATTCTGTGACAGAGTTTGGTTCATTTAATGTTTTTACTTCATTTGATTCTGTGCTTTCTTTCACATAGAGTGGCACTTTCCTACTAGCATGACCTCTTCTGTCTTCCTAGTATATTTTGTACCTTGATATTACTGTGTCCCATCGATTATTTTCATTCCACCAAGTTTTTGTGAAATTGGCTTAAACTGGTTACTGTTCTAAGGGGTTGGAAACACCAGAAAGTTGAATTACAAATTTAAAGCATATTTAGATTGAGAGCATGAGGGATTTTTTTTTCTGGAGGGGGGACACTATATTGCTTTTAATTGTAGAAAAAAATTGAGAAAAAGTAACTTATCACTAGAAAAATGTATTACTAGTGTGAACTTAATTCATGTTCAATCATCGAGATTCTCAGCTTGTGCAGTATGGAGCTGATTGTGTCACTTTGATCATGGGGCCCATTTTAACCCAGTCCTGACTCCTATGTAGATTAGGACAGCCTGGGAGCTGCTGTGAACAACACAGACTAGCATCATTAGACAGATTGAAGCATGCTGTGCTCTGCTTATTGTCAACCCCCCTCTTTTCTCTATTTATAGTCATTCCTTTTCTAGCACATGTGACCCACACACAGTATTGTACTTATTGAATATATGCTCATTTTATCCAAGCAGAGAGTTTGGCTAGTCAATAGGTTAGCATATTGTACAGACAACTTGATGCCTGACATACCTTTGTTAAAGCAGAAGAGATGCTTCTGACTGGTGGCCTTATATATGGGTTTTGTGAAACATGAAGGGAAAAAGAAAGGTTTAGTGTTCTTTACAGGAATGTGCAGTTCCTCCTAAGTGAAAAGAGGAGGAACAAGACTAAAAGGAATAAGAAGGCACTGCTTTATATTAGAGTTTAGAAGTCACAGAATTGTATAGTATACAAAGGATGAAACAGAATCTCAAGTGATAATTGGGTGGAGGGAGAAATGAAAAGAAAGGAAACAAAAGTATAGAGGAAATATGCTATAAATCCCCAAACCAGAGTACAAATCAGTACAATATAGAATTAAAAAAAAAAACTTGTGAAAGGAGAAGGATCATATTGCCAGGAATTCTTCTTATCCAGGTATGCGAGCTGTACCACCTCTCCGGATCAGCAGGTATTGCAGTTTGTGTGTGTGCATGCCTGTGTATGTGTGTGCTGGGAGAGATGGAGGTGAGAGGTGTTACTTGCAACCTCTCCCTTCTTTTCACACTGATGGTAACTTTGCCTGTGTTTTGTCTGCAGCACTGAATATTATCTCTAGGCTTTCTCTAGAGCACCAGGCTGCTCGAAGGATTGTACTGAGGGCCAGAAAGATAATTCTTTGGGAACCTCAACATTATTATGCCTGCCTTGTCTCCCCCCAGAAGGAAAAATCAATTTTAAATAAGAACAGTGATTGCAGACAAGATACCATGAGGGCCACCATCTGCTTTTTCCACTGCAGGGGAAGTGAGACATTCATTGTTTTTTTTTTTTTTTTTTTTCATGTTTATTCCTTCTTCTTTATTGTACGAACCCTTTGGTCTTGCTGTTACCATGTTAAACTGTCACCCGCTTTGTGCCCTATATTCTCACATCTGTGCATATTTGTAATCCATTGTCTCTCCTGGCCTCTGCTGGATACCTCTAGTCACCCCAATGTCTGGCCCTCTTTCTCTGCACATCCCTCTCTCCTTCCCTTAATTCTCACCAAACACTAAGGCAACTCCTCTTTTCCTCACTCATCAGGGTTCCTCTGCCTGTGCTCTTACAGGTACCTTTCTTCCTCCCTATCGAGGGCCCTTTGTATTGAGGCCGGAAATGGTGAGATTGGCTTCACTTCCAGTTTCCGGCTTTTCCCCTATGGAGGGGCCGCTTTTACAGCTGTGCATAAAGGCAAAAGTATGGAGCGCTCTTCCTAAATTGCCTTGACTCCTCACTCTTCTGGAGGACAATTCCTACTGCTGTTAGTAGTGAGATGTGTGCTGATTCCCTGCCCTCAAGTATTACTGTTTCCCTCCCCTGTAAGGGAAGGCAGCTGCCCTCACTGCAAAGGGATAAGTCCCCTCACCCTTTGCCCACATTTTCCCCCACCCTCCATATTAAGGATGTTAGGAGGCGAGTAACTGGCTCATCGTATAGTTGATACAAATTGTATCGACTACATGATTAGTTAAGGGAAGGCGCTCAGTCCCGCCTCGTGCTGGGAGCTGTACCTGCTGTGGCTCTGCATTTCAAATGTGGTAAGAGCCAGGCTGGCTGCATTTTAAAATGCAGAGCTGCATTTGGGATAGCTCCTGGACCTGGCACGAGCCAGCATTGAGCCGGGCTTGCTCAGTTCCAACTTGTGCTGGGTCCAGCAGTCCCTGTCGGGGGGGGGGGGCGAGAGGGAGAGGGGGGAGGTCCCAGTGAATGCGGAGCCTCTGCTTGCTGTGAGTATGGGCCTGCCTCAGGCAGAGGCGGCTTAGTGGCAGCTTCCCCTGCTCCCCTATCCCCCCGTGCTGCTGCCTTTAATAAAGGTGGCACTGTGGAGATGGTGCTGGGAGAAACCAGCTTTTAAGCCGGCTCCCCCCAGCACTGGCTCCTGCTTCCCCTGATACAGAGGCAGCAAGAGAAGGAGGCAATGTGAGTAGTTAACTCAACTGCTTCATAAACCTGGGCTTGTCAGTAGTTGTCTACTGGCTTACATCCCTACTCCATATTGTGCTGGCTGCTTTCAGCTTGTTTATTGTGCTACTCCATCATGAGGTGACTAGTTGCACTTGCAGTTTAGTGGAGGAGTTGGCTCAGCTGCAGGCTAGAAGGTAAGAAAAATATGACTGCCCTAGCACTAAATGCCAGAAAAACCCTCATAGCCAAGAAGGGCGTCTGTGGCAGGGACTACACAAGTATCCCATTATGCCTCATGAGTTCAGCATAGAGTAAAGGATACAGCATGCTGCTTTGCCATTTCAGGAGTATCCTAAGAAAGGAAATGTGGCTGAGAACAAACAATTCTATCCCTTTTCCCCATCCACCTTGTTCCCCCTAATGCACTGTTGACCAGCATTAGGGGAAGGTAGGCCAATCTCCACTTACTGACCACTTTCTCCTCACTCAGGGTACATCTACATTACAGAGGAAGATCGAAGCTGCCACTGTCAATCTTCCAGGGTTCAAATTAGCCGTCTAGTAAAGACAGCTAAGTGGAAGTGAGAGGGGCACTCTGGTCTATGCTGGTAACCCTGTTTTCACGAGGGGCAAGAGAAGTCAAAGGAAGAGTGTTCGTCCTTCGACTTCCTGTAGTGTAGACCGCGCCAAAAGCCTAATTAAGCTACTTCAACTTCAGCCACTCAAGTAACGTAGCTGAAGTTGCGTATCCTACCCTCAGTGTTCATCCATCTGTTCCAGATTCTGTAGACCTAACCTCAGTGTTCACCCGTCTGCTCCAGATTCTTTTGCCCCATGATGTGCTGCATGGGCATGGTGAGGATGACACATTTTGAATACTAGGGCTTGGTTTTATACTTTCAAAGTTATTTACTCAATAACAAGGGTCAGAAATTTAAGTTTAAAAAAGAATGAGGGGTACCTAAAATGAAGAGGCTTGCTAGTTATAAGGATTGAAAGTGCTGGAGCCTTTATTCAAGAAGCTTCACGTGGCTCTATAGCTATTACATGGTATGAAGTTTCTGTTAAAGGAGAATCATCCTACCTGGTCAGATATTGCATGAGTTACTTTATGCTAGCAGAATACCACAACTAGGCTAGAATAATGTAAGCATGCATCCCCCATTCCCACCAACACAATATCTTGAAATGTCTCTGTGCTGTGGGAGGGAGCTGTGCAAAATGAAGCATTTTTAAATTCTTTTTGATATTAGTTTTGCTACCCACATCTCATTTACTTGTGCACTGTGTATGCAGCTTGAATTTTTTATAAGTTACTTACAGTTAGTCTGGAATCGTCAGTGAAATTGGATTATAATTTTACTACTGTTTAATAGAGGTCAGATAAATGCATCATAAGTATATATGGAAATCTCCTATCTTTGGTGTAGAATAGAAGCTTTACACTGATTTCACAACAGTTTTCTCCAGGGACAGAAAACACCAATCTTTCATCAACATTTGTCTTAGAATCGGAATGTTTTAAATAACGTTATAAATTGAGAGGTTGCATTATCCCAGTGAAGTAAATATAGCTAGGAGTTGCTGAGTTGTAGTCCCATCTTTTCTGCTCACTCACTGTGTGGTCTTGATTACGTTATTTACCCTCTGTGCCACTTATTTTTTCCATCTGTATAACATTATCAGTTGGCAAGATTAATCAATCAGCACTCTGTCTAGTACTGTGTACTTGATCCAAAGCCAGCTATAGCCAATGGGCATCTTTCTAGGATGCTGGCTCAGGCTATCTTGGACTAACCTGCTGCTCAAACCCCTCCTGGGTAGTACCAGACTTAAGAGTTCCATTGATTTGAACAGAACAGCTTAGCGAGAGAGAGGGTCTTCTATCCTTATGTTGAATAGTACCAAGCTTTTCTGGTAGTTCAATTGAAATGCATGCTTGAGAAGGTGGTAGAATATAACCCAGAGTAAGGTACTGCCCAATATTAGTGGGACTAGTAAAACTGTGCCCTATGTAACTACTACTTAATATTGCAAATGCACTAACAATTGAAGGCCAAAGTTATACCCTTACTCATCATGAATAGCACTGTGATAGGGCCCTGTTCCAGAACTACGCTCCCAAATGTACGGACACAGTTTAGGAGATTAAAAAAACCCTCTTCTGGCTGAGTCTCAGGGAAGCAACACCCAGGAGAAGCCTCTTTAGAGGATTACTGAGCCCTCTGAGTTACTGTAAATGCCTAGCTCCCTGCATATCACCATCAAAAAGACAAGTTAGAAAGACCACCTATGCGGAAATAAAGGGTTTTTTCTTTCTAGCCAGCTTCTACCAAGTTTGCCTCTTGATATCTGCTTCTAGTAATTGAATTCAGCTGTACCAGCTTCTTATTTCAATACTGGGAATGCTGCTTCTCTTATAATCCTAGGTTTCTTTTGCTTGGGCACACATGGTTTTTAAAAGGAAAACTGAGACATGGAGGGAGCCATGCCTCTGAGGCTGCCCTTTTGAATCCTGAAGGGTTATCTGTCATAAGCACCTGACTCCATGAGCAGGCCTTTTTGAGGAGTGAGGGACTATCCAACATGAGCAGGAGTATTGGAACTCTGGCCCTGATACAGCACGTACGAGGGAAGGCACATGACTGGTGGTGAGCATATTGGAAGCAATCATTTAAAATCTTAGTTCTATGAAAAGAAGTAACAAAGGGTTGAGAGTATCCCAATTTAATGCTTTTTAACTACAGCAAAACTTGGACTGTGTTATCTAAGAGAGAAGAATTAAATTGCTAGTTCAGTTTCATAGCCCAAAGCAAAGCAATTAAAATAAAAATTTCTTACGAGGCACTGAGGCAAGAATGAAAATGTAGGGAAAAACCATATATGATCATCTGTTGGATAGAGCTTTTTTCTTTGTGTTTTACAGCTCTTCTAGTTGAACTCACCTGAGGTTATGCCTACGGTTAGTGCTGATGAGATCTGCAAAACTAAAATGCCTGTTCTAGTAACTAGAGTTATAAATCACAGTTGGTTACTAAATTTTGTAGGGTGAAAAATCTATTTTCCATTTTTCAGTTATGCTGATTGAGGTTATAGTTATGAGAGAAATGTGAGAACAGTTTTTTGCAGGCACTAATATTAGCATTGGTATGTAAATAAGTTGTGTTCATGGATTTAAAAATACATAAGCTATAGGGAAGAGATTGTGTCATAGGAACACAGCACAGGAAAAGGGGTATGCACTGTTGCCATATGCCATTCCACAAACAGACCAAAGAAGGAATTGTGGTGCTGGCACCTGAAATTCCACCTGTCTTCCCTCTGTGCCTTGCTCTGATGGTGTCACCTTTAGCTACATTGGCAGTTATAGTTCTGTAATTTAATTAATAAACGTTGCTGATTCATTTGGGTTTGGCTGCAGAGCGCCATGGTTGGTAGATGACCGAATGGATAGATGTGAGTGATGTTCCTTGATGAGTGCTCGACAAGACACAGTTTAGGATATGTAAATAGTCTTGTGGAAGCCATAAATAGGGAAGAGAGGACACAACAAATGTATCCCGACATGAGACCATATTTTTCCATTAACTGCATGCTGTTTTACACTGCATGGATTGGTCATCAAGTGAATGAATCATTTCAGCAGCAAAGTGGTGGAGTATTAATTTTGTATGATGGGTTGCTATTAATGTATCATATTCCTCATTTGTTAGAAAAGTATGCATTAAAAATGGCTATGAGATGTAATGCCAATGATTCTTCAGGGACTGCGGATATTCCTAGGTATGGCAAAGACAAAAAAAATCAGTTTTCATCACTATTTAATTTTCCAGAGAGCTACAGAGTCCTTCAAAATGCCACAGTAAAAGGTTGCCAGGGGCACAGGGATTCTAGATCAATTATATGGGTAGCCTGCTACAATTTATCATTTGAAGATAGCATCTATGTGGATTTGAAAGAGTAAGCTAGTCAATATCACAGGACATAGATAGAAGGACACAGACAAGGTAAGAGTATTAGAGATAAAAATAGAGCAGTGCAGCAAAAATTGTGGGGGATGGTATAAGATAAATGCTGAGGGAGCCAGGTATTTTAATGTAATTGCTTTGGATATAGCAGTGTTCAGAAAGAATTATTCATTTTGAATACAATAATCCATTGTTCATCCAGAGCCATTAGTAAAATCAGATAGAAAGACTGGAAAAGGTAAAGTATGTATTCATTAATGAAAATGGATATAATTATTTTAATAGATCTTACTTGTTTAACTAATGTAGGTGAATGAAAGATCTAAAAAAAATCTGAATAGGAATCCCCTAAAATCCTATGAGAAATCTTTGAGAGGATTAACAAAAAAGACAAATTAGGTTGTAAAACTATTAGATAAGTCCTTCACAGTCCTTGTTCCATCACTGCTGTTTGAGACTGAAAAAGAGACTTTCATAACTAGCATTAAAACCCCCCGAAGAAAACAACACTGTGTGGAACTCATATAAATAATCAGTAAACCAGAGGCAATTTTTTTTTTTTTTAGAGAACATGGCTTGGCTTGTATGAGTGAGGTGATTATTATACAGGTTTGTTTTCTAATGGGTTACAACATATTTGGGAGCAGTAGTACTGTACTTTTATCTGAGGTAGACACATAATGAAACCTCTTATAGTAGCTAGATTTAGAATGATATCCGAAACATAAAGAGCTTGTGAAGAAGAGAAATAGCAAAGGAAATGGCATTAAAATGCTAGGGCAGAGTAGTCTAGTTAGAGTTATTAGATATAATTCTGCTTCATTCTATTCTTGTGGTTATTTGTTGTCATGGGTGCTAGCCAGGAAAAGACGGTTAACTCCCTTTGTGTTCTGCAGAGGCAAATTATGTTGTCCTGATGAGCACCGTTTAGTTAATTGAAAAAAAATCTTTATAGGCTATTCACCTTTTTGTTAATTTTAGTATATGAATTCACATTGTAGGAGTATAGGGTAGATCAGATACGCTTCATCAAATTCAAGACTTTAGTCAAGAAATAGTAGAGAATAGATTCAGAGTGTTGATCCCAAATCTTTAGAGCTCTCAGCCAGCTTTATGCTTTCTCGCAGAGCTCATCTCCCTACATATCCCACTGCAACAGCTATAGCTGGTTGGAACCACGCTGCCTCCAGGATTACATTTTAACAAATATTGGTCAAGATGAGCCCTCATCTTGTGTTTAGAAATCATGTTGGGAGTGACCAGAATTGTCAAGGGGTTAGACTCCCAAACCTCTTCCACTTTAAGGGAGGATGTGATGGAATATGAGTTGTCCTACTTCTGTAGCCCTCTTCTGCAGGATGGAAAGACCCAGCAGTTGCCCTGTTATGGGGTATCATTCTACATCTGATGATCTGTCAAGAGTTATCCTCTGTTGAACTTCAGCAACATTGTATTTTCTCTTTTCCAGCAGGGGATAGGTCATAGGTTTTTGCCTAATTGTCTTTATATACCAAACTAGCATGTCCATAAGAATGTATGTTTATTTAAGAATGGCAAATAACAAAAATTTAAATAATCCTGGTCTGTTTAAAAAGCACATCGACATGTACAAATGTTGTCATGTTAAGTGGGTTACTTTGTCTACAGATGGAAGCAGGAGTAGCTAGATGGCTTCCTACTGCTTCATTGCAATGCTGCCTTCTGGCTTAGAATCTGAATTTAACAGCCTTGCTATTAAGTGCCTGGGTGAAGCAATCCCAAGTCATGTCCTCTATAATAGTAGCCTTGAATGGTGATGGTACAAGGAAGCAATATAGAACTCTTACAACATCGACAAATTCCCTACTACAAGGGTGAGTCTCTGGGTTTAGGACTGAGTTTCTCTGGTAGAGCAGTGTATAGCAGCCTAAGCTGGCTCTGGATGGAGAGCCATTAATGCAGTAGGATTTTAGGATACTTACTATCTTATAGGCTCATACCTGACCATTCGAGAAAATATTTCTCTCATTACACAGGCCTTTTGAAATACATCTTGTGGAAGAGGTCGTTAAACAGTGGCTTTGAAGAGAAGTCTTTACACCCACTCAGACTCACCATTTAGTAACCCTTTCTTTGTGCTATCTTCTAAATGCAGTTTCATGGCACACTTCCAAAGAGCAATTTAAAAAAGGAAAAGGCTGAATAACACTGGGTAAAACCAACTGGCTTTAAACACTGTTGGTGTTGCTGCTGTTATAGTTAAAAAAACATATAGTCCTGATTTCCTTTAGTCAGTTGCTGCATGTTTGAATAAAAGACTGTGTGTGGCCTGTTAGCCAAAACCTGTTCCCCCACAATGTTTCTATTCTGTTTTGTATTATTTTAATAGGTTATCTCTAAGCTGCATTATCATATGTGAATTCTAGCTTCATATTTTTAAAAATAATTTATTTGTAACTGTCATCACTACCTTATGAATAGGTTACCAACCAACCCTGGGAGCTATACTGTCAAATATTTTTTAAAAAATATTTCTAAGAGTATGAATATTTCCATTAATGCATTTATCAAACAGTCACAGCTATTCACTTAGGTTTATGAAAAGATCTCTTTTCTATTAATACTCCCTCTCCCACAAAAATCCAACATTGCTTGATTTTTGTTTTTTAAATAATGCGGCAGCATTCTAGTTTTAATTATCTTTGATGACAACACATTCAACTTACATAATCCTGTATGCTAAGAAATCTCAAGGCACTTTAAAATACAGAGCCTTAATAATGTGCCCAACTGTACCAAGCTAATGATGAAAAGTGAAGGGAAAAAGAGGGAATCGTTGATCATGATTTTAAAAGTGGGACTGTTCCTGATATCCTCAGGCAGGGAATTCTAAAGGCTCTTGCTAATTCTTAAATTGATGCTAGGTACCAGGGTGATGGGATTTGTGGGGGAATGGTAAAATGAGTGACTGTGGTGGATATAAGATGGGTGCAAGGGGGTGACCAGATTAATTGAGACTCAGATTGTGAAGAACTTTATAGGTTAAAAAAATCAGTGTAGTATAACTAGATTAATTGGTGCATCTGAGCTTGAACTGAAGTTGAGAACATTAACAAGAGAGAGGGGATATGGAGAAATGAGCACATGCTGTACCCTGTACCCTGGCAATATTCCAAAGGTGATGAAGGCCAAATTCACTGTCAGTGCACAATTTAGCAAGCAGACACACTGTAAGAATGGCTACTTGCTGGGCTGTTCCCAAATTTAGTAGAAAAAATAAGCTCTTTAGGAAGTCTAACTCTGATGGAAGACATTTGATCATTGCAAAAGTGTACCAGTGAGTACCAGTGCTTAATATAGCCAATAGAGTAAAATAAAAAATCCTGACAGCATTAAAATTATACCTTACACTTTCAAGAACTGTAACAAAACACCCTTTTTTCCAGTGTGGAGCAGCAGTTGATATTTACATGGCTGGAAAGGGGAGAGATCAGTAGAAAATAGGAACATGCAGGTCTGGTGATTCACACTTCTAATTACTATCAATTCTTTAGCCAAAGCTGCTTTTTTTTATATATTGCTTTTTCAATGGCTGTAAAAGGGGCCCATCTGGCCGGCGCTATAGAGAACACATTGCCTGCCTGAGGCATCAGGGCCTCCAGAAGTATCTATGTGGATGGGATACTTCCAAACAGCTCATTAGTCTTAACAAGAGTTGGAACAATAGTCCTGAGGGAATTCTGCAATTGTTGCATAGTAAAATTGCAGTTGCTCTAGGACTGGAACTTTGAAGATTAGGAAGTCCATATGATTACGTGCCGCTAAAAGGCAAGGTGTATCTGTACTGTTTGCAAAGTGATAATCTTTCGTTTACCTCATGGAGGGCCAAATCCAGAGGTAAGTCTAATTAGGTGTAATTTACGCATAAGTGTTCTAATTTATTATTTACATTACAGTGGCTTTTGGAACCTCAGTCACTGTGCTTGTCCCTGCCTACCAGGGAGTCTATATGTCAGACAGGGGCTAATAACTTGCCTACGCAAGAGTATATATACACTTTGCAGCTTTTAGCAACAAGGCTGTGTTGACCTAGCCGTATCACTAAAAGTCAGTGTCTATGAATGCTGTGTGTCAGCACTTGTGCCAACAAAATTCTTCCACCCCCAATGAGCAGGTTTGGCTATGTTGGCAGGAGAACACTCATGCCCAAAAGCAGCAGTCACACTTTTACTTGACGCGGCAAAACTTTGTTGTTCTCTGGGGGTTTTTTAAACACCCGTGAATGAAAAAAGTTTTGTTAATCAAGTGCAAGTATAGACATACCCTAAGGGGGAGAGGCTGGATAATTTAATTCACACTTTCGTTTGTCGTCCTTAAGAGGTATGTTCATCTAGGTAAGACTTAGCCTGCACTTGAATGTTTTACCAGTATAACTAGTTCGGGTAGGAGTGTGAATCTTCTTTTATTCAGTACCATTATACTGGAAAAATCCTAGTGTGGATGTAGTTACACTACTGTAAATATGACTTACACCAATAGAGCTTGTCCCTTTGCCTGTATGGAAAAGAACTACATGTATAACGGACTTTTTGTATAGATATAGTTACGTACGCCCAATAGTTGCATACGCCCAAGGGAATTAAGCTGCATTGAATATGACAATATAGTTAAAGCAGTATAACTTCCTAGCGCAGCAAAGGTTTAGACTCCCTCTATATTCTTTTGAGCCTTGCCTATGTTAAAAAAATTTGCTCTGGCATAACTACCTCAATGTAACATGCTTTTTGTCATTTATTTTGTATTATTTTTGTCTTAGGGTTGCAAGCAGCCATTTGGAGCATTTAGATAGAGACTGACAAAATGCTACAGGTCGAACCTCCCTTGTCTGGCACCCTTGGGACCTGAGTGGTCCCGAACAATGGAGTTTTCTGGGCAAGGGGAGGTTAAGGCTCTCCACCTGGCTGTCGGCCCTGCTCCTAGCTGGGGCTACACTCCCTGCTGCCTGCCACTGCCTCCATCGCCCCGCCATGCCAGCCCAGACTGGAGCTGCGTCCCTCACCACGCTGGCCCCAGACAGAGGCCAGCCCCACTGCCACAGCACCGGTCACGTTGTGCACCCAGCTGCCAGCCCCACTAGGGCTGTGTTTCCCACCTCACCAGCTGGGGTTGCACTCCCCACCACCAGCCCAGACCAGGCTGCGCTTCTGAACCTGGCCAACCAGGGCTTTCTGGTCCAGCAATATCCGTGGTCCTGCCAGACCAGGGATGTTGTCAGACCAGAGAATCCCAGATTTTAGAAGTTCAACGTGTATTAGAAATAAGTAGGTTTTGAGGCAAAATTTGAAGACAAAAGGCAGTGGAGAAATGAGTCTCTCTCAGCTATTGGATTCAGTGGGGCTGTCTGGAAAGAACACAGAAATCTGAGTGGGAGAAGGCAGCTAAAGAAGCTGAAATCAAGTGAAACTGGCAGAGGATGGTGTGACTAGGAATTGTTAGAAATGAGCGGCAAGATCGGCAGAGTGAACGATAACATTGAAGATGGGGAGTGAGTATGATAGGAAGCCAGTGGAGCAAGAAATACTCTATTTGAATTCCCCCTTCTCCCGCCAATCCATTTAGATTGTCTAGAATTCTAGGATACCTTTTAGAGTATTTTATTTTTTGTGGTATCATCAAGCTTTCAACATACATTAAGATCTGCTTTGGGCCTTTCAGGAGCTTACTAATGAGGCTTTTAGTCCTATTGTAAAAAAAAGTCCCAGGTCATTTAGACAAGGCACAGCATATGTCTTTAAAATAACCCATACCAACTTTATGTTGCACATAAGAGGCAGAATAAATTTCTGGTCTCAGGGTTGGAGAAGAGAGCTTTTGGAGTTGGGGAGGGGAAGAGGAGTTGTGGGATAGGCAGCTTAAGATGCAATTTGGCACATGTTATCCCAAATAAGAAAGCAAATAGGTTTTGAGAGGATATGTTAATGGTAGCATTTGATTTTGAAATTAAGCCCAGCAGGTAGAAAGATCCTGTTTGGATTTCCAATGATATCACTATTATTGTGCTGGAACACTTTTTATTTTAATTCATTTTGGTACATATATGTTACTGCCTCCCATTAGATAAGCACTGGAATCTCACCTAGTGATGATGTTAACCCTGTCTAAAAAGGTTATTTTAAAATGCATACAATTACCAATGGGTCATTTGAATTGTTTTGCCTGCAAGACTATTCTGACAGGCTACATATTTGCATTACATGTAGCAGCCTCAGAGATAAGAGGAAGGGAGGGGGGAGCCACATCATTTTGTTAGGGAACCAAGCATCTAAAAAGGAAGACCTGCACAATCTGTACAATCTTTATTTTTGAAATTACCAATGTGTTTATAATATGGTGGGGACAGTCTGAGTAACCAGGTGGAAGACTCACCTCCGTGACCAGACTGTTGAAGGGAGTTGGTCTGCATATCTATGTACACAAAGTCATAATCTGTGTCTACTTACGTAGGTGCTTATGGGGTTCACATAATGAAAATAATTAGTCAATTCATAGGAATAAAAGACACAACTCCCATTTCAATAAAAGGAGTTACACCTACTTTACCGTAAGGATAAAGTTGTCTTGATATGATTCAAAAAAGCAGAAAAACCGAGCAGAGTATATCACTCTAGGCTGTGTATAATATATATTTGTGGCAATATGTCTCCACAGTGGAACTCTGAGGGGAGACATAAAGATCCACATGGCCAAAACCCTATGTAAGAAAGAAGCAGCAGGCGACATCTGCTAATTTGCTCCCAGGCCCAGCATATTATGCATCACCATGTCTATATGGATTCCTTAGTTCCACAACACACTCTGGCTGTGGATTCACACAGAGTCCCACTGTTTCAGCACACTTGCAGGCAAGGAAAAACCCTTTTAAAAAGAGCAGTTGCCTTTTTTTTTTCTCAGCATAGAGCTAATATTGTTTTAGAGCCAGAAATGTACCTGGGTACATATTCAGTATGTTAATTTATCTTGTTTTTGTCTTCGATCAGGCTTGCTTTTTCAGGGCTTAATTCCAGATTTGTTTGCCTTCCTTATTATATGGAGTAATTACCTAAAGTGGCTTTCCACCAACTTTTAACTGAATTGAATGTTTACATGATATACTTTTAATAACGCACTAGTATTAAACAATACAATTTGTACACTAATACAATTCATTTTCCCTTACCCTCTAATTTTCTTCTGACTCCCCCCTATTAATGTTGGTGTCAAGAAGAGCTTCACAAAGAGAAGGTCACCCATAGTGATATTTTTTGGCCTTTTTGAAACATTAGGAGTGTAGGCTCTTCAACATCAAGATATCATCATCCGATATCATCATCATATATCTTCATATAGAATCGTCCTATGCTGGCCACCTGGAAAACAAAGAGCCAGATCCTCTGCTGGTTTAAATTGGGGCAGCCCAATGGATCTACAGTGATTTGCCCCTGTCAGGGACATGCTCCAGAGCAGTACTTCTGTTTTTGAACAGAGGAACTACAAACCCTATGTGGGCTGCTAAATTGTAGTGGGCATAAGGAGCCCACTACAATAAAGCCTACTGAAGTACTTATTAAGAAAATACTTTGATCCTACTAAAAGAATACCTTCACTCTCCTTATGAAACCAGAATATACCCCACTATGCAACGATCCTCATTGAAAAGCTCTAGCCCACATATGTCTGTTATTGTAGAGAGCTAGATTATGCAGATGGAAGTTGGTGATATATGAAGGATCATTATGCTGTGTCAAGATTCATTTTAAAGACCATATGTATATTTTTAAAAAAGAAAAACAAACTGCTTCATGAGCCTAGAGAGAAACATAAATCATGTATTTTTACCACCTCAAAAGCCCACCAGAAGATAACCTCTGATATTTCAAATGCAGCAAGCAATCTAACACATGAATCACAATTTGAGTTCTATTACACCCCTACTGATGCATACCACTGTGTAATTTATAGACATGGCTCTAACAATGTGTTATGTATATCTAGTCCTAAAGAGGACTTTGCCAAAAAATGTGGGCTAAGGAAATGGTCTTAGCACTGCTCTCCAGACTTTGTAGCAGCAAAATACTGTTGCCAACTTGTGACTTCTGCAGGTCCTCGACTTACGAACGCATCGACTTACGACCATCTGCACTTACGACCAACCTCCCATTAACCCCATTACAGCTGGTCCCTGACATACGAATGCACCATCTGCACTTATGAACAGCACAACTGTATGTAAAAGCATGTATTTCCGACTTACAAACAAATAGAGTTACAACCAGGTGTTTGGAACGTAACCTGTTTGTAAGTCGGGGAACAGCTGTATTCCATAAAAAATGCAACTTGTTGATTAGTCTTAGAAGTATTACAAGGGTAGTCAAGAATGTAATGAACTGAAGGTTATAGCCCGGTTATTTAGGGCTGATTAATTATTATTGATTTTTAATTAATTCTCAATTAAAGATCTGGAAGGTTGTGGGGTTCTAGTCTCAGTATCAGGCAGAACAACTCAAGGTTATTAAGTTCAGAGTCTGGTTGGGAATCCTGGTGTGCACAACGAAGACACTCTACTGAGGGCAAAGCCAAGTTTTAACCACTTTTATTAGCGCCATTAGTAAAGACACACAAGCTCCAAAACTCATAAAGAGATGGAAAATATTTGGAGTTAAGGTGTTGTTTTGTACCATTCCTCACGTATGTACTCACATACTTACTAATATCTTTCCTTGGGGATCAGGTGGCAAGAGACAAAGAAACTGTTGTGTCTGTGGCATGCCAAGTGATGATCCTGGTCCCTATCAACTGATGACATTTATGTCCTTTGTGTTCCCTCCTCCCCCCAACCTTACATGGTGGTCTGGCCTATTATAAGGCTTAGGGTCTATCTTGAATATTTATTCACAATATCCAGCCTCCATTGTCTGTATCTAACCTCCTCATCCTAGTAATGTTGGAGTTTCTTTATCCTATAGATTAGTATATTAATAATGTCATCTAATTATTATATATATCAGTTCATTGCCAAGGCAACTTCATGGTTAACCATTTGACAACATTTTATACTAAAATATCTAAGCTTAGTATCAGTTAAGTGTTCTCGTGTTTACTTGGAATCATTATGCACAAACTCTCCCCTTAAGCATGCTGTTCCCCAAGACTCAGGCTAACTGTTGGACCATTTACTTCTGCAGATGTTCACAGGCCTTAAAGTTCTATGCTTAACTACTTAGCTAGTGTCTTATGAGATGCAGGCTTGTAGGGTTTTTTTGTGTGTTTCTGCTGACTAAAATAAAATGCTAAAGCTAGAGTTATAGGGTGACAATATGGAATATAAGAGAAAAAGGCACAAGATGAGATGGAGGATGGGCCTATACGTGTGGCAAAAGAGGGAAGATGACTTCCTCTCATTCCTTACACCTCTTTTTTGACAACCCCCAACTCATAGTCTTTTCATTACTTGAACGTAAGAACTGCTCCTGAAAATTGGTAATCAAATCAACTTTTTCAGTTCTTCATCTCCTTTGAGTTTTAACAGGATCAGTGTACCGCATATATATTTTCCTTGGGTTGTATATTTCCTTTTAACCAGTGATAACTTGGAAGTAGCCTTACCTATTTATTTTTGGGGAAGGGTTAGCATTTTTCATATAAAAAATCAAATGCTAATGAGTTTCTCCATCTTCAAAATTTTCCAGTAGCCCCATTTTTATTTTTAGGTCATTGTCCAAAGACTTCCTTAATGGTACTAGAGACAAATGTAGGATAACTAGGTTTCTGTTTTGACATTGTGTTGCTTTCAGCCAGCTTTCACTTCTCTCTTATGCCAGAAAATTAGCAACCTGCAAGAGCAAAATCCCTCAAAGCTATGAGTGAAAAGCCTGTTTAAAAAGAGGCAGCAAGTGAAGCAGTGTAAATATACATAGATACCTCTGTGTGTCCCAGGTGGCCCTAGCATGCAATGGTGTGATAAGTAGATGCGGGGGGAATTTTTCTTGGCATTTGTCTTTTGAAACCTGCTGCTTTTGACATTTTTATACATTTTTATCAAGAGACTTCGTATTGGAAGCATTAAGAATGAGGATAGTGAGATAGCTCAAGGTGTCTGTAATGGGATGTGTAGTCCTTTGCTGCCAGGTCATCATTTCAAATCCAGACCAGGTTGCTAGTGATTAATAGTGTATACCAAATAACAGCTGTTTGGTGGCCAATATGAAACAATATAGTGAGTGGTCCTTGTCTAGTTCCTATGGACAACTGTCCAATAACATAGAAACCATGAACAATTGGTGTGTCTGTTGCAACTCCGAGCACAAAGCCTAGGGACTGTATCAGCATGGAAACTGAACTGCTTTTTGTCACTCTTACAAGTTTTATCAGACCAAAGTTTATGTGGTAGGAGGTCTGTGGTGAAGCTTTTAGTGTTGCTGTTTGATCTGTACCTGTACAATGGAGATAAAGAGACTTCAGTCTCCAGTGCTGCTGTCAATTCAGTTTCTTGAGCATGGACAGTCAATAAAATAACCTATAAGGTGAATGTAATAAGAAAAATGGCTGAGTCTCCCTTCTCTTATACTGACATACATAAATCAAGAATAAATCTTCTGAAGTCAATAGAGTTGCTTCATATAAACTGATGTTAGTGAGAGGAAAATCAGTCCAAATCAGAAAAAGTCATTGATCAGTCCTAAAGTAGATGTTTCCCTATTTGTTTTTTTTGGGGGGGCGGGGAGGATGGGAGATTGCCTCTGAGTGAGCTTTACAATATTTAATTAATGGCAGTTTCAGTCTTCCCTCTCAGGTAACAAAAAATGTTTTGAGTGGTGGCCCTGCAATAGATACTGTGATGTGCTAATTACAAATATATTTGCAGGGGAAGTTCTTGGCCCTGCTAAAACTGCTTTGGCACTCTGATGAGGCAAAGCAGATAAAAAGCTGGCTTACGTGACCCTTTGATATTCCTTCTTGTGTAGGAGGAGCTGAATTTACTGGCCCAGTTCTACCTACTGTCTTGTACCCAAAGCATAGGGATGTGTCGGGGGAATGAATGGAGGCATGATCTGAAGCACTGTCCTGCTACGGTGATATTAGGCTGCTGGAAGGGGTCTTAAGTAGCTGTTGCAACTTGTGCAAATTAGGAACTTGCAGAATCAGAACACCTTTTTGCTGTGTGACAAGCATGGCTGTCCAACCCTGCTCCTGACTGATACACTGTGATACTTAATTGACAAAGTGTCATTGAACATGGAACTACTGCATCTTCGTATTCTAACTTCTTAATGGGGGCAGAATTAAAGTGGTATGGGTGTATTGTTTGGGAACTAATACATAAACTGTTAATCTCCTAGTTTCAGAGGGGTAGTGTGTTAGTCTGGAACTAGAAAAACTTAAAAAACAATGAATAGTCTTGCAGCACCTTGGAGAGTAACAAAAAATGTAGATGGCACCATGATGATACCATCTACATTTTTTTTGTTACTCTCTAAGGTGCTGCAAGACTATTTGTTGTGTTTTATGTTAATCTCCTAGTTCTTTTTTGTTTGTGGTTATTGTTGTGGTAATGCTAACATTGTCTAAAGAAAAATACGGGGAAAATGTCAACTCAGTATTTCCTGGTTTTCTAGTATGTAATTTTAGAGTTTGAAAAAATACAGCAGAGAGAGGACAATATTGTATTGCAGGAGCCTTAACTTCATCTTTAGAAATATTTTGCTAGTAAATTTATTCTAGTAGTTTAATATTAGAATTTGACATGTTGCTTTTTTGAGGTTATTCTGGGGCTTGTAATTGGAATTTCTCTTCTCTTATTTCAATACTGAGTCACTGTGAGTATTTAACTGTGCACCTGACTATGTTCCTACTGTTTGTTTTTCCTCCTCAGATATTGATGAGTGCGCTGCTAAGATGCATTATTGTCATGCCAATACAGTGTGTGTGAACCTGCCTGGATCATATCGTTGTGACTGTGTTCCGGGGTATATCCGTGTGGATGATTTTTCATGTACAGGTAAGCTTTTTACATCATTGAAATAGCATGGAAATACTCTGTTTTTAGTGTATTGACCAATTCTATACCAAATCTCCACTCTGAAATACATGACCAAATTATAGTTGGCCCTCTGCAAATATGCAAGTGGGTGAGAGTGCACAAGGAGCCTTCTTTCCTCTGCACACCTTTTAGGGGACAGATACAGAATGATCTAGAGTTCAGGCACTCTTTGTGGTCAACACCATCAGCTTAGGGGGTCTACCTAGGAGTAATGAAGGAGGCTGTATGGTATCTGTCTACCTTACTTTTGCATTACATGTCCAGTGGAACTGACTGAATGTAAGGGAAACTCCTGCTGTATCTTGTTTCCAGCTTTGATAGGTGCCATTATCTGACTCCAGACACCTATCGCTTCATTAAGGCTTAAAATGACTGATTCTGTGCTTCAGACGAGTGTAATGTTTTTTAGTGGTGGGAGGGAGCAGAGGGCATTCTATATGTTTTTGAGGGGAAGAAGGAAATGTTTCTCTAGTAGCCCTTTGGAGTTGCTCAGTAGTTTGAAACACCAGAATTAATCTCGGGAGAGATGAATGAACAGTCAGATAAATGTTAAAGATGTGAAGCGATAGGTAAATTATATAGGTTGCACCAAATGAATGCTGATTAAATCACATCATCTTGTATTCTGAAGAGGCTATGTATAGTGCAGATAAACTAATCAAAATGTTAGAGAGTTGGAATTTTTACTGAGATGAATTTTTGTATCTTTCTGCTTGTAAAGCCAATGGTCTTCATTGCCATTAGTCCCTACACTATCGGGCTCAAAGGAAGAAGAAAATTAGAACCATTATAACAAATAAAATGACCTGAAATATTTTTACTATATATAACAATATCATCACTTTAAAATTCAAATATTTCAGATATTCCAGGACAGAAAGACACAAGCATATCGGTTTACCACGCAGATGTAGCGATACATGTGCATATCTGTATAATCCTCTTAAACATTTCTTTGTCTGACTGTCTCAAAAACGTTAGTGTTAATGCTGGAAGTTAAATTTGAGAGTTCCTATTTCTACTTTTTCTAGGTCTACAACAGAGATTATCAAGGGTAGAGAACAAATACAATTGTTGTTTACACCAGAGTAGATAATTTTTTAATAACTATTAGCAAAATCAGTCCTTAAAAGTCTAAAAGGATCTTGGATTAGTCTTATTTCCATGTACACATCTCAAGGTGGCTTCCCTGGCTATCGCAGAAAAACTATTTCTCCAGAATGTGAGGAAAATCTCCTGAAGTGTTCTGTCCTATCCAGGCCTAAAATGATAACCTCATTCAATGAAGACCCTCAATCAAGGCTATGTTCAGAACCTTCGGTGTGTCCTTGGGGCAGCATCGGTTTCATATACTGAAACAAATAAGTAAACTTGCAATAAAACCAGGTTTTGATATTATATTGGACAGTCTGTTTTCTCAAGTAGAAAGATGGTCAATATGAGAGTGATTATTCCAGGCTGGAAATCATGCTATAAACTATACATATCCCTAGGGAGAGTCACAGAGACTATCTACTCCATGACAACAGTGACGTAGCGTCATAGAGCTCACAGCAGCTTTAGAAAAGTCCTCACTTCCTGAGACAAGATGATGCTAAACAATTTACTTCAACAGAGGTTTATTTTCCCTACACGTGTGTGTATGTAAATCATTTTTTCTGCCTTGTAAGTAAGTCCTGAGTTCTCATTGATCTTTTACAAACCATCCTGCAGGAAACAGTCAGCCATTGAATTTTGTGGGGCGTTTTCTTTTTTTCCTTGTACACCCAATCATTTTTATAATGATGGTAAACCTTTTTGATAGTCGGACATTAAATTTCACTGCTAATTTCCTAATAATCCTTTCACTCCAGCAAGACAGTATCATTAGACATGGAAATGATTTAAAACACAGGGTATTTGTGATATACAACAAAAGTGTAGAGTAATAAGACAAGTGCTTGACAGTAATGGGTGAACATTCATTTACTGCATAGATGCACAAAAATCTCTGTAAAAGTAAGAAATAATTGAATAAATGAGAAAACATATTCTATGCAGTTTTCATTGCGTTGCTAAAACCATTTATTTTTTAGCATCCCAAGGAGGAGTTTTGAAAGGGTTCGTGCATTCCACATAGTTGAGGAGAACCCTTGTTGCAGTGGTAGTTCATAACTAGAAATATTTCTGATTGACTTAATTTAAATTCATTTATTATTATAATTGTGCAATGGAAGAAATCTTTTTCTGAGGATTTTGCCTTGAATAAAAGGAAAGTTGCCTATATGAATGCAGCTTAGAAAATACATTTAGCAAATACTTAGCTTTTGCCTCCAGTTGCTGCTACTGATGTCTTTACAAGCCACATCGAATGCAGCAATTGCTCAGTTACCTAATATATTCTTAGGTACTGAGTCAAAGCCAATGGGAAGTCTGTTTTTGATTAATTATATGTTTTGGGACCAATCCTGAGAGAGCTGAGCTTTGTGAGAGAATTTGTATTACTCTACTTATGTGTAAGGCAGTTAGGCAAACAAGCGGGTCTCTTTAGAGCCACAAACTTATCAATGTAAACTTTTCATATTTTATTTTCCGAGATATGTGAACAGTTCTGAGTTTATTTTATATAATTCTGAGCCAAAGGCAGATGTTCTAGTTCATAGAGTAAAGAGCATACTACTTCTGCTGGAATAACTCAAGAAAAACCCAAATGTGGAAGGTACTGGGAGATTTCAACTTCTTCCGTAGTTATTGGGCCAGATTCCCGAAGTGCAGAGGACCATCAAAATTACTCATTGACATCAATGGCAGTTGAAAGCATTGAGTACCTCAGAGAAAGTACTCAGAACATGACAAGATGTACCTTGACAATTAAGGCATAAAGCTTTACTTTAAAATAATAAACTGAATGCAAGCGATAATTATGTCAGACTCCGAGTTTTAAAATGATATAATGTTGATTGGAGTCACCAAGCAGTCTTACATCTCATATTAGCACAAGAGCTGGTGCAATGGGGTTCAACTCTGGGTATATTCTTATCATTCTATTCAGTCCGGTGATGCTCTTGACCTACACACCAACAAAGGTGTGTTAATATTTTATAGTCTCCTATTCTTGGAGCTATGAGTTGTGTATGTTAATTAACTATTTCAATGAAAGACAGTTATTAACAAAAGTTACTGCTCAGTAAGAAGCTTCTTGCAATTGTACTTCATTATGTTCATAAGTTGGTTAACTGCTCTAAGTTAAATTACATCCCAGGCCACTCAGTAAGTGGAAGCAGAGATACTTTGTCTTCAATTACTGAAGAAGACTATTGACTAGAGAAATGTGCTTCTCACTCCCAAGAGTGGCACCGCAGTGTGAGATTTACTGGCCATCTGTACCAGTTGCCAATTAGTGGTTGCTGTTGACCACAGCACGCTCACTAGCTGGCTGGTAAATCTAACCTTGTTATCTAATAAATAAGTCAGGCAAGCTTGAGAAAACAATAGCTGTCCTCTTTTCCTAGCCATATCCTTCATGTTATGAAAAGATTCTGCCCTGTTGCTTATATTGGAAAGGAAGTCTCCTGTGATCTTTCTTGCTCTAATGTACTGGCACAGGAATTATTCCCAAATATATATTACTTTTTTCTTTTCTAAAGTGTTGTTATGAATCTTGTATTTTCATTTTTGAAGGGTTGCTTCTATCTTTTGAGATTTTAGATTTTACGTGTCTTTTTCTATATCATTCTGTGCCACAATATATTGCTTCTAACCTGCATTCTCCCTTTGCATCAGCTGAACAAATCAGCTCTTTTGTCTTAGGTAGGCCATAAAGAAGTCTTCAAATTTTAATAGCTAAACATACAATATTTATATGTGGAACAGGCAGGGTGAAGTCTGGCCTTGCACATTTAAACACAGTATTGGTCTTTTGTTATGCAAGAAATGTAACTTCTTATCATAATAGTCCCTTTTGGCCTTAAAACTATGACTATCAGAGAAAGGGAAAACTCAGATTTGACAAAGGATTCATCCGAGCTGGAAGAAAATCTGGAATCTTTATAAAATCATGGCTTTAGATTATTCTAATGTAATTTAATATGGAGTTTTTACAAACTCGGCCAAGGCTAAATTCCCTCTGTAGCCAGTGTAGTTGCTGCTAAATTGAATTTGTGGCCCTGAGAATTTAGCAAATATCTAAACCATTACAAAATGGACAGAATTTTGAGTTTTCACAATGAGTTTTGTATTTCTACGTGGCTGGCTTGGCAGCTAGATACCTTGGTGAGGGGAGTGATAGACTTGCTGATAATTTATATAGATGGAATAATCTTTCACATTTCATTCCTACTTTGTGAATGTTGTCTAATTTGTAATATTTCACTGGGATCTTTGCAGCTTATACTATATCACATGACTTAGCCCAGAATTGCCTGTCAGTCTTAATTTCGGTTTATTGTGTGTATTATTTCTTTTTTTGCTTTGGCATTGCAGAAGCGATGAATCACTCAACAAATGACATATTTCCAAGACGCAAACTCTTGTGTGTTGTAACTTGAGTGTTGTTTTCAAAATATATCATTTATCCTAGTATTCTTCCTTTTGTGGAGAAAACAGCTTCTGATAGAAACCCATTGTTTAAAAATAATCTTACAATTTAAATATTACTTAAGATGCAATTTGCACTCTTTGAGTTATAGTGCAGTGAAACAATAGCAGATGATGGATCCTAATGACTTTTGTGGATTATCACTTAAGCACTTTCCCATTAGTTCTCTGTGGTATTTGGAGTAATAACTTTGAATCGAATGCTTTATCCAATATAATCACAGTGCCCCCCGTATGGCTTGGTGTTGGCAATAAGCAGAATGGAGTAAAGCACAGAATTACCTGGAATTCTGAAAATGCTGCACTTTGAGGGAACAAAAATCCAGAATAGTAGCTCAAAATTACAGGGATTTGTTCGTATAGTTTGAGGGAAAAAAGATGGAGAAATTGTTTACACTTACAATAATCAGTGTCTTTACAACACAGTTGTTGTACTTTACCTGTCAGAGCTCTGAAGTGATGTATTTGACCCGGTAATAATAAATAATAATAATACAGCAGCTTTCACATAGGTGAAGTGGCAATCTGAAAGGGCAGCCAGTTAACCAGAATCAAAGTATTGTTGAATAGGTCTTGAATGGATGTTTTCAAATCAAGGCAACACATAGATACTATGGACATTCTCGCAAGGAAAATGCTAACACTGAAACCTATTCCACTAAATCCATTACCTCCCCAACTTGTTGGCGAATTACATAACCATTCAGAGAGGAAGCATGAACATTTTTAGGTGTAAAGGCACAGATTTCCGAAGTTCTGCACAGCGTGTGAGGCATTTGCACAAGTCTAAATCAATGCATATCATCACTAAAATGTAACTGTGTAGAATTAAAGCATTGAGAGAAATGAAATTACATGTATTGAATCGAAACCTAACATTTGGGTCAGTGAGCAAACAAAAATGTTCACTGGTTCAAAAGCTTCCAACATATTTAGAGAGGATGTTTAATATATTCTCCCTTGGTGATATACTGAAATGTATGTTTCTTGTTAAAAATGTTGTTTGGCATTTATCTAGTGCTTATAATTTTCAAAGAGTATCCAGTTATTAACTAAGTAATCCTGACTATAGTCCAGAAAAACTATCTATTACATAGCTATTTTTCCCATGTGTAGACTGGGAAATAGATTCAGCTCCAATTTATTTATTATAAATGTGTATTATGTTAGTGACTAGAGGCCTCAAACAGATCAGCATCCCACTGTACTCACAGGCAAGAATGACTATCCCTACCTCAAAGATCTGCCTTAGATGTGTTAATTGAGTCTGTATACTCATTAATTTCCAGCTCATCACTCAGCACTTACCATCTGGAAACCCCATGGAATAGGTTTAGTATGGAGGAAATATCACAAAGGATATCAGATACTGCATAGAATGCAAGTATAACAGAACCCCAAGGACAGAGTTTGCCCTCTAGTTAATGGTTCCCAAGCCACTTTTGGTTTTGTACCTCTGTGCCCCTTCCATTAGTTAGGTTGTGCCTTAGAAGCAGTATTTAGCCCTAAATGCTTTTGGAAGCTGAGGAGACAAGATGGGTGAGATAATATTGGACCAACTTCTGTTGGTGAGATATAAGCTTTTGAGCTACACAGACTCTTCCTTAGGTCACAGGTCTCAGGCCACCCTTCCTTCCTTAACTAGAACTGGAGTCTAAGAAGTTTCAGTGTAAATTTTTGCAAGGGTTGTTGTTGGCACTAATATGTAAAAGAAGCTTCAGGGGGTAGCCGAGTTAGTCTGTACAGGATAAACTTAAAAAAACAACAAATAGTCTGGTAGCACTTTATAGACTAACAAAACATATAAATGGTATCATGAACTTTTGTGGGCACAACCCACTTCTTCAAATGTTCATGTCTAACATCCAGTGTGAGATTAAACATCTATTCCCACATGTTTAATTTTCGACTTTGAAAACTAGTCCCTGAGCAGCCTGAATTGAAATTTCCTGTTTTTAAAATAGTGACACAAAGCACCCTGTGACTGTGACTGACTGACTGCATTGCCTCGCTAATACATGTTAACAAACACATTAGTTTCCTGGTCTCTTTTCTTCTGGAGATTCCTGTAGGAGGTGTTGAAGAAAAGGACAACATTTAATTCCTGGTGCTAAATAGTATAATTTTTTTGGCTTACAGTCACCATTGGCACTTTTTCTTACAACTATAAAGAAAAATTAGAGTTCATTGCTGGAACCTTTAAAATGCAGATACATTGATTTGAATCCCAAAGTGGGATATTGATTAAATTCAGCAGCATGTAATCTGTATGCTGATGGGCACTGCCATCACCCAGAGAGCATTTATCTGCTCAGCAGGACAAGTCAACAAAAGACGGGGATAATTTAGAGTAAATCCAGCCAAATGAAAAAGGAGGCACCAGAAACAAAATTACATCAAATGGCTTGATCCAAAGCCCATTAGCTCAGTGGAAGTCTTTCCATTGCCTTCATTTGGCTTTTTACCAGGCCTTAATAGTAAACAGTTGCCAGAGCTCTATTTATGACTATACCAAGAAGAAGAATTTGTTTGAATTTCCAGAGTACTTTCTTTGAAGGCCTAGAAAATGGTGTACTGCCATTAATTAATTATGCTTGTCAACATTCCTCTGAGGCCAATAAATATTTTAATTTCCATGAAGGGAAAGCCAAGGCACAGAGAAACTGAGTAATTGCCCCAAGTTGTATTCAGGACCAGAGTTGTATTGGAGACCCACTTAATCAAACCATAGAAATTACTGGTGGAAAAGACCTAAAAGTATGCTTGCAATAATTGATTCAACAATGAAATTTGTTTTACATGAATTTACATTCTGTACAAAACCAACACAAATGCATTTAAACACACTGTGCATGATCTTTTGATGTAACCCTGGTCCTCCCGCCTCAGTCTCTCCGTACAATCTTGTAAGCACTTTTTTGCACTATATGCCCCAGTATCCAAGATTTAATTGAGTCTGTATATTAATTTCTAACCTACCACTCATCATTTGCGTCATTTGATCACATGAGCTTTCCCCCTTTAAAAATTATAAGACAAGTCTGGTTTGTTGCTTGTTCTTGAAGTCTTTCATTTTGGGAAATATATGCCAAATAAACTGTGATATCCGCTCTCTCTAGTAAATGTCTAACTTCAGAGGTGTTGTTACAATGGAGATAGATGTGGAGGCAGTGCTAGGTTATCCTGAATGTTTGGTTAATCTTTCAAGTCTTCTTGTCCAATTCATTTTCTATAACTGCTAAAAAAGCTTAATTATAGAATCGGCTATCTGTAATATAAGTATTTAAATTTCTTGAAACTATGTTGATCTCTAATAATTAAGACAAGAAATTCAGGTAAATTGGTATGATAGTCTAGGATAACTAGCGTTTGTTAGATTTTCATAGCTGCCAAGTTTTGTGCAGCTGTCTGTATGACGTGCTAATTATTTAATCAAGTATTTTGCTTTTTTAAAATAAATTTGCTTATGTATGTCAATGCCACGTGAAAAAAAAATTGTGTGGTTCTATTGCTCCTTTAGCTCTAGTGAATGAAGCTCTCTGTTTATCTACAGGGAAGCAGCAGGTTGTGCTTCTCACGTAAATTGCCCTGCCAGCATGTCTCAAGCTACATCTATGCTATAACAGAAAGTTGACATAAACTACACAACTCTAGCTAATGAATAACACAGCTGATGTCGAAGTACCTTAATCTGAGTTACTATGGGCTCTGTAGTGCAGGGAGGCAATGGGAGAAACTCTCCTGTTGACTTAGTATTCTCATTGATGAGTAGAGTAACAGGGTCAATGAGAGAGTGATCTGTGGTCAATTTCTCATGTCTTAACTAGACCCACTATATCAATCATCAGCGGATCAATCTCAGAATGTTGATCTGGGCTGTTGTGTAGATGTAACATGAGTTCTATCTGGGAGGATTTTCCCCAGGAGATATAGGGGTAGTTTTGTCCACATGGCCCATAAAATTCTTGGCTTGCCATCTGAGTCTGTCAGTTTAATGCACTGTGTGGGAGTTCATTTGTGTCATGGGAACTGGACCTGAGACCCCCAAAACTCATTTCCTATATGGCCACCAACATCTGTTGGATGGGTAAAAGCTTATAATCCTTAATGAGCTGTATTGGAGTCAGACTTGTGACCTACAAGCAAATGGTCCCGAAGCATCTTAGCAATATCTTGAGCTAGAGCTTTTTTTTTTTGTAAAAAAAAAAAAAAAAAAATAGTAGTGCCGGTACTAGGGTTGCCAATGGTTTTGTCGAGCAAGAAAACAAAATAAAAAAAAAAGCTAGGGAAAAATTTGTCAAGCGTCAGTGCTCCCTGGGCTGGCTGGGGGCTGTGCAAGAAAAAAGCAACAAGTGCTCCCAAAAAAAGGTGATGGGACGCCGTACTATCACAAAAAAAGCACTGTCTTGAGGCATCCAGTCCCCCAACAAAAGTTAATGTGACACCTTCAAGAGTGAAGTTTGCTTTCTGGAAAGATGCTTGTTAAATCAAGTTCTGGACTTTTTGGAGATTGCACAGCTAAGGTCTTCCACTGAGTGCACACACAAAAGCACCAGTTGCACATGATGCTCTTATTCTTCAGGTGGAACCCCAAAAAGATGCGTCACCCACCCTTTTCTTAAAATGCAATCGCTAAAAATACAAAATATAAAACAAGTATTAATACAAAACCTACCCTTGACTTGGGCTCCCAGCCTCGGTGCCATTGGTTGTTTTTTTTCATTTCAATGTAAGCATACGTCATATTATTCAACTACTGCTGCGGAACAGCAGCCCCACTGTATATTAGCATGGGCTAGACAACCACATAACTTTGTGCCATTTTTTTTTCTGGAAGGTGTTGTGACGAAACGGATGGGACTGTTCTGTCAGGGAATGTGTGACAGACCTGCAAAATGTGTGACACTTAGCAGCTTTGGTTTTTGCAGCTCTCTGTTTGTTTTATGAACTCTGGGTCTTATTTTGCAAAACTTCACATCTCAAGACCAAAGGGATCATAGGCTTGACCCAAAGCCTGTGAGCTCAATAGGATTCTTTCCCTCAAATTCACTGGGCTTTGTGTCTGGCTCCATATGTGGTAGCCAGTTTGGGTGTGTAATTTAAATTTGCAGCAGGTTTTATTTATAATCAGTATATTTTTACATGTTGAAGTCTTTCATTCTTAATAAAGTATGTATTTGAAATAACATTTTGAAGTACTTGCTTCACTGTGATCTCATTTTATTTTTATACTTGTGCTGAAAATTTAATGGCATTGTAGATATTGACCGAGACAAAACTAGTATTTTATTAACAACTATTGACTCTTGAAGATCAATTACTGTACAAGTGATCAGAGAAACTCCTTTTAAACATCCCTAAATTAAGACTGAAAAGAACTTGAGACACAAGTATAATAGTGGACAGCTGTTTGTTTCAAGCTGTGGTAGGAGTATTGTATAGTCACTGTTTAGGTACCTGTTGCAAATTGCCCCATTCTTTTCTGTACTTTGCTCCTGACCAAAGCTGGTGTTACAGCTCCTCAAATTGCATCAGAGGAGCGTTTTAGTAGATTCATTGATGTTAAAGATTTTTTTTTTAGTAGATATAAATGGGAGTGGAATTTTCCTTGCTGCCTTAAAGTGCACTATAGTATGTGTTGGTGACTCTTCAAACTTTTAGAGAATCGAGTGTGTCCCATGCTGTACCTGCAAATAGTTTTATAATTGAACAGATTTTGATTCTATGATATTATCTTCCCCCTTTGTGAAAACTGATTTAAACTTATTTTTAAAACTCTATCAGTGAGAGAAACACAGCTCACTGACTAACTGGATTTATCACTTTTAACCTAGAAATGTGCCCAAGATAAAAACTTGATACGGAAAAGAAGTCACATTCTCTTTTAATGTGGAGGGGCTTTGGCTAAAGGGCAGACTTACTTGGGGCCTAAAACAGACAGCCTTTGGGCCGAGAAAGAAAGGCTTTATTCTGCCATGTTGTGGGTATTATTTTCATACTTTTTAATGTGAGCTTTTTCCTGGTAGCAATGCTTCTGGACAGAAGACAGACCACCAGCTTTATGTAGTCTCAGAAATCGTGTTAGTCTGTATCTGCAAAAACAATGAGGAGAGCAGTGGCACCTTAGAGGCTAACAGATTTACTAGGGCATAAGCTTTCCCTGCGACACTTCTTAAGATGGCAACTTCTGAAAAATTGTCAAGAGTATTTCTGCTGAAAGGAGAAAACATGGGCTGCTTTTCTTGCTCAATTAGGCTGTATTTTAGTTAGGCCTGTGAAAGTATGTTTATTTTTAATTTGTTTATATTTACTTTTTATAAATATCACAGATGTCGATCTTCTGTGGGATAGGGAACATACTAAACTAATTTGCAAACCCTTTATTTCTGAGTTTTTCAATACTAAAAAAGAAATTATACACACATATACACACTTATGCACCAGAAGCAGGGAGGAAAGAACTGTTTCATTATTCGAATTTCAGTGGTTTCTTTTCTATCATTGAAAATACGCTTTCACTGAAAGACCTCCAATCCAAATTTAAAAAAAAAATCCTTCTTTGAGTGCTTGCTCATGTCCATTCAACAAAAGTGTGTGCCTGCCACATTCACTGGTGCTGGAAGTTTTTCCCTAAGTAGGACCCGTAAAGGCTGGGGTTCCAGCTCTCCCCTCCCCTCCCTCCCCCACCGCCCGGAGCGGTGCGCATATGCCATGCTATATAGGACACTCCCCAGCCCTTCTGTCCTCAGTTCCTTCTTAGCCAGTGACAATGCTTGGAATGGCATGCTCCAGCCTTAGCTGCAGCTAGCATTCCCTATTGTGTTGAAATAGTTTGTGTGTACTTCTAGATTCTTCTTAGAGACCTTTCTTGGGGGGGGCGGGGCATATCCTGCTCCTCTGACTTCAAAGCCAACGCAGTGTGCTGCAGGCTTATGCCAGTCAGCAATCCATGTGCTGACTGTCTTTGTTGCCTGGGAAAGGACGTGTTTTGAACAAGTGTCACATTTGCAGCTCCTTCTGTCACCGAACGATTAAAGAAAGGGGTATTAGGCTCTGGGCTTGCTCCATGAGATCAGAGGTCAGACTTGGCACTGAGCACTGGTGCACCAATGCGCAGACTACTGCCGGTGTCAATGGCTCGGCACTGTTCACCATCTACAGCCGCATCAAAATGCCCAAGGGTGTCAGGCAGAGACGAGTCCCCCTGGAAAGACAAGGGGAAGAAGGCTGACCAGTCAGCTGATAGGCAGCAAGAGAAGGCCCAAGGGATATAGAGCTCCCCTACCCAGTCGCCAGCCCCGCTGCTGGAGGTCCAGCTCCCCTCCATGCCAGAGGCCTTCCAGGCCACCTAGGACATATTAGCCATGCCAGTACTGCCACCCCAAGCACTGCCTGCGCTTTAGCATAGAGGGAAACCACCATTTGGCCCTTGGTTGCCGAGCATGGTCAGTTCCTGCTCTCCTCCACAATCTGAGAGGAGAGTGCCTCAAAGTCCCCCAAGGTCTGTGAGAAAGAGAGACCTGGGCATGATGCGAGGTCTCCTGCATCGCTGGGGGCGGTGTACAGACCTTTGGATCTACGTGTCTGCGGTGGGATAGCACATTTCCCCTACTCACCACGCTGACCTAGGGACATCTCTCCACACCCGAGGCACATCTTGCTGTGCTGATGATACTCACCGGCACTGAGTTACTCTAGCCATTGTGACTCATCTGTTGGTCCACATCCCCCCTCACAGCATGGAGGCTCCCCTTTTCGATACCAAGCCTCTCACACAATGGGCAGATCTGAGTGCAGTAGCCTGTGAAGGGAGGCAAGGCACTCCTGGTCACTGAGGTCTCCATCGGTCGTGGAGTCCCGGTACCAGGGAAGGCACCACAGGAGGTCCTCATCCTTGGTGTAGGGAAGCTCCCGGTCCTGCAGTGTTGCCTCAGACTTGGCTTCCATCCCTCCATCACAGACTTTCACGCAGCTCCCGGCACCATTGCATTCAGTATTGCTGGTGCCATCATAGGGTACACAGTGGCCATGGTTGTAGTGACCAGCTAAATGCTGCTCGTGGACTCCCTGGGTTTCCCAGTACAACCCTAGCTTACCTGCTTGGTAGCCAGAGCATTGCAGGCCCCCTTGGTGCCCCCAGATCCTCATGGAAAACCAGGTTAGGCAGTGGCACCAGCCTCTTCAGAGTTGGGAGATGGGGCGGGCAACCAACCCCCGCCTTCAGGAGGAAGGCCAACCAGCTCCAGTCTCCTCCTCTGCCTCGCTGGAAGAGGCAATAGTGGCTTCTCTCCAGTGGTGCCTCTGGATGATATGAGAGCAGCTCACTGTTTGGGCCTCCAGGCTGAAGATGTTCAGGAAATGTTGGGCTCATTGTTCAGAGTCCTGGGGCAGGCGGGCCCCTCCACTGATTTGGGATACTCATGAGCCTAGCATCCCAAGAACCCAAGCAGCTGCCCCTGTGACCGGCCTTGCTATCCCAGGACAACGGATGTATTCTGCACCCAAACCTCAGCTCCCTGCATCTGACCGCATGGTTTTTCGGTGTCTGAATCCCCAGGAGCAGGCATATTCAGGTGAGGTTCAAAGGGTTGTCCTTGAGAGTAGGAAGCCCTCAACATGGTTTACCTATGCAGCAAAGTGGACATGGTTTTCTGTGTGGGTGCAGCAGTGACAGGTCGTCCCATCTGAAGCTTCCCTTCAGGAGCTCCTGGACTACCTGCTCCATCTGAAACAGCCAGGCTGAAACAGCAAGGGCTAGCCCTAGCCAAAGTAGCCCTAGTCTACTTTGCAGCCATTTCTCCATTTCATCTGCCCCTCCAAGTTCTTTGTCTTCTCGCACAGCATCACATCCCAATTCTTGAAACTTCTGGAACGGCTCTATCCTCAGACCCGAGATCCTCTCCTGCAGTGGGATTTGAATCTGGTCTTGGCATGGCACATGGGTCCACTGTTCAAGCCCCTCTCCACATGGCCTTTGTTGCTTTCTTTCCCAGTTGTGACTACGTTGGCTATAAGAGTGTCTGAGCTTTCAGCTCTGACATCAGAACCTCCGTAGACCTGGTTCTTCAATACGAGGGGCAGCTGCATCTGGCCTTCCTTCCTAAGATCATCTCTGTCTTTCATTTGGACCAGGACATTTTTCTGCCAGTCTTTTATCCCAAGCCTTGCACAACCAATGAGGAGAGGTGTCTCCGCTCACTGGATGTTCGGAGAGCACTGGCATTCTACTTAGAAAGGATGAAGCCCTTCTGCAAGTCCACACTGCTCTTTGTGGCCTACACAGAGAGGGGGCAGGGTTCCCCCGATATTCTCCCAGCGGCTCTTGAAGTGGATCACCTCCTGTATTTGGCAGGGACCTAGCCGTCAGCATTGATCAGAGCCCACTCTACCAGACCTCAAGCTTCGTCGCATGCCTATCTCAAGCATGCTCCAATCTAGGATATCTGCCAAGCAGCAACGCGGTTGTCAGTGCACGCTTTCACATCCCACTACGCCCTCATGCAGCAAGCTAGGGAGGACTCTGCGTTTGGCAGGGCTTTTTGCAGTCTGCATGTCCTTAACTCCTACCCATCTCTGCAGACAGTGCTTACAGTCATTTATGTTGAATGGACATAAGCAAGCACTCGAAGAAGAAACAACAATTACCTGTTCTGTAACGTGGGATATGAGCACCGTTCCAGGGGTCGCTGGGACTCCGGCCCCTATGGCTACTGCTTAGGGAAAAACTTCCGGCTCTGGTGCATGTGGCAGGCACACACCTATGTTGAATGGACATGAGTCACACATCTTGAAGAACACCAGTTATGAAACTTTTCTATAAAATTTGCATTCACAAATGGAAGTGCGTACCTACTTGTCTCTGCAGTGAATTATTTGTGTAGATATATAGCAGGTAGACTTATTTTTGCCTGCATGTGACTTCAGATGAGGAAGTGTGATGAGTAAGTACTAACTTAGATAACAGAAACTGCAGATGCAGCTAAAAATATGGCAAAGTTGCATGTGGAAAAACACAGGCTGGGTTTATGCTCAGCTGGAAACCAAGCTGCAGCTGCTTACGTAGCTTCTCTTTTAGGTCAGATTCTGAGAACAAGTCTAATTTTAATGAGGTACATTTGATTAGGAGTAGAAAGATTGATGATTTATTAAAAATTATCTATACCATTAGATTATCTGTCAAGATCAATAAATTGGGCTCAGAAACAAGGGCAGTTATTACCCTTTTATGGGTTTTGTTTTTCTGCTGGAGAAAAAGGATGAATTAATTCACTGACACAATGAATTTCTACTCAGTTTGAAATGTGAAGTCTTTATCTGATTATTTCTAAGGTTCATAAGGGTATTTATTTCACTTAAATTGTTTCATGAAAATGACTGCCTGTGGGTTCTGAATTTCCTGCTTTGCCAGTAAGTTTAGTGTCCGGTCTTATTTTACCTGAGTTCTTGAATTTAAAATGGGCTAACAAAGTACAGCAAGGTATGGAAACTAATGCTCCATGAAGGTTAAGTACTTGATTTAATGTGTTTGGCACATCAGTAAATGCAGACAGCTCTTGAAGGACATTGGCGAATCAGTTTTGCATACCCTGGTATAACTTGTCATAGTTATGTACATTTTCCAGCAACAGATGGCTTAATGGTAATATATTTAGATTAACAAAATTAGCTTTCTTCTGGCACCAGTGGGAGCTGCAACAAAAACTTTGGGGACAGTGCAGGTGCATAGGTCAAATTCATGCCTATCCAGCCTAACAATATGAAAAGATCATTCAGCCCCCTAAACTGATGAGAACTTGAGAGACCCTGCAGGACTTCAGTAATGCATAATCTGCATGTTCGATCCTCTGCACAGACGGAATTTCTCTCACTGTACACGTATAAGTGGGGCTTTCACTTGTAAGGTGCTGAACAACTTCTGCAAGGCTACAAATAATGGTATGGGAGTGAGGCTCCAACTCCGGCAGAGACACTCAGGGCTTGTGTTAGTCTGCTAAAAATAGCAGCGTGGCTGTTGCAGCTCTGCCGGGGATCTCTGGATAGTCACCTGAGCTCAAGCTGCTAGTATAAGGTTATCTACTGGCTAGTAGGCTCTTTCAGCTGCAATGTAGACATAAAGTGCACTCACTCTCCTAGACTTGAATATGAGTTGAGGGCTATCAGCTCTTCTCCAGAGTCACTTTGTACATTGCAGATCAGGTCCACTAACAGACCATTTTCATCTGAAGGAAGTGTAACTAGTTCTCAGCTCACTGGGGAAAACAGGGCTCTGAAGGTAAATTTAGCATAGACTGAACCTGATTAATGGACTGTTGACTCAGGAACTGGAGAAGGAGCTCAGAAGAAGAGTTATAAGAGTATGCTCCCTCCTCCTACTCCCAAGCACTCTCTTGTTAATTTAGTTGCTGTGCCTAATCTGGAACACTCAGGCTGATCCCTTGAACTCAATGAAATGGGGTTTTCAAGAAACTTCCTCTCTCACAGGACCAAACAGAACACTGAATCTAAGCACTCACAAACTTTTTGCCTGGCTCTGTTTTCGATGTGTTATGAAGGTCAGAAAACTACGTAAGAACGGCCATTCTGGGTCAGACCAATGGTCCACCCAGCCCAGTATCCTGTCTGCCAACAGTGGCCAATACTGGGTGCCCCAACTAAATAGCTTTAAGCAGTGATTATGGGGGCATTAACTCTGTTGATGCTTGGATCAAAAACTATTACTATTTTAACTATTAGTTTTTTAATACAGCAGTTTTCTTTTCTATCTAGCTAACACAAGCTTCCCTCCACAGAGAAGCTGTCAAAATTGAAACATTCTTTAATGAGGCATCAAAACTATAAATAAATGTCCACCCTGAGAATGAACATGGAAAAAAAACCCCATTCCATTTGGCGCCTGAAAGTGTTTTATATTTAAAAAAATAAAAAGTTCTGCAGTCCCTGAGGATTTTGTCTAATTGTTTCTTAAATGATTCCTGCTTGTGCACACTTTCCTGGGAGACCATTTTGCACAGGTAATAATTCTGTGCACAGAAAAGTCCTTCTCATATCTACTCTAACTTTGTTTCCTTTAATTTCCATTTATGTCTTTTCTTTCTGCATTCTCTGGAAAATAGCACCTTGGGCTGACCTTATCTAAACCATTTATTTTATATTCTTCAATTAAATCCCCACTTGGCAATTTAAGGTGGCAGCTGTTGCATTTTTTTTAATCTTCTCAGAACTGATTAAGTTTGGACCTGACTCCTTTTTACATTTTTGTACCCTTTCTATTATCTCCTCAAATGACAGGCGTGCGTATTTACAAATATTGATACTGGAAGTATTAGAGACGGACAGAATGACAGGAGTCCACTCGACATGTTTTTCTCTACTTTTCAAACTCTACATTTTCAAACTTTTTTTCTCATGGAAAAAAAAAATTTTGGAGAAAAAATTTGCCCATGACCCAACATAATTTGACTAGTGTGTGGACTCTGGGGTGGGTCTGAGGATGAGAGCTTTGGGCTGTAGGAACGGGCTCTGGTTTTGTGGGGGTGTATAGTGAGTCAGCATGGCCTCCCGCTGACCCAGAGGAGGAAACTCCCACAAAAACGCCTTGGTGGGCGGTGCCAGAAACATCTAGCCCCGCCCACAGGATACAGGAAACCAGGGCTGGGGGTATAAGAGGAGGAGCTCCAAGCTCAGTTAGGGCTTGGTTGTCGAGCAGGGCAGAAGCTCTTTCCCAGTAGAGGAAGGCCCTACCACACTGCCTTCAGAGGGAGGATTGGGTTGGGCCTCCTGGGCTTTGAGCACAGGCCTAGTTGGCCAAGGCCGCTGCCGGACCCAGATAACTGGACAGGGCTGCAGAAGCCGCTGCCTGAACCCACAGGTTTACCTGGACCCCCAAGACCCTTGCTAGTCCCAGACAAGTGGGCTGGACTGCCTGGATCCTTACCAGCACAGGACCCCAAGCCTATGGACACGCTGCCAGCACTTCCGTCTCCAGCCGACACCAAGGAGCAGCACCTAAGCCAGGTAGGCCCCCGGGGGAACAGGGAAGTAGCCCAGAGACAAGGTGGAGCAGGTGGCCCTGTGTCCACCCTGCCATCCCCCCTTCCCTTGGGTGGCAGTTCCCCCTATGGGGCAAAACTCCTGCGCTTCTTGGCTCTCCGTCAGCAAGGAGACCCGACCTCTGGCTCAACCTGCAGATAGGCCTGTGCCTTGGAACCCTTTGGACTACTTACCTGTTGGATTGTTTGGTTGTTGCCCTGCCTTGATCCAGAGCCTGGACTCATAAATTGCCAGTTGGCTTAACCAAAGCTGTTGAACTGTTACTTTCTGCCTGTCCCGAACAGGGGTGTGGCATCTAGACTGCTGCTTGGTTTACCAGAGACGGCTTAACTGTTTATATGCTGTCCCGCCCCGAACAAGGGCGGGCTGCTAGAACTGATATTTGGCCTGTAGTCAGGCCAGAGGTCCCAGACTCGGGTGAAGTATAGTGAGTCAGCATGGCCTCGGCCTCCTGCTGACAAGAATTATTACAGGGCATTATTATGACTGTGGCAGGCAGGAAGGGCTTACTTTGAGCAGCTCCTGATCAGCAGTGCAGTGAGGGTGCTTCTTGCTTCTCCTGGCACTGCAGACCATGCTGCACCCCAGAAGTAGCCAGCAGCAGCTTCCAGTAAATGAGTGTGGAGCTAATGCCCTGTGTGCTCTCCCCCTTCCTCACCCAGTAGCCGAGCCTGTTTGTGGCCACTTCTGGGGCACAGTCTGCAGTGCCAGGACAGCACCTGATCATCCGGCAGCAACAAGACCTAGTGCTTGGCATTCCATGGCCCTGTACTGGTTGCGACCAGTAGTTTGAAAACCACTGTTCTATGCCATGTGACAGAACGCTAGGGTCTACCTTCAGACACAGACCTGAGCAGCCTGAGGGGTATAGGTTGTACTGCTCCCAGAATCATTGTCACTAAGGGACATATCTGAGTCACATTTGCTCCCCTGCTCCCTTCTTGCTTGGAGGGAGGAATATTTTTTTATCTCGCCTGTACGAATAACAAATTAAGTCATTGTCCTTTGTATCATAAAAAGTGGAGGTGGATTCACTGCAGTACTGATGCCCCAATCCTCCCTGCCTCCCTTGCTGTGCCCATTTACCCCTCTGTGCCCAGGCTGGAGGCCCAGCTTGCCCATACAAGGCTTTAGGGGATGGTTCTTATTCCCTTTCACTCCCCTGTGTAGGTACATAGGCAAAGATACAACCAAGAGTTAAGCTGGTTTTATACGCTGAGACCTGGTCTACACTAGACCAGGAAGGTCGGCTTCAGGTACGCAACTCCATCTTCGCAATATGCATAGCTGTAGTTGGCTTACCTTAAGTCGAGCCTTGGTAACATTCACATAGCAGGTCAATGGGAGCACATGCTGCTGTCGGCTTCCCTTACTCCTCACAAAAGGAGAAGTAACAGATGCCTGCAGGAGTTGCCCTGAGCATTCAATTTAGGGGTCTCAATTGACCCACTAAATGGAATGCCAGAAGATCGACCTCCGGAGTGTCAATCTTCCGGTAAGTATAGATATGTCCTGAGAGTTTAGAAGACAAAATGAGAAGCTGAAGAAAAAGAACAACCACCTTTTGTCTTTGACATGAGTTCTAAGACATTCCTGGTTGCTAGTGGCTAAAATTGATAGCCATCAGGAGTCCTTAGTGACTGTACTGGAGTTATACCAGTGCAAAATAGGAGTCAGGTGCATCAGGCCCAAAGTATACAGGAGATTGTATGGTCCAGTGTACAAGGGACTGGTCCAGGGGACAGGAAACCTGAGTTGTAATCTTGGCTATGCTGTGACTCGTATATGTTCTTGGGCAAGTTCCTTCATATTTTGGAGGGGGGGGAGGGGAGAGAGGGATCAACTGATCCATCGGTAAACTGAGACTAATAGCTTCCTTTCCAAAGCACTTGCAGATCTGTAGATGAAAATAACTTGTGAGAACGAAGTATTATTATAGTTTGTTGATATAAATATAATTGATCAATTATTCTAATTATATTCATAGCTAATTATAGATGGTTATAACAGTGTTGATTCTTCTCTGCTTAAATACAACATCATTTTTCTATTAACTTGAATCCTTGTTGGCAGTCCTGACAGATGGGGGTTGAACTATTATTTCCTATCTTGTGGTGGTTTCTTCACATCAGAACTAATGAGCACTGGCAGGGTAGTGTGTGAATGCTTGCCCTAATGATGCCTGTGTACAGCTGGCTCTACACCCCCTGTCCTCCATCCCTTCCATTACCAAGGGTGGCAGAGGATAGAGTGAAGAGTGTGCTGCTAGATCCTCTAGCTGCAGCCAGAGTCAATAAACTAAAACGGGAGTACTCAATGAGCCAATTTAGTCCCCGGGGCCTAGTGTAATGCTAATGGGAAGGTGAGAGACAACCAACTTACCTTCCCTCCCTCCCACTCATACCTCAGTTTACTGAGTGGAAACAAGGTCCAGATGAAGACTGAGCCCATACAACACAAGCCATCTTAATGCAGGTCTCAGATGGAAAGCCAGATGTTATAGATGTTCATCCAGAATGTCCACATCCCTGTGACAACCAAGATCTCGAGATAATTTAAAATTCATGATTGTTTTTTTTCCCAGATAAAATCCATCATTTTATTAGGAACTGCCATCTTTTTCTGTCTAGTATTTCTGACACTGATCAGTGTTCATTGTTTCAGAGGAAGTGTAATCCTCCACATAGGTCTATCATTGGAGGAGTTTCTCCCTGGCTTCATCTAGTTATCATCTTGGGATTCGAACCATAAGTACTGATATCTTTTATATTAAATCCTAACTAGTATTGTGACAGGTGCTATTCATATTAATAAAAAACCCTAAAACTATGTTGAATATTATTAAAAACTTCTGTAATATCCTATTATAGAGTTTCACAAGTTAATTATGTTTTTGTTGCCTTTTATAAAGATGCATACTTCCTTTTATCCATATTAATTGTTTGCCATCTAATCACATCAAGGGCATAGTTGTTAAATACCAGAAAAAGAGCACTTTCTATTTACAATTCATCATTTTACACGCCTTAGTCATATCACTTATTCATCTCCTTGTAGAATATTGAATAATCATAATCTTAAAGCTTTTTATTCATTTGCTTAAAGAAAACAAATGGGATCTTCAGAGTAGGCAGGTTAAGCAGATACATGAATATTATAGCGACCTTAGAGAAATAATCATTTTTATCTTTTTATTTCTGCTCAACAGAAAAAAGGATAATTGCTATCTATTTAAATCCTTCCGATTTTATTTGTTGACATGTTTTCAATTGGCCATAATATGCTATTTCAAATGTGTTTGGATTTTAATCTCTAACACAAAAATTTGATCACTTAAATCTTAAAAAGAAATGTGTGTCAGGATGATTCAGTGAGGTCTCTATGAAATATGTAATTAGATTAGATGAATTTGATGTAATTTAAATAAATCTGCCAGGAAAAAAAACAATATGGGAGAATAACAGCCAGAAAGCTTTTAAAAATAATTATTATTCTATAATGCTTCCATCTGTAATGCTTTGAATAGCTCAAAGGTCCTCAAAACCAATAGTGGGTAGAGCATCCTGACACCTTTCTGAGGCAAACAATTTTTATTATCCCCCTTTTACAAATGAAACAGAGTATGTCCTCTGTTCTTCTTATTGTAAATTAGTAAGGGCCAAATTCAGCCTTTGGTTGCGGCATGCATGTTGTGATAGGGTTCTCTTGTGGCCGATGGTGCATCTACCAGGCATTACGCCCTCCTCTGGTGGTGTCTTCAGTCCTCCCTCCCGACTTACAGCCTCTGTCTCTCCAGAAACCTCAGCCCATTCTTCATGATTTGGCCCTCTGACCAGGTTACTCCATGGTTTCCCTGTCCAAGAGTTACCCATCTCTGTCAGTATGTCTCCAGCATCTAGCACAGTAGGGGAACCCAGGTTCTAGTCCAGGGACCCTATACCTGCATCTGTGGCTTGCTTTCCCACAACACTTGTTGCTCCTTCTTAGGACTCTCTCCTACAACTCCTGGTTCCTCTCCCTTCTCTGGACATTATCAGCTCCAAACCCTCTTCCCTCTTCACAGGTACTGCCTGCAGCCTTTCCCAGCAGCCTCTGTCTGTTGCCAGCTTCCTGGCTTTATAGGTCCTCCTTGTTCCTGTTCATCTGAGCCTGCTTTCAATCATGTCCCTGCTCCTTGGCTCCATACGTGCTGGACAGAGCAGGCCCCAGAGTACAGCAAATCAGGATGACTGTCCTGGACCCCATTTTTTGTGGGGCCCCATGCTCTGGGGCTGGACCAGTTATGGTAGTTCCCCTACCAGAGTGCCCCTCCCTCCAGCCTGCTTGTGGGCCCCACCTATCAATGCCTCTCCCTTCCTCCCGGCATCTGTTGCCTGCTGTGGATCAGATGTTTTGTGTCATCTGAAGGTAATGGGGGAGAAGGGGAGAGAATTGAGAGCACAGCATGTTTGGGGGAGGGGCAGAACTGGATGGGGGAGGGGCAGGATGGGAGTTTGGGGGAAGGAGTAGAGTGGAGACTGAGCTGGGGTGAAGCCAGGAGGAGCATCCCCTTTGGCAGAAGAAACTCAACGCCTATGTCCTGGACCAACACCACCCTATGGATGGCCCTAGTACTAGAACTAAAGGAGTGGGGGTTCTGCTGCACCCCCTCGCTTGAAGTGGTTTCCATCATATATAGGGTTTATAGTTTGCTTTAATGGCTCTCAGCAGCCCCACTATTCCCTGCCTGGCTTTCCTTCCAGTTGCAGCCTATGGAGTTAATTGGCTCACTTTGTCATCTTACCGCCTTCCATTCTTGTGGAAGTAGGCACATGTATATGAGGGCTAGAATTTGGCCCTGAGAGGATATAAACTTCATATATAGTATAATGAGTTTGTTTATATCTTTTCTGTGTTCTATTGACATTTATGTCTGAGTACAGGTAATTATCTTATTGATTCTTCTCTTCCTTTTCAAGCACTAGCTCATCTTTCTCTTGTATTGTGGTAATGAGAACTGAATAGATGCGACGACTTAAGAATTATTTATATACACTATCCTAGTTACGCATACTTGCACTCTGTGAGACATCCAGCTGTGACACAATTGTCTAGACATGGTTTTGGAGAAAACACCTACATTGCTTTTTTAAATCCTCTTCTTTTCATTCATCCAAATTCATTTTTCATCTGTTTGTTCTATTTGCGCTTCACTTCAATATCTCAAATTAGTTAATATTAAATTCCATTTGTTTTCCATTAGCACATTTTTAAGTGGCTTTTAAATCTATTTACATTTTATTAAACTACAGTCTGTGTGGCTTCCTCTTTCAAGTATTGACACGTTATTGGCAAATGCACACACTCTGTATGTCATTTCCTTGCCGTTATCTATCTCAGTAGCAAATTGGACCCTATCAGAGACAGGTTATTCTGGTAGCAAGCCTGGAGGATGAAATTTTGAGCTATTTTTTTTCCATTCATTCTTGTGATCA
Organism: Pelochelys cantorii; assembly: GCA_032595735.1. Classification (NCBI taxonomy): domain Eukaryota; kingdom Metazoa; phylum Chordata; order Testudines; family Trionychidae; genus Pelochelys; species Pelochelys cantorii. The sequence goes on along the minus strand of CM064329.1, from coordinate 44,659,809 downwards.
GCACTAGCCCCTGTAGCTGCTTTTGCACACTCCAATAAGTACAGCATAACAAACAGTTTTGTGCTTATTTTGGTTTGATTGAAGCCTTGGCCCCATGCTCCCCATGCTAGCAGTGATCATAGATGTAGAAGCCCTTGTCAGTCTAGAGAGTGGGTGAATGAAGGCTGGCCTAAGAAACAGTGGTATTGAGCATGTTGCAGTACTTAATGGCCTTCATCTGATAGTGATATTGTTATCATAGAATCCCTGGTGTGCCTTGTCAGGCAAGAAGTGAACCGAAGGAAGAATCCACAGAAGAATAGCTGTGGCAGTATGAAAGGGACATTGTACTGAAAACTTCATAACAACCATGCTCCTGGGCTATAATATCCAAAGTGATTCTTGAAGAGGGTGAAAGATCCAGATCATGAATTCTTCTTTGTCTATGCTTAGATAAGAGGGATAAGGGCACTCCAGGCATAGTGATGCTTCCTAGTAATTAGAAATGGAAATAATCAACTGGGTTAACTAGGTCATCACCTTTCAATTCAGTATGTTTTTCTAGTGGTCTGTTTAAAAATGCTCTAAGCAAATGGGGCTTCCACCATTTCTTCTGGGAGATGGCTACAATTTCAGAGTTCTCAATCTATTGGAATAGAGTAAGAGTTGGAAAGTCCCAGTCTTTATTCTGGAGCTCCTTTTTATTCTGGAAGTTTATTCTGATCTCCTTTTTATTATTTTATCCTGTTACTTCTGGTTTTTGTAACATACCAAGTAACCTGCCTCCCTGCCTTTGTGTTCACCTCCTTCAGATATTTGTAGATGATCATGCCCCACTCTCGATATCCTTTAACTGCATTAAACATATTTTATTCTGTTGTATTTTTTCTTTAAGCAGGACCTTCTGCCCATTACCCCTTTTGAGGGGCTCTTCTTCTTCACTCTCTTTGACCACTTCCGTACATACACAGCCATCCACCATTCTGTTTGGAAACAAACGTCTTGACATTGGCTATGCAGGGTCAGAAACTGTAACATTTGGGTCTGTAACAGGGGTTCAAACTATTCCTGAATCTTTCACCCTTCTCTTCTTCACATTGTTGCCCTTTGTAACCTCTTTAGAAAAATACCTGCATTACCAGTATTGGTGTGGCTATTGGTGACAGTGATCTGTCTTTCCTTTTTTGCCATGGCATGTGCTATTCAGGTGGCCGTGTGTGTATCAATTTGATGAGCTCTTTGTTGAAGTAAGGCTGGTTTCCTCCATGATAGGTTTGTTAAAAGAATCAACATTATATATTTTTTTGCAAGAGAAATATAATGCCTGGGATGACCTTATCCTGCCTCTATTAAATATTCAGAATAGATCTTTCTGAATGTCACTTGGCCCCCTCCCAAGTGAGGTGTACAACACAAGATGACAATATTTGGTTTACAAAGATTATATTAAAATTATACACTGTCCTGGACAGTTGTTTTGAGTTGCACTAATTTGTTCCACCTGTAATACTCATCTTGTGAGCACCCCAGCAGCTGGGGGAAGTCTGTGTCAAAAGCAGTACTTTTAGTTTTCTTCCAAATTAAATGATTAATACCTAGCTATCCAATTAATGACAGTTAATGTTCAATATCTTCCTTCACTGTTCGTTCTCTGCAGTCCCATAACAGCTTCCTAGGATTATATACTGAAATCCTGCCTCTGCTTAAATAAACTTGAAATTATTGGGACATTTTAGTTGATAGTCCCTAGATCTATATTTATGGGAGCTGGTGGTGGGAGATTATCTCTGGGGGGCCCTTGACTGTGAAATTCTCTCCCCTCTCTTTTGTTCTGGCCGATCCCAAGTATACTGATTGTAAAGAGGTGCTTCAGACCCTATCGGTAATGTTTTCAAAGGGAGGATTGAGTCAAGAGGTCAATAGTCTTGAGTGGGGCAGAGCTGCTAACAAAGCTAGGGAAATAATGGATTTTTTGGTTCATTGGCAGTACTGAATAGTTCAAAACTCATTTTGTGTGTGGCTGAAAGTTTTCAATTTTTTTGGCAATTTAGAAAGTTTCATTTTGAGTGAAGCAAAAGGATTCATTTTGCAAAATCAAAGTTTCATTTCAATTTCAACTCTTCTAAATGTTTTTTTTAAATAAAAGTAAAGGAAATGTAAAGTAATTTCAAAACCAAAAAAATGAAAACAGTTCATTTTGAAATGTCAAAATGAATGTTTCGTTCTTTTCTGATTTTTTTCTTAAACAATTTGCTGAAATCATTCTCAGAATTATTCTTATGGTTTTAAAATGTAGTTCACATTCCTAGAAGCCTTGTGCCAAGTGCAGCCTATAACTTGGGAAGACAAATAAAGTCAGTCAGAATGTTCAGTGATTTAAGAATGAGGCTAGATCCTGAGTTCTGTTCCCATATCAGCTGCAGCTTGCTCTGTGATCCTGAGAGCGCCACTTATTGGTTCTATGCTCCAGTTTTCCAAACCATAAAATAGAGATAATTGTTCCTTAAATTGTGTGGGTTTTGAAAGACATATTTTTTTAATGCTTGCAAAGTGCTTTGAGCTTCTTGGGTGGAAGATACTGTGGAGACTGCAAAGTGTTACACAACTGACTCTATTCAATTTTTCTGGCAGGAGAGTGGTGCCTTCTCTTGCTTCCTTTGCTTCCCCTCTCAGGGGATTTGCTGGGACTTAGCTTCCAACCTCTGTCCATGGAGCGTTCCTGGAGGACACAATCACATGAAGAGATGTTTGTGTTGAATGTTGTCCTGCAGTGCTTAGCATCAACACCCTTCGGCAGGATGGCTATTTGTTCCATAAAACATGTTTTCATGCTAAAAAAGGTGCACTCAAACAAGACACAACTGCAGGGTGAGAGAGAATTACTGACCATTGTTCCAGTTGTCCCCATAACAAAAAAATGTATGAAACTTCTCACAGACTGATTCCTTTGGAGCATATGTAGCTATCGTATTCTGCAGAAGATGTGAGTGCTGAAAAAGCTGGCTGTGCATTCTTTTGAATACCAAGCCTCAGCTGCTAGGCTAGCACGTTGTCATACACACATCCAGCATGCACGCTACCTTGTTTGCCAAAAGTGTGTGGAGTGAACCAGACAGGGGCAGCTGAAAATCATGCTGAGCAGCATGAGTAGCCTAGTGAATATGGACACAGTAAACATTTGATAGACTTTCTGTGGGACATCTGAATTAATGTGGCTGTAATGCCATTTACTGAATGTGTCCCTCCCCCCCACGTTTGGGTTGTGTATCATTGGAATGATGATTTTCCTGTATTAATATATTGTCAGTCACTTTCCCTATGGCCTTATCTAATTTGCTTCAGGTATCTCCTGTACCTGTTGTGCTTTTCAGGTTGTCACTTGATTATTTGCTCACTTCCGTCAGACATCTCTGGAGTATTAGTTCCATTGCCATATGTCATGAATTTTACCTGACCTCCACCTATCTGTGCTTTGGGGTCCTGATCTCCAAATATGCTGTCCTCCAGAACCAGGCTTCTTGCCATTGTGTGGCAAATGGTTTTGTACACAATTTGGTTACAGTGGGGAATTCAGAGATTTCTTTTGAATTGTGACTTTACCAGTGCACTTTACAGAGTATGCCAGGTAATGCAAACATTCCATAGAACAGGAAGATAATTCATGTCTCCTGATAATAGTCACATGCCCTAATCACTCGATGACACTGTGTTCTTTGTGATGCTATTCAGAAGGCCCCTTTTACATCACTTTTATTAGCTTCCCTGCCCCTCTTTTCTGAGGTACAGTGCTCCTTATACTCCTGCTTTTGTTGTCTGTCTCTTATCGTGGAATAAACTTTTCAGAGAAACAATACCATGCAATGTGCATTAGTATTTTGGTGCTTTGTTTGGAACTTTCTTTCAGGTGCTGCTTTTCTGCTTTTTAATTCACTTTGAGATGATCAGGCTTTATTGGTTTTATTTCTATCCCTTATCAAATGCTATGGGGCCAGCAACCCTTACTCATCTTGACTAGCACCTTACTGGGCAAAGAGTTCCATGGACGTCAGTGGAGTAAAGGTTCTGCCCATTGTAATAAGGATGGCACAATCTGGCCGTAAGTGGTGACTGCTAATAGTGTGCATGTTTTATGTGTGTTTTAGTTATTAGTATAAAGCTTTCTTCATATGTTTTTGTCTCATTTCTTCAGCTCACCTTAAAGAAGTATAATGTGGCATCATTTGAAGAGAGGTATTTAAGAACAATAAAATCTAGGCACATGACACATCTGGAATACTTGAAATTCAGGCTGAATCTGAATCAGAAAAATAAAAGTTTCTTAGCTGTCACAGAGCAGGGCAGAAAGAAGTTACTGAGATGAAATACGTTGAATTAGCTTGCATCTGATGCTTGAATGTCAACATTTCTTATATATGAAATGGTGAATAGGTTATCCCCAGAGACATAAGAGCATAACATAAGAACAGCCATACTGGATTAGACCAAAGGTCAGTCTAGACTGGTATCATATCTTCTGACAGTGGCCAAAGCCCCGTCAGGGAGGGAACAGAAACAGGTAATCAAGTGATCCCTCTCCTGTCATCCATTTCCAGCTCCTGACAAACACTGGCTAGGGACACCATTACTACCCATTTTGCATAATAGCCATTGATGAACCTAGCCTCCATGAATTTAACTAGCTCTTTCTTGAACCCTGTGAAAGTCCTTGTCTTTACAACCACCTCTGGCAAGGAGTTCCACAGGCCAACTGTGCACTGCTTGAAGAAAAACTTCCTTTTGTTTGTTTTAAACCTGCTACCCACTCGTGTCATTTGGTGACCCCTAGTTCTTCTGTTATGGGACATCACTCTTCTCTGGCTAGTTTGCTGTGCAAACCTTATTGATGGCCTGGGGAGGACTGCATGCTGACAGCTCGCTTCCTGCAGAAGAAAGTTAGCTGTGGTTAGAACTTTCCCCTGAAATTACTTTGGGAGTACAAATTTGGAAAATTATGAATAGTTGCACAGATTGAACTTCCCTGGTCTGGCAACATCTGTGGTCCGGCATGATTTTAATTAGTTGGATGTCCACTTATCATGGGTGTGGCTAAGTTTCCCATGGTCCCATGATGTTTGCTTATAGCCACCAGTCCTGGCTCTGTGTTCTGTGCTGTTATTTAGCTTTAATTTACCCCTAAATGTCTTCTAAGAGCTGAATAAGTAGTTGAAGTGTTGATAATTCTGCTAGATAATGTTGACCTCCTGTGATTTGGCAAAAAATTCTTTGGTTCGGTGCTGGTCAGGTCCCGAGGGTGCTGGACTAAAGAGATTCAACCTGTACACTTAATAAAGCTATGAAATTTGTAGTCACTTTTTATTAGGCACTCTGGCTGCTGGGCTTCTCTGGCTACACAGCTTAGAGACTGTTCTCTTTTCCAAGGACCATGCAGTATTTCCTTTTCAGTCATGGTCCAACTCTTCAGATCGCATCTCATCTCTTCTCTTGGTCTGCAGCTTCCAGCTTTCTCTAAATAAAACACATTCATCCCACCCTCTGAGCCTACTGGCTTCCCTTGTACTCCCCAAAACTTAGCCGTTCACCATCTCTTGGCTTCTTGCCTTGTAATTAATTTGTGTGAAAGTTTCTTCTGCCTGGCTTCCTAGATAAAAAGAATTTACATGTAAAATGTAAACTAACGTATTTTTGTTGTATTGTCTTTTGTAAGTGGATTTTTATGGGCTACCTTTTGTGCTTGCTTTTCTTTGATTTTTTTAAATGATCTTCTCCTTTACCAAAGGCTGCATTCTGAATTATTGTGCCTACAGAGGTATTTTTAGGTAGAACCTTATAAATCAGGAAGTGTTTAATACTGAAAAGAAAAGAGAGCAAGTGAACTGGTCCCTACCTTAAATCTGCAATGCACTTTATACCATTGTCCTTAGATTGTGCCACTTGATATTTTGTGTTATTGCTTCTATCCTTCCTAAACTCCTGTTCAAAACTTTCCTGGAGAAAAGATACTTCTCTTATAGTTGCTGTCTTGCATAAACCTGTGCTTAAATTCTTATTTTTCTTGGATAGTAACATGGTTTGTTATCACTTCTCTATGGCTGCCTATGACTTTTTCATGTATTCAGAGTATAAATCCTGTAGAAATGAGCTCCCTATTTGGATTAGCATCAACCAACCATGTATTTTTCAATGTAATGCATCATATGTCTGGATATTTAGGTTATTTTGTTTTTAGTTAAGTGATAAGTTTATTGAATAAAGTTGTGCTGTGATTATGTAGTTACAAGTGAGTCCCAAATGTCAGAGCAGTATGCCACATATACTGCTATTTGACCTAGCTTTCATCTCTGCAGTGGAACCTCCAATGTACTTTTTATATCATAAATATTTAATGTTATATAGCTGCATCCAAAACAACTGAAGCTGTGATGGAGTCAAATCTCATAAGCTAAGTGTGGTCAAATCTGTTGGTATTTGGATGGGAGACATTAAAGGAAATACATAGGGTTTTTAAGGAGTGGTGATTCACTAGGTGCCATTTTTGCATACGAGTCAATATTGAAACAGTGCCTCAGCATAGGATTAGCAGAACATATGTTGTGGGAGATGCAGTCTCTTTAAAGAGAGGTCAAATTATTTGACTACTTGCTGCCATTAAAAATTCATTGTCATTATCTGTGAGGCTAAATGGGGCCGAGATTAAATAATCAGCCAAAATAAATAGCAGGCTTGATTTTAAAAGTTCTAAGCACACATCTGGTGCACATAATCATAGTGGAATGGAAGTAGCTGGGTGACTAAGCACTGACGAGAATCAGGACACTTATTAATTTTAGGCACCTAAATATGGACCTACAAGCCTAACTTTAGGAACCTTTTTTTATAAAATATTGGTCCAAATATCACAGCTAAGCAACAGTTTAGGTAAGTACATTCTGCATATCTAAAAGTCTCTCTCTCTCTCGATCTGTGTCCACCTGCTCTTTCAGAAAGACGTAATGTTATGCCCCAGTTCCTGAAAGGAATTATACACCTCCTAAAGGTCATCCTTCTGGAAAATACTCAACAAACTCTAAGCATATATATAAAACACACAAAAATGTTTAGTGATATTTAAGATTGTATACACCCTACCAGCTCAAAACCCTCAGGCATAAAAATAGTTAAGGGAAAGGATCTTTCTGCAATCTTTACCACTTTTCACATAATGTCAACACTCACTCCAATATTCTGCAAGGTTTTCAGTCCAACAGATACTGAAAATTAATACCTGCCTGAGTTCATCAAACTTGTACTCTGACCTCAGATACTTTTGTAGCAACAGATTGATATGTTCCACTGTATCATATTCCATATTTTTGGGAAACAATTCTGCCTTAATATTGTAGACAGGTTGCTATTACTCTTAATATAGCATGCAAATTTGATGAAAGTGGCGTATATGCTGCTTTTTGAAAAGTGGTACTGATAGACCTGAAAGCCTTATGGAATGTTGGCATCGGAAAATGTAGTGAAAAACTGAAGGTGATGGTGGTGTCCTCTTTTTTTAAATAACTCTTATTAACCCAATTTTTATGAGATTTCCATGAAAAATGTGTCATAATTTATGTTCTGTGTCACTTTGGTCTTTTGAGATTTCTACTAAATAAAGATTTAAAACTTCTGATTTAGTTTTAATAATAGAGTTGAAAAAACTAACTTCACAAAGCTTATTTCATATTCTCCTTTTCTTTGGTAATACAGAATGCAAGTGTTAGAACCATTTCTAGTTCTATATTTTTACAACACACGGTCAAAAATAAAATGGTTTCCTAAGATGTAATGACAATAGACACATTTCTGTAACCTGTGAATTAGGCAGTGGTAATTGGAAGACAAATTCTCAGTTTGCTGAATTGTGTCATTACCTCTGATTTAGTAGTTGCTGATTCTCTTCAGTGTTTAAATTTATAGTATGTCTGACATGATTTTCATCAGAACCTTGCTTACTACTTCCTCATGCCAATAACTGTTTAGGTAGTGTGAAGAGGACAAATTTAATGTATTAGAGTTCCTGTGATTAAAGCAGGTGAGACTTTCATCGTCCGGTCCCCTTCTTTAGCACTCTTTTTGATTAGTAAATTCCTATAGTTGAGAATTGGCTTACATTGCTGGAACTGTGCATTTGCTTTCCTGTTTAGCGTGTTACCCTGAATTCCAAGACTCAGGGTACATTTACATTCAAGCTGGCAGCCGATGTAGGTGTGCTAGCTTTGACTGAGCTTTGATAGAAGAGTAACCATAAAGGTGTAGCCAGTAGGGATGGATTAGCTGGTCCCAGGACAGTCCTTACTGTGGTGGCTAGCACATCCCATCACCCACACTGTAGTGGTTATACTTCTAGTTTTAGTGTGCTAGCTTGATCAAAATGAGCCTGTGTACATCTACTTAATCTGTAAATTAAATGTAGACATCTCCTGTGATGGGATAGGAGGAGTGCTGGCCAGCACCCGGTGATAAAGGGTTAAACTCAGGTAGCTAGCAAGGGTGTTGGCAGGGGGCCAGAAGAACCAATGGGATACAGTGCTGAAATCTGAATCGCACATTGATACCTTGCCTGCTCTCTTGGTGTGGAAATTGTAAGTAAAGGGCTGGAGGGAGCAGATGCGTAATCAGAATTACCATGCCTATAACAAAATATTGGACATGGGAGTGAACTGGGTCTTGAAGTATGGATCAGCCCAGATCATGAGTAGAGAGAAAACGTATATTTAGTCGTGATCAGGTGTGGGGTGTGGTTGTTTTTTTTTTTTTTTTTTTTTTTTGCTGTTGAGTAAAACTTTTCTGTGTAAAATCCATGGGTTCTCCCCGCCATTCACTATTTAAGCCTTGCCCAGAGATACCATTTTTAACTTGTGTTTTAATCTACTCTTTCCTTAGTTGCTCTGTAACACCTAGCAACCCAATATGCTTTATCAAGTATATCTTTTTGTTTTCTTGTTAATAAAATCACCTTTTTAAGGCAGTGATTTGATTCTTGTGTCCTGGAAGGAAACAGGAGGTCTGTGCATGCATGCCTAAGACTGAGAGGTCAGCTCCCAGAGTCTGCAGTTTTTCTCTTCTTTTCCCCCAAGCTCTCTTGTGGTAAAAGAGCTTGGGATACCCCTTTGGAAGAAGTCCAAATGCTTCCTGCCTGGGTTCAAGAAGAAAGGTGTTCTTTTGTTTCACTTGGTGATGGCAGCTACCTCCCAAGGCCAGGGAATCTGTGGTCTTGGGGTGCTTTTAAGCAGAAGCCTAGAGAGGCAAGGTATTTTAAGGTCTCTTGTGGGTCCCCATCTTCTACACTCGGAGTGCCAGAGTGGGGAACAGCCCACAGTTATTTAAATCCCGGGCTTCATTTGCAACTCCGGTTGCCCTCATTTGCCTACCTAGCTCGAACTAATGAGCTAGTGTAGACATACCCTGTGATAGTAATGAATAATTATCATACTTAGCACTAAGATGGACTGTTCTCATCCACAGATGAGAACCACCTTTTATCAAAGGTGGTAAGCATACTTATGTGTGTCTGACAGTGCAACTGAAATATAGGTAAGATAAAGTGACCTGCACAAGAATGGAATCTTGATCTTCAGACTTGTCCTCTAGTCACAGTACAATACAGTCATAACATATCATGCATAAAGAATACAAAATGTATCTGGTTCTCTGAAAGTATGAAATTACCAAGCAAACCAATAAGAAATATTAGTTTTAAACTTCTAGAAATTGGCACCAAACCTCCTAAATCTTTGTTTCTAAATCTCATCAGACTGTTGGTCATCTTCCTTTCCAAGTGCAAACTAATGGTTCTTATCAGCCTCTTGTGTCTATTTAGTCTTTAAGGGTGCTACTAGACTATTTGTTGTTTTTTAAGTCTTTCCTATTACAGACTAACTCGGCTATCCCTCTGAAGCTTATCTACTTACTGTCTCCTTTTTCTTCCTCCCCTCCAATTTTTTTCCTTCTCCCCTTCCCCCTCCCTTCTTCCCTTATTTATTCTTGGATCTGGACTTCCAACACTCCAGCCATCTGAAGAAGTGGGTTGTGCCCATGAAAGCTCATGATACCATCTACATATTTTGTTCATCTTTAAGGTGCTACTAAACTATTTGCTGTTTTTCCAGTTTTTCCAGACTGTTACAGTTATACAATATTCAGCAGTGGGGACATTTTCCGTCTTTCCAATGTTAAATTTTTGGCCATTTTTTTGTTTTATGCATTAGTAACTTTGCATAGATCATTGATATCTCTTAGCAGCATGTAAACCCTACTTACTCAATTGAAATTAACTAAAACTCTTGGCAAAGTTAAACTCCCCAGGGTTGCACCATCTGTGGAGCTAAGATTTGCAGAAGCAGAGTCTCAGTCCAGAACTGGCAGCTCCTCTGTAGCTTTGTTTTTGTGAAGTTTAGGAATTCTTCCAGAGCTTTAACTTCTTAACTTTGAAAGGCTTGAATTAGACGCCAACAAATGGCTTAAGCACCACATAGGTCTCTTTTACTGAGGCCAGGTGTACACCAGAAAGAGTTTGCTACTATAGCTGTACTGGCAAACCTCCCTAGTACAGAAGAAGAATGTCTTTGCTGATATAATTTATATCAGTTGCCCAAAATAAGCTTTTTTTTCCCAGTTCAACTGCCTCTACACCATTTTGCTTGTGTAAAAATGTCATGAAGAATCACGCTCCTCACCAATACTGTGACTTTCCCCAGGGTGCAATCTGGAATATTGAATAGCTGTGTCCCCCCACTTCTCAATGTGGAGTGCCTCTTACATTGCTTCACTGTGAGAGCAACAACTCTGATCTACCCAGACACAGCCTCCAGCATATAAATCACTCTCAGCTATATTGTACCGGTGTTGTAGCCAGCCACTCATGCATTACACTTCAATATAATTCACTACCTACAGGAGGAGATACCAGCAAACTCCCAGTCTCAGACTTTCCCCAGAAATATTCATTTTGTATTGCCTACCACGCTTCTGGACAACACAAGCTTATATCAAGTCTTTCATTTCATCAGTAGAAAATGATATGCACAGACCTTGCTATCTCAAGTGGAGTTTTCCAAACGTCTCAATCCAAAGACCCACTGGCTTAGATAAATCAATAAAACAAGTTTATTAACTACAGGAAGATAGATTTTAAGGGAGTACAAGTAAAAACACACACAAGTCAGATAGGGTTACAAAAAAAAGGCTAAAATGCAAGTAACACCTAACTTAGCAAGCTAGGTGAATTCAAAGCAGAAAGTCTCTCTCGCCACATGCTGTGGCAGTTGTACTGGCTGGAATTGCCCCAGCCAGGACTTCTCCCCCCTCCCCCAGTTCAGCATAGTTTCTTTGTCCTTAAGGTGGTGTGGATGCTATAAATAGAGATGGAGAGAGCTATATTTTGGGGCCTCCGCTTGTTTTTCTTGGAGCTTTTTTCTTTGAAAATGATATCCAGTTGAGGGTCAGGAGAGAGCCAGTCTGTTGGAGATGGGAACCTCTAGGTGTTATTTGCCAAGATGTAAATTTCCTGCTCACACACTTTTCCTGCCAAAGAATGGCTGTTTAACCAGATTGATCATTCATTAAATTTTATTGACAGCTTGTTGAGGTGTCAGTTTGCCACAGGGCCAACGGGGGATTTTGATGGATTCTGGGGGATGGCTGGGAGCTAGTCTTCCCCAGTCAGCCTTTCAGTGCTTCAGGGCACTCCAGCAGCAATTTAAAGGGCCCAGGGCTCTGGCCGTCCCTTCTTCTTAGATGGCAGCAGCAGTCAGGAGCCCCAAGCCCTTTTAAATCACTGGGCTCTGGGGCAGCTGCCTCCTATGCCTTTCCTTCCTATTGGTGGCCCTGGTTTGCCTTTCAACTCTGAGGAACTGATTTGACCCTGCTTTTCTAAACTTGAGCGTGTCTCAAACTGTAGATTTGGGCTGAGTTGAATTTGATCTTCCACACAATTCACAAAATTTTGGTATCCCAAAGAGTAAATTAGTTTTCATAGAATCCTAGAATTGGAAGGGACCTAAAAAGGTCATTGAGTCCAGTCTCCTCCCTCATAGCAGGACCAAACACCACCTAGATCACCCTGACAGGTCTAACCTGCTCTTAAATACCTCCAGTGATTGAGATTCCACACCCCCCTTAGGCAATTTATTTCAGTATTTAACCACCCTGACAGGAAGCTTTTCCTAATGTCCAACCTAAATCTCCCTTGCTGCAATTTAAGCCCATTGCTTCTTGTCCTATCCTCAGAGGCCAAGGAGAACACATTTTCTCCCTTCTCTTTGTAACACCCTTTTAGATACTTGAAAAAATGCTATCATTTCCCCTCTGTCTTCTCTTTTCTAAATCTAACAAGCCCAATTCCTTCAGTCTTCTCTCATAGCTTATGTTTTGTAGACTTTTAATCATTTTTGCTGCTCTTTTCTGGACCTTGTCCACTTTCTCCACACCTTTCTTGAAATGTTGTGCCCAGAATTGGACACAATACTCCAACTGAGGCCTAATCAGCGCAGAGTAGAGCGGAAGAATGACTTCTCTTGTCTTGCTCACAACGCTCCTGTTAATGCATCCCAGAATCATGTTTGCTTTTTTTGCATTAGTGTTACACTGTTGACTTATGTTTAACTTGTCATCCACTATGACCTCTAAATCCCGTTCAGCAGTACTCCTTCCTAGACAATCACTTCTCATTCTGTATGTGTGAAACTGATTGTTCCTTCCTAAGTGGAGTTCTTTGCATTTGTCCTTACTAAACTTCATCCTGTTTACCTCAGACCTTTTCTCTAGTTTGTTCAGATCATTTTGAATTTTGACCCTATCCCCCAAAGCACCAACCCCTCCCAGCTTGGTATCATCTGTGAACTTAACAAGCATACTCTCTATGCCATCGTCTAAATCATTGATGCAGATGTTGAACAGAACCGGTCCCAAAACAGACCCCTGTGGAACCCCACTTGTTATGCCCTTCCAGCATGATTGTGAATCGTTAATAACTACTCTCTGAGAACGGTTATCCAGCCACTTATGCACCCACCTTATAGTAACCCCATCTAGGTTGCATTTCCCCAGTTTATTGATAAGAACATCATGCGAGAACATATCAAATGCCTTACTAAAGTCTAGGTGAACCACATCCATGGCTTCTCCCTTATCTACAAGGCTGGGTAGCCTATCAAAGAAAGCTATCAGATTGGTTTGACATGATTTTCTGTTTACAAATCCATGCTGGCTGTTTCCTATCACTTTACTATCTTCCAGATGTTTGCAGATGGATTCCTGAATTACTTGCTCCATTATCTTCCCTGGCACAGAAGTTTAAACTGACTGGTCTGTAGTTTCCTGGGTTGTTCTTATTTCCCTTTTTGTAGATGGGCACTACATTTGCCCTTTTCCAGTATTCTGGAATCTCTTCCAACTTCTATGACTTTTCAAAGATGATAGCTAAATATTCCTCTTCTATCAGCTCCTTGAGTATCCTAGGATACTCGTCAGGTCCTAGGTGACTTGCAGACATCTAACTTTTCTAAGTAATTTTTAACCTGTTCTTTTTTTAGTTTAACTTTTAAACCTACCACCCCATTTCCACTAGCATACACTGTTAGGCATCCCGTCACCATCCATCTTCTTGATGAAAACTGAAACAAAGAAATCATTAAGCACTTCTGCCATTTCCCAAGTTTCCTGTTTATTGTTTCTCCCTCTTCACTGAGCAATGGGTGAACCCATCCTTGGTCTTCCTCTTGCTCCAAATATACTTGTAGAACATCTTCTTGTTACCCTTTATGCCTGTAGCTAGATTTAGCTCTTTTGGTGCCTTAGGCTTTATGCAGGTTCCTCTGCATACCTGTGGTGTTTGCTTTTATTCATCCTTTGTAATATGACCTTGTTTACACTTTTTATAGAACTCTTTTTTGATTTTTTAGATCATATAAGATCTCCTGGTTGATCCAAGGTGGTCTCTTGCCATACTTTCTATCTTTCACGCGCAGTGGAATAGTTTGCTTTTGGACGCTTAATAACGTCCCTTTTTAAAAACCGCCAACTCTCCTTAGTTGTTTTTGCTCCTAGTCTTGCTTCCCATGGGACCTTACTTACCAGCTCTCTGAGTTTACTAAAATCTGCCTTCCTGAAATCCATTGTCTTTATTTTGCTGTTCTCCCTTCTACCGTTCCTTAGAATCATCAACTCTATGATTTCATGGTTACTTTCACCCAAGCTGCTTTCCACTTTCAAATTTTCAACCAGTTCCTCCCTATTTGTTAATATCAGATCAAGAACAGCTTCCCCCCAGTAGCTTTCTCAACCTTCTGAAATAAAAAAATTGTCTCCAATGCAGTCCAAGAAATTGTTGGATAGTCTGTGCCCTGCTGTGTTAGTTTTTCAACAGATGTCTGGATAGTTGAAGTCCCCCATCACCACCAAATCCTGCGCTTTGGATTATTTTGTTAGTTGTTTAAAAAAAGCTTCATCCAGCTCTTCTTCCTGGGTAGATGGTCAGTAGTAGACTCCTAGCATGACTTCACCCTTGGTTTTTTGCCCCTTTTAACCTAACCCAGAGACTCTTCACAAATCTGTCCAAGTGTATTCATTTTTAATATATAAGGCAACACCTCCTTCCTTTTTTTCCTGCCTATCCTTCCTGAGCAAGCTGTACTCTTCTATTCCAATATTCCAATCGTGTATTATCCCACCAAGTCTCTGTGATACCAACTATGTCATAGTTGTGTTTATTTATTAGCACCTCAAGTTCTTCCTGCTTATTCCACATACTTCTTGAATTTGTTTATAGCCATCTTAGATACTGATGTGATTTTGCCCCCTAGTTCTGCCTTGTTCCTCCTTTATCTCTGCTATTATAGCCCGTGTTCCCTTCCATTTCTGACTCATCTCCCAGGTCTCCATGGTTTTCACCTTCCTGTGGGCTTTAATCACCTGCCCCCGTCAAACCTAGTTTAAAGCCCTCATCACTAAGTTAGCCAGTGTGAATCCAAATACTCTCTTCCCGTTCCTCAAAAGGTGAGCCCCATCTCTGCTTAACAGTCCTTTTTCTGGGAACAGCATCCTGTGGTCAAGGAAGCCAAAGTCCTCCTGGTGACACCATCTTTGCAGCCAGGCATTCACCTCCAGGATGCACCTGTCTCTGCCTGGGCCCCTACCTTTGATAGGAAGGACTGAAGAGAATATCACCTACACTCCAAACTCCTTCACCGGTGCTCCCAGAGACCTGTAGTCACTCTTGATCTGTTCAGGGTCACACCTTGCTGTATCATTTGCGCTCACATGGATGAGTAGCGTGGTGTAGTAGTCAGAGGCCCAGATAATCCTCGACAATGCCTGTGTAACATTTCAGATATAGGCCCCAGCAGGCAGCATACCTTCCGAGATGACATGTCCGGGTGACAGACAGGTGCCTCCGTCCCCCTCAGAAGAGAGTTTCCAACCACCACTACCCTACGTTTCCTCCTTGCAGTGGTGGCTGCAGACCTCCGAGCCTTGGGGGTATAAGACTTCTCCTCTTTTGCTTTAGGGGGTGTTTCCTTATCTCCCATCTCCAAAACAGCATAATGTTTTTCCAGAAACATGGTGGGAGGGCTGGGAGCAGGGGTGGAGCACTGCCTGCTGCCAGAAGTGACCAGCTGCCAGTGTCCTCCCTGTGACAGAGCCATCTCCTCCTCCACCAGTGGTGTGTCAGCAGTCTTTTGTAATGGGACAGCTTCCGCAGCCTCAGCGGTCTGCACATGAATATTCTCCAGGAATTGCTCGTGAACTCGGATACGCCGCAGGCTAGCCACCTCCTCCTGTAGCTCTCCCACCTGCTTCCTTAGAGTTTCCACCAGCAGGCACCTTTCACATTGGATGGTTTCCCCAGCCTGGATTTCAGTGAGTGAGAATTGCAAGCCACAGTCCCTGCAAAGCCACAGCAGGATCTGGGTAGAGACATCCATGGTCAGGTGGTCTGACTGGCTGCAGGCGGAGGAGACAGAAGGAGTGCTGGCACAGGTGTTGCAGGACTTCCAACCGTAGTAGGTCTCCCTCCATCAAACTCCCCCATCTGCAGCCCCCTGTCTACTTTCTTACATAGCTTTGATCTCATAAGTACATTAAGGTTTGATTTTTTTTCAGCCCTGCTTCATGGTAATTATAGATTTAATCGCTAGCACCTTATGGATGAGGGGGGTCAACTAATAGCGGGCCCTGTTCAAATGAGAACCCTGTTGTCTTTGTCACTAAATCTTTTCATAAGGTTACTTTTTAAAATGAGGAGCAATAAAGCACTGGTGGGGATTCTGCAAATTTCTGTGAAACTTGCAAAGCCTGAATCCAAAAATCCTCCCCAAAACTCCATTGAAGAAAAGCATCTGATTTAAACTGTGGAATTTATCAGTTTTATTGCACATTTCACCACAGGTCCATTCACTTGCTAAGGGCTCATTTCAGAATTTCATTAAATATGTCAGTGCTGTTACTGTACCAGTCACTGGCACACATATCATACACATTAAATGTCAGAAGAAAAGTGATGCTATGAGTGTTAACACCAATAACCCAGTAGCTATTCTTCTATATTAATAAAAAAGATAGGGAGCACATTTGTGGCCCAAAGTGGTGAAGGATGAGAAAAATCAATCAAATGTATTTTAAGAAAAAAGGGAAATAAAAAGGGCAAAAAAGTCCAGATGAGAAAATCAAAGAGAAATGGCACATAAATTACACCATCACTGACTATGCTTAGCTACAGCTTGAAACAAAGCCCCTTCCAGTCAATGGTGATCTGTGCACTGACTCCAATCAATTCTGGATCAGGCCTCTAGTGCACCAGAATACAATAGTATCCCGAAGGTCAAATTTTTAGAAGTAGGCCCTCATTTTGTCGCGTCTCACCTCTTTCTCCCCATGTGCATGCAACTAGTAGTTACTTAAGCAATTAAGATATACATTAGACTATTTTGTATTTGCTGATTGTCCCTGCAGAAGCTAAATTTGTGCACACTAACAGGCCGTTGCCAATACAGAATGAAGAACGGCACATAAATATCCATTGGCGTACATAATGGGTGACACAATTTGCAGGCATAAATTAGTATTTTTCAGGGGACAAGTGATGCACCAGATGTCCTAGGGAGGTTGTGGAATCTCCAGCTCTGGAGATATTTAAGAGCAGGTTAAATAGACATCTATCAGAGATGGTCTAGATGGTACTGGTCCTGCCATGAGGGCAGGGGACTGGACTCGATGACCTCTTGAGGTCCCTTCCAGTTCTAGTGTTCTATGAGTCTATGTTTTGGAAATGATTTCGAAGCCCATGTCAAAACTTGGCACTTAGTGATACTTAAAATATATTCATAACTAGAAGATGTACCCAATGCTGTTTGGTCCCTTAACTCAAGAAATGTTTATTTTTCTTCATTTAAATCATTGCTTTGGGGTGGGGCTGGGGATGAGGGGTTCAGTGTGCAGGCTGCCCTGCGGAGAGAGGACAATGCCAGCCTCTCTCACAAAAGCAGCTTGGAGCCAGGTGAGAAGTGCCTCTCCATGGCTGCTGCAGCTCCAGCAGGCACGGATGGAGGAGGGGTACATGTTCTCCTGGCCAAGGCAAGTCCAGGTTCATCTGCCCCCCCTGCATTCCTCAGCCACAGCCAGCAATGTCCCTGTGAATCGGGGAGGGAGCTTCAGTCCCCCCACCCTCCCTAATGAGCGCGTGGAGAGTGGGGGGCTCGGGGCCAGCAGCTTTCTCCTGCCTGGTGATTCTGTGTCTTTTCTGTATGGTTTTATGAGAATCAATCCCATTTCCCTGGCACAACCAAATCCTTACCTTGCTTTAAGTTATGATAAGAGGAAGCTGCCTATCAAATTTGGGTGGTCCTAACTCTTCCCGTTTTGGAGGTGTTCTTGATCATACAGACAGATAAACTATCTCAAGTACAGATGGAACAATAATTGCCTAATGCTAGATTGTGGAGTTACTATGAGCTCTGTGTGAAGGATATTATGCAGATGCCCTGCAGGAAACTATACACTGAATTGTGACCCAAGCTTTGTCTTCACTAGATAGCTTGTAGTAATAAGCCTGTCCTAAAATTACTTTTCCTACTCTAGACAGTGTCTCAGACAGTCACAGCTCATTCCCCCTAGAAGGTCAGAAAGCTGGGTCAGCCCTTTACATGGCACAGTTTACTTAGCTAGCCAGTGAATTTAGAGGGATACAGTCAGAGTTCTGCTCACTTTCTGAGTCTCCCACATTCGGCCAGGTGGAGTGTGGCAGCCATGTAGAGACTTCTCTTTCTTCTGCAAGGGTGCCCAATAATGGTCACAAGTTGACCCATAATAAGTTAGGTGAATGAAGTACAAACAGATACAAGTAAGTATTCTCCAGCACTCCAAAAAACAGAGTCTGTTTTTCCTCACTGCTGTTTAACAAATTACTTCTGTGTATAAGTAGAAACACACACAAGGCAAAACTGGGCATGGAAAGTCAAACAGCTGGAGGTTGCTCACGTTTAGCAATTTTCAGAGAGTTGCGCAACAAAATAGATTTCATGGTACAGAACATAATTTAATATTGTCTTTTTAAGGACAAATCTGAGAATGTGTGACACTATTCTATATATTAAGATATCTATTGCATGAGGAGCTCAGAGCAAAATGGCTTATGATCATTGATAGGAAAGAAAATATTTGTGAGAAGATCTGGTATATTGGTTATTTCAAGTAAATAAAATTTGCGTTTTTGCTTTGTGCTCATTTGTAGAACCAAAAACCAAATATGAAATGGCAAAAATAAACTACCTGCAGAAGAGGTTTTTAATTTTTTTTTATATTGCTTTGAGAAGGCAAAGTAAATGTTGCTTTTTAGGACATCTTCCTTCCCTAAATTTTTAAATTAATTTTAATTGACTGCTTTGCTAAACTAATGTAAGTACAAGGGAAAGAGCACAGTTAGAATGCATTGTTTGGGATCTTGTAAAGTATAGAAGCTTTTGGCAAAATGCAGATCACATTTTGTACTTACACTGGCCCATGGTATAAAAATAGTATATATGATTTTGTCTGCTGGTTGATTCTCACATGTTTATGCACACACTGGGCCAATGGAACTGTTGGGATTTATGCCAACTTGAAACTGTAGCACACTACATTCATGATTATTGTTAATGAAATCTATTTACACACATTGTGAAGCAAGAACCCTGGCATTTGAAATTTGTTTTGTTTTTATTGCTAAGGGAAAATGATGGAGCTTGGGTTTTCCAGGGCAGTGGGACAGGAAAGCTTTTAGCTCTAAATCATCAGTTCAAGTCCAGTTCAAGACAGGAGTGACCAAATCCCATTACCACCTGCCAGCTGTGAAGTGACCTATATGAAATGAGTTGGTAATCGCAGTTCAGTTCCTCCTGATGTGTCCACACCATTGCCATCACCACAAAACTTGGCATTAAGTATCTTAGATTGAATAAGTGTGAGGGAGAAATCATTGCTCTTTTGCTGTTAGATCTAGCTCACCTGGGTCAAGATTGGTCATACAGATAACTTAGCATGGGCGAGATTGTTCTGCATCTGTCCATATCCCCCTTTTATGTGACTAAAATAGAGGATTTCAGTCTTCTGGACCATCTAGAACCTTTCACAAGAGTAAAAGGAAGAAATATGTGTGTGTGTATGTACCCATATTTATGTTGTTACGTACCAAGCTAGGAGGGGTTGCAAGTCCTTCAGAGGATAGGATTATAATTCAAAATGATCTGGACAAACTGGAGAAATGATATGAGGTAAATAGGATGAAATTCAAGAAGGACAAAACTGAAGCATTCCACTTAGCAAGGAGCAATCAGATTCACATATACAAAATGACTGCCTAGGAAGGAGTACTGTAGAAAGGGTTGTACACAAGCTAAAAATGACACAACTGCAAAAAACTAACAAACAAATATTCTAGGATGTATTGCCATTGGTGGTTTAAGCAAGACATGGGAAGTAATTCTCCTGCTTTACTATGCATTGATTAGGCCTGGAGGCCTGCTTTACTATGCATTGATTAGGTTGGAATAATTCTCCTGCTTTACTATGCATTGATTAGGTTGGAGTATTGTGTCCAATTGCACCACATTTCAGGTAAGATGTAGACAAAATTGGAAAAGGATCAGAGAAGAGTGACAAAAAAGATTAATGGTCTAGAAACATGACCTGTGAGGGAAGACCGAAGGAATTGGAATTGTTTAGTCTAGAAAAAAGAAATCTGAGAGGGTACAAAACAGCTTTCAGTTACTTTAAAGGTTGTTATGAGGAGGAGGAAAAAAATTATTTTCCTTAACCTCTGATAAGACAAGAAGCAATGGGCTTAAATTGCAGCAAGGATGGTTTTGATTGGACTTTAGGAAAAACTTCCTAATTGTAAGGATGGTTAAACAGTGGAATAAATTTCCTAGGGAGGTTGTGGAATCTCCATCATTGGAAATTTTTAAGAGCAGTTTAGACAAACACTTGTCAAGGATGACCTAGGTCAGTGATTCCAAATGTACGGGTTGCAAGCCAGTATTGGGTCACAGGATGTTGGGCACTGAGACTATGTCTAGATTGTAGGCTTCTTTTGGAAGAAGCTTTTTTGGAAGAGATCTTCCGAAAAAACTTCTTCCGAAAGAGAGCGTCCACACTGCCCAAGCGCATTGAAAAAGCAATCTGCTTTTTCAAAAGATAGCGTCCATTCAGTGTGGATGCTATCTCGCATGTAAGCTGTGATTACTGTGGACAGAGTGGCCACCAGGGCACCTGTGCTTTTTCCTCTTTCCTCTTCTTTTGAAAGAACTCCCTCTTCCCTGTCCACACATGCCTTTTTTCCGAAAGAGCTCTTTTGGAAAAAGGCTTCTTCCTCATAGAAAGATGTTTATCAATGTCAGAAAAACCCCTCTGTTCTTTTGATTTTTTTTCGAAAGAATGTGATTGCAATATGGACGTAAGTGAAGTTTTTTCAGAAAAATGGCCGTTTTTCCAAAAATCCTTTGAAGTGTAGATATGCCCTGGGTGGGCAGCTGCCTGGTAGCCATGGGAAGGCACTCTCTGTGAGGGGTGTTCCTCGGGAGCTCTCCAGTGGCTGCAGAGGAACTGGGATGAATTCCAATACATATGAAAAGTCTAAAAAAAATATAATTATTGGGTTGTGGGCATAAACAATTTTTCCCAGTTGGGTCACAAGAAAAATTTTGAAAACCACTGACCTAAGTGGTGCCTGGTCCCGTAAGTGCAAGGGACTGGGCTTGATGATCCCTCTTGAGGTTCCTTCCCGTTCTCATATTCTATGATTATATGTTTTAAGTAAGAGATTAAATCCTTGGAATAATCTGTGATTTTGCATGTATTTCCCAAATCTATTTCTAAAGCCCTCTCTCCAAACACTCTGGAAAGAGAATCTCTGTATAATATGCTGCTTTGGGCAAGTAACATCCTTCAGGGCAGGAGGATCTCGCTATCTTCTCACTAGGCCCCCTCAGCTGAATGCAACTTAAGATGCAGGGCATTTTTGAAGTGGTAAACTATCTACCTCAGTGAGAGCACCTAGTTTTGTAGTTTTTCACAGAAATTAGGCCAGCATAGTTGAGTGATGGGAGATGTGACAGGGAAAAATGGGGTGCCTTAATATTGCTGATTTCTGTAGTCTTTGTCAGGTTTTGTTTGCCTAATGCAATTTGGTGTGATTTGCTGTCAACAGTGTTAAATATTTATGATAAAGAAAATGCAGTGGAATCAGAGATTGCTTTGATGTATGCAAAATACTGTATTGCTATCATGTACAAGCACTTTGCCCTAATTCATATAAGATTTCCTGTGTTTTGAAAAAATGCTAACGATCTGTTTAGATTTTACACAGGAGTTCATCGAAGAAGATTCCAAACTCTGATATGTCCATGAGGGCATTGTGAGACACTGTCATTAACTAATGCTGTCATTAACTAATGTTAGATGGTTGATTTTTTTTTTTCATAGTGAATTTCTCTGATGAGATTTGTTAATGACAAGACTTACCTGCAGGGTTTATTTCTGTTGTCTGGATCATAGCTGCTTGCTGCCTAAAATTTCACTCATGTATTGTTTTAAGGCATATTTGCACAATGAGTGATATTTTTCACATGACTGGATCTAGAATTTATTCATTGAGTAAGTGGAATTATGGGGAACCATGTGGTGTATATTTAGCTATCCAATCCAGTCTTTCTTAGTCAGAATTCTTCCAGGGAGGAGTTGAGCAGTGCAGTCCTGTATGGCAGCTGCATCATCTTTGGCTCCTAGCATGGCCAACTATACCATCGTGATTGAGAATTACCTCTCTTTGTCTTTTTCAGGCATCTAGTGTATTTAGGATGCTAACAAAAACAGGGTCTGTACTCTCTTCCACATTATGGCTAGCTCTTCCATGGAATCTGCCTCTCAGCTCTCCATTTGTATTTTTATACAGGTTCCAAACAGATACAACTTGTCTTAAATGTGTTCTTCATACTTAAACTGTTTTGAGCCACTATGTAAGATGTAGCGCTACTTTCTTTGAGTCTATATGTCATATGCAAGTTGTTATCTCCTTGAAGCTATGCCTTGGGGAATTAATTTTGCTTCTTGTATGGTTATTTATATAAGGTCATGTAATATTGAAAATAAGATTCTCCTCTTAGATTACTTGTTAGCAGATACCCCCAACATTTTCCAATAATCAAGATAAATGGTTAATTTCATTAGGTTTTCTAAGAGCATGCTAAAAATATCCAGAGCAGAGATCTGTAACTACCGTGCATAGTATTATATATCTCTAATGGTACATAAACAACTTTAGTTTTCCCAAATCCACAGTGTTATCGTTATAGATTTCTATTCAGGTTCATGCTATCTCTGTTGCCTGAGGCAGGTCGTTAACTGGAGCTGACTTTCCAGTGACAGCATTTTCAAATGGAAGTTTTCTGTGGGGATTTTACTCACTTTATGGGTATACAGTGGGCTTTGACTTTAGGAATAACAAAGACAGGAGGGGGAACATTCTTGGACAGGAGGGGGAACATTCTTGAACAGAAATACTTTGGTAAAATAAGACTAATTTCTTGGAAGTAATTTTTCAATCATATATGAAAGCAAAAGTGGATCCGTGCTCAATGGCTGAGAGGGGAGAATATGCTGTTTTGTCTTTGCTTCAGGAAGTACCCTGCTGCAAATATGAACTGAGAAAATACTGTGGCTGTAAAATAATCCTCTTGTGGATTTTAGAAAAGGTCATAAAAGATTTTGAAATTCTAGGAGACTTTTACTGACAACAAACAGCTTAGTAATAAATTATTAGTTTGTCATTTTGGGTTGTGGCTAGCTGGATAGAGAGGTGAGAAACAATAACAACAAAAGTTAAAATAGCAGAATGTAAGCCAGCAGCAAACACTTCATTCTCAGATTCGTTCTAAGGATATTGTTGTGTAGATGACTACATGATTAACAGATAAGTCCTGCCCCCTTGCTGCCTCTGATGCCTAGGGAGAGTAGGAGCTGGTGTCCGGTAGGAGCTAGCTTAAAAACTGGCTCCCCATGAGCACTGGATCCGCTTTCTCCCCCATCCCCCCTTCTTACAGAGATGCAGCAGCATAGAGGGTGAGGGGGGTAGGCTGGAGCCAAAATGCATGGGGAGCTGGCTTTCAAGAGATGCCTGGTGCTGCATGGGGACAGAGGTTGCCTGCCGCCACTCCCCACAGTGGAAGGAGCCATGGGGAAAGCGGAGTGCACTAGGTGGGCACACTTGTTCCACTGTACTCTGCTTCCCGTGTGACTCTTCCTGCCGTGAAGAGTGGGGGAGGGGTGCAACCACTATGCCATGCAGTGCCGGCCCCCCTCGATGATCCCAAAAGCCAATCGGAGTGCCATGGGGGGGGAGATGGTGGGGTAGTGGCGTGGGTGGCCAGTAATGGCCATGCTGTGCTTCAGCCCACCGGGAGTCCCAGGCTATATTGCGCGATCGATCTGGCTGGGACTGGCTTGTGGGTCAGCAGTCTGAGTCCCGTGATCTACAACATCTTTCTTTTGACCATTTCAAAACCACTATTGTTAGTAAAGCCTCAGAACGCTTCTGGGAGATAAATATTATCCCCATTTTACACAAGGAAAAATGAGGCATAAATAAGTTAAATGTCTTTCCTATGCTCGTGCAGCAACCCTCTAGTACATGTGGAAATGTAATCCAGATCTCTTGACTCCAGAGCTATGAAGCCACACTTCTTCATTATAGATTAACTATAATATAATTATTATTGCTCTTGAAAAATTATTTCTTTTCAATAATTATTATTGTTTCTTGAAATGTTAATACTTCGGAGAAATGATGTCAGCTTAGGAAAACAGTGACTCGCATGTCTCATTCTCTGTGTCAGCACTATTTAGACACCCATAGTTGCCCTTTACCAGTGGACTTGTGCTTCTGGGGCTCAGATTGTAGGGCTGTTTAACTGCAGTGTTGATTTCTGGGTTGGAGTGTGGGCTTTAGGATCCTAGAAGGTGGGCTCAAATCCCATGAGCCAGCATGGCACAGGCCAGCCGTGGGTTAGTAAACTATAGGATCAACATACCCTTTGTCCGCTGCTAGCTCTTTCACTGACTTTTCTCCTTTTGTCAACATTGTATCATAAATCAGGGCTGAATGAGCCCACTCAGGTAAACCGCCACCACTCCACACATACGATCCTTATAACTACCCTGAAAAACCATGTTTTTGAGAGGGCATTTTTTTGTTTGTTTTTACGTGCCTCTTTCTGCATTTTGGGGTTCCAACTAAAAGGGTGATTGCCAAAAATAAGACCTGTTTTCAACAAGTAGTGACTCTGATTTCTCTTACCTCAGATCTTTTTTGTTTACTTTTTTCATTTCCTTTTCTTTTCCAATGTTTTCATGTTCCAACGTGGGTTACCATCTTGTCTTGCAGTTTTCCCCCTCGCTTTGAACTCTTCCACTGAGCTCACTGAACCAATGAATCAGCATCATGTTAATAGGCCACAGGCTGCTGGAGGTGTTATCTTTTGAATGAATGGCCAAACGAAACCATTTATTGCAAAACACTTCCAATAATTAAAAAAATTGTGGCACTTTCTTGCAGGAATGGCATCACTAATTTTGGTCCATCTCATTTGTCTTCAGCTCTGCTTCTCTGAAATTCCTTCTGTAGATATATTTCACTTTCTTCAGACACTTACATATGTTTGGGGGCTACAATTAACCATTAAAGAGTTTTGCTAAGACACATTATATGGATCATGCCAAGGTGAGGCCATAAGGTTTGGGAATTTTTCATGAATACTGTTTGAAAACAAACAAAACACCTACCCCTCTATGAAACCTTAAATGGAAGAATGAAACAACCAAAATAGCATACTGACAGGGTCTTAGAATATTTCTTTTCTCACAGGTGAATAAAAGATTTGTGTTAACCTGACAGAAGATCAATGCTCACTCATTCTCACTAGGCCTGTAGCTAACTTTTCTATAGCCTTGTCTACACTAGGGAAACTTAAAAAAAAAAATTCCCACCATTGCAGCTGTAATGAATTTTGGAATTTCTTGCATCGACAAGGATCCCTTAGTTGCACTGGTGTTAGCAAAAGAAGGTTCCCCTGTGTAGGACACTTTCCCAAGGCTAGATCCAGCATTAGAATGATGCCAATTAAATTTCTCAGACTGTATCTAATTGACATGAATGTTAAAAAAGGCTGCAGCTCTGGAATCTTGTCTACATTAGAAGCTCTATTGTTGTAAACACCTGGGAAGAGCCCCGAAAGGGATTAAGCTTTTGTATGTTTTTTGCAAACACAGTTTCTCTCCCTCCGCCCCCCCCCCCCCCCCCCGTTTAATGGGATATTGTTTTTACTGTGAATGGTGAGAGGGGAATTTATTTAGATTGTCAGTTCTTTAAGGCAGGGCTGATTTTATTGTGTGTGTGGTGCTCAGCACAATGGGGTCCCTTGTGTTTCTGATGCTACTGAAATACAGATCAATAATTATACCAACTTTCCTCTGTAGGTGAGATTTAGGGGGAGAATGTTGTTTTAAAAGAAAATATGTCTTAAGAACAGAGTGTGCTAATTGCCTCTAGGGGTGGTCGGAGGGTTACCACTATAAAAACTTCTCCTTAGTATGCCACAAGGGGCTGAGTGGTGTGTGGTGGTTTTCTTAATCAATGTAGGAGTTGCAAGAACTAGGCTGCTGCATAGATTTCTTTGAGCTATAGAAGAAGAGTTCACAGTGCCCAGGAATGAGCCTAACTCTCTAAAAAGTAGAGAGTAGCAAAAGTGAATTCTGCCACAAAGCAAGGGACCAGCATAAACATAGTCTGAATTTATCAGCTGAAGCCAGATAATTTTTATGTATGAATTTTTTGTTTAATAACATAAGATTAAAATGCCCCTATGATATTCTTTTGAAAAATTATGCAGATTTCATATCACTTAGCTATTGAATGTGTTTGGAAACATATACCCAGTAGATATTGTGCAAAAACATTTATGCTGTTTTAAGAATATGTATTCTAGCAGAGTCCTTTCAATCTGTCACTCAGTCTGAATTATCCTGCAGTACAGTGTCAACCTGGAATTTAGGAGAGTCTGTTTATAAGGTGAAAATCAGTTCCCACTAGAAGGTACCTTTCAGCGATGAGTGTCCATTAAAGAGGAGTCCATAAAGTCTAACTTGACTTTTGTATTAGCAACTATAAAGACAAACACTACCAAGAAGCATTTCATTGTTCGCTTTGTAATCACACCCATTTTCCTGCACACATAGCTGTGCTTAGCATCACTGACTGCCATTCCTTCATGGAAAGATTTAACAAATTAACTAGCTTCAGTTAATTTTCCTCATCCTCTTAAAACATTCACATGTGATTTCTGCTTGCAATTCACCTACACGAGGCAGGCAAAACCCCACCATTATATTTCTGGGTCAGTACCGCAGCTTCTCTTTTCTCCTCCTCCTCCACCTTCAACTCCTGCCACAATGCAGAGGGAGAGACCTGGTTGAGCTATATGAGAAGTGGGAGGCTTCAGGGTCAAGGTTGCTAGCTGATTACAACCTTAAACTGACACTTTGCTGGATTGGCGTGCAGCATCACGCATACAGATGGGTGGGAGGGGAGAATAAGTTGTAGGCCTTCAGCCCTGTTGGCAGCTTGAGTCCAACTGGGCCCATATGTCTAGAAGGTGCTTAGGGGATCCCTTAGTCTGGAAGGCATCTTAAAAACATAGAACATTACTTTGTATTTTATACCAAGCTTTAGCACGGCATAGGCTTGTGCATGTGAACAATTGTAATGGAAGTGTGGTTGGGCCTTTAAAGATCATGCCATCAGTGTGCCTTACTGTAACTACTTACCTTGCATGTATACTTGCCACTCTTTGTATTGGGCAGTGATGGTGAGGCTTCTCAGCACATCAGAGGTGCTACGGTGATAATCTTTGTACTGTGACTGTTATGGTAGTAGTGCTGCGTACTTACCCCAGATAGTTTTCTCCTCCTCAGTCTAAATAAACAAGCTACTGCTGCCATGAATAAGTCACTGTATCCTGGAACCGAAGCAATCCATAGTAGGCTCTTACATCTGAATCCCTGCTGTGTTCAGCCACTGTGGCAACCTTGCTATTTGTTTTAACTCTGTTTTTCAAATGTCAGATTGGCAAACTGAAAAGCAGATCTTTTACTCCCTTGTATTTTTTTTCCTGGTAGAGCATGATGAATGTGGCAGTGGACAGCACAACTGTGATGAGAATGCAATCTGTACTAACTCTGTCAGGGGACATAGCTGCACCTGCAGACCTGGATATGTGGGAAATGGGACCATCTGTCGAGGTAGGTCTGTTACTCTAGGAACTTGATAAAAGTCACAGACTCTATTAACATTTTTTGACAGTCACCTGAGTTCTGGTGACTTATGTTGTTAGGAGCTCTCATAGATTTGCTCTCTGAGTTATCACCTGGTGATTGTACTATGCATAGAGACAATTGATTTGTTCATAACCTCCTATCACAAGTGATAGGAATTGTGGAAAGGTGCTTTTTAAAGTTTATTGCCAATTAAGATTGTAATTTAAGTCTGGTTCATGAAACTTTTGAACTGTTCTGTCTTAAACTGAGTTAGTGTGAGTTATGCCATGCATCGCCACCTTTGTTTTAAACTGGGTTCATATAGCCTTTAGGCTGTTAAAGTTACAGAAGTGATTGATAGTGATATTTCTGTTCATGATAGGTTTAATTTACAGCCCACCTACAAAGTGAAGATCTGCATTTAGTAGATTTCACTGTAGCTTAGACCGTGAATATCTGGAATCGGTCCATCTTGCTGTAAAATGGCAAGGTGGGGTTTTTTGAGGGTGTTTTTTTGGTGTTAAGAAAGATTAAGCTGTTTCATAAAGATAGAAGAGGAAATATACACCATCAACCAGCTGGCTCACTAATGACTGCAAGTCAGAGATGTCGTTGAAGTGTGCCTGCAATGCTTGCCGCTGTTGTGTGTTTTAGGAATTACCTTGTCTCATAAAATGCTATTAATTGCCACATCAGTGATTCCACACTTCTTGGCTTCTGAAACACTATCACCATAATGGCTAATTTGTTGGAAAGTACTGCTGATGAAAAGTAATAGTCCATCCGGAAAACATTCATATGCACTTAGATTTGGGGACAAACATTAGCTTTCTTTCAGTATTATGAATTGGCAGTATTGTCTTGAAGTGATGGATTTTGAACCATCATTTGCTAGCTTAAATTCTTCACCAAGGTTTCCAGAGTTTATCAGGTATCAAAATAGACTGTGTCATCTGTTAGTATCTCCATCTTACTCTGGAGTGCACAACAATGTGAAAATATATATAAAAATAAAATGGTTTCTCTGTAAAAATGAGACACTAATGAGGACAATAGTCCATATTCATCATATAGAAGTCAAAGAATCATAGAACACTAGCACTGGAAGGGACCTCAAGAGATCATTGAATCCAGTTCCCTGCCCTCACGGCAGGACCAAGCAACCATCTTAGACTATCCCTGATAGATGTCTATCTAACATGCTCTTAAATATCTCCAGACATGGAGATTCCATTACCTTCCTAGGCAATTTATTCCAGTGTTTAACCACCCTGACAGGAAGTTTTTCCCTAATGTCCAGCCTAAACTTCCCTTGCTGCAGTTTAAGCCCATTGCTTCTTGTCCTATCCTCAGAGGCCAAGGAGAACAATTTGTCTCCCTCCTCCTTGTGACACCCTTTTAGATACTTGAAAATCCCTATCATGTCCTCTCTTAGTCTCCTCTTTTCTAAACTAAACAAGCCCAATTCTTTCAGGCTTCCCTCATAGCTCAGAGGGAAAGAAGGCACACCAAAAATCAATGTTGCCCACTATTTTCCCAATTTTTGCTCGCAGGGATTCTAAGCTATAATACTTCCAAATAAAGTTTTGAGCAGGGGTGAATTAATATATTTTTTAAGTTTGACAATGGCTTTTTCCTTTGTAGACTATAGACTGTGGGACAAACTCCTTGACTGCATGCAACAAGGATATTTTGATTGGTTCAAATAGGATTCTTTTTTGGTTTTACTTTACTGGGTTTGCCTACCCAGAATTTTACCAGGTGGTAAGGGCTGCAAAACTTGAAGCAAAACTTATCCAGCACCATTTAGTCTAACCTGGTATTTTAATACGAAAATATTCAGGGTTCTTTAAAAAAAAAAAACCTTCTTTTAATGAACTTGTGCTGAGATTCAAGCTTGAATTGGAATATTAAAGCAGGTGAATTTCTATTGCATTCTGAAATATTTCTCCCAGCTTTGCTGTTGACATGCCTAGAATTACACATGCAAACAGAGCTGAAACATGTGGGATTTTGTGGTTGCTTACATCCCATCTGGGAAATATAACTACAGAATCCATGCTGAAAATTTTTGGAGCTTGAAAAATGAGTTACATTCTTTAATATTTCAGATGGGAAGAAGCCCTTTAATGAAAGCTATGGAGAAATTCTCCTCTCCTTCCAGAAGGAGCTATGGATAGTTTAGGTAATACTGAAGAGGTAAGAGACTTGGTAACACAAAGGCTGTAAAATGATGCTTAATAGTAAAATTGCAGTCAAATCCAAAGAGCAATGCTAAGGATAACACCAGCTGAAGAGCTGGTCCATGTCATATTTTACTTGATGAATCTAGAAGTGTGATGAAAAGTTTTACAAATGTATATATGCCCAGCCATCACTGCTGTGACCACTTCTGGAGTGGTCCAACACAGCTTCTTATCACACAACACAGTACACCAATAGGGAAAGAATGACTTTGTAGGTGAAGCCCCAGGTGTCCTTTGTGGGTTCTATCATATACTTTTTATGCTGCCTTGGGCAAGTCATATAACTATTCCATAGCTTATTTTCTGTATTAATAAAAAGTGGATGATGAAAACCATGTTGTGAGGCTTAATCAAATTCAGCAACCTTAGAAGGTACTATAGAAATGTAGAATATTATTTTTAATGTTTTAGGATAGCAAGTGTAGGGGAATACAGCAGCCCACTGAAAGTACATTGAGCGCTTTCAGTATGCCTAATGAAAGTAGCCTGATAGGAATTTGTCCTGGACACCTGTACTAGAGAGAGAAAGGGTTAGGTAAAGAGGAAAGTAGAGAGAATCTGGGAAGTAGAATCAAGAATCTGTTTCAATTTATGAATAAAAATGTTGAATCATTAATAAAAGCATACCGTCTGCCAGTAAGAAAATTAATTTCATGCACAAAAGATTGTGTCTACTTCATCATAAATATAGTGATCTAGAGAATTTCAGAGTATAATTAAGGAGAAAATGCTGTCAAAGTGGACATGGAAATTACCAGTAAGAAGAATGGTGTAAAAGGATGTAGACCAAAACAAAATGCATGTCTATTTTTTTAAAATGTAAGACACAAAAATATGTACTTAAGTTTAATGTACATGAAAATAGCAAGAGCCCTTTATATAAACCAGAGTAAGTCTTTGTAAATACATGAGAAGAAACATCGAGACAAAGAGACAGGAAGGTCACTGCTGGGCAAGTGTAGAACAGTAGAGACAAATTAGGCCTTTACTTGCTGTGGGCATAAACAAATTCTTGGTGTCAGCTTAGAAGTGGACTGTAACATTGTGGAGATGAACATCTTGTTGGGGGAGAGATGGGAAAGGAAGAAGGTTGAGATGAAGTGGAATGGCAAGACAGTGTGTTACAGTGTCAAAGCAAATAATAAACTTGACAAAAGACCAGGTGCAGCCAGATAAATTATATCCTGGGATTTCTCAGGCAGCAGCAAGGAAAATGGGAAAGCCTGTGGCAGAAATATTTGTAGCACTAAAGACAGAGGTCTAGAATATGGCTAATATAATATAGATAGATTTTTGGAAAGTATGCACCTATAAAAGTTGCTTTTAGCTACAGAGAAAATGTTGACAAGATTGATTAAGGAACAAGAATGTATAATATTATATATAATACAGCTGAGAAAATAGAAACTAGCACAGATATATAAAGGAAGCTCATGGTAAGGAAACTTGGTTGAATCACTGAATACACGATAGAATTAGTAGGTAAGGATGAAACCATGGCTGTAAAGCAAATCAGCTAGACTTCAGGAGAGGACTTAAGTGTAGTACAAAACCAATTAATGTATAAAGACAGAACTCAAAGTGGTTTAGCAATAGAAAGTCTGAAGGTAGAGGATGGAGAATCATAGAATTGTAGGATCGGAAGGGACCTCCAGAGGTGGTCTAGTCTAGTCCCTGATGCTCATGGCAGAACTAAGTAGTACCCACACCATTTCTGACTTGCTCTTAAAAATCTCCAGACACAGAGATTCCACAACCCCTGAGAGAGTTCATTCCAGTGCTTAAGCACCCTGACTA
This sequence comes from Pelochelys cantorii, assembly GCA_032595735.1. Taxonomy (NCBI): domain Eukaryota; kingdom Metazoa; phylum Chordata; order Testudines; family Trionychidae; genus Pelochelys; species Pelochelys cantorii. Next base: position 44,627,923 of record CM064329.1, on the reverse strand, counting down.
TTAAGTTGGACATTAGCAGAAACTTCCTAAATTGCTCTTACTGTAGTTTAAGCCCATTGCTGCATATCCTATCGTCCTTCCTTGTAACAATGTTTTATGTACTTGAAAACTATTGTCATCACCATTCATCTGAAGAAATGGGTTGTGCCCATGAATGCTCATGATACCATCTACATGTTTTGTTAATCTTTAAGGTACTACTAGACTTTTCATTGTTTGTTTTATAATGCATCCTCTCAGTCTTCTCTTTTCCAGATTAAGCAAACCCAGCTTTTTTTCCAATCTTCCCTAAAAGATCAAGTTTTCTTGATCTTTAATAATTTTTATTGTCCTTCTCTGCCCTTTTTAAATTTGTCCACATCTTTCCTGAAATGGGCACCCAGAATTAGAGATGCTACTACAAGTAAGGCTTATTCAGTGCAGAATAGAGTGGAAGAATTACTTCTCGTGTCTTGCTTACAACACTCCTGTTAATGCAGCCCAGAATGCAGTTTGCTTTTTTCACAACAATATTACACTGATATTGATATTGACTCATATTTAGCTTGTGATCTACTGACCCCCCAGATCCCTTTCTCCAGTACTGCTTCCTAGACAGTCATTTCCCATTTTGTATGTGTGCAACTGATTGCAAAGTACTCCACTTATGAAGGAACATATGTCATTATTGAATTTCATCCTATTTACTTTGGACCTTTTCTCCAGTTTGTTTGGATAACTTTGAATTTTAATCCTTACCTCCAAAGCACTAGCAATCCCTTTCAGTTTGGTATCATTTGCAAACCTTATGAATGTACTCTCTGCCATAATCCAAATAAAGTGAAGAAAATATGGAACAGAATTGGACCCAGAACTGATCCTTGCAGGATTCCTCTCATTATACCCTTCCATCTTGATTGTGAACCTCTGATAATTACTCCATGGGAATGGTTTTCTTATCATTTAAGCATTCACTTCACAGTAGCTCCATCCAGCTTGTATTTCCCCAGTTTGTATATGAGGAAGGTTATGTGAGACAGAATCAAAAGCCTTACTAAAGTCAAGATATTCCACATCTACTGCTCCTCCCCTTCCATAACAAGACTTGTTATCTTGTCAAAGAAAGCTATTAGGTTGGTATGACACAAATTGTTCCACACAAATACATGCTGTCTGTTACTTAGAGGTGAAAGTAAGCTGATGCACTGCTCCTGCAAGAAGGAGCTGGCTGGCTGGGGCATTTGGCTGCAGGAGGAGGTGAAGCATACTTCCTGCTGTCCTCCTGGGGCTCTTCTGCAAACTGTTGTGTTAAGCAGCAGGCCGGTTAAAGAGGCTGGCTGGGGGTTGGTTCCCACACTGGTCTTGGACTGCCCCAAGCCCTTCCAGGATGCCACTTAGGAGGGTGGGAGGGCAGATGTCCCCCACCCCCTGAGATTCATATGGGGATGCTGTTTGCTGTTCCCCCTTCCTGTCAGTGAGCAAAAGGAAAAGCACAGAGTACTTGTATTCCTCTCCCTCCCGGCTAGGGAGGGGAAGGAGCAGAGGAGTGAGTGACCCATGCTGTAAGCTTTCCTCTCACTCCCTGGTAGCCTCCTGGTACAAATTTTGGGTAGGGGGATGTAACCCCCCCTGCCCTCCCTAAACAGCGCCTTGCCTCCTGCACTCCCCTACTACACACCATACCTCAGACTGCTGCCCTGAGCCTCTCCTCATACCCCCCACACCTCCAAGCCCCTGCCCTGACTCCTGAACCCTCATATCCCCACACCCTGCCCTGAGCCTCCCTACACCCACACTCATTACAACCCCCTCCCCTGCGCACGCCACAGTTAATTTCTTACAGGTACTGTCCTATAGCAGCCCCCCCCAAAAAACCCTGTTCTGAGTCCCCTCCCGTCCCCGGAGTGTGTGATACACAACAGTACTTGTAAGAAATGTAAGTTACTTTCACCTCTGCTGTTACTTATTACCTTATCTTCTATGTGTGCAAATTAGGTATTTGCTCCATTATCCTTCTGGGTACAGAAGTTAAGATGACTGGTCTGTAATTCCCTGGGGTGTTCTTATTCTCCTTTTTATAGATAGGCACAATATTTGCCCTTTTCCAATCCTCTGGAATCTCTTCTATCTTCTATGACTTTTCAAAGATAATAGCTAATGTCTTAGATATCTTCTCAGTCAGTTCCTTGATTATTCCAGGATGTATTTCATCAGGCTCTTGTGTCTTGAAAACATCTATCTACTGATACATCACTTCTTCAGTTTTCTGTGTGTGAGTGACTTGTAGCATTATTTCAGTAGTAGACAGAAATAGAGCCAACAACTTCAAGACCAGATTTATGTAGGTAATGACACCTGGAGAAGATCTAAGCATAGGCCTGCTAAAGCATTTTGAGAGTTACAAAATATATTGGAGCGTGTAAGTGATGGAGATGATGTAAGAAGCCTCTTCTTGCCCCTGTTTAGAACTGTGTAAGAGTAATACCACAGTTGTGATTGTTACAGAAGGTCTGGGCATGTGTAGCACAGAAAGAAGCATTAGACATACCCTGTGAGTGTGCATGCTATTCCATTACAAAGGCTGTTGTAGCTCTTTTTCAGGTGTGTGCTATTTGGTATTTCTGTGTGAATTCTTCTCAGGGCTTGAACACGGGAATTGGGTAAAAGCAAACATGGTAAAATATTTTTGTGTGACTTTTCTCCTTGCTGAGCTATGCATGTTAGTGCTGGTGTCATTTTAGCACAAGTGTCCACATTGCTGAGTAAGAAAAGAGGCGCTGAATTCACTTGTCATCCCTCCTTGTGGATATGGTAGGTCAGGAGAGCTGGAAAATCTGGGGCCAGATAGCAGCATCGGTGGAGGGAGTCTTGATTACGTTATATGTTTATGATTATAACCAGTGGCCATTGCTGGGATTTTTGTCATGGCACATGAGAAGAAAACATGAAGTACTGCAACTTAATTTTCTACTTCTGACCTGAGTTCTGGATCTTTAAAGGTTTGTAACAAGCTCTTATTGGAGCTACTATATGCAGATCTGTATGCCATGCTGTAGAGAGGACATTTGCAATAAAGAATACCTACGAGGCTCAGGAATATACAACTTAGTAAAGAAAATAGCTAGGCTTGCTATGCTTAGTTTGGAAAAATAGAGGGGATAGAGAATGTTCACTATAGTTATATGACCCTGAAAGGGGAAATTTTTGTCAAAAGTTGAGAACGTAAAATAAGGCCATAGACAAAGGTCAAAGAGGGGGACTAGTATAATAGCAATCTAGGTAGATTTTCATTCTAAACCAAGTAAATGACTGTTGTTATTGACTGCCTAAGAAACAGAATTTTGTGTATGTCAGTATGAAAGGGATTTGCAGACCCATTTTTGAGAGAGAAGAGTCCAGTATCAAGTGTTTGCCTGGGCTGAGATTAAATGAGATGAAATCAGCTGCTTTGTTCTCTAGTTTTATGAGGTGATATCTTGACATAGTGGGCTGGCCTCTCCTACCTCATAGTTCTTAGTCTACAAATGTGTTTTATAGGGCCAAATTTTGCCCTTAGATGCATTTAAAGTGATCTGATTAACTTCTTAAACAAGGTAAATCCATAGCCATTCCCCTTAGGGATGGAAAGAAGTGATAATCCTTGTAGCTCTCACTTTTACAGAGTGAACTGAACTCAGACAAGTGCCTGCTCATTTATAGATAAGTGCCTTGAAAGATACCTGTCCTAAGTTCCCTGTAAACTGCGGGGCTATGCAGCTGCCTATTTAGCCCCATGCAGGTGCTCCAGAAGGCCACGCAAGTCATGAACCTGTGGCATCTGGGGTTTGGCTGACCCACTCCTATACGCCACCTAGCCTGCCCCCCAGCGTGCTGTGTCCAAGATGGCACGGCCCAACTTTGATTTTTCTGGGGTGGGCTGGATACAGCCCCAGCCCTGGTCCCAACCCTGCAGTGGCCAGGGAGGCCCTACCACAGCCCCTTCTCAATCCTGGGTCAGCCCGTCTGACCTTGCTGCAGCTGAGGCAGCCTGGCTTTGAAGCCATAGCACGGAGACACGCTGTCTTCCCCCCCTCCTCCCCACAGGTGTTGCTGAGAGGCAAGGGAGTTAGAGGAGTTCTCGCTCCTTGCAACAGCCTGGGAGCACCCTCCTTCACTCCAAACTCCTCCCAAATCTGGCCCTACCCCAAAACCTCAACCCCCAGGTGGAGCCCTTACACGCTTGCATCCCAACCCTCTGTCCCACACCTGAGCCCCATCCCACACTGTGAACTCCTGACCCCTTCCTGCCACATGAATGTTGTTGTGTGCATCAATATGAATGTGTTATGCTGATGTCTCCTCTATACTGGTACGCATAAAAAAATTCATTCCACTTAAGGATGGGAAAAATTGGAGGGAACACTGCAGTATGACTACCACTGAAAGTTGTGATTCCACTTCATGGCCATCTCATTTGTATTTGTAGACCGTTTTGGAAAAGTGTTTACAAGGTAACAAGAACAGGCATGTGAATCTATAATTTTAATACTTTCAAGGTGGCTACTGGCAGTCTACATGATAATGATAGTGGCTTGAAAATTACTTTTTCTAGCTTTAAATCAATAAAGCAATTTTTTCACATTGTCTAAATAACATTTTAGATAAATGGATGGACAACTTGTTTATTCAAACAGTAAGTACAGTACTTTCCATAATTATACCTTCCTTGGTAATTTCAAAAATGGTTGTTTAATAATATTGAAATGCAATTCATGAGCTGACAGAAATGTCACCTAAAAGAGGTTTAATCTGAGTGTTTGAACTGATAACATTTACATTAAGGGAAAAAATCTACATGCTTATGGGAATTGATAATGAAATAGAGGAGAGAAGGAAGTAAAATGAATGTAGAGAAAATACAGATGAGAAACTAGTGATGAGGGGAGCATAAGTAAAAGGACAGGCAAATCTGAATGGAAAAGAGGAAATATGAGGTTGCATTAGTTAGAATGTGTTTTCAGATTAGATAGAGAAATGTCATCAAGTTGGGTGTAGGGACTGGCTTCACTTGGACAATAATAGATAATTATAATTAGTTGATGTGTATCTCATCAGTGGCTTAAATAACGGATTAATGGCATAGTAGTAAAAGTAGCAGACGAGTGTTAGCAAAACATTGTAGTAAAACCACTATTGGGTATTGGGTAGTGTTTCTATTGATTTCAGCAGGGCATGAGCCATCAAGACTCCTTTATTTCGATTTTTTTTCTCATCTATTTTATACTGTTGTAACGCTAGTGATTTAATTTTAACTACTCCTGGGTTTTGCTAGTGCCAGCGAAAGAAGAATCGGGTTGCTTGGTTGAATTTCTGCCTCTGCTATTGACTCACTCTGTGACCCAAGTGTCATTGAATACCTTCACCACACAGTTTGTCCATCTGTAAATACAGTTGTAATGGGTTTGCCTCAGTGTCTCCTGCAAGTCATGCTGGGAATTAGCTCTGTTTAGGTAATGCACCGCCTTCTGGTCACATCTTGCCCATTGTCTGTTGCACTCTCCACCATGTCTTCTCTGTCTGGACCTGTGTCATTCCCTGGATCACAGTGTCCTCTTCAGGACGCTGCCTCTGATAGTGCCCACCACTCCATTCTCAGCCTATTCCAGGGGTATCGGCAGTTCTCAGTCTCGCATCTGCCACCATAGCCAATTGCAGCCCCAAAATTTAGCCCCTTGCCTGAGGGGCAAGCTGCAATCTGTATAAGCCAAACTCCGGTAAGGGGGAGAAGGAAGCCAGGCCCACCCACTGCCCTGGGTCCCTCTGGTCACAGCCATCTTCTGCCCTCTTTCTCTGCCCTTGACTGCAGAGGCCATTTCCCCATAACACTTTCACCTTCTTGGTCCTTGTATCAAGGCCCACAGTCTGGCTGGTATCAGACTGGAGCTTCTTTCTGGCTCTCCTGAGCCTCTCCAGGTCTGCTCTGTCCAAGATGCCACTAGATCCCTCCCCTAATGGGATCCAGCTCCTTCTCCCTTGCTGGTCAGGGTGAAAATGAGTTCCCCTCAGCTCTGCAGCCTTTTTTTAGGGCCCAGCTTGGCCTGATTGGCCATCTGCTCCTCACCCTGATTGGCCAGATTTGTGCAGGCTTCTTTTGGCCTGCTTCTATCCCTCTCGTTGCTGAAGTGGGCTATGACATCACAACAATGATAGTCTGCACTTTAGTTACCATTACATTACAGAGTTCATTTTTAGCAAGAGTGCAATGGGGCATTCACCCTATGCTAGCCCTAGAGTGCTTAATATAGGGAACAGGCTAATTAGTCATAGGCTGCAACTGAGAGGGAACAAGGGTACAATGAGGCTTAACTGGAATGCAGCTTACGTGGTCAGAAAGATGTGTGTGGGAGGGGGGGGGTTTAAAGCCAGAGAGCTGGCAAAAGAGCATTTCAGTGGGGAAATCTGCAGTAGCGCTTCCTGATACAAGGGGAGCGAATAGGTATCTATAATAGGCAGTTAGGAAGCAGTCCAAGGAAGGAGCAATAAAGGCTAGGAAAATAGAGACCTGAGCTGCTGGGTTGAGGGTCCCGAGATTGGAACCTGGTCAAGAAGACAGGCCTAGCTTCTGCTACAAGCACTGCATGAGTGGCATGTGAGGGGTAGCCTATTTGGGGACTGCTGGGAATAGTTTGACAATAGACCAGGATGGGGGAACTAAACTATGAAGAGGGAATTCTGGGAGCATGAAAGGACATTCAGTGAGTTAGTGGGTAGATGGGCTAAGCAACGGCAGGAAGCTGTGTCAGACTGTATGGAAGTTAATCCCCAGCAGGGCAACTAGGAAGTGACAGAGCAGTAAGAAAGCCTGCTCTGTCACAAAGTACTTTAAACATTTATTTTGTAAAAACCTTATGGGAAATGGCAAAAATACAAAGATTACAAACTTTGAATTTTTCATGTCAATTTATTGAAAAAATGAATTGATACTGAAAGAATCATAAGAGTTTTTAAATCACCTCCATTGGCAATTTCCCCCCACAGGACTGTCTCACTTTTCTTTGTATCTCTTTTGCACTGACCTTGGAAGCGTTAAGGCAGACTGACATCCTAAATGTCTGGATGGTCTGACAGGCAAGTGTGCTGATGTGTTGATATAATTGCTATAAAAGCATATGGTATTGCTGGGACATGGATGGCTTTTGAGTAACCATTGGAGGTGGAATTGAAAGCCTTTAATGGTGTGTTGGATTGTATTATTGATAGCAGGATAGACAATGTTACAGTGGAAAGAAATGTACAAGGCTTTCTCCATAGCTTCTGATTTCCATGCTTTTGTAGGTTTGGGGTGTATTAATAATATGTATATTTAAACTTCAGGTGTTTTCTACACTGTCCTGCCTAAATATTTTTTTAATATAGTTATATAAAAAGTTTTATATTTTAGGTTGATTATACATCAACTCAGTCTGGTGGATTTATTATAAGTAAGAGCTAAGACTTGCTCCAGTTCATTATTTTCCTCTCTTTTCCTTTCTCAGATTCATGTGGTCTCAAGGAATACATTTACACAAATAGACTCTATAACCTTTCTAAACTATTATAGCTTTGACTGCTGACCTTACATTGGTTTTAGAACATTAATAAAGTAATTTAAGTTAATTTTTTTCCTCCATAAAGCAACAAGATGTAATAGAACTGATAATCTGGCAATGAAAGAAGTTGAAAGTCTGGGGAAATATTTTTATGGCCAGCTCTAAATTATGCCGCACATTCTGAGTCTGCAGCGTTTACAGACACATAAATAGTTCTACTAAATTTTTCAGGACTCCATGTGTGAAAAAGAGGCAGGAGAATTCAGTCCATGAATAGTTCCTGTATTTCTTGTGAGCTTGTTAAAAGTGGCTTATTATTATCAATCATGATAATGTATCTTTTAAAAATATATGTCATGGGGCCATTTACTGCTCTCTTTCTGATACAAGTAGTCTTACTGGATTGTATCATCAGCTAGTGTGAATCAGCATATTGGCTGTGTTCAGAGTGCACCAGATCAAAACTCCTATCAGTTGTTGTATAAAACAAACAGCTGTTGGGGTCCGAAAGATGTAAAGTGCTTATTTGCTAGGGAAGTAATTTAAAGCCTGATCCTGTAGCCTCTTACTCCCATGATTAGCCTCATTGAGTTCAACAGGATTATTCAAGACTGCTTGTGAACTCTGAGGCTACATCTAGACTGCAGGCTTCTTTCAGAAGAAGCTTTTCTGGAAGAGATCTTCCAAAAAAACTTCTTCCGAAAGAGAGCGTCCATACTGCTCAAGCGCATCAAAAAAGCGATCTGCTTTTTCAAAGATAGCGTCCATTCCATGTGGACGCTATCTCACATTTAAGCTGTGATTACTGTGGACAGAGTGGCCACCAGGGCACCTGTGCTTTTTCCTTTTTCCTCTTCTTTCGAAAGAACTCCCTCTTCCCCTTTCACACATGCCTTTTTCCGAAAGAGCTCTTTTGGAAAAAGCCTTCTTCTTTGTAGAAAGAGGTTTACCAGTGTTGGAAAAAACCCTCTGTTCTTTCAATTTTTTTTTTTTTTTGAAAGAACGCGATTGCAGTGTGGACGTAACTGAAGTTTTTTTTGGGAAAATGGCTGTTTTTCTGAAAAAACTCTGTAGTGTAGACATAGCCTTACTCTGATAGGTTCAGATTCTGATAGCTTTACTCACATTGAGTTTTGGTTTGCTACAGATTAGTTCCATAAAAATCAGTGACCATTCTGGGCTCAAAATATTGTACAACTTACAAAAAGGGGATTACAATCTATTTTACTGAAATCACTGAAGAGATTCTCAGCAACTTCTTTGAGAGTTATGGGTATATATTTTTACAGGGTCAGATTCTTGATTTTTTACTTTGTATTGTGTATCTTGAGACCTATCCTTTTTGGTCTGGACTTTTCCACCTGAGGCTTGCAAATGCAGGCTGGTGCTTTATATACTCATTTATTTATCTAAACAGCATAAATTGATGTGTATGTATAAAAAGCACCATGTTTTCCATGCTGATGGTGCATCATCATCAGTTCAAATTAAAATGGTCAAAACAAAGAATTGCTTTTTAAAATATTGTTTTAAAAATGGAATTGTTGCCTCATTTGACTTCACACAATGAATTGTATTGATCCAGGTACCTTATACGCTGGGAAATAATTGTGGGAAGATATTTAATTCCCTAGGCAGGTTTTTATTTTCTTTTTGGACTAAATGATCCATATGACATAAGTTTGCTAGTTTAATTCAAAGCAATAGCAATTTCAGAACCACTCACTTAGTATCAACAAACAAGAATCTTAAAAAAGCTCCTGACTTTATGTATTGGTTCCAGACAATACATTCTGTTGAACACTGCTGGGAATCCAACACTTTAATACTAAACTTATTCATTGCTTTTCTCTTGCTTTTTTAAAGAGGCTGTGCTCATTTTTTTCACTGTTAGTGTAAAATCATTTGACCAGGAGCACCTTGGAATACTTCATTGGAAAGAAATGGTCAAAACATGGGCTCAGTCTTTCTCCTAGGCCCAGCAGCACGTAACTGTGTGTGTTTTGTGAAATCAGGTTAGTTAGGCAAACAGTTCAGTCCTAGTGTATATGAACCAAACAGCCCATATTAAATGGCAAAATGATGTCATGAATCAAAGTGTGAACTCCCATGTATTCACAATAGAAAGTAACCTAACGCCTTTCAGAACTGAGTGTTCATAGTGCAGCCAAACATAACAATTGCAGTGTTAATGATTATACTAGTTATTAGTTATTTTAGGGGCAGTTGCTTAATTGGATGAATGAAAAAAAAGTTTATTCTTACAACAGGTCAGAAAGGTATGTGTATTATTATCCCCAGTCTACAGATAGGAAAATTGAGGCAGAAAAGTTAAGTGATTGATGTGTCTGAGACCCCCCAAAGGGGGAGGCAGAATCTCATCCATGATTAAAACACAGAATTTCTTGATTCTCAGGCCTGTTTCTAAACCATTTGATCTCATTTTCCTCCATTTATAAATTACATCTAAAGTATATTAGAAGAACAATGCTTCAAAGCTAAGCACTCAGAAGTTAGACAATGCCAGATGGGGCCTCATTTTAAAAATCAGGGGTTGTGAAGTGCACACAGAACATTATAGTGATTATATCCTGCAAAGTTGGAGGATGGGTGGGAGAGGCAAAAATGTACTATTCCTGTTCATTTCCTGAAGAATGGATAAGCTGTGTTAGTTGAAATTTTGCTAAATAATGCAGTATATTCTATACACATCACATTTAAGTTTAAGTTGAGCTGTGTTAACCACATAATGTGGTTATAATGTAGACTGTTGGGCAGCTTTAATTGTAGCAGTCTACCTGTGTTGTCTGTAAACACAGTTGCATAATGAGTTTAGAATAAGCCCTGCAGTTGAAATTGCTACTTAGTCGTTGAGTATTGGATGTTGGAATTCTAGAAGCCATGTGGGATGTTTGACAGGCTCATTTGCATGCTAATACCCAGGATGCTTTTCCAACTCACAGCTGTTTCACAGTGTTGCTGGTGTCTTAGCTCTTGGAACACGCTGAACAGTTCAGGCACCCTAGTGTGTTCACAGAGTTCTTATCTATAGCGTTGTGCAGTAAAAATAACAAATGTGACTATGCTAAGTGAGCATATGCTATGTAAAGACTAATTGCAAGACTGAACAGTATACTCATCACAGTACCTGAAAAAATGCAATGGTGAAAAACATCTATTTCAGTCTACTAAAAATGAAACTGTGATGAAGATTGTATCATCAAAATGAATTATTGGACAAATTCAGTGCACAAATGGCAATGAGGATGCAAGCAAAAATATCTTAGTCCAAATTAGGTGTAAAGAGAATCAAAAGTTAAGATGCATCAAGAAGATACGAAAGTTGAAAGGAGCTGCCTTGAACATCAAAACTGGTGGTTATGTCTTAAATAGTTCTGAAATGGTAGAGCTCTAGAAGTTGTATGGTGTTCTACCATGACCTGCTGTTGTCATCCAGCTTGTAAAAGACTCCAGCAGCCAGGTGCATCATCTTGATAGGATTTGCAGGTTTATCCTTTAAATTGCATCCATACAGAGAGAAATTGTTGGGCTGTGTTCTTGAAATTAAGCTTCCTTATGGCTATTAATCATCAGAACCCTATTCCCACTTGACAGTTCTAAACCTTAACATCTATAATCTAGGTATATTTCAAGGCTGTGAGATCTTAACTACAAATAATACAAGCTCATTTATGAACTTCTGATAATCTGTTGCAAGCTATGCTTTATCTGTGTATACAGAATGTATCTTAATTAACAGTTGGAAATATCATATTTTCTTGTTTAATCTTTTCCCACTGTAGTTCTGTAAATATTTTGATTCCCCTAATCTGAAACTAAGATGTATTTTAAAATGTTACAGTACATTTAATACAACAGTTGAAGGTTGGACTTCTGTACTAAGGCACTGTTTGATAGCTGTGAACAGAACCCAGATCTACTGTCCCTCAGTTCATCAGCTTTGAGGTATAAGATAGGACCATCTAGAAATATATCTGCAATTGCTGTAGGACAGTGGTTGGAACCAGAATAAAAACAGATGGAGAATTTGAAAAAATGTTGAACATTTGGCTCAAAGTTATTTTGAATGCTCCAATTTTTTACGTTGTATAAGAATAAAAAATCTGAAATGACTCAGGCATTTATTTCCCATTACATATTGGCTTGGATGATTACTCTTGTCATTGGAAGATACACCAATAACTGTAGTAAACAACACCTCCCATTCATTAGCTATATCATACAGAATCTAATAAGCCATCACTGCTAAACTTAGATTTTACAAATCTGTGGCAATATTTCTTCATGGTGGGTGCTTAAAATTGAAAATAAAATGTGTATATTAAGCAGAAACATGATATAAATGGTGAAATATGATTTTGGATGTTTTATGATGTGTTTCTAAGTTCTGAATTGTGATTTTTTTTATATAGGTTTCATAATCTTTTTTATAGCTTTTTCCTGGCAGCCACTAAGAAATATGCAGGCCTTCAGTGCTAATAAAATATGCCATAGAATGTGACTGAATTTAATTTGAAGCAAACCTAGCATATTATATTTGCATCTCAATATAGTTATTTAATTCTTATCACTTAATATTCTTCCTGACATTCCGACCCTGATGAGCACCATAAACCATGTCTCCTAGGTTATGGCTCAGTCATGATTGCATTCGTTTTAGATTGCCTTGTTGAGCACATGTTAATAAGGTAATATATAAGTGGACAGATAGTCTATTCTTTGCTTTGAAATGAGGTTTTACAGGAAGTAATTCAAGTTGCCTCAGGAGCCTAAAATATTACCACCTGTGAATTTGTCTAGGTATCATGAAGGAAAGCATCTTCCTTAACAGTTTATTCATTCAGTCTAAAGAATACCTGCACTTCCCTGCTGCATTTTCACTGTTAATTTATGACTATCTAATAATGAAATGCTTCATAGTAGTGATTGTCCTCAAGTGTACTAGATTGTTCATGTCGTATATCGATGACTTCGATGTATTGCAAAACCAACATTTATCTGCACTTAGTTGAGTCATTTAAGTGTTTTTTCTTGTCTACATACTGATTCACAGCTGCTGAAGAAGGTTGAAAATACTCCTAATATTGGGAAAATTATTTTAACCTTACAGCTGGTAGCACAACAGTTTATTAAACATGCAATAGATTGAGGTTTCTGAAGTTTGTGGCTATGCAGGCAGTTTTTCAAATTTATGTAGAGAATGTTTTTGAGGGCTGCTGAACACATGCTCACAGTCTAATCTATCTGATGGCGAATCAAATGGCTGTGGATGTGAATATTTCAAAACAAAAAAAAATAGGCAGTTGTATTGAAAAGCAAGAAATCAGAAACCTTCCCTGGGGCTTAAAAGAGAGATCAATCAGTTCATCATCCATTTATCAACTAGAAAGGGAAAAGACTAAATGTGAATTGGATTATTGTTGTGTTTGGTCTTTTTACTGGAAGATGTATTAATATTTTTCCTCATGCTTTCTAAAACCATTGATTGTTTATGTAATCAGGTTTAGAGGCTTTAAATGTTATATCATCAGAGGAGCAATTGGTGAATGCAGTATAAATGTCTCTTCAATGAAAGTTCGCAGTTCAGTAATCAACCTTATTCAGTCATGTAACATTGCTCATTAAACTTTAGTAACTGTATATTTTGGAACGTCTGCCAGTGATTCTAGTGAGAGTATCTCATGAAGCTATGGTGATTATGTTGGAAATGTACAATAAATGCTCCCTATGTCAAACAGTAGTTTATTTGCATATTGCTTGGTTTTTGCAGTTTATTTATATGTAATCATTGTATATTATAGTGTGTTTACTCAACCATGGGGGAAAGCGGGGAGGAGAACGGGGATACAAAAGAGTTTAAACCATACGAAATTGGTAGGGTTGAACTAATATAGCTGCTATGTGAATAATTTACCAAGTCACAAGACAATACTTCTAATTCTAAAGGCTCAGTTATGACCCATAAATGCATATGCATATGTATATTTGTGTGTGTGTATATATTTGTGTGTACGTGTGTATACACACACACACACACACACACACACACACACTCATCATAGCTATCCATTTGAAGGCCTAATAGAAGTTTCTATGTTATTGTGTGATGTTCAAAATGTAACTCCTGGGTTGCCAAAACACAGCTGTACTAGGAAACTGCTGGGTTCCAAAACATCATTAGTGTGTCGTGTGTGATTAGTGATGCATAAACTACAGGCAACATTTTTACTCGTCATCCAAGTATAATTCAATGCAAATTATAAATAATATTTTTTCAGCTATTTCAGACCAACTGTGGGAGCAAACGTTAGAACAGATGTAATGAAAAACGTGTCATGCTCTATTTTCTGTGTGAGACCTGCAATAGCCTAGGTCAGTGGTCACCAACCAGTAGACTGGGATCTACTGGTAGATCTTGGAGCCCCTGAGAGGTGATCCTGACTGGTTTGGCCAAGAGGCTATCAAGTGCCAGCACTTCAGCTGCCCCTCCCCACGCTGCTGCGCAGCTCCTGCCCTCTGCCTTGGAGCTGTCCCCTCAGGAGCCTCCTGCTTGCTGGGCATGGGAGGGAGAGGACCATGCTGATGTCAAGGTGCCCCCCCCAACTCTGTATCCCATCTCCACAGAGCAGAGAGGGGACACAACAGGGCTTGGGACGGAGGGAGTTTGCTGGCTGTTTTGGGGAGTGGTGCAGGGCCAAGGCAGGGCTGAGCCTGCCTTAGCCCCACTGCACCGCCACCTAGGAGCCACCTGAAGTCAACAAGGCCCAGCTGGAGCCCACATCCCTATCCCAGTCATGAACTCCCCCGCACCTCAGGCCCCTGTCCTAGCCCTGAGCACCCCTGCATCCCAACACCCTCCCAGAGCCTGCACCTAGAATCCCTCCTGCACCCCAACTGCCTCCCCCAAGCTCAGATCAGAGCCCCTCTCGCACTCCAAATCCCTTAATCCAAGACCAGAGCCTGCACCCCAACCCTCAGCCCCAGCATGGTAAAAGTGAGGGAAGATGAGGGAGGGAGGATGGAGTGAGCAGGGGCAGGGCCTTAGAGAAGGGGCACAAAGAAGGCAGGGCAAGGGTATTTGGGTGTGAGGAAGATCTTCTATTGCACTTAAATTCAAAAAGTGATCTCGTGCTTAAAAAGGTTGGAGACCACTGGCCTAGGTGAAGTGTCACAATGAAAGAAGCGTTGAGGACCAAGACTTTCACTTTATCTTGAGATATGTAAGCAAATCACTAAATGACAGCAAAAGGTTTCAGCACCAAAATGTAATATTGCTGAATGGAGTTTAATTTGTGACTATAACAGTAAAAACGGAGAAAATAGGACAAGTATTGTGTATGCACCTGTCCATACATTCGCTCTGCTTTTTGGTTAGGAAATGCCCCATACTAAATAGATGAATGCTACGTATATAGGTTTACTATCGGGTGGACGTTGTTAACATTGAATTTCTGAAGTTAGCACTGGGGGGTTTATGCTGTCCCATGTATACAGGGGTTTTGTGTTAGGTCTTTGGGTTTGAGGATTCCTGAATTCTCAGATATTTTCAAATTTTAGCTCTTTACATGGAATCACTTTGGATAGAGGATGTGTGGTTTCTTGGCCTGTGTTGCATGTTATGGACTCTGTTCCTTCAGAAGAACATTGGGTAGTTCTCATGCGAATTTACTCTTGTTGTTATTCTGGACAAGCAGAACAATTCATGTGGCAGACAGGATAGATAGACAGCAACAACCTTGAGACACAAAGAAGGGTGTAAATATAGGATGAATATTGACTGCATGAGGCAGAAGCACAGATCTGGAACTCTTCCATATACCCAGAGCAGCAAGCACATGTATTGAGTGAAACACAACAATATGCGGTTGAAATTGTGTGCCCTCTCGAATGCTGTGCTTACTTCACCTACTTGTTTAGTTTTTGCTCAGAGATCCAAACTTAGTCCTTAGTTTGTTAGCATTATTGTTAGTGTCTCAGAACACCAATTATTAAGGTCATTGAAACAGAACCAGTTACCAATGTCCATCACTGCTTGCAGACATCAATGTAGTTTGTGTAAACGAACGGAAATGAGGAGAACAGGAACATTCTAAGTAAGCAACATAAGCAATTGTCAGTTTCTTCTTTAGTCTTATCGAAATCAGAAAGGGAAATATTTATGGCATAACTAGGGGCTGGAATCTTGATCACATTGTTATTTTGATCTGTCTTTGGAGGGTTTTTTCCTCTCAAACTTCCAAATTGATGCCATCATGATCTTTTGATTTTCTTCTGAAAGGACAGGGTCTGTGACTTATCCCAAGGGTGCCCACTGTACTGCTTCACAGAACAGCCAGCTAATTGTGTTGTAGATCAGGGACTCTGGCTTCACTCCACTACAAGAGGAAGCACACTATTTCAATGCATTTATTTTCCATTAGCTAGGTAAGAAGGCATGTTAAGGTTGCTTCTTAACATGGACCTCCCAGATGGTAGCATGAAGATTTGCTGCTGCGCCACTAAGGTAGCATTTCCTTCATAGTGGTCAGAGCTGTATGATTCCAGATATAATGTAGCCCTTCATCTGGATGGAGAGATACCTCTGCATGTTGGGTTTATAGGCTTGAAAATGCATGCGGTGAAACTAACTGCATAATCAGTCATTAAGTGAATAGTAAAGAATGTCCCTAAGTGCCTTTCAGATTAGCATTCATCAAGAGAGATTTTATGTTTTAAATACAGTGTAAAACACATTGTTTTCTTTGTTAGTATGTATGATGTTGATCAAAGCTGGATTATCAGTCCTCTAATTTATTTGCAGAAGCAGGACAACAATGACAGCAGCAAGGAAAACTTTTCTATTACTTCCCTTTGTGATAGGATCCCTGGGGTGTGGCCTGGGACTGTGGTGCCCCCTTAGCTCTCCAGCCTGGGCTGTCTCTCACAATACCTTACTAGTGACAAGCAGCACACCCTTCCAGGAGCTGTGATCACTCAGCAAAACATTCCCTATCCAGCTAGATTGCATGAATGCGCCTAAAGTCATTCATGAATGACAAAAAGAAAGACCCCAGCAAAATCTCCTCCCCATCTCCCAGACATACACCGTTTTTGCACTGCAGCGCAAATTTATAATTGGTTCACCACTTCACAAGTGGGAAGTGGATATACATCAGTCTTTGCAAGCCTGAACCATTTACTAGCCACTTCAGGCAAACTCACCGGTAAAGATAAACAGATAAACAAATTTGTTGATGACGAAACATAGATTTTAAGTGATTATAAATGATAGGCAAAAAGTCAGAGTAGTTCCCAAAGGAAATCAAATATAAGCACATAGTTAAACCCTCAACCCTGTTAGACTGGGCAACAACTAGATAAAGTGGTTTTTCTTACCACATCAGATATTGCAATCTTTACTATACAGGTTTGCCCCTTATACCTGGACTAATCTACTCTGTTGGAGACTTCAGATTTCTTCTCAGTTTCCTTGTTGCTTGCAGCTTAGGTGGTGGCAGGAGACAGGCCAAGCATAGGACCCCATATTCTGCTTAATACCTTCAGTCCCATGTGTTTGGAGAATACAAGTGCAGGCATGTCAGAGCAATTCTGGTGGGCTTTATGAAGGTGAGTCATTGATTTGTAGCTCCTTTGTTCGTCAGTGGCTGCTGATGGTTGTCGGCTGTAAGTTGGGGAATCAGCCACATATTAGCTCCCCAAAGGCAAAAGCATGTTTATAGCTTACGACCATACAATACAATCTCATAACTTCATGTGCCTTCATGATAAAGGTGTTCAAGTAGAAAAATGCTTTTCACCAAATCAGAATCTTTCTGCTGATACCTTACAAGGCATGGTTTATATGCAAGACCATAATTACATATATATGAGGGATATTGGGTTACAGGGTGCTCCCCCAAGTTACAGCATGTCACACCCATCCTTTAGTTTTCTTCTATAGGGTAGTGTGGTATTCATAGTCCATCCATCAATGATGCAATGGATGAGAATGGCAGCAAGATCTAGTAGTGCTTTGAACAAAAGACAGAACTATGTCTTTAAAGACTAACAAGATGGTTTATTAGGTGATGAGCTTTCGTGGGCCAGACCCACTTCCTCAGATCAATTTGTGGAAGAAAACTGGCACGACCATATATACCATCAAAAAAAGTGAACACACATAAAATTGACAAATCAAATTTTAGAACAGAGTGGGGGTAAGGGGGGAAGGTTAGTGTCTGTGAGGTAATGACATTAGGGGTGATAATTGGGGAAGCTATCTTTGTAATGGGTGAGATAATTAGCATCTTTGTTGAGACCCATACATAAAGTGTCAAATTTAAGCATGAATGACAAAGTTCCAGGGTTGGTATTAGTGTGGTATGTCCTGTAGTTGTAGGTAAGAATCATCCTGAGGTTAGGTGGTTGTCTATAGGAGACTATGGGTCTGTCTCCCAGAGTCTCTCGGAGGGTAGTATCCTGTTCCAGTATAGGTTGTAGTTTATTGATGATGCATTGGACGGGTTTAAGTTGGGGGCTATAGGTGATGACAAGTGGTGTTCTATTGTTGGTTTTCTTGGGTCTGTCTTGAAGTATATGGTTTCTGGGTATTCGTCTGGCTCTTTCAATTTGTTTTTTTATTTCTCCGGGTGGGTAATTGAGGTTTATAAATGGTTGGTAGAGATCCTGAAGTTTCTGGTCTCTGTCAGTGGGATTAGAGCAGATGCGATTGTATCTAAGGGCTTGGCTATAGACGATGGATCGTATGGTGTGTCCAGGATGGGAGCTGGAGGCATGTAGGTAACTGTAGGAGTCAGTGGGTTTTCTGTAGAGAGTGGTATCTAATTTACCACTGGTGATTTGTACTGTGGTGTCCAGGAAATGGATCTCTCGTGTAGAATGGTCTGCTCTAATCCCACTAACAGAGACCAGAAACCCGTCCACACGATCGTATGGTGTGTCCAGGATGGGAGCTGGAGGCATGTAGGAGTCAGTGGGTTTTCTGTAGAAAGCATTGGACGGGTTTCTGGTCTCTGTCAGGATGATTCTTACCTACAACTACAGGACATACCACACTCATACCAACCCTGGAACTTTCCCTTGCAACAAACCCCGGTGCCAGCTTTGTCCACATATTTACTCTGCTGACACCATTATTGGACCTAACCATGCCTATTACAAGATCCAGAACACATATTCCTGTTCATCCAGAAATATAATTTATGCCATCATGTGCCTAAAGTGTCCGTCTGCTATGTACATTGGACAAACTTCTCAGACACTTTGCCAAAGAATCAATGCACATAAAACAGACATCAGACTCTCTCACAGAGAGAAAGCTGTTGCTTGCCATTTCAGCCAGACTGACCATTCTCTCAATGACCTTAAAACATGCATATTGCTTCAGAGAGATTTTTAACTCCAGACTTCAAAGAGAAGCTTCAGAATTGTCATTCATGCTTAAATTTGACACTTTATGTATGGGTCTCAACAAAGATGCTAATTATCTCACCCATTACAAAGATAGCTTCCCCAATTATCACCCCTCATGTCATTACCTCACAGACACTAACCTTCCCCCCTCACCCTGTCAGCCGGTGGTCAGGGCAGTGAGTGGTGTGTGTGTGTGTGTGTATTATACACCCGAGACTTCAACTGCTAGGACTGGGGTCCCTTAGCAGCGGGCAACCTGGAGGAGGTTGACGGGCGCCCCAAGAAGTTTACAGGGAGAGCTTATTACACCTCAGATTTTGACTGCTAGGATACACGATCCCTTCGCAGCGGCAGCCTGGGGAGGCTGAGAGATGCCCCAACGGATCTGTCCCCTGGAAGCGACATGATCCGACGCTCAAGCTCTCCCTATATCTGTCCCTTATGACCGGCTGGAGTTCTTTTAAAATTGTGCTTGGTTCTGTTACAGCAGCTGAAGGAGTCAGGTCACAGCTTAAACAGTTACTATTTTATTGTTACAGGGTAAACTTAGCTGTTAAATGCTACTACTGTGTTACAGATAACACAGCCACTACAAAGGACAGGACAGAAATTACACTAATAAGTCACTTACAGGTACCATGAAACCCTTTTGGTTCTCTGAGCTCTTATTAAATGCATGCAGAATAGACACCTAGCAGGTATATATTCTCACCCCTGCGTTCCAGACTTGGTGTGGCCAGCATCTTTCTCTCAATCCCTCGGGAAGAAATAGGGCGAGGTTGGGCGTCCCACAGACCTCGGGAGACAACCAATACCTGCCAGCAGGTGTAGATGATTGGAGCTCAAATGGGGTGGGCTACTAAACCCCTCTTTATACCCCTTGGGTCACGTAGGCTTCTTCCTGGTCTCAAGTGGCCAATTAGGAAAAATGGCTTTGAACGCCAAGTTTCCCACGAAGGGTGCAAAGCATAATTCACACCTGGGAAAACGCAGACGATGGGCATCTCTGGTATGTGATGGGCGAAGATTCCTCTCCTGGGACAGTGCAGGCGTGTCAATTACTGGTACTAGCCATCAGGGCGGCGGGAGGCCCCGGGTCATCAGCTAGCCCATTTACTGTCTGGTTTCTGTTTATGGTAGAGTCAGGGACAGGCAACACACCTGCGTTCCCAGGGCATCAAAGGCTGACTGCCTTTCTCTTGCTCTCTGGGGGGGGGAGGAAACAAGATGGGGTTCATGTCTGGCTACACACCCCCACTCTGTTCTAAAATTTGATTTGTCAATTTTATGTGTGTTCACTTTTTTTGATTGTATCACTTTGGTATATATGGTTGTGCCAATTTTCTTCCACAAATTGATCTGAGGAAGTGGGTCTGGCCCATGAAAGCTCATCACCTAATAAACCATCTTGTTAGTCTTTAAAGTGCTACATAGTTCTGTCTTTTGTTTCAGCTAGACCAGACTAACACGGCTGCATCTCTGTCACTAGTAGTGCTTTGGTTATTCTGTAAGAAACATAATCTCTGTTCCTTCATCCCAAAGAACCTTAATTAATTTGTCATGCTAATGCAAGAAGCGTAAACAATTGAGAATTATTTGTGTCAGGAAACCAAATTTAAGATGAAATAAACATTTATTTAAAAAGAACAGCCTTGTCTCAATGGCTGCTAACATGACATTTCCATGCATTTCAAGCAAAACCCTTTTCCCTTATGATTGCTTTTTGCCCAACATTAGAAATTTCTCTAAATCTGAATTTTAAATTAGAAGTGTGGCCAGTTTACATTTACCAAAAATGTTTAATTTCCAATTAAATACTAGGGCGGTGATGCCTTTCGGAGAATTCACTGGCTTCAGTTGTCTACTGGGTGATTATTAGCAATAGAAGGTATTGAGACTTAATTATAACTTCTGATCTGGAACTGTGTATTATGATTAATTATGTCTGGAAAGCTGGAATTTCACATTTTTCTTTTAATTGAAATGTACTGACTTAAAGAAGAAATAGTTTAAAGCTTGCAACCTGTTTTGAGCAGAAGGAAAAAAATATTGCATTCAGTGTGCTGCAGAGAAAACATTTACAAAGGGATGAGCGCAGAGAGAGAGAGAGTGCATTTTGACTAACGAAAAAATTGTTGAATGCGTGCCCTAACGG
Source organism: Pelochelys cantorii (assembly GCA_032595735.1). Classification (NCBI taxonomy): domain Eukaryota; kingdom Metazoa; phylum Chordata; order Testudines; family Trionychidae; genus Pelochelys; species Pelochelys cantorii. Next base: position 44,606,788 of record CM064329.1, on the reverse strand, counting down.
AAGTTAAGAGGCTTATCCTGGGGCAAAAAGTCAGGCTGCTTAGGTACCTGGATATGAGATCTCTGGGAAACTCCTACATGCTATAAGAAATTAGGTTTGTGGTTAAGTAAATTTCTTTCTTTCTTTCTTTCTTTCTTTCTTTCTTTCTTTCTTATAAAACCAAATCTCCAGTACAAAGGAGCATAAAGGATTTTGTGTTGGCACATTTTTCAAGATTTTAACTGTTAGCCCCATTGTTTTGGCCAAAATCCTGTTGCTACTTACTTATTTACTTTATATTGTTGAATAGTTAAACTCCAAAGATGAATACATTTCAGTAGTAGAATAAGTGATTCTTGTAACAGCTTTTACAGCAGGACGCAGTATTAAATTAATTATTCAGTGCTACATCCTGTACCAGGTGAGTGGAATGTTACACATGTAAGGCAAAAAAGACTGAGTAGTACAGGAAGCACAGAAGACCCCAGGTGAACGCTGTTTCTTCCAGTTATTTCTAATATTGGATACTAACAAAAGTGTGCAATCACACTACAAAGTTAACTTGGGTGATCTACTCTTGAGTTACTTCCTTGTGTTAGTGTATGATGGGGCAGTGTGTCCATCCTACAGAGTAATAAGTGAGAGTTGGCAAAGTTGTTTTGTCAGTGTTCTGCATCCACACTGGAGTTCTACTCATTTGTGTGTCACCAGATATTCTTGAGGGCACATTTCAGTTAACTTAAACTTCTTTATGGATGTTTTTGCGGTGTATTATGGAAAAACTTGCCTCCATTCTAGGGTGCCTGGGTGGAAAGGGCATGAACTTGGCCACTCATTAAAAAATTAGTTTCAGCTTGCAGTGGTCCAGATTTCTGTCTCTGGCCTTCATTCAAACAGTTGCAAGGCATGGCTCATACTTGGAATGATGTACCAAATGTAGGCATCAAAGGAATGCTCATTTTGGCAAGAGTAAGAAATAGCAATATCTGTTGCAAACTTCATATAAAATGCGGGAATGGGTAGTACTCATGCACTGTTTAATGGCTGATGAGCTCCTTCCCTCCCCCCCCCCCACCAAAGAGTTTCAGAATAATCTCACAAAAGTAGGTGATTGGGCAAGAAAATGGCAGATGAATTTTAATACTGATAATTGAAAATTAATGCATATTGGAAAACATAATCCGAACTATACATATAAAATGGTGAGGACTAATTTAGCTGTTAGCACTCAAGAGAGAGATCTTGGAGTCATTGTGGATAGTTCTCTGTAAACATCCACTCAATGTGCAGCAGCAGGCAAAAATTGTTAGGAATCATTAAAAAATGGATGGAGAATAAGACAGAGGCAAGAAGATATTCTCTATGTAAATCCATGGTATGCCCACATCTTGAATACTGAATGCAGATCTGGTTGCCTCATCTCAAAAAAGATATCTTGGCATTGGAAAAAGTTCAGAAAAGGGCAACAAAATGATTAGAGGTTTGGAATGGCTGTCATATGAGGAGAGAATAATAAGACTTAGACTTTTCAGCTTAAAAAAGAGAGATGTGACAGGTCTATAAAATCATGATTGGCTTGGAGAACATAAAATGAGGCAAAGCTATATACTTGTTCCCATAACATAAGAACTAGTGGTCTCCAAATGAAATTAATAGGTAACAAGTTTAAAACAAACAAAAGTAAGCATTTCTTCATGCAGCACATATTCAACCTGTGGAACTTCTTCACAGGGGATGTTGTGAAGACCAGGACTTTAAGAGGGTTCAAAAAAGAACTAGATAAATTCATAGAGGTTGGGTCCATCAATTATTAGTAAGGATGGGTAGGAATGGTTTGTCAGAAGCTAGTAGTGGACAATTGGGGCTGGATTACTTGATGATACCTGTTCTGTTCATTCCCTCTGTGGAATATGGCATTGACCACTGTCAGAAGACAGGCTAGTGGGCTAGATGGACCATTGGTCTGATACAGTATGGATGTTTTTATGTTCTCGTGGTTGTGGACCTAAACTACAAGCACTGAGTGGTGGGACTATATTATCTAAATATGGGGTGACTGGTAATGTGCTCAGAACTTCTGTATGAGGAAAACCACATTCTGAAGCTGTATGAGGAGCCCCCACCATCCCTTCAGTGCAAAGACAGATAATGAGGAGGTCTGTACTTGCCCAGAAGTGGGGAGGTATTGCTGCCTGGAAGCTGATTACCGTGGATTGCTATACATCTGTGGCTACTCAGTTCAGCATCAGAAAGTGTTGGATATGGTGCTAGGTTTGTTTGCCAGACAAATATGACTTTGTTTCATCTTCTGGTGGTGAACGTGGACAATGTACTCCAAATAGTGAATGAGCTTCCTGAACTGTGCTGGAGCCATCAGTGACATATATATGCCCATTGTCTGCTCTGCACAAGCTGCTTGTGAATATATAATGAGGAAAGGAATTTACGTGTTGTGCAAGCCTCATTGGACAACATTAGACACTAGAGGAGGTTCATGGGTACCCGTCTCTGCAAAGTGCACCATGCTAGGTTATTCCAAAAATCCAGTGTATTCAGATACCCAGTTATGGGAATACCAGGTTCTCTTCTGCTTCTGTAGATCATAAAGGCTTGCCCTGATTTGCAAGAACCAGCCAGTATGGAAGGACGTGAAAGGTGCTTTTGATAGATTGAATGCAAGATGGTGCTCTGTACAAAACTGTAGTACAGTGTGCATAATTCAGTTCATGTTATGAGGCACACTATACACTGCACAATATATGGGTATATATGAGGGAAAGAGGAAGTACTTTAGGCAGGAATGGGTTGTTGAATTTGCTGCTTTATGGGCAGCCTACAAAATTACCATGAAACGGGCCAGGCCTACATAACCAGGGAAATAAAGGAAGCTTTGGATTCTCATAGCATTGATTTGGAGGGAGTTATGTTTTGTTGATGATTAATTTGAAAAGTGGGATAAGAAATAGGATTAATAATAATTGGGTTTTGCTGTCTTGGTACCAATTGCATGATTTGTAAATCTGAGATTTAAATACATGTTTTATTTCTAAGTGACTGTGTCCAAAGTAAGTTTTGTGTAATACACTCAACAAAATTGTATGTTATCATTTATTACAGATTTTCAACACAAGACAGGTCAGGGACCAAGAAATGTGTCAGTTGAAAAGGGCACAATAGGTACAATCCTCAAGATGTAATATCCCAAAACGAAACAACAAAAGAATGGCCAAAGAAACCAGTGAACAGAAAAAAGTGCAAATAAAAATCACTTGTGGTGTCATTGTACATCATCAGTTTACCTGTTCTTCTTCCCCTGTGCTGCCGTGGTGGTGGAGTGTATCGGGTAAGGCTGACCATATGCATTTCTTTTATGCATGGACTGCCTGATCCCTCCCCACCCATCCCTTAACACGGTAGGGTGATAATCTGTGTAATTTGATAGCATGGCAGTGATGGGATTTTGGCCACTGTAGGTGTATCTTGAGGTGTGTAGAGAAATATTCCAGAGACTCTCAAACATGTCCCTCAGTAGCTGCTGTGTTTTTCCTTCTTTGTCTGCTCTTGATCCCTTATTCCCCAGTCATGCTACAGATGGTTGTCCACTATTTTCTCCTTCCTTACAAGCACCATCTCTACTGTTATCTGGTTTTTCAGTTCCAATTCACAGAGCTTCCCCAATCTGTTGCCAGACTCCCATCGCTGCATCAGGTTTTCCTGGCATCTTTTCCCATTAATAGCTTCTTGGGCAGAAGCCTGTCCTACTTTAGGTTTGATCGCCCTCTCTTCCTCCAAACAAACATTTTCATTGTGTTTCTGGAAAAAACATTCTCTTCCACTTTCTGCATCATAAAAAGCAGAAATTACAAGTTTTACTTCGCACTGAATTCCATTTAGCCTTTAATTTTCTTCTTACTGCCTGCTTTGTGCCAGGGTTTCCCTTCGCAAGTGATTTCTGTATATTTTACCAAATGTTTTGATTTTACATGGCACATGGAGCATACATGTCTAATATGGCAATTTTCAGAAGAGGTGGCAAGAAGTAGAACGTTATTAGTAATGGTATTTAAAAAAGCAGGTTGCAGTGGTAGGAGATGCCAGCTTTAGTAATCCTAGGATGGAAAAGAGGACAATAAATCAGTGCCTCTGGTAGAATGGAAAAGAGACAATAAATTGGTGCCTCTTGTCATCTGATGCCCAATGGATATATTAATGACTGAAAAGGATTAATAAATTCAGGGTCGAGTGCAAAGCGAGGGAGAAAAGTTGACTCAGAAACCTGACTGATGTTTGTTAATGAAAATCTCCCCAGAATCCGTCCACATGCATGGGCCAAAATTTGAACCTGCATGAATAGCTAGGATGCAGCAGCTTAGAACCATCATGGATTTGCTGTTACATACACTTGCTTATTCCCTTTGACTGAAGACAATGGGACTTCTACTCATGCTTACTGTTGTGCTATAGTACCTTGCTGATGCATGCTCTAAATGTCTAATTTTGCATTTTGAGGATTGTGCTTATATCCATGTCTCTTCCCAAGGCAGGTAAGACACTTGAGACTTACAAGTGGGTGGTATCAAGAAATCTTACGTGTATCAGTGCATAGTTGCCATTAATACTTGTACTGGAATACGACAACTTTTGCACCCTCCTGCTCACCACAAAAGTGCCTCTAGGATAAAAAAACCCCTAAGTCATAGAAATTAGAGCCAAAACAGGATTTATAAGATCATCCAAGGCCTGATTAAAAAGCCCATTGAAGTCAATGGAAAGACTTTCATTGATTTAAATGGGCTTTGATTCAGAACCTTACTCTTTATCACTCCCAGTGCAGGACTGTTCCTGATAGTATATTATTGGTGTTGGTTTATTTAAGGTAATTATTTTATTGCTAGTCTTATATAATCACTTGATATGTCAGCAGAAGGAATGAGTATAAAATGCTCATTATAGCAAAATCCACTGTCGTATCACAGATGTTTCTTTTTTAAACTGGATCATTGTATCCTGCAGTGATTTAAATGGGTTAAGGCAAGGTTGGAGCTCTGTCCTCTGTTTCCCATAATTTACAGTTTTCCCAAGATATGATATCATTAAATAAATCATCCCCATTTATAACATGGGACTATTGGATATGTTCACTAATCTCCCCTTTATCTCTCTTATTAGGCTCATCAGAAAACAGATAGGGTCTTGCTTTATCTGAAGATGTTGTTAATTAGTTAATTAATACAGTAAACATGAAATAAATGGTAGCAATTGTTGCCCTGATAATAAATAAAATAACATAAATCCACTGAATTTGAGTTACTTTTCTGTTTTGCTTTGATTAGAAGTACTGATATCACTGCTGAAAAGTTAAGTCTTTCAACTTCTCTCCAGTTTTTGCAATGTTTGGTCTGATTTGTTTAAGCATACATTATGGCAATTTTACAGCTGTCCTCTTTGGAAATTGTATAACCCCAAATTCGACCATTTATTCTATTTGCATATATATAAGTTTTGCCTGATTATGTTGCTGTTGCCATATAGGAAAGGGGGTAGATTGATATACGAATATATTATTTTACTAGGGGCAGTTTGTGAACAAGATTTAAAAAGAACAGACTTTTCATTCATGAACAGTTAAATGACAATAATCTTCCAAGGGGCAGTGATTCTGTAAAAGGAGAACTTTCTAACTCAAAAGGTGTCTGTGGCCCTGATCTTATGCCATTCAAGCAAATGGATGTGTTGCTGTTTAATTCAGTGAACCAGCCCTGTATGGTAGTATGAGTCGCACTGCTTGTAATTAAGGCTGCATCTACACCGCAAATTGCGTAGCTTATTTTGATGTAATTTCTAAATAACCTATTTCAAAGACAGCACCAAATTTCAAAATAAAGCGCTATTCCGAAACATCCCTTAAACCCTCGTGGACCAAGGGTTACAGGGACGCTGGAATAGCGCGCCTGTTATTTTCAAAATCTATTTTGAAATAATGGGCTGCTTTAAAGACACGGAATAGCTATTTTGGGATACTTCTGGTATCCTGAAATAGCTCCGCAGTGTAGATGTAGCCTAAGAGTGCTTGACACTTCCCTTTGTGATACCTTCTTTTGAGTTGGTTTTTGTCTCTTTGAAAGCCTGCCCAAATTTGGCCAAGTTTTAAGCCCTTTAAAAAATTGTACATGGCCACTAGAGATTTCTTAGATTTTTATATGCTTCAGGTGGAAATTCTTATAATTCAAAATACAGTACGTGGTATTGGAACTGATTAGTACCTATTTTATATGGTGTATATGCACCTTTCAGTTAGAGGCCTGAAATGTACTCAGTACTAAAACAAATTGGATGGGCCAGGTAGGGGGGTATTTCCCATTTGTTCACTGAAAAAATTGTGTCGTCAATAAAGGAATCCCAGCAACTTTGAAAGTAAAGGAAAACATGGCTATAGAGACAGGAATCTATACCTTATTAAATTATTGTCAGTATATTCTATGAGAGATTGCATGGAAAAGTTTAGTAACTATTATGTGATGCGCCTTTTTTCTTCTCAGAATGTATGTGTGAGAGATTGATTATAAGTTTTGTTGATTATTACAGGCTACCACCAAGGTAATCTATCATGAATACAGTGTAATATTGAATAAGGGAGATTTAGCCACACTTTGGGAACCACTGGGGCAGTTGTGATTGTGTTGCTGTGGATCAAAATCATTGGTTAGCTGGCAGGTGCAAAGGGGAAAGTGTTGGCTTTGGGATAAGTGGAACTGTTTTTAAAAAGGTTGAAAAGTACAGATAGCAAAACATTAATATGGGTTGCATTTCAGCAGGAAAGGTGCTGTTGAACCAAAGCTAAGTGCTGTTGAACCAGAAATGTGAATGAAACTCTGAGGAGAAAAACAGCAAATGAGGAAATATGGGAAGGTTATTTTCTCATTTCAGACAGGAAATAAAAGTTCAGAGTCAAATACATTTTGTTTTTTCCCCACACTAATGACTTTTGGGGTTGTCACTGGGAACACAGTGGATATGTGAGATGGATGGGAGGGAAAACAAAAAGGGAAGAAGGGATGTGCAAGAAGAGTGCAGTAAGCAATTTCAAATTTTTATACACCAGTTCCCTACTTGGACTATAGTTTTATCCTTAGACGCAATATGACCCTTAAAATAGTAGTTGTGGTTTAAGATGCCTCTGTTTCTTTAGGGTCTTACAATATAGCCTTCATTACTGGAGTATGTACGATAGAAAAATTCAGGTGTAATGAAAATTACACCTTCTCTTTCAACTCAAAGAATCCCAGAGATGTACTTTGTTACAGAGCTCAGTTTATCTGCTGTTGGAATGCAGCCACCGCTTGAGTGAAATACAACATCAGTGAGTAACGCTGCTTACAATAATTTATAACAAGAAGTGAAAAAGAATGTTGCATCTCACAGAAGCTACTGGATTCTCTCTCTCTCAGTCTCAGTCTCAGTGCTGGTCCCAGGAAAAGAAACATTGACTCTGGAGATTTAAAAATAATGTCCTATGCCAGGTTTGTACCTGCCTCTGTGGTTACACTAGTGTAAAGAGAAGCAAAAACAAGAAAAGGTGGTGAACTGACCTGAATGAGAAAAACTGATACTCTCAGGGACAAAACTGTTGAAAAATAGGACTCTTATTACTATGTTTGCAAATGTTTAAGAATCAGCACAGTGGAAGCTGGAACAGTTAGTAAAGTGGAGCATTGAATTCAGAATTGGATCATTTAAGCATCTGGTCTGCTACAGTCAATGCCAAATATAGTTCATGTAAAATGGATGTAAATGAATGTGTTGCAAAAGAATAAAAAGTGAGTATCTGTGAAATGGAATGGTGCTATGCCAAAGTGACAAGAAAAGAGATTGCAGAGCTATTGTACAGAAATCTCCAAAGCCTACAGCATTTCGTGCAGCTGCAGTGAGGATGGCAAACAGGATTCCGAAATGCAATGGTAGAGAAATTCATGTAAAAGGAAATTATATTAACACTATTTAAGACGCTGACTAGGCCTCACCTAGGATGTTTTATCTAGCTTCTGTCTGTGTTCAGAATATTAATTTATCTTGAAAAAGTGTAGCACGTAAGCTCCAAATAAGATTCCTTCTCACCCCACCCCCTTGACTGTAGTGTAGACTTACCCGGAGTCATAACTGCTCTTTGGCTAGCACTCCCCATATGCAGGGCAATGAAAAGAAGGTCAGTCCCTCAAACACTGGACTTATTCTTGGAGAAAGAAATGTGTTCCTGAAAACCCTTTTGAAATATAACCATATTTAGAGTTGAGAGATAATTCATTCAGCGTTAACTAATTTTTTTATACTTGTGGGGAGAAAGGGCTGTATAGTTTGGATGGCCTCCACATCAGAAAAAGGGAACAAATCGCCTTGAGGACAAGCTGCTTAGAATAATCAGTAAGGTGTTCAGCTAACAGCAAAAAAAAAAAAAAGAGGAAAATATGAGCATTTAACACAAAATCAAGATGTTGACAACAAAATTAATCAAGGAACCAAAAGACACAAAGAAAAAGAAATTCTTGAATTGCTTGTACATCAATTCTGGGAGCCTGAGTAACAAACAAGAATTGGAATTGCTCATTTACGAGCGTAAATTTAATCTAGTTGCTATTATTGCAACCTGGTGGGATGATTTGCATGATTAGAATGTAAAAATCAAGGGTTATAACTTATTTAGGAAAGATTGGAAGGGCAAAAGGGATGGGGGGGGGGGGTAATGCTCTGCATCAAAAATGGCATTACCTGTTTCAGACACACTAATAATTCAGACAAAAATCACCTTGAATGCTTTAAATAATTGTCCTAATAGACAAAGCACAAGATGGGATTAGTTGATGTCTCCTACAGGCCACCAAATCATACTAGAGAACAGAATGACTGCTTCCTTAAAAACTTATCTATAATTTGTAGGGGGGAAATGCAGGTTCATGGGGGACTTCAATCTGAGAAACACTAATTGCAGATGTCATGTACTAAAATACGCTTGGAATTTCTAAATATTGTAGATAACAATTTCTGAACTCAAAAAGTGCAGGAGCCAACGCAGGGGTATCCTTTGTTAAATCTTGTATTAACACAAAAGAAGAACTGATCACAGAACTAAAAATTAATGATAGTTGTGGTATAATGATCATGAGTTGATCACATTTATAATGTAAAAGCAGAATAACGTATAAACTAGTATATATACACCTGGTGCTTTAAGAGGGCTAATTTCACAAAGCTCAAACCAGCTGGGAAGAAGAATTTCATTAGAAAAACGTGAATGATAATTGGGAAGCATTTAAGAACAATTTACTAGATACCCAAAAAGCCACAATGCAGGAAGAAGGCTGTATTAAATAATGGATCTGGTTTTGAAAAGTAAGGGCAGATAAATGCATCTGTTTTCACTTTGCTCTATACTAGGTTGATTTTTTTCATATTTGTATGTGTGTAACCATGTTCTTCCATTTATATATAAAGGGGAAGTTGGTAGTAATGAATATAAATAAGAACATATGAACTGAAGTAAACAGATAAGAGAAGCAAAAAGAGACAAAGAGAAATCTGTGGCAAGTCGAGTTAAGGAAAATAAGGAAAGTATTAGGAACAAAAAGAATCCTGAATTGAATACTTCTACCATCTCTGCATTTTTATTGATAATTCTACCAATTCCATCTAAAAATGGATCAGCAGTAATGGTAGAATTATCAATAATAATGCAGAAAAGGCATTTTTATTAAATATTTCTGTTCTATATTTGGGCAAAAATGTATGTAAGTATCATTTTATAGTGATAACACTCTTTCCATTCCACTTTATAACAGCCTCCAGATATTCAATAGAAGCTAATAAATTCAGACATCTTTATATCTGTAGATAGATTGAGATAACTTGCATTTAAGATTTTTAAAAGATCTGGTGCAGTACCTTACTGGGACAATTAACGTTACTTGTATAGTAAGTTTTGGAGCACAGAGTTCCAGAAGACTGGCAGAAAGCTAAGGTTGTGTCTGAAAAGTAGACCATATGACTTGGTAAATTAAAGGCCTGATGTTGAACTTGGGAAAAATAATGGAGAAGCTCATCTGGGACTTGATTACAGAGTTAAAGAATGGTAATAGCATTAATTGCATGGGTTTATGGAAGAGAAACCCTGTCCAATTTGATTTTTTGGATGCGATTAAAAGTTTGATTGTTAAAGGGAATAATATTGATGTAATATACTTAGACATCTATAAAGCATTTGGCTTATACTGCACGACATTTTTATTTAAAAACTAGAACAATACATTAAAGCACATATGAAATGGATTAAAATTGGCTAATAGGTCTCAAAATAAAATTGTAGATGGGTAATTTTCTTGAATTTTGTGTTTCCATTGCTGTCGCACAAGGATCAATGTTAGGCCCTAAACTATTTAATATTTTTATCAATAACCTGGAAGAAAAATTACAGAATCATAGAATGATGGAACTGGAAGGGACATCAGGAGTACACATCTTGTCCAATTCCCTGCATTCCTGGAAGAACTAAGTATTATCTAGACTATCCCTGGAAGGCGTCTGTCTAACCTGCTCTTAAAAATCCCAGTGATGGAGATAAAATCACTAATATACTTGGCAGATGACTCAAAAATTGGAGTGGAAAATAATGAAGACAGGACACTGATTCAAAGCAACTGGGATTGCTTTCTGGGTTTACCACCATGTGGTGGCAAGGGTGGCACTGTTCTGGTGGCGACTCCTCCCAGAGGGTTGGGGCAGTGCTCCCCTGATAACGGGCCCTCCCCCAAATGGCCCCCTGGCCTGCAGTCTGTTGGGGGGGGGAGAACAGGCTTTGGAGGCTATCAGCCCTCCAGAAGCCCCCCCCCCCATGGCTTGCAGGCTGTCGGGGGGGGGGCACATTCTGAGGGGCCAGCACCCCCTGCAGCCTACAGACTGTTTGTGGGGGCAGTCTCTGAGGACTGTCCCCTCCTGCAGGGCACCCTTCTCTGTGGCCTGCAGACTATCCGGGGGACAATGCTTCAGGGGCTGCTCCCCCTTGCAGTGCCCCTCCCATGGTCTGCAGGCTATCATGGGGTGGTGTGAGGCTCCAGGAGCTGCTCTCCATGGCCTGCAGGGTGTTGAGGTTGAGGTAATGCTCTGGGCGCTGTCCCCAGCCTCCAGGTGCCTCTCCGTGGCCTGCAGGCTGTCTGGAGGAGGGGGGGGGGTGAATCAGGAGCTGCCCCCCCCCCATGGTCCTCTCTGCAGGCTGTTGTGGGGGGGGGGGAGGAGGTTGAGACTCCAAGGTCTGCCCCGGTCCTCAACGGGCTCCCAGGACTGCAGGATTTTGAGGAGGGGGCCAAGGCTCTGGGGGCTGCCCCGGGCCTCTAGCTGCCTCCCTCCCGTCACCTGCAGGTTGTCTGTCCCCCTTTCCAACTGCTCCTCCATGGCCTGCAGGCTTTCTGGGGGGGGGCGGGCAGATTCTAGGGACTGCCACCTTCTCCAGTGGACCTTCCCACGACCTGCAAGCTGTCAGGAGAAGGGGGGCTCCAGGGGCTGCTCCAACTTCCAGCAGCCCTGTCTGTTGCCTGCAATCTGTCGGGGAAGCGACGCTCAGGTGGCTGCTCCAGCCTCCAACTGTCCACCCATGGCCTGAAGGTCGTGTATGGGGGGTCCTCTTCTTCAGTGGACCCCCCCATGCCTGCAGGCTGTTGGAGGGGGGAGGGGCGAGGCTCTGGGGACTGTTCTGGCCTGCAGCAGCCCGCAGGCTGTCTGGGCAAGGGGCAGGCTCCAGTGGCTGACCCCCCTGCCAGTTGTCCCCCCTGCAGACTGTCTGGGGAGGTGAGGCTCCATGGACTACCCCCTCCTCCAGCACCATCCCCCCACTGCAGCCTGCCGGCTCTTCACAGGGGGGCAAGCACTGCGGGCAGTTCCCCTTCCAGCGGGCCCATAGCCTGCAGGCTGTCCACAGGAGGCAGGCTCCATGTTTGGGGCTGGGGGTCTACTTATCCGGTATGGAGGCAGGCAAGATGGTGGAGCCCCAGCCCGGCTGGCCACTGTCTTGGTGCTGCAGCTGCCCCCAGTGGCTGCTCTTAGTATCATATCCCTCCTTTCTCTGTCCCTCCCTTTCATGTTCCTTCTCTCTCTGCCCCCTCCCTTTCCATGTTTTGAAAACAATCCCATTTCCAGTACTTCCCATTTTCTGGGCACAACCAAACCCTTGGTTTAAGTTAGGGAAGAGGAAGCTGCATACCAAATTTGGTGGTCCTAGCTCATGCTGTTTATGATGAGTTCTTGAACAACCAGACTCACAGGTAGACACACACTAATATATATATTAGAAAATGTGAATATGTGATTGGCAGTGATGGACTCTGGAATAGTTATTCCAAAATAGCTTATTTCTAAATAGCACATCTACACTGCAGGGAAGCCTCAAAATTAGTCTGAGGCAGGTTTCCCTAATGTAGACGTGCTATCTTGATTTAGAGCCCCAGCAGGGATAACTTAGAATGGCCTTGGTGAGGGGCTATTTTGAAATAGCCAAAGTGGAGCATCTACACACACCTTATTTCGAAATAGCTATTTCGGAATAGGTATTATTCTTCGTAGAATGAGGTTTACAGCCGTCTGTTATTTCAAAATTATTTCAAAATAACAGAATTGCTGTGTAGATGCTTGCATAGTTACTTTGGAATAATGGCCATTATACTGAAATAACTGCTGTGTAAACACACCCTATGTGTACGTCTGCACAGAAGGGCTAAAGTCGGATTAAGCTACACAACTTCAGCTATGTCTATTGCGTAGCTGAAGTCAAAATAGCTTAATTCAGCTTTTTGCGCTGTCTACACTGCAGGAAGTTGAAGAAAGAACACTCTTCCTTGGACTTCCCTTACTCCTCATGTAATGAAGGTTACCGTGTGTCGGAATAAGAAGTCCTCCAGCTCAACATGATTTTGAAAGAAAGGCTTGTAGTGTAGACGTGCACTACGTTATTTTGGAATAACATCACTTACTCTGAAATAACGCTGTTGTGTTGACGTACACTAAGAGTATAACTACACTGCACTTAAACGTCCTCAGTTGGCCCACACCAGCTGATTCAGGATTGTGAGGCTCTGGTTAAGGGTTTGTTTAATTATGGTGTAGATGTTCTGGCTCAGGAGTCCAATCTCTGTGACCCTCTCAATTTGCAGCATTTCAGATCTCGCACTACAGGTGAGGTTCCAGTATCTACACTGCAGTTAAGCAGCCCATTAGCCTGAACCACCATGTCTCATTGCAGTGCAGACGTATCCAAAGAGCTCAGTCTACTTAGTTAGAGAAGGGGTGACTTGATTACAGCCTATAAATCTCTGCCTGGGGAATAAATGTATAATATTTGTCTCTCTCACTCATGTAATGATATTTTCATGAAGCTACTTTTCTTATTGACCACTTGTCCCACAGTCATCGATTTGTAACTAGAAGTTAAACCTTTCTAATCCGGCACACTCTATTCTGGCAACATCCATGATCTGGCATGATTTTAGTTAGCTAGATGCCCACTTATCATGGGTGTGTGGCCAAGTTATGGTGGTCCCATAAAGTTTATTTACAGCAACCACTCCTGGCTCTCTGAGTTCTGTGCTGTTATTACCCCTAAATGTCTTCTAAGAGCTCAGTAAGCAGCAGAAGTGCTGGTAATGCTGCTAGACTATATTGACCTCTTGTCGTCCAGCAAATTCTCTGGTTTGGCACTGGTCAACTCCCAAGAGTGGTGGACTAGAGAGATTCAACCTGTATTAAAATGAAATGGGCAAATGTTTCTGTTTCACATGTGAAACCTCATTGAAATCAGTAGCATTCATGGGTGTCAGAGAGCCTAATTTAGCTCATTGTTTATTTCCATTTATTTAATACTGAGAGAATCTTCTCTTTCAGGCTTCTTTTCACTTTTGTATTTTATAAAAAAGAAGAGGGAAGTGACTGTCTGTATCCCTGAAATGTCTCCCAAGTTTATCTCTCTCATTATTCTTATGAAGTTTTCTGGGGGTACAGCTCTGTACTCTTTCGTCTGGGGTTTTCCTTTATCTTTCCAAGTAGAGATTGTTGACATACCTCCATGATTAGTCATCAGATATGAGAGGATATTGTTAAAGAGTTTGCTGCTAATAAATAAGGGTATGTCTAGACTACATGCCTCTGCTGACAGAGGCATGTAAAATAGGCCACCAGACATAGTCAATGAAGCGGGGATTTAAATATCCCCGGCTTCATTAAAATAAAAATGGCCGCTGCACTGTGCTGGCTCAGCTGATCGTCAGCACAGCGCGCGAGTCAAAATGCGGATCGGTCGACAGGGGAAGCCTTTGTCGACTGCTCCCTTATGCCTTGTGGAACGAGGTTTACAGGAGCGGTCGACAAAGGCTTCCCCTGTCGACCGATCCGCGTCTTGACTCGTGCGCTGTGCCGACGATCAGCTGAGCCAGCACAGTGCGGCGGCCATTTTTATTTTAATGAAGCCGGGGATATTTAAATCCCCGCTTCATTGACTATGTCGGGTAGCCTGTTTTACATGCCTTTGTCAGCAGAGGCATGTAGTCTAGACATACCCTAATAGTTTGCATGTACCTTCTAGTGGTTCGTATTCAACCAGTTTAACAGAGGCTGTTGGCCCTCCATTTTTCCTATCGATATCCTTTCCACAGTATTTCATTTTTCTTCTACTCTGCCACTTTCTTACACCAAAGCTTGTGGGCTTTTTGTTCTCTCGTGCCTCCCCTTTGTTTTTTCTCTCTAAAAAGAGCAATCACGCCTGCCTCTTTTGCCAGTGTGAGTAAGGGTACTGTTACTCTCGCTGGCCTTTCCTCCCTTCAGAAATCACTCAAGAAGGTTGTATTTGAAATTCTACCTCAGTCATTTTGTATCTCAGTTCCAAAATGCTTTGTTGTCCTCTCACATCAGGATGAGTTCTATTCTGTGCCTCTATTGGATTGGCTGATACTGATAGGTTTATTTCAGTGATAGAGGAGAAAGATGGGATCTGTGCCTCACGGCCAGCCAGAGACTACCCACACTTCCTTTATAAAGGAAAATCTTTCTAATGAGGATTGATTCTTCTTTGTTCCTTTAGGCATTTTCTTCCTTTTGTGTCCAGTAACTCTCAGTCTGGCAGATGGGGCAGTAAACCTTCCATTTTTCAGATCGAGGTTATTTAGGCTAAATGTGGAACACTAAATTCCAATATACATTTTGTCAGGATATTAGCATCGCTTTGCCACACTTATGGGTTGTTTTATCCAGACTGGCAGCTGCTTTTAAAAGCAGGCTGAACTTCATAGAAAACTAACTTAAAATGCACAAAAAGAGGGAAAAAATGCTTCTCTTGTGGGTGTCCTGCTGAGCTGATAACAGTCTACAGGAAGACATCTATTTAAACAGAAATAAACATGCCTTAGGATGCTTGGATCCTATTCTCAGCTTTATTAAGCTATTTTCAGCTTTATTAAGAATGCTGTGTTTAATTTTTCCAGCATCTACAGCCCCATTAATTTAGTTTACACTGCATTTGGATCAATTAGCACACTGATGATAATGTAGTATTTGCCTCTGCCTATTTAGAGCAAGCAAAACAAGATGATGGATTCTGATTGGATTAAAGATTTTGGATTTCCTCCAAGGGCCCTGTTTTCTAAAAATATTAAATCTCACAGTCTGGCCAAGTGGAAACTAAAATCCATATAGCGTGGCTGGTGAATTCATCTGTCTCCTTTCTCCAATAGCTTCTCAACTTTTTGCTTTGCATCCTCTTATTTTTGTTAGTGTGCTCTAAGGATTGCAGACTGTAGCTAGCAGGATTTTTTTAAAAAAGCAACTGATTTGCAACAGGCGCTAGAACAATAAAAATTAAAAACAAGGTGTCAAGGCTGTTTCCCTCTCTGGCACTTCAAGTGCAGAAGGTGGGGGACCTGCAAGAGACTTTTAAAATGTCTTATCTCTATAGGCCAGTGGTTCTCAAACTTTTTGGCTCATGGACCACCTGGCTCAATGCAAATCTTTCCGTGGACTACCAGTTACTAATGGAAACTCACAGTTAATTACATAATTAGGCCTGAGCCAGTTTGTTAGGGCTACAGCTAGGGAGAATGGTTTATAAGCTTTTGCTTAAAAACTTCCCAAAGTCACAGATTCCTTGGCCTTGGGTGATATGCTGCCACCGCCCAAGTGCAAAACCCCTTTTTCTGAACTCAGGAAGACTCACTTGAGAATCTTTTTCTGTGAGGTACCCTAAGCTCTTTTCGGGAGAGAGCTTGAAAACAAAGTGTAATTTCTAATAGTTGACCTTTGAGTCTCAGGCATGTGTACGCAGACCCCCTGCTTTGTAGGACACAGAAATCAGATCATAGCCTTTAAAAAGTTGATTTTGTTAACAAAACAAAAAAAGCATACTTGGTAAAGTGTACATAGTTGCCAGGTGTTTAAAGAGCAACTGAGGAAACCGATTAAATCACAGAGAATGGCTTCCCTGGGATTCAGCTTCAGTTAGAGTGTATGAGGGGCACCGAGGAATTTAACCAAACAACATCACAAAGAAGATAACTTGTTTCTGCCTAACTAAAGCATTCCCTATCCACTCACATACCTGTAGTTCCATGGTTCAGTTCTTTTCTAGACATGGGTATTCCTTTTCTAGGAATGGGTATTCCTGCCTGGTTCAATTCATCTTTTTTCCTCCAGCTTCTGATTTGAACTCATAAAAGAACTGCAGCAGGCAGATTTCCTTTCAATTCAAATCTCAACACTTTCTTCCCATTGGTTCTCTTGGTTCCTTGCTAACACTTCCTGGATACCCAATGTTCTGGGTTTAACCCTATAGTTACCAAATGCTGGAATGTTTAGAAAAGTGGTCCCCCCTCATCCATCACACAAGGAAAACTATTTTTAAAGTGAAGGGGCTCAGCAATTCTGTTCTGTTACATGCATGTAACCCAATTCAAATCATTTGAGGTTACAGGATCTTGGTAACTCTCTACTCCATATTTTCAAGAAGTCTTTATACGGCTCCTTTTCAGAAGGCTAATTGCTAACCTGCTTTTTGTTTTAAAAAAGCAGCTTGTTTGGACAGAGCTCAGTCATCTCATCCTTACTTTAAATGGCATCTTGTTACCTCATTAGGTCCATGTGCAAAAAAAGCCATCAAAATTTGAGCCTCATTGGTCCTTTCTAAGCTGTCATAAAAGTGGGTTGAAGTTGCCCTTGCTTTTTTTGTTTTAATTGCCTTGTAAAAAAAAAATGCCAGCCATAAAAGGCAAATGAAAGACATTTGTTTTATTGCAACATTTGCAAATGTAGGTTAGTATAATTCCAGCCATTAATACTAACAGTTCTTGCCCTCTGTCCAAGGTTATTGGCAGTGCTCAAAGACGTAATGAAATGTTTGCTAAAACTTTATATGGGATATTCTCCCTTGAATGCTATGAAATGTTCAGATATCAAGGCAAGAGAAGTGAATTCTAACAATGTATGGGATGGTCAGGACCCTTAGTTGTGCCTCAATTTACCTAGCCATAAAATGGCTGTAACAGTACTCAGCAATATCAAGGGGATTTAATGACCTAGGTATAATTAATGTTTGCAAAGTACTCTGAGATACTTGGATGAAAAACACTTCCGAATCTCAGTATTTTAGAGATTTCTCTATACCTGTGGTGTTGTATTTCTGGTTTTGTACCACGTGAACAAAACCCAACCTTGTCTGAGCTTTTGAAGCACGGATTGTTCCCTTGGGCTTGTTTATACTCCATTTATTGCCATTTTAGCTGACAGCAAACATTTATGACTTTCCATATGTGGAGTCCTGTGATGCTATTTGCCTTCCCAGACTTGGTATGGAGCTCTGAAAAATATTTGTTATTCATTGAAGTGCCTGTTGTATGGCAAAATATGGAAAGTCGATATAGGCCACATTAAAATCTGTACTGTGATGTTGAATCCAGCATCTTGTTTGGCTGTAAATTTAACTCAAAATAGTTACTGTACCTAGAGACTCCAGCCAACATCTGAGTTTTAGATTCCTCTATGTCCCTTTTGCATCATATCATTTCCTTCCGAAGCGCATATGCTCCATTTTTTATATTAAATTGGTCGATCAAACTCCCTGTGACAGGACAGCTGAATATAATGTAATTGTGGGGTACTGAAAAAAGCAACAGTTCAGTGGAATCTCAAAAGCCAATTTTATTTGTGTATAGTATTCCACTACAAGAAGTATGTTAAATCCTTATCTTATCCTTCAGCTGTTTTGATGTACTGCCAACTCTCCAGAGCTTGAGACATACTGTGCTGGCTCTATAGCTTATAAAGCACAGTGTAAAAGATCTATTTTGGAATAAATTTTGAAAGTCTGGTTCAGTATTGAGGTACACTAGCATGGTGATATGAGTGAACTTGCATTGCCTCTGTCGATATCTGTTCTGATAAACAAATGACTTCCAATTCTAGGCATTCCAGTCTGCACGCTTGAGCCACTAGACAACTTACGAGAAGGAGACAAGTGCCCAATCAGATATTTATCCATAAGTAGAAAACTTCCACTCTACAAGTTCTAGTTTGATGTTCAAGTAATTTTCCCAAGCTTTTTCAGTACCCATACAAATACCAGAACCCAAACTTTGCTGTCCAATAAATCATGTGGCATATACTAAAACAGTGTTTCTTAAACTGTGTTCCAGGGAACACTGGTGTGCCGCGAGGAAGTCAGAGGTGTGCTGCAGAGAACAACAGCATTCAAAATGGCCTCCCTTAAAGGGGCAGGCGACTTTTTTTTTTTTTTGCTCACTTACTTTCCCCCGGACCTTTTTTTTTTCCTCAACAAGAAATCCTTGGTGTTCCTCATTAAAAAAATTGTTTGGTGTTCCTCAGTCTTAAAAAGTTTAAGAAACACTGTACTAGAAAGAAGTTCAGTTTGACTAGATGGTTGATTTCCCCCCAATAATTATTTTTGTTAAAACTTTGTGTTATCATTTATCCAACAGCAGGAGATCATTATCCTATTGCATTATCCTGTGGGAACAATTTTTTTTATTGTTATCTCTGATTAGAGACATTGTAAGTGGCTTAATTCCTTTTGTACCTACTATGTATCGTGCCATCCAAAGAGCTCTAGCCATTTCATGTGGGTAATAATAAATTGCAGGCATTTCAAAATACCAATGTATCAAAATAGCATGGAAATATTTCAAGTAAAGCTAAAAGCTTTTTGCTTAGAGTATAAAAATAAAAAGAGAAAAGAAACCAATACCACACATTTAGAAGTTTCAGAAAGCAAAGAGCTTCACTACCTCCCCCGCCCATCCATCTGAATCTTGTCAGTGTACATTAGAGATGACCTGTTGACATTTTTCTCAGTAAAATCATACTTTTTTTCAAAAGATCAAACCCAGTTTATCTTAAAGATGACTTCAAACAGACATGGCTTTTGTTCCTACCATTTCAAGAAAGTAAAATTTTGAAGTTTCAAAGTTTTTCTTTTATTTTCACTTGAATGGAGCAATTCATTTCAAGAGGTATCTTTCCTCTGCTAGAAATGACATTAGTTGAAGCAACCATAATGAGGTCAGACAATATTTAAGTATTTGCTTTTTTACCACTCCAATTATATTTTCCACTATGCATTATTAGGTATGTTTTCAGTTTGGCACACAGGTAATTGGACACATCAATCCAATTTGTTTTAAAAAAACCTAGTATTGCTTGTCTCCATTTCCATGCTATAAATGTATTTTACTCCTGGCATAAATAGCATCCCTGGATGCTTAGCTAGCTCTCACTTTAGATATGCATAGGATACAGTGATTCAAAGTACAAGAGAGAAATAGATATGGAGGAAAAGAGAGAATATCCAGTGGTGAAGTGTATTATAATGATTTTATCTGCATCCGTTTTGCGTCACTTCTTTTCTCACAAGTGATGAGTGACATGTTAATGTCTTGGTAATAAGTTGTGTAATGCTGAGCTATGGATAAGGTAAATGTTTCAGTGTATGTTTTCCTTCTGTGTCATTTAGACTGACTGGATCAAATAAATGTGGTCTGCTGTAATTTTAATTCCAGACCTGATTCTAATTATTCAGGATAGTCTGGAAATATTAGGAGGTAATAGTCTGCAACAATAGATAAATAAGAGCATGCTTTTTTTCCTTATTATAGAAGTGTTTCTCCTTCTGTGTGTGGTGAGTAGTAAATGTACAGATCCTTGAAACTGATACTTGTAATTGCACTGAGTAGTGCCTTTGGGTACATCTACACAGGGGGGCTATTTCGGGATACCGGAAGTATCTCGAAATAGTTACCCTGCGTCTTTTGAATGTGCCTGCTATTTCGAGACTTATTTCGGCATCCCTGTAACCCTTGTTCCACGAAGGTTAAAGGATGTCATGAAATAGTGCGTTATTTCAAAATTTGGCGCTGTGTAGATGCGCCAAATTTTGAAATATGCTAGTTCAAAATTCAATCAAAATAAGATTAGCAATTTGCGTAGCGCAAATTGCATATCTTATTTTGAGTTTAGGGTACACCCTTTCTTAAGCAGTTCCACTGAAAATAGTGGAACTATTTGCAAAGAAACATTACTTCTACCATGATTAAGGGTATCAGAATATAGCCCTTAAGCTTTGTCTGCACTTAAAACTGCGACAGCGGCACAGTTGTGCTGCTTCAGTGTAGAAACTTGTTACAGTGACAGGAGGAAAGTATCAGAGGAGTAGCCATGTTAGTCTGAATCTGCAGAAACAACGAGAAATCCTGTGGCACCTTATAGACTAACATTTATTGGAGCATAAGCTTTCATGGGAAATGCATGTAGTGACGGGAGGGACTCTCCCATTGCTATAGTTAACCCACCTCCCCAGCTCCCAGACAGTAACTGTTGGACATGTTCTGCCATTAATCTAATGCTGGTTACACTATGAGCTAGGTTGGTTTAACTCCAGCTAACAGGGTTGTGGATTATTTACATTCCTGAACAACGTAACTAACCTTCTAGACCTAGCCTAGACCTAGCCTTAAACTATAAGCCCTTTGGAACAAGAATGCTCATTGGATTTTTGTTCATGCAGTGCCCAACACATGGGATCTTGATCCTTTGTGAGGCACCTATATACTACTATAATAAGTGCTTATTAATAAGAATAATGTCTGTAATGTAAACTGATGTGCTGCTGCCTTGTTAACTCAGTTTTACAGAATTCAAAAGAATAGTGGCCAACAAAGGTGTGAACTCACTCCTCCTCTGGCCAATTGATCTCAGGAGTGTGAAACATAAATGCTCGAATTTGCTGACGGTATAAACAATGTTCTTCCTTAAAATGTTTTCTTAGTAAATAATATTATCTCCAGTGTATTGAGGACTTCTGCTGCACACAATAATAAATATAAGGTTATATGGAATACTTTGGATACTGAGATTAAAATGTTTAAGAATTTCACTTCTAGTAATTATAGAAAGTACTGCAAATACTACTATAATGTTACATAACTGCAAAGGCAACTTTTTTGTAGGTAACCTCTGTGGCTAAATAAAACTATTAGATGTGAAAGTTCAAATCTGCTAGGTGAAGGTGAAAGCATATGCTCTGTAGAGTGTGGGATGTGTAGAGTTATGAGCTGTTTGATATTAATCTGTATGTTTTTATAACAAAATAAATACCATAGCTTTACTAGTTTCCCACACAGTGTTTAATGGCTATGAAGCAGTTTATTGATGTTATCAGGGAACAGAGACATTTGTTAAAATAAATGTATTATCCATGCCATAAAATTAAATGGTGCATTGCAAAACAATATACCAAGTATCTCTTTTGTCAGTTTTTGCAAACTAAATATTATGAAATTATATTGAAAAAATAGGCATAGAAATCTGCATAGAACACATTAGGAAACACATTGTTGTAACATGCCCAATACACTACTTTTGAACCAAAAATATACTGCTTCCCGTTAACTGGCTTCCATTGTGACATTAAAACATGTCAGTCTAAGGGAATCCAAACTACTACAGGCTGTCATATGCTGCATAAGAACATAAATGTGGCCATATTGGGTCCATTTAGTTTGATATTCTGCTGGGGCCAGATGCTTCAGAGGGAATGAATGAGAAGAACAGTTTTGAAAGATCCGTTCCCTATTATCCAATCTCAGCATAATGCAATTGGATGATTAGGGACATCCTGAGAATGGGGTTGAATCTTTAACTATCTTGGAAGCTTCTGGAACTTAGTTCTTGTTTGAACTAATATTTGTTTTAAATCTACAGCTTATTTATTTAACTGAGTGTCTCCTAGTTCTTAAATTATGTCAAAAAGTAAATAATGCTTTACTTTTTCACACTCTGCACTATCATTATTTTATAAATCTCTATCATATCCTCCCTTAGTTGTCTGTCTGTTTTCTACACTGAATAGTCCCAGTCTTTTAATCTGTCCTCACATGAAAACTGTTCCATACCACTAATTTTTCTTACCCTTTTCTGTACCTTTTTCCATTCTAATATCTTTTTTTTACATGGTGTGAGCAGAACTGCATGTGGTTTTCAATGTGGGGGCGTACCATGAATTTATAGAGTTGCATTGTCATATTTTCCTGTTTTTCTTATCCAGCCCTTTTCTAATAGTTCCTAATATTATGTTAGCTTTTTTGATTGTCACTTTACATTCAGTAGAAGTATCAGTGAACTATTCATGATGACACAAAGATTTAATTCTTGAGTGATAATACTGGTAGAACCTCTCTAGTCCAGAACTCTCTGGTCCAGAAACATCCATGGTCTGGAATGATTTTAGTTAGCCAGATGTCCACTTATCATGGGGGTGGCCAAGATTTCTGTGGTCCCATAAAGTTTGTTTACATCCACCAGTTCTGGCGCTCAGTGTTTTGTGCTGTTATTTAGCTCTAATTTACCCCTAAATATTCTCTAACAGCCCAGTCAGCAGTGGGAGTTGTTAGAAAAGAACTGGCTACCCAGAGGTAGATGGGGTAGAAGAGCATCTTTATTGCTGATACTCATTCTATCTCGGATCCCTCCAACCTAGGATGTGAGTGACCAACAAATTAACCCCAGGTTCACCTTTTTATCTCAGCATGTAAATACACTTATCCAATACATCACTTTATGCCCTAATTTAGTAATGTGAACACCTATATAATGCATAATCATAACTATGTGATGAATAGAATTATACCCACCCATGTTTACTATTCACAGCTTTTTAGTTGATCTAAGCAGTTTTCACATCACAAAACTCCTTGAATCAGCAACTTACAAGCAATACAGGATATGTGATCCTGAATGTACATTTCAGAGAAGATAAGGGGGTAAGGAGGATAGCATTGATAACACATAGGCCATTGATTAAAAAGTTACATTTTGGGTGCAGCTCATACTCATCTACCCTGCGCAAGCAGGGAAGGAGGAATCAAGACAAGTCTGTAAATCAATAGAAGTAGGGTCTGCCTGTGCTGTGCCCCATTACCGTGGTCACAATTACCAAGACTCCTTAGTTAAGCCATACATACACCATCACTTTGTATTCATAACTGGGATTACGTTTTCGATGTGCATTATTTTGCGCTTATCAACACCAAATTTCCTCTGCCATTTTGTTGACATACAGTTGAGTGAGATCCCTCAGTTTGCACTTAAGCTTTGGACTTAACTATATTGCATAATTTTGTGTCATTTGCAAGTTTTGCCTTGCCTAGCATGCTCCTACCGCCATAGGGAGTGCGTGGAGGCGAGACTGCTGTCGCCATGTGGCACCAGTCACTCCATCGAGCCCTGAAGCTGCATCCTCGGAGATGGGGGTGCCAAGAGGAAGAGAAGGTGGAGAGATAGAAGGAAGGGTTGGACTGGGGGCCGGTAATGGACAGCCGTCCTGCTGGGGATCCTGGACCAGATTGTACAATCTGTCTTGCCAGGGATGGCCCATGAGCTGGGATTTTGAGATCCCTGCTTGTAGCCATCTATATCTGTCTTTAAATGTGGGTCAAATTCCTAGGTCCAGCAGAACTGTACTTAGCATAGGACCTGAGAAGAGGGAGATAAATGGCCATAGGCAACACCTATCCCAAAGGTGCCTAGGTACTCCGGTCAGCTGTGGGATCATTTCAATACCCTACTCTAACTTACAGCAGCCTTAGGAGGCTATTATTCTAGGCCTACGCCACTGGCTCAAGATTCCTGGAGCACAAAATGCTCTGACAACATTCACTACTTTCCCTGGCCCACCTCCTGATCCCAAAGAAACTAGGAATAGGTGGCATAGAGTCATCTAAATCAAATATATGCCATCTGGACATTGTTTTGGGGCGGGGGGGAACTGGCTGGCCTATGAGGCTCAGACTTAATATCCTATGTTCCTCTATTATTTCTGATTTCATAGTCCACTCACAACAGAATAAACTCTCCATGAAATAACAGGGAAAAAAAGAGTGGAGATAAATGGCAGTAATATTATTGCACTTGGGAACCTGAGTCATAGACCAGCACCCCATTGTGCTAGGTGCTGTACAAACATAAAACAAAAAGATGGGCTTGCCTGAGTATGATTGTAAATATTTTCACAGCGACTACATTTTAGATTGTCAAACAAATATGCACAGTAAAGTCTGGAAATGCAAAGACTAAGGAGGAAAAGTCTCAGTGAATGTGCAAATTGGTGTAGCTTCATCATAAGAACGGCCATACTGGGTCAGACCAAATGTCCATCTAGCCCAGTAGCCTGTCTGCCGACAGTGGCCAGCGCCAGGTGCCCCGGAGGGGTTAGACTGAACACAATGATCAAGCAATTTGTCTCGTGCCATCCATCTCCAGGGATACCATTCCTACCCTCTGGCGAATAGCCTTTTATGGACCTAACCTCCATGAATTTATCTAGCTTCTCTTTAAACTCTGTTATAGTTCTAGCCTTCACAGCCTCCTCTGGCAAGGAGTTCCACAGGTTGACTATGCGCTGTGTGAAGAAGAACTTTCACTTATTAGTTTTAAACCTGCTACCCATTAATTTCATTTGGTGTCCTCTAGTCCTTATATTATGGGAACTAATGAATAACTTTTCTTTATTCACCCTCTCCACACCACTCATGATTTTATATACCTCTATCATATCCCCCCTCAGTCTCCTCTTTTCCAAACTGAAAAGTCCCAGTCGCTTTAGCCTCTCCTCATATGGGACCTGTTCCAAACCCCTGATCATTTTAGTTGCCCTTTTCTGAACCCTTTCCAAGGCCAAAATATCTTTTTTGAAGTGAGGAGACCACCTCAGTGAATGTGCAAATTGGTGTAGCTTCATCAGTTTATACTAGCTGAGAATATAGCTCTTAATGTTTCTCAGTAATATTAGCTTAGCTTCATTGGACAAAGATAGTATTTTGTGTTCCTTGTTTTCCAGTTAAACATGTAGTTTAATATAATTTTATTTGTGCAGTTAATTCTATGATTTTCATGGGGGGGAGTTGTAAGGTCTAATTGTTTATAATGGGTGTTGAGCACCTCAGATGAAAGGAGTTATGTTAGAACAAAGTATAATGATGATTATAATGATGATGCTGATACATACCATACCTGCTGTCACACTGCCTTGAACAAAGCCATGTCAGCCTTCTGATTTTCAGATTTTTGCACAGCAGTTAGAACAACAGCATTTCTTCTCTGTCTTTGTTTGTTTGATTGTTTGTTTTGAGTTTGTTTAAGTAAACTCCTTGGGAACAGATATAATAATAATACAGGTACTAGCTCTTACAATAGCAGTTTTTCATAAATGACATATCACACTTTACTGAACGTCACTCATGCTCTATGCATTAGGTCACAATTGCCTCAGGGATTCATGTCAGTTTTGGGATCGTAAATAAAGGGGGAGGGAAAATAATTTTAACACAAACTGGCATCTAAATATAAGTTTGTGTATCTTCATTGTCCATAACCCAGGAAAACTCCTGTAATGAAATATGTTCAATTTTACAGGAATATAAAGGATTTTGAAAAGCTGGACAGTTTCCTCACATATCTTGAGTAATGTATATGAATATCATCATGATATAACTGTGCAAGGATGTTCCATCCTCAGAGACTTCAGATGAATCATAAATGAGAAATTCACACTTTGGGATTTAACAACTCTTCAGTAATCAGTAGATGTGTTACCCCATATGGGGGAAAGGAGGCTGATTTAAGAATTTGGGGTTATGAATTGTGCCATTCACATGTTGAGTTAAACTTTAAATATAAATCAACACTTATCAGCTGACTCAGGGTGCCTAATTATGATCCAGCTTTGAGATAAAAAAAGTGAATAATACATCAAACTGGTGCAAATTCCACATTCTAGATATGATAGAAATTCTGCAACCAAGAGACATACAGTCCAGAAATAGAGCAAAGCAAAGTAGTTAGGGGGAAAAAAACCTGTCAAGATAAAAAATATCATCATAGCTGTTTATACTAGAGTAACCTCAAAAAACTAAACTTTGACAACAGCACTTCTTTGTACTAAGGCATCGCAAGATGTTTCACAATAACATTAAAATTAAAAGATAATTCAT
This sequence comes from Pelochelys cantorii, assembly GCA_032595735.1. Classification (NCBI taxonomy): domain Eukaryota; kingdom Metazoa; phylum Chordata; order Testudines; family Trionychidae; genus Pelochelys; species Pelochelys cantorii. Next base: position 44,580,239 of record CM064329.1, on the reverse strand, counting down.
CCTGTGGAATTAAATTAGTTAAAATGAGTTAGTCCTGTGAAACAAATACATCTTGTGTTTATACTTAAAGGGCCAGTTCCTCAGCGCTGCCTAAGTCCCATTTGTACCTTGTGCTGCAATGATCCAAAGGGAATTACAAGGTGATTTGAATATGCAGCTGGTTTGCTTTCCTCTCCATTCCCTACATGTGTTATGCCATTTGCTTCTCCCAGCTTGGGGATAGAGTGTGTGTCGGGTATCCCAGTGACAGTAGTGCACAATGCTCCAGGAGTCCCACAGTAACTCCTTTCCCCCTCCTTATGTGGGACTGCTATAGTCAGCATAACTTAAAATAGGGGCCATTTCATTCCCCGGCATCAGTGTAAATGAAATGTGGGGTTACAGCCGAAGAGGAAGGTGTCAGCAGATGACAGTCCACATCTGCTCAAAATTGTTGCCATGCAGTATGACACATTCATATTCACGTGATGTTTGTCAGTGGCTAATATAATTAAGGTTTCACTGATTTGGTAAGAGAATATGGAAGCACTGAACCAAGGTCACACATGCACTAACAGAATTTATGGCCAAAAAATGTAATTTGGGTGAACCAGAGGAAGCATGCAGGCCTATAATTTACAACTACAATGGAACTGAGATTAATCAGAGGTGTTCCTGTTGGGAATATCTGGCTTTTTTTTAGGGGAAAGTGGTGTCTTGTTGCTCATAATCTAAAGTGTACCTCTGCATGCTGAGCAATGGGATGGCCCCAAGCAGCTTCTGTGAAGAGTTCTATTGTTTTACTATAGTTTTATCCCAAAGATATTTTTTGTCCATTAATTGAAATAGTGTCCATGTAGCATGGTACACAGCTGTCACTAAATTTCTCCTTCTCAGTAGTTCAACAGTATAAGTCTTGAATCTCTGGATCAACTGCCTTATGCAGATAGCATTGCATTAAGCATAGTAGAGTCCTTTAATTTCCAGAAGCTGTCCATCGTGGCACATCCCTTCATTCTTAGTGGTTGAAGATGGCACTAGAAATGACATCTTCCCACTCCTATATTTTTTTTCTGTCACGCTTTTGTTCCGTTATTTAAGAATTTTGGAGGTGCTGTTCAGCAATCAGAAGAACAAGGAAAATATATAATCTGTCGTCTGATCTTATTCAAACGCATGACTACTATAGGGAACTCCCATAATTTATATATTAAGATTCCACGTATATGGAAACATTTTCCACAAAGTGTAGATTGTAGGAGCCATTTTTTATTCTATTATTTTGTTTCCTAAATAAAGTAAGCACAGTTCTTTATGCAACCATCATGAGAATACCGAACCAATTTTAAATGTAAATTTTGCAAAAAATCTTCTGTAGAAGAAAAACATTTAAACAAAATATTACCAACCACTTCTAGGATTAATACTTGAATTCTCCACTTTTCTTCTTCTCTTTTACTCTAAGCCAAAAAATATAAAGTTAGAAGTGGAACAAATGAGAGTATAATGTCATACTGATGCACAAGGGAAACAGATGAATCAGCATTAAATATTTTGTCTATATAGTCAAACCTTTCCTTTAATGTTTCTCTTTCATGTTGCCTTTATCATTCTCCATTTTCCTTATACAAATTTAATTAAACTGGGACAGTATGCCTCGATGCATTAATAGGATACAGAGCTGTTCTTCTCTGGGTTGCTTCTTCATATTTTGACCAGTTTATTAGTGACTGCAAATCAATATGTTAAAGGCTGCTTGGTAAGATAAATGAAATGAGTTGGTAGCCTCTTAATTCATTTCCTAGAGGAAAGAAGTTTATATCTAATTTGGCATCCTTTGTGATAGTCTCAGTGGGAGTTTGAGGACTGTCTGGACATGGAGAATGAACTGCCCTTTTATTCCTGCTTCTTGAGTACAGCTGGGCAGGAAATATATTTCTCATCCCACAAAAATCTCCAAGCCATTTTAAAAATTCCCATCCGAAGTGGGGATGAAGAGCCAATATCAAAATGTTAGCAAAATCCAGTGGGGAAATGGGTTTGAGTCAATTCGTTTTGTTTTGTTACATTTTTTATCAGAATTAACTTACATTTCAAAATGAAAAGTAATTTCCCACTCAAAAAACGGACATTTCCTTTTGGAAAACATCAAAACAAATCATTTTGACTATTTCAACACTTTTTTCAAAACACTTGTAAGTCTAAAAATTTGTCAAAAAAATTCACCATCCATGAATTGGCATTTTCCAATGAAAAGATATTTTGGTGGAGAATTCCTGGCCAGTCCAGTTCTTAAGTTTCCTTACTTAGGTTAGGCATTGTGAAGATGTTGTTCTCTGTGTTCTGTCTGTTGTGTGGAGAGTAGACTCTAGGGCTTATCTAAACAAGCAGTTAGTGCATAGTGAGCTCCAATGGTAATCTGCAGAGCTCCCAAGCACGCTTTGCTGTGCTATCGAATTGTAGTGGGTCAGTGTGCACTGTGGAACTTTGTGTGCAGAAGCAGGGTCCATGTAGGCAGTTAGTGTACGGCGCAGGAACACGCTATAGGTTTACACTGGAGCTTGCTAAGCACTAACTGCCCATTTTGACATGGTTTTAGTTTCTAAGGCTGTCAGTGTGGCACCTTTCATTAGCACTAAACAGTTCATTGAAAAGAGGAAATTTGACTTTCTGTGGAATATCGGCCAGGGATCATGAGATTTACCAGATGCAAAAACACATTTCAGGGCATTTTCAGAGCTGCAAGCAGGGACTTAACTGTTAGCCTACCACAAATATCATCTAATGTCAATATGCAGTGTTGCTATAGCTGTGTTGGTCCCAGGATATTAGAGAGATAAAGTTCCTGATTGGACCAGTTCCTGCTAGTGAGAGAGATGCTTTCAGTTTTGTGTAAGCTCGAAAGCTTCTCTCTTTGACTAGCAGAAGCTGGTCCAATAAAAGATGTGACCTCACCCACCATGTGTCTCATGTAATGAATATCAAGATGGTGGCTAACGCTCAGTGTGGTACTTTGAAAATGTCTGATCAAAGATTTCTTGAGGACTTTTCTGGCCCTTAATATAGTTGTGAAACTGCCGTTGTCATTTTACTTCTGCTGTACTTTTAAAAACCCCCACTGAGCTGCCAGTAGCAACATCACAAAGCAGAACCAGAGTCAAGAGCTGTGGAAACAGAAATAAACATTTGATTTTAGTTCCAGTTCTCAGTTTTACTCTAGCTCTTAGGAAACCCACAGTTGAATTTAATTCTGTAGAAATTATGATTACTTCAAAAGCAACACCATCTTCACTCCAAACTAATGACAAATAAAAGATGCACTCTCTTCCAAGTTTTCTTTCAGTGTCCAGATGATAATGGCCTTCACACAGACAATTACCAGTTTTCAGTAAAGTGATGTCTTATTGAAATTATGGGCATATTTTGCAAGTGTTGAGACTGTTTGACATTCAGACTCTTTAATAAAACATGGTTATTTTAGTTGCCATGAAGTTTCCATTAAGCACTATACAATAAATATCTCAAACTGCTGTAATTTCCTGTAGGTAAATAACATTATGGTTTGTTGATAAGGTCTCCCATCAGGAATGCAACCATATTAAAGGAGAATGATTTTTAGGGATGGCCTGTGGTAACTGTAGGTAAATATTTGCATTTTGGCATCTTTTTATTTGAAAATCTTTTACATAAACAGGTCGTATATTTTTGTGCGTGAAAAACACCGACTACTTCTTTTATATTTGCTCTTGTGTTGAATGTGCATGTAGGGTCAGAGACAATGTAACAGCTTTTCTGGAGAATGTAAACTGTAATGTGTCCAGGTAGAAACACAGCTGCTGTGCCGTTTGAATGTGCTTTGTAATACATTCTGTAAACATGCTTCTGAGACTTGATTAAAAGCTGACCAAAGTTGCTCTTTCTAAAGATTTTTGTGGGCTTTGAATCAGGCTCTTTGCGGCTGGTAGAATGTACCATGTAAAACCCTCCTCCTGTGTTGCAAGAAAATGCCATCTTCCTTCTTAAGTTCCATTGATTTCAGAAGAAAGTTGAGGGGCACAGTACATTATGAACACTTGTATCCATAGGTGCTAGAACAAGAGGTGCAGGGGGTGCTGCAGCACTCTGTGGCACATGGGTGGGCAATAGTTTTTAATGGGGGGCCACTCCAAGATTTTGGCAAGTGGTCAACGGCCACACTTCTATAGAGAGGGTGCAGGGTCTGGGATGGAGGTTGGGTGCAGAAGGGAGCTTTGGGTAGGTGACTGGGGTGCAGGGGGTGGGGTTGTGATCTGGGGCAGGGGCTTGGGGTGCAGGATGCAGCAAAGGTTAAGGATGCAGGAAAGGATTCTGGACTGAGGGAGGGGCTGTATGAGGGGGTGCACAATCTGGGAGGGAGTTGTGACCCTGAAGGAGGTGGTGCGGAGAGTTTGGGTGGTGACCTAGGGCAGAGGAATGTGGTGCAGGGTCAGGGAGGGGATATGGGTGCAGGAGAGGATTCTGGCCTGGGGGAGGTGTGTAGGAAGGGGTGCAGAGTCTGGGAGAGAGTTGTGACCTGGGAGAAGGGAGGAAAGGGGTACAAAGGGGCTGGGTAGTAGCCTGGGGCAGGTAGTTGGGTGCCAGAGGCAGTCTCTGGCTGGGAGGTGCTTATCTAGGTGGCTCCCAGCCAGCAGCCCTTCTAGAACCTGAGGCAGGCTCTCTGCCTCCCTGCTGAATTCTGTTCGCTGGTTGCTCCATGTGGGTCTGCTGCAGGCACTGGGGAGGGGTGGGTTCCCATGCTGCCCCTGCCCACCTGCAAAATGTCTCAGGCCCTATTAGCCAGAAACTGACCAATGGGAGCTGAGAGATTTTTTTCTGGAGGTGGGGGCAGCGTGTGAAGCCTCGCTCCCCAGCCATCCAGAGCAGAGAGCAGCTGTTTCAAGCGTGAGCTGCTCTCTGCCTAAGGGTACCAGCGAGGTGGCCATGGGCTCGACCCGCTGGCTTGGAGGGCCGGATGCAGCCTGCAGACAGCTTCTTGCCCACCCCTGCTCTGGCGTGAAGTTGTTTTCATTATACACTGGATTTACAATTTGGTTCAATGGCTCTCAACACCGTCACTAGAAAAATTGTTCCAGCCCCCTGCTTGTAACCACCTACAAGCAAAGGACTAAAGACATAAAAATTTACAACAGGAGTTAATGTGAATTTTCTCAATCAGAAACAATTCAACAATAGGGGCAGTAAATATAATAATGGCATCAAAGTATATGATGTCCTTCAAAATAGTGCCAGCCAAATAAAACTGACTTCCTTTTTCAGCTTGGTAGTGCTAACTAGGGTTGAATTCTACAACAGAATGGGATATCCAGTTTGTCTGGTATGTGGGAAATGCTTTATCACTCCCTGTTTTGTTGGGTTTGGTCGTACAGATCTGGGAATAGTACTGTCCTATAACCAAGTGTCAAAAATGTTAGAGCCCTGCCCTACCCTTATTTTACAATACTTAAAAAGCATGGAAATAAGTTGGCTAAAACACCATTTGTTTTGGATACCATGGTTTAAGAATGTGGAAGGCAGATTTCCAAAATCGCATAACTAATCAAAATAAATATTTTATTATTATTTTTTGTCTCCTATTGTTTCAATTAAATTTATTTCTATTGATATACATTGTTGAAAATTGAATTATTTCGCCCTTCATGAGTACTATAAAACAACATAGGCATTAACAAGCATATTTCATCTATGTATTTTACCCAAGAGCAAAGAGTGTGAGTGATCTCTGATATTTACATATTTTATCCGTTCCACATACTTTGTGAGTTTATGTAATAAAATATACGCATATATTGTTTGTTTGTGAGGGAGGATTTTTGCAATGAGAGAATAATATTAAACAAAGCGGGTAATTTATGCAATTGAAAATAAGCTTTCCTGTTGGTAATTCAAGCAAAATAATTAGTGTTTATTAGTGTGGAATGCTAAAAGTGTCTGGATTCATTGTATTAATTGTGGGAGCTAATGGTTCAGCTTTCCAAAATACAAAGTCCCTAAGCAACTGCACTTGACTCTAGCCTAAAGTATCCTATAAATGAAGTGCTACCTCTCCAGTCTAGTGTCCACAGCTTGATTACAACATGTTGATTAAACAGTTGTGGGGGAGATAAGGGAGGAGTAATTTTAATTTGTTGGGTTGACAGGCCTATAATGAATATTCAGAATGTTACACCCAACTGTTATCTGTTTTTTAATGTTTAGTCCCAGCCTCCTCTTCAGGAATTACATGGTCTAACCATTTGGTGATTATTTAGGTCATCCCCGAGGTGTTTTATCTAACCTGCTCTTAAAAATTTCCTGTGATGGAGATTCCAGAAACTCCCAACACAGTTTACTCCAGTGATTAACCACACTGACAAGGAGTTTTTCCTAATGTCCAACCTAACCGCCATTGTTGCAGTTTAAGCCCATTGGTTTTTGTCCAATCCTGAGAGGTTAAGAAGAATTTTTTTCTCCTTCCTCCTTGTAACAACATTTTATGTAGTTGAAAACTGATTACTATTATATCATCCCTCAGTCTTCTCTTCCCCAGACTAAACAAACCCAGTTTTTTCAGTGCTCCTTCATAGGTCATTTTTTCTACACGTGTAATCATTTTTGTTGCTCTTCTCTGGACTTCCTTCAGTTTATCCACATCTTCCCTGAAATGTGTAATCATCATGGAGTACAGCAGAAAAAATTACTACTTGTGTGTCTCTTAGGGTATGTCTACACTAGCCCCCTTGATCAATCTAGGGAGGCTAATGAGGGCGACCGAAATTGCAAATGAAGCACGGGATTTAAATATCCCGCGCTTGATTTGCATGTTCCCGGCCGGTCGCCATTTTAGAAATCGACTAGCCCGAAGTAACTGCCCGTGTCTACACGCGACAGTGAAATGTGATTCCAAAATAAAGCCCTAAATCGAATTAGCTGGTATTCCTCCTGTGGAACTGAGGTGACAGCAGGTCCATGTAGGCTTTAGTGTCGCGGAACACGCTGTAGTTTACACTGGAGCTTGCTAAGCACTAACTGCCCATTTTGACATGGTTTTAGTTTCAGGCTGTCAGTGTGGCATTTCTAAACTAAACAGTTCATTGAAAAGAGGAAATTTGACATGGTTTTGATATTTAAATCCCGCGCTTCATTTGCAATTTCGGTTGCCCTCATTAGCCTCCCTAGATCGATCTAGGGGGCTAGTGTAGACATACCCTTATAAAACTCTTAATACAGCCCAGAATGATGTTTGGGGTTATGGGTCTGTGGTTGGTAGGTTGGTTGGGGTTTTTTTTTTCTTTTGGCAATAGTGTTACAGTATTAACTCACACTTAGCTTGTGATCCTCTATGACCACCAGATCCCTTTCTGCAGTACTCCTTCAGGACAGTCATTTCCCATTTTTGTAGGTGTGCGACTGAGTGTATGTTCCTAAATTGAGTACTCTGCATTTGTCATTATTGAATTTCATCCTATTTATTTCAGACCATTTTTTCAGTTTGACCAGATTGTTTAATCCTATTTTCCCAAAGCACCTAAACCTCTTCCATCCCAGCTTGATATCTTGTGCAGCCTTTATACGTGCACTCTTTATGTTATCTAAATATCTAATAGTGCCCTCAGAAAACTATTAAACAGAACTGATCCCGGAACTGATCCTTATGGAATCTCATTTTATATGCCCTTTCAGCTTGACTGTGAACCCCCTGATAACTACTCTCTGGGAATGGTTTTCAAGTTATGCATCCATAATATCTACCATCTAGATTATATTACCCTAATTTGTTTAGAAGAAAGTCATGTGAGACAGTATCAAAAGTCTTACTAAAATCAAGATTTCTTCTGCTTCTCCTCTTCCACAAGTCTGTCTGTGTCAAGGAAAGCTATTAGGTTGGTTTGTTATTGTTTTGACAAATCCATGCTGACTGTTACTTATCACCTTATTATCTTCTAGGTGTTTGCAAATTAATTGCTTAATTATTTGTTCCATTATCTTTCCAGGCATTGAAGTTAAAATGGCTGGACTGTAATTCCCTGTGTTGTCCTTATTTCCCCTTTTTTTTAATAGGCTGACAGAATATTTGCCCTTTCCAGTCTCCTGGAATCTTTTCTGTCTTCCATGATTTCTCAAAGATATCTCCTCAGTTAGCTTTGAGCCTTAGAGTATTCTAGGATGTATTTCATCAATGCCTGATGACTTGAGGACATTTAACTTGTCTAAGTAATTTTTAACTTGTTCTTTCCCGATTTTATCTTCATTTTCACTGGCATTCATTATGCTAGATGTCCAAATGCTACTATTGTTTTTGGTGAAAACTGAATCAAAAAGTCAATTAGTAATTCTGCTGTTTCTAAATTAAATTGCTTTTAAATAAGTTGTTTCTTTATAATGAGGAAAAAAAAGATTCTTACTGTGTTACTGAGTTGGGTGAGAATTATTTGACCACTGCCAGCAATTAATTAATTTCCCATTAATATAAATATTCAGTGCTCACATTACTTATTATTTTTAGTGATCGAGATAGCAAGGTCATTTGATTTCCAGTTATAACATGAAGCTTTTTACCATTTACATTGCAATGATATTGGGTATGATACTAACAGCTTTTCATTTAGCTAACAAGTTACAAGTATGAATTTCACAAAGGTGTTTGACATTTTTTAACTTAAAGAAAAAGTATAAAATATTTTCAGCAACACTTTTTTTCTAGAAGCCTTTCTTTGCAAAAAGCAGTGGGCAGGATTCACTTTACCTTTCAGGATTTTACAGTTTAATAAGGATCTGCAGTATTATTTCTCTTTGAATTTCTTTTGACAAAACTGTGTTTACCAGTTGCAGATTTTACAGTTAAAACTCATTTCTAGCATTTATACAGAAGCTCCAATGATGACAACCAAACTTATAACAGTTTTTCAAAACATAAAAGAAATTGGTATGGAAAGTTAAAACAAGATAAAGTTTAAAATGTAGCTTTTCTCAATTTTTGTATCTTCTAGAGATAATACACATGATTATCTGCCTCACATTTGTTTGTCTTTGAATGACAGAAGGCAGACACCTCCTGAAATTCCTTTAGTTAATTTAAATATTTTATAAGATAACTAACTAAATTACATACTTGGGTATTGTTGTGTTGTTAAGCATCCTGGCTATAACATACTTGTAGCTACATCTTAACATTCAGAAAAGGTGCAAACAAATTTGCAGACACATTAGAAAAGAACTTGTAATAATAGTACTACAGGTTGGACCTTGCTGGTCCGGCACCCTTAGGACCTGGCTGGTCCCGAACGAAGGGATTTGACAGACCAGGGAAGGTCCCTCCCCTCTCGGCCTGTGCTGCCACTGGGTTATGGCTCTACAGCTGCCCCAGTCCCTGCCTCCGCTGCTGTCCCAGCTCTCTGGGGCTCTCTAGATGCTGCTGGCCCCACTACTGCCGGGGAGGGACGCCACAGCTAGAGCACCACAGCTAGAGCTGCACAGCTGGGGTAGAACTCCACAGCCTCCTGACTCTGCGACCAATGTTCCGCAGCCGGGGCAGAGCTCAGCAGACAACTGGCTTCACAACCGGGGCTAGAGTTGTACAGCCTGGGTTGGGGCTGAGGGCCAAGGACAAAGCTCCTTGGCCATTGCTGGGGCTGGAGCTCCATGGCCACTGCTGGGGTCAGAACTCCCCCTGCTGTGCTGCCCGTTTTCCCCCCCCACACACACCGACACACACACACATACACTGGGTTGCTGGTGCCCCCTACCATGGCTTGCTGCTGCCAGAACTCCCTGTTCCTGGGCTCTGTGGTCCAGGTATATCCATAGTTCATGCTGGATCACAGATGTTGCTGGACCAAGGAGTCCCGGTTAAGGGAGGTACAACCTGTAATACTATTTTTGCATCAATATTACAGACTCTCCCCTAGACAGACATGAAGAACATTTAACATTATATAACAGTAAAGACTTGATCATGAATGGTGCTGGGTGCCTTTCAGAGATAAGATTCTTTCTCACCCCAGTGGCTAATAAGAAGTCAGAAATGCAGCCTCCTTAGGTATTGCAGTCTTGGATTCAACACCCAGATGTGAAACTTCATGATGAGTAGTTATATACAACCAATTTCACCAAACAAAGGGTTCTTCTGATCCCAAATGACCAGTCACATAGCCAGGTCTTATCCAATAAACATGCGGTTACCAGTCCTTTTGTATCTATTATCTAAAGACTCATTTGTTTAAAAAAAAAATGTGAGTTAAAATTGGTTAAAGGAATCAAATATATACAACATTCTTGGATCAGGCTTGAAACAGTGATGAAATAAACTAATGGGTCATTAAGACTCTGGTCCCTAAGACTCTTATTTGAAAGGTCCGTAGTCAGAAGGCAACTATCAGTATGAATACATAGTCTGGAGATTAAAGCAGGAAAGAAGCAAAATGGAGATGTTACTATGTGTGTTAAAGCTCCTAACGTGGCAAAAAACCCGCTGTTTCAAATGAAGTCCTTAGCATAGTTTGTGGAAAAGTACACAAAACGACAACATTTATTGTTGCATGCCCTAATTACATGCCCTTGATGAGTCAGGTCAGCCATTGCCCATACTCTAGCTAGAATATCCTCAGGAAGGTATGGATAAGCTTCTGTCATTGCCCATGGTGAGTTAAGTATTTATTGATGGGCCATTCAACTTGCATAGTCTATTCACAATGTTCGGGTCAGACTGTATGCAAATTATCTTGTGGGTTTTGCCACAACAGGAAACATATTTAAAATACAGGTTCATACTCTATTTATTACTTCAGATATAAAAATGATACCTGCATACAAATAGGATAATAATATTCAGAAAATCATAACTTTTCCATAGACCCCTTACATGATATACTTTGCCCAAGATTTGATGCAAATATATCAATGTTAGCAACAGTGATCTTCATGTTCATATTTTATTCATATAACATCACAATGAATCCTTTCTATGCTGTTCTGTCTACTTATTTTCCTATCTATACCTGTATCTGGACTGCTATTGAGTCTTCTGCCATTACTGTTCAACACTGAGCAGTGTTGTTATGATTTATAAAATACCTTGTACATGTGTGGCCAATGTAAATATAAAACAGTGGAAACAACATTGCAGCAAGCTATTAAAATGTTTTAGTATGTTGGGTTTTTTTGGACTGAATTAAACTTTTAATGTACCATGTATATAATATAAAACATGACATAGATGGAGAGTTACCTGGTGAGGAGATGAAATACCCAGCCAACGAGATATCTTCATTCTTGAGATAGTCACTGCTGTCATGCTGTCAATAAATGACTTCTTATATTCCTTCACACCTCAATAAATGGGATGAGATTTTTTCCAGGAGTATTCTGTTGGCCCACAACTTTCTTGTTCCAGATTCATCCTTTCTTGACTCCAGCTAGTTGTAAAAGGCTTTCAGTGGCATTTTGCAGACTTTGTGTATTAAATAAGTCTGACCCTGTAGCTGATAGCTGCAGTTCACTGAACCAGAGAGGGTCTTGTACTTTTATAAATGACTGTGTCACATGTCAGTACTGAGAGAGAGAGAGAGAACAAAATTTCTATCGCTCCCTTGTTTTGTTTGTGTTCCTTGTCCTTGCTTTTTCAACTTCCCTCTAAATTGGTCTCAGCAAATGCTATGATTTGATTATTCCGATATTTTGCAGAAATTGTTGGAATTCTACCAACTTTCTCCTTGTGTGTATTTGGCGGGCTAATCCATTCTGCTAACAAAATCATGATCTCTTCCTCAAATGCTTATCCACTTGTCTGGATGGTTCACCTAACACATTTTTTCTTCTACATCTTCCTCTCTGCATATGATACATATGTACCTTTTTGCCTTTCTTTTCTTCATGCCTGTTCTTCATTAGCAGATATACTGATCTGTCTTTTTATCTGGTTAAATGTCAGTAGACTTCATAGCTACACTACTTTTCAGCCTATTGGAAAAGAGAGTGTAGGTCTGTCAAATATGGAATAAATATGATTTGTGACTTGCTTCATATTTTAAACAAAGGGAACCAAGTTCCATGTTATGTCCGTATGTAAACATAATAGTGGGAAATATGCATTTGTCTAGCTTAGGGCCTGACTCTGCTTCTCTAGTTCACACTGGTTAAAACTTACAAAGGGGTGCACATTTTTATAAGTAGGTATCGTGAATCTTTTTACCTTAATGTGACCTATGTAAGGGCTGCCACAATTGCAGTCATTGTTTCCAGAAGTTCACAGGGAGTGATTTTTTTCACTTCTTCCCTAAGCACACACAGCAATTAAAAGGGTGAGGTGGAGCCATGAGTCCACTCTCAAATCAGCCAAAGAAGGTAGTAATTTGTACCTGATAAAAAGATGTGGCAGTTGGTTCATAGCATCTGTTCAGATAGCCTTCTGTGAGCAGCTCCGATCATTTCAAATATGTTGCCACCCAGTGTTTAAATTCTCAGATGATATACATGTAACTCATTTGGAGGCCTGGATTCAGCTGTGGGGCAGGGGTGTCAGGGCCAGCACCATAACTAGGTATTTTTGCTCCTGGGCAAAATATTAATTTTGTGCCCCCTCTCCTTAGGTTAGCACTCTTTACTTTTGCAGCTTATTATTTTTACTTATTGTGTTTTTGTGCCCCTGATTATGATGCACCCGGGTTGAGCACCCCACTTGCCTCACCCTTGTTACGGTCCTGGTCAGGGCTTTAGCTCTAAGGGGTACGCCAGGGCTTAGGGCATGCTGGGACTTGGCCCCACAGGTTTGAAAATATTTGCCAGACTAAACTGAAGTCCTGCTGCCACTCTGTCATGTCAAGTAATAACCATTTCAGTGGGACTTGTTGAGTATTAACGAAAACGAAGGGCAGATTGATATCCCCTTGAATTCATGCTTCCTAGACAATGACAGTTGGTACATTTGTCACTGTAAAGCAGAGCCCTATATAAGGGATATATTTGCTGCTGTACCCTTTCGTGAGGGGGCAGATTACTCTCTTCAGCACATGCTGGACTACATGCCTTTGTAAGGGTTAGCTACCATCTGTTCCTGAGCAGGTAGGAAAGGGTTAGCTACCATCTGTTCCTGAGCTGCGGAAAGACTGTGGTTTTCTTTACCACTGCAACAGACTAAAAACTGACCTCACATTATGATACTTACATTAAAGGGCATACCCTCATCTCTAGGCCACAGCTGAGTGTATTAGGATCAAAGGAGTTACCATACCAGAGCAAACCAATCGCTCATCTAATTATACAACAACTAGCCTGTGGGGGCAAGTTAGTGATTGACATATATCCTGAAGCATGAGAGTTGGCATCCCTAAGTAATGATGGATATTCCTGTTATTCATAGAAGTGTATGTATATTATTGCATATATCCCATTGGACAAACTTCTGTTTGCTTGCTTTAATTAACAGTTTCCTCCATTGTGATTTGTTTTGAAGCACTGCTGCGTTATTTGCTAATTCTGAGCAGACTGAAATATATATTCTTTTTCTGTAGTACTGCACTTCTTGCTGCTGATGGAACCTAGTTCAACATTTTAAATATTTCCTCCACAAAAATACATACATACATAGGGGTAGGAACAGTCACAAGTACCCAGAGTAAAATACTGGCCCACTTCCAAATCTATGTGCTACCAGATTAAAGAGGTCAGCTGCCTAGTGAACTAATTGTACAGATGCTTTTAAAGCACTTCTGGAGATGGATTTTTTTCCTTACACAAAGATGCTATTTGATGTTGCTTTCTTTAGGTGACATTGGTAGGAGAGGCAGGTCTATCAACTTGGAATAATTCCAGTCGGGTGTTTCTCTCTCCAAATGTTTGCTGGCTCCCAAGGAGTGAAAGATAAATGGAGAGTTTTTATTTGTTCTTTCCAAGAGCAAAAGGAAGATAGGTTGAAGGAGAAAGGGGACTTATTGAAGACTGTATAACCAAAGGTAAAGTGTTCAGTAACACAGCCAGAAAAAGAGAGTCTATCAGAGGCACAAGTATACAAAAAGAATTACCCTTGATATGTAATTAATCAGGCATATAAACCCCCCCTGCATACTGACTTTTAGAGTGTGTGAGAGTATTTCTTCATAGTCTAGTGGGCATTGCTTTTTAAACACATAGTAACATCTACAGTTGATCAAATCTTTATTGGGGCATGATATTTAAATTAGTATATTCTATTGTAATTATTGTATTAAATTTGGGAGCATGATGCATCTTCCCAGTGCATCATAGGTACATTGTGCTAAAGTTCCAGTCTCCAATCCCTCATACTGTGAAGAGTTACGATTTTGTGCTACTTTGTGGGAAAGACGGAGCACCTTGAGATGACCACTGCAGCTCTGTGGAAAAAGAGTTGGGACCTAAAGGCCAAACCATTGCACTTTTCCTGACTGGGTTTCAGTAAAGATACTTGAAAGTACAAGAAGCCTATGTCAGAACATGTAAACTGGACTTAGGCTCTTCATGATCAGGAAAAGCCAATGAGGGATAGATGAGGCCATTGCTCATAGGATTCATCCATTCGTCCCTCAGCTTGCGTATGCCCCTTATGGGAAAGCATAAGATGTACATATTTCCAGTTCTTATGCTCAGAGGACCAGAGGAACTACATGGCACTCTGCTCTATCTTCTTAAGATCATATAGTGCTCCAAAGAGAGAAGACAGAGCCCTGGCTCACTGCCCAAGGAAAAAATTTCGGAATCCCTTAAAGGGGTGTAGCGGTGGACATGCAACTTCTGAGTGTCTAGGAATTTTGCTAGAAATTCTGCAGTATCTTCTGGGGCTCTCCACTGAGGATTGTGCCTGTAAGGTATGTGGAGTCCTCAGAGGATTTGTACTTTCAGCACCCCCAACACCTACAATAGTCGGTGTGCTGAATAAACTTATACTTCATGCCAATAGCCAGTTCAGTCTCTACTTTCTTCTTCCTGGAAAAGGTCACAGATAAAGTGGAAGCCAACCAGCTTCAGCAATGTCTCCTATTAGATGACTATGTAAGTGTTTATGCTGCCAATCAAGCTTCAGTCTTGGTTTTGACACAGAGACTGAGCTAATAGCACTTCTGAGCAACCTTTTCAGGACTACTAGTAGGCACTGGATATCATGCTCCTGTAGTAGGTAGGGACTGTCCACAGAACTTGCATATACACATCAGATGTGTTCCTCATAAGGTTCTTTAATGCTCTTCCAGTTACGGCAGAAGGTCATTTAAATCAAGGAATCTCAACCCCTGGTCTGCAGTCCCTTAGGCCATGTCTACACTAGAAAACTATTTTGAAATTACTAAATTAGACGTAAGAACTCCCGATTTTAACAAATTTGTATTAGCGTGTCCTCACTATGGGGAAAAATTGAAATTAGTCTGAGGTAGGTTCCATTAATGTGGATGCTTGGACTTAGAGTCCCAGGAAGCACTCTGGGGAGCTGCGGGAGGCCTCCCAGAGGCTGGCTAGTTTGAATTAGCGGCACCAGAGTATCCACACTATTATTTCAGAATCAGCATTACTCCTGACGAAAAGCAGGAGTACACAGTTTGAATTCCATGGCCCATTATTTTGAAATAACTGCATTGGTAGTGTGGATGCACTGCTTATGAATTCAGCCATGAGGGGGTTATTTCAAAATAAGGTCCTAGTGCACACCAGGACATAGGCCAGTATGAGGGGTTCTGTGAACATGACTTCAAACAGAGATGAAATGTGGGATGGCACATGGATTACATCTCCTCCTCCCCCAGATTTTTGCCTTCCGTTTGACCATGCTCTCTGAAGTGCTGATGGAGCAAGGCAGAGCAGAAGTTAGCTGTTGTTTGCTTGTAGAGTCAATGGCTGCGATGGCAGAGCGAGATCGCTCTTCTGCAGTGAGGCTGCCATTTTGACTTGCGACCCCCCTCCCAGACAGGATGGATGGCCCACTTAAGAGACTTGGGGGTGCACTTGGTGCTCCCTCCCTGAGTCTGGTCATGTGGAGCTGGCTCAATACACCTGGCTGTTCGCTCCCTTGAATGTTCCTCCACACCTGTCGAGGTAGGGATGGTGGTGTTGGAAAACCTGCCTGACGAAGCTGCTAATAATTTGAAAAATGTACTAATATGAAAGAACACCATTAAAAGGTAAATTATATCTGCTGCAACTGATGTGATGTGAAAGACCAGTTTTTATGCAGGATTCAAGCAAGAAGGAAATGCATCTGATGACTGGACAAATCTTTGGATGTGCCAGGTGAGGTTCAGCGGTTGGTTTGTATGCAATACATCTGTGGTAGGAAAATAAAAGAACTGTTATTTTGCAGATCACTACTGACAAAAATGACAAGGGATGAGATTTTTTTTTAAGTGTCATGATGAGCAATAATCTAGACTGGGGCAGCATTGTGGCGTGTGCACAGATGGTGCTGCTAAAATGACCGGGAGACATAATGGAGTTGCAAAAAAATTACAGATGTTGCACCATTCACAAAAATCACACGTTGCATGCTTCAGAAGGCTAACCTAGTCATGAGAGAGATGCCAGATGACCTGAATGTTGTACCTGATGAGACCATAAAAGTTGCTAATGTTATCAAAGCACACTGGTTGAATGCACATATGTTTTCAATAATGTGTGCAGAAATCGGTGAATTGCATCACAACCTTTTCCTGCACACTGAAGCCAGATGGCTTTGCTGAGAAAGGTTTGGAATCACATTTTTGAACTTTGTGAGTCTCTCTCTGAAGGGATATTTAGAAGAGAAAACAGAGCGGCACGTAGATTCTCGAAGGACTAGCTTGCTCAAGGTGTTTACTTTGCATATCTTTGATCCTCTGAATGAGCTTCTTACTGGGTGTGAGGATGCCAATCTACTTTTGTCATACTGTCAAACAAAGTGACTGCATTCATTGAGAAACTGCATTCTCATTGCGTTCATTGAGAAACTGTCCATCCAATTTGATATGATTATGGTCACAGATTCCAGAACTGGCAGTTCTCTGAGTGGTATTTGTTGTAAGTGTTCATAAGCTCTTTAGCCTTTTTTATCCAATTTGATTACTCTCTTCAGGTATGGTCACTTTAAAGATAGATTAGTTTCCAGTATTGGCATAATAGTTCTGAATTGTCTTCACATAATGGGTGGTGCTGGACCATATCCAGTAGCTACTAGTGGTTTTGATCTGTAATTCAGAAAATCAAGGAATGGATCTTCCTGCTTAAGATTTTCTTGGCTGTCTATAGAGCTATCTTAGTCTTTCCATTCACAATGAGGTAACATGACCTGCTAGTAATATGGTCAAATCATATTTCATTTGGAATTATTTAAATTCTGTTGCAGGTACATTGTCCATTAGTAGTTGTTCTGGAATCCTCAAGTGAGCAGCAGTGCACTTTAATTGAGAACGCTGTGATATGTTCAAGGCTTTCAAGTATTTCTGTATACCTGGAAAAAGAGTCCACAATGATCAGGTTCAGATGTCCTCTGAATTTGCATAAATCTCCATCTTCCAAGGTTGTCTGCTAAAGATGGTGTCAATAAAAATTCTTATTGGGTTGATCTGTTAATTCTTCAGGATTCACTTCCATACACTATATTCTCTATGTCCTTTGTGGATGAGATTTAGGATTGTTCCTCTCCTTTCATTTGGAATTGCGTTGTAATTGCTTTGATTCATGAGTCCATCCCATTCATTGAATTATCCAGGCACCACAAAGTAGTCTCCTGTCACTTCCATATATCCTTTAGATATGTGAGCCAATTGCCCTAATGTAGTTTAGAAATCCCTGAGGCTGCATGTCTGTAGAGGTTGCCTTTTTGTCGCTGGAGTAATCTCTTTTCTGACATCAGTCTGTATGTGTCTACAATATCCACATATGCCTTTACATCATCATAGAGCACATGGGTAGTTGAGTGTGATGCTGAGTCCTTGGCACAGTATCTGCAACTACCAGATTTTTCCCAGGAATGTATTTAGTACTTGGGTTAAATCTCATTAACCTCAGCAATAGATGTTGGCATCTCAGCAGTGCTTTTCTGATAATGAGGGTTACAGGCAGTTTATGGTCTCTTAACAGTGTAAATTAATCCAGTCCACACAGATATCTGTGCAAGTCTTCATATGCACATATGCTTTTCAGACTCACCTTTTCATCTGTGCATGCTGTTTGTCTGCTTCTGTACAAGATCAAAATCCACCTTGCTTCCAATCAGGTGCAACAGTATGTCACGTAAGCCATCGTTGCCTGAATTTGCACTAACTATTGAGGGTTTGTTCACATCAAAGAGAACTGGAGCTGTTCAAGACATTTTTTTTTACTCTGCAGAAGTTGATTTCTTGATTTGGCCCCTATATTCAAGATGTGTTGGGTTTTAACTCTTCATGAACTGGTGTGGGGAGTCTAGAAAGGTTTTAGAGGTATCGACCATGGTATTTACTATCCCAATTGTATGTCTCAGTTGTGGTACGTTAATTGGTGCATTCAGTTCTTAAATTGCTTTTGCTTTCTCAGGCCTATGACTCATTCCATCTTTGTCTGTCCCCAAAACTCAGTTTATGGTATGTGTAAAATGCTTTTTTCCTTGTTTAACTTCAGTCCAGACTGACTGATTGGGCTTAGGACTTTATCTCCATCAAAGATCCATATATCAGAATATCATCTATGAAAACTACGACTCCATTTCTGTTGGTAACAATTCTGCTATCTTCCTTTGGAAATGTTCAGGTAATCTTAAAAGATAATCTTTGAAAGCAAAAGAGTGTGATAAATGTAATCAGATAGCTGCATTCCCTTAGCCAAAGAAAGTGGATTCACTCCAGCTTGGAGAATACTGTCACTCCTTTTGGAGGACGTTATCCAGTGTGTGGTGGATACATTTTTCACTAACAAAATGTTTCATTAAGACTTTTAAGAATACACTCATTGATATTTTTCCACTTTTCTTTATAAATGGTACATTGGGGAGTACTTTGTTGTTAGCTCAAAGAATTTTTTGATTATGCCGGTCTGCTCCATTCTCTTTCCCTCAATTTCTGCTTTATGAGATAATGGGATAGGAATCCTGTGAGGTGTATGTACACTCTGTGGTTTAGCATTAGGGTGTACAGGATCACCTTTCAAAACTCCTCCATTACCAAATATTCTATCAATATCTCCCACCCTGCTCACTAGGTCCATCATGGCTGCCATTTCTACAGCTGAGAAGGCTGTTGGTCTGTGGTCCATTGACCACACACTCTCTGAAGTATAGCTTTTGTCTTTTAAGTTGTTTCTGTGGTGAACTGGCCCGTGCAGTTGGAAGGGCTAGTCTGAGCTGTTTCAGATGACTTCACCTCTGGGAGAGATTGAAGTTGATGATTGTAAGTCTCTTCTGAGGTGACTATGATGTCAACTTCTGAGAGCATTTTAAAGGCAATAGATTTGCCATGAATATTTAGTTTCATGCCTCGCAGTGAATCCCAGAAACAAAGGCTCTTGATTGTCTGTAATACAAGTCAACTTTCTGACTGCAAACAGCTGCAAAATGTCCATATTTCAAGCAGGTATTGCATCATATGCCTTTGTCTGGGTGTGCATCATCTCTTGGGCTCTGATATTTTTCTACGGTATGTGCATGTGGGCTGGAATTTCTTCCTCTTAGCCTGGGAGTTCTCTCGCCTTGTTCCAGGGGGTTTTATGATAATAACTTTTAACACTCGAGTGCCTGTTTTATATCTTCTTAGCTTGTTTCAGGTTGTTTCAAGATGGTCCTGTCTTTTGTTCTTTTTGACTGATTCTGAGTTTTGCTATCTGAATTGTTATGACTATGGCTAAATCTCTTCAATTGTAGCTGCCATTTTAATCTGCTAACCCGATAACCAGCCTATCTTTGATATTTGCATGTTTTGCATTTCCAGAAACACTGTTTTCAGCCACATTATAAGCAAAGCTCTTACAAAACACTGAGCATTTTCTTCTGGTTCTTGAATTCTCTAGAGAAAACGTTCTCTTTCATAAGCCACATTTCTTTGGGGTATAAAGTATGTATCAGACGTGGCCAGACCTCTTTCAATAAGGTCAAGGAATTTAAAGATATGTTCTGCTTGCTTCCCCATGGCATAAATTAAAGATATATCTCTTGTTTTAATCTGCCCATTCTGCAGGTTCGTTAAAGCTTCAGTTCTCTGAGGCACTGAAGAGTAGTATGTTCATGTCACATGTTGAGAGTGACTTGGTGTCAAGAGTATATTAAGAACAGAAGGAACGAAGCAACAAAGGTTGCATACAGCCCACTTCTGAAATCATATCATGATCCTGTAGCAGATATAGACTAGCTACAGAGCTTCCTTATGCAATGGTGAATATGCTCCTGTGTTGGGTCTTGTGAATAACATAAGAGGATCAGAAGTCTCACCCCAGTTCCTGAAATAGGGACACCAGCCAACTGCTATCTACATGGCAGATTATTGGTGCCTTGTGACAGATACAGAATGGAACAAAGCCACTCATTCTGTCACTTCTGGATTGGTCCAAATGGTGAAATCAATGAAGAAGTAGTGCAAATAGAACTCCTGACTGGACTGGATGCACTTTTTGACCTAGGCATCAAGACTAACAGTCACCTACCAGAGATTCACCAAGAATTGAAGATGGCTTCTAGACCATTAACTTCTTTCATCACACTGGCCAGCTAACACACAGCATCCACCCTATATCTCCAACACATGCAGAAGGTCATGGCTAGGCCTCTCATCTCTAGAGTGGAGAAGGTCCAACTCTGGAAAACAGAGCATCTGTTTCTAATGTAGAAAATCTGGGCACTTAGCTGGGACCAGCAAAGACCAGTTTCACGTATGGATCTGGAAGTGCAAGCACCTGTCTATCATTACCCTGGAGGTGTCCAAACAGGGCCTGATACACCTTCAGCTTCCACACTGTCTCTGGGATTCCACTATGGCAGAGGTCAACTTGTATGCATTGATAGATTCTGGTGCCTCCAGCAGGTTTATGGACTTGGACTTCACTGGAGCACATAGGGTAGGGCCTTCTGCTGTGTTGGGCTCCTATCTGATAGCTCACTGCTCTCATCAGGCCCTGCTGCTCATTAGATATCAAAATCCTTTGAGGACAGTGCAGATGTCTTCAGTTTGGTCTGGTTTGCTCCCTGCGCTTCATGTTCATGTGTGGTGTTACCTGATTTGTTATTCTGCTCATCCTATTACTAACAATCTGTCGTCTTCAACCCAATCTTTAGTCAGAGGCTATTCATAGTGTAATCTCAAGGAAGATTGCCCCATGTCCATACTCTTTCTTTTCTGATACACACAATCACTCAACACGTACCTGGACGTTACCATTTTAACACTGGGACCTTGCAGATGTCTTCAGCAAGAAGAAGGCTGAATTATTCTGCTGCAGCATCACTATTAAGCCTGAGAACTGGATTCATTTACTTCCTCCATGAACCTGAATTGTGGAGGCTCCAAGAATATCTCCAAGACAATCTAGAACAGGGGTTCGTCTGCCCATCCACCTCCTCGATGGGGCATCATTTTTCTTCATGGTGAAAAATAATAGCTCTATGCCCTTGCAAATACTGTTGGGTTTTGAATAAGATCACCTTTCTCCATTATCACTCTTTAGCAAACTTTCTTCAAGATACCATGCTTCACAAAAATCTGTACCAAGCTACACCTCCATGATGCTTATAACCTGGTTTGTAATCAGGTATGGGATAAGTTAAAAATTACTTTCCATACCAAATGCAAGAAACTTAAGAACTGATAACATTTATAAGTTATGAAATATGTTAATTTTTTGTCACTCAGTCTACTCCAGCTATTACCCTTTTTCATCTCTGGTCCATAGTGCCTTTTCTTCCTTGTAAAATGATTTGACCTTTTAACCAAGATAGCACAGTTTGTCTTTTTTTCCCCCACAGTCCCTACTCCCTGGAAACAGCACACCTCTTTCTAGAGCATGTCTTCCAGCTCCATGGACTGCCAGGTCGTATTCTGTAGGATCGAGGCCCACACTTTGTTTCCTATTTCTGTGGCTAGTTTTTTGAACTCCTGAAAATGGAACTCCTTATTTCTCATCAGCATACCACCCATAGACAAATGGGTAAATAGAATGAGTAATCCAGATCTTAGAGTAGTTATCACCATGATAATTGGGTCTCCCTAAATGTAGTGTTTGCCTATAACAATTTGATCTGTGCCTCCACCTAACAGAGCTCATTCTATGCCAGTTATGGTTTCCACCCCTGCTTTCATCCAGCATTGTTCACAGACTTTCCATTCTCTGCAGCAGGAGGTCTGGTCCCCATCTGGGTCCTGGATTTATAGAACAAAGAGGATGGAGACAGGCTGTTCTCAGTGGTGACAGATGATGCTATGAGGAGCAATAGTCTCAAGTTGTAATGAGGGAAGTCTAGGTTGGATGTTAGGAAAAACTATTTCACTGGGAGGGTGGTGAAGCACTGGAATGGGTTACATAGGGAGGTGATGGAATTTCCATCCCTAGAGATTTTTAAGTTCCAGTGTGACAAAGCCCTGGCTGGAATGATTTAAATAGGATTGATCCTGTTTTTAGCAGGGGTTTGAACTCCATGACCTCCTGAAGTCTCTTCCAACCCTATGATTCTAATATCTAGAAACTGCCAAAGAAACCTAAAAGCTTTATGATCAGGGCCTCCAGGCTGTTACAGATTTAGCCCTGGGGAAAAGGTCAGATTATCAACTCAGAATCTCTAATCAATCTGACCACTGGCTAAGGTGGATTACCAATACTAAGGCCTGTTCAGGATTCTTGAGTAGATCGACTTGGCGCTGTTCAACCTCTATTTAGCAGAGTCAATGCCAGTGTACCATGCCTCTCTCTAGAGAACCCCTTCCCAAGTCAATCCAACTTGCCACCATCACCCATAGCAGTCCATGGGCTAGAAGGTATACCTTGCCCAACAGATGCAAGACTCCAAGCAGGTTTGAGGAAACTTCATTACTTGGTGGATTGGAAGGGCTGTAGTTCTGATGGTCACTGGAGAGAATGTTCATGCTCAGTGGTTAGTACAGGACTTTCATTGAGCTAATCCTGAGAAGTCTGGGCTGATTGTCTCTAGAAGACAGTTGAGGAAATTGACAGGGACTATGAGTAGCCTCAGCTGAGTCCCCAGGCCAGTTTATGAGCTGAGATTGCCTGCAACAGAACCACCTGATTGAGCCTACTGGTCTGCATTCAACTCAGAAAAAGTGTCACGTCACAGGCTGCTCAGTGCTTATGCCTGCAGCTGCAATTGCTCCTGTGCCTGCCTTGTTCCCAGCTTTGCTCCTGTCTTGTTCCTATCCTGCTTCTCTGCTTGTTTTCTGGTTCTGACTCCTGGATCCTGACCTTCAATGTTGTTCCTGGATTCTCACTCCTGATCTGATCACCACCACCTTACTCTATAACATGGACAGCTTCCTCCTACTCTTCTTTGCGCCCTCGATACTGGTGAGGGAGCACTGAGAGGACAAAGGAGATAGTCCCCCGGCTTTTAATGCCTGTGCTCCATGCAATGGAAGGCACAATCCTGCTCAGCCCCCGTGGTCCCAGGATGGAGAAAGCTCAATGCAGATGGAGTTTTTGGAGAATTTTTCTGCCAAGCATTAATAAGCCTCTCTTGAGCATCTATGAACTGAGATTTTTTTCCCCAAGTCCTTGCCATATTTGGGCAAATTTTCACAGGGGCAGAAAAACTCAGATTCTGGACATTAGGGCCATTCTTCTGCCAAACTTCAGTGCCCTACTTCAGAGCACAGAGCTGTAGTTTTTTTCAATCAACGAGTTGTACACACTTTTTATCAAGAGTGAAACAATGTATTTTTCTCCAAATCTTGTTTGGGAAGGCTAAGCAATTTGAGATGAAACATTCTGGGATAGTTCAGCCTGAGGAAGAGACTTAGCATTGGCTGTTCAGGCCAAATGGTTCAAGTTTGACTAAGTTACAAGCAACTAAAATCCAGGGTCTTATAATGAGAAATACTGACTTACCTTAACTTAAGGCGGTGCTAACCAACTCTGCCTGTCGCGCTTCAGACTCTTCCCAGCAGTGAGAGAAAGTAACCTTGAAAATCTCTGCTTTCATTGCCACTGTTTTCTTGGGGGTGAGGGGGAGGGTTCACAGGCTGACTCCATTCCAGATTGAGAGGATTAAAGGGTATGTAGCCAGTGGGCAGAATCACCAGCTGGGGAAGATGAATAATGCTCTTACCACAGTGTTTGTGCCTTTCCGCAGGCTTCTCTTACTGAATCAAAAAGCAAAGGATAATAAAGAAAAATAAGCTACTCAGAAGAGTGGGTCTGAATTGCTGAGGATTTTTTGGCCAGTAGGGAGGGGCAAGGACTTATCCTGTCCCAGGTAGCTGTTGCTGAAGCCTCTTTTCCTCTACCTTAATATCCCTATGCTTGATCACCTATGTGACAAGCAGATGTTCATGCACTGAACGTTTGTGGAGTGACTTCCTTCCTTGCCACAGGATAGCGCAACAACATATTACTTCACTATGTTGCTATTATCATAGTGTGATGATATGATAAATTGCAAAATGCTGATGAAGTTGTGATACTCCGCCTCGGTATCCACCTCGTCGCTGCATGTTCTTAGCAGGAAGCAATCTTGCCTGTGCCTGGAGTAGTTCCAAATTCCTGAAATTAACAGCCTCTGGCCACACAAGCACTACCTTTCTGGTCTCCACAGAGCTAACCTTCTCTGTGCAGCCTGGGGTAATAGGTACTTACCATCCCCTCAGTCCTGAGAGTGTTCCCTGTAGTGTCAAGCCCTTGCCAATGGACACTCACAGAAAATAGCTAGTAAGCTCTCTGAGCTTGTTTGTTTTAACTAATGTGCAGCTCCAATATGACAATGCAGCACTGAAATACAGGTAGAGTAAAAACAGTCATAAGTTTATTATAGAGAGAAGTGGGTGAGATAATATCTTTTATTAGACCAACATGTGTTAGTGAAAGAAAGAAAAGCTTTCAAGCTACAAGGAGTTCTTTTTTCATATGAGCTGTTGAGTTGTGTGTAGTAAGAAACCTTGTATCTTTCACAAACAGAAATTGGTCCAATAAAAGATATCACCTCACCTTACCTTGTCTCTCTAATACTTGGGGACCAATGCAGCTACACCAACACTGAAAAAAATAAGGTGGTTATCAAAGGCTAAGTTTGAGAGAGAGAGAATGAATGATGGGAACAGAAATGGTTATAATACACAATAAAACACAAGCCTAGATCTGAACTTATCAAAGGTTATCTATCCTATTTAATAGAGTTGATTTCCCACCTCCTCAAGGATTCGTTCTTTAGGACAGTTAATAGGTTTTCAGTAAAATCAGGACCCAAGCATTCATGAACAGCCTCCCTCCCAATCCTTTTCCCTCCCAATCCTTTTCTCAGTGAATGAATACTAAAATGTCTGCTTGCATTCTGTGGGTAGTCCTGTCTCGGGGGACATGGGTATGGGAGGAATGAACATTGAAGAATATAAATAGACTAGAGGTAACTACTATGAAAGCAATGTGCCAAATGTGATGAGTGTGTCAGGCCTGATAGATCAGTAAGAAAACAGTGACTCCTTTGCTGGCCGGCACCAGGGGGCCCCTGTATCACAGTAGTGTCATCACATTTTTCTGTAAGTATCTCAGTGCTGTGAGGCATGGTCTTGTCCCAGGCAAAAGCCTCAAAAGTGGCAACGCTATCATAAACCATTTCCTCTTGAAGGAGGAGCATTCTTTGGTTAGCTTGAAGAGTAACAAGAAAGTGAATTTTTTTTCTATGCAGATCTAGAAATAAGCTTCATTCTAAGGAAAAAACATGTCATGTTCACAATCAGTTACAGCGGTAAGGAAACCCTGGTGAAAATCCTTTTTAATTGAGGCTATAATCTATCTTCAATACATATATATATCCCATTGGCTCCTAATAAGTCTTTTGTGTGTATTGCAAGTTATGAGCAATGAACCTCTGTTTGTCTCCTCCTTCTCCTCCTCCTCATGTCACTTCTATTGATTTGAATGTCATTATTATGAAATAATAAAGTATATGCGGTTAATAGACTATTTTTGATGGTAAAACTGATTGACAAACAACCTATTTTTTTCTTTTTCGTATGAGTTTTGCTTTTTGTAGCTTTGCTGCAAATACCAATTATATTCATGCCATAATGTTTAATGTTACTTCAGTTAGGTTCCTACTTAGCTATCACTTTCAAGTAATAAAATTAAGGCTGCGTCTAGACTGGCAAGTCATTGTATTTGCGCAAGAACACTGACGATCATACATTAGATCGTCAGTGTTCTTGCGCAAATTCAAGCGGCCAGTGTAGACAGCTGCTTTTGCGGAAAAACTTGCCAGCTGTCTACACTGGCCGCTTGAATTTGCGCAAGAACACTGACGATCTAATGTATGATCGTCAGTGTTCTTGCGCAAATACAATGACTCTCCCGTTCAGGAAAAAGCCCTCCTGTGCAAATGCTTTTGCGCAAGAGGGCCAGTGTAGACAGCTGAGAACCGTTTTGCGCCAAAAAGCCCCAATAGCGAAAATGGCTATCGGGGCTTTCTTGCGCAAAACCGCATCTAGAGTGGCACGGACGCTTTTCCGCAAAAAGTGCTTTTGCGCAAAAGCATCCATGCCAATCAAGACGCTCTTTTCCGCAAATGCTTTTAACGGGAAAACTTTTCCGTTAAAAGCATTTGCGGAAAATCATGCCAGTCTAGACGCAGCCTAAATGTTTTAGTTTGCACCTTGTCAAGTGCTGTGGAATATTTTCCTGAGAATGCTAAGATGGGAACTGAACACAGTATTCTAGGAAAAAATTGCATGAGAAAATTTGGTAATCTCATCTTGTTTTGCCTAGATTTACAGTCTTTGTGTTCTTCCAGTTGTGAACATTGGTATTTCTTTCTATCTTGTGTGAAGTTATTTTTTGTTCATATTTTAGAAAATATTCAGTGACAAATCAAAATGATTTTGTTGTTCTTTAAACATCTCTCTGCCCTGATCTTATTAGTTAGAACTGGACTGAGATGAAACTTCCAAATGACTAAAACTTGGAACATATGCAGCAGGAAATAGCAGATATCATTGAACAAGTGATTCTCCCATTTCCAGAATTCCTTGCATTCTTCCATTGCCATTTTTATATATTATTTTAGGATTCCCCTTCCCATACTTCTTCACCAAAACAGAATAAAGTCCTACAAAGTATATTGATGACAAATCATTTTAGTCATTAGTTGAGTCAGGAGATATGATTTGCTTCTCTCACTTTCAAGCAGTTACAAAATACAAAATAAATTTTCCTAATGTGTGGTATTTTTTTCACCTCATTATTCTTGTTAGTACATTGCAAAAAGAAGGGAAAAAAACCTCTAAAACACCTCATCTGTTATGTAACACTTTAAGTCTTTTCATATCGTTTGTAACATGTCGCTGCCAACACTCCATCTGTAATTTTAGCTTGCAGATGCACTTTGCGGGTCTGTTATTGACACAGGTGCTGAGTTCTGTTTCAACATTAGCTTCTGTCACTAGTGGGATTTAGTCTATTGAGTGCCTCAAGAACTGCAATGAGTGTTGAGGAAGGGACAGGAAATATGGTCTTAAGAATGTGCTTCACATGGGGACCAGTCTTACTCTTAATGAAGTCCTTGCCAAAGCGTTCTGTGGAAGCAGGAATGGGCTCTTTTTGACTTCTCTTTGGAGAAAGGAACAATAGTTTTAGAATAGGAACCCTGATTCTCTTCTGTTGGTGTAACTGCATTCAGTTTGGTAGAGTTATTCCTTATTTACTGTAGTGTAAGAGAAGAACCAGAAGTATTGTTTATAAGAATGTGGCCAGCCAGCTATTTGCTGGCCACCACCAAGTACTCTGTGGCTCAGTGCACTGCAATTACAAAACTCCTACTGGAGCTAAGATCAGCCCATTAAAGTGTTGTTATAGTCTGTATTTTCCTCTATCATTTGCACAAGGAGCACATTAATCTTTTATTGGAAGGGTGGCTTGCCATGAGGGCCATTAGGTAGCCTTCCTTACCAGCTATCCAGATTTCCTTCTTTTGCTTCCGGATGGGTTAAATTTTAATGTTCTGAATTCTGTTTTCTGTTCTGCAGTGTTTGGATGACTTGCTCTGGCACCTCATAAATATACAATAGCAGAAATTGTGTTGTTCAAGAGTCTGCTTTTCTCTTTCAGCGTTCTGTGAAGAGGGATGCAGATACGGTGGGACGTGTGTGGCCCCTAACAAGTGCACCTGCCCTTCTGGATTCACAGGGAGTCATTGCGAGAGAGGTAAAATTCTCCTGAAACTGTTCTTCTATAATGAGAAAAGATTACTTTCAATGGACAGTTGTTGCTTCCCATTGTCTTATTCTGGATGTTGTTCTTTCTTCAATAAGTGTGTAAATTTTGATTATTCGGTAATTGACTTTCTTTCCGTGGAACACATGGTTTCATTTAACACGGGTAATTTTAAAAGATCAAGGCAGTACCTGCCACTGTTTACAGTGGACTTTGTTAGTTCTTATTAGAGATAATGCCAGATGGACAAGCATTGCGTCACCTCTCGTTTCTGGTGTCATCTGAAGGTGACTTTCTGATTTTCTCATAACGTGTTGCACAAATTAGATCTAAATTTGGAATGTTTGCTTGCCTGCACTGTCGTTACATAATCCCACCGACAGTGCAACCTGTTGCACTGTTAGGATTTGATTCAAATGTGGATTTTCTGAGATCATCACTCATGGAATTGAAAATATACAAATGTATCTGAGTGATGCCTGTTAGATGCTTTTCAGCTCCATTCCAAAACTTACTTTCTCGGCTATTTGGTGTTTACAGGTAATATTTACTGCACTTCACTATCATCATTTCCACTCAACATTCATCTCTAGGAAAGAGACAGATTTGGATGCAAACAATGCATCTGATGTCCGTGTAGAAATTGACTAACTCCAAATGTCAAGAAAGGGCTAGATTGCCCCAGGCTCTTGTGCCAGTATGTGGCTGAAGGAAGGCAAGCCAGATTTTGTACCCCCTCCTTTCACATCCCAGTCAAAGGCTACCAGCAACTGCAGTCTCTGCACTCAGGAGGTTGCAGATATTTTTCCCTCCTACTGGTTTCAGGGGAGGAAGCCAAGCCCAGTGTGTGGGAGGGGCGAGAAGGAGGTATGGCAATGCCTCTTCTATCTCAGCCAGAACTGTCCAAATTTGCACCATACTGAGGGAATGTGCATGCCAGGGAACAGTATGAGGGGAAAAACCCCTCCACAACCCCGTGGCATGGTGTGATTCTACACCACCCTTCCCAGTGTGATTTAGTATAATCTGGTTTCAAATGTATAGATTGTGAACTAAAGAACCTATTGGAAGAATAAAGATGATAGTATATGTACCCTTCTCGCTAAATGGGTGTTTAATATAAGGAAAAAAGAAGTAGAAATAAGCAATAATCCAGAGACTGATCATATGAGTACAGGTTGAACCTGCCTGGTTCTGCACTCTTGGGACCTGACTGCTTCTGAACCAGGGAATTTGCTGGACCAGGGTGATCACTGCCAGCCGCCAGCTACAGTGGTTCTGGGGCTCCATTCTTCACTAGTCCAGCAATGCTCCTGGCTCCAGCCTGTCAGTTTTCTTCTGTGAGTGTTCCAGCCCCAGAGCACCCATGGGGTGGCCAACAATGCCAGACAAGGGGTATCGCCTGACTAGGGAAATCTGGATTAGAGAGGTCAAGCTGTACATCGAGTTAGCTAAGTCAATGATTTAAATATATGTTGGACCTCCATGGTCCGACACCCATGGGACCTGACCAGTCCCAGATGAGGGATTTTGCCAGAGCAGGGGAGGTCATTTTGGACCCCTGACATCTTTGGCCTGGCTGCTGGCCTCCTGACCGGCTCCCTACCTCTTGCTGGCCTCTCTGCCCTGCCGATCCCACTGGGCAGCCATTGCTGTAGTGGCTCCGGGACCTGCTGGGCAGCCATGCATGCCACCCTGGAGCCCTGGGCAACCCACTGCCCTTCTGTCTCCATGCTGGACTATGGATGTTGCCGGACCAGAGAATCCCAGTTAAGAGAGTGTCAACTTGTAGTGCAAGATCAGTTGGCACAAATGTTGTGTCCCATTCTGTTATCTTGGGCTGCTAAAATGGCACATAGGAAGTAGAGGCTGGCATCATCCCCCAAACCGGGGATTCCTTCAATTCCCTATGGGATTGGAGGTAGCACACATGCTTTGACACCAGTCTCCCCACAGCTCATGACTGAGGGAATAAATGTGTGTGGTGAGAAGGCCTAGGTATAGTCGGCCGTGCTCAGCTGGCAGATGGTCTCTTGGGAGCTGTTGTCAGTTGGCTCGTAGTAGAGCATCTCCAGCTGCTCTGTTCTACACCTTGGCCAGAGCCGTTGTTGGCTCCCTGACAGTACTCTCCCATGGGCCCATTTTTCTGTGCATTCGGTAGAGACCCTGAATTCATTTTGCCTGTTACTAATAAGAAGAAATGGATGCCAGAGGAAGATGTAAACCTATTTGCACAGGCTACCAAGACAATAGACTTTAGATTTTATTCTCTGTGTGTTTCAGTGTCTTCAGTACTGCACACTGTGGCAAACACTGGGGGTTTGTTCTTCTAGTCTGAAGTAAGGCCAGTTCTCACAGGCTACATTCTGCTGGTTTGGGTTATAATTAGTTCTTTAAAAAAACCCAGATTGAACCCTTTCTTTTACAAGAACTGTTCAGTCATTAGTGAATTGTTGCTTTCTACCTAATATACTGGCCATGCTACTATAATGCAAAATGACTGAAGCAAGAAATTATTTAGCTACTTGTCTGTCAGCTTTGATAATGGATTTTTTAAAGTTTTTGCTACATATACTAAAATTAGATTTCCCAAACTGGAATCTGTTGCATAAAACCGATCTAATCATGAGTGAAGTTTATGAATCTCGTATTCATCTGCAAACTGATTACCAAATGAACTGGAGTTCAGCAGCTGAGAAATCTTTGCATATATGTAGTATTAGAGCAGTGCTTCTCAAAGTGCCATTCATGGACCACTAGTGGTCTGCGACTGCCTACCAGATGGTCCATGGTGAGAACTCAACCCTCCTTCCTCCCCTACACAGCAGGGAGCCCATGCTGCCACTGCAGCCTTGCGGTCAGCACACAGCTGCGAGGCTGCAGTACCAGCTCTAGCTGGCAGGCGGGGAAGTGAAGAAAGCAAACTCTCACACCCCCCCCACACCCCCCGCGCAGGCCACAGAGCTACACATGGAGAAGCACCACTGCCATGGTAAGAGTGGCACTTCCCTTGGTTGGTCCTGTGAGTCTAACAACAGGCTGGGCTGTGCAGGGCTTGGTGGGATGGGCTCTCATGACACATGAGTGGCTGGTGCCCCATTCCCTGGCAGCAGGTGGGAGGAGGCGACACTGGGGCTGAGGACCCTGAATATGCAGGAGATGGGGCGGGGGCTCCGGGCTCTTTGCGGCTTTGAATCCACAGGAACTCAGTCTGGAGGGAAAGGGCCAAGCTACCTCAGTGACTGCCCCCCTGAGGGCGCCATAGACTGGATCCCTGAGGGACCATACCCCATGCAGGGCTGGACACCCCAGGGTCACTTGGACACCCACCCTGAAACCCCGCCCTCCGAGAGCCACCTTGACCCCAGCCCTATACCCAAGGGCACCCTGCCCCCCATCTCCCTGAACACCCTCCACCACTCTGTTCCCCAGCTTTAGCCCGAGGCATTCCCTGCTACCATTTCCCTGTACCTGGCCAGACACCCTACCTCCAGTCTGCTCCTTCACCCTCCCTCCGGGCCAGAAACCCTATCCCCAGCCTGTTCTTGCACCCTCCCTGGCTCCTGCACCCTCCCCCCTGGCCAGACACCTACCCCCACCCTGCTTCTGAATCCATGGTTGCTCCTTTCACTCTCTCTTGCTCCTGCACACTCTCCCTGGCCAGACACTCTACTCCCGGCTTCTGCACCCTACCTCCCACCTAGACCTTACACCGTCACCCCCTGCTGCACCCCAGTCCTCCCAGATCCTGCAGCCCCATCCCTATCCCACTCACCAGTAGCCCTGTCCTGCACACTGAACCCCTCATTTTTGTCCCCAACCCAGAGCCTAAGGGGGTCCATAAAATCCACTAACTCTGGAACCCCAGAAAAGTAAATCTGGCCTTGAGCCTCAGTCCCTTCCTTTCCCCTTACCTCACGGTGCTGGAATGCCAAAGGAGTGAGGTGTCTCAGTTGCGGGGCACATCCGAGGGTTGGGGGTTTTTGGAGGAGATTTCTTTTCACTTTTGTGGTCCCCAGCTGATTTTTCTGTGGAGCAGTGGCCCCTGACACAAAAAAGGTTCCCCACCCCTTACTATAAATAAAATAAAACATTGAAACTTTTTGTGTTAGTCATAAATTAATATTTTACTTGATTTAAAATGAAGTTTGATGAACTAAATGAGAAAGTTAAAATGCTTTATCTGTTTAATAATTTAAATTAAACCATTGCCCCTAGTTGCAGCATTAGCAAAATGGCTTGGGCATAATTATGTAATTATTGGTGAGTTTCCATTAACAACTGGTGGTCCACGGAAAGGTTTTCATTGAGCCAGGTGGTACACAGGCAAAAAGCTTGGAGAACCATTGTATTAGAGAGAGATCTGATCTTCTGATTTGACTTGCCGTACTGAAGGCACAAATGTGTGCACATTTCAAGTCACTTACACATCTTGCTAACTGATTTTGAGAATCAGGGCTGAGTACAGGCAGTAATAATTTCACTCAGAAATGTGTATGCCTGTGAAAATTAGAAGCACAAAATTGAAGGCTGCATTGTCACTCTTTCAAAACATGCCTCCAGTCAGTGCCCAGCTACCTAAGGAGCTTTGGCAAAAAAAAGCAGATATGATAAAAGGACAGTTAAAGGGAACAGGGTTACTTCAATGAGAATTTTTTTGCTTTCATCAGTTTTCTACAGAATGATTTTTGCATCTCCTCTAAACAAGCATGTATTTTTCTGCTTGATGTGATGCTAAAATAGACATCCCTTTATAACTTAATGTGTGGTATCACGGTCTCCATGACTGTTGCATATAAAGAGAATATAGTGACCATATACTATTTTAAATTACAGCTTAAATGTTTCTGGTGAAATTTTCTATGAAAGCTCATTGTTGAACCTCTCGAGTCTGGCATTCTCTGGTCCAGCAATATCTGTGGTCTGGCATGATTTTAGTTAGCCAGATGTCTACTTATCATGGGAGTGGCCCAGATTTCTGTGATCCCATTAAGTTTGTTTAGAGCCATCAGTCATGGTTCTCAGTGTTCTGTGCTGTTGTTTAGCTCTAATTTACCCCTAAATGTCTGAGCCCAGGAAGCAGTGGAAGTGTTAGTCATGCTGCTAGACGATATTGACCTCCTGTGGTTCAGCAAATTCTCTAGCTCGGCACTGGTCAGATCTCGTGGGTGTTGGACTAAAGAAATTCAACCTGTACACATCTGAAGCAAAATGACATGTAGGAATAATTTGCCATCATGTATTTGAATATGTTTTTCAATAACACAGCAATCCCACACACATTATTTGTAAGCTGAGAGAGCTATCCTCATTGGCTAATCTTGCTCTGACCCAAATTATCTTTAACACAGAGAAAAGTGTAAA
The DNA here is from genome assembly GCA_032595735.1 of Pelochelys cantorii. Classification (NCBI taxonomy): domain Eukaryota; kingdom Metazoa; phylum Chordata; order Testudines; family Trionychidae; genus Pelochelys; species Pelochelys cantorii. The sequence goes on along the minus strand of CM064329.1, from coordinate 44,546,582 downwards.
ATGATGTGGCAATTAAAATCCCTATTGAAAAGCAGGTGATTTTATTTTTTAATGTGAATAGTTAATAATTCATCAGTATAAGATGCCCTATTGAAGTGATCATATCAGATTCACCAGGAGTTCAGTGATGTTGAAATAGTAAGATGAATGCTGGTAATTATTCCTGGATGATTTCGGATAATTTTCCTAGGGTTAGTGTGGTATGCACCATTGTTTATTAAAGCTGTATTAGAGCCTGGATTCCTCCCTGCCCCTTTTCTATTTGATAGTTATTGTCTGAACTATATCTCCGTTTTGGGTAGAGATCAAATGTAATGGATATTTTTTTGTTTGCTATCAGAGGCTAGACTAGACAATATATATGCTGATACTAAGTTGTACCATGCCAAATGGAGCACTTGGAGGCATTCTGTCACAGGATGCATCCTAGAGCTCCTTTGTGCACCGCCTTTCCACGTTCGCTCTTCAACTCTTCTGTGAGCCAGAAATAATGGGCTTGCTGTGAAGACGTGGGATAGCTATTTCGGGATACTCCGGAATACCAAAATAGAGTTGCAGTGTAGATATACCCGTACAGTGCCGCAAAGCACTTGGACAAACACTATCTAATTTGAACAAATGTATGTGCAGTTTGGGTTTGACAGATAAAAAATATCTATCTTAATAAGCTTTCCTGTAATGGTGTTCTAAGTGCAGGAAAGGCCATGGCTAAAGAACGTTCACTACCTCCAATACCACGATGAATCAACCTGTAAGATCTCTGCATTCATTGTACTTAAGTTAAAAAAAATACATCAGGCTTAGTGTACTAATGCAAACATTGTACATAATATGGTAATTTCTGCTTGTTGTTTAGCTAGTCCTTTATCTTTCCTTGGACACTACAGATTTTTCCTGGGTTCTGCATGAGAAGCTGGTATGTCAGGGTGCTAACAAGTAGTTTAGTAGCAACAAAACTCACTTGCTGAGGCTGAGATGGGTAACCCATGGACACTCTGTTCTGGATTTCCCCAAGCAGGATGTCACAGGGAGGCATAGCTCATTCCAGAGGTGAGGAAGCAATTGATGAATTGCATCAAAGGTGGTAAGCAGGTGGATTTTAGTGCCTCCTTTAACAGATGATGAAGATGGATGGGCATCAGTCTAAGACCAGATAGTGGGGTGTGTGAAAGAAGAGGAAGAAGGCAAAATCTTTATATAAATGCATTGGTGCAATATTGAATATAGAGGAAATGTATCATTCAAAATTATAGTAACAGAAAAACAGGCAAACCCACTTCATTGTCTGAAGCTTTTTATGCATCAGATGAAACCATTTTTGTTGGTATGCACCTATTTGGTATTAACACATCTGTTCTGTTGCTGTCTGTGTAAGGTGCATCCTACTGCTCTTAGTGTCAGTAGAGTCTTAATGAATAACAACAGCATTGCAGTGGAGTACCAATTATGCAAGGAGTCAGTAGTGTTGTGTTCATTAGACATGGAAATGACCTGTGAATCCATCTCCCAACAAATGTAGACTATGGGATCTAATTCAGATTGAGCCCATTGAAGTCAATAGAAAATCTTTGCATTTGTTTCAGTGAGCTTTGGATGAAGCCCATAATCTCCAGAGAGAGAGGAAATAGCAAATATTAAGCTGATTCTATGCTTGATATTGGACAAGTAACAAGCATAAAAGCAGTTGGGGTTTTTGTGTTATCTTAGCAAGTTGCCTTGTGTTTGATACAGCTGAAATGTAACAAAAATTACTTTACCTCAAGGCAGTACACATCAAAGATATTTCAAACTTCTTATAATGTTCTGATGAAAATCTGTCCAACCCTTAAGCTTTGTTGGAATCGAGAGCTCCCTAAGTACAGCAATCATTTCTCCCTTTGAAAAGGAGGATCTAATTTAGCAACTTGAGCAGTCTGATACGTGGTGTTCTTGACTATTTAAGCAGCGTAACATTTGAATTAGTCCTTTCAGAATGGAATATCTACTAACTGGATCACACATTTCAGAGTCAAACATAAACCATGGGGTTTTTATGTGAAAGAGTGAAATCTCCTTTCTTATTTGAACTCCCGGATGAGCCATTCTCTATATGTTAGTAGCCTCGTGTTTTGCACTTTGGAAACGATACTCATCCATCTTTCAAATAAAGCTAAAATGAAAGCCCTAAATGCTTGTAGTCATTAAAGATCCAGTGGAACCCGGATCCAATTTCAGCTTGGGTAATTACATTTTACCTTCCTTAGCAGTTTCAATCAGAAAAGTTACTCACTTAGCCTTCTAAAACGATTGTGTTGTGTGGCTGTCATAAGAATGACGGATATGGTTTTACCTCAGAGGTGGCTGCATTTCAGTGGGTGCACTTAGTGATCCATGCGTATTTTAATCTCATTTACAGTGGTTTAGATACAGAACAATTCCATTGAGCTCCATGTAAAATGTTTAAGATTCTTCAGAATCTAAATTCCTATGATTACTAGTAGAGTTAGCTGGATACTGAGAGGGAAGTCATGAACATTTCACAAATAAAAGGAATTTGGTTCAGTTCAACCATATCTGAAACTGTAAGTATTCATGAACTGGTGAAGTGTCAGAACTAGTCTAGAACATTCTATCAAATAGATATACTCTGTCCATTGTGTGTATTCTTTCCCTAATGACATGAATGATCATTTCTGAAGCTCAAATTCCAAATACCAAGGTTATATACTTTGAAAAGAATTCAAGGGCTATTGTGTGTTCCCTTATGATATTTGTTGAACTTTTCAAATACCAAATAGATTTTTAACTACTCAGACGAGTGTGCTTTTTGAAGCCAAGACTGCTGGAAAAAAGTAGTCACAATTTTGGATGGATTGTTTGGCCAGATGTAATTATCATTGTTTCCTAAAGAAATACCATTGGACATTTGTTTCTTTTTACTAAAAATCAAACAAACAAACAAAAAACCATCCACCACTGTGATTGAGGTCAGAGTCCAACAGGAATTAATTCAATTTAGGAGCTCTGCAAGACAGAGAAATTTTTCTGTAAAGCCCTCCATAGAACTGATGCCTAGTGCACTTTATATTGCTATCTTAGCTGCAGAGACACTACTACTCAGTGCAAAAATAAAAAGTACCTCTGCATGCCTACCAGAGTCCTGTGTGGTAAGTCTCTTACAGCTCAAGTGGATTGTAAGCCCACGGTTTACAGAATCTTTGCTCCCTAAGGTTATTGAGAAAGCCAATAAGACTTCGCTGCTGCTTTTTTCCATTTTCCAAATCTACTGATTTTTTTCATGTGAACTATTCTACTGAATTTATTCCTTTAAACTATTCTGCTTCCCACTCAAGGCTCCCACACTCACTTTCACTCAAAATTGCATATCTGCTTACTTAAGGATGTGTATGCGTGAAATGAAGACAGATAACCCATACTTGAGAAACACTCCTCCATTTTCTGATCTAGATTCTTGGCTGTCTGACTTTGTTAGTGAGTTCACAGCTGAGGCAGTATGTGATATTTGTGGGCAATAATAACTCTCTCAGTGGTCCCATTAATCATTCCTAGACTAGTGAGTCAGACACAGTGTGGTGATGCATACTGTTCGTATGGCCTTCCATTTCAGATGAATATGAGAGTCATGTGGCTGTCTTTGTAGATATTTTCAGGGAAGGGAGCAAGTAATTTTTCTCTTCTACCTCTTCTTAGCAGGCTTCACTATATTCATCCTTGAGTCAGGTGAAGGAAAATTAACAACAGAGCCAGGTAGTACCATGGCATAGACTTTTACCTCTAAGTCGCTGAGGAAATAGAACTTGATCACTAGTGACTAAAAGCATTTACCATCTAATGATTGTTTGATGCCTTGTTTGAATGAGTAATTTGTTCTTCAGCTTCCACCATGGCGGGTGATTTATAAACATTTAAAATCAAATACAGAGCTACACACAAGAGGTGAAGGCCAATAAATCACCAACCCTGCCTCTTCAAAAATGCAAAATGCATCTGCAGCTATTGAGGCCTTTTCTTGTCATATTAATGTGTACCATTAATTTACTGTTTCTGAAACGAATTGGTGGGCCAAGTCCACCCTTTACAACCACCACAATACAATGCCCGCCCCCCAGTTAGCATCCTTGTCAATAGTCTCCAGAGTGAGGTGAATGACCATAGAAAATAAATTACTGTTTCCCTAGACAGAGGGTAGCTTCTAGACAGAATTAAGACCCATTGATAGGGCAATGTAATGGCAGTGCTCCTTTCTTTGCTGCAGCCTTCCTAGACTAAAGCAGAAGACATTAGTCTCCAGTACACTTAATCTGAGAGTTTTCAAGAACAGCAAATGCAATATGGACCAAATCTACTTACTTTAAAGAGTTTGTGCATCTGTATGCCCATTTGTCCATCTGTGAGACTTTTGTTTAAGAACGTCTCCTAAACAGTAAGAGCTAGGACCACCAACTTTGGTATGCAGCTTCCTCTTATCCTAACCTAAAGTAAGGTCAGGATTTGGTTGTACCAGGACATTGTATGTGGAATGTAATTGGTTCATATCAAATGGAGAGGAAGGTTCGGATAGCAAGGACAGTTATACTTATAAATGACCACAGGGAGGCACCAAGCATGGGGGACGGTTATACTCATGAATGACCACAGGGGCAGCAAATACCCCAACTCTGAGGAGCAGCCACTGGCTGGCAGCATGGCTCCCACCACTCTGTCCTGTCCTGGGGGAGCACTTGACAGGTGCTGCCTCAGGCTGCCCCTGGCCACCATGGCATGCACCCTCATCCATATCCTGGGCTGCCCCCCAGTGTCTCAGGTTGGCCCCAGAGAGAAGTTGCTGGGTAGCTTGCATTCCTCCCACTCCCCGGGCCAGCCCTAGCCCCAGGCAATGCCAGATAAGTCTTCTAGCGTATAATATATAGGATGTTCACCTTCTTAGATTTCAGAATTTACAGTCTTCCCTCTCTTCATCACATTGCCAGTATTAACTGCCCCATTTAGAAGACAGACACTTGTAAGTCCAATTGAGAGATAAAAATGAGAAGGAATTATAAAAAGTGATAGCTTTCATAAGCTGGCCTTAGTAGCAATAACACATGTTACAATTTGCCAGGCTACAGAAGACAATATTTTTCAAGCATTGAAAAAGGAACAAACAAACCAGAAATAAGTAACCCCTTAACAACCTGTTGTCTTAAGGTCTACCACCCTCCTGTACAAAACATATGTAACCTCACTAAAATGCTGCACCACATCTGAACCTTAATGAAACATACAAAGTATCTTCCCTATAAAATCTGATCAGTTGTGTGGTGTCTATGACACTTGGATTTATACTGATCTTATTTGTATAGAGAAAAGAGAGAGTAAATGTAATTGAGATAACGAAGTTAAGAAGGGCTGCCACCCTTACCCATGAGTGATAGTATCTTACTTCATGAGTAGTGCTACTGATTTCAGATTTCCTGTTAATTATGTAATGTACAGGCAAGTGCGAGAGAGGGAGCAGAATCTGACTCCAGATGCAAGCTCATTAAAACAAAAGGAGTAGTTAGTAAAAGGACATGAGGTGAGAGATTTATTCATGACCTCGGTTTAAAAAAAAATTTCGTTCAGAATAATACAATCATAGACGAATCACAGAAATGTAGGACTGGTTATCTAGTCACTATGTTATCTAGTCCAGTCCCTTGAACTAAGGGGTGGGCAAGCCGGGCAGCTGCCTGGGGCACCAACCGATGGAGGGCACCTCATGGCAGCTGTAAGGGGCGTGCAGCGTCCCTTATAGCTGCTATCAGGCACCACGCACCCGGCTCCCACAGCGCTGGCCCTCCATCCCCGCGGTGCTGGCCAGCAGTGCCCTTCCCCCCATGGCCGCAGGGCCCTGCACGGCCAGGTGCGGCCTGCCCCGGGCGGCCCCGGGCTGCGCTCCAGCAGCGGTGGCCAGGCCGGACTGCGCAGTGCATGTGCCGTGCACCCCGGGGGCGGGCTCCCGGCTGCGCACCAGCGGCCGTGGCCAGGCCACGCATGTGCCGTGCGCCCCAGGGGCGAGCCCGCGCATGTGACGCGCGCCCAGGCCTGGGGCGCCAAAATGGCTCGGGCCGGCCCTGCTTGCACTCCAGGGAGGACTACATAATAACCAGACCATTCTTGACAGGTGTTTGTCTAAACCTGTTCTTAAAAATCCTCCACTGAGGGTGATTCCGCAATCTCCCTAAGCAATTTGTTCAACTGTCCTGATAGGAAGTTTTTTCCTAATATCCAACCTAAAGCTTCCTAGCTGCAATTTAAGCCCAATGCTTCTTGTCCTGTCCTCGGACACTAACTTTCCAGGCTCCTCCTGGTAACAGTCCTTTATGTACTTGATAATTATCATCATATCTCCCCTCCCCCTCAATCTTCTCTTCTCCAGACTAAAGAATCCCAGGTTTTTCAATCTTTTCTGATGGTTGATGTTTTCTAGACCTTTAATAATTTTTGTTACTCTCCTCTGGACTTTCTCCAGTTTGTCCACAACTTTCTTCAAATGTGGCACTCAGAAGTGGACATAGAGACCTCCAGTTGAGACCTTATCAGAGTGGAGTTGAGTGGAAGAATTACTTATTGTGTCTTGCTTACAACACTCCTGCTAAAGCATCCTAGAATTATGCTTGCTTTTTTTTTTTTTTTTTTTTTTGGAAACATTGTTACACTCTTAACTCATATTTAGCATCCCCAGATCCCTTTCTGTAGTACTCCTTCTTAAGCAATCATTTCCCGTTTTGTGTGTGTGTAACTGATTTATTCCTTGCAAGTGGAGTATTTTGCTTTTATTTCTTATTGAATTTCATCTTGTTTACATCAGACCATTTCTTCAATTTGTTCACATCATATTTGAATTTTAATCATATCCTCCAAAGCGCTTGCAACCTCACCCAGTTTGCTAGTCCACAAACTTTATAGCTGTATTCTCTGAGCCTTATCTAAATAATTTCTGAAGCTATTGAACTGAACGGGACACAAGACTGATTCCTGTGGGATCCCTCTCAATATGCCCTTCTAGTTTAACTGTGAACATCTGATAATGACTCTCTGAGAACAGTTTCCAAACAAGTTATGCATCCACATTATGGTATCCCCATCTATATCTGAATGCTTTGTATCTTAGAAAACTTTCAGACCTGGTCACAATTGTGTTTGTGTCATTTCTGTTTCCCCCAAGAATTAGGCTCAAGTTCTAGCTATGCCAGCAGATTGTTGCGAGTTTCCAGGTTTCCTATGGTGCTATTGTTTGATTCAGAAAGTTCAAATAGATCAAAATATATTCTAAGCACTTGTTGGAATTATGAAGAAGTGAATAGCTTAATTCAGTGTTCTGAAGATCTGCAATGAATGAGTTTCACCATCTCTAGGAGTGTAATGACATTTAATAGAAATTCATTTGAAGGGTTCCAGAGATAATTAAACTACTCAGTTTAGGGAGGGAGTAGAGAATAGACATGGCCATATCGCTACAACTTTGAAATTCATTAAGTTACAAAAAAGAGAGTATTTAAATAATGTTGGGTTGGAGGGCCTGACTAAGCTTCACAGAGGCAAAGAAAATTAGAATTAAGACCACTTTTTCCACTTCTGTCTCCTGTCACATATTGTATATGTGTCTGATTGCACATTATGCAAGTGCATGCACTGTTTGCAAGCTGCTCCAATGTGAGGTAACATATTACAAGTAAAACCATGGTGGCTAATTAGCTTGGAACATTTTTCATTTAATTTACGTAAAAAAAGCATAAAATCTTTGAGTACTTTTGGAAGGTGTTTAATTCACTTATTTTTATAGTAGAATAAAATTGGGAGGGGAGACATGAACACATGGAAGTCTCTGAAATCTGGCAAAGAATTAGCATAGTAGATGATTTTATATAGCACTTTGCATCCTTTATAGCTGTACAATCTGTCTTAAAAACCTACTTAGACACTATAAATAGGGACTGTAGAAACAGAATTTATTTACCAAGCACACTGTAACAGTATGCTAGACACTTTTAAAAATTGGATTTTAATTTTAGACGGGCTATTCATTAGTGTGTTGCTTGATTCTTTGCACAATTACTTGGTAACTTATTTTGATCCAGAGCTCAGAACTGTTGTTGATTATAATGTACTAATTATACTACTGCATAGGAGTGCATGGAACTTTCCAGACACTTAAAGATGTTGCTTCTTTCCCAAACAGCCATTATTCTTTATGAATCTGGAGCCCAGGCAATAGTGCACCAATCTTATGTTTTAAAAAAAAATCCGTGTGGTGTCAATATGTGTTTCCTCAGCCTTGAGGCAGCTTTCCCCTGGCCATCTCAAGGCTATTTCAGCTTACTCCAGATTTCTGTGGCCACAAGAGGTAGTTACAATACTTGGGCTTCAGTGTAGTGCTAAACAAGTACCCCAGGCCAAAGTACTGTCGTCTTACATCATCCATTGGATAGGCTGTTGAGTAAGAAGGTTGCATAGCTCTGCTCATGGAATAGCTGGTTAAACTGGCTTTAGAGAGAAAGGTCAAACAATAGCCCAGGATTTAGCCTCAAGTTTTTACAGCCAACATTCTCCTGACAAGAGATGTTTATTTTGAAAACACACAGTAAGTACTGTGCTAGCAGGGGCCGGCCTACAGTTAGGACAATTTACTTATATTCCTAGAGTCAAAATCAAAAGAAGTCTTCTAAAGTTGTACCCATGTGGTTATTGCATGCACAAACTGCCTGCATTCATGTGTGGTTGAGTTTTGCAGCTCTGCATCAGGCTTGAGTAAAACTGCAAAAGTTGGCTGTATATGTTGATGTATGGTTCCAGCATTTATGACTTCCCACCATTCTTTTTTCTTGTCTGTTTTTTCTTTAAGCTCAAAGCATGTAATTAGCTTTTCTGTTATTTTCCAAAGTGAATTTAAAAATTAAGTAGATTCTAACTAAATTCTGTCCAAATAACCTTCAAGACTAAATTCATTGCATATTGTTGGGTTATCCTTTGAACTCAGATGACCCAACAGTTTGTGGTTTACAGTGAATTTGTACCTTGCTAGCTGTTAAGCATAGTCTGGAATCACTGTATAAACCTGTTTTATTCATTACAATTTTACAGAGATCATTGCAAAGCACATGCAATGTGGGTAATTCTACTGAATTATTTTTTTTTTACAGTTTGGGCACAAAAATGTGACATTGGAAAGAAAATGTTCATAGAGCCATAATCTGGTACCTGGCTGAGCTGCGAGAAACATGAGTGGAAAAAGTGGCATAAAAGCTCTGTGCTCTGATGTATATATGCTGACAGTGGCTCCAGGGCTGAAACAGCAGATAGAAGTTGGTGAGAGCATAAAGAAACCCTTGCCATTCCTTCTTCTGCCTGGCCATACTCTTTATGTTGGTGGCAGGGGGTAGCCAGCATGGCATATGATGTCATTGTGCTATTTGAAATTTCCCTGGTCTGATACAATTCCCTGATGGCTAATTTAGTCAACTTTACAAGCAGATCCCACTACTAGAGTGGTGCAAAGCAGTCACGTCACTCTCATTATTCATATCATCCCCTTCTAGTATTTTTCCCTATAGGTCATGTTAATATGAAATCCCTTTGGTAGTATTGTATGCATGGCTAAATGCATATAATACTGTACCAATTCAGGCTGTGGAAACATATGCATTTTTTTCTGCTCTGTAGCTAGGGAGCATGCCTAAAGAGTTTGATAAACAGCAATTTTGTGGTGAAAAGAATAGCATTTTTAAATGATTCTTTTCAAATCTAGCTGTAGACTATTATCTGCCTGTGTTTTCACTTACTGTAACTGCTATGCAGGAGCGGCAATGTCTATACTGCACCCTTCTTCCGCAAAAGCTTACACAAATGAAGCGCAGAGTAGAATATCGCCATGCTTCATTTGCGTAATTAATTAGGGCCCAATTTTGCTTAAGAGGCTTTTGCATAAAAAGGAGCTATGTAGACGGCTCCTCTTCGCGCAAAACCCCCCTCCTGCGCAAGAGCCGTTCTTCCTCATTTTTTCTGAAGAAGGGTGCAGTATAGACGTAATATGTATCAGAATTACCTTCCTTTAATACAATGTCATTAATTTTGTTCTATAATTTTCTGCTGTATGCCCTGCCTTTCCAAAAAAAATTGTTTACTTTAACACAAATTTACACTACTGAACTCTCAAGTCTCAAAGGCCCCTCATTATGGAGGACATCACTCATTTTAGTCCTACAGTAACCTACACATTTGGTATTCTTTCATTTGTAAAATTACTTATATCACAAATAAAGACTAATAAAACTGAGGTTATAGAAAGAGTTATCAATAGTAAAGCAGTGATTTTCAACCTTTTTTTTTTTTCATTTGTGGACTCCTAAATTTCAAACAGAGATGTGATCCCATTTGGAAATCTTAATCAGTCTATGGACTCCCAGTAGCATGTAGACCACGAGTTGAAAACCACTCTTCTTGTAAAAGAATAAAGCATTTTCTGTTTCCTGCCTGAAAAACATTTGTGTGTCCTTCATTTTGAGTCTTTGTCATGTGCTGTGTCCTACATTTGGGCCGTGACAGATCAAGAAGAATGTTGCCCAAAATAGCACTCAAATTTCAGGAAATAAAAATATAGGTAAGCCATTGATTAACTTAGTATTTGCCAAGATATATATGATACTATATATTCAGAGTAATTTGGTGTTGACATAAAGAGAGAAAATTATGGCCTAGAAAATTTCTACTTATTGTTCCTTTCTAATAATATATCATTAGTGCCATCAGGCTTTAAGCATTTTGAAATTAATTATATTTTCTGCTTAAAAATCAATGACATAATACTGTCTAGTATATTTTTCTTTTTGGAAAGAACTCCAAAGCCTTTTTACTGTTTTGGGGTTCTTGGGGGTTTTTTGGTTTCGGAAGATGCAGAAAATGTATTTCTGTCAATATTCCAGGTATTTCTCTGCCTTAACATTGAGTAAATGTGATGCCTTTGACAAAATTCTGAGGCACTATTAGCAATTATGAGAACTAGCCATAATGAAGGTGCAATGTGAAAGTACTATGTACATTTTTGAAAGTTCTCCTACAGTGTTTCAGTCTTCAGACCCTCCTGACTTTCATTCACACTGAATTTTGTAGGGATTACTTATGTCTATGGGGGTTAGGATCAGACTTGTCCATACATTTCCCATTGTGACCTGCTTGGATCAGAATTTGAATCTAGGGCATCAGAGATGGTAAGCAGAGGATTTTTAAACAGCTGGCGGGCAAATAGATGATACTGCATAGACATAGTATTTTGCAAAAAACTTTGTTCCACCAGAAAGAAGGAAACACATTTTGGTTTTGTGACCGGTAACTTGCTACGTTGAGAGAGAAGTTCTCTGAAGAGTACGACGAGATATTGGTTCATAGTAGTACACTGAGGAAATTTGAAACATACTGTGGTAAGAAGCTGATAGTTTGTTCATTGTATTGAAGTATGGTACAGAATGAAGAATAAGGTACAATGTAACATATGAAGCACTGTACTGGATGAGATTAGTGCTCATTTAATCTAGTGTCCCATCTCTGATATTGACGAGTGTTGACCAGAGATGCTAGGTAGGCAGTTATGGAATAACCCACATGCTAGGAAGTTTCTTCCTAAGACCCATTAATAATGGTTGGTTTACACTCTCAAGCATAATAGTTGATAGCCTTAACAACTCTTGTTGTTAGGTTTTATTTTAATCCTTAGAACAGCAACTCTGAGTGTTATCATCATATATATAGTAACCCAATGTCTGTGACTCTAATGCTGAAACACTGGCTGTTCCCTCTGGGCAGCGCTGTTGCCTCCCGCTGTAGCGCTCGGCTGACTTCTGCGCCACTCAGCCAGGCTGCCGCGTGGGAACAAGCGGCGCAAGCGGCCATTTGGGGTCCGCGCTCCCCATGAAGCATGGGGAGCGCGGGGCCCAAACGGCCGCTTGCTCCCATGCGGTGGCCTGGCTGAGTGGCGTAGAAGTCAGCCGAGCGCCACGGTGGGAGGCGAAGGGAGGCGGGGCAGTGACGTACACACCTAGGGGGCGGGGCCTGGATGAGCGTGCATCCCCAACAGAGACAGAGGAGAGTGGAGAGTGAGAGAGAGGCAGGAGGGGGAGAAGAGAAAGAGAGAGATGGAGAGAGAGGCAGAAGGCGGAGGAGAGCTGAGAGAGAGAGGAGGAGGCAGTAGGAGGAGGAGAGAGAGAGATGGAGCGAGAGACCAGAGGCTCAGGAAAGAAGACCGACGTGGAGGAGAGACCTGAAAATCCTGTCTTATGACGGGCTAATTGGCTAATTATTAATATAAAGTCTGACTCTCTTTTAAATCCTGCTAAACTCTTGACTTCAATGTTGCTTTGTGGAAGCAGAAGTTACAGCCCTTACCTTTTTTTCAGTGCAGAAAGGAAATTAGGGAGTAATGAAATAAAATATATATGTATCCAGCAAGGTGATTTAAAAAGAGGTAAGTCACATGTCAAAGGTGAATGCTAAAAGAAATAGGTTGAAATCTTTTTGTTCCATTTAATGAACAATGTGGCAATTCCTCCTCAAAAATCTTCACCTGTGTCTTACACAGAAATAATGCAAAATGTAGAACTGCCATATCCATGTGTGAGACCATGGCTTCTGGCATCCAATTAAACTCTCTTTAATTTGTCTGTTTTATTGGTTTAGAGGGAATAGGACTGAGAACTGAACAACATAATGAAGTAATGCAACTCTGATATGAGCAACTTGTAAACTATACTTTGTAAACTTTCTCTAGCTTTTCTGCTGCCTTCTGCTGCTTTTCTTGGGTCTCAAATGAAGAGCAGTACCACAACCAAAATGAGCCTTTGTTGTTTGCCTTTCTGATAGGAAGGTCTCTAATTTGTACTCCTAAATCTGCTCATTGCAAATTGGTTTTGAATAGAGGATTATACAAGGTACACCTTGAAGCGGAACAGCTCATAAATCTCACGGCACTCAGCTTCTCTAAGAAGGTATGTTCCATCTGCCACTTCAAAATCTGAGAGTTGCTTTCCTATTGTTGTCAGAAATTATTCTTTTTGCTGTAAGGGAAGACAAAAATTGCTAGTAAAGTTGGAATATGTCTCTTCACAGTATTGAAGAGAACATAATCTTCTGCTTGGTTTATCCTTATGCAAGTTTTTGTCATGGTGTGAAAAGAATGACTTACCCAATGCAGGCAGCAGAAAGATTCTTTTTCCTGGGTTAGAAAAGAGAATTGAATTTTGTCAGCATGTAGCTAATAACAAGAGGCAGATTGGTAGGTTTTAATACTTTTTGATTGACAAGTTTCTACTCTCATGGTGTCTGGATAAAAAATGCCAGGAATGATGACTCTCATTGATCTGTACTTCCTTTGTGTTTGGTGGGCAGGAGGAGAGTTGTGTTTGTGTTTCTTGGTAAGCTGGGGCATTCAAGCTGTTACTGATTCTCTTTATCATTTCCTATGGCCTGTACTACTGTCCTTAATCTCTGAAAAGCTGAAAACAGTAATCTTTTTGGCATTTGTTCTCACCTTAAAGAACGAAAGGGGGTGGAGTGGGAAAAGGAAGTGTCACATTAGCTTTCAGGTTTTGAAACCTTAAACAGGAGGTAGAACTAGAGGCTTATGATTGTTTCAGATCTGTATAATGTTCAAGGACTGCTGTGTTCACTCAGCAGTTACTAATTAGGTATGGTCTACTATGTATTTTGTGTCCCCATGCTCCTTAAAATTCAGCAAGCATTCAAGCTCTGGAAGGGCAGGAGAGACTGCTTTGTAAAGGCAGCTTCTGATGCTCTGTTTCTATAAGAAATTAAGGGCTCTTTTGGATTTGAGGTACACATATTTGGTCCTGCAGAGCTCTCCTGCTGCTCAAACACACAGGGAAACAAATGCATTTCTCCCGTAAGAAAATAAAACCCAGAGTTAGTCTTTTCAAAGCCTGTTTTGATCCTGAGCTGAAAACAAGATTGTCTGTTTCCCTTCCCATGTTGGCCATTGATCTTTCTTCGCAGGGTCTTCTGAGAGCGTGCACATTATGGAGTGAGAGAGTACGGTGATGTCAAGGAGATTTGGTTATGACCCAAATTGTTAATATAAGACTTGAGTGCTGCTAATCTTCAGATAAATCCACCCCCTTGATAATTAGTTCTATACATGAATTCTTTTCTTCTCAAGGAGCGTAGTCCAGTTTATATTTAAAAAAAAAAAACCTAGAGAGCTGTGATATTACTATTAATTAGGTATTTTTAGCAAGAAAACATCTAAACTTTTGCACACACTTAAACCTGACTTTTATTCAAGATTGCAGTGGACATTACTAAATAGTAGACATTTACTAACATTTGCCACACAACAACATATCAGATGTCTGTGCTAATTAGATAGATAAGGGGCTTTTGAGGTCAGAGAGTATAATCTCAAGGCCTAGTGCCCTATAACCATTTGTATTCAGTACATATATATGAAGCTACGAGAAGATATCCATTGAAGGCCTTTCACTATGTTATCACATTTTTCTGTTCATCCAGTGCTGAGAGAGAGTGTGCAGGCTAATATCTACCCAGTGTCTGGATGAGATTAGGACATACATAAGAGCAAATTGGTTTAGATTTAATCCTGAGAAGACTAAAGGTTTTTATGGTGAATTAGGAGCATCTGTGATCAGCTAGTAGAATATATTCCTTGTGGGCCTGCCAGTGGCGTAGCGAGAGAGGCTGGGGGTAAGGGAGGGCAGTTGCCCCTGGGTGCCATGTTGGGGGGGGGGCACCAATTTAGTCCCCCTCCACTCCGCCTGTCATCCCTTGGCTCACCTGCTCCTCCTCCACCTGCTGCCACCAGGTGGATCCTCCCCTCTGCCCCTAGCCTGACCCTCCTCCATCTCTGCCAGCGGGTTAGTGCATGTGGGGGCCAGGTGGGGGAAGATGCAGTACAAGCTCCCCCACCCTCCTCCCAGGGTTGGGCTCAGCCATGCACCAGGTACGGGGCCCTGCTGTGTGGCAGCAGGGGTGTGTGCAAATTTTACCTTTACCCCGGGCGCGTAACACCCTCCCTACACTGCTGGGGCCTGCTGGATAAGCCTGGCCAACTCACCTCACCGGGCCTCTGTTTCCTCATCTGTAAAATGGGGTTAATGATCTTGACCATGCTTTCATTACCTTCTAGCTTGGCATAGTGCAACATGTTACATGGATTGCTACACCTGAAAACTATTCAGCAACTTCAGCTAGTCCATAGTCGAGCAGCATTACTTACCAGAACATATTTCCAGGTCATTTAGGAGTGCAATACAAGCTGTTGGGTTTGATCTTTACCACATAATCTGATAGGCCTAGAAAAGTTTATCTGAGTTCAAGACAAAATACAGGTTGTACCTCCTCGTCTCACATCCTTGGGAACTGACCAAAGGAATTTGCTGGAATAGGAAAGTCAGTGCCAGCCCCTCTGCTGCTCCTGGCTATGGAGCTCCGCTCTGGCAATATCTGTGGGGCCAGCAGAGAGGCGAACATTGACCGAATGGGGAGGTGCTTGGGGCGAAGAGGCAGGATTCCATAATTTGGGTGCTATGGAGCCCAGTGGCTGGGGGCTGGGGAGCGCACCTAGTCCCGTAGTTGCTGGGCTGCACTCCAGCCCCCCCGCTGCAGGGCTACGTTCCTGGTTCCCAGCCATGGGGCTCCGTAGCTACCTTGACTCTTCCCCTGAGCACCCTTCCCCCATCTTCCTCCTCCATTCCCTCCCTGAGCTTGAGCACTTGCAGTGCTCCAGCAGCTCTGGGAGGAGTTGCTGAGTGCAGAGCCCAGCTTTTGCCTATGAGTGCTTCAGCCTGGAAGCACCCATGGGGATTCCAGACCACAGATCTTGCCGGACAATAGACATCCACACTATAGGGGTTCAGCCTGTACTGTGTGTGGAAAGCACAAATATGACCTATTGGGCATGTTGTAAAGGTTATCTCTTTTTTTCCAGGCAGTCTTTAGAGGAGCAGGTTGAATGCAAGTGAAAAGGTTAGGACCGATTTTTATTGTGGCCGTATTCATTTCAGATTTTGTCTGTTTTTAAAATTAGTTTTGAACTCTGGATTGCTACTTTTTAAAAAAAAACTGAGATATTGGTGTTACTGCCTATTTTTAGTGCAGGTGACTACAACTATCTGTTCAAAAGCTTCAGGGAGTAGCCGAGTTAGTCTGTAACTGGAAACACTTTAACGAATAGTCACGTTTTTACAACTTTACTGTTGGCAAACACTCGTATTTTAATTGTGACCATTCTATTTAATATGTCACAATTTTCAACCACATATTGTTCCCTCAGACTTTTATCCTACGTGTTTCTGGGCTCTGGATATTGAGTGAGATCTTCAGCTATAGCTAAGATGCCAAAAAGGTCAGACATTACTGACTTGACTTGGGGGTGATTTACAAAAAACTCACCTTTTCAGTCCCAAGGACCTGCCACTACACAGTGCAAGGCCACTGACCTTACTCTGAATTAGGACAGCCTATGTATTTGTGAAACTTAGCCCCAGGACAGAAAATGCAGTCAAAGACTATTCACTTGGATAAGTAGAATGGGATTTGACCATTAATTCATGCAAAAACAGAGTCCTTTCAAGTAAACATTTCTGATAAAATGCCTCACAACTGAAAGGCAATGATTACCCTCCTTTGCTCAAAAGAAAAACCTCAATAATGTATTCACTTTTATGGGGTTTATGAGTTATTAGTCTTTCATGTGCCTGAAAGAACCATAATGACTACCCTTCACAGGTGATCTGTCACCGTTTATAAGAGACTGGATAATCTATATGGAAAAAGTACAAAAGGGGAAAATAATTATGTCCAATTTAAAAACTATTAAAATAAATCTAAATGAGAATCTAGACTTAAACACATTCAGCTGACCTTAAGGTCACTAGGAGGCATGTATATATGCAATACACAAAGTAGTTCTTTGATTTTTCTTGGCCTCAGTAAGTTATGGATCAGCTGCCTGGTATTGTTGTGCATTTGGTGTAAAAATCTCACTAAGCACTAATGTTGTAATTTTGCATGGAAGTAGTTAAGAGCTCTGACAGTGACTTCTATTACAAGCCTCTTTTTTCAGGGGTCTATTATATAGCTATAAAAATTCACTTGACATTCAAGGTCTGTGCCTTGAAGTTCTTTTTTTTTTAATACAGAAGTTTGAAAAAATATATATTTTGCTATTTCTGAATTTAAAAAATAAGGATTTTGTCCTAATTAAAGTGGGAGAACAGACCTTAAAGCAGAGGCGGAAAACCTTTTTTTCGGTCGGGGCCGCTGACCCACAGAAAAATCAGTCAGATGGGGGACAGCAGGAGTGCCAGTGTGGGCCCCCCAATGCTGCGGGGGAGGAGCCCTGGAGGCCGTGTCCAGGAAAGCTGGGAATCGCATCTGGTCCCTGGGCCTTAAGTTCCCCACCTTTGTCTTAAAGACGTGTTTTTTTCACCCCTAAGGACTAACTCAGATGTGTCTGTGTGTTTTGAACAATGGATGACATTGTATGGTAATGTTTAATTGGGTTGCCCCAGGCACTGCCTCAGAAGTCAACTGTGGCTCAGTGAGTCACAATTAGAGGTGGGTGAAAAATGTAATTTTCAGTTCTCTGGCAATTCTGAAAATTTGAAAAATATAATGTTGAGTCAAACTGAAAGCAACATTTTTCAATATTTTCATTGAATCAGAAAGTTAAAAAATTGCTTTTGGTCAAACAAAATGTTTTGATTTCAAACTTTTTTTAAATCTTACATTTTTAAAAATTAAAATTAAAGGAAAGTGTGCAACAAAATCAAACATTTTTTTTTGAAAATGTTGAAATGAAACATTTTGCATTTTTGGTTTTTTTTTTCTCTTTAATTGGAGCAATTAGGTGAAATCAACATAAATTCACAAAATGTTTGTGCTACTAAATCTGTGTTTTTCACTGAAAAAAGTTTTAGTCAAAAATTTGCCCAGCTCTTGGCATAGTCTCCTTCCTTGTTCCCTCATTGCAGGTGAGTGTAAATTCTATACCCAGTATAGCTACACAGCCCTCTGCATGTGGGGGTGATGGTAGAACTATGACTTGGCTAATCCCCAACCCTGTCCCACCCCCTCCTGTCCCTTTGCTCTGGTGTAGGGGGAGTAGCTGTTCAACAAAGTATGTGGGAAACCTTTCATTCCATGTTTTTCAGGCAGCTATTTCATTTTCATTTCATTCCATTTCATTTCAAATGTGTTATTCTTAGTGAAAAGCATGAATCTATACAATGGTTTATGGTAGTTAATCTCATTCTAGCTCGATGCAGTCAGCTTCTTAACTGAAAATGCCCTGATAATGATTTTTTTAACATCCCAAAACTTTCTTTATATGTGGTATTTTATTTATTTATGGTTTGTAGCATCTGAGCACCTGCCATTCTCAGAATCAATAATTACCAATAAAGAATGTAGGTAACTGACCCTACAGCTCAAATACATTGTTGCCCTCAAGACATGGAGCCTGATTTTCTTCTCTCTAATGCTGCTTTTTATACCATTGTAACTGTACTCCTGACTTACACTCGTGTTACACTAGAAGCCACCTCTTTAATGTTTCCCACCATCCATTACTGGCCTCAGCTTAAAGCCACATAAAGTGCTATCCTCTGGCTGAGTTAAGTGTCTTACCATCTGGTCTGAAGGTCATTGGATCTGGCTCTGGTAAATAAACAGTGATGCACAGAATTCCACAGGTGAGGCTTCTCAAGTAAGGACATTCTGCGGCCAATTCACAGATCAGTCAGATGTTATAGTTAAGGGTGCAGTAGAAAGGAAGAATAGAATAGAATACTGTAAAGATAGATCACTAGCTGGACCACCTGCATAAGCAAACCCCTGAGTCCTAGCTTCTATAGTTGGGTGTAGAAGAGGAGACAATGAACTGGAAAGATTTAAAAAAAAATATGGAGCACCGTTTAAGATCTTAACATAATATATGTGTGGACCTTAAAATAGAACAGAGATCTGAGTTCCTTTTTTGTCAAGATCTGAGTTCAGGATTCTGGGTTTCCCTGATAAATATATATTTGAGAGAGTTTGTGTGTATGTCTGTCATGAATCTGTTCAATAATTCCTCCTAAACAGTAATAGCGAGGATCACCACATTTGGTAGGCATCTTCCTCTCGTTATAACATAAAATAGGTAAGGGCTTGGTTGTGCCAGGATAACAGGATGTGCCTGGAATGTGATTTTCTCATAGAACAGAATGGAAGGGGTCTGCTAGCAGGCACAGTTCCATTGTATAATGACCACAGGGGCAGCAAGGGGCCAGAGATGGGTACCAGGACAGCTGTATAATGACCAATGGGACAGCAAAGGGCAGCGGAAAGAAAGGGGCAGCTATGTATTATATATTTCAGTGAGCTTGTGTGTATGTCTCAGTCCCCCAGTGGGGGGACATGCACCCGTCCCCTGGCTGTGCAGTTGCAGAAGCCATGGATAGGCGCTTCTTGAAATAACCCCCTCCCCACCACCACCATTGGTCTGATCCAAAAATGACTGAAGTCAGAACCTGGTTATTTGATTATACATCTGACAAGTGACTTAACACTGATCTCTGTTTAGGACTAAGAATGTGTTGAAAAAAATTATGAAGCCACAGAGGGGGACACAGATTAGCCATATGGTATGTGACAACCTTTAGGCGCTCGAGTTTGAAAATAGAGAGCATTAGAAGATTTACCCAGCATTGCTTGGGTAATTCTTTAAAAATGTACATACTTCATTTAAATCAGTGCTCTAGAGTGGGACTGTGGTTGAGGGGTTGAATATGCAGGTAGCTTGGGGCCAGGTGAGAAGCACCTCTCCATGGGAGTTGCAGCTCCCGTGGGTACAGCTGGGGGAAAGGTGCCTGTCTCCCCTGGCTTGGGCACGTTCAGGTTTGTCTGCCCCCTGTGGGACATCCAAGGTGAGGAATGTAGCAAACTGCTCTTTCCCCTCACTCCCTGATGAAGGGGAACAGCCAGCAATTTTCCTTTCTTTTAAGTTATGATAAGAGGAACCTATGTACCAAATTTAATGGTCCTAGCTTTTACCATTTAGGAGACTTTCTTGAATGAATAGATGAACAGACAGGCAAACTCTCTAACATGTATAATGGACTAGATGGTAGTGCCCCCTGCTCTCGACGCTTGCCAACCCCCCTCTCTGGGACTAGGCAGCCCCAATTTCCCTCCCCTCCTCTGGCTTCCAGGGAGGGCCAGGCTGAGGCATGGCAGCCCTGGCCTGCCCCAGCTCACTCTCCCAGGCTGTTACCCTGCCCCCAACCCAAGCCAGGCCAGCTTGGGCTCTCCCCCCACTGCTGGTTGCCGGGGGGCGGAGGGGCAGAGGGTCAGCCAGGCTGAGGCTATCCTGGCTCTCTCCCTCCGGCCACAGGGGGCGGGGGTGGGTTTGGGCCAGCCCAAGTTTGGCCCAGCTCTCTCCCTCCAGCTGTTGGGTATTGGGCCATCCCTCCTCGGCCCCTGAGAGAGTCTGAGGCTGCCCTGGCTCTTCTCTCCTCCCCCCCAGCCTCAGCTCTGAGGCTGCCCCTAATCTTTGTCCCCCCGCTCCGGCCCTAGTTCTTTCCTCCTCCTAGCTACCAGGGAAGGGGCCAGGGCAAGGCTGGCCTGGCTCTCCCCGCAACCTAGTGTGTGTGTGTGAGGGGGCTGAGGTGCAGAGAGGAGGCATGGTCCCCCCCTCTCAGATCACCAGAGAGGGAGAGGCCCTCTGAAGCACTGGGGAGGAGAGAGGCTGTGTGGCTTGCTCCCCACTCCAGAGCACTGGGGAGGGGACGAGGGGAGAGGCCACGCTGATC
Organism: Pelochelys cantorii; assembly: GCA_032595735.1. NCBI lineage: Eukaryota > Metazoa > Chordata > Testudines > Trionychidae > Pelochelys > Pelochelys cantorii. The sequence goes on along the minus strand of CM064329.1, from coordinate 44,525,742 downwards.
ACAGCTTCTGCCTCCTCCCCCCCCCCAAGCACTGGAGCGGGGAGTGGAGAGGCTGTGCAGCTCACAGTTTCAGCCCCTCCCCTACAGAGAATCAGGAAGGTTGGGAAGGGGGCTGCTCCGGGGCCTCCCCAGGCCCCACGTGGCAGCCAAGCACTGGGGAAAGGGGAGGGTGGAGGGAGCGAGGGTGGAGGCAGGTGAGATGCAGAGTGATGTGACGACGTCACTTGGTCGTCCCACAGGAGAAGGTTTTTTTAATACATAGAGAGATGATAACTCAGTACTAAGACATACTGTAGGTGTTTAAGTGGTGCAGAGTGTTGGCCAAATTTCTGTTGAATAGATGAGAAGGCTTCTGTTTGAAATTGCTTTTGAGCAGTGTACTCAACTAGAGTCATAAACTGACTGCTAATCAGCATATGGACTTACGAGCCTTTAGGTTCGATATATTCCCACAGACAGGTGGATCATACTTAAGTTAAATGCAATATTTAGATTTGCCAGCAGAACTATATTAATTGTCCCCGATCACTTGAATAGATACCTACGCCACAAGGAAATGAGTTCTCACCCACGGGAACTTCAACGGCATGTCAAGATCTCGCACTTGGGCATTCCATTTGGACATGTCAGTGCCAATTCTAAGTTTCATTGTGACTAGCTGCAGGTCCAAATATGGAATTGGCACAACCTGTAGTGGAGCCTGTTGTTGAAAACTGGCCCACAATGTGTACTTTCTGAAAAATGTGAATGGAAAGCAAAACATTTCCTTCTTGTGTATTAAACAGTGAAGGCTGTTCAGAAAAAAGAGCAGGTCTACATTTTGCTTAATATCCTCCTTCTTTGCATCTCTATCACCCTCCTCCACCCTCACTAACTGGTATGTATTTCTGCAGTCCAGCATCTGCCACAGTTCTGACACTGTTCTATTCTCTTCCTCTGTGCAGTTTTCAGGGGTGATTCAAAGCTTCAGCATAGCAGCTCTGACTTGCCACCAAATCCTCTGCCTCCACAGAAGCAAAGTGTCAGTTCATTTTGCTTCCACCTTTACATTTTATTCATTTTTTTCATGCTGTAGTAAATGGATTTCTCTTCCACCATCATGACAGAGCACCCACACAAGTATCAGGCTAAGTCCAGATGGTGTTCCCCTGATGAGGTAGCTTTTATGGGCCTTTCCAAGGGCAAATTATGTCCTACAAGTTCTCAGCAAGCTGATTTTAGCACAACCCAAAATGTCCTGATCAGAAGAGACAACAGAACAGAGTCTCTAAGGATGAGGAGAACTTTCGCCAGCCACCCCAGAGGGTAAATCTCATAGTAGCACAGGACCAGAAAGATAAGACCCTTGTGGGCTCCTGGTTTCCCCCCACTCAAATCCTAAAACAGGTCCTGAGTTTTCTAGGAAGAGAAGAACTGCTCCCTTCCTTCCCAACTCATGTCAGGGAACTAGCAATGAAACCCCAACTCCTGGATAGAGGGAGTGAGACTTTGATGGGAGGACTCTGAGGGAAAAATTTCTAGACGGCTCAGCTCTTTGCATAAGGCAAGCTTGCAAAAGAGCTTATTCTGGCCACAAACTGGCAGCAGCACCTGCAAAAAAAAAAAAAAAAATGTGCCAGAAAGACAGAAACTCAGAGTAAAAGGGGAAGGGGGCATACAAACCAACTGTGATGTACTTGTATTCTGACTTACACCAGAGGGGAAGCTGATTCTTTGAACAGGACTTGGGAAAAAATGCAACAGTATATTTTGTTGTGCTGAGAGGTTTGAAACCACATATTAAAAGGTTGTATCCACAGTCCAGATTCATCCTGATTAGGTTCTCAAGGACAAGCCTGAAAGCAAATGCCTTCCTTCCAAATACACCCCAATGCAGCAGTTCCCCTTTACCCACCCTTCAAGAATGTGGTGAGAAAGCGCATATCTGTGTAGGTAGGTACACATGCAGGCATACCCTTATATTTTACAGAGGGAAGGGGGGAGCAAGAATATGCCAATCCAGGTGCTCCAAAAATCGATGTGGAAGTGGCCTCTTTGCTGAAAGAGATACCTATTGCATGACAGAGGGAGTTGTTGCTCCAACAGGCAGGGAAAGTGAAAGCCAGCCTGTATGGGATATTGAAGCTTCTTTGGCCACCCTGAGACCATCTCTCACAGTTGCGTGCTTTGCAATAGCTATAGTGTCCTGGAGAGAGGACCTGAGAAACCACTGTCTCTGTCCATCCACACTTAAGAAAGCCTCCCTAGTAAAAGCATTTGTGGTAGATGACTCAATGGATGCAATGAGATTTTCCCCCTGAAAGCTCTGGCACCCAGCTGAGCTGCCAGGTGCCCCATATGGCTTTGTCTCTGGAAGGTGGATGCTCACTTTAAGCAGATCCTGTGCTTCTCTAAATTGTTGGGTGCTCTCCTCTTTGGAGAAGAATTGGATAAGATGGTGGTTGAAAGTGCTGACAAACCGAAGCAGTCTCTCTGCTCTCCATTCATTGCTTTATGAAGAGGACTATACACCTATCAACAGACAAAAACGCTCTTTTTCCTCCATCTTCTTCACAAAAGCAGCAGACGAAAGACAACAGGGATACCACAGGGACACTCTGGAAATGGGGATCAGATGGCAAATCCGGCAGTGGCTCCACTGCCTTCAAGAGTCTATTGTGACAACAAGCAACTGTGCTTTCACCCATATCTGAATTTAGGAGTCAGAGTCTTCCACTTCTCAAAAGAATGGTCTGGTTTGACCAGAGACAAGTGGGGGAGAGAGACACTAAGTGATACTCCCTCAAACTAGGAGCTCCACCCATCCCTTTTTTCATCCCATCCCCTTTCTCCAGCAACCCAACCAAATGCAAACTGCTCTGGCACAAGATTTCCCATCTCCTGGACGTAGGAGCAATAGAAGTTCTGTTCTTATTGAAAAGAACCCTTTACCTGCAGGATGACCAACTTCTGTTTTGAGCATAGTTATTATAAAAGTTCTTCCCCTCTCTCTTGTTTGCTGTTGACTCTCCTTTCCCCTTCCTTCTTTCTAAAGATAAAAGAATATTTTTTTCCACTCGGAGGGCCACATTACCCCCCCCAACATGTGTATCCACAGTAGGAATAAAGCTACATTCTTGCCATGTGTCCAGTAACACATGGTAACTAACATAAGGTAAAATGCTAGTGAAGATAAGGCATGTTAGTAAGTCTAGAGTTTATTTCAAACTTTGAATATGTGTGTTAACCTTGCAGCTGCCTTCTTATATAACACATTTCATCAATAGATATCAAAATGCTTTCCTAAGGGGTTCATCATCATTATCACCATTTTACAGATAGGGAAACTGAAACACAAATAGGTGTATTGGCTTGTCCAGGGTAAACAGACGGGCTGGTGGCAGAGCCAGGAAGAGAACATGTGCCATGTCTCAGGCCTACAGACTTGTTGTTCAGCATTCTAGCTAGTAGTCAACATGGATTTCTTTTTTCCCAAGCTGGCATGTTTTGTGACGCCAAACTGCCTTTTGTTGACAAAATAGCAAGAGCATACGCACTACAATGCAACTTTTGTCATGAAAAACACCCAGTTTGGGTGACAAAAACTTCCATCCCTGCCAGAGACTTTTGTCTTTTTTTTCCCTCCCTTTATTATCGACAAAGAGCCAGTGTGGACTCTGTTTTGTTGAGAGAACTGGCTTCCACCAGTATCCCACCATGCCTGGCATGATGGCTGTGCTCGTCTGTGTTTTGTGTTCTCTTCTGAGTGTTTTGTGATCCCTGCTGCAGGGTAGGCATGCATCCCTCCCCTTTTAAAGCTCAGTGAAGTATCTGATAGCTGCGTGAGCTGCTCCATTTGGGGAACAAAAAAAAGAGCAAGTCATTGGAATACTCCTGTTCTGCCCTGCTAGGAACACAGCAGCAGGCAGACTGCTGCTGCAGGGGGAAGGCTGGAGAGACTTCTGTGCTGCTTTGACATTCCTCAGCATGGAGAGATCACAGAGCTACTCATGCTGTTCCCAGCAGCTGAGGATGCTGTGGGAGAACTCAGAAAGAATCCCAAGAAGTGCAGGGATCAACTCTGCTTTCCCACAAAACTGCATTGTCAACAGGGGAGCTAGTAATGTGACCATGAAATGTCAACAATGGGAGACAGAAAAAACAGTTTGACCAGTTTTCAGTTGTGCCGACTTTTGCTCGTCGACAGCACTTTTGTTGCCAAACTTTCCCAGAGTAGACATAGCCTTAGTAAAAGCAGTCATAACGGACAAACGTGCACTATTTTCTGCATTTGGTTTCTGAAACATTCTCCTATATGGGTGGGAGAGGTTAAACTGGCTGTGGAAGGAACCAACTGTGTGAAGTGTTAAGCCCCAGAATGCATGTGGAATCCCAGCTCGAAGGGTGGCTAGGAATACAGAACTGGGCTCATACTAAGGACCAAGAGCATGCATGAATCACGTGATCGTCTTAATGGAGTGAGGAAGCAGAACTCATGAGTGCCCACTCCCTGCCTCCCTAATTTTAAGCTTTATTTGCCTCAGAGCCTCCAGTTAGCTACTATACTTTGGGCTAAGTATGGGAGAGTCGAGGACAGGTGAGAAGAGACTGGAAGGGAGAGGAGCAGAGAAAATCACAGCAGCCTGTAGGCCTCTCCTCCACATCACCTACTGGAGCTATATGGTCAATATTGTTCCAGGTGAGTGATAGGCCTGCCTGCCCCACCACTGGGAATATACTCAGTGAAAGGCTGTGGATTCACTCTACCCTCCCCCCCCCACCCACACACATTTTCTCTCTTTCTTGAATTCCCTGTAGGAGGAGACAAGCTCTCCTTGACTGATCTGGCATATTAAATATAATAGCATAACAGCAGCAGTAAAAGCAACAGCAAGTAGTGACATAGGCAGCAGTAACATAGGCTAGCCACCCTGAGTGCAAACCTCCTTGGGCTCCATGCGTGGTAATACAGCAGGTGGCCTCACAGTGGATATGTTTTCCCCAAAATACAGGTAATTACTGGCAACTTTGCATGAAAATCACAAATAAAAGGGGAGAAGAGCAAAAAAGAGCACAATATACCAGCTGAAGAGTTGGAGATAGAAAATTCAGCAGCTACAGAAATGGCTAATAAAATAGAGGCACAGATTGCTGCCAGCTTTAGTGTGTGGATAGGAACCCATTTCAGCAAGCCAGAAGAACAATTGATAAACTGGACACAATGAACAGCCAAACAAATCTGCTACTAGTAGTCATTATAGATGTAGACTTGAGAATTATCACCATAGAGGAGGGCAGGCATGGTAGAGAGAAGAGATTTGTGGCTCTGGAATTTCAAAACAATAGCTTAAACACTGGAAGATTTGGAAAATAGGGGCCATAGAAAAAATACAGGTTGCACCTCTGAAATCTAGGACTCTCTGGTCCGGCAACATCCGTGGTCCGGAGAGCCCTTGGCAGCTGGGAATGGGGCTCACTGGGAGTCCAGGGGAAGGGAGGCTGGCGGGTTGACTGAAGTGGGGCCAGTGGCTGGGAAGCCCCCAGCCAAGCTGGCTGCAGCGGAGCCGGGAAGTTGAATCTAGGAGCCCTGGATGGGCAAGAAGGTGCAGCCCCTGTAGTGGGGGGAGCCAGCAACTGTGAGCCCTGCTGGTCAGGGATGGAGGCCCCAACGGGTAAACTCCCTGATTCAGGACCAGAGTTCCCTCTAGATGCGCGACAGCATAACTTCACAGGTGATTAATCAGCCCTGCCCACTCAGTCAGCTCCCTGCACAGAGCCCTGAGCCTCTGACTGGGTGGGGCTGATTAATCACCTGTGGGAGTACTATTTGGGACCACTCAGGTTCAAAGAGTGCCGGACCAGGGAGGTCCAACCTGTACATCAGGGACAGGCACAGAACCAAGCACAGGAGACCCCCCCCCACCCCCAAAGTAGGAATTACATTGAATGTAAATGTAGGAAAGCTGACAAATACTGTTGCTATTTGAGTGAGTAGAGAGGAAGAGGAAGGTGAAAGTATTACATGGCAATGACAATACTGGATTATTGAAAAAATGGGTAGGAAAATAATCAGAAACAGTCTGGTGCTCCTGAAATATTAAGGGCTGACCCATTGAATAATACAAAAAAAACCCCACCTTTTGAAAGCAGAGTTTCAAAGAACTTATTTCAAAACAAAAGTAATCAAGTTACAAAGGCAAGTGGTACTCCATGTGTATAGAAAATCTTTCCTTTCCCATTAGAGAGGAGTGATATATTAATATGTAAACAAGTATCATGGTGATATAAAAGTACCAAGAGCAGATGGGTTTTAGTGCAAGTGTGTAGGGATGTGTTATAGTCCAATATCTGTGCCCAATGTGATTAAAACTCATTTTTAATATTTTTGGAATGTCTATCCAATTCCAAAATTCATGGTTGATAATAGCAGGTAATTTTAATTGTCTTAACCCAGTGTGGGGCAGGCTTATCTGAGGTAATAAACCTGGAATGAGAATATAGAAATGAGACATGATAGGTACTTGAAGCCTCTTACACCCCACTGCTAAGGGCTTCCCTTTTTATTCCCTTGGGAAATGCCGAAGTTTGATATCAAAAGTTCTTTTATATGACATGCTTATTGTTAGAACTGAATTAATGCATATCCTGAACAGTCTACCTGGCTTCATGAAAATAAAGTCCATTTCAGGAAAGAAAGAAAAAAAGGGAGTTGTATACTGTTAAAAGACTTTGTGAATAAAATCAAAGCCTCTGTTGATAATTATATTAAGGGTAATTCCCTCATGGATATATCCCATGGAACTAGATGGGAAGCCTTTACGCAGTAATAAGGAGACACATTATCAAATACAATTATAGGGGGCGAAAAAGACAGACTATGCACGTGGACATTTAATTGGAGGCAAGCTGGGATGTGCATCTCTCTAGCACTAGCCTGCTGTGGACTAACTGTCCGCTTGGACCCTGCTGACATGTATTAACAGTTCATTAGGGCACACTGATGTAGTCCTTTTCGAAATGGGACTAATCAAAGCACATTAGCGAACTGTTAAATGTGATCAGCAGGGTCCTCGGAACAGTTACTCTGAGGCAGGCTAGTGTGGGGTAGATTCACAACCAAGCTTGCCTTGATCCAGTTGTTTATGTAGATAAAGCCTTCGAGGGACAAATGTACCTTTTGTTGAAGCAATATTCTGTGACTAATAACACAGAGTTGTTGCAAGAGATTATGAATTCAAAAGGAATATTAGAAGCAATGTTAACAGAAAGGATCCAGGCAGCTCTCTCATTTGTCTGAAGACGCAGAAAAACCTGAAATTGGAATAAAAAACAAAGGAATTAACAAAATACTAACTAACTAATAATTAACAAAATACTAGTTGAATATATTAGATGCATTTCATAGAATACTAGAACAGAAAGGGACCTCAAGAGGTCATCAAGTCTAGTCCCCTGCCCTTTACTAGCAAACATGTAAAAGTGTATACAACAAACACTTGACCAAACCAAAAAACCCCCCCCCAAATCTCAATAATATTAAAAATTAAAAAGTGCTTTCAAACCTGGGCTGAATAAGGTAGCTTTCAGATATTGGTGCAAATATCACTATGATAACTAGAAGGAAATCTTTAGGACCGAACAACCATTAAAACAAATAACTGTAGTTGATATACTCAACAGAATGTATAATATGAGTTTAAAAAGACTTTCAGAGAAGAAAGGAACCAATAACAAAGCTATCTGTATGAGAAAGTTATACGCAAGCTTGAAATTTCAGCAATTGGCACCCAGGAAAATAACTGAAATACATATTCCCCTCTGCTAGTTTCCTTTCCATTCTCCTGAGACGCTTTTCTTCTTTATCCCCACTCCGGGAGAACATTCCATTTGTTTCCCCTGCCACCCCATTCCCCCCTCCGAAGCAAAATAAGTGAACATAAATAGTTTTTAGACCCAAATACATACATAATATTAAGATTGTGTTTAAATAACTTTTGGGGAAAAGTAAGGAATGTTATGGGCAAGGTCTAGGTTGGATATTACGAAAAACTATCTCACCAAGAGGGTGGTGAAGCACTGGAATGGGTTACTTAGGGAGGTGGTGGAATTTCCATCTCTAGAGGTTTTTAAGTCCTGGCTTGACAAAGCCCTGGCTGGGATGATTTAGTTGGGATTGGTCCTGCTTTGGGCAGGGGACTGGACTCGATGACCTCCTGAGGTCTCTGCTAGCCCTAGGATTCTATGATTCTATAACAATATAGCAGGGGTGGGGAACAGGAGGCCTGGGGGCCATATGTGGCTCTCAGCTTGTCTGGATCTGGCCCCCCCCAGGATCAGGGCTCCCCCCCAGCATTAGGGAGCCCGTGCTCCAGCTACTCTGCCATTTCCCCATGGGCCTGGAGCACACAAAATCTACGAGGCTAGGCCCCCCACTAAACTCTGGTGTGTGAGGGGAATGTGGGGAGTGTCTTTCTCCTCAATCAGTGAGTGGTTGGGGTTTTTTTTTTGTTTTTTTCTTTGCTTCTCACTTGTGTGTGATGCCCTGACTGATTTTTCTGTGGGTCAGTGGTCCCTGACCCAAAAAAGGTTCCCCACCCCTACAATATGTGCTTAATATAAAATGTTACTTAATACTGTTAATTCTATATTAAGAGATGTGCCTAGAAATAGTGAGACCATGTAAATAGATTGTTGTTTTAAATGACTCGTATAAATAAATATAATTTTTTCTCCACAAAAAACAAGTACTTGTTCTTTAGTGCTACAAATTGCTAAAATTGGAATGGGTCTATGGAATGTGACACTTTACTGTGATGTAAAGCAGAAATCAGGCAAATTTGCTGTCAACACTGTGACATACTTACAAAAAATGCTTCTGAATTAGATCCTTTTCAGAGTGTAAAATGACCTCCTTTAGGATTTCTGTATGAGGTAGGTGACTGAAGCATAAATTGGCCCATTATTATCATAGTTCGGGTGCATTTCAGTGAGTTGCCCATTTGCTCTCACTTTCCTCCTCTTTTCTTTCCCATTTTTCTCCTCTCTATTTCATCCAACTCTCAACTTCTGAAGGCTACAATGTCCTAAACTACCAGTTTCTGCCTGTTATTTCTGCACAAAAGAGCCTTTTCCCAGAAAAATGGAGGTAGCCAGGAATGAAAACTGTTTTGCTTGCTCTCCAACTAGTGCTATCTCACCAGTTTTGCAGGTGCTAGGATTTGTTTAAACCATTCTATTTTGAGTTTGGATTTTTGTACTCATTACCATGTCATTAGAGCGGGGTGGGATGCAGTTTTCTCAGCCACAAACTTTTCAAGATTTCCAAAATTCTGCTTCAGGATGAAACAGGCCTTAGAAGTAATACATGTACACATGCACACACGTACATTACACACACGTGTGCACACAGAGGAATAGACAAGAATAACGGTACTCTAGTGCCTAGAGCTCAGCCAAGTTCAAATCTCTGCTCTACCATTCACTCATGTGGGAGAGCAGACCCCTAAGCACCAGACCATGTGGTACTGTGAGCTGAAGGAGGGGTGGCCTCTTTTTCAGTCTCTCCTGATGAAGCTGTTCCACTTTATAGAAATAATTAACCATACATTGCAACAAGTATTTTAACTTTGGGTCTCCTATGTTCAGGTGAGTCCTTTGCGCCTATTCTGGAGCAGAGATGGTGCTCTCTTGGTGTCTCTCTCGTTTTTCCATCCTAGACCTGAGAATTCTATTTTGTCAAAACTGGTATGTTACTGTGAAAAGTTTCAGTTTTGTCAAAGTGTCATTTCTGATGAAAACCATTTTGTCAAAGAATTCCCAATTAGCTCTATATGTCATAGGCTCTCTATCACACTGAAGTAGTTTAACTGGATTAATGTGGTTAGTGCCTGGCACTAGAGTCAGAGTCTGGGTTTTATTCTTGACTACTTCAGTGATTTATGTCACTGTGGGCAACTGACTCAACTACTCCATGTCTCAGTTTACCTGCCTGTGAAATATATATAATGTCTTCTTACACGATATGTCGGTGAGTATTAATTTATTTTGCTGAGGCAACTCAAATTCCCAAGATGCAGAAAGAACATGAGATGAGACCCACAGTTTTTGCCTTTCATGGTTATCTGTGCCCAGTGGGAGAAGGATGGTATCTACAGTTTTTTACTGAATGTCATTTACTTGCATTATGCAGCAAAAACAGTATGCCCTGTGTGCATCATTGTATACACATGGTAGTGGTTTGCTGTGAACTGAGGGTGTAAAGTTCTTGGAGAGTATCTCACATCTCTCCTTTGATTTGTTGCTGAGCAGTATGCATTGTGTGTCTTTTCTCTCTCTGCATTATGGGATGCATAGTGGAAGCCAAGTTAGATCAAATTTATGATTTTTCTGCCTCCATTCAATACTTCCTTTTGTGGATGGACTAAGGCCATTTTTGAATTGCCGTCAGCCAACACAGATCCAACAGTGCTCCACGCAGCAGTGCTGGCAACCTCAAATACACAGACCCTGCCATGCTTCAGCACTCAAGCTGAATGAATTCCAGCTCAGCAGTTGCAGAATGACAGTGGAATAGATAGTTGGCCATTTGTAGTCTAGTTTGGAAACAATGGAAAGAAACATGCCAATGATCATATTTTGTGTGATAGTTGAGAGAATTTATGATATTCGTCTACAATGGCACGTGGCCTATCCTTGGCTCCTATTAGCAAATATCTCCAATGGCCAGAGATGGGGCACTTGATGGCTCTATGATAGGACAGACAATACTTTCCTAAGTGTCTGGCTGGTGGATCTCACCTGTGTGTTCAGGATTTAAATGACTGCCATATTTGGGGTCTGAGAAGAATTCTCCCTCAGATCAGATTGTCAAAGACTCATGGGTGGGGAAGCAGAGGGGTTTGCCTTCTTGCGCAGTGTGGAGCAAGGGTCACTTGCTATCTTCACCCAGATTAAATGGTTGAGTCTCTGTAAATTGGAGTCCTTTGATCATGATTTGAAGATTTCAGTAACTCAGTCAGAGGTTATGGGCCTGTTGCAGGGGAGGTGGGTGAGATTCTGTGGCCTGCAATGTGTGGTCAAATTAAATGATCACAGTGCTTCCTTCTGGTCTTAAAGTCTATGAGCATAAAGGAGAAAGTCTTAGTGATAGGTGGGAGGTTGTAGGGTAGAGACTTGCTTAGGAGTCTGAGGATCCATCAAGGCATTCAAAACAAGAAGTTTTGTTTTGGGGCAAGATTGCTAGGGATGCCCATTGCTCTTATTGTGAGTCTCAAGTCTAAAAAGGCGCTGCTGTTCTTTCTGCTGTTAACATAGAGAAGTACAAGTGAAAATTATTTGTTCAGTTCAGTGTTCCTGGGTGGTGGAAGTGCAACATTGTGACAGTCTCTATTGTACCATGTGTTGTTGCCTATCGCTGTAAAAAACGTATGCATGAATGCTAACTTTATTATTTTCTGTGTAAAAATGAACTGTTGACTCCTTTATGAATTGAATTTTAAAGGGTTTTATTAAACAATCGACAGGATTTCATAAAATGACCCTTCAATTGAAATGAAAATGAAAAAGCAGCTTTTAATTATGAAATGACACGTTACAAATCACTCTATTCTCTAGCTACATGGAACCCTGTCATTACACCAGCAGTGAAACAGCAGCCATGTGCAACAGTGCAGTGCTGGGCACAGTGCAAGGGGCAGTGGCGTTTAAAGCTAAAAGCGAATATGCATTTTGGGCTTGCCTCTTCTGATTCATGGGTCTTCTGGTGTGGAGTGCCAAGGCCTGAAGTTAGTAGGGGCAATAGCAAGCTCAAATGAGCAGGGGTCCCACGTGCCACCACTCAATGCCCTAGCATCTGGGAGGGGAATGGTGCTGAGAGGACTTGGGGAAGGAGTTAATATTGCCAGTAGTTGTATTGTCCAGGGTCTGCGTAACCTGGCTGAGTACTGATTTACAGTCCCACATTGCCTGCTGCCTTCATAGCAATATGCGCTGCAACGGGGCATTTTGGCTTTGTATTGTCTCTAGGAGTTGCTCTACCTTCAGCCACAATAGTATTTTCCCTGGCAACTGCCATGTTCTCTTTTGCTCTGCAATGATCCCCCTGAAAAGTGCCCCCCCACACCCAGTTTGCCAGCTGCTTAGCCTTTGATAAAGTCCCTGTTCTTAAGGGTTTGAGCAGTGCAGGTACCATAACTCTGGGGGTATTTAAAATTTTGAAAGGACAGGTAGTTATGGTTCATATGCATTTCTGGCATTTCATCTCTGAGATTCTTCTCAGACTTGGGAGAATCTCAGAGATGGTCAGTAGTGTGTGCAGTGGGATTTTTGCCCATACAGTATATGCTGTGTGGCTTTGCCATAGTGCTTGGGAGGCTGCAGGAGAGGGGGGAGTTGGGAATTATGTTCTTGGCCTGACTATATAGTGTTGCCATGCCCTGGAAGTGATTATGTGGTCTAGAGGGAGGTTAGCGGCATGAACCTGCGGGTAAGCTATAGAATAAACCCCTGTAGGTAGCCATTTTGGAAAAGTGTATGGTAATGAACAGATAGCCAGAGAGAGGAGGTATGGACCTCTGATTCAGAGGGCTTCTAGCTCTTATCCACTACAATTTGCTGTGGCTATGGATCACCTGGAACAGAATACCATTGCCATTATAATGATAATAACAATGAAATAGTCAATTATTTATAAAAAGAATTGTGAAGCTTAACTGATCAGGTTCCCTCAGCCCCATTGGGTTGCTGCTTGGAAATTAGGATAGTTTACTGCAGGGCTGGAATTGGGCTTGCTTTCTACTGGCCAGCAGCGAAGGCCCTAACAGCACCTGGCTTTCCAGGGAGACATTATCACTGGTATCATCATGGTCAACCCTCAGAGAATCTTACTGGTTACCCTCAGAGCGTGGGAGTGGAGAAAGCAGCCAGCAGGCTCCGTAAACTGCCTGGGTTGGGTTTTTCTAGTGATGGCATGGTGCAGTATAAGGGGGGTGAAAAATGGTCTGCCTGTTACTCCGGGTCTTGACCCAGGGAGCAGCCTCACACTGCCCCCCTCTACTGCCTTCATTCTTTGGAAAAACTTAAACAGCAAATAGTCTAGTTGTACCTTAAAGACTAACAAAACATGTAGATGGTATCATGAGCTTTCGTGGGCACAAGCCAAACTCATGATACTCGCTACATGTTTTGTTAGTCTTTAAGGTGCTACTCGACCATTTGTTGTTTTTTAAGTTTTTAACAGACTAATTCGGCTACCCCTCTGAAGCTTCATTCTTTGGGCGCTATAGCTCCCTATAGCTCTTGCACCTTCTCTGCCTCTTTTATTAGGAAGCACTGTCTGGCCATGGTCAGGATGGAACTCTCCCTCACCTGCTCCCCGGAGCCTGTCTAGCACTGCTCTATGAAAGGTGCTGTTGGTTCCCTCCCCCACTGAGGACTCAGCTCCTTCTCCCTTGTTGGTCAGGGTTGACAGTGAGCTGAGCTCCTCCTCCCTGAAGCCTTTTATAGGGCCCAGCCTAGTCCTGATTGGCTGTCTCTAGCTGTATTCTGATTGGCTGGGTTTGTACAGGCTCCCTCTAGCCTGATTTTCACCCTTCTGTTTCCAGAGTGGGGCATCCACCCCACTGCAGGTTGTCATGCAGTTAGGTAAAGTCCTGTCAAGTTTCTCAATAAATGAGTAAGTTACATGTCCCTGCTGGATTTTTTTTTCCCCGCTTTCCTTCATTTTGATGTCGGGGCTTCTGGTGTCTTTGCTCTTTTTCCAGCATCATTTGGCATCCCAGTTGTGCCCCTCCCCGCTCCTACCTCTCTATCAATGTCCACAAAGATGGTCTTTATTCCACTGGTTAGCCTCAAGAACATCTTGCACTGATGCTTCTCCCCAGATGTGTTAAGATCAAGGGTCTCAACCCAGCTCCACGCAGCTACTCAAGGCATATTGTAAGGCTTCAAAAGTAGTATCAGAACTTCCGTGATAAACTGGAAAGCAGGAGTTAGTGGAAAGAATCTGGCTATGTGCCACTTTTTAAGTGGGAGGGAGCATCTGATCAACTTGAGCCTTGAGCAGTGGAGAGCACACAGGTAAAAAGACAAGTCAATAATTAGCTTCCGCAAAGCATTATGGCATAGCCATTGAAAGACTGCTAGGCTAGTTTTAGCCAAGTTGTGACCACAATAGACTGAACTAACATACTTCACAGAAAAGTTAGTTCACTTTGAAAGAGGACTCCAGAGTTTGTGGTAAATGCAGAGTCAGTGCCCTATGTTTACACAAGCGTTTTGAAAAGAGATTAACTAGACAAGCTGTGGATTAATCCCCCTTCTGTAGACAGTCCCTAAGTATTGACAATTAAAGGTTTATGAATCTAACCATAAAATCTTAAGGACTTAATCTCCTTTCATTTAGTTTTTTTCCACCAGTAAAATTCCCTGAACCTTAATAGAGTTACTTATGATTTACACCAGCCTGAGATTAGATTCAGGACCACACAATAAGCATCTCGCTTGTATTGATAGGCAGTCATTTACTGAAGATGACAAATGCTTCCTATGTCCCATGTGAGTCTTTCTTCTGCTATCTTATGCCTATCAATAAGTAATACCAGACCTATGAATACAACTGTAGGTAAATTATAAATCAATAAAAGCACAAGTTTACGCTAGCAATATTTGACCTGACACTTGCTTTAGTGGAGCAAGAGAGACAGGTATAAAACTCCTGCATCATTTTGCTTTGTTTTGCTGTTCAAGGTTTGTGGAAGTGAAAGGGATTTGTAAAGCTAAATAGAAAGTGCATAGGTTTCCAGAGCCTTAATGAATTGCAGAATAAAAGCAAAGATGGACAAGATAATACTAAGGAAAATGAATGTGCATCTGAACAATTCAACTGGTTAGTTGTTACATGGAAATGGTTGCTTTGTTTTTTACAAGACAAACACTATTCTAATTAAAAAACAATAGCTGACACCATGATCCTTTGTTCTGGATGACAGGGGTCGGCGCTTGGTCAGCAGTGGGCAATAATTTTTGATGAGGGGCCACTCCAAGAATTTGGAAAATGGTCAACGGCCGCACTCTTCCATATTAATGGAGAAGGTGCGGAGACTGGGATGGAGGTTGGGTGCAGAAGGGAGCTTGCAGTAAGGGTTTGGGGTGCAGGAGACAGTCTGGGGTCTGGGAGGGAGTTTGGGTGAAGGAGGCAGTTGTGACCTGGGTTGGGGACTAGGGTGCAGAGGTTTGGGTTGTGCCCTTTGGCAAGAGGGGATGCGACCTGAGGAAGGGAACTAGGGTACAGGAGGGGGATGGAGGGGTTTGGGCTGTGACTTAGGGCAATAGGGGATTATGACTTGGGGCAGGGGACTGTGGTGCAGGGATTTGGATTGTGACTAGGGAAGGGGGTTGGGGTGCAGGATCTGGGAAGGGATATGGATGCAGGAGATGGGGCAGGACTGAGGGTTTGGGTTGTGACATGGGGCAGGGTATGGGGTACAGGATGTGAGAGGAGATATGGTGCAGGAAAGAAGGCAGAGGGTTTGGGTTATGTGGGGTAAGGAGAGAAAGGATTGGGGTGCCAGAGGCAGGCTCTGGTTGGGAGACTTACCTGCTTGACTCCCAGCTAGCAGCCTTCTCAAGCAGACCTCCTGCCTGCCCCACTCCCACACTGGCTGCAGGGGCCATGTCGTTTTTGAGCAACTGTGAGCCTGAGGAGAGGGGAGGCAGGTGCTTCCCAAGCTTCCTGTTGACAATGAGATTGTGCTGGGGGGCAGGTGCAGATGGTGAACTCTTTCCTTCCTCTCCCAGGTTCACAGCTCTTCCAACAGCCCCACGACAGCTGCATTTCTCAGTAGTGTGCTGGATGGAGGGGCAGGCATGGAGTCCACAGGCCGGATTTGGTGCCTTGATGGGCCACATTCAGCCTGCCGAGGGTATTTTGCCCAGGCCTGCTCTTGGTTATAGCAGTAAGCCTCAAAGTTGTCATAGTTTGGATACTGTCCACAGAGCACGTGTGATAACTGACCTTTCTAGAATATAAGAACGGCCATACTGGGTCAGACCAAAGGTCCATTCAGCCCAGTATCCTGTCTGCCCACAGTGGCCGATGCCAGATGCCCCAGAGGGAGTGAATAGAACAGGTAATCATCAAGTGATTCCCTCCCCTGTCACCCAGAGCTAAAATGTGGCTACATGGGCAGGGTGCAAGCAGCATGCTCACCTCCCCTTGTATGACCAACATGAGGACAGGCCATAATTGCATCCCTGCTCCTAGGTAAGCACAAAGGGTCGCTTTCTCACTATGAGTCTATAGACTTGGTGTCCCAAAAGAAATGGGGAGAGAGCAGAACCAGTGCACACTGGGGCAAATATGTTGCTCCACTTCCAGGGTGCAGGAATAGATGCACTCTTCCTGTGTGCTAGAGGAATTCTGTTCACCACCCAACTTGGATGTGCAGATCTCCACTGCCTCCAATGCAGGACTCTGGAATTTTAGTGAACCCCTGAAATTTTCTGATAGGCTGATCAGTTCAAACACTGGAGTGGTTCCAGAAAATGCACTATTTTTAAAAAGGTGCGGAGAGAAACATGTATATGAAACCCTTAGATGGGGAGCAGCACATGGCAATAACCTCTAGTGCTGGGAGTTGTGAACAGGCTGCAGCATGTAATCCACACTGTGAACAGACTCTAGGATGGCTGACAATACTAAATCTGCTAAATTATATGATGGTTTTTCAATATACACCAAGTTATTTCACCTACCGTGCACACTTAGGACCAAATTCTTCTCTCAGTCTAGACTACTTCAGCGAATTTAATGGGCTTTCTCTGGCTTTAGAGCAGCATTGTTGAGATCAGAATCTGGCTGTACTGGAAAAGTGGAGAACTGGTGCCTTACACAGTTGATCTAAGGGTAGTGCCATGCTTCAGTTGTGTTGTCATGTCTTGCGAACAAGGGTTGGGCCTTGTTGAGATTCCTGAAAGGAAAGTGCAGGTGATGCAGTAGCTGCTTGGTGCTGTCTAATTGGTACATGATTTCCCAAGTGTAACTGCAGCTCTGGCACTGCTTGGTATTTAAGGCCATAGTCCTGAACTGACTAATATTGCATTAGGATACATTGTACTTTTACAGAAGCTTTGGTTAATGTGGAATTGTGTCCCTGAACATTGTGGCCATTGTTTTAAAGAGGCCCATTGTTTTGCGAGAATAAGTTCTTGCTTTCAGGACAGTATCTGGGCCAAAATGCACTTTTGGGCAATGACATTCTGTCTCTGTGAAGTCTGCCTGCCATTTCATTTCATGGGATATTTTTCTTCACTTTCCATTCTAAATTGTTGTTTAATGCAGCTGCATGCCATGAAATAACTGCTGCATTCCACTCCAGAGTGAGCTGCATTTCATTGCTTGCCAGAACGCTCCTGAATTTACTGGGCACCATGTGGAAATTGCTGTGGGATGAAGTAAACTGAACACTTGATTGGTAAAAGGCACCTCGTCTATTAGGTAGGAGTTATACTCAACCTGAAAAACAAAGATTCAGTTCTATTCAGAAGGCATGATTCTTCACATTACAGTCATGGTATAATTCTTTTGACTTAAATTGAGCCCCTCTGATTTACTCCAGTATAAGTGAGATCAGAATTAAAATTCAAATGAGGTAAATACAATTGAAAATGTATTACGCTAATTGGCCACATGATGGTCCAAGCTCAGAAAGAGATTATTTGATTTAAAAACAGGATTAATTTCTGTGATTGTTTATTAATAAGAAGCATTATGGTAGTAATGTTTTTAAATGAAGGATTTGAATAATGAGTGGGTGGTAATTGCAGTATAAAAAAGGAAGGGAGCCAGTTTGTTCTAGCATTTGCCGACGGAACACACATTGACCTTTGCTTTGAGGTAACTTTGCATATATTCTTCTGGAATTTCCAGAGCAACCAGAAAAATCCCACAGAAGGTGCAAAAAGCACATCCAGATGTCATCCCTGAAATCCTTAAACCCAGGTTCTCCACTTTTGTATGTGTCGCTTCATTTTTATTTTTACTTCTACCTGAATTTGTTGTTGTATTGTTCAGGAAAAAAAAACAGGAACGTATAAACATGGATAAATGAGCAATAAAAAACAGGCAAAGGCTTATTGTAGACTCTGTCTCCCTTAAAGCATTGTTAGAGGCACTATTGTTCATATCTTTCCTACTGCTTCTTTGATCCAATATCTCCCGTTGGTACATTAAAGAGACCAAAACAGCCCCAGTTGCTTTCTTATGTATAAGCCAGCCAAACAATGGCTCCCTAAAGATGATCTCTCCTCATTCATCTTCAGCTTGCTGAGCAAATGACCTCACAACAGAGTCCTTCCCTGTAGCTGATGCAAGCTATTAAGATTATTATTGCTGCCAGCACTACAGAAGTCTGTCAGCTGACAGCTCACAACATGGTAGCTCAAAAGGGCTCATATGAGCATCCCACAAGAGTCTGGCATCTACAGCGTAACAAGCACAGGGAAAAGCAAAGGAAGAATGAAACAAGCCTTGAA
This sequence comes from Pelochelys cantorii, assembly GCA_032595735.1. Classification (NCBI taxonomy): domain Eukaryota; kingdom Metazoa; phylum Chordata; order Testudines; family Trionychidae; genus Pelochelys; species Pelochelys cantorii. Next base: position 44,507,232 of record CM064329.1, on the reverse strand, counting down.
AACACCAGCAGTAGGCAGCTGCCTGGAGGAAATCAATCAGAAGGAGACAACCAGCTGCACAATCAACCACAGCAAATAAAAGGAGGAGAAATGCCATAGTGCACCTCAAAGTCAGCAAGAGGAGGCTCATGGGCAGCCAGTGATCTGGCCATGTGGCAAAGGCTAACCCCTGACCTCTCTCCTTGTGTCCTCCCTCTTTACCCCCTTTAACTCTGCAGGCGCCCAAAGCACATCCACCACTTCCCACAACCCCAGCAATGCTCAGCTGGGGGCAGGGAGGCAAGCTCCCCATCCTGGTGTGCAGAAGCTTCAGTGCCCACAACTTCTGGGTGGTGCCGGCTGCTGCCCCCACAACCCCAGGGGTCTGAGCTCCAGAGCACTGGGCAGGCAACACATCCAACCCCAACTCCCAGTGGGAAGCACACTGGCCTGGGGGAGGGGCCATAATAGGCTGTTTGGGGATGCTCAGCCTCCCCCTGCCTGCAATACCCCCACCATGCTATTCTATCAATACTGTATTAACCCATTAATGAGCCAGACAAATTCTAGTTGTGTGTCTGTCAGTGTCCAGCTGAGACATGGCATGAGCTGGCGACTAGTCTGCCAACATCGCAGCATCTACTGAAGGGGAGATTTTCAACTTATATAAATTAGGTAAAATATTGTAGAAGTATACCAAGAGGAGCGCTACAAGAGATTCTGCAACCTATGATCTCATTGCATAAGAGCCTTTAAAACATGCTAGAACTGGAGCCAGTCCTCGTTCAATATGGAAAGGCGCGCACACACACATTTTACCTCACGTTTCATTCTGGAATGAATCTACAATATCAAACCAAAACAGAGGAAAGTTTGAAACTGTCTGGAAATGGGGGATTTTACTTGGTTCTCATGGAACGCCTTAAAACAACTCAGGCTTGCTTGCGAGTTCTATGACGCTTTCAGTGTTCCTGAGGGCTCTTTGGTAATAACTATATATGTTTGGCGGTGTGGATCCAGAGCACTGAATGTCCCTAGCCACATCGTATGTTTTTATTCCAGGCATTTAAAAGCTCCACAAAGTTATTACTGATTTGGTACAGCCAAATTAATCATGGAGAGCACAAGGCTGCTAAATCTGTATGGCTGGACATCTCCTTCTAACCTTAAGTCCAGTCTTCAGGGCTCAGTGCACAGGGACTTGATCTCTAAGGCAGGCTATATGGCCCTATGAGGACTTCAGTCCTCTCAGGGCCAGTTCTCAATAATGCATCCCTATTACTGACAAAAATCAAACCATCAAAAATGCACATTTCGCCTCTTCTGCTTTTCAGGGAGCAGAAATGGGATTTGACTCAGCAGCTCCTCTAACATACCAGAGAAGCGCCCCCCCCCCCACCACTGGTCTAGAGAGGGAGCCTCATACACCATAGGGCAAATTAAGATGGGACAAATGGCCAGAGTGGGTCAGACCAATAATCCTGCTAGCCCAGTCCCCCATCTTCCAACAGTGGCTGATGCCTGATGCTTCAAATGGACAGAAGAGGGCAAGTATCAAGTGGGCAAGTAGCCTCTGTTGGCTACTCCCAGCAGCTGGCAGTCTGAGGTTTAGAAATGCCTGGAGCATGGGACTGTATCCCTGGCCTTCTTGGCCAATAACTCTTCGTGGAGCCATTCTCTATGCAAGTACTCACTTTTCTTATTGAGCCCACTTACAGGTTGGCCTTTACTGCCCTCTCTTGCCTCAGTTGTTTGGTGGGGCATTCAAAGGTAATTCACGAGAAATTATTTTGGCACCTTAGTGGTTCCTGGCCAGGGATCACAAGCAGAGGTCAGTACCTGGCTGGAGAAGACTCTGGCTCAGTTTCTTTCTCCCTGCCTGAGGGAGAAGAGATTTGAATAGGGCTCTGAATTCGCTAATGTGTGAATTCTAGTCAGGAATGCAAGGGATAGGTGAGGGTGGGTTGCACCTTGTAGCATCTTGAAGCTGGGTCATTGTTATTAAGCAGCAGTTAGACAAGCTCTGATTGCTGACTCTCTTTGTAGTCCAGTGGTCTGGATGATTTCCTGGTGATGTGGGTTCAACTCCTTCCTCATCTTCCTGACAAGGGACATGAACAGCTGTCTCTGAAGTGAGCATCTGGCTGCTGCACTAAGAGGTGGTTTCCCTGGGATGAGCCTAGTGGTTGCTGACTCATCCTGTTCTTCTTCAATTGTTCCATTTTCATCCCATGTTCTGGGAGAGAGGGAAGGGAAGAGACGTAAGGCTAGCAAGCAGCCTTGGAGAGCCTAGCAGTTGTGGTGTGTGCTTAGCATTCAAATTCTCCTCTGTGTTTGCTGAGACGGAATTAGGCCATTCACTTGAGAGGTAAGAGATGAAGGTTCAAAGTGCTGGGCTAGGCACCATTCTTACTTTTGTTCTGCCTTGTTCTTTTCTGCTGAAGCTGCTCAACTTTCAGTACATATTCATCGGGTCAAAGCCCTAGCAAACAGCCCTGGGTAGCTTACTGGTTGTATTTGTGCCCAGCTGGTGGGAGGTTGGGGTTCACATCCCCTGCTTGCTTGTTGATCTCTTACTTCTCAAGTGACTGGCTTAAGAGCTGGCCTCGTGGGTATTCCAATATTTGCCCCTTAAGCAGTGCAAATGCTGGTTCAAGTCCCCTAATGCTCCCTGAGATGGTACTTGAATGTTAATCTCTTACTTCTCAAATGAATGGCCTAAGTCAGGGGTGGGCAACAGAGCCTCCATGGGCTGGATCCAGTCCACCAAGCCTTTTGATCCAGCCCATGGCCACTCTGCCACTCCCCTGCCCCAGGCCAATCGAGACCTGGGTATGGGAGAGTGCATAAAGTCTCCTCTCCCCCACCAGAGGCACATGGCACCAGAGGGAACCACCAGCTGTTCAAAACAACTGGCAGTTCTCTCTAGGTGCCCACGCCCCTGGCGGGGGAGGGAGACAAAGACTTAATGCACTCCCTCACCCTCAGGCCAATCATGGTCTGTGGGCGGGGGAGCACACACAACCTCCCGGCTCTGCCCCTTTTTGGGCAGCCTGTGACCATTTCTGAAATTCATGAAGTGCCCCCCCCCCTTTCAAAAATTATTGCCTGCCCCTGGCCTAAGTGCTGCCCTAGCAGGTGGTCAGAGGTGGGGGCTCCTTTAGCCTCTTCTGTTCACGGCTGGCCACATTCAGTAAATATTAAATAAGAATCGGGCAACATAACCCTCGTGACTCCCTCTGTATTCCTGTGCTTTAGGTATCTGCCCAGAGGCAAGGAGGTGCTGTTGAGAAAGGAGTGGCCATGTGATATATTGCCTTTAAGTGTACTACTTTAACTATATTTTTACCGGGGCACAGAAAGCTTCCAAAGCCTGCTGTGGTAGGTGGGTTAGGGTGCTCGCCTGCAGTGTGAGTAAACCTGGAACAAATCCTTGTTCTGCTAGGCAGGAGGGTGTGTGTGTTAGTGTTAAAAGGCCCTTGTAGCTGATGAAGTGGCCATTTGCAGCCCCTCTTGCTCTTTTAATTAAAGCAGAATTGCTGCTGTTGGACCACTCTCACTCTGTCCATCATAATCAAGAGAAAGGCCCAGGTTGTGGCAGACCACAGGGCACTCCCCACCTCTTTTGAGCGGAGTGAACTGGAGGCTTCCACCTCCTGGGGAGAGTCACACATGAGCAATCCCTGGCTGACTCCCCTCCCCATCCTAGGACAACAACGGCCTCCTGGGAGAGAGAGGAGGGGGTTTGGACAAAGATTGCCTACCTCAAAGGACAGTCACCTAGGAGGTGGGAAATCTCTGTACCAACCCCTGGTGAACAGGCAGCTGGTAGATTTGAACCAGGCTCACCTACAACCCAGGCAAGCAACCTAACCACTGGCCTAGAGAGTGAGTATTCTGGGCACACCGTGAAGCTGCTACTTGAGGAGGCAAATTCCTTATTCTTGCCTCACCCCTACTCTTCCCAGGCCTCTCCCTCTTCTCTCTGTTCACCCATCCAGGCAAATGACATTTTGAAAGAAACACTCTTCTAAAGAAAATGGCTCCTGGATTCCAGTGCATGCCAAATTGTGAAGACTGGACATGCAGAAGGCACCTGATTAAAAGCACAAAATTTGGGAATACAAAATGTCAGCCACAGGTTTTTTGATATACCCTGAAGTTTGTCAGTGATTTATTTGCAAAAACTTTCTAATAAGGGCAAGTCAGTTGTCCTGCTGAATACAATATTAAATATTATGGAATTTATGATGCAGCTCTTCTCTGTTTTACATTTTAGTCATCAGTATTTTTAAGATGATTTTATATTTTAAATATTCTCTTAAGCCTTCATAAAGTAATCATTTCTGGTTACTACATATTTAAACTCACTGAAACAAATACATTATTTTAAATTAATCAGTAAGAGCAGTTTAGCATGCTCATAACAAAGTTCATTGCTTTTCGAAAAAAGGGAACACTACTTTAACATGTTTTGTTAGGAAAATCACACAATAAACATAGAGTGAAATTTATTATGTTACAAAGAAGTTTCCAAAGATTTTAGGCATAACAAAGGATTTTATTTGTGGAGGGTTCTTTTAAAACTAGTTCATCAAAAAGTCAGAAGTAAAAGGGAAATTCATTTGTCCAGGTATCTGGAAGAAAAGGAATATTTTCCCTTTAAGGTTTCTCTTCAAAAGGAGGTGAAAGGGGGAGTAGGGATAAGGCAGAAAGGACAAGAAGATTTTGGAAGCAAGTTTTTGTACTATAGTAATTAAAATTAAAGTGTGTAATTTAGAGAAGGGTGGTCTTTTGAAGAACTTACTAAAAAAACTATGAAGATTCAAGCATTTAAGGCTAAAGCTGAATACTCAGATTGTGCATCTAAATATCTATGCAAGGATTTTTGGAGATGTGATTTTAAAATCTTCAGCAACAAACTAATAAAATATTTAAAGCAAATTTAAACTAAGGTCTTGTAGACAAGTGGTTACCAACCTTTTTTATACCGCAGACTGACAAACCCATTCACAAACTTTTGGCGGACTGGTAACATTTTATTTGCATATTTGCATTTTAATTATGCAAATAATGAATATGCAAATATGTAAATAAAATGTTACCAGTCCACCAAGGGGCCGCTGTGAACAGCCAGTTTCAGCTGTGCAGCGGCTCTGGGGGCTCCGGCAGCCCCCCAAGCCTCCACAAACAGCCGGCTTCAACTCTGGCAGCCGCCGCGGCCTTGCAGCCAGCGGTTTGTAGCCCAGCACCGGTCCGCAGACCAGCAGTTAGGAACCATTGCTGTAGACATAGTGATGCACAACTGTTTTTGTCTGTCAACTCAGGGTTGGCGCATGCCTGTTGTATAGTTTCATACCACTTAATGGCTCTTTCACAGGTTCAATGTTATGCTAATAAAAGTGAAAAGCCTTCCCAATTGTCAGACCTAAGTTAACAGATCCACTTTGTGGGAAGAGCAACCAGTCTAAAAGCAGCAACAGCCTGCGGTGGGAGCCTTCAGGAATGGTCAGAATAGGGACAGTAAGAGGAGACAGATTGAGCACTAAGACCCAGGAAAGTCTTTGCCTCACCCATGCCTCTTATACCCATCGCCCATGAGGAGGCTGCTTGGATCCCCCTTCCCAGTAGAAAAAGCTGCATTCAAATCATCAGCATATAGTCTAGACAAAAATATTAGGTGAAATGAGAACAGCAATAAATAACCTGACATATAATATAAAAGCTATTTAAAAAATCCCTAAGTATTGAAAATTGTACAAGTGACTAGATATGGTATCTTACATAAATATTATATTTGAAGTTCATATATTGATTTATTAGCAATGTGCACATGTACAGTTTCACCATATGCATTTTCATTACAACCTTGATTCTGACCCATCAGATGCACTTACAAACTCTTTCAACACAGACACCACTAATCTGTACATATAAAGTAATCAGTTAGTGATGCCTACAGTGAAAAGGATCTGTATGTCTTTTGGGTCATACTTGAGGTTGCCATGGGAACACTGAGGATAGAATTAGGCCTCATGAAGATTAATTTTTAGCCATACAGGAGGAGGAATAGATCATGAGCACTCTGGTGGAAACTCAGAGCCCAGAGAGACAGGTTTTAATATTCAGGGTCACCTTCTCTGCTGGTGTAAAAGCCAGTGGAGATGTACAAGTTGACACCAGCAGAAATATGGTCCTGTGTGTTTGCTTGCAAAAACTAGAAATAGCCATGCCTACCATCGCCTGCTGGTAACATTCATTACCTTTTTTCTCAGCAGTGACAAATCAACAGTACGGAGCCAGGTTATAATTAAAATGGATGTTAGGATACATTGTCAAGCTATTGAGTTGAAGCTGCAATGAACTTTGAACTAAACACATCTTGTCAGCTGAAAATTTTGGAAGCCGTGGTCAATTCCTCAGTTAGTGTTAACTGGTTAGCTCTGCTAAGGGAATGGCCCTAGGAATATAAGAAATTATTTCTAATGCAAATTAAAACACAGTTGCCACTTTGATAAAAGAATAAAACAGAAAAGCTCCATGTAAAGGATGTGTATTTGGTGGAGCATGTAGCCTGTGTGTAAATAATGAAGACTTCTGATTACTACATTGAATAAGTTAGAACAGAGAGTGTGGGATGTGTGAACGTTATCGAGAAAGTACCAAACTAAATCAAAATTGACCACTTTATCATTGTCATGCCTGCAGGAGCCCAGAGGTAGAGCCTAGAACCAGCATCAAGGGCCAGAAGCCAGGAAAGGGAGCTGGTCTGGAGCAGTGTGGAGCAAACCTGGCAAGGGTGACAGTAACTTCAGTTTCTCACAGGTACTGTCATGTCACATCCCCTTTGGGAGGAGGGGTGTGTGTGCGCTCTGGGCAGGGGGAAGGGATGTGTGATATGACAGTACCTGTGAGAAATGTAAGTGTGGGGTAGAGCGTGTGGGGCTCAGGACAAGGGGTTAGAACCATGCAGCCTCCCAATCATGTCCTCATATTTATTTCACTATTAGTCTGAAAGCCTCACTGCAGCCAGTAAAATACTTTCAACATTGCTGCATTTAAAAGATGATGAATGATTGTAGTTTTAAACAGATTGGAATCTTTTGTCTTTGATGCAGAAATCCTTTGTGAATGAAAGTGTGCAAGTTTTAAAAATATGTCCTGTCAGATACAGGAATTTCATCTGAGTTCTTCTTTTAGGGCTGATTTTTGCAAGGAATCAGTATCTTGCAGAGAGAAGCATCTTTTCCGACAGGTTTCAAGCACTTGTCAGCTTCATAAAAGCATGCCGCACTGGCTCAGAACACAATATTGATAAGAAAACTTCCTGCCCATTTATGCTTGCTGGCTCAGGTCGTTCTTCCAAATTTCGGAAAAGCTTAACATTCTCTGTGCTCATCATCCCTCTTGATCTTCCTTGCCTGTGTCTGACTGCAGCTCAGTTAATCATTGTTTCAGATGAAATCATTCCCATCTTGTTACAAAATATTTCCCTGGGCCATAGCAGGATTCAGACACTAAGCATTCTCCCACCTCTCTCTTCTGCAGGGCCCAATTTTGTTAGCCACCTCACAACTTGTCTAACCTGCACAAAACACAAGGATGGGACTGCTGCCTCCCCTGCTGATCTCCAAAAGTCCAGTGATTAGAGCAGTCATACAAGATGTGGGAGATGCTGATCCAAATCCCCACATGGCCTGTTTCTGAGCAGGGAACTTGAAGCCAGTCTTCCATCTGCCAGCTGAATTCCCTAATTGAGGGCTATAGAATATTTGGAAAGGGAGGAGAGGCTCCTCTCAGTCTCTAGTGTTGCAGCTGTTACACTGTGTAAGAAATACTTACTTAGCCATTGGGCTGAAGAGAGAGTAAGAGTGATTCTATAATCTAGTTGTTAGGGCACTTATCTTCTCCTCCTTAGTTTTATTTGAGAAAGGGCTGAGACACCTAACTTCAGGAGAAGGTTCTTGGCTGTGAACCCTAAGCAAGAGGTAGGTTCGCCCTTCGGCTTGGAGTTAGTTGCCCAACTCTCTTAGAAAGGCAGGAATCACTGAAGTTCTACAAAATTCGGAACTATTTTTCCCAGTCTAACTCTAGTAAAACCTAATTTCAATTGTCAGCTTTTGTAGAAAGTTTGTAAGACTAAGGATGTGTTTTCAGGATGGCTGTTATGGGCAAATCAACTAAGTTTTGACAGATTTTGTTCTGTTCCAGAGTTCAAGAAAAGTAGATATGATGAGAAATTGTGTATTCACTTGAGTTCCTTTTAACCAAACTTTACTTAATGCGATTGACTACCAGCTGTGTTCAGTCTCAGAAATGACTGAATTTCAGAGGTGAACAAAATCATGCTTACAGATAGAAACATTTTGTTTACCCAAATGAAATGAAGAGCATGGAACTTAATTTGGATAAATGGGGTTTTGATGAGTGGAGAACGTCTTACTCATTTAACAGTAGGGATTTTTAATTTTTTTCAGCAGATACATGTTTACAGGCTGGGGGAAAACAGGAGCCGGTCCTCCTGTTCCCCTCCTCCCCACACTGTCTCCGTATTTTGGGGGGGGGGAGGGAGCAGTTGGGTCAGCAAGAACTGGTATGTGCGGGGAGCCAGCTTTTAAGTGCATGGGGGGGATGGTGCGTATAGTCGTTCTGATTAACCAATAATCAGTTAATCGTGTATATGACTACACTCTAACATCCCTATTTAACATATATTGGGAACTCTGTGTTGGATTTGGACATTCTTTGGATAATCAAATAAGCAAGGTTTCACTGTTCTACTTACCTTTACCTTTCCCACAAGAGAGTTGTGAGGCACTATTATTTAATACTCATAAAGTGCTTTGATATCTTTGCATTAAAGTACTCTATAAGTGCAAAATATAATTTATTTATTATTAAAATATGACATGTTTATCTGCTTCTCTTGCAGGATTTTCCATTTATTTTAGTTGTGCATTTTTAATTGCTTTAAAGAAATGATACAATTGTATCTGTGTTGGTTTAATTGGAATTATTGATGTCTGAAGTCTGAGAGAATTGAGTTTGATCAATGTCTAACACAGAAGGGTTTAGTGAAGTTATAAATTCAGCTCCTAATTAAAAAACAAGAGAGTAGGATTACACCCGAGATGCACATTTTCATCTTGGGAAATGGTTAATTCTATTTAGGAAAATGGAAGACTGATTGATAAAAAAAGTTGACAACACTGACTTTCGGCATCTAATACGGCATATTTGCTAATTACTAAAATCACTGCTCCACTCTTCTTGAGATTTTTATTAATATCTATTAACACACACATCACCTAACAATCTCTTACGTCGATTGGTTCTTTAGTTCAGCTGTGTGGTAGAAGAAAATTCCCTTTTGCAAAGAATATTTGAGAGTTCCAAATATGACTTTGTTCCGATATGGAATGAGAATCCAAAATGTTGAACTGTCCAGGAAGAAAATTGCTGGGGAAAATACTATTGGGTTGATCTTAACTTTTGGTTTTGATTTTAATTTGTTGATTTTCCTGTTATGTTGTAATATATGATACAAAAGAAAACAAAATTATTAATGAAAAGTCATTTCAGAAAGAAAAATCAAAATATTTCATTCCAAAAATCTCAAAATGGGACAGTTTGACTGATTTTTTTTCAGTCCAAAATGAAGTTTCAGCTGTATCAAGTGAAATGTGAAATCAATTGATTTCACTGGAATTGTACGAGACAGCAATATATGGCTTTGTTGAAGTTTCTGTAGCTAGCTGTAGTTTCAATTTCTCAAGCTTTCTAAACAAGAAGACGTAAACAAAACAAAAAGATGTTGAATATATTTACTGGATTGTGCGTGGGATATGCTTTTCAGAAAACTGATTTTATTATAGTATGCGTTAAGAAATAAAAATGGGCCACTCACTGGGGTGTGTGGTTGCAAGCAGGGCACAATGGAGAGAGGTTTGTACTGCAATTTGCATATGAGGAGTATGGCCATTGGCAGCGTGTGAAAGCCCAACTGGGGAAGGCAAGCCCAAGCCCCACCCCTCACATGTCTTCCCCCGAGACCATGTTCCTTCAACCTCCCTTCCCAGACAAGCCCCACATAACCCCAGCCCTCAAGCCCAATCTTTCCTGATCACCCGGGTGACCAGGCAGTTTTGGGAAGGTAATGCCTTCCCTTACCTACATTAGTCACTGCCCATGATTGTGCCACAGATGGATGTGCTGTATGGCCAATGTTTAATTTTCTCCAATCTTTCCAGTCCTTCACAATCTGACATTTCAAAAGATCTTTCTTTGTACCCTCCCCTCTGATGGACAAAACTAACCACAAATAATCTCTGAAAGGCTTTTTGCATTTCTGTTTAGGGATTTGTTTCTTTTGGAAGGATGAAGACTTTATTGAAAGTGCTCTTCTGAAGCTTAAAAATAATATTTTTTAACATTAAATTGGCTTGGAGGCTTATGAAAATCACTGGAGCTATCTATAAGATGTGGATACTATATACTTTTATGTTAGCATTTTCTAATGCCCTGGGTCCTAGGGTTAGATACAAGAGTGTTGAGGATCATATCTGACACTTTTCTTAGTGGAGATGATTTGCCTCTTATAATTTTCTTTCCAGGTGCTCCCTCATGTTAACAGTGAAACAGTTTTGAAAAGGTGGCTGTGTTGTGAGAGAGAAGTTTTTGATCTTGAAATGTATTATATACCTGTGCTAACCAGATTACACCACCTAGTACTCAGATGTGACATTGAGTACATTTCCCAGACCTGAAGAAGATCTCTGTGTAAGCTTGAATGCTTGTTTGTCTCACCAACAGAAGCTGGTCAAATGAAAGACATTTCCTTGCCCTCCTTAATTCTCTGTTTTGAAAAGTGTTATTTAGTTTCAACTATATCATCTTATGAAAAGGCTCAAGTTAATCAAGAGAACTTCCTGATGTAGGTGTAAGGTTCCCAATGAAGTGGTGGGAGCGCCATCACAAGTCTTTCTTGAAATTAAGTGGGAAAAACACTGAAGACTCTTGTATGAAACATTTCTATACGGTCACACGATGGACTAGATGGGATGAGCTATTTCCATTCCTCTGTGATACTGAACTTAAACATCATCATCATCATCATGGCTTAACTTTATGAATGAAGATTTAGGAAGGGGTTTGTCCACGTCTGATGCAAGCTCGCTGGTGACTGACGAGTCCAATGCGGGACAGGCAGATTCGGCCACAGTGGCAGCAAGGGAAATTCTGTTCTGAGTTTAATGCTGCGGTGTCACGATTCTTCCTCCGTGTCCTTTTGCCCTCAAGACCAGCCCTATGTGTATTCTCGAAGGAGGAGACAGCCTGGTGAATGGTGCATCTCCAGGCCTCTCGTTCCGAGGCTAAAGCAGACCAATGGCGGTGGTCAATATGACAGATGCCAAGGGATTTCTTCAGAGAGTCCTTGTACCTCTTCTTCGGTGCTCCTCTGTCGTGGTGACTGGTGGCGAGTTCGCCATACAGCACAATCTTGGGCAGGTGATGATCCTCCATCCTGGAGATGTGCCCTGCCCAACGCAGCTGTATCTTCGATAAGATGGCCTCGATGCTAGTAACCTCCGCCTGTTCGAGGACTTCAGTGTTGGTGATGAAGTCATTCCAATGGATGTTAAGGATGGTGCGGAGGCAGCATTGATGGAAGCGCTCAAGGAGACGCAGATGATGCCGGTAGGTGACCCACGACTCGGAACCGTACAAGAGGGTACTCAGTACAACGGCTTAAACAAGTACTGGATTGAATGATATGTTAGTTGGTTGTACACCTGAAGGTTTCCCATGGTATAGTCTCCTTTCAGCATATTATAGTGATAAGGCTTATCAGTGAAGCTAGTGTCACTTGGATATTGTTTGTGGAGCAGTTCATTGCTGGGCAGTTGGTGCATCAAAAGTTATGTGGAATGGCATCCATGCAAATGCATAAGCGGGCAAATTAATCAATTATGTAATTCTGAGCTTTCATTGGTCACTGGCATTATGCTATGAATGAAGTTAAATCATTCACTTTCGTTTAGAAACTCACTGTGGAGTAACAATTTCCTCTGATATCATCACTTTTTTCATTCTCTCCTTTCTACTATCCCTGTTAGGCAACTTTGTCAACATTTATGATCTCTGGTAGGAGTGCTAAAGTCTCTTAATTTGTAGTGTAAAGGACGGTTCAGACCAGGTTCCATTTCTAAACTCTGAAGCTCAGTTTTCTAAGAAATCAGATCAAAACTCCAGATGCAAGTTCCCCAAAACTGGAAAATTCACATCCAGTTTTGGACATTACAGCTCAGGCTCTCCCCCTTTTCTTTTCTTTTTTTTTTTTTGGGGGGGGGGAGGGAGTGGACTAATTTTCTCCCAACTTCTCTGGACAGTTTTGTTATAGTTTATTATAAATTTTAAACTATGTTTTTGCATTCCTAGAGAAATTTTTAAACTAAAGGCTGTGGGAAAGCCCACCAGTGCAGACAATACTCTATATCGGGGTAGCCAACCCATTAAACGAAGAGAGCTGAAACAGCGGTGGAAAAAATGCGAAGAGCCGCACCAGAATTGTTGAGCACACAAAAAAAAGAACACTACCCCTTTAAAAAAACGCCGGCCACCGCCATCTTGCCGCCGCCATTGGTCATGCTGGATGGCTCCCCTGCACAGGGAGCCAGGGGCCGTTTGTAGGGGCTCATGGGGCAGCTTTGCGAGCCACACTTTTAAGGGGTGAAGAGCCACATGCGGCTCCGCAAGCCGCAGGTTGACCACCCCTCCTCTATATCATTAAAAAGAGGAGAGGATAGTAGTTGATAAAATACAGGTAGAAACTGACAAAAATAGTCCTATTCAATTTTATTACAAGAAGGCAGTCCGCAAAATATTGGCAAATTTTATTAGTGCTTGTCTGCAAATGCAAGAAGTCTGAGATGGGTCAATTAGAGCACCGGTACTAAATGAGGATATTGATACAATAGGCACCACAAAAACTGAAGGGATGATGATAATCAATGGGACACCGAAATAGCAGGGGACAAATTATTCGGGAATGACAGAGTAGATCATGCTAGTGGAGAAGTGGCACTATATGGAAAGAAAGAACAAACCAAGTCAAATATAATAAAAATCTTAATTGGCCCAAACAGTACCATAAAACAGAGACAGAAATTACATACTTGAATAATAAGCGTATAAGAGTAGAAATATACTATTGGCTACCTGACAGGGATGGTGAAGATGATTCATGGAGAGGCTAAAAAACAGAAACCTTAATAACAATGAGGGATTTACAGCTATCCTATGTGGACTGGGTACATGCCACCTTGGGACAGACTACAGAAATAACATTTCCAGACATCATTGAAATGACTGCTTCCAGGAACCCAGAAGGGAAAGGCAATTCTTGATTTAATCCTAAAGTGTATGTCTACAGTAGGAAATTATTTCAAAACAAGTAAAATCGACATAAGTCCCGATTTAACAAAATCTAAACAATGTGTCCCCATTACAGGGAAGAATCAAACTTAGTATAAAAATTATTCCAAAATAGCATGTCCACACTGATTGGATCCTGCCTCGGACTTAGAGCCCCATAAACAGTCTGGGGAAGGCACCAGAAGGGCAGATACTTCCTGCAGCTGCTTGGTCAGGCAAGCTGCGCAGCGGGCTTTCAGGGACTCCTCTATGGCTGGGTCTCACACACCTCTCCTCCACTGCCTTCCCCCTTGTGGGACACAAAAGGGACGCCATGTGCTGGTTGCCCTTACAGATGCCACAGCACTCCCAGCCTGGAGCCAGAGCTGCTGCAAAGCAGTGCTAGTCTTATAGGCCTCATGCTTCACCTCCTGGTGCAGCACTTTCAGACTGCCTGCATGTTGCTCCAGCAGGACAAGGACCAGCATGGGCTGCGCATGCCCCTCAATCTCCTGGACACCATGGAACGCCGCCAGAACTCCTGCCTGTTCCGAAAGATGCATGCCGGCACTTTTTTTCCCTAAGCGCACCATCAGAGTCAGGGACATGGACATGCTCATTGTGATCCTGGGTGACTCAGCCTACCCCTTGTTCTTCGGGCTCATGAAGCCCTACATGAGCAGCCTGGCCCCAGACAAGGAGCACTTCAATGCCAGCACGTGCCACGCGGTCGTGGAATGTGCATTTGGCTGTTTAAAGGGGAGGTTCAGGAGTCTCCTCATCCATCTGGACCTCAACGAGCACAACCCATGTGAAAGCAAGGGGGACACTTTTCTGCTGGGTGGGGACAGAGGCTGAATGGCTGGCCAGGGAATTTGAGCAGCAGGACACCAGTGCCATCAGGACAGCACATGAAGGGAGAGTTTCGTGCAAGGCCAGTTGTGAGCTCTCCCCCGTGTCTCTCCACAAGGGGTTCCTGCATTCCCGCTGCATGCCTTTTCTTTTCTTCCCCACCTTCCCCCCTCCCCTGCAGAGCAAATAATAAAGCCTTCTTTGTTGAAAAAACAGGACTGTTTATTGGGGGCATATACAACATGGGAGGGACTGGGGAAAGAACTTGCAATGGGGGAGGAACGGGAGGTGAGCTCAGGGATGGGGCTGGGACTGGCATCTGCCTCCGGGTAGTCAGGAGGCTTCAGCTGCTCAAGAGGTCCCACTGCCCCATGTTCTGGAGCTCCAGCGGCCCCTGTGGGGAACTAGGAGAGGAAGCCATAAGTGGGGGCAAGGAGGTGGCTGGTGGCCCACTCGATGCACAATGCCATGCGCTCCATTACCAAGGTGAGGGAGGAGCATGTGGTATCATGCTGGCTCACGAGCTGGTCCCAGGCAGCCTTCCGTTGTTCCCGATCGGCCCGGCACTTCTCCTGGTCAGCCTGGCACTCCTCCCGGTAGGCGACCCACTCATGGCACTCTTCCTCGAGCCCCCAGATGAGGGACTACAGGCAGGCAATCTTCTCCTGCATCAGGTCCTCCCGGGTGCATTTCCGCCTGCGGACCCCATGGGGTTGGGTAGATAAGGTGGGATATGTACCAAGCTCGCAACTGGCGCAGCTGTGAAGAAATGTTACAGAGGCAGTCATCCCAGGAGACACTGTGTATGAAGTAATCTCTGACCTGAAACTGACAGTCTCAGTTCAGCCGATGGTGATGTGCTTCGAGCAAGACTATATGTTGCTTAGAGAGCAGGCACTTTCCTGCAGGGGCACCAATGTCCTGGGGGAGCATTGCTACACCCTCAGCCCGGGGACAAGCAGAGAGAGAGGGGAGCACCATGGGGTGACTCATTTAAACACTTTGTAGCTCAGTAGTTCACAGCTGAACAATAACTATGTTACAGCTGCTCTTTAATACTAAGAGATGTCTAGGCATACCATCTACCATGTAGCTGCTACATATACTCAGTTTTTATTGGGACCTCATGGATGTGAGCTGTATTCATTATATTTACAAATTGGGGAGCGGGTGTATTTTAATTTCCCTGTCCTCATGTCCTTAGTCCTTCTCCTTTAATACCATTAACCAGACAAACTACCACTGCTGGAGTAAGGACTGTAGGATAAAGCCCAAAATAAATATGGCACAACTAAAATCATGCTTGAAAAAAGCCACAATTGTAGAGTAGGTTTGACTAAAAAGAAAGAGGAAGGAATATTTTGTGCTGACAATTTACTCAAAGTAAGGCAAAATAAGAAGTTACCCTGAGTGACTATTCCAAAGACAACCACAAACTTCCACCAGAAAGCAGTGGAAGCTCCATCACTTGGAACATTTAAAATTAGATTCGATAAAAATAGACTATAGGGAGCAATGTTAAAGGGAAAGAGGTTGAGATGACCTAGTAACTCTTTTCTTCTCAAATATTGGTGATTCTGTGATGTACTGATTTCATAAAATTGAGACACAATCACTAGTGCTTATTCTTATTCAGTCGTTACCTTAATATTGCTGTTCATTGCTTCAGATGACTAAATTGCTTTACTTGACTGTTATCGCTATTGTAGGTATTTACCCCTACAGTAGAAATATGTACATGTAAAGAGTGCTGCACCTAGAGTAATAAACTTACACTTTCCTCTAAAGCAAAACTGGCAGGTTTTCAAGGAAGACCACTAATGATAGAAGTGTGGTTTTCATCACAAACATTTGAGAGTAAGCATAATTTTTATGCCACCTGGAAAGGAGCATCAGTGCCAACAGAAAAGTTGGTAGTAATTGACTAAATTCAGTACTAAGAGAAGCAGAGGCAACTGTTGAAACTAATGGAGTGATGGCCACTTATATCAGGATTGAGTGTGACAAAGATTTGGGGGGGGGTTGTTTGATTTTGTTATGGGGAATGGCCGTTGGCTATTTTTTAATTTTTAGTGTATTCATCTGCCACATGGGTAACATTCAGATAACGTGTTCCTGTTTTATGCAGTTTTTTCAATGCAATTGTATTCTGTGTGGGAGAATGGAGGGCCTCTTGAAATGAGTGCATGTCTCCTCTGAGGTGTTGGGTGGGGGAGGAGAGAATCACATTTTCATAAAGCTCTCGTCCACATTTAGTTTTCCCTGTCTTAATATTATAGAAATGGAGGGAGATAGGATTTGTGCCTCACTTGATCAGATGGATGGCCGTTAGGACATTTTATGATGGAGAAACTCTTTAGTGTGATGTTTTAACATACAGCTATGATACATTCCTGAAACTGGTATACTTAGCAATCGAAGAGTGGGATTTCAGTATAGGATGTCTGAGACTTGTAGGATGCAATATTCATCTGAAAAGAGCTTTATTTTTTTTACCAGGTCTCCCATTCAATAAAGAGCTAAAAGAAAAGATTTTTTTATGTGAAGAGTAATACTCTAGTAAATTTGATGAGTAAAGACTTTTATTTTAAAAACTCTTCAGTCTCATTGAGTGGAGGAGAGCCTCTGCTATTAAACAACATAAGAGTTTTCTTTCAGTATAATCACATAATGACAGAAATACAGTGAAGCATTTTAAAAGATTGACTTACTTTAATTCTCCATTTTTCTTCAGAGTCTGAAACCATTGTGTTTTATTTTGAGGTAAATTATCCTATTCATCATGTCTGCATAAATAGACCTATGAATAATGCAGGAAGCTAGAATGGTAAAATGCTACAGACCTGTCCTCAAAGGATAGGATTAGCATCCTGCAAGAGCTTACTCAAAACCAACTAGTGTCCCTGTTGTACAGTGGAAAAATGCACCACTTCATATCTTCTGCAAAACCACCATAACAGGGTCGGATCTATTAACAATTCTATGCTAATGACAGTTCAATAACCAAGTAGGATAAAAGCATGCACAAGAACCTGGTGCACTTTTAACTCCTTCCAGAAGGGCATTATGAACAGGGCTTGAACTTAAAAAAAAAAAAAAAAAAAATTGGGAGGAAAAGGGCACAAGGAGAGGGAAGGAAGAGTTGCAGTGCCCCTTATAAAATTAGAATTAAATAGAAAATATAAAAATTATATGAACACAGACTTAATGTTCCATTCAGCTGAAAGTCAAACATTTAGGATATATAGAAATAGAGATTCCCACCAGAACATTAATTTGTCTGGGTTGCACATGCCCACTGTTTGTTTTATACTGTGTATTTAATAAAGTAGCGCTTGAGCCAAAGTCCATAAAAGTCAATGAGTCAGTGGGAGTATTTCCATTGGCTTCAGTGAGTTTTGGATTAGCCGCAAGTCATAAAGATGAGTACATTAAGCTGCATATTTAAGGGGGTATCTTACTACGTCTTTTCCTATTCCCCTCTCATAAATGATTGCAGAGGGCATTAATGTAGAGGAACTTTTGTGC
This sequence comes from Pelochelys cantorii, assembly GCA_032595735.1. Classification (NCBI taxonomy): domain Eukaryota; kingdom Metazoa; phylum Chordata; order Testudines; family Trionychidae; genus Pelochelys; species Pelochelys cantorii. The sequence goes on along the minus strand of CM064329.1, from coordinate 44,489,460 downwards.
TTCTCCTGAGAAGGGAGAGTCAGGACCCAAGACATCCAGTGTCCTTAAAATACAGAGAATGTGGAACACAGGTTTGAAATTGGCTTGAAATCACTTGACAGCCTTAATGAAAATAAATGTATACACTCACACAATGGCTTTGTAGGCAATAAAATCATATATTGTAGTGAAAAAGATAGCACTGATATGTTTACCATATTCATTTAAATACTGTGTACTTAAATATGGCATCTTTGTTCCAGTGATCTGAAAGTACTTAAAGTAAGTGGAATGAGTGTATAAAGATGGGAAAACAGAGAGACGGGGAAAAACGACATATTTGAGGAGGCTATAAACAAACCTAGACTAGAATCCAGATCTCTTGATTTCCAATCTTGTAATCCAGCCATTAGACATTGCAAAATATTATACAGAAATACTTAGTGTTTCCAAGGTCCACAGTATGCTGAGATGGAAAAGCTCTCTAGGTCATCTAGCCAATGCCCCCCAAAGTGAAGGATTGCTCCCTCCGGTATGTGATTTACATATTTTAAAACATCCCTGTTTACAAAAGCTGCTTTGTTCCAGTAGACTATCACTCAGTATGTACAGAACAAGTTCATAAATATTGTTTGTATATGATTTGCTAAAAATAGGATGAGGGATAATAGGATCAGCCGTTCTGGACATCTGTGCAAGTATGGGGGTGAAAAAACTCTAATGCATCGGACAAATGGAATGGTTTCCCCTTTGCCTTGCATATAGTACTGTACTCATCAACGTTTCATTGTTTAGCCCTTGTCTCTATTCCTGTAGGAAGCTACAGACATATATGGTAGTACTAGTTTAAGAAAATAACCTAAGTAGCATAGAAATAATCAACAATATTATTTTACTTTCCCAACATTATCTACGTAGCCTCATGTTCTGAATCTTTTCTCCATTCTTTAAATAGGAACAAATGCTCAAGTTTTGTCTCCAAACTGGAGAGCTCTCTATAATGTAATCTACTAATTATCATCCTGCACTATAAACCTAAATCATACATTCTTTCAAAGGGACTCTGCTTTGGAGATGAATGTTAGGAAAACTCTGTTGATTTTGTAAATTAAAAACTGTAGAATTGAAGGAAGGGAGGTCAAGTAAAGGAGTGACCCAAGGAAACAATTTTTAGATCACAGTGCTCTTGGATTCAATACAAGGGAAGAAAAAGAAACAAGGAGGGTAGATCTGCAAATAACCTGCAGTAGCAAAGTCATGCACTTCCCAAATAGGATTAAACTTGTTCCATCAGCCGTGACATGTGAAAAGATCATGGTTTTAAATTCCATTTGCTGTAATGAATTGAAAGCATCTGAATTTGCATGCAGTACTCATCACTGATGGACAGTTAGACTTGCGCACATTGTTTTTATGCTAAAATTAGTTTCCACAAAATATAAAAGTACAGAAGGGGTGGCAGCAGCAACTGAGTTTAAAGAATAAACAAGCTGATGTAGTTATTGGACTGAGGTTGAATAATGCTAGAAAGAAATTGTGGTTGCATGCCAGTGCTATAGAAAATTACATTGCTTCACTTTTAAGCAGAGTATGAAGACAAAAGTGAATAGGGGCCTTTGTTTAGATTCCTCAGTTAGCTTTAAGGAAGAGTAAATACTATTATTAAACAAAGGAAAGTTGAGTTCGTCCTTTTGTGATGCACTGCTTATACAAAATAAAGAGAAAACGTAGTTCAATTTGGAAAATGCTTGGTGTATATCAGAATAAGTGTCACTGAAGTAAGTGGAGTCACACTGGTATATAATATTTGTTAATGGAGATAAGAGTCAGACTCAGATTTCTCAACAGCACCCAGTCTTGCATCAAGATCCAGGGGCAAGAGCCCCACACGCATGCTCAACGCAGTATGGAGGCCAAAGTCTGCAGATTTTTGTTGTTTGTGACACAAGCGTTTACTCTTGTTTCATACTCTGTAGCTAGGCATAATTATGAGAGGATAAAAGCAGCTCATCTGCATTGAGGAAAAGACATTAATTTATAATTGGTGAGATCCCCTGCAGTGGTGTTGAAAACTGCCCAAGATTCCTTTAAAAAATGGTTCTGGCTAAACAGAAGAATCAACCATTTTTTTTTATGAACGTCATGAAACTATAATAGCTTCTTAATTACTAGAAGGTTAATATAAAATTAATTTGCTAATTTTAATTACAACCCTCCAAAATGTACTGAATAAATGCTCAAAGGAGAACAACAGCCAGGTGCCAGCACTAATCAGCCAAGGTTTGTACAGATTATGAGGTCTGTATTAACCATGTTAAGGAAGGTTTAAAAAAATCCTTTGTAAAAACAATACATGTTTAGTGGAACTCTGCAGGGAACCAAACTAGCTGTATATTTCCAATACCACAAAATTACGGGTATATTGCTTCATTCTTTTCCAGAGGATCATATAATTGCAGCTGAAACGTATGATTGCCTTCTCTTTCTATCACATGCTATTACAATATATTAACTTTCATCACAGAAATAGTATGAAAACTGTAATTACAGTAAAGATATTTGTTAATTTATTTGTTAATTTTTGTAAAGTACATTGAAATCTAAAGTCCTGCATAGTGGTCTAGTATTAAATCTCAAATAGAAATCCAGTTGCTGAAAATGAGTCATCTTTTGCATGCTGTACTGGGATGCCCAATTGGGTGATTAGGCATAATATTCAGATTGATTAGGGACCATGTCTATCACTTTTGCTCACACATCATCCAATTGTCTGGTCCAGACTAACTCTAGGGCCCAGAGAGCCTTCCTCAATCCAGCAGCCCAGTCTAGTTCCAAGAAAAAGTTAAAGTAGTGCCACAGACCATTCCAGATAGCAGGGTATCAGCCAGTCAGCGGCTTCCAAACTATGATTCTTTTTGCTCTGCCATATTACCTGTATTTGTGGGCAGCAAGGGGTAGCATGGGAGCCCTACTCCAACAGAGAATTTCCCTTCTGCCAGGAAAAGCCTCAGAGGGATGGATCCAATGAGTTTGAGCCTCTACTGCTCTGGAAAACTAATGCAAAGCAGACCTAGTAGGCTTGAGAATCATACCCAGTGGGATAACATCATATGTAAAGGTGATACAGTTGGGCCCTTAGGATTGTAATTGTACGCCACCACCTGCACAGCACAATTACTTTAAAACCACCACAACCAGCAGCAAAAATGAGCTCATCTTTTGTTTTAGCTCATTAATCTTTCATTCTACAATGTTACTCCAAAATTCTCAGGAAAAAAATACGAGGCCAATTCTCATTTGAGGATCTTCCTCAAAATGTTTTATGTATGTGGGAAAAATAGTTCCTTATCTCTGGGTAAACACAACATATTTGTTTGCATCTAGTACATTTTTATTTGATGTTTCAAATGTTCTATTTCTTATTATTTTTGCTGTTGTTGAACCATGTGCTTGGTGTTTGGAACCATAACAAAGTACAATCCATATTTTAAAGGAAGACTTTAAAAAAAAACATCTTAAATGTTAGTGTCAAAGGAAATTAATTTCCTGGCTGGCTTGTGTTTTTCTCTGAGGCAGATATTGATGAGTGTGCAGAGGGGATCATTGAGTGTCACAACCATTCACGCTGTGTTAACCTCCCAGGGTGGTACCACTGTGAGTGCAGAAGCGGTTTCCATGACAATGGAACCTACTCACTTTCCGGGGAATCCTGTATTGGTAAGCAATGATCAATCAGCATAGAACTTTTTTTCTTCTGCATGGTGTTAAATACTGCCTCTTTGAGACAGCATGTCCCGAATAGTTGAGGCTAATATTAGGATGTAACCATTATTAAGCTCATCAGTGTCTTTAGTAATACAATGTAGATCATAATAAAATAAATAAATAATAAAATAAATTATTATTATTATTATTATTATTATTTTATTAATTATTTTTATTGTTGTTATTATAAAAGAGACCTGAACCATCACATTTCTGAATGGTTATATGGAAAAATGACAGAGGTCAACCTTGTGACATGCTGTCCTTAGCCATTTATTACAGTAAGTAAATAACATTGGCCCCCATGTAGGTTGTTTTGCAAGTGTGACAAGCTACAGAATGAACCATCAATTTCAGATGTCAGCACAAAGATTTGGGAGCACATTTAATTGTAAGTCAGTGTTGTTCATTGTGTATTATTGTTTGTTTTTATTTTTTTAGAGTTACTCAAATAGCCTCAAATGCTTTCTGTGTCGTGTGTACTGAATTTGGAGGACAAGGTTATGAGGACACAGATTGAAGGCATTTTTGAAAGTATAGGCAGTGCAGAGCAGGAATCCTACTCTATGGTTAAGCTCCACGATCTTGTGCTGAAAGTGACTCAGTGGCCTCCTGAGGTATCTTCCAATGATTCTGTGGAGGTGGGAACCAGGAGTCAAAAGTGGCAGAACCAGGACTAGAGCCCTCACATTTTGTGTGCTGTGTAACCTTGGTTTGCTCACTTTGGGGCACAAGACACTACATAAAGGCACCACAGAGAGGATATTGAGCAGGACATTACTTCCCTTCCACAGCTCCCGATATGACTTTTAACTGCCTCTCCAAACAACAGTGTGGTAGAAGAGACCTTGGCTAAGGGACAGGGAATCAAGGATAGCATTACCTATCCCAGGGTTTATGCTGCATTGTTTTAAACACCATGTTCTTATAGAAATCTACCGGTTTGACCCCTACGGTATGGGATTCCAGAGTTGGCACCATCTTGGTCCAGTATCCCTGTGGATGCTCCTGGGCTGGAGCATTCATGGGGGAAAAACTGGGTCCCACATTCAGCAACTCTTCCCCCACCTTCTCAGAGCTTTCAGAGTGCTGCAAATAACTGATTTGTGGCACTCAAGCTCGGGGAGTAAGGGAGTGGCAGGATAGGGGACAGAGGATGCTTGAAGGAAGATGCAGGGTGGCTGCAGAGCCAGATGCACTCCTGTGGGGCTGCACTCCTAGGGCTCCACATCCACCCTGCCTTTTCCTCTGAGTGCCCCCCTAGTTCCCACTTGGTCAATGCCGGCCCCTCTGCTGCCACAGTAGCGGAACCAGTAGTGACCTCCCGTGGTTGGTCGTGAAGGTGGCAGACTAGCGAGATGCAATCCGTACAATGTAAGTTTCCATAGTTTCCTGTAATGGTTTCCCTATAGCAAATCTCACACCCAATAAACCTCAGGCCCTGTACCCTACTTCACCTTCCTGATCATCTTTGCTCTGCCTGCCCGTTCATACCCTCTCACTTTCCTGTGTAGCCATTTACTCTTCCTCTCTCTCCCAAGGATTTGCTCACATCTTTCATGCTGGTGGAAGTACCTCATGAGGAGATAGGGGCTTGCTGAGCAAACTCTGCATCTCCTTTCCTCCTGGTGGCCTCAGGACTCTGGCTTAGCTTTGTGTGGTGTGTGCTTTCAGAATAAAGTAGATTCTGTAAATTTCCTCTCTGATTCAATGGAAAAGATATTTGAATCTGATCCCTGGCCAGATTCAGCCAGACGTTTGCCCTTGACTTCCACTGGAAGCAGATTTAGAGCCTTGTCCTGCTCTTTACACCTGTGGAACACCATTGATTTCAATCCAATTTCTCCTCATTGTGTAAATTAAATCAGAATCAGATTTCCTTGAGTCCAGATTCCATAGATAAATGTTACAATTTGAAGGTGCTAAAGTAAAATTTGTTTTAAAAGTTGTGCCTTTACGGAAAATTCCAATAGATTTAATAGGGAATTATAACTTCTTTACAGAATTTTTAAATCTTTCTGTGTAATTCTATAACAGGGATATAATTATCTTTTACATTTTATTATATGGTTTAAAAAACCTTTAGAAAGGATCTTATTCTCTTTATAGGGAGATTTAGATCAAATTCTTAGAATTTCTTTAGAATTCTGCTGATTTCACCCTTATTCAATTTTATGAAAGCTTTCCATAACTCTGTTTACCATCAAAAGCTTTACTTTGCACTATAAATTAGCTTTGAAGGTTTGTTTTGCATACACAACTGAGAAAATTCTCATTATAATTTATCTTTTTTTAATAGTAAATTTCAGTTCATTGAAAAAAAAACCCAGGAAATTTGGTGAAAGATTGGGCCTGTAATTTAATAAATACTGAGAAAAATCTACAATTCACATTCAAAAGCAATATAGACTGTCCAACAAAATTATATTAGCTTTTAATAGTTTATCCTAAACAGATCCTTGCTAGCAGGCACAGTATGTACGCTGAATTCACAATGATGGATTTCAAAAGTGTGGGTTGGTCAAAAAAAATTAAGAGCATTTCATGGTTTAATAGATACAATTCCACATGAAAATAATTTATACTTTATCACAGTAGTTCTTAACCTGGGGTAATTACCTCTCGAGGAGTAATTTGGCATATTTCAGGGGGTAATAAGTTTAAAATCCAATAGGTGTTCAATTTTGTTCAACATAATGTATGAGAAAATGAAATACAATAAAAATGATTAATTGTAATTTTCTTTTTGTCTGTTGCCATTCTAAAAAGGAGGGGGAGTTATTTTGGTTTATTGGTTAAGCTTAAGGGGTAACAGTGCCAAAGAGGTTAAGAACCACTGCACATATTCTTAGATATTTACAATTCTGCTCTGATTTATTTAAGTAATATGTAAAGAGTGTCAGAGAGAAATAGTCTCATTTTATCACAAAGTAAAGCAACATGAAATAACCCCAAAAGGGTACTAAACATAAAGGACATCTATAGAGTTCCTTCCTCCTTGCCTGTCTCAGATATTTGTGAGGTGCCTACCATGCTGCTAAGTAAGCACTGGTAACAAATGTAACAAAGGTCTTGGAACAAACCATGATGTAATTCTATTGCAGTCAATAGTGCTACACCAAGAATGTGTTTAGCTCAGTGTTGTCACTAGTTTGAATTGCCAATTTTCCTCTATTAGAGATGAGCACACCCCTTGCTAAAGTCAGTAGTCCCAGCCCCATTTAATGGGAGTTATGCTCATGTAAAGGCAGAACTGAGCCCAAAATGTTACATTCTATGATATATTTTGAAGATTGGAGAGCGGTCTGCTTTCTTCAAAGCAAACTGCCCTCATTTTGACCTGCACGGTTTGTTAGAAGTTCACAAGGTGAGACATTTTTTTTTCCTCGCTGTGTGCAAGCAATAAATGGAATGTGAAATTGATGGGATTTTTTAAAATTAAATAGCTTTTCTGAGCCATCTGCTGCTGAGTACCCATGCCAAAGAGAGTAAACCAGTTTCTGATAATCTCTTATACTGGTTTTACTGTTAGAAATGAAACAGAGTTCTGCTATTCCATATGGAAACAGATCATTTAAAGATTACACTGTTACATTCTTTTAAAAATGATTATACAGTGAATGAAACATGAATGTTACAACTGCATTCCAATTGAAGACAAACTAAAGCTGCATTACTGGAACCCTGATTTGAGCCACTTTATAAAGCTTATTTCCACGATGAAGTATTTAGCGTCAAGGCCAGAGTCCTTGAGCTTTTTATTCCAGATGAGAGAGGGTTCATCTGCATAGTAACTGTCTTTGCTTTGGTATGTTTTACAGTTCTGTGTGCATGAGAAATTCTGGCCCAAAAGCACAGTGGAGTTACTCCAGGGATGAATTTGGCTCACTAAGTATTTTGCGATGAGTCTAAGAACATAAGAATGGCCATACTGTACTGGGTCAAGGTCTATCTGGCTGACCTGCCTTTGACAGTGGTCAGCACTAGACATGTCAGAGGGAATACCGTATTGAGTAATTCATCTCCTGATGGCAAGTCCTAGTTTCTGCCATCAGAGGGTGAGGGACACCATAGCATGAGATAGCGGCCATGATCATCCAAGTCCAGATCAGTCTGGGACAGTTCCTTTGCCACCTAAAAGGAATTGCATTAGTTGTTGGAACCTCCCTTACACTCCCTTCAATGAAAACTAATGCAAATAATTCATTTAGTTTCTCCCAAGGGCGTTGGCTTCCTGAAGTTCTCCTTTAGCACCTTTATCATCTAATGGCCCCACTGGTTGATTTGCTGGATTCTTGCTTCTCAATTACTTCACCATTTTTTGGTTGTTAGTTTTTTGTGCCTTTTGCTAGTTGCTCCTCAAATTCTACTTTGACCTAATTTTGCTTTTCTTTACAGAGTTTATGCTCCTTTCTGATTTCCTCACTAAAGGTACATCTAGACTGCGTTGCTCTTTCAGGATATTGGAAGTATCCCGAAATAGCAATGCCGCGTCTTTACAAGCAGTATTATGGCATCCCTGTAACTCTCATTCCATGAAGGTTATGGGATTTGTCAGAATAGTGCCTTATTCTGTAGATAGCACCAAATTTCAAAATAAGCTCTTTTGATTTAGAATTGGAATAAGCTACACAATTTGCATAGTGCAAGTTGTGTAGCTTATTCCAACAGAAGGATGCTGTCTAGACGCACCCTTATAAGATTTGACATCCAGTTTTTAAAAGATTCCTTTGGCTGCTTACTGTCTCTCTCATGCGGTGGTTTAACCAGGATGGCTTTTTTCCCCCTCTTATTGTTTCGTTGTATTTGGGGAATACATGTGAGCTTTTATTATCATGTTTTTAAATGGTCTCAGTGCAGCATGCCGGCACTTCACTCGTGCCTGCTCTTTTACCTATCTTCCACATGTTTTGTATAATGTCCCCTTTTGAAATTAACTGCTACTCTGGTGGGTTTATTTGGTTTTCCCTCTTCTCCCCAATAAACAGATGTGAAATTTAATTATGGTCAATATCCCTATCCAGTTCAGCTTTATTAATCTCTTTGTGAATATTGGAACAGATCTTTGCTCCATTTAGGACTAAATCAATATTGCTGTTCCACCAACAGTCATTAATGGTGTCTATAAAATTTGTATCTGCATCCCATCCTGATGTAACATGTACCCATTCAACATGGGCATAGTTGTAAATCCCCGTTATTATTGGGTTTTCGGGGGGGGGGGGTAACATCTCTAGTCTCCCTGAGTATTTCACTGTCACCTTAGCCATCCTGATGAAGCGGTCAGTTTTATATTCCTGTAACTATATAGTTGTTATTCAAGCATGTTATTCAAACATGGAATTTTTATCCAGAGATTTTATGGTAGTGTTTGATTCATTTAAGATTTTTACTATATTTGACTCTATGCTTTCCTTCCCCTAATAGTGCCATTACCTCAGCAGTGTGACCTACTCTGTCAGTCCTATATATTTTTTACCCTGGTATTTCTTTCCAACAAGTTTCTGTAAAGCCTATTACATGAATAGTAATAAAAATAATCAATAATACTCTGTTACATAAATAGTGTTGTATCAGAGAGGGCCAAATCCTAGAGAACAGTGTGTAGCCCCCCCAAATTTTTTTTAATAATATTCACTCTCAAAATTCACAGTGAAGAAGGAAGGATTCCTTAGCCTCAAAAACCACACAGCTAGTGCTACTGCTAAATATTGAGGATAGCTTGTTGCTGCCTAAACCTCCTTTTGGGGTTTTGCAATTATGGATCTTCTCTGTGTGAGCTCTCTATTCTGCTCTCTCCTACCTCATGGTAGCATACAAATGGCCACGTAATTGAACCAGCTCTTGAATGGATTATCTGTCTTCTGATCCACACACACACAGAAGAAATCCATAATTTCCGCTGTGTTTGGATTTACAGGATAGTTGAAGATTTCAGCCCAAACCAGTTGAAGGGAAAAAAAAAGGGGGGGGGGGGATACCAAAGTTGTTGAGCCCCCCCCGTCCCCCCCCCCAAAAAAAGGTAGTAAAACAGCATGTCTCCTTTAAGAGTGAGTGCAGAGATAGGAACAGGGGAGCAGCTGAGGACTAAGACCCAGGGGAAAGCATTGCTTCCCCTAGGTCTTTTAGACGGCAAAAGCATGGGGGTTGGGGGCGGGCACTGAGTGTTTGTAGGGTTATCAGGTGTCAGGCATTTTCGCCTCCTGGCTGGAGAAAAATTCAGAAAATACCGGACATTTTAGGTGTCCAGTATTCTCTGAATTTTTTTTTACCGGACAGGAGACGAAACTACCGGACTGTCCAGGTGAATACCGAACACCTGGCAACCCTAAGTGGCTACCAGCAAGGAGCTCAGAATTAGTTTATTTTTAGTTGCAGTTGCAGCATGTGCATGATATTATAAGCCTTTCACAATACCATGGTCAGGGCAAATGATGGCTGGTTTGGTGTGTTGTTTTCAGAGTTAATTGTGAAAATCAAAGCAGATGGGCTGCTGGTTCTCCTTCCCTCCTCCCCATCAAAAATCCTACAGTGATTAAAGTAGGAAACAGTCTATTTTCCAGTCCTTAGTAATACAAAGGCCATTCACGAGTTAAAAATGTTCATGCGATATACTGTGTGTGTTTTGCCATTTAGTGGTTACTACACAAAAGTACTTATTTGCCTATTCTAAGAACCCATCAAATGCCGCTGTAGGGCAAGTATATAAAATTGGTGACTTCTTAATGGCAACCATTGTTGTAAACCACCCATAAAAAGAAAACGTGAAGCAAGGACAACACTTGTGTCCTGGTGGTTTTATACTTAATGAAACATAGGCCTGTCAGGCCATAAGCCTGTCTAGTGGAGACAAATAAAAAGACATAAATATTAATTTTTGCCCAATTCTTTGAATGTAAAATGCAGCTCACCACTGCAAGACTGGTCAAAGACTGAAACACTCAGTCTCTGTTCACAGCCTCACTTGCAATTTGTTTTGCAAGCAACTCAACGCCTGTAGCAGGACCTTTGGAATTTATTCTATTCAGTCATGCAACATCCTAGGAAGGCCAATGCACCTACTCACCATACCAGAAAGCTGCAGTTTGAAACCTTCATTTAAATCTTAAAGATGTGTGTGAACCAGGCCTTGTTGTTGTAGGGATAGGACGGCTGGTGTCAAAATGAGGAAGATACAGGGAACAGGAAGCATCATCACCTTTCCAGTTCTCAGAGAAATCTTAATTCATGTTTGTAAGAATTTCATATATTCTAGGTGCAAGGATGTTTCAAACCCAGAGTTAAAGTGGAGTGGGTTTAAAATTTATTTTATATAGTTTTAATATATGGCATGCTGCAGTATTGTCTCTTAGCTAGTGTGTAGATTTGAGAACAAAAGAAAAAAGCTTTTTCTGCACCCAAAAAAAAAAATGTAAATCCTCCCACATACTGAATTGCTCTTTGTGACTTCTGTGATAGGTGGGTGCAAAAACAAGCCAAAGAGGTGGTATCTAAGAAAACCTTTTAGAACTTATTGTATTGTCATTGCTTTTATCTATTGTACCCACTTAATGTATTAATGCTTGTAATATCAGAGTCCATATCTCCTGCAGGTATACTGGGAATAACCATAGTTCACTTTGTAAGAATCAAGAGAGAGCCTCAGTGAATGAGTGAGTGGTTAACCTATGCCCTAGTATGCCTAATGCTATTGCAGGATTCTCACTTACCCTCCATGAAATCTTAGAAGCAATCTCATTTGTCTACTTTATCTTTCAATGTCTGAAGTGCTTCAGCACTACAGTGCATGTAGCACCAGCTACCTGACTTCTGAATAATCAATCACCTATTTTAGAAGTTTCTTATTAGAATATAGACTAGCTAAGGAAAACCTGCTTGAGGGTTGGGTGGAACTCATTATTTAAATCCCATTTGAACCAATGGCGCTTTTCAACAACAGGAGCTGAAACATTAATTGTAAGTGTTTTGTTAGGCAAGTTTTATATCTTGAATCTCTTTCTCTCAAAATTCCTCAAAAGAGCACTGCCATGACAGAAGCCACAGAGTCCTTTTAATAGGGCCTTTGCGGTTTAAAAGGGAATCACAAAATAGATCCAATTTTACTCCAAAAACCTTGTATCACTTTTAGCCATAAACACCCACAATTAGTTCCAATTTAAAAGAATAGGAACTAGAGTGCTAAAGTGACAAGCTGCCTGTGAAAAATAATTTTGTCAGAATAATATTCATCTTTAATTTGTACATACATTTGCTGGAAGCCCAACATGTAATTGTCACGTTAGATTATATTGTAATGGTTTAACGAAGTTGAAATTAGCACTCTAGCAGGCTTTTTTTCTGCAACATTTTAACATGCTATCAGAGTACCTGTAATTGCACCACTCACAGGCGCACATTGCAAGATGTTATAGAAAAGATTGAAAACTGGAAGTTTGGTGGCAAGGGATCACTTTAGTATTTCAGTGAAAATAAACTAGTGAATTTGTGTTGATGTACAACACGTACAATCATAGGACTGAAAGGGACCTCAACAGGTCATCTAGTCCAGTCCCCTGCCCTCATGGCATGACTAAGAATTATCTAGACCATACCTGACAGATGTTTGTCTAATCTGCTTTTAGAAATCTCCAATGATGGAGATTCTACAAATTCCCCAGGCAATTTATTCCAGTGTTTAACCACCCAAATAGTTGGGAAGATTTTCCAAATGTCCAGCCTAAACTGCCTTTGCTGCAGTTGAAGCCCATTGCTACTTGACCTACCCTCAGCGGTTAAGGAGAACAATTCACTTCCCTCTTCCTTGTAACAATCTTTCCTGTACTTGAAATTGTTATAATTCCCGGTCTTCTCTTTTTGAGATTAAATAACCCATTTTTTCAGTCTTTCCTCAAAGGTCATGTTTTCTAGATATTTAATCATTTTTGTTGCTCTTCCCTGGACTTTCTCCAGTTTGTCCACATCTTTCCTGAAATGGAGCCCCAGAACTGGACACAATGCTCCACTCCAGAGCAGAGTGGAAGGATTCATTTTCATGTCTTGCTTACAATACTCCTCTAATACTTTTCAGAATGTTTGCTTTTTTGCAACAGTGTTATGTTGTTGATTCATATTTTGCCTTTGATCCATTATGATCACCCAATCCCTTTCTGCAGTACCCAGTCGTAGACACGTAGTTTCTTGGAGGTGTGCAAATGGTTCCTTCCTAAGTGGAGTACTTTGCATTTGTCCTTGTTGAATTTAATTGGTTACTTCAAACCATTTCCTCTATGCACTTGAAACTGCTCCCAGATTGGTATCATCCATAAACTTTATAACTACTGTCTATATCATTATTTAAATAATTGATGAAGAAAGATATTGAACAGGAATGGACCTGGACCTTATCCCTGTGGGAGCTCATTTGATATACCCTTCCATCTTGACTATGAGGCACTGAAAACTACTCTCTGGGAATGCTATTCCAATCAGTTATGCATCCACATTTTAGTAGCTTCATTTAGATTGTAGTTCTGTAGTTTCAGAGAAGTTCATGTGAGACAGTATGAAAAAATCTTACCAAAAAATAAGATGGAGCACTTCTTTTCCCCCATCCACAGGACTTGTTACCCTGTCAAATAAAGCTGTTCCTTGGTTTGACATGAGCTGTTCTTAACAAATCCATGCTTCCTTATTTTCTTTCAAGTGCTTGCTCATGTCCATTCAACATTGGTGTAAGTGGTCACCACATGTACTGGTGCCAGAAGATTCTCCCTAAGCAGTACCCGTATGGGCTGGCTCCAGTACCCCCTGGCATGACGTGCATATCACATACCACCTTCCACATCCTATGACTTATACTACCAACCAAACAATGGAGGTGCTAATTGTTCTTCTCAGCCTGTTGTAACCATTTGAACCAACTACTCACTGTCTCTCTCTTTTTATTTTTTTCTCCTTTTCCCTTTCTTTTTTTCCTCCCCCCCCCCCAACCCCCTCTTTCTGCTTCTCTTATTTATTCTTGGATCTGGACTTCTAATATGCCTGTCATCTGAAGAAGTGGGTTGTGGACATGAAACCTCATACCACCCTCTCTACATGTTTTGTTTGTTTGGGTTACCTAGGGAGGTGGTGGAATCTCTACCCCTAGAGGTTTTTAAGTTTTTTAAGCCCTGGCTGGGTTGATTTAGTTGGGATTGGTCCTGCCTTGGGCAGGGGGCTGGAGCTGATGACCTCCTGAGGTCTCTTCCAGCTCTATGATTCTAAGTTGCTATTAGTCTATTTGTTGTTTTTTAAGTTTTGCACTATTTAGGGCACTGCTCCTCCCCTCCCTCCTCAGTTCCTTCTTGCCACCAATGTCCATGCTTGCTGTCACTTCCCTTCTTATCATCTTAATCACTTGTAAATAGTTTTCCCTTTAGTTAGTCCTTCATGGTACTTTAGAGTAGTTAGCAGGCACTTAAAAAAGGGCATGCCTCATCCTGGGGCAAATGTCTCTAAGTCATGTGATATCTGCCACAGACATATATGCCTGTTAGCGACCAGCACGAGGGAGGGTCTATAGTGCTTAGGAGAAGCAAATATCATTGACAAGTGCCAGATCTGCAAGTTCTTTAGGCTGTGGATGAAGGAGAGGGACATTCGTTTAACAGCTTTCCTCATGGAGTTGGCTCTAGCTCTGTCACAGGTCCAGTGTTCTGATTGATACCAACCACCAGTGATTCGGTGTCCAGTGCACTGCCAGCACTGAGAGGTGTGCAGCACCATTTCCCCCTCTTCGGAATTGGCTTAGAAGCTGAAGAAACTTCAGAGGGGGAGAGCCCCAGGCCTGTGTAAAGACAGGGCTAAGAAGCAGTTATGACCCTTCCACAGCTGCTTCAGTATGGGGTTGCCCGGCCTGCTCCCCACCACTGACTCTAGGCTTGCTCCATGGTGAATTTGTCCCCAAAAATGAACCTAACTACTAGTGTTTTTATAATCAGAAAGGAGCTAAGCTGGCTTGCTACTTCATCTATAATACCCGTCTCTTCAATCATAGCTTTATTAACAAATACATTTTTACTTTGGTACCACATAATGCTGCTTTGGCTGGGAAAGAGCAACTTCTGCACAGCTCTGCTTCATGTATAATTAAGCGCTCTCAACTTCCCGGACCCTTTATGGCTGATAATAGAAGAAAAACAGCAGTTGGTTTCATCATGGGGATGGTGATAGGTTGGCATTTATCGGACATTCTCAGTCTGAGTCAAGCTAGGATTTCTGTGAAAACTATGGAGATGATATATATGAGACTTGTGACATTTTTTATCACTTAATTTCAAATTCACATACCTGAAGTTGTATTTTGTAATATTTAGGCCTATAAATTGAGCTAACTCTTCTACAGAAAATTCAACAAATGATTTCAGCTAAGAATTACTAGAACATCATAAAATGATTTTCACTGGCTGCAATTTCCAATGCAGAGCCAGTTCATTATAATGGTGAATTCAGTCCACTTTCCTGTGGCTATCCCAGCAATCATTCTTGTAAGATCATTTACTGGTAAATAAGGATTATTTTCTTCCACATTTTAAAATTGCTTCTCTATATTCTTTTACTACATATTCAATTACTCGTTTATACCATTTGTTCACACGTATAATGGAATAGTTGCACTGAAATAAGTGAGATTGGAATGGTCCTTAATCTGTTGTCAAAACCCCCACAATTTAATATCCAAATATGAAAAGAGGAGAATATCAAACTAAGCTTAAAATTTCTTCTGAAGTAAGTTATAGACAATGTGGATGGTTTAGTAAGATTCTCAGAAATACAGCAATAAGAACACTGCCGCGGGGATGTTCTGAGAAAATTAGTTCTATTAAAAGATCAGTTATCAAATGGATGCAACTTTCAACCCTTTTATATTTGATTAATGACTACAATGTTTAAATAATAAATGTAATAAAATAATAGGGAACCACCATTTGAATTAAGAAAGAAAAATGAATTGAGTAGTGATTAGAGATTTATGTAGAAAATATGTTGCTTGGCTTTTGCTTGATTGGTTCTTTTATCATGAATGGCCTGCTTGCTAGTTTGGGCAACTCTCAGTAGGGCATCCTCTTAATGTGCCCTCAGCAGAGACCAACAGTTGCAGTATGTAAATAGGGCACCTCTTCCCTTTTGGATATGTATAATAGATTAAGTTGGCTTTGTGCAGTGCAAACAGGTCTGTAGTGCTGAGAATATGAATAATGTCACTTACCATAATTGCTAACATCTGGCTTTCCATAAATCTGTTAAATTGCATGGAAGCAGAATTAGATTTCTGTGTCATAAGTAAAGCAATTACATGGAACTCTGTAGGCAATATGGCTCTATATTCATCTGTGAAATCCTTTTAGTTTTGAACAGTTAAAAACTACTCTTCTAATATGCACTCTGATCCTTCTGCATATTGTATATATATGCTATTCTGGAAGATCTTAACATTGTGGGGAAGAAAATATTGACAATGCTAGCATCTATTAAATGTGAAATCAGTGGTGGCAAAGAGCGTGTTACATTTGTTCTCAAGGCAAAAATACAAGGTCAAGCTCTGAAGAGACAAGTAGAAAATGTTACTTTCAAGAATATTCTTAGAGTCACTGTAGCTAATTGGTTATCTTCCACTGAAATCACTGATTCAGGATCAGCTTACTCATGGCCCAATTTAAATCACTGTTTCTTCCTTTTTTCTTGCCTTTCTTTTCATAGTACTCTGTCACCTCAGAAATAATGAGACACAAGATGTGTTTCTAATTCATAAAAAGTCCCTTTTCCATCACTTGTAGCGAACCTTCCAGTCGATGTTCTTTATTATACAAAGAATGGGGAGCATAGTAACAGTGGAGTAAGGGTGGGTACACGGAGACGGTCGTAAAAAAGAAGTCCAATTATAACTTGTTGCTTTGACAAAGATGAGGCAGCAAAATATATCAGGGACAGGGAAGTCTTAGGGCTGAATTGTGCTATTAGGAACACTGCTGAGCAAGGGTTGGCATGTAAGTTGCATCACCCCAGGAGGCATTATGCTTTAAAGACAACCCTCCTAGGCATGACTGACTTCCTCTCTGCTTCACCTTTGCTCTGGGGGTAGGAGGTGGTGGAGAGGGAGGAACAGCAATTTGCTGCTGGCTTATTGCATTGGTTCACCTCTGGTCATTATGTTGCTGGGCTCAGAGCCAAGTTTCTGCCCACTTGTAAATTGAGGAGCATAAGTATAATAGCCAAGGTGTGCAGGTTTGGTACCCTTGCTGTAACAATCTGCCCTGACCCAAATGAGATACATTCATGTAAAATCCTTTCTATTCTTATCAGTGCAAATATTTGTTTTTTTTTCCCCCTTCAGTTTTTACTCAGTCCTTATTCTTGTACAACTCCCATTCATATCAGTTTAAGTTTTGTCTTAGTAAGGCCAGAATAAAAATTGAGAAAGGACTTTGGCCCAATGAGATCATGTGTCCCTTTGGATATATTTATCTTTATACTGCTATTGTTGACCAAAGCACAAAGTCCCTCTAATGCAGGGGTGGGCAATTATTCTTGATGGGGGTCAACCCACGATTTTGGAAAGTGGTCATGGGCTGCATTTTTCTCTCGAGGAGGTGCAGGGTCTGGGATAGAGGTTGGGTGCAGAAGGGAGCTTGAGGTAGGGTACTGGGAGAGGGTGTGCGGTCTGAGAAGTACTGTTGCAATGCAGTACCTACCAGTCTAATTTCTGGGTTAGAACTAGCTCTGCACTCTTTCGGTGTTTTAGACAATATTATGCTTATAGAAATGTCTCTGGGGTAAAATGTAAACGTATATCCTAACCTCTTGTAGAGATCGCTAAAGATCCTATGGCACTTGCCACAGAAGTATCGTCATTAGTCCTATTTTCCTGGCCAAATTCCAGATTGGGTAAGATGCCTTACATAAATTTCCTCCGCAGTTTCAAATGCGCATCATATTGTTCACTTTTCCCAAATTCTTGTGTAGTGTTGTTGTGTGAGATTAAACAGTTACCATATTTCAGCCCCAAAATAGCTGCATTTTAACTGGTAAGTGTACGGTTTCTGCAGTGTAGTGTGCAAACTTTTATTATACAAAAGTGCTTTAGAATTCTTCAGGATGAAAAAAAACATGGTGTGAGATTTGATCATCTCTTCCCCTTCATATTCATATGTGTATGCGTACGTGCATACATAAAATTTATTTCATAGGTATCTGTGTGTGTGTATATATAGTGTAGTTACCTGGCGTTGCTCGGGAGAGGTGAGGAGCCTGAGGGGAGGGAGCTGCCCGCCCTCTGCTTCCTTATCCCTCTGCCAGCCTTAGTGAGCGACTGTCCCTGCCACTTCCCCCAGGAAGCCGCTTCTCCCCACACTGCCAAGCTCTGTGCAGCCCTGGGGAGAGGCGTCCGTCTCATCTCTTCCCTCCCACCATCCCTTAAAACCTTCTCCTGGATGACAGGTTATCCCTATGCCGGCCTTAGTGAGCCGCTTTCCCCGGGAAGCCGCTTCTCCCCGCACTGCCAAGCTCCGTGCAGCCCCGGGGAGAGGCGTCCGTCTCTCATCTCTTCCCTCCCACCTTAAAACCTTCTCCTGGATAAAAGGTTATCCCATGCAAAGTTTGGTTGCCGTAGCTCTTATAGTGTCCAAGTTATTAGCGCACAAACATTCTTTTATTAGACACACACACAGAGAAAATGCTTCATCTCATCCAACTCCAAAACTTTGTGCTGCAACGGATAGGCTTTTGGCAGTTCTATACAGTATGAGAACAAGGCCAATCTATTCCATTGCATTGTAGCTGAAATTCTGCCGATACCTTCTTAAATACTGCTCAAAAGATCGGAGGAGAAACATGCCTGTTTTTCAGATTGCACCTCACACAAAGATCTCATTGTCTTTTCTACAAAAGTCACTGCAGGGCACATTCAGACTTGGGATAATTACATTCTGCCCATCAGCATTTCCCCAGCAATTTCAATTAGATGACTTTAAACTACCAAACCACTTAATGCTGGAGGAGTGGTACAATATTATATCCATGAAAAACGGGTGCTTTTCAGATTGTGTTTATGCTAAATTCCATCTGAGAAAGTGAGTTTTGCCCACAAAAGCTCATGATACTGTGTATAGATATAGATAGGTAGATATCCAGTTACAGCTAAAGTTATATATATAGTTTTATATAGTTATTTATATAAAGTTATAAATATATATAGTTATTCTAAGGACTCCTCGTTTTTAAGGTAGACTAACACAGCTACCCCTCTGCAACTCCTAAATTCTGTGCTTCATACCCTTTCGCCATCAAGACAAATAAATAGAACTTGTCTAACAACAAATTCCATGGTACCATTTGTCACTTGAAATGAAAATTAGCACTGTAAACTGGCGATGTTTTACAGATATCGATGAATGTGCCTTAAGGACCCACACCTGTTGGAATGATTCAGCCTGTGTGAACTTGGCGGGAGGTTTTGACTGTCTGTGCCCCTCGGGACCATCTTGCACTGGTGACTGCCCACATGAAGGTGGCTTGAAGCGTAATGGTCAGGTGTGGACACTGAAGGAAGACAGATGCTCTGTTTGTTCTTGTAAGGTGAGTTCCACGAGACCTACATATGCATTTTTAGATTCTCTAGTGTTTTCTTTCTGAAGAAGCTGAGCTTTAATTCTTACGTTTTTGGGAAGCCAGTCACAACAGAAATAAATCCACTTCAAACTAAGGTTTAGACCAGGGCTACTCAACTTTGGAAGCCTCGGGGCCCACGATACTCTCAGCACATGCGGAGGGCCGCAACTTAAGTGTGGTTGAATATACATGCAAGTAGCTTCTTTCACACTGACAGGCATGAATACAAAGATTAAGCTTTAAGCGGCAGTGCCAGACCCAAACATGGCCAGTGTAAAAGCCAGTCAGTACCTCTCACGCTCTGCCCCCAAGGCTAAGCAGCCAGCACTTCCCACAATGCCCCAGCGCCCCCAGCACATCCTCCCTGGGGGCTAGAAATGCTGACACCCTGTACCCGTCTGTTCCAGCCAGCCTGTCTGCTTGTGTCTTTCAGTGCTCACCCCGCCTGGGAAATGCTTCACCATTGTGCAGCATGTTCCCAGAGCAGGCCATGTTCAAAGGATCCCACCCACAAGCCACATGTTGAGCCCTGCGTAAACCCAAACCGCACCATGGGCCACGTGTGAATACCCCTGGTTTAGACTGATTCTGCAACAGTCCTGTTTAGACACAGTCAGACCTCTAGGAAACTTGAGCTAAAAGATATTGGGCCTGATTCTCTTCACTTACATGTGGTCTAGGCCAGGAGTAACTCCACTGAGGCTAATGGAGTTACACAAATGCAAACTGATTTTAAAGACACACATTCGTGCGTAGATTAAAATGATAGTTATATCTGTAGAAATGTAGGTCTTAATCCCAATCCATTGAAGTTTATGATTAAATCCTATTAGCGACAGTAGGAGTAGGACTTAGTCCTTGCATAGGTAGAAGTAAAATGAGAATATGGCTCACTGGAAATATGTTGGAAAGGGGGTTAGAAATGGAATATTACTCCAGCTGTTGAGGGTCTATGTGCCAGTTAAGATCTGTTTGTTTGATGTTATAAGGAGGCTTTTAACTCCCCTAAAACTAGAAAAGCACAGCGGCAGATCAGGCCATCAGAATCAATACAACACTCAATATTCACTGTGTTTGTTTTAGGTTAGAATGGAAACATGTCAGATTAACACAAATACTGTGTTCCTACTTCTAGCCGTCCCAGGTATCCTACAAATCCCCCCCTTCAGGAGTGGAAGTCTGCAACTTGGTTGAATACATAGTGAGCTCATATTGTAATACTAAAAAATGGCAGGTTCTATGAAAGGATTTCATGTCAATGCAATGAACATAGATGTGAAGACATCTGGTCTGCCTTTGTAGAGTTTTAATGATTAGTAGTGTCATTTTAGTCAATCTTGTAATGTATGCCTTATTGGCCCTGCTCTGCTTCTTATACTGAGTGCCTCTTACTAGTATTTGAAAATATGTGATGTGACCAGCTAATACTGCAAACACAGGCACTAACTCCCTAGATACTCTGGTGCTGGAGCACCCCGTGAAAAAAACAGTGAATGCTCAAACAAAAGACAGGACTATGCAGCACTTTAAAGATTAACAAGATGCACGAAAGCTCATCACCTAATAAACCATCCTGTTTGTTAGTCTTTAAAGTGCTGCATAGTCCTGTCTTTTGTTTCAGCTAGACCAGACTAACAGGGCTACATCTCTATTACTAGTGAATGCTCAGTATCTACCAGCTGCCTAATAGCCAATTGTTGGCTCAGCAAAGGGCTTAGGGGACAGCAGTGAGTGATGGGAGCGTGTGTATGGGGGCGGGGGGGTGTTGAGAGAGGATGGAGCAGGAAGAGATTGAAGGCAGGACCAGAGGGGAGAGTAGAGACAGGGCAAAAGAGGAGACTTTTGAGAGGGCAGAGCAAAGATGGTGCACTCCAGTAAAAAAATGTCAGCCTCTGTGAACAGTGGCATAGTAAGTAGCCAACCTGTCTCCTTAAATATTTGCACTTTATTTCAGGATTTGCTTTATGCTTGAAGATCCATATCCCGCCCCTTTGCTCAAAGCCAATTTAAGGGGGCCTCCATATACTTCCCCACTATGTACTGTGCACAGGTTCAATGACTCTTTCAGCCTGTAGACTGCAACAGAAGCCATTTTGCTCCCATTACACTAAGAAATGTTCAGTGGATCTGCAAAGTCTGTCCCACTAATCATGACTGCACCCTTTGAGTGCTGTCACAGAGACAGCTGCCGTAGCACTCAGGCAGTGTGGAGTCCCTCTGCATGTCCCACACTTGGGGAGGGGGAGTCATCCCCACTTACAGTATAGGGGTGTGGGATGAGGGACAGGATAGACCTAACTATATTATTCCTTTTGTTTGCTACGTGCTTGTTTTGCCTAGAGCACAAGCATTTTTCAAAGCTCAGATAGAAACAAAGTATTATTTTGTATAGGACTCAACTACCATAAAATAATAGTTATCTGCTTTTAAAAAGAAAAACAACTAGGAGTAAATGTTGTCCCTGGCCTGATACATTTCCATGATACTTTTGCAAGGCTGCTGACTTCTATGAAAACTAACAATTCTTCATTCAAGTAAAGACATGCTATTCCCAGTAACTTATGAGAATTACACCATTTACTTCAGAGAACCAGATTTCTAATACCTTTAATCACAGTTTTGTACCTTATTCTACAATTGACTCGACTTCAGTGGGTCTATTTATGGAGTAAGATACCATCCATCAGTAATAATTAGATCAGACTTACAAGCCATTCCTGCTCCCCCTGGCCTGAGCTGGTATAGTCTTTTGTTTCCTTTGAGTGAACGACCATATTGGTATTTGCCCAATGCATGACAATACAATTTACAAGAACATTAAAATTCCTCAAGCTTAATTAGCTGAATGCAATAATAAACAAAGTAGCCTCGAGTAGATTGCTCTACCTTCTCCAAGTCTTATGAGAATTATTAGACAGAACTGGGAAAGACTTGTTTTTTTAATTCTGGTTTGTTGTTGTTCTATGATCTTGTGAATAAAGCAGCTTAGCTGGAGTTATACAGTTCAATTATTTCTTCATATGTGTATCTATCTACCTTCCTTTAAAAAGAAAGAATATACAATTCTTGCAAGCGAGGAGGGCAAGTACAGTTCAAGGAGGGATGTGATGAAACTCTGAGTGAAAGTGCATCCTCTTTAGGAAGAACAGAATAGTAGTTAAATGACAGCACATTGCAGGCCACAGAATCTCACCCATCCACTCCTCTGATAGATCCCTGGCTAAATCATGATGTGAGAACTTCAGTAATTCAAAGACTTCAAGTTACAGGGAATCGTCCACTTATACTGGTTCAAACCTGCAATAGCTCCATGCTATAGGAAAAGAAGCAAAAGCCAGGCTCTTCCAATCTTACCACAGTGAAATTCCTTTGCGAGCCCAAATATGGTGATTAGTTATAGCTTCAGAAGTTACATCTAATGGGTCAGACCCATCAGCCAGCCACTTGGAAAGAATTTACTGCAATAACTCAGAACCCTCTCCACAGTGTCCCATCACTAGCCATTGGAGATATTTGCTGCTACTGGTTACAGATTTCTACATGCTATTGTAGGCAGACACATTATTCCATCCCCTCCATAAACTTTTCAAGCTCAGTTTCAAAACCGGTTAGAATTTTTGTACCCACTGCTCGCCTTGGAAGTCTGTTCCAGAACTTCACTCTCCTGTGTGACACAGTTGTACCAATGCAAGATCTGTTGCATAACTGCTCTATGCTGATGGGAGACAGCTCTCCTGTTGGCATAATTAAACCTCCCCCAGCAAGAGCTATGCTGGCAGGAGAGTTTCTCCTGCTGACATAGTGCTGTGCACACTACTATTTATGCTGGAATATTCACAGCTGAATATCAAATTTTACCAACATAAGTGGCAGTGTAGACATGGTCTTAGTCTTATTTCAAGACTTGTTGATGGCCAGGTTATCCTTTTGTTGGTGGGTCCCCACACGGGTGCTTAACTGAATTAACTCCACTCCATCCCTTGTATTTAGTGAGAGCAGTATTTTCCCTGTGCCTTCTTTGGTTAGGGCTATACAAGCCCAGCTCTTTTAGTTTCCACTCATAAGGCCCATGCTGCCATGTCTGTGCAACTGTTTTTAATGCACTAGCTTGAAGAAAGCCATATGCTTGAGCTGGGATTCGCTCTCCTAGCTCCAAGTGTAGTTATAGCTTTGTGTCATGCAATATAGGAATCACATTCTTTCCTCGAAGCATGAGGCCTAACAAGGTTGCTAAAAAGGAGGAGGGAAGTAGTGCGTTATCAAAGGCCTCCAGCAAAATCATCAAGCATTAGCAGTGTTCTGAAACAGAGAGGTGGCAATATAAAAAATTAGTTTGAGTAGCACAAGAGTCATAAGTAGCACAGAACCACCAACTCTGTTACCAATTAAAAAGGGTAATTTTAAAAATCATCTGCAGGCAAAAGGATGCCATTCTGAACAGGACGGACCGGATATTACTGGCTGTTTTTAATCAGAACGCCCACATTCAGATGGTGAAATTACAGGTCACTCCAAGACGCACAGTCGCCATGTTGCAAAATTGTAGCTTTACAGTCTCCATGAGTAAAAGGCAGCACACAGCTCAGCTAATCATCATTCCTCCTTTTCTAACACACAGTTCCAGGTCTGCTATTCTGGCACAGAGAAGAGGGAAGAAATGACTTTGCTCCCTTTCCTGCAGTGGTTTGTTCCTCTTCCCACCCTGCATCCAGCAAATCAGATTAGAGCCAAAATTATTCCTGTTCTTCCTAACATTTCTTCTCTGAAATATCAAATTAATAGACCCTGCTCTCGCCACCAAAGGTGGAGTGACAAGATCAGCGGCAAGTAAAGGAGAACATTCATTCTTTATACCTCCCCCCTCTGCACTGCTGAATAAGGGATATACACTTCCAGCCTTCTGTACTGTTGGTGGAAAATGCAATTGACTCCAGCACTGTATAGGTGTTATGCTCTCTACTTTTCCATGGTTTTTTTTGTTAGACACAATAAAGCAATTTCAATTATTCCTACAATCAAATGTAATATGCTAATCATTTCTGGATCATTATTGAACACCTGCAGTGTCATTAGCTAACATGAGCATTATGATTCCTTGCCGCTGGTGTTCTACACATTGCTTTTCAGCAAAGTTTGGTTTTGTTTATTGATTTTTTTTTTTTACAAAGCAATACTTATGAATACAGAAAATCTAAGCAACTGCCAACACACCTTAAAGTCATTTTGGTTTATCCCCAATCTGCTTAGTAATCATCCTTTAAAAGAATTAGGGGGCTCATTTAAGAAAAAACTGTGATCAGTCAGTTCTATAATATCACTTTAGGACTGCTCCTTTCATTTGTAAGCATGATGCGAAATGGTGGCATTAAAGGATATTTGTATTTCTGCTTCATTTGGGTGTAGTCCTACAGCTGTCATGCAGTGACTTAATTCAGAGTAATTTAATGGACTTATTCAGGAATGAAACCAGTGAGACTCAGAGCAGAACCTGGCCCTCATTCCTTCTCGGCCATATCTTTCCTTGACTGCAATTGAAACTTTGCTTGAGTCAGAATTGATCAATAATCTAGTTAAAATCAAAACTTTCAACAGCACTCTTCATTATAAGTCAGGATTTCACTTTCCCATTCTGTATATATATAGAACAACAATGTGTGGACTCACCTTATAAATTACACTTCATTATAGGTATCACTAACATTAGAACAAATTCATTTTTCTTTTGCAAAGTGATGTCCTCTTCATTTTACATCGAGAAGAAATATCTGTTTATTATAATTCCAATTAGCAGTATTTATCTGATAACACTATGTGTAAATACTTAACTGAAATAGTCAAAACCATATTTTTAAGGAATCTGTAGAATAAAAATACATCTTCTGTGGATAACTCCAGATTATTATGCAATGTGATATGTTGTGGCCATCAGTTTTTCTCTGATACATTGAAGGTCAAGATGTAGAGTATAACTAGAGATAAATTAAGATGGAGGAATACTTAATGCCACTATGATTTTATTAGATTGCTTGCTTTCACTGACTTTTTAATGTAGCGTGCTCCTATTAAATTTATTGGGCCACCTACACAGTTTCAATTTAAATTATTTTCTTGACAATCACATAGTTATTCACAAGACAGTGCAAAGGAAACTATTGTTCTGTCACATTCTAGAAAAATAATTGAGGTAAAATTACTTCATTCATATAATTGAGGAGATAAAATTACTTTGTTCCCTCTGAACCCAAGAGGCTGTTCATATTTTCTTTTTATCCAGTGGTTAGGAGCAAGAGGGACATAGTAACATTTGTCTTAGCCTCAGAGAACACTAGTAAAAAAAGAAACACTACAGATCACTATTCTTGGTGGGGTGACTTTTACAGCAAGAGAAGCTGGGGAGGCTCATTTCTTGGCAGACTGGACCGTATAAGAACAACTGTAGTCTGCTATCTCTAGTGGCATTTTCTACTCATCTGATCGTCCCCTGCTATTTACCACTTGCTTGTTATTTGTGACAATTTGTTCTCTACAGAACGGGAAGATATTCTGCCGGAGAACAGCTTGCGATTGTCAGAACCCCAGTGTTGATCTGTTTTGCTGCCCAGAGTGTGACACAAGAGTGACAAGTCAATGTTTAGACCAAAATGGTCATAAGCTGTATCGTAGTGGGGATAACTGGACCTACAGCTGTCAGCAGTGTCGTTGTCTGGTATGGAACAAGATTAAACATTTTCAAGAGAAACCAAGCAGTAAAGATTTTGATTATAGCAACATGCTTTATATTATGATGTTATTAATCATACCAATTCCTCCCTTTCACTATTTGACATATTAAAGTGATTTTAAAGGAGTCAAACTCCTGGATCAGAAGCAAGATAAGTCAGACCATTTCTCAGCTCCATGTAAAGAGACGGGTCAACAAACAAAATTTCACAGAATGCTGGAAAATTATGAAACTTCTTTCCATTTTGTGGTGCATAGAACCAATTGAGAAAAGCATCAAGTACAGAATTTCTTTATTGGGAGGGTTTTTTCCCCCTCCAAAATAGCTGTTAGAGATCTTGGAGTCATTATGGATAGTTCTCTGAAAACATCTGCTCAACGTGTGATGGCTGTCAAAAAAGCGAAGAGAATGTTAGGAACCAATAAGAAAGGGATAAATAAGACACAAAGCATCATAATGCTTCTATATAAATCCAGGGCGCACTACCTTTTGAATACTGTGTGGGGAGCTGGTCGCCCCATCTCAAAAAAGATACACGGGAATCTGAAAAGGTACAGAGAAGGGCAACAAAAACTATTAGCGGTATAGAACAACTTGAATATGAGGAGAGATTTTAAAAAAACTAGGCTTTTTCAGCCTGGAAAAAAAGATACACATTATAGAGATCTATACAATTTTGACTGGTATGGAGTAAATAAATAAGGAAATGTTATTTACTCTTTCACATAGCACACGAAGTAGAGAGGTCACCCGAAGAAATTGATAGGCAACAGATTTAAAACACAAACAAAAGGAAGTACTTCACCAAACGCACAATCTGAGGAACTCTTTGCTAGAGGATACTGCAGGCAAAAATTTTAACAGTTCAAAAAAGACCTAAATAAGTTCATGGTGGATAGGACCATCAATGGCTATTAGTGAGGATGAACAGGGATGCAACATGATGTGCTGATTAGCCCTAGCCTTTGTTTGCCAGAAGAGGGAAAGGGTTGAAATGGGGTGGATAACTTGATTGCCTCTTCTGTTCATTCCCTCTGAAGCAGCTGGCATTGGCCACAATTGAAAGAAAGGATATTGGGTTAGATCAGGGGTGAGCAATAAGTGGCCCACAGGCCAGATACGATATATACCAACACATCCGCAGGTATGGACCAGGAAACCACTTCCCATTAGCTAGGAATAGCAATCCCTGGCCAACGGAAGCTACGAGCAGCTGTACCTGTGGATGCGCAGGTAAATTAATTGTCCTGCAGCCCAGCAGAGCTTGGTGAACTGTGTGTGGTCTGCAGGCCACTTATTACCTGCCCCTGGTCTAGCTGGACCTTTGGTCTGACCCAGTACAGCCACTCTTATGTTTGAAATATTTGATTTTGAAAAAACCCATCATGTGACTGATCTTCCCTAACAAAATTGACAGTTAAGAAATCAAAAATCAAGTCTTACAAATTAACATTGAAAAGCACCACAAAAGAACAATTGAACAGTGATGTAATGCAAAAGGGAAGAAGAAAAATTAAAAGACAACTCAAGCATACAGACTGAAAACTAAAAATGCAAGTTAGTCTTTTCATTCACAATTACCATATAAAATAAAGTTTTTGTCCTCCCCTTTTTTAAAATCACTATCCCAACAACTCTAATTTTCTAAAAAAGACCATTTTCATTGGAAAAATGTGCTCTGCTCCATTTAGAAGACTGTCCTTGGTTTGGAGAACTCAGAAGTCCTCTGGGCATAAGAGATTGAGTTATAACATACAGACTTCTTGTCCTTGTAACAGAGTCACCAGTGCTTTGTTGGAGAACTGCAAACCCTTTACTTCAGTGAAGTTTTGAGTTTACTTTCTTGATCTTGTTTTAAATGCTTGTATAAGGGAAAGAGAAGGGAAGTGATTTTCAGGTACATGTTTAATTATATTTCCAAGGCAGGCACAACTCAGCTGCATCATCTTGTTTTCAGAAAGATTCCTGATCTTGCCTAATTTTATAGCGGAGTTAATCATTATAAAAAGTCCAAGAGATTTAAGGTAATGCACTAAGACAGTGGTATAGCTGAGATTTGGACCCAATCCTAAATCAGAACAGTTTAGACTTCCCATTCTTGTACTAAGCAATGCTCAAACACAACTTTACTTGTTATAATACTTTATTCCCCCCCTTCATCTTGTACAAGGCATGCACAGCCCTAGTGGGAATGTAACTTCTTTGGAAACACTGTCCATATAACAGACCAAATCCTAAAATATGTACCTAAAAGATTTTTTTGATTATTTAATTTTCAGTTATGGGAGAGTAGAAAAATATCTTTTGTTTTACTACTTTCTGGACAATCTCTTTTTCTATGGGTGTTCTATAAAACTGACTGAAGTTTGTAATCTGCTATGGACATAGTTCTAATCAGGGCTGCTTCTTCTTGGGATGAAAAAGTCATTTTCATTTAACAAAGTAAGAGGATATTATATATAAAGAAATAAAACTCTGTGCTTCAGGGACAAATCCTTATCTAGACATCTGTCTGCTTGGGTAGCACAAAAGCAGATGAAAGTTGCTTTAACAGAGCAGATCAGGATTGTCCTCCTATAGGGGATTCCCTGAGTAACGTAAAGTAAGCATTGCTGGCTCTGCTTATTGTGTACCCTTGTCTAAGAGTAGGGGGAATATGGTGAAAGAGCAGGAGAGGGTTTTTGGAGGCAGGCCGGAATCCCCTGCACTCCATCAGATGCTGTTCTACATGATGGCCCTGGAGTACCACAAGAAGCCTGATTCAGGGATGGATATTTTTCCCCCACTGTAGATGGCAGGTACATAATTTTAAAACAATCTCATAACTTTGTTAAATAAAAACCAATTCCTTCCCCTCAAACAGTTACTAACTAGAAATATGTCCATACTCGTTTCAACCTAGAAGCTACCTTAGCCCTCTGGCTCCTTTCACAGGGCTTGGGTTTGTCCTTTGGCTGCTTCCTCAAACCTCAGCTTGAATAGTGAGCACCTTCCACAAACAGCAGGAAGGCTAGGCATATGTTGAGAAGCATTTCATAGGTCTCTTAAGTAGTGCATTTTTCTGCTCAGGCCCGGAGATGCTTTCTTTAGCCTGCACGGTGAGCAGACCTTACTTAGGCAGTAGTTACCCAAAAAGGCTGGAGTCTATTAATGCCCTTAGTAAATTGTCCACTTATAGTTTTGACATGTACCAACCAGCCAAAAACTGCCTATTATACAACCAGAGACTTTTTTTCTCTTTAAAAATAGTTATAAATGCAATGAACTATATTATGGATTCAGCCAAAAGTACCAAAAAGTCAGAGTTAAGTTTGAATGTGCAAGCTTAATCCTCCTCCTATGCATATACCCACTAGTACAGTATTTACATGTGTGACCATATGCTGCCTTAGGTAAAAACAAATTGTACTAATTGGAGATAACATATAAAGAAGCTGATCCTACATTATCAAACTCCTGAAACATGTTCATGACCCTGGGCCTTGCTGCATTCAGAACTTAAAATAAATTAATCTAATTTCTGAAGTGTAGATTTCCTTCAATATATTTCATAAATACACAAGGCAAATAAATTTCCACATACATAGATACACACCACATTTCTCTTGAACATACAAACATAAAAAGACCCCAAGTGCCTGCTAGTCAAGCTATTCTTCCATCAGGCTGGGAAGGAAGAAAGATATATTGTTATTTCCTTTTTTAAGGGTTGGGTAATTAGAAAATGCACATTGGTGTGTTACGTTAGTTACTAAATGGAGCTAAATCTTTAAAAAAAAAAAAATACAATAGCAAAGGGACCGAGCAAGCAGATATCCAGGGATTGTTGGATGCTACTCCACTTTTCACTTACCACTATATTCCATGTGTATCTTAGGGTTTGAGATTATGTACCTATAAGAAATGTTACCATTTCCTCAAGTGCACCTGTCCCAGAATACCTCACAACTATTTACACTATGCTGCCACTTCTTTCTAAGCATTCGTGACAAGATTTAAAGCCACAGCCTCTATTGAATGTCTTTTCATTACCTCAAATAAACACTACTTACATAGGCAATATTTACACAATATGCTGAAACCTTGCAAAGGTCTAGAACTGTTGCAGCTACTGCATAGCAGTGGATCCATGAACAGGAATGGTCTCAAGTATAATGTATTTGGTTTGATAATTGTAGTTTAATGATTTGCTCCTAATTGTGTTTAGCAACAGATGTATTAACAAATTTCACATTGTTGTAACAAAAGAGGTTACTTTTTATTTAAAGATCGTAAAACGCAGGTTAGTAGAGTCCTGCAGTAATATAGGTCAATGCTGAGGTTCTTAATCTGTGATGCATGGATTCTTCAGCTGGTATACACAGAGCTGGGTGGTGACATGATTCTGGCTCCTCTTTATTTCCAGCTGTTAAGCTGCATTTAAAGACATTAAAATTTATTCAGAGTGGGGTTTTCAAAAGTGCCTGGCTGTGGCTAAAACTCCAACTACAATTGGAATAGGCCATTGCTGAGCACTTTAAAGGGTCCCTTCCCCCCCCCCCCGCCCCCCGGCTAAATATTTCCCTGATGTTACTTGTCTATGTAAGCAATTGCAGTAGCTGTCACAGGTATGTTATGTGACCGTGACTGGAAGACTAGGTGGTTCATGAGGTAATAATGATGCTGAAGTATGGTCTATACTGTGAAAAGCATTAACATTTCTGGCTTAGTGATTTTTTTTTTTTAACTCAGGCACTCAGATACTATTGTGATGTGCAAGCTGCAGATTAAGTTGCTTCATTAAGAAAAAAATATTTAGTATTTTAACATTGGAAACCTAAGTTTCAATGTCCAGTAGGGTGGCATTCAGTCATATATATCCCCAAGATGAATCTAATCTCACACAAAAAGGAGCTTTCATTATATTGGAATTTTCTTCTCAGTAACTAATGAGTTAGAAGAAATGTTCATGAACTTTATTTCTGTCTCTACAGGAAGGAGAAGTAGATTGTTGGCCTCTTTTATGCCCAGATCCAAACTGTGAGTACACAGCAATCTCAGAAGGAGAGTGTTGCCCTCATTGTGTCAGCAATCCCTGTCTGGCTGATCAGATCACTTATGATATCAGAAAAACCTGTCTAGACGGCTATGGAATCACAAGACTCAGTGGCTCTGTATGGACAATGGTTGGATCTCCTTGTACAACTTGCAAATGCAAGGTACTAGAAGTCTGTAGTAGTGAGTGATGTATATTTATGCTGCATCATAAATAGAGCAATATTTTACCTCAGAGAAATTCACACGCAACTCCCACTGAAATTAATGAAAGTCAAGGTCGGAGAATGTAACCTACATTTATAAAAGTTTTGCAATGAATGTATGCGTAGTGGAAACAAAACATGCTAATTCTGTGGTTATTTCTAGGAAATACGAGCAGAGATATTTAACATCATTTGGCAACTTTAAAATATTCCATCTGAAATCCCTGCAGATATATGCCTAATATGAACCTAGGCCAACTTTTAATAATTGCCAGGTGTGATGTATATTAAAATATATTTTACAGAACATTTATTAGAAACTAATGCAATCATTAAAAATGCACTGTATAGTACAGGAGGATTTTTTGCCTTCTCACCAAAACATTAAGACCTTGACCAGATAAGGAATCACTCAAACTCAGGTAATATGTGGGAAGGAATAATGTACATATTGGCTTGTATCCATGGTAACAAATTGGGCCTTAGTCTGTAGGTTACATTAAGCTAGAGTCCCTTACACCTTTTCTTGGCTTATTCCCTTAGGATTTGTTAGTTTTCTCTACAGTTATGTCAGGGGGCATTCTTACAGTCAAACAGAAAATACTGAAAGTCACATAGAAAAGTATTTTCATAAGATTTCCAGTTTAATTTTGAATTATAAGAAGTTTCACATAATCAACAGAAAAGGTCAGGAAGGTTCTGCCTTCACATATGCAACACAGTGAAAAAAAAATCTATGTAAAATGACACTGTGTCCAAACACTATAAAGCCAGATCAAAGCTCATGGGAATTTTTTCATTGATTTCAGTGTGGTTTGTATTAGGTCCTTCTATGAGTATTTTCTACTCATAGAAATACTCCGTACTTGTAATCACTGTGTGGCAAACAGGCATAACCAATCTGATAGCTTTCTTTGATAGGATATCAAGCCTTGTGGATAAGGGAAAAGCTGTGTATGTGATATAGCTAGACTTTAGTAAGGCATTTAAAATGGTCTCTCATGACCTTCTTATCAAAGGAAATACAACCGAGATAACTGGCTGGATAACCATTCTCAGAGCCTAACGGTTGACAATTATGCTGGAAAGGCATAATGAGCAAGATTTCACAGGGGTCTGTTTTGGGACTAGCTTTGTTCAATATCTTCATCAACGATTTAGATGATAGCATGGAGAGTATGATTATTAAGTTTGCAGATGATACCAAGCTGGGAGGAGTTGCAAGTATTTTGGAGGACAGGGTCATAATTCAAAATGATCTGGACAAACTAGAGAAATGGACTGAGGATGAAGTTTAATAAGAATAAATGCAAAGTATTCCACTTAGGAAGGAACAATCTGTTTCACACATACCGAATGGGAAGTGACTGTCTAGGAAGGAGTACTGCTGACAGGGATTTAGTGGTCATAGTGGCGCACAAGCTAGACACGAGTCAACAGTGTGACACTGTTACAAAAAAAGCAAACATGATTCTGGGATTAACCAGAGTGTTGAGAGTAGTGTGTCCAGTTCTGGGCACTACATTTCAAGAAAGATGTAAAGAAATTGGAGAAGGTCCAGAGAAGAGCAACAAAAAACAATTAAAGGCCTAGAAAACATGACCTATGAGGAAAGACTGAAAGAACTGGGTATATTTAGTTTAGAAAAGGAGAAGACTGAGAGGGGACATTGATTGCGGTTTTCAAGTATCTAAAAGGGTGTTACAAGGAGTAGGGAGAAAAATTGTTCTTTGACCTCTGATGATAGAACTAGAAGCAATGGGCTTAAATTACAGCAAGGGAGGTTTGGGCTGGACATTAGGAAAAACTTTCTAACTGCCAACAATGGAATAAATTGCCTAGCGAGGGTGTGGAATCTCCATCACTAGAAATATTTAAGAGCAGGTTGGATAGACATGAGGGATGATCTAGACAGTGCTTGGTGCTGCCATGAGGACAGGGGACTGAAGTTGATGATCTCTCAAGGTCCCTTCCAGTTCTAGTGTTTGCTGTTAAATCACACCTGCACTCATGGCAGGACTACATATTAAGAACCAACATAACTTATTAAAAGGACCATCACACGTACATAAACAAGGGGAAAGTGGATTAGATGAAATTTCTTTAAAGTGATTGCAATACTGGTTGAAAGACAGTATAAAAAAAGAGTTAATATCAATGGGTCACTGTCAAACTGGGTGCATGTACACATCAATGGTTTCATTAATTTCTTGGATAGTGGCATGGAAGATATGCTCATAAAATTTGCAGATGACACCCAGCTGAGGGACATTGCTAGCACTTCAGGGGACAAGGTTTAGAATTAAATTCTCCAATTTTTCAAGGTTGGTTTAGTCTGAAATCAGCAAGATGAAATTCCTTAGAGAAGTTCAAAGAACTACATTTAGCAAGAAAAAAAATCAAATGCAAAACTACAAAGTGAAGAGTAACTAGCTAGACATTAGTACTGTAGAATAAGATCTGGATAACATGGAATTCAAGCCATCAATGTGATGCCATTGCTAAAAATGGTAATATCATTGGGGGAAGGGGTTATTAACAGGGATGTTTTATATAAGACACAAGAGGTAATTGTTCCCTCTATTCAGCAATGGAGAGGTCTCAGCTGGAATACTGTGACTAGATGTGGGTGCCAGCTTTTACAAATGCTGTGAACTTATTGAAGAGAGTCCAGTGGAGAACATCAATGCTCAAAGGATTACTAAAACCTGAACTATGAAAAAAGGTTAAAAAAAATCAGGCTTGCTTTGTTTTGAGAAAAGGGGGTGGGGGCAGGCAACTCATAAGTCGTCAAATAGTTGAGTGGTGTTATAAAAAGGACTGATCAATTGTCCACTGAGGGAAGGACAAGTAGTAATGGGCTTAATTTGCATCAAGGGAGATTTAAGTTAGATATCAGAAAAAGCTTTCTAGCTGCAAGGGTAGTTAAACACTAAAGTAGGATTGCCAAGAGAGGCTGTGGAATCCCTGTTAGAGATTTCTAAGAACAGATTAGACAAACACCCATCTGTATTTGCTTGGCCCTACCTCAGCGCACAGGCTGGATTAGATGACTGTTCAAGGACCTAGCTAGCTCTACATTTCTATGATAAACACACACACACACACACACACACACTATTGAAAAATTTGAGCATAACCTCATACTTCAGCTCCTTGTACCAGATTTCATGTAACGTGCACATCTTAGTCCACAGTAAAGCAGCAAATCACTTCAGTCTGTTCTACAATGAAAAAATTGCATTGGTACAGCCATGATGATCCGAGGTGTGAACGAACACACACACACAAACCTGACGCAGCTATGTGGATGAGAAGCCTCACTGATTTTTGTCAGGGAGGTGGTGTTCCTACACCAGAGAAAAACGTCTTCTGTCAAAATAGGCTGTTCTGTTTACACTGGGAGGTATACCAGCATATGTGTACCTCTATAGTCACCATAGGTTAGGCATACCCTTAGGTACATCTACACTGTGAGTTTTTGTGGCAGAAAATATGCTAATGAGGGACTCTGGGAGAGGCATACGGATCTTGTGCAGAACAGAAGCGTAGCTGCTTCTTTTTGTGCAAAAACCCCTTGCGCAAAAAGAAACAGCAGAAAATATGCTGATGACGACTTATGCTAATGAGTCCCTCAGCATATTTTTCTGCCGCAGAAACTTTGTGGTGTAGACAAAGCCCTAGAGCAGTTAGCATTTCCTAAAAAAGATATTCATTCATTCTTTCATATAAAAATGGGGACTAACTGAACATGGAACAAAATAGTCCTTTTTTACTGCTATTAAAGCACAGCTTTTTAATAGTGTATGGAATGTGAATTACAACCATCTGTGACTTAGATCACCCACCTATAGAAAAGTGCTTTCCTTTGATCATTCCTTAATCACTGAGTGTACTGAATGCAGTTTTATGAAACTACATCTGTTATATAAAATGCTGTGAAGTTTCTTCCTCCCTTCCTGTGCCCTGTTGCCAAAGGAGGGGGAGCTATCGCTTCGGAGCTTTAAATCACTGATACAATTCACAGCTTTCCTGCCCATTTTTGGTGGCATGTCCCTGAGGCTTTGTGACAGATTTAAGTGATGCTTTTCTATCTGTGAGATTCCTGGGCATTTGACTGGCTATTACAGACTCAGATCTACCACTGGTGGAGTTAAACATGGGAATTGCTATCACAGTTCTCCTCAGTTAACTGAGCATCTGGACTACTGGCATGTGTTCAAATAGTCAAAAATAAGAAGGGAGAATTCAAGTCGGATAATTTGGGAGAAAACAACAACAAAAAAATCAACCATTGTATTTTCTCAAGCATTTTCTGCCATTTTATAAATTACGCTAATGAAAGGGAACTGGATAGCTCAAGGCATTTGTTATGCGGATTGAGCCTTTTCACAGTTACATGTCTGGTGTAAACGCAATTCGGGTCAGATGTGATGCCGACCTGTAGAGTCATTATAATCTGCCCAATGGGATAGCATTGGCAATTTCAGTCAGGTACATAATGGAAGAAGATGGCCACAGTATAAGAAAAATCACCACAACTATCTTCTGGGAAAAATCTCAGCAAAGGCCTGAATGCACACGCAACCTGTACTTACTGCTGTGGGGGCCAAAAATCACAGCGCCCTTTCTGTGTTCTGTGGATATATGAAGGATATCTATCTTCAGGTCTTAAAAAAACCCCAGAGAACGTAGTACTTGTAAGTTGTTCTGGATGGATAACTAACACTGATTTGTTTATCTATACAGAATGGGAATGTCTGCTGTTCTGTGGATTTAGACTGTCTTCACAATAACTGAAGCATTAAGAATGGACTCTGAGGAAAACTGATGCAGTTAACATCTAAAATGAAGTTGTAAGAGTTGGTGTTTTATACAACAGACAATTACCAAAGTCTCCGCCTGAGGAAGATGTTTGGGAGTTGCCTTTGGGACCTACCACTATGCTAGCCGTGTCAGGGTGACTTTACAGTACAAAGCATATAAGTCTATGGTTGTTAAAAGTTTTTAGTGTTGTAAATTATACACTTTTCCTGATGAATCATTTACAAATACATTTAAATTATTCCATGGGTAAACTAATGATGTAATTTTTGGTTTAATTTGTGTATTGACAACATGATCGAAACTCAGATTATTTTACTTTGGATCTAGATTCTACAAATAAGGCTGCCTATTGTGATTTTGTCCCATAAATACTGCATACTTAGTTCTGAGGTCCCTGTCTGATGTATTTATGAAAATATGTATGTATGTACAGTCAAATTGCATAATACCTTATATTTCATAGCTGTCAAACATTGCAAGGTACATTTCTTTTGCAAAGGCTGGAAGAAATCAACCCTAAATTTATCTTTTAAAAAGCAACTAAAACAAGCAAGTACATTTTCCTTTTCCAGACATACAAACCACTAGCAGAAATCCTGTACCGAGACAGAGCAATAAAGCATATATCTGGATAACAACGCCCCTTATTTGCATCAGGTTAGCAGAATCATCCAGTTTGCAAGTAAAACTACAAATACCGGATGTAGGTGGAATTCATCTGGATTATGAAGCAGTCAAAGGGCTTTAAACTTGTACATTTTGAACTGGATGGACCTACGTTTGCTCTCAATAGGCATACCTGCACTGCAGTTGAATACCCACTGCTGGGCTGTGGCAGCGGACATGGGTTCATAGGACTCAGGCTGCTGGTCTGTGGGACCATTCCCACCTCACAGGATCCCAGTGGTCATGCTTCAGTGCAAGCCTGACCAGCTACGCTGCAGTTTTGCCAGGCCTGCATTTTAATTGCTGTGTGAACATACCTAGTTCCACCAGTGGAGAGGAGTTCAGCATCTCTCCTGCTGTATTTACTTTCCTATAATGAAACGTGCCATTCATAACAGGCTGAACCATTGTAGAGATGACAATTGTAGTTTGCAAGCGGCGATGTATGCTGAAATTCAGGCCATGTGATAACATAAGGGATTGGCAACATTCTATACTACACTTTTCATTACACGTAACATATTCAATCTAGCTCCTTTTTGTACTCTGACATTCAAAAGAACCTACTTTATTAAGTTAACCATGCATAAAGTGCTTTTTAAAACCCCAGACCTAGGCAGAAATCCTAATTAAAACTCTAACCCCTATACAAAAAAGGCTGGATTTTTTTGGGATGTCATCAAAGGAAGATATAACTCCCTTTGTTTTTGTCAGGTTAGAAAGTTTATAGTACTAGAACAAAAACCTCTGAAATCTGATGGCATATACAGCTTAAATACCACATTTTCAATGTGCTGGTGTACTCTGTTTTGCTTATTTGTGTAGTATTCTTTGCCTCTCCTACCCCTTTTTCTTTAATTAACAACACAGCAGGTGTTTGGAAAAAGATTGCAGATATAAGCATAGTGGCTATGCTTTGAGAAAGTATACATTTGTGAGTTTTTCCATAGCTTTATCCAGGAAATGTGAAATTGATTTATAAGAATGGTGTGACTGTATATAATGGAAGAATATTCTAATGTTCTTTTAACTCATGTACTTTCATGTTTCTCCTAAGGGGGTTTTGCAAAATGTTATAAAAATGACTTGCAATCATTTAGCTATTTTTAGTCTACTATTCATTATTAGCATTGATCATTTATTTAGAAGGTTTGTTCATGACTGGGATCCAGCCTAAACATATAGTCATTATTTTCTTTAAATGTCCAGTCATTTTCAGCTTCCCCTGTGTTGATTACATTTGCATTGTTCTAATGATTGTATTATAAAGGGAACCAGTTGTGTTTTATATGAGACTCAAAGGATGTTTGTAAATCATACTGTCAGTTCATTTTGTAAATCGCATTGTAAACCCAATGGTAATTCAATTGGAGAAGATAGTCCGTGGGCTGGCATACAAAAGAATGATTTAAAACTTGTGGGTATCTAAATAAACTCCTATGTACAGATTGCAGATCTCCTTAATCTTATTAGCAATATTGTTAAAGCCCAATGATAGTTTTAAAGCCCCAGTTTATTACAAACATTTTTCGTTTTCCAAATATGATATGCATTAGCAGAAAGGTAAATTACTGCTATTGCTACAAAGGAGGATTATGTGTTCACAGATGCTTCCATTCAGCCTCAGACCAAGCACTGTGCTCTAAGTCCACTCCATTTGCAAACTTCAACCCCCGCTGTTCTGTGAATGCATATGAAGTTTGGAAGCCAGCAAGTCTTTCTTCTCCCACATGGTGGAAAGAAAGGCTCATCCTCAGACTTCCTAAGCATAAGGCAGAGCCAGCAGAAGGAACTTGAACCTAGGAGGTTCCCTTTCTGCAAAGGTCAGTTTGCTGAACCCTGCAATTTGGTTTTCAGGGCTGAAGGCAAACAAACCCCTTGGTGTACTGAATCCTGCAGGCTTCTGTATTCCATTTAGCAAACACTATTTATGTCCTAATGTATAAAGGTCAAAATGTTTACACGTAGGTAGAGAATGGATACCATAGTTCTCCTATTTATGCCATGTTCGATCAATTACCATAACTATGATGAATAATTCCTTGTGGAGAGATCATTACTAGAGACACCAGAATTATGTGACCACAGAAAACAAACGAATAGAAATGTATTCATCTCAAACAATAGTGAAGGGTCATCTAGTTCAATAGGTTTCTTTGTCAAAAGAATTAAATTTTGTAATCATTTACTTTCACTACAAATTCTGGGAAGTTTCTCTCATCAAAAAGCATATCGCAAATGAAACTGAAAAATATGGTGTTTCAGAAACAAGCATTTGTCTGTATTTACATAGAATCATAGGGCTGGAAGAGACCTCAGGAGGTCA
The DNA here is from genome assembly GCA_032595735.1 of Pelochelys cantorii. Classification (NCBI taxonomy): domain Eukaryota; kingdom Metazoa; phylum Chordata; order Testudines; family Trionychidae; genus Pelochelys; species Pelochelys cantorii. The sequence goes on along the minus strand of CM064329.1, from coordinate 44,450,312 downwards.
TCAAGTCCTGCCCAAGGCAGGACCAATCCCAACTAAATCAACCCAGCCAGGGCTTTGTCAAGCCGAGACTTAAAAACCTCTCGGGATGGAGATTCCACCACCTCCCTAGGTAACCCATTCCTGTACTTCCAGTGACATAATTTTTCCTACTATCCAACCTAGGCCTTCCCCACTGTAAGTTGAGACCATTTCTCCTTGTTCTGCCATCCGTCACTACTGAGAACAGCCTCTCTCTTTGGAACCTCCCTTCAGGAAGTTGAAGGCTGCTATCAAATCCCCCCCTTACTCTTCTCTTCTGCAGACTAAACAAACCCAAATCCCTCAGCCTCTCCTCATCGGTCATGTGCTCCAGCAGATGTTTTCTGAATGTCTTTTCTTTGTTTGGGGTGTAGACACTAATGGGAGTATGGACACTAATAACGATTGGAGCTGCTCTTGCTCCTAGTGAAGTTAGAGATATCTGCACAAAAGCAGGATTGTTGCAGGTTAAGGGAACAGGCCTTTTAAGAACAAACTCTCACAAAAGGTAGTTGCAAGTGTTCAACTGCTTCTCTGCCTATCTGAGTTAATTGCCTCTGAATGGTTCACTTCACACAAGAAATTATGACTTCAATGTGCTAAGAGTGTCAGACTTGAATAAATAAGAAAGGAGAAGCAGGAGTGGAAGACCAAAGAACAGTAACAAGAAGCTCAGAAGAGCTGAGAGAGAGAGGCAGTGGTCGGAGCACAGCACTGAGACCCAAAACTGCTAATACCAATTCTCCACGTTGGCTTGGGTAAATCACTTAACCTTTCAGCCTCCCCCTCTGGTTCAAGTGCTGGAATCCTCCCCCATGCTGTGCAGTATATCAGGACCTTCCTCAGCCAAAGGGATAGTTTTACCCCCCTCGTACGCATGAACCTCACAAGAACTCTGACATAATGGATCCACTGGTGCTTGTATAGTACTTCAGAAATTAAGAGTTAAATATCAATCGCCTCTAAATAAAATCTTTTGCTGTGTTTTGTATTATGGCTGTCAGTGACTTTTCAAGTGTAACTGTAAAGAATTTAGCTTGATTAGCATCAACATTCCAATCATATTGTGCCTTTGAAAAAGAAAATAATTACAACTGGTTCCAGTGTGGTAGACAGTTATTTCAGAAAACAATAGGTAAAACCTGAGGAATAATTAAACAAATGGCAGGAGTTATGATTTACCCCACTGCCTTAACTAGAAATGTGGAAATCTCACATATGTAATGGCACTTCCATAATCATATTTGAGAGAAAGTGACATTTTGATGCAAATTTTTTTACTAACTTGCAATAATAATTGTTTCAGGAACACATTCTATTGCTGGAAAGATAAGGGCCTAATGTTCCCCTTGCTCACATCTTAGTTACATTTGTGCAACTTCAGCTGAAGTACTCCAGCTTTATACTGATGTGATTCAAATGCTGAGTCTTCTGTCACGTATGTCAAGAATAACTCTACTGGAGCATAAATGAGTCAAGAATAAGGCCCAAACTGTCAGGATACCTTGTACCAGATTCTTCTCTCACATACAGGTGGGCGTCAGCAATTAAGAGTCACACAAAGGAAAAAGCAATGCCGACGAGACTCAGGCACAAACAAGGCCACTTTGCTGCAGAAATCTACTAGTAAAAAAGGCTCATCTTTCTTTGAGTGGAGGAAGTAAATGTGTTAACACAGGACCTGTGTATGGCGATGTTGGAATCCACCCAATAATGTGTCAGCTCCGCAGTAGTTCTGCTCATTATCAGTTTGCACTCAGTCTGCCCAATATCATAGCCCAGAGGAAAAATTCAGGCATCCACTCACCCAAAACATCAAGTCAGCATTTCTGATATTTTGTGGATAAGTAATTTTTTTTCTTCCAAAGAAGTGACTGATCAATCCATCTGGTACATTTACAACAAGTCGAAATGTGAGCCTCTGTTACGGAACCATTGGTCCCATAAAAGATATTATCTCACCCACCTTGTTTCTCTTTAATAGCCTATAAATGACAGGCTACAACAATGTTGTATACAACAACGCATAAATATACACCCGCACACCATTTTACTCAGCCACTAAACATCACTGGCATGTGGAAAGCAGCTAATATTCAGCAATGCAGGGCAACACAACACTACTCAACACGTGAAGCAAAGATTATCATAAAGTTGTCGTTTCCGCAAAGTTAGAAAAGCGACAGCAGATCCTCCCTGATTTCCAAGTCATGTAATTGTTTGCAGTTCTGCTTTAAAATGTATCCAACATTACTAACTGAACCCATCTGACCTAATGCAGTGCTTCATTTTACTGTTTGAAGACATGACAATAGTAAAAACCCTCATGCTCTTTATTCATATAACAAAGAGCATCTGTAACACTAAAGGGTATGAAAAGGAAATCTGTCAAAGTTGGGTTGGGGAAGGTACTTTATAATTGCTAAGTTTTATTGTATGTTACAGGGCTTCCCTTAAATGGGTTACTAGGGATCCAGCCTTTAGAGCACACACAAGCAATAACCCTACTTAGCACACTCTGCCCTGGCCCTCTACTTGCTGGGCGCAACACTTGCTACATAATGGTGCAGGGATGGAAAGAGCCTTTGAGCCATGGCTAGACTCAAGCTGCAAAGTTTGGCTCCACTTTCAAGCCCCTCCAAAGCTCAAAGACATTCTTTATAGAAAGAATAATCAGCCGGGATGTTCAGAGCTTTTTTTGCAACAAGAACACTATATAGATGTAAGATATATGGGTTATAGTTTATCAGACTCCACTATAACCTGACCCCCAAATAATGAGAAAAGGGAATTGGTGTTGTGATTCATCACCAACAGGGCTTTAACCAGTGTGTGGGCAAAAAGTTATCTTTTAACACTGGTTCTCAGGTAGGGATACTCATCCCCAGGGAGTATGCAGAGATCTCCCAACGGGTACAACTCATTTAGATATTTGCCTAGTTTTACACAAAACAGTTTACCTAAAAAGAAGGGGCAAAGTCAGCATAGCTAAAATTTCATACAATGACTTGTTTATCCTGTTCTATAAACTGTACATTGAAATACTGGACAATATTTAAATTCCAATTGATTTATAATTGTATATAAAAATGAGAAAGCAAGCATTGTGCTGTGACACTTGTTTGATTTTGTAAGCTAGTAGTGTTAACCATACAAGACAAATCAGACTCCTGAAAGAGGTACAGTAGTTTGGAAAGCGTGAGAACCATTGCCTTATAACAGCTCACGTGAAATCAGTGGGTAGTTGTTGCATTCAGAATAAGTGATGGAGGAAGCAGGCCGAAGTTTCTTTGTTATAAATTCCCAGCCAGTGTATATCATCCCAACTCCAGTGGAGCACCATCTGTTTATATCAGTTCAGATCTGACCCACTGAGTGGGCTAGTGATAGTATCGTCAAATGTTCATGTTAAAAAATGCCTCACATCTTCCTCCCCCAAATCCTATGGCTGGCTTTTGAAATAATTAGATTTAAATAAATAAATGTTGGGTTCTTTTTCTTGGCTGCCTGGTTTGAGGCTTTGGGGAGCACGAGTGACATTTTAAAGGTTTTCCTTCTACAACCACGAGATCTAGATTTTTTTAAACTGAAAGCTGAAATTCTTACAAAAAAGTCACATGACTGCAGCAGTTGAGAACTTAAGAAAAACACTAAATATGGTGAGAGTTAGCAGTTCCGAGTGCTGTGTACTCAAGTTGTGCTGGCAAACCACAGCCTTCTGTCCCTGAGGCTCCAGTCACACTTATACACGTCCCTCTTGAAACCTTCATCCTCCCTCTAAGCACTAGTTATCATACTGAAGAATTCTCAATCCATTTTGGTGAAAAACAAGTGGCATTACAGTGGACATTCTTACCAGCAGTCTCAGGAGAGGCCAGTGAAGAAACTGAATGAGAACAGAAGATAAACTATGTTCACTGTAAGAGTAGTCCCTCAAGGTAATGTCGATATTTGATAACTGCCAGTGATCACTCCCTACCAAAGCTATGGTAAAAAGATGCTGGGGGAGACTTTCAAAACCCACTATGCAGTTTAGGAGCTGACTTTCAATGGGACTTATACTCCTAATCCTGTAGGAGCATTTGGAAAGCTTTAGTCTCGATGGCTCTTGATTCAGAACTGGTTAGAAGTTCTGACATTTCAACCAAAAAATATTAAGAGTAACTCTCAAGACAAGCAGGCCTGAATGGTGAGACTGTACACTGGGAATCTTTGCAGGATTTGGAGGAGTGGGATAAATCCTTCTTCTGCCTCTGGAAAGGTAGCAAAACCATTGTGCATCCTCATTGCTCCAAAATCAACCACAGCCAGCGTGCGGCAGAGGATAACTAATAAATACACAAGGTCTCAAACTGTCCATAATGGAATGGCCTCTGTTCTAGGGCCTCCACAGACATGGAAGGGGAAGACTTGGCCCTGAAGGAAGAACTACACACATTTTTGGCCAGTAACGGACAGGCTCACTCACGTAATTTTAGTTGTGATGTCCTCTGATCTCAGGAAGTGGTTTGCAGGTTTGTTTTTTCTTCCCTTGTAGCCATTATGAAATAATAAATTTAAAAAAGGGGCTTAAGAAAAGCATCTTGCTAAATGTTAACTAGAGATATGAAACTACCAGCAGAAGAACTGAACAAGAAAACTATTACACAATCCCCTGTTATTTAGGTTGGCTCAGAATTTGAGGATAAGAAAAGCCACAAATAGGTGAGAATGGATAAGGGCACTAGCAACCCTGTAGATTTGCTTTCTTGAGAAGATAACCCCCAAATAAATTCACACTGATTAAAGGTTTGGCAAACAGGATTGGTTAGGCATAGACATGTGCTTATGGCCCCGCTCCTAGAGTTCTGTAATTACATCAGAATCTCAGATTTCTTTGTTTATAAAAAAAAGTTTCTAGACATTTAAGATGAGGTAAAAAAGGCTTGAAACAGAATCAACTGTATTCAGTGCAGGGAGTCTGTAAATACCCTGGTACATGTCCTGAGAGAGGTGAAGCACTCAGTGAATCTCAAGGCCCACTGTACTGGAGGCCACACCACCACCATGCGGGGAGAGGGTGCCGTGTGTGGAAATAGGAAGGGCACTGCAGGCTTGGTCCACTCCTGCTGTTGGATGAAGTACAGAGTGCTCCCCTGCTCCAAACCCTGCCTCTCATGTGGAGGCAAGTGACCTTCCCATCCCCCCACTATTGCATCTTGGATAGAGAAAGCAGGGGGGCTATGTGGCTGCCCCAGCCTCCCTGGGAGAGAAAGGGCATTGGCCACTACAGTTATGACAGCTTTCCAACTGGGGTATTACAGCATAATTATGTATTCCTAGACACCGCTGAATGTCCAGAAGAGCTTGATGAGAGAGAACAGTATGCGAGGAGGAAGGATTCAAGGTAGAATATTACACAGTCTTGGCTGTCTCTCTTTTTATGTTCACACACTGAATAGGGTAGTTGAAGTCAATCAGCTTCTGCCACGTGTATGACATCAGAAACAAAGATTATTATTTACATGGATACACATACACAGAAGACAGAAAATGCAACCCTAGCTACTTACCAGATTCATGTCCCTGGGCAGATGGACGTGAAAGGGATGTGGTTAGCAACTGGACATTCTTTAGATCAGAACGGATAAACAATGACATTTTAAAGAGGCTAGATAATAATAAAAGCAAAATAAGAGCAAACAATATTAGTTGCCATGAGCAAAGGCTGCCTCATGCTGCAACTGGATATAAAGTACTTCAGGAGGACACATGCAAAATCCTAGAAAATCTCTCACTCATCCCTCCCTCCACCCTCAAAAAATAAAAATAAAGTGCCACACACAAAGTATATTTCCAACAAATGCAATCAAAACTCTGGGGACCCAATAGATCCATATTTTGCCTAAGTGTGGAAATGGCTGCCTTATGTGGTTATCAACCCTTTAAAAAACAAACAAACAATCTAATTTGGGATAGATTAGTAATCTGGATGAAAGACAGTGGAGTTTGAGTGAGAATGCTTAGAGAACCCACACAAATGCTACTCAGAGCAGGAGCGACCCTAGATGCGCTGCTGGCAACTGGAGCCCTAGATGAAACGCGCGATCAGCGCGCGATTGGCGCCCCCGCCTCCAAAGTTCTCAACGGCCATTTATCTTGGCGCCCTAGGTGACGGCCTAGTTCGCCTGTATTGACAGGCCGCCACTGACTAAGAGTTATAGAAAAGAACAGTGCTAGTGAATAAGCTCACATCCAAATGCAGAGCATAAGTAGAGCAGGCAGATAGCTCTCCAAGTAGCATAGGGAAAGCATGAAAATATGTGCAAAAACAAAAACACACAAATAAAAATCAGAGCAGACAGATACAATGGAATGGAAGAACGGTAGGTACTATGGAGAAAAACAGGAATAATACAGATTGTCCTGCATAGGGGCTTTAAGCTATTATTATAGCAAAGAGGAATCATCGTCAAGACTTGAAAAAGAAAAAAAAAAGCCATAGTGAGGAAGCAATCAGTGACTCAGATGAAAATTTGCACATGTATGATATCAGAGCAGTACCAAGCGGCAAAAATATCTCATTCTGTTAAACTCACATCAGCACCAGCTGCAAGGACAAGGCAGCAGCATACAAACAGGAAACCGGATGCTAATTTTGCAGAGGTGGGAGGTGTAAATGTGTTAAGCTACATAAGAATTCCTTGGCATTATTCAAGAAAATTAAGTGAAACTAGAAACAAAGAAAATTTTTATAATGGCAAGATCCAAGTAGGACTGGGTAAATTAAAGATTATCATGGAAAGTATACAGGTTGGAATTTCAGATAATACAAACAACACAGAAACTACTGTTTTCAGCTCCAACCTAGTGACAGTAAGCCTGGGACAAATGATTCATGCAATGGACATGCAAGCAAAGCGAAAGAACAAAACATATCCAGAACAGGCGGGGCATCTCTGCAACAAAGAGCAGGTCTACACTGCAAAATTAAGTTACACCACTGTAGAAATAATAATTTCTCAAAATATCGGGTGCACTATTCAGGTGTCCCTGTAACCGTCATTCCACAAGGGTTAAAGGATTTGTTGGAATACCGCCGGTCCCCGAGTTACGAACGCATCGATTTACGGCCGTTCATAGTTATAACCAACCCTCATTAAGCACATTACAAGCTGGTCCCCAAGTTACGAACGTGATCTGCGCTTACAAACAGCACGTCCGCATTTAAATGAATAGGGTCCAACTTACAAACAAATCGAGTTATGACCAAGTGTTTGGTACGTAAGTCGGGGGCCGGCTGTAGTGCCTTATTTTGAAATTTGGCACTGTATACACAGCACCAAATTTCAAAATAAGCTCTTTCAACTTTGACTCGGAATAAGCTACGCAATTTGCAAAGCGCAAATTGCGTAGCTTATTCTGACAGAAAAGTGTTCTCTAACATATCCTATGTGTCCTCACCAGGAGTGCTTCCACTGACTTATTTAATGGACAGTGGAGGGTAACAATAGCCCAGAGCCCTGAGCTGGAACAGTCAATGAGGCATTTACCCTAATATTACGCTTCCTGCAGATATGGCAGGAACAATGTTGTAGTATAGACCCTTGCAGAGTTAGGCTGACACAAACTGCCTTATGTTGACCTAACTCCATAGTGTAGATCAAGACAAAGCTGCTAAAAGATTACCAAGATGTTCTTGAAGGCCTGAGAGACTTTGAGGTATGGTGCAATGGCTAATCTGCGAAGCAGGAGTGCAGTAAGAGGATAAAATGAGAGCAACGAACCACACGTGAAAAGGCGGCATCATTTCTGAGCAACAAGCTGGATAAGCAGCCTGGTAGCCATCGAAAAGCCAGGCTAGTTGTACATTTGCACAGACCCAAGAAATATAAACAAAGCACTAACAGAGCTCTCTACAGATGCCTCCACTTGAGAAGCAAATGCAAATATCTTCTCAGCACTTGTTGCCAAAAGACTGATATTGGCAAGTGCAACTGGATCAGGAAAGCAGGTGCGTCACCACATTTTATATACCAACAGAGAAACACAGATGGCTGCGGCTGGTATTTTGGTTCAGTCCTGCAGCAGAAATGTCAGTGCCTCTGCCGAGATGTACTTGCAGGGATCAGCATCCTAGCAGAAGACATTCTGATACATGGACACAGAGAGCATAGCACAAGCTGTGGAAAAATCACAACCACTTCGTCGGCATGAGCGACGGAGCCAGTAAAGTAATCACAAATTAAACACACACAAGATGGACTTGTGATCAGCTGCAGTACCCCACACAGGATACTTGCTGACTTCCCTCAGGTTATGGTTTAACCCTGAAAAAATAAAACACAGCATATACACATGCATAAAGTTATTTAAGTTCAGGGACTATTAGAATTTGTGAACTGACAAAATTTCTTTCAAGCCTCTCTGATGTGTGTGACTACTGGACAAAGATATAGTATGGACGTGGCTGCATCAACAAGATGCAGACATCATTTGCATTAAAGATTTGATGATCAACTATCCCATCCAAAAAACCCCAAAACTATGAGGTGAATGAAGAGGCAATATTTCAATATGATGCAGTTGAGACAAGGGTTTGGGCATCACCCCCACAAAAAGGAGTAGGTGGTAGCTTGTGTGTCAAAGTCACTACCACCAATTAAAGAAAGATCTACCCAAACTGAAAAGGAATGCCTTGCAAGAGAATTTGCATGGAGGAAGTTTGCCACCTTCAATACACTAGTCAAACAGGTAGAAAGTGATCATAAACCACTAGAGAACATTTTTAAAGAGCTACTGCCAGCAGCCCCCAAAACATCTTCTGTACATGTGACTGAAACGGCAACATTTCAATGTGTTTGTATGCTAGCTACAAGACAAGCTGACTTCTTATTCAGGACAACCGTGCAGCAGTTGAACAAGAATGAGATTCTTGGATATATAGAAATACAGAAAACACAGCGAGACCCAGAAGACATAAGCCAAGTCAGTTAAGTACCAGTTTCAAGGCAAAGGCTGAAAAAGCCTATAGTCAAACTATACAATGCAAATAGCTCCGGGTAAAGTACAGTCATCTCACACAATCATCATATTGCAAGCAAACAGGAAAACCAATTTCCAGTTAAAATTGCTAAGAATGTATTAAAGAAAGTTGCAGAAAGGTCAAGAATATTGCAAGCCATTACCAGAGACCCGCTCGACAGGAGTCACTAGTAGTGGCCCCATATGCTGCTTGATGTCAAGGCCACATGAATCTTGGTGCCTATGGCTCTCATTTTACTATAGCCAGCAGAGGTAGAAGGAGTAACAGACAACAGGAAGAGACCTGCACAAAAGACCAAACCCCACAAGCAAAAGACGGTCCAGAACTACAAATGGCAGACACTTCTGGCTCAAACTATTTCCTCAGGACATATCACGCACTTGAAAGTATGCTACATATATGGAATAGATAAAATCTTGTTCACAGAACACAGGAACGGATGGGCGTATATTTCACCAAAACAACGAATACATTCAGACTATGGACAAACAGACATGAAGAATGGGGAAATGCACAGTCTGCTGAGACTACATCAGCAGGATATGGAACTAAAGGCTGAAGAATGACCAGTTGATAGCAGAACAGACTCTCAAAACATCACCAGAAGAATTAAGTGCAAGATAGTGTCCTCTCATCACAAGAAAGACTTTCATTTCCTCTATCATCATATTACCTACAAGGTATACACAAGTCTTTATAACAGTAAGGTATTAAACAACAACTATTCCAAAGCCAGAGTTGCCAAGTAAATTAAGTTAGACATAACAAAGATATGGTAGTAAATTACATGTGCTAAATTAAGGGAATACAATAAAATATTAAGCATGTAAACAGAGTATGGTATTAAATTTAAATTTTAAATAATTGTGACAAAAGGAGTCTGTGATAGCTTCCCAGTATTAAGAGGCATCTTATAATTATGAATAGGATCATGTTAAGGAATTTGAACAACTCTACTTTCAGAAAGTGCTTGATGAGGAGGACAATATATTTAGAGTTAGGAATAAAGCCTAAATACTGCACTGTCTTGACTATCTTGTTATGCATACACAATAAGCAGCTACCACTGCTAGTGGAGTGTGTGTGTGGGGGGGGGAGGTTAGATCCCCATATCATGGTGCATCTTGGCATTTTGTCCATAGATTGCCTTAATCCAAATGTGCTGGAAAATACAATTTGCTGAAGGTGAGGGCAGGATGGGTCACAGGCACAGCTGCAATTTAAAAGGCCTGGAGCCCCGTGCTCTTTTAAATAGTCAGGTCTCAGGGCAAATACCCCCTTTGCACACACACATCCGTCAGCGGTCCTGGATGAGGGAGACCGTTCCTGAAAGCAGGACCTTCCAGAACTACCATCAGACCTTCCTGACTGTTAGTCCATGCACAAATAAATGGGATTGTAACATCTGGCTGCTTGGTGTATGAGAGTAAGACACACGGGCGAGGGGAGGGAGGAGTCACACAATGGCCAGTGCTGGGTCAGAGTGACAGAAAAGCAAGACAAGAGAACCAACATGGCTTTTAGATAAAAATTTACAGTTGGCATTTTGAGTATGTGATTCATTGTTCAAGGTGAACAGGACTTCTGTGAATAGAAGAGTAGGAAATCCTGAGCATCTGGCTCTCTTTTTTCTGCGCCTTATGAGAAAAATCAACTCATGGAAGAAGCCACAATCTCTTGGAAGTATGAACCAATACATGACTGTGACTGCTGAAGATTTCCCATTTTGTAAACTTGCAAATTAATGGGTAGGTTAATTAACTAGTAGATGCAGTTCCTCTTTCGCCCTCCTCCAGTAAAATATTCCTTCCAATAGCTGTGGGATGTTTGTGGTTAGGAGTCCACATGTGCTCTAATTGCTGAGTAATAGTTTTGTAGTAAGCTACGGTGATGAGGAAGAAGGATCCGCGAGCGAGGATGTTGATGTAATTAAGGCACTGGAGGAGGACTTGACATTTGGGTTCAGTTCCTGGCTCTTCCATAGACACCCTGTGTGACCTTGGAAAATCAGTTTAAAGCTCTTTCACAGTCCCCAGTCTGTAAACTGAACAAAATACGTTCCTTTCCCTTCTCTGACTTGTTTATTTAGATGGTAAATTGTTTGGCGCAAGGAAGGTCTTTTACTATGTGTCTGAGCAGCACATAACCTACTAGGACTCTTAAAATCCAGAGAGTCCCAACAAAGTTATTTTAATAAAAATAACAAACAATAATAATAATATATTGCAATATCAGATGGTTTTTGTTTATGGTGGGACAAGGTGGGAGAATTGTAATTAATGAAGAATGACATCAATTAATTCTGTATCCTAACTTTGATTCTAAAAACTGAAAAGATTTTCAAATGGTGACAGACTTTTACGTGCAACTGCAATTTCTTTCTTTGTGCAGAAATTCTTCATTGCTTCATCATTTCACTTAATTTAAAAAGGCAATTAAAAATTCTTTTGATCCACTATTGTCTTAGGCTTTAAGAGAAATCAGTGGATAGCGAGGCAGTAAAGGCTTTATTGAAACAGAGCATGCTTTACCATGATAGAAGCAGATGGTTTACAAAGTTACTGAGTGAGAACTGATTATTGATTTGCTATCCTCCTAACAAAATGAGTGTTGAGTTATAATGTACTGTATGACTTCTTACTGGGTAAATAGCCATTTTTATATTACTTTCTTGTAAACTGGCAACTAGCAAGGAAAGTAAAATATATAGCTGTCTAATATTTTGAAGGAGAATACAAATTGGACGGGAAATACTAGTGAAGTACCACAGAACATTTGCTGATATTTATAATGTTGGCTCTTTCTAAAACTCCAAATCAAGAAGTTCACACAGCTCCTAAGACATGGCAGAGTCATTACCCTGTCTCTCTATTTTCTTTCAACACATTTAATAGTCTTTTAATTCAATGACCTTTGTTCTGTTTCAAATATAACTCAGGACAGATATTTTGTTAACAAAAGTGGAATGTACAAAGATGTATAAAGATTTCAAATCTTCATTGGAAGATTTATTTTTTTTAAAGGTTTAAAAAAAACCCTAATTTTCCAGAAAGTTAAAAAGAGTTAACTAGAGAGGAAGGGTAGAGAGGATGTGGTGTTCTAATACAATGGAAAGAATGGCGCCTTATGGCAACTCAATTCCAAAATCAGGTGCCAGTGGTATTCACATCCCTCTCAGCTGCTGAGGAATTCTGTAGACTCACACAACGTATGTCTACACTGCAATTAGACATTATGCCTGGCCCATGCCAATGGGCTTGGGCTTGGGCTCACAGTCTGTTTTACATGTTAGGATGTAGCCTAAGTTCCAGGACTTTGCCACCTTAAAGGATCCTAGAGAAGTTTCCAGCCCAAGCCTCAATGTCTACAAGACAGCTGAACAGCCCCTTAGTGAGAGCCAGATGCAGGTTTTTAATTGCAGTATATACAGAAGTGCCTGAGACTTTGCAGGAACAGTTCCCTTGGCAGCACCTGTATTTCAACCTCTTGCGTATGCCCTCACTCTAGACATCTAAGCCCTAATACAGTCCCAAGCCAGGGGAAGTAGGTGTTCCTCTGCCTAACCAGTTACAGGACCCAATCCAGTAGTAGGCATGCTCTGAGCATACCTCATGCCACACAAAACAGCTGAGAGGCAAAGGAAACATAACCTGCCCTGTGTTTAGGGTACTATCACCTGGGCCAGGCATGACACCCCATTTCAAGTCACCCCTCAGCCTGAGAGGAAAGCAATTCAGGAAGGAATCTGCCACTTTTAGAGGACTTCCCTGACCACTGGGTTATGGGATATTCTGATGTTTGGCTCCTTCAACTCACTCCAACTGACATTACTGCACTGTGGATAAATTAAAGAGCTCACTGAAAGCATGTATCCGTTAACTTCCATCCAATCTCTCAAGAGATGCAGATCACTCTGAATGAGCAATCTATCCTCTTAATTATTTAACACTCCCCCAATTTGTCTGTCATCTGCAGACTATAAGGGATGATTTTATGCTTTAGCCTGTTAAACGTTATTGGCTAAAATACAGGGCCAGATCCAGAGCTGGTATACAATGACATAGCTACACTGACATCAATGGAAATGCATCAGTTTCTAAACATAACAGATGACAATTTCGTAACTCAAAAACTGTTGCAAACAACATGGGGGAATTCTCTCTTAGGGCTTGTTGTAATAGATAAAGAAGAACATGTCACATTAAAAATCAGGTACAAGTGACCATGACTTGATCACACTGACAATACACAAGCTGAAGTCCAGATCAGTAAAATTTTTACATACACACACACACACACACACACACACACACACACACACACGCACGCTTTCATAGTGCCATTTCACAAAGCTGGAAAAAAATTATGAGCCTAATCACATGGGGAAAGAATTTAGGCATAAAAATGTGAATGACAATTGGGAATTATTTAAACATGTCATGCAAGACTTCGAAAGAGTCACAATCAAGGAAATAAGTTGACATGGTTAAAAAAGCCCATCCTGCTGAAGGCAGCTGTTTTTTACACAAATGGAAGAAATGGGATGTTGCTCGTAGTGAATATAAATCAGAGGTTAGGAACTGTAGAAAACTGAGAAAGGAAACAAAGGGACAGAAGGAAAAAATCTATAGCCAACAGAGTTAAGGGCAATGAGAAGAGTTTTTAAAAAATACATTAGGAACAAAAAGAATCTTGACAATGGCATTAGTCCACTAGTAGATAGAAGTGGTAGGATTATCCATAATAATGAAGAAAAAGCAGAAGTGTTCAATAAGTATTTCTGTATTTGGGGGGAAAAGTAGATGATAGAATCACATTGTATAGTGATAAGACTCTTCACACTCCATTAATGTCTCTGGAGCATGTTAAACCAAAGCTACTAAAGTTAGTCCATTTTAAAAATCAATAGACCCAGCTAACTGGCATCCAAAAATTTTAAAAGAGCCAGCTGAGATTGAGGAACTTGAGTGACGATGAATGTTGATTTTCAATAAGTGTTGGAGCACTGGGGAAGTTGCAAAACACCCTTTTTTAAAAAAAAAAATGACACATTAGCAGTAAATGGGATGGCATGGTAATTACAGGCCTGTCAGCATGACATCAATCCTATGCAAGGCAATGGAGTGGCTAATGCAGCTTGGGATAATAAAGGTTGGTAATGTAATTACTGCAGATCAAATCTAAGGATCCTGTCAAACTAAATGGCCATCTATTTTTTATAAGATTACAAGTTTGATTGAGAAAGGCAATATGTTCATGCAATATGTTTTATAAAGCATTTGAGTTGGTACTGCACCACATTTTGAAAAAACGCCTAGAATATAAAAAGGTGACCTCAAAATGTAACTACCTATGCCATTTAATATTTGTACTAATGGCATAGAAGAAAAACAAAATAATCACTGATAAATAGGACCCTACCAGCTTCACTGCCCTGAAAAACAAGTCACAGGCCAGGATACAAGTCCTGCCCTGGGAAATCTGATCTCCCCAAAATCAGCCAGGCTGGGAAAAGACAGGACTTGTAAGCCCCCAACCTGGGTCCACTCCTAGGCAAGAGTGCCAGGCGGGCAGAGTGGGCCAAGCATCTGCTGCCAGATGCTGCCGCCCAGTAGCAGTGCTGGACAGGCACAGCAGAGCAAGCTCCTGCAGCCCAACCCCCTGTTCCCCGCAGCAGCGCTGGGTGGGTGCAGCAGGGCAAGTGTCCTGTCCCTGCTCCATGGACTCAGAGCAATGAAGCAACAGCTGCAGCCTAGATGCAATTACTTGGGCTGGAGGCTGCCCACCCCTCCAGATTGCAGATCTAGCTCCAGCCCAGACTTGGGGGACCAGGCTCAAGACTGCCTCCCTAACAGCTACTGCATGGGCTGATGCCATCTCCCCCCTCCAACAGGTCCTGCTTGGGCTGGGGACTGCCAACCCCCCACAGCTCTAGACCCTGCAGCTCCTGCCTGGCTTATATGGTTGTTCCTGCCTGGGTTTGCAATATCTAAGCTGAGCTCTGGACAGCTGCTACCTCCCCCAACCCCACTAGCTCCTGCCTGGATTCTGGGTGCTTGAGCTGCAGGGGGGAAGTAGGTTGGGCTCCAGCTAAGACTCAGGGATTCTACCTACTTTGGCTCCTGCCTGGGCACCGGGAAGCCTACCCTTCCCTCCCCTATGGCTCCAACTGGGCCTCAGGGCTATTAATTCTGACAGCTCCTGCCTGAGCTCCAGACTTCTAACCTTCCTCCCCTGCTCCCCCCCCCCCCGATTTCAGGTTCTAGTGGGTCTTGACTAGCAGCTAGAAGTCCCTGTCTGGGGCGCTCCCAGCAGCACTGGAGAGGTCAGACCTGCCTCCACCTCCAGGAACCTCCTCCAGCCAAAAGAAACTCTGGAGCCTTCAGAGTATCCCCACAATCACCTTTTGGATGAGGCCCCCCCAGTCACACCACCATGACATTTCAAATGTCATAAATTGTGGAACTGACCAATTTTAAGACCCTGTGGCTGTGAAATTGACCAAAATGACCCATGAATTTGGTAGAGCCCTCCTAATAAAGTTTGCAGATTACCATAATTGGGGAAATGGTTAAAAATGAAGGACACTGATTCAGAGCAATCTAAATTGCTTGGCAAACTGGGCATGAGCTAACACTATGCTTTTTACTATGGCTAAATATAGATGTATACATCTAGGAACAAAAATATTGGCAATATTTACAGGATGGGAACTCTATAGCAGGAAGCAATGACTCAGAAATTTTTTTTAAAAAAAGTCTCAGAGGGGTAGGGATATTGTCTATATCTGCAAAAACAATGAGAAGTCCTGTGGTCCCTTAGAGACTAAACAGATTTATTAGGGCATTAGTTTTCAAAAAGCTTATACCCTAATAAATCTGTTCATCTCCAAGATGCCACAGGACTTCTCATTGTTTCAGAAAAAGTGAGGGTGTCATGGTGAGTAATCAGCTGAACACGAGTTCCTGTGTGATGCTGTGCTAAAAGAGCTAACATAATCCCACAGTGTCTAAACAGTAATCTTGAGGTAAAATATCCTCTCTTCTAGTACTCTATATCAGGTCTTGGTACAACAGCCCCTGGAATACTATGTTCAGTCCCGGTGCTCACAATTCAAGAAGGATGCTGATGAATTAAAGAGGATTTAGAGAAGAGCCATAAGAATGATTAAGGGATTAGAAAATATGATCTATAGTGATAGACTCAAGGAGCTCTACTGACTTAGCCTAACAAAGAGAGCTTAAAGGATGGCTTGGTTAGAGTGTATAAATAAATTTTATATATATATATATATATATATAGGGCTCGACAATTAGGGCAATCTACTCGCCCATGGCGAGTAGATTTTAGCCCGGTGCAGCTGCGCAGCACGGTCCGCGCATGCGCAGTGTGCCAAACCGCATGGCTGGCGAGTGGGGCTTGCCACCACTTGTCAAGCCCTGTATTTATTTACACACATACACACACAGGGAACGAATATTTAATAAAGGACTTGTAAATCTAGCAAAGGAAGATATAAGAATCCAAATTTGGTATATAGCTTCCTCTTATAACTTAAAGCAAGGTAAGGGTTTGGTTGTTCCAGGACAATGGGATGGACCTGGAATAGGATAGTTACTCATACCTCAGAAAGGGAGGGGTCTGCTCCCAGGGACTGTTATACTGTATAATGACTACAGGGGACAGGCACACTGGTAAAAGATGGCCTGTGATCTTGATATAGTAGATATCATAGAAATTTGGTGCAATCAGGATAACCAATGGGACACAATGATACCAGCGTATGTTATTTATCTAGCAATGATACAGTGTCAGTCCCCCAGAGTGACCTACTCTATGTGAAAAGAAGGATGCTGTCAAATAAAGTAAAAAATTTTAAATCAAACAGTACCGCAGAACCTCTATGTATAGGAATTTCACGCTTGAACAATAAGATTACATTGGTAGGAACATACTACTGACCACCTCACCATGACTGGAGTAACTGTGAAATGCTAAGGGAGACCAGTCAGGAAACAAAAATAGCAAGTACAATAATAATGGGGTATTTCAGCTATCCTCATACTGACTGGGCATATGTCACCTGAGGAATGGATAACATTTCTAGACACTAGAAATGATTGTTTTTTTGAAACAACTTGTCCTGGAACCCACAAGGTGAGAGACATTTCTTGATTTGGGATACATCTACACAACAACATTATTTCGAAATAACAAGCACGCCTCCGAAATAACAGTTCACGTCTACACAGCAGGCAATTACTTTGAAACAGTGTCAAAATACTGTCAAGATGGAGGACTTCTTCCTCTGACTCCTGTAACCCTCATTATACAAGGAATAAGGGAAGTCAGAGGAAGAGTGCTTTATTTTAAAATAAGTGCTATGTAGACATTCCCTATTTCAAAATAAACTATGCAATTGATGTAGCTCAATTTGCATAGTTTATTTCAAGTTAAGCACTGCAGTGTTACATACCCTTAGTCCTATATGGAGCACAGAACTAGTATGAGAAGAAAATGTAAGAGAACCATTTGGTAATAGTGATCACAGTGAAATAAATTTAATATCCTTATATCGGGAAAAGTACCTAGGCAGGACACCTTAGTAGTACTTATCTTCAAAAAGGAGAATGCACAATAACTATTTATATAGAAATTAAATTAATCACAAGAGTGAAATACATATAAACTGCAAGGAACCTATTTTAAAACACCATAATAAAGACTCAAACTAAATGCATACCTCAAATAAAAACAAACAGCGAAAAGACCAAACAACGTAGTCACCTTTGTTAAACAGCACAGTAAAAAAAAAAGGAGCAGTTAACATCAATTAAAGTCAAAAAGGCGTTCTTTAAAAACTGGAAGTCAAATCCTCATGTGGAAAATAGAAGCACAAATTCCAGAAAGTAAAATGGAAAAATATAACAAGAAAGGCCAAGAAAAAAAATCTGAAGACACAAAAACGAATAGCAAAAAAATTAAGTATATGAGAAGAAGCAGAAAGCCTTCCAAACAATCAGTAGGATGATTCAGATGCTAAAGTAGAAGTCAAGGAAAATAGGATTATTGTTCTCAAGCTAACTGAATTATTTTCATTTTTCTTTAGTGCAAAGGATACAGAGGAAGTCCCCAAAACCAAGTCATTTTTTATAGTTGACAAATCTGAGGAACTGTTCCGGACTGAGGTGTTGGAGAAGGTGTTGGAACAAATGGATAAATTAAACAGTAATTAGCCATGAGGGCCCAAGTTCTTTACAAGTGTCTCTCTAGAATTCTGAAGGAACTGCAATTAAAAATTGCAGAACTACTAATGGCAATATATATGCAACCTGTTGCTAAAATCAGCCTCTGACTTGATGACTGTAGGGTAGATTTTGAAAAAAGGTTCCAGAGGGGGTTCTGGCAAGTACAGAATGGCAAATCTAACTTCTGGACAAGGCAAATTAGCTGAGACTATAGTGAAGAACAGAATTATCAGACACAGACTAACACAATCTATTGGGGAACATGCTATATGGTTTTGTAGAGCGATATATCATACTTCACCAATTCATTAGAATTCTTTGCAAGTGTCAACAAATGTGAACAAGTTTGAGCCAGTGCATACACTTTCAGAAAGCCTTTGAAAAGGTTACTCGAAGACTCTAAAGTAAGCAGTCTTGGCATAAAAAGGGATTATCCTCTTGAGTATCAGAAACTGGTTAAGAGCTAGGAAACAAAGGGGATAAATCTATTATCAGTTTTCACAGTGGAGGGAAGAAATTAGCAGGATTCCCAAAGGGTCTGTCCTGGGATCAATGATGTTCAACATATTAATAAATAGGCTGGAAAAGAGGGTAAATAGCAAGGGGACCAAATGTGCCAACCATAAAAATTTACTCAACATAGTTAAGTCCAAAACTGAGTGTGAAGGCATCTCACAAAACTGGCTGACTGGGCAAGAAAATGGCAGCTGAAATTCAATAAGTAAAAGTAATGCACATGGGAAAACATAACCCCAGCTATATAGAAAATGATGGGATCTAAAATTACCACCCAAAAGAGATCTTGTCGTCCTCACGGATAATTCTCTGAAAACATCTGGTCAGTGTGCATAGGTGGTCAAAAAAAGCTAATAGGACAGTATCTATCACTTTCCTAATAAGACAGAAAATGCTATGCCACTAAAATTCATTGACCATTTCATGTAGTTCTGGTTGCCCCTTCCCAAAAGACATTCAAATTGCAAAATGTACATAAAAGGGACACAAATTATTAGGAGTGTGGAAGATGATCCATATGAAGAGATGTTAAAAAGACTGGGACTGTTCATCTTAGAAGAAAGACTGCTTACAGAGATACTATAGAGGTCAATGCTATGGAGAAAGGAAAGAAGAACGTGAGGTTTTTTTAAAAACAAACACATAACAAGAACTAGGGAGGTACCCAATTAAATTAATAGGCAGCATGTTTGAAAACCACACAAAAAGTACTTCACCCAATGTACAGTCATTGCCAGGGACTGCTATGAAGGCCAAAAGTGTAAGTGGGTTTAAAAAGCAATTAGATACATTCACAAAGATAGGTCCATCATTAGCTATTAGCCCAGATGGTCAAGAATATAACCCCATTCTCTAGATGTCCCTAAACTTCTGCCAGAAGCTGGGGCTGAATGACAGATCATTTGAAATTGCCCTGTTCAGTTATTTCCCTCTGAAGCATCTAGCACCAGCAATTGTCAGAAGACAGGATGCTGAACCAGATGGATCACTATTCTGACCCAGTATGGTTGTTCTTATGTGTTATACAGGAGGCCATCATAATTGTCCCCTCTGGCACTGGACTCCATGGAACATCAGCAGGCTCGTGTCACTGCAGTACCGCTGTAACCAGAAATTATATCATTCAGATCCACTTCTGCTTTAGTTTCCCCAGAAAGGTATTCACAGGGTGCATGACAAAACATCAGTGGCTGCTCATCTTGTCCCATGCAATGAGAAAGAATTTGCAGATGCCACACTTCTGACACCAAATCTTGAATGGCTCAATTGAGATGTCTAAGCTCTTTGTCCATTTTCCTCTCAGATTTAAACAACTCTGCTTTATCTCCCTCCTCCCCCCCCCATATTTTTTGTACCACCTATGAGTTCACTAATAGCAGCTGGCAAATAATGAGGGAGGCAGAGATGATGGGCCTCTCTTTGGGGCTATGGATTAGGGTGCAAGAGAGCTGAATTCAGCTACCAACTCTGCTGCAACCTTCCCTTCTTCCTCAGAAACAATCTGCAAATACTGGGTAGATATTCCATACGGATCTCCGAAATGCTTTCGTCTATTGAGATCCCTTTGAATTGCACAATCTAAGCAATGAGCCCCTAAGTGGCTGAGCTGAGAGTTCAACAGCTCTGGGTGGAAGGAATAGGTCCTTGGGAACTGTGGGCATTCCCATTCGGTGCTCCGAGTAGTCACTTCTGTTTCCCCATGCCCACTGTTACAAGGCAGTAGCATAACTAAATCCCCTGAAATGACAGTAAAAACACAGGCCTCAAGTTATCTTCTAGTATGAGGTCTATATACAGCAAGCAATGCTTGTTTAATTAAACTGTTGACACTATGTTAGGAATTCATCGATCACTGTTGATTTCCATCCGGGCTCTGACCTACAGTGGTAAGAGGTTAATGATTTGTTCTTTTTAATACAGGCATTTCAAAGTATTAGCGTTGCACTGAATGGACTCTGGAGAAAGAAGAAAAATTTGTATTTGCAAAAGAAAAAAAGGGTCTGGCTTCTCGTGATGCTAATTTAGAATGAGGGCCCAACGTCTTTTGATTTTGTTGAATAGAGGTATTTCATAATTTCTTCTCTAATTAAAAAAAGTGTGCTTTTAATTACAGTTGGCTCAGAGGCCTGCTGACCTATACAGTACTCATATATTAGTCTGAACACATACAAGTTTTTAGGGTATTATATGCTTACTGATTAGGTAATAACAGCGGAGGGCAAATAAAAGATTTTATGGGGAGTTTAAATAGCAGTAGATTAAAGTTCAGCAGGTTGGAAGGTTTAAGAAAAAGATTTCATCTGGTCATAGCAGATAGTGGCTATTCAGCTCTCCTGCATGAGATATGCTGAGTCTTGACTAATATAAGCATATTTTTGGTGTATGAACTTTTATACTCTTATTTTTCTTTTAATCAAATAGTCACAAATCAATTCTAAATTGCTTCTATCCCTTTCCAGACTTGTTCTCCTTTCTCTGGTGATGGGCCTTCCAAGGTACTCCACTCACCACTGGGCCGGGGATGACTCCTTGTCACTGGGAATTAGCTGTCAAGGCCTACACCCTCTTCTGTGGTTTGTGCGCTGTCATTCCTCCTCTTTGGTGTGCAGCTCCTCTCACTTCAGGATCTGCAGCATCCTCTCCATGACTCAGCCCTCTAGCCAGATCATTCAGTGTTCTCCCCTTCCAGGGTCGCAAAGTCACTTCTCTCTAGCTGTCCCAGACAGCTTTTCCTCTGACTGTCCAATAGTACCACACCCTCAGGGGCTGGTAAGGGAACTTGTATCCCAACTCTTCTTCAGGCAGGGCTGCCAAAAGAATTCAGCAAGGTGAAGTGGTGCCAGCTCTGGGCTTCTGCCTGAGGCCCTGCCTCCTCTGGAAAAGGTGGGTCTGTAGCAAGCCTACCCCAACCAGCCCTTCAGTGTTGCACAGCATACGCCACCTGGGGCTCCAGCCACTGCTGCAGTCGCTGGGAACCCTGGGCCCTTGAACATTGTCAGGCCCCAGGGCAGCTGCCCCTTTCTTCCCTCCGTCCATCAGCAGCTCTGTCTCTAGGTTGCAGTCTCTCAACCCTCACCGCTCCCTCTGGGGATTGCTTCCTACCCTGTGGTTCCCCGTCTGCCTGGATGCACCAGCTCCAAATCCTTCCTCCCGAAGAGGGACTGTTGCCTGCTTTCCTGCAGCCTTCACCAGGAGCCCCCTTCTGTGGGCAGCTACTTTGCTTTATACTGACCCCACTCATTCCTGAACAGCAGAACCTCTTCCCATTAGCTTCCTGCTTCATGGCTCTCCTCCCTCCAGGGGCATCTGTGGAGTTAATTCACTTACTTGCCAACTTAACAGATCAGTTCTGTGTGAGACAGACATCCTATCACAAAGGGCTTACACATGGAAAATATGGATACAACTTATATAGACTGAATATTCTATATTTCATGATGGTGACATAACTTAAGTCAATTATACAGCGGAATAGAATACATGTCATCTCATCAGGCATGCCTTGCCAACAGCAAAGTCCATTTGGTTTTTCCTGTTGCTGTGTCTACTACAGAGACGGCAGGGGGAAGGGAGAGAAGAGGGGAGGCAACACAAAAAGCTAGTGCATGTGTAAACACCAAGAACACTTTGGCTTAGATCCTCAAAGGTATTTTGGCACCTTTTGTGCATACAAGCCATGTCACGGTTCTCATTGTTATTAATTTGGAGTGTGCATGTTTATAGAAGCGGAGTTAATTAGCATGCTGCTGAGAAAACCTTTTCTTGTACCGATACCACTTCAATAAAGCCCAGGGCAATTAAAAATAAGATGGTTTTTAAGTGGCTCTTTTTTAAGCCAGGGTTTTTCTAAAAAAAAATAAGGGCACTGAGATTTATTTTTAAACACATCTGACTTTTAAAAATATATCAAGCTGCTTTAAAATATATTCTGGCTTTTGTTTTGCACAAATCCTTCTAGCTTTAATAACCTATTAGCCATTGTGTGCCTCTCATGCCTCGGAAGGAACTAGAAAGAATAGCTGGAATCATTCTGGGGTACACATTTTCTTTATAATTTCCTGGCACTGGCTGCATTACCAAAAAAAAAAAAAAAAAAAAAAAAAACCCTTGACAAGAAAACTCTCTGAAAAGCTTAACCTTAAGGAATAGATGCAGATGTTAGAACATGTGTTGATTTGTGGGAGCTAGACTGCCTATGATATAATATACATAAAGGTGTCATGGAAAATTATAATAGAATTAGTGCTGGAGCAGGTTATTGTATGGAACATCAATTTCTGAAACCCTCTTCATATGGTTGGTCGGTTACTGTGACAGAAAGGTTGCAGGCTGAAAAACAGTTCTGAAAGCATTTGGAACATGGATGAGGTTCCTTTGAATATCAGTCTCTTGCCTTTTCTATGTATTGCCTTTGGGCATCTTAGTGATGTTTATGTAAAAAAAGAAATGCCTGGGGTCCTAACTGAAATCCTAGGTCCTCTAATGACATTCAATTAATAACTAGTAGACACCATACAATTTGTAAAAATCATTTCTCTGAGTTGTCTCCGGTAGCAAGGATTATTAGGTACATAATACAAAGTAGGCAGGAAGCTGCATATTATTAAACACAGGAAAAACTCATAAGTGATTCCTAAGTGGTGAAAAATATTTCCAGTATGATTTTAAAAATAGGTTTTCAGTATGTCCAAGGTAAAGCATTTCAGATTGTCAACGAATAAAAATTCTGCAGAAAGTTAAGAAAGTCTCCAGTCCTCGAGTATAATCATTGACAAGTGACACTAGAAAACTGTAGGCTGCCTACTTGTAATCCGTTTCTACTGCACCCACTCCTTTGAGAGTTGTGGAGTTGCTTAGGCATTCAGGTAATTCATCTGACTGATCACCTATCCTTATAGTAGTCCTACACATTTATTGCTCATCCCCACATGACCCATGAAAGCTACATGGCTCCAGCAGGAGAAGAGACTGATGAGAATTCTTCTTCTTCTTCCTTTGTAATAATACATTTTACCTTGTAAGAAGGAACCGGGAGGAGGACACAGTCTTCCATCTCTCCCCAATTGCTGTGAGTTGAGATATGTTCAGCCTCCTCTCAAATTTTCATGGTTAAATTGCCAGCCATGTAGATAGCCTCAGGCCACACTGCTACCTTAAGTATTTTCTCAGCCAAAGAAGAATCTATAATCCCAAAGGAAAAATCAGGGATGAACCGCTCCTGCACGGCACTTATTCTGACTTTACCTCCAGAAATAGAATTGTATGTGAAAGAGGAAGGGGAAAATGTTACAGAGTATGACTCCAGGAAGGTGAGCAGTCATATAATTCAGTCAAATCACAGGAGGAAGGAGGCTTCAATTGGTTGGACCATGAAGCTACCCTGGGCTCCACAACATGGAAAGAGTGGGCTGAATAATATCTGAAGATACATTAATCTCTCACCCCCATTTGGTGATGGTCCCTATGCAACTTTTTTAATACAAAGCACTTTTGTTAAGGATTTTTTAAAGCTATTCCATTATCTATAATGCACTTTTAAAATTATATAGGATATGATACTATACATCTTAAAATATGATATGGTAGTGATTATTGTAATTCATGCTTTCGTAAACATACAGATTAGATCTGGCCACAACTAAGATACCCATTGCCCAGAGGTGCTCCTACAATATCTGTGGATTACCAAATATGCATGATTTGTGATGAAGTCAGAGGTAGGTATTGTGTACCTGAACTAATTACCTCAGAAGGGCTGCCTGAGGCTGGATCAAGCCTGATTTGATTAACATTTTATGTCAGTGCTAGCAAATGATGAAGAACTGAAACAAACAGCAGCAGAGATGAAAGGAAAGCATCCAAGAGAAAATGTTTCCGACCTGCCCTTTGGACTCTCTAATGAATCCGCTTTCCAATACATTTTATTTGAAACAGCTGGCTTGCAGCATGTTCAGGAAATGGGGCTGTAATGACATTTATATCTGGACATATCAGACAAACAGACTTGAGTTTCTACCTTAGCTAGCTAATCACCAGCTGCCAGTCATGCCATGAGCATATCTTTAACTCTTTCCAGATCCTTGTGTGGATGAATGGAGTAGTTTGCAGTAGTAACCCAGATCCTTCCAGACTGAGTAAGGAATGGCAGTTTTGACAAAGTAAGGAGTGAAACTGTAACATCATAACCTGTTTGTACTGCAGTTGTAGAAAGTTTAATGAACACTATTAGAATGTCAATTTCTTAGCTAGTGTCTATCAGTATAATTTTGTTGACATTGACTGAGCTTCTTGTAGATGTACCAACTGAAGATGTAGCACTAAACTTCCCTTGATGTTGCTATGTATCAGAATTTCACTGATAGAAACCTGGTGCTTCTTTTCCTAAAAATGGACGTGCAAAGTGCAGAGTCCTTAGTGAATTAGAATCCTACTTTTCACAAGGCTAGCTAAGATACTTTGTGTAGCTGATGAAAGCAAACTTGACTTTCCATGCACAACAAAAGACTTATGCGGCATACAAACTGAATATTATTAATTTATATTTAAAAAATAAAATAAAATGTCAAGGCTTTCTATGATTTGGTTCTAATTTAACATTTCTTTTTCTTAGTTTATTTGCTTAGAAACTTTGCAGGAAGTCAGTGATTGAATTTATGTATATCTGATCTAGTCAAAGTCATTCATCATTTTGGATGTTCAGACTTAATTGGATTTAACAATCAGATTTAAAAAGTGACTTCTGAGGGAAAAGTACCCCCAAGCATGAAGAAATTGCTAATTTAAAAAAAAAAGGCAATCCCCAGCCTTTCACTTAAATGGCAGTGGAGATTTCTAACTTTATGATGTGAAAAAGGAATATAGAGATAGAAGTGAAATACACACATCAGCTATATTTAAAAAATAAAAAGGAATACATTACCTCCCTCCCCCAATCAGGTACATGTCATAATACATGATTATAAAGGCCCGGCAATTCCTGGCAGAAAAGAAATCAGTGGGGCTCCATATAGGGCCAGTTGGAGAGGATCCAGTCACTGGATCAGAGCCAAGAGTTGAAAACTGTGAAATTTAGATCAGGATTTAGAACTGGATTCACACTTCTTCAAAAGGTCAGGCAAAGTCAGCGCTGGCTCCCAATTTGGGCCCGTCTTTGCCTACAAACAGAATGATGTGAATACAGTGCTGATAATTTCTGACCCATAATGATATTGTAAAAAGACCTGATTAGACTCCAGACTAGCCACATTGTAAAACATCACACACCAATAGTTTATATATTTAATGCTTTTCAAATTTGGTTTAAAAAAGGGTTCAATACACAAGATCAAATATCTTTTCATGGCACATAGTCCTCACAATATGGTAGAAGGATCTTTTGTTGGGAAACTCCATAAACAGTTTTTGCAGACCAAATACTGGGAAGTCCTCCATCAAGCAGCAGAACCACAAACTTTCAGGGTACAAAACATTTGTACTCCCCAGCTACAGGCTGGAGGAAAAGGAGACATCTTCAGATCTAGGGCAAAGTATTACTCTCTTCACCTGAGCAGTTCTAAATCTCTATTTCACAACTTCCTAGATGGGGGTAGTTTTGCATTTCTAAATCACACTCTTGGACAAAACAGGCCTTTCAACAAGTCAGTTATCTATGGCTTTATGTTGCTTTCATGGCCTGGAAGGCTGTGGATATTATATGCAAGATCAGGTCTTCCTATCTGTATATAAGGTAAGATGAATTTACAGCTAGTGAAGAATGAGGCAGAGAGATTTATAGCTAGATAACCCAAGAACTACAATGATACAAGGTTGGGGAATTAAAAATATTTCCCAACAAAATGCATGTGCTTGAGGGGCTTTGGCAATGAGTACAACTACAAAGTTAAGAGGAGACTGGAGGAATAACAGCTACTGACTCTGAGTGTCTATGATCATTTTTTCCTATCAATTATTCAGATAAGAAAGATCTACATTAAAATTAATCATTAAATTCTGAATTGCCTCTTTACATCAATAATGAAACAGCTGCACCAAATACAAACAGACAAAGACCAGAGTAAGAAATCATTCTATAACACAAAAGAGGGAAGTAATATTTTAATGAAACACTATAAGACTAATTACTATTTTACAATGGTGGGCTCTTGTCAATGACCTAGAATAGGGAGCTTTATATGCTGAACATGAAACTTTCTGCTCAGTCTGTGGCATTTGAAATTGGAACATGGAACATTAAAAGTAGTGGATTCACTTAGGTTTCTACTACATGAATTTTTAGAGTAACTTAAAGCAATAAGTGGCAGTTGCATGGTTTTCTTATTCCTGTTATGGAAAGTAAGCATTGCCCTCTATCCATGTCTCCTTCCTAAGTGGAGAACATTTGTCCTTATTAAACTTCATCGTATTTACCTCAGACCATTTCTCCAGTTTGTCCAGATCATTTTGAATTTTGACCCTGTCCTCCAAAGCACTTGCAACCCCTCCTAGCTTAGTATCATCTAAAAACTTAATAAGTGTACTCTCTATGCCATCATCTAAATCTCTGAAGAAGATATTGAACAGAATCGGTCCCAAAACAGACCCTTGCAGGACCCCACTTATTATGCCCTTCCAGGATGACTGTGAACCATTAATAACTACTCTCTGAAAATGGAAAAACTTAAACAACAAATAATCTTGCAGCACCGTAGGGACTACCAAAATGTGTAGATGTATCATAAGCTTCCGTGGGCACAACCCACTTCTTCAGATGAATGGAGTTATTTTTCACAAGAAACTCTCTGGATATGTCTAAGACTGTGGAGTTTTTCTGGGATATCGGAGGCACCCTGGAAAAACTCCACCACATTCAGGGAACACATTTGCTCTTCCGCTTTTTTTGCGGAAGAGCAAATGCACTCTTTCAGGGAGCCCTGTATACCTTGATGAGGAATAAGGGCTCCTCAAAAAAAAAGGACGCTTTTTCACCAGTTGGCCCATCTAGATGGGGCCAAACAGTGGAAAAGCCTCTTCCAGAAAAGCAATCGGAAAAAGCTACGCAAATTGCACAGCACAATTTGCATAGCTTTTTCCAAAAAAAGGCTATAGTATAGACCTAGCCTCTGAAAATGACTGTCCAGCCATTTATGTACCCACCTTATAGTAGCCCCATCTAGGTTGTATTTCCCTAGTTTATTGATAAGAAGATCATATGAGACCATGTCAAATTCTTTAGTAAAGTCTAGGTATATCACATCCACCGCTTCTCCCTTATCTACAAGACTTATTATCCTATCAAGAAAGACATCAGACTTGTTTGGCATGATTTTTTCTTTACAAATCCACGCTGGATGTTACTTATCACCTTGTTATCTTCGAGATGAATTCCTTAATTACTTGCTCCATTATCTTCTCTGGCACAGAAGTTAAACTGACTGGTCTATAGTTTCCTGGGTTGTTCTGATTTCACTTTTTTACAGATGGGCACCATATTTGTCCATTTCCAGTCTTCTGAAATCTCTCCTGACCTCCATGACTTTTCAAAGATGATAGAGGAAGCATCTGAGCCTTTAGCTATCACAGCCTTGAGTATTCTAGGATGCATTTCATCAGGCCCTAATGACTTGAAGACAACTAACTTTTCTAAGTAATTTTAACTTGTTCTTTTTGTAATTTTAACTTCTAAACCTACCCCATTTCCACTAGCATTCACTATGTTAGGTATCCTGTCACCATCAAATCTTCTTGGTGAAAACTGAAACAAAGGAGTTATTAAGCACCTCTGCCATTTCCAAGTTTCCTGTTACTGTTTCTCCCTCTTCACTGAACAATGGGCCTACCTTGACCTTGGTCGTCTTCTTGCTTCTAATATATTTGTAGAATGTCTTCTTGTTACCCTTTATGTCTCTAGCTAGATTGAGCTCGTTTTGTACCTTTGCCCCTGCATACTTGCGTTGTTTGCTTATATTCATCCTTTGTAATTTGACTTAGTTTCCACTTTTAATCATGTAAGATCTCCTGGTTAAACCAAGGTGGTCTCTTGCCATACATTATCTTTCCTATGCAGTGGAATAGTTTGTTTTGGGGCCCTTGATAATGTCCCCTTGAAAAACTGCCAACTCTCTTCAGCTGTTTTTCCTCTTAGTCTTGCTTCCCATGGGACCTTACCTACAAGCTCTCTGAGTTTACTAAAATCTGCCTTCCTGAAATCCATTGTCTCTATTTTGCTGTCCTTCCTTCTATCGTTCCTTGGAATCATGAACACTATGATTTTATGGTCACTTTCACCCACGCTGCCTTCCACATTCAAATTTCAAATACACATAAGGGGGACATAGGTAGATTTGCCTAAAAAGGGTCTAGAAAATGCAGAAAATGAAGATGGACTTTAATGCACAAGTTATATTAAGACTTTTTACAAGATCCATGTAACTGTCTTTTCCCATTTTTTGGTTGAAATTTAAAAATTTGAGGAAAAATTTCCAACCTTAAAAGGTTTTTGACTGGCTCTGTTATTATAAGTTGACATTGTCCCTTTAAAACAAATTTTCTTTTGCCAGTGTGACACTTATCATTCCAAACTCACTGTTGCCAAATCTTACACTTTCACCGCATGTCTCAGTGTTTAGAATGCTCCTTTAAGCACCAGCTACTGTAATCATGATAATTCATGAGAATTGAAGATTTTATTACTGAGTAAAAAAGTTTCTACTGCTGACAGTGGCAGAGAAAAGCTTTAAAATGCAAAGCCAGGCCACTCTAACATATATCACCACCGGTAGAGAAATAAGAGGAACCTAACATTTATTATTAAAAACAATTCGTGATTTTCAGAGTGAATATCTTGATTCTTTAACATTAGATACACCGCTGGCCAAAGGAAAAACAGAACCACTCTCTCATGCATAGTAATGAACTCCAACAACAAGACTGACCCTAATCTATATTTTTTCAAAATACAGCCCAGTGGATCTTTTCAGGAATCTTTTATACAACCTCATGGGTGTCTCAGCATTCTCCATTTGAAAATCATAGAATACTAGGACTGGAAGGGACCTCGAGAGGTCATAGAGTCCAGTCCCCTGCCCTCATGGCAGGACCCAGTACTGTCTAGACCATCCCTGATAGACATTTATCTAACCTACTCTTAAATATCTCCAGAGATGGAGATTCCACAACCTCCCTAGGCAATTTATTCCAGTATTTAACCACCATGACAATTAGGAACTTTTTCCTAATGTCCAACCTAAACCTCCCTTGCTGCAGTTTAAGCCCATTTCTTCTTGTTCTATCCTCAGAGGCCAGGAAGAACAATTTTTCTCCCTCCTTCTTGTGACAGGAGGCTCAGATACCTCTTCTATCAGCTCCTTCAGTATTCTAGGATGCATTTTAAAAGGAAGATGCTACAATGTTAAGTAGTTTTAATGTTGACAAAGTAACCTACAGAATGTGCATAATACAAGAGATAGCCAATGTTAAGGCAAGCGTTAGCCAAGGATAAAAGCACATTGATACATTGTGCTAAGTTCTATTTTAAACTTGAAGTAAACCTACTACAGAATATAGGGCCAGTTCTCCAGGGGCAACATATGGTGCACTGCCACAAAGCCTGCCTTAACCACCCAGGGTGGATTCACCCCAAGTGCAGAGATATCCTAAAGGGGTTTACAGGAAACGTAGCAGTTAATAGGCTTCGCGTCTCTTTGCTGCCAGCTTAGGAGGGAAAGCAAGGCACATTAGAGAAAAGGCAGCACAGATTGCCCCGTACTACAGGAAAGGCTTGAAAATCCCTTTCTCCCTGTCTCCCCTCCAAGACAGTTCAGGCTATTCTGATGGCTGTTACAGGCCAATTTAAGCTGTCAAGCTGCTCTAACAAACAGTGTAAAACGGAATAAGTAATCAGGGCAGTCCCTGGGAGATCTTTATTCTGTACACCACTTCCTGAGTTGTACCAAAGGATCTGCCCCCTTGTTTTGATGCTGATCTTATTTTGATAATCAGTTTCTCCTGTCACAGAGCCTGCTTATTACTCCAGAATATTTTTTCTACCTACACCGAAGCAAGCAAATACAAGAACCAAAATCAATTGCACTTAATTCCTGAAGAGAAGTGCATTTATTTATTTTGTTTTGCAACCTACGCGTCCATGATGATTAATTTTAAAGATCTATTTTCCATCATTTTATTCTGAAAAATGACCTTTGCATCTACGACGGTCTTAGCTAGTAGTTTAGCCCCTGCACTTTCCTTGCTGAACAATTTTTGGGGCTAAATTCTGGGAATTCCCAACCCATTGTGTGCGGAGTGCGAAAAAGAGAATTTCTATGTCTAGAGGCTATGGTGCTTGGCACCACATACTTGCCATAGACTGATAAACAGTGTGGGTATGTCTGCACAGCAAAGAAACACCCATGACTGGCCGGTGCCAGCCAACTCAGGCTCATATGGCTTTGGCTCAAGGGGTTGTTTTATTGTGTAGACTTCCAGGCTTGGGAGAGCGCAGAAGCTCTGAGACCTTCTGATCCTACAGGGCCATAAAACACAGGCTATAGCCCGATCCTGGAAGGCTACACAGTGAAATAACCTTTGAGGTAAACCAGTATGAGCCTGAGTCAGCTGACGTGGGCCAGCCATGGATGTCTAGTTGCTGTATGGATGTACCCCTTAAGGCTATGCTCTAGGATGGAGTGTAAGCACACTGAGAATTACCTTTTGCAACACACTCCCTCTACAGTCCTTGAGCCCCTGCAGCTAGATGGCCTGGAAAGACAACCAATTTGCAACACTTCTGGCCTTTCCAGCACCACCCTTCCCTGGATGCAGGGAGTGCCAATCAGTATATCAGACATCCTAATTACCTAGCAACCAAGGGAGGTCAGTTTTCTAGCTGCATCCTGCATGATATGTATCCCATATTGAGCTCCCTCACAGAGGCAGTCACAATTTAGCCCTTGGAGTCTTATTAAAAAACAGTGAGGTTCTCTTTAACATTCCCAGTGAAATGGACTATTTTGGGGAACATTAAGTTTAGAAAGCAATCAGCCCACAGTTTTATTATGAGCATTCAGTCCCTGGAAAACAGTATTATCCACACACTGAATTATTTTAGCACCACAAGAAGATGTTAAACAGACAGTTGTTGGGGCAGGTGGCTGCTCAGTTAAAAAGATACCAGTGAGTGAACACCAGTAAGTAAATACACATTTTAGATACATAGATACAGATTGTTCTACATAGTCCCAATTATTCTTCACAGATATGCGGAGTAATTAGAAAACCTCCTTATAGCGGTAAGAAAGTGAAACCAGATTTAATTATACAAGGTCCCAATAGTGCCAAAGGTGTTATAAAGCACATCTTTATTAAGGCAATCACTATACACATATGATCCTTGCTATTATTAGTATGTTCAGTTACACGTTTTCTTTATATTACAATAATTTTAATGATGGTATTTATATGGCTAATTAGAGTGAAGCAACGCAGCAGCCACTGTGATAAATTATCAAAAAGTAGCATCCATTTTTGCAAAGACAAGTTGCTTGTACATTTTATTTGCATTTCCAAAATGAACTCTGGATTAAAGTCTTAGTACTTAATCCTTTAGCTCCCTTCCCTGGTTTGCACCCATAATACAAGTACTTGGACCGATATCTGTAGTTAAATTAGGGGGTATGAAAGCATAGGTGCATTGTGTAACTGCAAAGAAAAGTAGAGCTTTTTTAAGTGTACCCACTGTTTAATGAAATGATACTCATATAGGTTTAAATGACACCACCTGCACATATCACTTTTCAGTAATGGACTAGTGTTTCATTCCCAAATCACACTGCATGTAGACAGCATACAATATATTTAGCTGTGGGGTTTTGGTGTGGCTCATTATTGATGTTAAAACTAGCTAGCAATATTTGACACATGATCTGTATTGGGACTTTCCCAAAGTGAGAGGTGACTGGAACTAGGGGTTGGCAGGCTTATCTCTGTATTTCATTAGTCGGACTTTAAAAGTACCAGTGCACTGATACCACAGGAGTATGCAGAGTAGAACAGAATGAAAAAGGGGACTGGGTGCACCAGCAGTCGAAAAAGCAAACAATGTTGGGAACCATTACAAAAGGGATATATAATAGGACAGACTGACTTTTCAGCTTGAAAAAAAAAAAGAGATGATGGGGGGGGGGGGGAGAATATGATAGAGGTCTACAAAATCATGACTGGTGTGGAGAAAGTTATTTACTCTTTCCCATAACATAAGAACTAGGGGTCACTAAATGAAATTAATAGGCAGCAGGTTTAAAACACACAGGCAACCTGTGGAACTCCCCACCAGAGGATGTTGTGATGGCCAAGACTATAAAGGGTTCGAAAAAGAGCTAGATAAATTCATGAAAGGTATGTTCATCAATGGCTATTAGCCAAGCTGTGTCAGAAGCTGGGAATGGGTGACAGGGGATGATCACATGATGGTTACCTGTTCTCTTCATTCCCTATGGGGCACCTGGCATTGATCACTGTCAGAAGGCATGACACTGGGCTAGCTTCGACCTTTGGTCTAACCCAGTATGGCTGGCCTGATGAGCCCAAGTAGGGACCAGGGGAGGCAGTGGAAGAGTGAGTGAGGAGCTGGACAGCTGGTGATTTCAAAAATGGAGCAGGTAGGGCCTGTAACTGAGGAAAGAGAAAGCCTATGATTCTGAGGGTGAGGGTCAAGGCAGGATTATGCATGAGCAAAGTAAGGCTTTCTGCTCACTGTGGTGAAAATTACAACCACTGGAAGTCACTACTGGAAGCAGAGGCACAATTTATTTTATTTGAAGAGGAGAAAAAACCCGTGGATTTTAATGGAGAGGTCAGAAATGACTGCATGCCTGGGATAGAGGCACCAAAAATAATTTTATCGGGGTGCAGGTGGAAAGATGAAGTATCCTATCACCATACTCACCATGCACAAGAGGTCTGTGAGTATTAAATCCTCTGACCCATGCATCTCTTTGTTCATTATTGAGCACAAAGTGCATCACATTAGAAGCTTAGAAAAAGAAAAGAAATCCAAGGATTTTACAATCTACAAGACAAAGGCCTAAAGTGACCCCCACAGAGCTTATAGACTCAATGTGAGTGGAATGAAGACCATTGTCCCATTTGCAGTACTAATAGGATTCAGTAATGATGACAACAAATATTCAAGTGATAGGAGTCAGCCCAAAAAAAAAAAGCTTGAGCTATTTAGAATTAATTAATGTAGGGATCTATTCAGCTTCTGCTGACTTTTTATGCTCAAGGGAGGCAGACTCCTAAACCATCTGAATAACTTAGCCACTGAAGACCAGGATCTTTGCCATAGTGGGCAGCTGACTTGTTGAAGAACAGAGTCTTTATTGAATTGCACTTCTGGACGGATTCATTTTCATAACATCCAGGGTCTTCTCTGAAGGGCTGCGTCTAGACTGGCATGATTTTGCGGAAATGCTTTTAACGGAAAAGTTTTTCCGTTAAAAGCATTTCCGCAAAAGAGTGTCTAGATTGGCACGGGTGCCTTTGCGGAAAAGCATCCGTGGCCAGTCTAGACGCGATTTTTGCACAAGAAAGCCCAGATCGCCATTTTGCCATTGGGGCTTTTTTGCGCAAAACAGTTCTTCCCTGTCTACACTGGCCCTCTTACGCAAGTATTCTTGCACAAGAGGGCTTATCCCTGAGCGGGAGCATCATAGTATTTGTGCAAGAACACTGACAATCTTACATTAGATTGTCAGTGTTCTTGCACAAATTCAAGCGGCCAGTGTAGACAGCTGGCAAGATTTTGCGCAAAAGCAGTCGCTTTTGCACAAAATCTTGCCAGTCTAGATGCACCCAATGTGTTCTATGAAACTTCAGCCAGCTTATCTTTTGATAGGCAGAGTTAAGGCGGTAATTATGGTATGGAGGGCTAAAAGGGATGTTACAATAAAAGCTTCAATTTATTGCTTTGCTTTTATAGGTTTGTATTAGCTATGCTAAATATAGAATGAACTTACACACAATAGTGGTTTTCTGGGTCTATTGCTTGTCTAGTGGCTTTGAAGAGCCATACTCTGCACAGACGCCTACTCAAGATTCTGAATTTGAAATTGAATTCTTTGAGATGTAAGTGCTAAAATTATATAGACTGCGTACACTGTGTTATCTTGTACAATCTCAGCTGCCTTGAATAAAACATCCTGCATGACATCTGTACACGCATTTGCATGCTTCTATGCAGCTGATTTCATAGAAAACCATAGATCACTGAAATAAAAGAACTATTGTCAATTAATAAAATCAAGTGGTTTTATGTCATGCTTTCCAAAATATGAAGATTGTATTCTTTAAAAAAAAAAAAAAGTTGGCATTTGGTTTCATCTCATAGTTCAGTTCCAGATTGTACATTTGTTTAAATGCTTTTCTGCTGCTTTCATTTTATTTGAGTTTGCTTGGTTAGCAATGAATAAACTGAACAATTTTGGAGGCCTGGCAGTTCTGAAAAAAAAGTAGAATTTGCAACTATAATCTTGGGCTGTCTACACACTGGTGCGATCTTGCGCAAAAGCGGCCGCTCTTGCGCAAAAACTTGCTGCCGTTCTACACTGGCCGCGTGTTCTTGCGCAAGTAAACTGACGTTCTAATGTATGAAATCAGGGCTTCTTGCGCCAGAACTCTGATGCTCCCGCTCAGGAATAAGCCTTTTCGCGCAACTGTTCTTGTGCAAGAGGCCAGTGTAGACAGGCAACACGAATTTCTTGCGCAAGAAAGCCCTATGGTTAAAATGGCCATCAGAGCTTTCTTGTGCAAGAGAGCGTATCCACTGGCATGGATGCTCTTGCGCAAAAGCACATGCCAGTGTAGACGCTCTCTTCTGGAATAGTTTTTGCAGAAGAACTCTTCCGCAAAAGAGTTTTTGCACAAGATCACGCCACTGTAGACATAGCCTTGGTGTTATGAGACTGGCCTGACTCACGGTGCTACAGATAATTCATTTGAAGCAGAAGCCAATTGACTTATGATAAACTTTTATTTTTGCCATATCACATTAACTAAACTCTAAAGTTGTAAGCAAACTTGAAGCATGCATTGATTTGAGGTAACATATCAGTAAAGCCCTACATACCAAGGATAAAGGAGCAGATACCCGCACAGAGCTCTGTTCCTCCTTTGCCCAGCTGTCAGGTGGGGTGGGGGAGAGCACAAGGGAGGGCCCCTGTAAACAAGCTTTGTCCTAAATCTCCCTGCAGGAGGGGCTAAGTGTTGGCTCTTCCCAGTCCCTCTTCACTGCCTGCCAGGTGAACACTAACCTCTGGAGCCCCGGCCCCAGGTCTCTGCTATCCCTTATCTCCAGTTCCTGCTTTCATGCTGCTTGCCTCGTCCCCTCATGACCCAGACTCTATGCACCTTCTCCCCTTTTCCTCCCCTCCCCCCAAACAGATGCTTTGCTGTGTGGATGCAAGTAAAATCTGGTTCGTGGATCAGACAATGAGTTGAACCTGGCAGATGTGGATTCACATTTTTGTATCCATGCAGGGCTCTACAGGTCAGAGCTGCTGATGCATATATTCCCTTAAGAAGATCTCTATATATATATGCAAATAAATAATGGCTGGCTGGAGTGGCTTCTGTTTTGCCCTGTGACTGCTTAACAAGTGGTGAGGGAGCAGCTGAAGAACACCATGATTAGGAGCTGATCACCTACTGATAAATCCTCTCTTTGATCCTGTGCCTCCCCCTCCCCCCCAAAAAAAATTTTATTAGTCAAAAGAAGAAAAGTATTAGAATTAATTCTCTCTCATTTAAATGCAGCACAATAAAACCTAGAGGATGCTAACATCCACTACAAAGTATGGATAAGACAGTGACTCAGACAATGCAGCTGTACAAGAGAAAACCACCCCCATTTGTACCTACAGGGGCTATCTGTATAAGAAGGATAAAAAAAAAAAAAAAAAAAAACCTCATGCTACCCTTTGTTCAGGACTGCGCCTGAGTAGAAGAATCTTTACCACTAAGAAGCAGATACCTCAGAGGTTTGGGAGTAGGGGAATGCCTTCAGTCATTACTTCATCTGGTTACAAGCGGGTACTGTAGAAATATTCCTCAACCGCTGCTATCCTGTTTCCCATTTAAAAATCACTTTGGGCAAACAGCTGCTTGCAGCATGTCAGTGCCTCTCCTTTAATATGTATTTTGTAATATTTATACGAAGCACCCAACAAAACTGTAAGAAAACTAGCTAATACACATATTAAACGATCACTCCAGGCACCGACTCAGTATCTGTTGGAAAGCTCCAACTCGACCAGCAAAAATCCATCTAATTGGTCTCCAATCTGGCAAAAGCCTTTGCTACTAGAGAGGATTTCCAGTGGGACTAGAAGCAGACAGGAGTGGAGTCTCACTGAAAATACCCTGATGGCAGGTCCCCTCTTGTACAGCAGTCTGATCCAACTAGGGTTGCCAGGTGTCCGGTATTCACCCAGACAGTCCAGTATTTGCAGACTCTGTCCAGTTTAAAAAAAAAGGAAATACTGGACATGTGAAATGTCCAGTATTTCCTGTTTCCATTGGATGGAAGCCCAGAAGGGACAATTTTCTCCTGCCACTTCTGGCGGGGGAGTGAGGCAGAGTTGCAGTGAAGGGGGGCAGGAAGGGGCACTTACCGGGTGCCATGCTAGGGGGGCACCAGGCTGGGGTGGGAGTAGAGCGGACACTGCTCTGGCTCACGTGACCAGCAGAGACCTGGGCATGTGATGCCTCCCTCAACACCAGCTGTAGCCAACCCGCAGCTTGCAAGCAGCTCTTGCCCCCCAAAAGTGCAGCTCACGAAGCTGCTCTTGAACCCCCCCCCCCCGCCAGCTTCCCTGTGCTTACTGGATTGGAGCGGGGGGTTTTAAAAATGGCACCCAAGATGGCGGACATTTTAAAGGGGCAGCCTTCTTTTTAAACATTTTATTTTTACTCCACAATTCTGTTCTAGGGGGGCTTTTTTTTCTTGACAACTTTTGTCTCCCCGTTCCCCCTCCCCCCTTGACAGATTTTTTTCCCCAGTGGTTTTTTTTTGGGGGGGGGGAGGGGCGGGGTGGTATTTTTTGTTAAGCCATCAGGCAACCCTAGATCCAACTCAGATTGAATGAAACTAGCCTGCACAGTACATTTGGTGGTTGGGAGGGGGCTTAGGCTTGCATGCTCTGTGTGTCCTCAGCTGTCAGAAGAGACCACATGTCTCCTGAGGATTTTGAAGAGGGAGTAATGCAGGCATAAATGGCATGATCTCTGCTGACATTTGAGCTCATCTGCTGCACAGAAAATAAGATTCAGCAAGGAGATAAGTGAATAAGAACAAGTCAAGAAAATATATACCATCCCTTTTTATTCAGAAAACAAGCATTTCTAGCACAATAGCATGTTTATTTTGCTGCATAAGAAGGATAAGCTAAACATAAAGCATTTTCCATGTGCCTGACCTCTGCACATTAAACCTTGCCAAATAGATTTCAGTTGAGCATTTGCAGAGCATTCATCAGCAAATGACTTCAACATTGACTACACTGCACAGAGCATATGCCTTTTGACAAGTCACCCTTGTGTGTGTTGTATAATTCATTGTTCCTTGAGGTAAATATTCCATGCAAACTTCCTTTAGTCAGCAGTCAGCTTTCATTTCTGTTAATAAACAATTAATATTTATTTACTTCCACCCAAGCAGTAAACAATTTGCTTTGTAATTATCTTTGAGAGAGATCTTATTATAGTACAATGCAAATAGGGTTTCTGATTTGCCAAGCTCAAGAGGAAATTGCATGCCTCTTTGCTGGGTTTTGATATTGTTGCATGTGATAGTACAGAGAACATTAGTGTTTGCTTCTTGGGAGATTAGTGAGGTGACTAGAATACAAGGCAAAAGAACTTAAGGCTATTGGTCACCTTTTAAGAGAAAGGTGCACAGGAATGAAAAGTCCAGGATTTAGGATGCATTGCTGGAGGCAATGTCTGTGCACTGTGTGTGGAGGTACTGTGCCTCTCCATAAACACTTCAGTCTCCTCAGGCAGCCCCCACCCTCTTTTAAAAGTGGACTCACCCATGCACATAGGCTAGTCAGAGCCAGACTGTACCTTTGCTTGGTAAAACTTTATAGGGAAGATAAAGAGGAAAGAAAACTTGCTGTCTTAGGGTATGTCTACAGAGCAGGGTTATTTCAGAGTAACTGACGTTATTCCGAAATAACAGAGTCCTCATCTACACTGCAAGTGGTTATTTCGACAATGTCAAAATACTGTCGAGCTGGAGGACTTCTTACTGTGACTCCTGTAACCCTCATTTCACGAGGAGTAAGGGAAGTCGAAGGAAGAGTGCTCTACCTCGGACTTCCTGCTGTGTAGACAACGCCAAAAGCCAAAAAACTATTTCGATTTGAGCTATGTCAAGTGCATAGCTTAAGTTGCATAGTTTATTTTGGCTTTAGCCCTGCTGTGTAGACATGCCCTTACTCTGCTCTCCAGGAATAAGGGAGGTGTATCACTAACTGGTTATATCTGCTAGGATCCACAGGAAGCCAGGTCTATCAGAGACAGAAACACATACATTCAATGGGAGTTGTTTAATAAAGAAAACACAGTTTCAACAAACAGGCTTCCTGACAGCTTTTAAATTTGACTTCCAGCTGTTTCCCTCCCCTTCCTTTACCTGGACCACATCCTGCCTGGAACTCTAATCAACAGAGTTAGAGATTCAAAGGCACCATGGTTAAGGCTCTGGCCATAATCATGAGCCTGGGAGCTGGGGGTAGATTAACATGTTTGAAAATACAGCCTTTGATTAGGTGCATTAATGGTTGAATTAATCTGAAAAATCTGACTACTTCTTTGGATCCTAAGTGAGACCTGTTAATGGATTAACTAATCAGAGCAACTACCACACATTCAGTTCCCTGGCAGAGCAGATCCAATGAAGTCATTTTGTCAAGGTTCTCCTACAAAGTTCCATATTAGTCTTAATTTATTCTTGAAGACTCGTTACTGTAGCTGTGCTGCACCTCAAATGATCCATTTCAATGGCAGGAAGATGGACTCCTATCTCAATCTAGGATAGAATCATCTAGATAGATATTGGACTGACATCTCCTCTTACAGTGAGATTAATCAGAAGTGGCTTTACTAAGAACATAGGAAATTGGGCTAGATCGACCTATACTAGATATTTCAAAGAATAATCAGAACAGGGCTATCGTCTATCGATCCATTATTTTGACTAGTCCCAGCATCAAGCAGTGAGAGAATGGTGTTATGTACCTGATTAGTTTGGTAATCTGCCATGAACTTCTCTAATTTTTTTTTTTATACTTTTGGCCATCACAACATGCCTTGGCAAAGAGTTCCAAAGGTAAACTGTGCACTGTCTAAAGAAATATCTGTTTTTGTTTTAAACCTACAGCCTATTAGTTTCATTGGGGGATCCCTAATTTTAGTGCTATGGGAAGGGGTAACTAATGTTTCTTCATTCACTTTTGCTACATTCTTCATTAGCTTGTAGACCTCTGTCTAATCTTCTTTATAGTCATCTCCTTTCTAAGATGAAAAGTCCCAGTCTTTTCTCTCTCCTCATATGGAAGCTATTCCATACCCCTACTTATTTCTGTTGGAGAAAATGCAATTGTAATATATTTGTTAGATGGGGCAATCAAAACTGAAGACCATATTCAATGTGGGTTCACATAGTAAATACCATAATGCCACTACGTTATATATTCTTTTCCACATAGTTCCTAACATTAACTTTGTTTGTTGGACTATTCCTGCACATTGAATGGAGGTTTTCAGAGAACTACCAACAAATGACTCCAGGATCGTTTTGGGTGCATCTAGACAGAGACACTATTTTGGAATACTTCCGGTATCCTGAAAAAAGATTTTCCACATCTTGACAGCGCACCTGTTATTTCAAAATAGCTTTTGAAATAATAGGCTCGCTATTCTGATGTCCCGGTAAACCTCGTTCCACAAGGATTAAGGGACATTTCAAAGCTTGGTACTATGTGGACAGTGTCAAATTAATTTCAAAATAAGTTATTTTGAAATTAAGTCAAAATAAGAACATAAGAACGGCCATACTGGGTCAGACTAGGTCCATCCAGCCCAGTACCCTGTCTGCCGACAATGGCCAATGCCAGGTGCCCCAGAGGGAGTGAAGAGAACAGGTAATGATCAAGCGATCTCTCTCCTGCCATCCCATCTCCACCCTCTGACAAACAGTGGCTAGGGACACCATTCCTTACCCATCCTGGCTAATAGCCATTAATGGACTTAACCTCCACGAATTTATCTAGTTCTCTTTTAAGCCCTGTCATTGTCCTAGCCTTCACAACCTCCTGGGGCAAGGAGTTCCACAAGTTGACTATGCGCTGTGTGAAGAACTTCCTTTTATTTGTTTTAAACCTACTGCTCATTAATTTCATTTGGTGGCCCTGAGATCTTATATTAGGGGAACAAGTAAATAACTTTTCCTTATTCACTTTCTCCACACCGCTCATGATTTTATATACCTCTATCATATCCCCCCCTTAGTCTCCTCTTTTCCAAGCTGAAAAGTCCTAGTCTCTTTAATCTCTCCTCATATGGGACCCGTTCCAAACTCCTAATCATTATAGTTGCCCTTCTCTGAACCTTTTCTAATGCCAGTATATCTTTTTTGAGATGAGGAGACCACATCTGTACGCAGTATTCAAGATGTGGGCTTACCATGGATTTATATAAGGGCAATAAGATATTCTCCGTCTTATTCTCTATCCCTTTTTTAAGGATTCCTAACATCCTGTTTGCTTTTTGACTTCCACTGCACACTGTGTGGACATCTTCGGAGAACTATCCATGATGACTCCAAGATCTCTTTCCTGATTAGTTGTAACTAAATCGGGCCTCATTTGCATAGCTCAAATTGCATAGCTTATTTCAAGCTAAGGATGGAGTGTAGACACACCCTTTGAGTGATGATAGCTAATTTAGACCCCCATCATTTTGTATGTACAGCTGAGATTAAGTTTTCCAATGTGCATTACTTTACATTTATCAGCACTGAAATTCATCTGCCCTTTTCTTATCCAGCTAGCCAGTTTTACAAATTCCATTTCCAACTCTCCACTCTGCTTTGGACTTCTGAGTAAATTTGTATCATCTGCTCACTTTGCAAGTTCACTGTTAACCCCCCCCCCCTTTTTTTTTTTTAAACAGATCATTTATGGATATGTTGAACAATACTGGTCCCACTAAAGACACTACCATTTATCTCTGTCCGCTGTGAACATTTACCACACATTCCTATTCTTTGCCAGCTATTGTTCCACAAAAGGATTTTGCCTCTTAACCCATGACTGCTTACTTTGCTTAAGAGCCTTTTGTGAGAAATACTGTCAAAAGTTTTCTAAACAGCCATGCACATTACATTCACTGGATCACCCTTGTCTACATACTTGTTGATAGCCTCAAATAATTCTAAATAGATTGTTGGAGAAGAGTCAATACAGCTTTTGTAAAAGGAAATAACACCTCAAATTGTGTTCATCTGCGTGCCTGATCATTCTCAGAGGGGTCGCTGTGTTAGTCTAGATCTGTAAAAACAACCTGTGGCATCTTAAAGACTAACAGATTTATCTTGGCATCTGATGACGTGATTTTGATACACAAAAGCTTATGCACAAATAAATCCAGTAGTCCATAAGGTGCCACAGGACTTCTCATTTTTACAGGTACAAACTAAATAGACTACCCCTTGGAGACTGGTGTAACAGTGTCACGGATCGCGCTTCCCCTCAGAAGCCCAGGGTCATCATCGGGGTGCGCCCAGCCCCTTTTTGAGGGCATCCTCTCACTGCCTACTGTCTCGTGTCACCAGTACTCCTTAAGCACCAGATCACCTGGCCCTGGTTCCACTCTGACTGGGTTCATCACTAGCACGGATGGAGGGGAGGGGGACCTGGGCCCACCTTGCCATTGGGCTTGGGGACTAACACTATGGAGCTACGCCAGTCGCTACGCGACTCCTCAATTACCCCCAATTTGAGCATGGTCTGGACCTCTTCCCATACCGTGTCCCATAGCCTCCTAGGTAGTGGTCGCACGGGATCTCTGACCCTACACCCGGGGGTTGTCGCAATGTGATGGCTCACCACTGTTGTTCGTCCAGGTAAAGTTCTCATGACCTGTTTGTGTTCCTTAAGAATCCGGCTAGCATCCTCTCTCTGCGGGGCCGATAGTTCAGCTCCCATCTCCACTACCGCTGGTTTCCCCGTGTCCCCAGCCCAGGGCCCTAGGTTCACGGGCATCGGGAGTGGGTCTATCAACAGAGCCTCCCGGGGGTTCCACTTTTTTAAAAGATTAACATGATATATCTGCGACCCCCGCCACTTCCCTACTAGCTGGACTTCGTAATCTACCTGCCCAATCCTCTTGATGACTTCATATGGGCCCTGCCACTTGGCCTATAGCTTGGACTCTCTCGTGGGTAACAGGAGTAATACCCTATCACCGGGGATGAACTCCCTCAACCGTGCTTCCTGGTTGTAGTAGAACGCTTGCCTCTCCTGGGCTTGTAAAGATTGGCCCTGGCAAAGTCCCCCAGCCTCTAAGTTCTCCCTAAGCTGTAGAACATAGGGTACAGTTCCCTGCACCCTCGCCTCCTGTTCCTCCCATGCTTCTCTCAGTAAGTCTAAAATACCTCGGGGTTGTCGCCCGTACAAAAGCTCAAATGGGGAGAATCCTGTCGAGGCCTGGGGCACCTCCCACACTGCGAACAGCAGAGCCAGCAGGAGCTTGTCCCAGTTTCTCGGGTCCTTCTGGGTGAAACGGCGCAGCATATCCTTAAGTGTATGATTAAAGCATTAGACCAGCCTGTCAGTTTGCAGGTGGTACACTGAGGTTCTCAAACTCTGTATTTGCAACAACCTATACAATTCCGCTATCAACCTTGAAGACACATTGGTCCCCTGGTCTGTTAGAATTTCCCGGGGTATGCCCACCTGCGAAAAAATCTTCACCAACTCCTCTGCTAAAACAGGGGCCCGGGTGTTCCTTAAGGGAACGGCTTCGGGGTACCACATGGCGTAATCTACCAACACCAAAATGTATTGGGTGTCCTGCGCACGACCGCTCCAAGGGCCCTACTAAATCGAAGGCCAATCGGTCAAAGGAAACCCCGACCATGGGCAGTGGGACCAAAGGGGCCTTCCCCCCTCCCCCGGGCCTGGGTCAGTTGGCACTGAGGGCAGGACCGGCAATACTCTTGCACCTCCTTATGGGCCCCCGGCCAGAAAAACCGTTGAGTGACTCGCTGCAGGGTCTTTTCCCGCCCCAAGTGGCCAGCCCAAGCGTTAGCATGTGCCAGGTCCAGCACCTGCCTTCTCAGTCAGGTGGGTACTAACAGCTGCCACAAGAACCCCCCGCCTCCTGTGGCCTGCATCACCCTGTATAAGCAGTCTTTGCGTACCTCAGAGTAAGGTCCCTGTTCTCTCCGGGACTCCTCATCGGGGTCATTTGCATTGGTGATGGCTTGTTCCCAGGCGCAGGGTCCTCCCTTTGCTCGCGTACAAAGTCCGCCTCATCGCCTATGGGGACTACCTCGCCTCCGGCTG
This sequence comes from Pelochelys cantorii, assembly GCA_032595735.1. Classification (NCBI taxonomy): domain Eukaryota; kingdom Metazoa; phylum Chordata; order Testudines; family Trionychidae; genus Pelochelys; species Pelochelys cantorii. The sequence continues at coordinate 44,405,901 of CM064329.1, read as the reverse complement.
GTAGGTTGGCTGGTCCTTGGTTTGCATCCGGAGGGCGTCGGTGTCCAGCGGCCTCCCCCGGGTCCATCTCCTGCCCTGCCAGGGCACTCCTTTCGGTCTCCCCATCCTTTGCTCCCTTCTCGGGGCTCTGCCAAGTCTCCAGGGCTCGCTGGAACCTGGGCTAATCCTGCCCCAGTAGCATTGGGTACTCCAACTGGGGAGCGAGGGCTACCTGGCATATTACCCCTTCTACTTCGTCCTCGATCCGTACCCACTCCGTGGGGTAGGAGCGGACATCCCCGTGCATGCACTTCATCCACGCCGGGGGCCCTGTCGCTTCTATGTGGGGGATGGTTGCTGCCCTTACCATTGTCAATCCACACCCCAAGTCCAGCAAAGCCCATCTCTCTCTACCTTCCACTTTTACTTTAACCAATAACTTGTTGGTCCCCCAGCTCCGGGCCCTAGGGGCCTGGTTCACAACCTGCCCAAAGGAGCAGTCCATGTAAGGGCAGTCCCGTCTAAAATGCCCTTCCTCACCACACTCGAAGCAGCTGCCCCGGGACGTTCCGCCTGTCCCGGTGGCTTGCCCCCCGTCGTCCTTCTTACCAGGCTTTTCTCTCTCCTTCCTCTCCTGGCCTTCTCTCCTCCCCCCTAGACGGAGCCCAGCTCCCGCCAGGGCCTCTACCACCCCGCCCCAGTCGGGCACACCCCAAGAGTACCTTCTCTCCGCGCCCTACCATCGGTGTCTTTACCCTTTCTCCTAATCCTTCGGCCGCCAAATAGTCCTCCATCTACGTAACCAGTCGTTGTCGACGCACCCACTTCCGGGCTTCTCCAGGCAAAATCTGTAGGAACTGCTCTAGGACTATGGTATCTGCAAGTTGGGTGTTGGAACACCACTCAGGCTCCAGCCACCTCCAACACACTTCTTTAAGTTTTTGGGTTACAGCCCTTGGTCGGGCCCCGGCAGGATACGTCTCCTGCTTAAACTTTTGCCGGTACATCTCGGGGGTAACTCTGACTTGGTCCAGGATGGCCTCTTTAACTTTGTGGTAGTTCAGAGCATCTTTCTGGGACAGGCTGCAGCATGCAAGCCGTGCTGCGCCTGTAAGGTAGGGAGCGAGCAGGGTGGCCCAATGTTCATCGGGCCAGCGGGCCGCTGTGGCCACCCTCTCAAACGTCATGAAATAGGCCTCCGGATCATCCAGGGGCCCCATTTTGGACAACTGAATGGGTAGGTGTGCTGTCCCTCCGGCCCCTCATCTACATCGATGGAGCCATGTAGATGAGTGTACTCGGCGAAGGGAAATGATGCAAGAAACGAGGCTTATAGGATATGACGGCAAAGGGTTCTGGGGTCAGCTGATCCCCATCTAGACTACCGTGCTGTGCCAACAATCAGCTGATCGGCACAGCGCGGTGGCCATTTTGATGTAAATGAAGCGGCGATTATTTAAATTGCTGCTTCATTTCCCTTTGCTGAGTACACTCATCTTTATTGCTCCATCGACGGAGCCATGTAGTCTAGACACACCCTCAGTGTGTCTCCAACAATGGTACAAGTACCCTTAGAGGTACTCAAGAGGAATCTGGGGGTACATCAACACAACTGAAATTTGGAGAAAACTGAATTTTTGTTTTAAGTTTTACAGCCCTTTATTATACTTTATACACCCCAAAATTTCATCACCCGCCCAGCTATGATTAAGTTGTTTATACAAATGTGTTGCAATGGTAGAAAAAAAAATCATGTGTCTGAAAACTGTAGGTTTTGAAAAAGGGGTACTTTATTTTAAAAGGTTGAGAAACACTGCTCTAGCCAGATCACCATTCAGTCCATCCCTTCCAGGGTCCAACAGGACAACTGCCCAACTTTCTGCAGGGTGTCTGGCCCTAGCTTCGGATTCTAGGTCACTATGCCACTGTCTGGCAGGGAAATCCAGGTTCACCTGCTACAGCATGTTCCAGCCCAAGGACACTACAATCAGCAATCCAGGTACCTAGTCCCCCAACCCTGTTGCTGTTTCCCTGGTTCCTTCCTACGTAGCCTTCTTATCTTCTCTTGCCTGGTTCTGGGTTTACCAGTAGATCTTACAATCCTCCCCAGGACCTTTTAACCTCTTGCCAGACCATCTTATTCTCTGGAAGATTCCTTGGGTTTACTCTCAGCTCCTGAACTTCCACTTTATTCCTGATGGCCTGTCTCTTCCCGAAGAATGTCTGTAAACCCTTTCCCTCTTGACCTCTTTCTGTGCTCAGCTTCTTGGCTTTTCAGTGCTAGCCCAGCTCCTCCCCTGCTGGGCCTTCATCAATTAATCCTGGCCCATCATCTCTCAGGTGACTTAACTGGTCTCTCTTGCTCTCATTAAGCCTGCGGTGAGTGCTGTACAACCCAACACAAATGGTTGATATTAGCAAAAAAAGTTGTGCAATTAATATTTAGGAACACCTTTTTGACAGAGAGATCCATTAGATTTCAGAACCGCCTCGCAAGGGAAGAGGTAGAAGTCCCATTGCTCCAGACAATTAAAAGCAGACTAACACACACTAGTAAATGTACTCCAGAGGAAAATTCTGCAGTGAAAGTTTGAAAAGGAAAGGGCCTGTTATGTCTCTATCTCCAGCAGAACTTTGAAGCGTGCAACAATTAGAACAAAATGCAGTCTGCAGAAGTTGTTCATAAATCAGCTAACACCAAGCATGTTTAGGGACATTCTCTTCAACTCTTCCAGTATAAGCTATTCGTCACCTACATCGCTGAGGATTATTAATAAAACAATAAGAGATATAAAGGATTTATTCTCTTAACTTCTATAGCAGTGGTTCTCAAAGTGTTGTCTGTAGACCACTACTTGTCCACGACCTTCTTGAAGTGGGCAATGGACTTGCCCCTCTCCCCCACAGTGGGGAGGTCATTCACACTGGAGCTCCAGCCCCACAGGTCCCACCCTGCCACCAAGTTGGAGCGCCAGCAGGGTGGTGGTGGGAGGAACGAGCCTCATGGGCTGGATCCAGCTTGTGGGGGGGGAAGGACATGGCTCTGCATGCTGTTGCTTACCTTCCCCCCAGTTGAGGGAACAGCTGCACAGAGAACCACTCACCTGGAGGCTTTCCCCGCTCCGCCCGTTGTCCAGAATCACAGCCAACAGGAGCAGCAGGGATGGCGACTGGGAGTGGTGGAAAGTGAAAAGCCAGGTAAGTGCTGCCATCCCCCCCACCCACACTCTCCCTCCCACCCGAGACCTCACATTCCCCACCCTGCCCCTGCACCCTTCCACCCAGAGCAGAACCCCCCCCCCCACCATGTTTAGCCTGCTCTTGTACCCTCCCTCCAAGACCCTTCACCCTCAGCCCACTCCTGCACACAACCTCCTGGCCAGACCCCACCCCTTCTTGCATCCATTTTGTCTTCATGGCTGGTGGTTTGCAAAAAAAGGTCTATGTTGAGCAGAGTGGGCCATGAGCCAAAAAGTTTGACAACCACAGCTAGGTCCTAGTCCACTTGGGCCTTTATTTGTTACTGAAAATGGAGCGTTATGGGGGATGGTAAAACACATACACATTATCAACAAGTGTGCAGTAACTTCAGTTATTTTGTTACATTTTGGCATTTGGTAATCTGCCAAGGGGGGGAAAAACAGGAAGAGAAAAAACACCCCCCCCCCCCAATCAGCTTAGCCAAGAGGTTTGATAGAACTGAAATTCTACATGTTGCAGCTGTTGGCTGTGCCTGTGTTCTCTCTGCCTGTTGCATCAGCTCTATGCAGAGAGCAGATGCAGCTTGACTGATCTGCCCAAGTCGACTACAGACTCAGTTCAGCAGCGAAGGCACTTGGCCAGGTTTACTGTCAATGAAGCACGATAATAATGTCCCTGTTGAGTCATGGAGTGCTAAGACGTATGCCTGTTAAATGGACCAGTTCAGTGAACAGCAAGGCTTTCCATTCTCCCCTTGGCCAGTCAAAGAATTAAGGCATCCCAACATTTATAAATTGAGACTTTATTTGTGATAAAGAAGTTGCTTATCATCTTACCCATTTGATGTCATTCGTTTCCTCTCCTTGTACCTATCCCTATTTATCACTTCCGTCAAACCATTTTATCATCATGTGCTAAGTTGGGGTATTCCTGTGCTAGACTTATGCAACGAGTTTATGTATTCAGTGTCTCTTAGCAATGCTAGTAATAGGAGTGCTGAGTTCACGTACCAGACGGTGAACTTGCAGCCACGCATTTGCTTTTGACAGGGCCTGACTTTTGCTTTTATATAGAGCTCTTTTAGAGAATATAAAGATGTGCAAGAAAAATCAGGGCATATCCTGGCCTATCCCTTGTTGAAATTTAATAAGCAGATCTCAGATATTTGAGAAAACACAACCAGTCACAGTTTTGAGTACTGCCAGGGTACATGATGCATGTTCCCACTACTGCACATATCCTCACAAGAAATACCTATTTGTATTTCTGGCATAAATGGGACCTTACAACAGCTTGAAAAAGAGCACTTCCTGGTGGCAATACTGACTGAAGGCAAGGTTACTACTACTAGCAAGCTATGAAATGTCTGACAGAGGGCAAGAGGTCTTGTCAGCCTTAGCTGAGCCATCTAGGAAACCCAAAGGCCACGCTTCTCTTGGTTCAGACATTTATCAACACAACAAGGTCACAGAGACTGAAATACAATTCTCCTTTTGTCTTCAGCTCCTTTACCATTCCCTCTTGGGAGTTGGCTCTTCACAAGCACAGCTCAAGACAAGACCACTACTTTTGTCCTGAAATGGGTTTCTGAACCACATTGTTTCTTCTCTTTCCTTCGCAAGGAAATATTATTGGTATTAACTTAATGTTACTGCTGAGACACTGGCTTGGTTTTCAATTTCTGTAGACAGTGTAGGTGTTCTTGACATGGAGAAATAGGTCACTGTTTTTTAGAAAAGCAGTGCATTCCTACAAAGCCAAAGGAACAACAACTTACACACACAACTGACTTTCATCTCTTTGGATCACCAAGTGTTTTACAAAGTTCACATATATTTATAGGACTCACATCATCCACCACTGACATGCCTCTTTGTAAGAAAGTTCCAGAATGCAGGGGAACCTAAATCAACTTACTGTACCCCTGGATGCTCCCCCCTCCAGAGAGATTTGTATTCCTTGAAGGAAAGGTATTGTTTTGCTCCACCTTAGCAACAGCCATAAGCACGGCAACACCGTTCACAGAGAACAATGCTCAGCTGGTTGAGCACTATAAGGAGGCATTACCATTAAAGAGCACAGGGGGGATTTAAATTAGTGCCTAAACAGGAGCAAGCCACCATTTGGGAGACTGATCCAAACTCCAATTTTTTTTTTTTTTTTTTAAGTTTGAAAGGCACCAGGATTGTGCTTCAGCCCATTGTTGGGACTATTGCCAATGGCAAAAAAGTTGGATTTAAATATGGACCTGAACATCCTTGAAATATGGATCTGTATGAACCTGAGATTTTGGTTAAAGACTGTTTCTAAGTAATGGATTGGGGATTTAAGGGATGACAAATTACTTTGGGAAATAAATGTATTCTTTTTGTAGCATGGAGTGATTTTTTTATATTAGAGCTTACATAATGTCAGCTCTTGTTTTATGATAAGTGCTTTATAAATGCCAATAGATATGTACACTAATCAAGAAAAAAAAACTGGTATTTGTACAAAGCTATTTTGAAGTAAACCGTTCCTTCACAATGCACAGTAAGGTCAAAATTATGATAGAGCAGGGGTGGGCAATAATTTTTGACAAGGGCCACTTCAAAAAGTTTCTGAAATATTTTTGAAGTGGCCCCAGGCTGCCCTGGAAGGGGCAGGGCCAGGACACTTCCATTCTTCCCCACCCACAGACCCTGATTGGTCTGGGCGTGGAGAAATGCACAAAGTCTTTGCCCCTCCCAGAGAGAACCACCAGCTGTTCTGAACAGCTGGCGGTTCCTTCTAGGTACACATGTCCCTGGCAGTGGGAGGACACTTCATATACTTCCCCCAGGTCAATCAGGGCCTGGGGAGGGGGAGCACATGAAGTCTCTCGCTCCCTGCCCCCGCCCTTCAATGGAGCACCGCGCTTAGTCAACCGCCAGCTGCTGCTCAGCCTAGGGTTGAGTCTTAAGTGATGAGCCCCTTGCAGAGTGGGAGGAGACTTCACACACTTCTCCCCTCCAGAGTCTCCTCCTGCCCTGCCCCCACCCTGCAAGGAGAGCGAGGCACTTGCAAGTGCTCCTGGCAGGGTGGGAGGAGACTTCTCACACTTCCCCCCCCCACCTGCCTCCAGGCCAATCATGGCTGGGAGGGGGGGTGGAAAATCATGTGAAGTCTCCTCCCACTGTACCAGGAGTGTGAAGCATTTCTAAGCGCCATGCACTCCTTGCAGGGTGGGAGGAGATTTTGTGCACTTTCTCCTGCCCCCAGGCCCTGATTGGCCTGAGGGGGGAAGAGAGGAGGGGGAGCAGCAGGGCCTCTGCAGGCTGGATCAACTCACTTGGCAGGCTGGAAGCCCTTTTGCCCACCCCTGCTATACAGTGTCAATAAAAACAGTTATTAATGTAACAAAATTCAGTCTTGAACAATTTAAAATATAATTGGACTTCACAGCCTAACCTGAAATTTGTAGATAATAAAATCTAAGGGCCCAAATTTTGTTCTCATGATATCATTAGGCAACTGGAGTATCTTCACTTACGCAGAGCAAGGCAGAAATCCCCCAATAATGTTCACAGAGGATAAGTGAAGGGAAAAAACTGAAGTAAAGTTAAAGCAGCAAAGTCTTTGATTTTAATTAAAATCAGTTAGAAACTTCAATTAAGAACTCATCAAAAGAATGACTAGAAGGCAATGGGATTATTACAGAAATAATTTGTGTTGGCATCAATAATAGATATTGCAACAGAAACTTGAAGACCGTGTTTATAGGTATTAGAATAGTGGAAGATACAAAAAAAAAAAAAAAAAAAAAAAAATCCCACAATATTATACTCAAATGCCAGCATGTTGTTTTAAGCAGCAGGCTTCTAAGAACAGTGTAGAAAGTTGCATGGGCATTAAGGAAGAGGATGGTAGCTGGTCTGGGGACAGAGAAGTCAAAGAGTTTTTTATCATTACAAGAAATACAATTTGTCTTGGGAGACAGGGAACTAGTCCTTTTCAATTTTTAAGAATGATGAACATAGGATTTTCTTTCATGTTCTAATGTGTAACCAGTTGCTTGGAATCCACACAGTCCTTTTCATGCTGTTTCTTTGACACTTCTCTGCTGCTGACTTGACAACAGGATTTAGCAGTCTTCCAGCCAGGAAAAGGCAGAACCACACCCCAAACAATTGGCAAGAGAAAGAACACATGGCTATGCAGATGAAAAAGTATTTGTTACCCCAGGCCTAAATTTGTCCCTCAGCAGCTTGCACACAAATCCTTATCCCTTCACTGGCAGTCCTGTGAGGGCACAGTCACAGAGAACACAATATAACACAAACGAAGAGAGCTAGGAAATTAGGGATCATGATCTTACACATAAGAAAGTTTGGAGGTGAAGCGATGAAGGGTCAATACTGCATTCCATCTCAGCTTCATTCGGCATATGAACAAATTGGCGGTGAGGGGAAATGACCCTCATCCTCAAAGATATTTAGGCAGCTAGAGTCTATTGAGTTAGGGGTGGGATCCACAAATATATTTTGGCCAGACTAAACACCTAAAGTCTAAGGGTATGTCTACACTGCCACCCTAGTTTCGAACTAGGGTGGCTAATGTAGGCATTCGAACTTGCAAATGAAGCCCGGGATTTAAATATCCCCGGCTTCATTTGCATGTTCCCGGGCGGGCGCCATTTTTAAATGCCCTGTAGTTCGAACTGACTGCCCGCAGCAGTCAGAAGTTAACCCGAACTAAGTCCTTAGTTCGGATTAACTGTTACACCTCATTGCAGGAGAACCATGGGCTGGTTCTATGGGATTTTTACAGAAGTGCAAAGGAGGACATAGTGCAGTGGTCACCAACCAGTAGATCGGGAGCTACTGGTAGATCTTGGAGCCTCTGACAGGTGATTCTGACTGGTTTGGTGGAGAGGCTATCAAGTGTAGGCACTTCAGCTGCCTCTCCCCTTACTGCTGTGCATGTCCTGCCCTTTGCCTTGGAGCTGCCCCTCCCCACCCCCGGGAGCTTCCTGCTTGCTGCGCAGGGCACAGCAGGGAGAAGAGGGACACTGATGTCAAGGTATCCTATCCCAGTCTGTATCCTATGTCCACAGAGCAGCGAGGGGGGCACAACAGGACTTGGGATGGAGGGAGTTTGGCTGCTTTTGGGAATGGTGCAGGGCCAGGGCTGGGGTGAGCCTGCCTTAACCCCACTGTACCACCACCCAGGAGCCACCTGAGGTAAGCAGTGCCCCGCTGGAGCCCACACCCTGAACCCCAACTCATGAACCCCCTTCTGCACTCCAAGCCCCTGCTCTAGCCTCAAGCATCCCTGCAAACACCCTCCCAGAGCCTGTACCTAGAACCCCAACTGCCTGCCCTAAATTCAGCTCAGAGCCCCTCTTGCACTCCAAATCCCTTAATCCAAAACCAGGGCCTGCACCCCAACCCTCTGCTACTGCCTGGTGAAAGTGAGGGAGGATGGGGGAGGAAGGGAGGGAGGATGGGGTGAGCAGGGGTGGGGCCTCAGAGAAGGGGGCACAAAGGAGGCGGGACAAGGGTATTTGGGTTTGAGGTAGATCTTAGATTGTACTTAAATTCAGAAAGTGATCTTGTGCTTAAAAAGGTTGGAGACCACTGACATAGTGGAACAAAGAATCAGGGCATCTTCCCTCATTCTACTAATGTAGATGGGGTCGAAGAGACCTCATAGACTGCAACTGTGGTTGACCCTTAAAGGAAGAGACACTGGAAACTTCTTGACATCATCCCTTCTTTGTTTCTGTGTAGGTGCACAACTACAGTCAGGCCTACATGCAGCAGGGGAATGGACAGATTTTGTGGGCCTTAGGAAGGGTGTGGGGAAGGGTGGCACCACACTCCTGGAAGGGGCAGGGCCACCGGAAGGAAAAAAAATGGGACCAGGACACTTAGCCCTCTGCACCACACAGCCCTCAGAGCCACACGGAGTGCTTGGCACAGTGCTCCAGCAGCAATTTAAAGGGCCCAGGGCTCAAGACACCGCTGCTGCTGGGGCATCATCTGGGAGCCCCTTTGAATCACCACACCTGAGGGCAACCACCTCCTTTACCCATTAGTGGGACTGATGTGCAGTAATAGAGAGGGCAACAGATGCTTGCATGCGAATGAATGTAGCAGCAGTATAAACTGGGGCTACGTCTACACTGCAGACTCTTTGCGCAAGAACAACTGTTCTTGCGCAAAAACTTGCAGAGCGTCTACACTGCACGCGCTTTCTTGCACAAGTAAATTTACAGTACGGCGTTGGAAAGCAGGGCTTCTTCCGGAAGAGTTATTCCCTTCCCCGCGAGGAATAAGCCCTCTTGCACAAGAGCTCTTTCACAAGAGGGCAGTGTAGACAGGCAACGTGATTTTCTAGCGCAAGAAACCCCCATGGCTAAAATGGCCATCAGAGATTTCTTGCACAAGAGAACATCTACACTGTCATGGACACTCTTCCACAAAAGCACATGGCAGTGTGGACGCACTCTTGTGGAAGACCTTTTGCACAAGAACTCTTGCATAAAACAATTCTTGCACAAGAAGCCTGCAGTGTAGACATAGCCTATGGGTTACATACGTATAGCTACTGCTATGGTAAAAATCATCAATGGCTTCCTTTAAGCAACACATCACACTACCTCCATCTTTCCTCAAATAGGTCAGCTCTCACCCAGATTTACTCAGTGACACTCTTGATTGCTCTTAATTCTTTTCTCCAGAAGTGAATTACAGCATGTGCTTGCAGAGAGGCTTTTGTTCCCATGTGCTGCTAATTCCCACCTGAGTAACTAGGATACTAAAGCTGTCCTCTAAAAAGAGTATATAAGTCACCCGGAGCTCTTTCCCCCCACAAAACCCCCAATCTTCCTACAAAGCTAGAGGTGAGGTTTAAAATTAGAAAGGAGCCTTCAGCTTGGTGACATATATATTCAGAAGCACATAATATTCATTCAACTCTGACTGAAATTAGTTACTAATAACTCATTTGCTTTTCCACTCCCCTCGCTTTTTAAAGATGTATTAAAATGCTTCATGTAAGGATTTCCCCCCCTTCTTCTTCCCCTTCTATGCCAAGGTTAAAAGCTTTTTATTTCCATCCAGTCACTGAAATAGGGGTGTGCGATAAGCAGTGCTGGTTGCAAGGATTGCAGCAGGACTGGATGAACAATTCAGATAATGGTTGGACTATCCAGCTGAATAATCATTTTGATAATGATTGCTGTCTTGAAGGCTTTTATGAGGTATGGGATGAAAGGAGGAAAAAAAAATCAAAAGGAATTCCCTTTGAATAGATGTTTTTCATGGCTGAGTGCTACAGTAATACAGCTGAATGATAAAAGGATGTTTGCTAAGACAAAAGGCACATTTTTGCTAGAAAAGAAGAGGACTTAATTTGCTGGGTTTAGTCATTCCAAATCCATATTTAAAATGCCAAATATTGCTTTTCCAGATCACCATGTGTCTCAGGGAAGAGTGTGCCAGCAAAGAAAAGCTAAGGACTAAATCACACCTTTGGCTGTTCCATAGCATAAAAGTGGGAGGGAGCCAGCTGCAGAGAGATGTAAAGTGAACTCTGCCTTCCACTGAGCATTTTGAAACGGAGTATCTCTCTCTCATATCTCCTCAGAGCCCTTTTGAGCTAAGAGACCAGAAGAGGGCTGGGACATGGTTAGCGAGTACTCAATTATATGCGTATGCTAGCCTACAGCCTCCCCTAGAATGGGCACAATACAACCGCACTCCATGGTCTGTTAATCTTCCACTCTCTGGGGAAGAAGACTCCATTTGCTTCCCCAAGGCCCACATGCAACCCTCATGTACCTTGTCTTTAGAATACTAGGACTGGAAGAGACCTTGAGAGATCATCAAGTCCAGTCTCCTGCCCTCATGGCAGGCTCCAGAAATTTGATGCTTAGTATTTCACGTATGGCACCATATTAGGTCACTCAGGATTCAGAGTGACCAGCAAATAATACATTTGTATCAGCTTCCTTGACATGGCTCAGCTACAGCTAACTAGAAGCCCAATAACATTTTCAGTGAGATCAAAAGCCTATCCCCAGGGGCAAAACAGCTAAGCTCTATGTTACTATCTGAATCCATCCATGTTAATACCAAATTTTTATAAATAAACCCAAGTTTGGGAGCTTAACAGCACTCTGCCAATATTAGGTGTGATGTTTCTTTCCCCTTCCCTCTGCCTAGCTTACCTCTCTGCTATGGCAGAACAGAGTTTGGTCTTTTCAGGACTTTCACATTGTCTATATTAAAAAGTTAAATCTCTGATAGTAAACAACACCACTAAAGGAAAACATTTACTCTGTAATTTGCAAACATAACTCCCAACCCCTGAAACAAGTTGTGAATATTGTCAATAACAGTTCTTATTTGCAGTCCTTTTGGAAGAACCCCCTCAAGTTTTAACACTTGCTACTATTACACATTTAATTCAAAACGTACTTATACACAAACACTTGCCTAGAGTGCTCCTTTGGGAGGACTCACCTTTCCTCAGTCTCTGTAGAATAGTATTACCAGCTTCTCATAGTCAGGAACAAGAGACAGTCCCAAAGTCTCCTTCAAAACTGCCCTTGAGTCTTTACAAGAACAATCTGCAGCATATTCTAGTCTTCTCCTCCAGTAGGACAGAAGGCCTTACAGTCTAAGCCAGCAAAAATTCAATCTCCCTTGTGTAGAGGCAAACCTCAACTGGACAGAAAACAAACAAGTTCTGCTGGGCTCATTTAGCATTAACAAGGTACACCTGTAAGGTTCTGCCTGGTGGGTTGGGGCGAGGATGAGAGGGAGCTTTAAAAAATTGAAAACTTGCCACAGGAAGAAGACTGCTGCACTTCCAAAAGGCTCAGCCAAGGGGGAGACCTCCACAGGCCTCATGGTCCAACACCAGCTGTAAAGAGGAGGGAGCGGAGAGAGACCCTAATTAAAGATATTAGGCCCACTAGGACACCTAAGATACAGACTCCAAACAAACAAACACATACATGCATGCTCTCTCTCTGTGTCTCTGTGCAGTACTGATAGCTGACCTTTCTTGTCCTTGCAGTACTTCACTGAGTAGTTCTTCTGTGTCTCCCCAGGCAACCCAGCAATATTCTCCCCCCCTACCCCCTCCAATGAAGAAATACACTTCTCTTTCCCCCTCCAGCAATACAATTTTTCCTCAACCCTCCGAATTAGGTATGGAGGTATACACACACACACACACACACACACACACAGGGCAGCTGCTGCTTCACTTTGGTTGTACCTGTGACTACAGGATCCCTGTCTCCCCACCCCCAATTCCTTATGCACTCTGTCATTGTTTCCTGCCAGATAGGAGACAGCAGTCCCCATAGAAATGGTGGCACCACCTGGGCAGGGGGCTACAACCACTCAGCCTTTCTCTCTCATTCACCATGCTGGTGCTGCATGGGAATGGGGTGGGGAGTAGGGATGTTAAATTGCGGTTAATTGAGTAGTTGATGGAATAGGCACTTCCTCATTCCTCCTTCGAAATGTGGAACTTCTCCTGCAGCCTGGTGCCAGTGGGAAGTCCCGCTCACTCCAGGCTGAAGTGGAATGCCTGCTTTGAAATGTACAAGAGTCCCCAGCAGGGGCTCTTGTGCATTTCAAAACCATGGAGCCCAGGATCAGCTGGGCACTCCCCAGCTGACCCCAGGTTCCACAAGGCACTTCACCAGAACCTGGGGTCAGCTAGGGAGTCCCCAGCTGACCCCAGGCTCCACAGTGCTGCCCCTTTGAAATGCCAAGGCAGCATTTCGAAGGGGCAGCTGCACAGCTGATCCTGGGCTCCATGTGGCCACTCCAAATTAGGGGGAGGGCTAGCTCAGTGGTTTGAGCATTGCCCTGCTAAACCTAGGGTTGTAAGCTCAATCAATCCTTGAGGGAACCATTTAGGGATCTGGGGTAAATTTGTCAGGGCTGGTACTTGGCCCTGTCATGAGGGCAGCAGACTGGACTAGATGACCTCCCAAGGTCCCTTCCTGCTCCATGAGATGGTATATCTCCATATATAAGTACCCCTCTTCTCTTCCCCCCTTTGCTATCTGATAGAGGCAGTGGGGGAATTAACTAGTCAACTGACTATCCAATAAACATTTGCTTATGAGATAGTCAATTAGTCTTTAACATCCCTAGTGGGGAGTGCACAAGGCAGAAGTAGCAGGAAAAGAAGCACTACTGTTGCCTGGATACAACAGGGACAGGGAACTTATGTACCTCTATGTGCCATGGAAATATCATAGAAGCAGCTGCCACTCACTTCTGCATTGGCTGCTTCTGGGCTAATAAGCCATCCCTGCCTCATCATTGGCTCTCTCTCCACAGAGTCGTTGCATGTATGTCCATGGCACATCTACACAGCACCAAATTTTCCAAACTCTTGGAGTGAGGGCTGCCAAAATAGGTCTCGAAATAGTAGACATGCTGTTTCAAAATAGTGGGTGTGTTCAAAAGACACAGGGTAGCTATTTCAGGATACTTCTGGTATCCCAGAATAGCCCCACTGTGTAGATGTACCCTCAGAGACTGATTTTGGGTCTGTTTTGCTAGGCTGCTTGACCACAGTGGAAATTATCCAACCTAAGTAGCCTTAAACAGCTACTAAGTATGCCTACTGTCTAAACACCCAATCCGTAGCCCATCCAATGGAGTCACCTCACCTCACCTTGCTCTGACAGATCTGCAGACAAATAGGATATGTCTCCACTACAGAGATAGATCAAAGCTGCCGCTGTTGATCTTCCAGTGTTTAAATTAGTGGTCTAGTTAAGACAATTAATTCAAAGTGAGAAGGGCACTCCGCTCGATGCCAGTAACCCTGCTTTCACAAGGAGTAAGGAAAGCCAAAGGAAGAGTGTTCTTCCTTCAACTTCCTGCAGTGTAGACAGCAGCAAAATTCAAGTTAAGCTACTTTGACTTCAGCTATACAATTAATGTAGGTGAAGTTGCGTATCTTAATTTGATTTTGTCCTGTAGTGAAGACATGGAGTCCCCAAAAGCAGATATAAGTGCCACATCCCATCCCCCATGCCTTATGAAAGCTCGCTTATGAATACGCACAATTTGAAGATGCTTTAGAGAAAATACCTCATATAACCTATCAAATTTAACATTACAAATTGCTGAATTTGTATATCCTATTTTTGTGCATTTTTGTATATGAAGTTAGAAATATGAAGTGTGGATCTATTTATAATTCTAAATGTGCTAATGCAGGCCATTAGTAATATTTCAGGTACATAATGACTCAGTACTCAAACCAAGTACTTGTGTATGGTCATGTTAGTCCTGTAAGCCCAATCTGTGATTGGTCCTATTGGGGTCTGGGAGGCGGGCAGGTTTATGCCTGCCCACATCTAAAGGACCCTCCTCCAGACTACAGGGAGGATCCAAAGAGCCCTAGACTCAAACTGATTCCAGGGGGACAAACAAACTGTGGTTGGTCCTAGAAAGACACATGACCATGCCACCTGGTATTTTTTCATGGAAATGAGGGACACCAAATAAATTGTTCCCACACTGGGGGAAGTATTATGAAGCAATGGGAAGCAATCAGCCTGTGTGTTCAGCTGACCTTTGAAACTGCCTGGTACATGCTAAGTTAATACTTGAAGAACTCTGAAAAGCTGGAGACTCTAGTCAGAGTAAAGATAGACTTGGACTTGAAGGTTTTCCCTAAAATAAGAACAGCTGTTTAGCATAAGTATTTGCATGTAACAAGTTTCTTAGTGGATTAGAATTAGTTAAGTGTTTTTTTTTAATTTAATAACTTACTTTGACCTTACCCATTTTCACTTGCAACCACTTAAATCCTATTTTCTTTATACTTAATAAAAACAATTATCAAGCCCAGAGTAAATATTTTTACCTGGGGGGAGGGCAACCACTGTGCATATCTCTTCCATTGATAAAGTGGGTGGATTTTATGATCTTTCACCAGGAAAAACTTTTACAAAGGATAAGATGGGTTTGTTTGGGGTTGTTTCCTGAGTGCTGAGCCCTTACAACTGAATCCTCCCAGAGCTGAACTCGTTCAGTGTCTCTGTTGCTCTGTAGGAAGAAGGGCGGTAAGCACAACTCTGTGCCTTGTCTGGGAAGACCAGAGGACAGGGTGATGGGGAGCTCAGGAAAGCGGGTGTCAGTGGCATGGCCAGCACAAGAGGGGACAATCCTAAGGGGACTTCTGTGATTTTAACCCATCACAGTAAGAAGTTGTGTATCCCAACCATTGTCTCTTCCTGTATTTACACCACTAAATGTTGCAGTGCAAACCTGTGGGTAATATTAGTTCAGGTTGGCTCTAAAAATCTGAGAAGAAAAAAAATTACCCATGCACTTTCTTCCACCACCAGAAGAACTGAACATTCCTTTTTGTTGGCTCTAATGAGGCAGTACTCTATCCCCAAAGCCCAAGTGACATTCTTCTGAAATAGTTCAAGCAGAATTTATTGAACATTTATCCTTTGCAGTATTGTTGCTACAGAATAAATATTTTAAGTAACCTTTGCCAGCCCCCTTCAATTATCAAGAGTATTAATTAAGGTTCAGTAAGAAATTCCATATGGAATTACATGAAAATATGGGGTAAATTCTTTGTAACATAACTGGCTTTCCTGAGGAGTCAATACATTAACAATCGCAGTTGCCCTGTCTAAATCCTCTTCATCATCAAAACCAAGATCTCTGAATTTCTATTTTATATAATTTCCAAAAGGTATAACAGCAATTTTTCATTCCTCTTAATATAGTGCTAACCATTAGATGCTCTGAATCAATTTAGATAGCTGTCTTTTACAGGTACACATCATGTTCCTTCTCTCAACTTCATGGGCTCTGCATGCTCCTGATCAAGATTAAAAGACACAAAAAAAAGGGTCCTAAATGGGATTATTAGATTATCCGCCTAAATAGCATTACCTTTCAACAAGAGGAGCCACATAAATACATGTGTCATCTGACATAAGATTACAGATAAATGCTGGACATTGTCTCTATAATGAAACTTTCAAACACGCAAGTTTTCCAACTCCAGAAGGAATATTCTTTTATCACATAAATAATGAACCTACTTTTCAGCTCAGTGACCTGGTAAGTTAGCCCATGCCTTTTATCTATGGAACCCTTTTTTACTTAGAGGTATCCATGTAATTATCAGAGTGCAATACTATGACAATTGAGCATGCCTGCTTTCTCAGGACAGACTTAGAATGTGTATAGTTACATTTGTATGGCTTCTCAATAGGGTGATGTTCCGAGATCTACTGAGATTCCTGACCAGGACAATTCAAGGAAAACTGAACAGAGTCCATCTGATCATAACCTAGAGGTGCAGGAGAATGGATTCATGATGACTCTGAAATTCTCTTTTTATCCAATAACAATGCAAGCTTCCTCACCATTGCATTTCTATCCTGTCTTGGAGTGACCATCTTTAGCATTTCAGAGGGGTAGCCGAGTTAGTCTATAACAGGAAAAACTTAAAAAACAACAAATAGTCTAGTAGTACTTTAAAGATTAACAAAACATGTAGATGGTATCATGAACTTTCGTGGGCACAACCCACTTCTTCAGATGACCACTGGAGTCTGGGGCATATCCTCAGCCGGTGCAAATTATTATAGCTCCATTAACTTCCATGGAGTTGTAACAATTTGCACCATCTAAAGATCTGCCCTTAGGTCTCTTGAGACTGCAGATAGGAGTGTCAGGTATTACCACTTGTGACACCAGTGTTGTGATGTGGAGCTCTATCTACTGGGCTTTAGGAGACTAAGAAAATAATTTGTACAATAAGGTTTATATCCTCCCTCTTAGGAGACAAAACTGCCTTGAGAAACATCAAAACAGTGCCTATCATTTTTGGTTGGACAAATGTAGCCCATAGGACTTATTACCAGTGTAGTTTCTGCAAGTTCAGAGAAATGATTCTGTACAAACTCCACTTAACTGGACTTTCCTAATAAAGTTCTACACGTGGACCAGACAGGTGCAGATAGCAAACTGACTACTTCATCCAATTTATTAATTCAGTGTTTTACGTTTTTTTAATGTGAAAAGAAGTGTCAAAATATGAAGTTGCATACAAAGAAGACAGTGAAAACAAAGCTTAGGGAGATAGATAAAAAACAGTCAATTTCAATTTAGGAATGAATGCGACTCTGACTATACAGAAAGAAGAGACACTGGAATGTTTATATGACTAAAGGTACTTAATTTCTTTTGTTATTACATAATAAGTAGAGGGTATTTTTGTGTGTTTCTCTTCCTTCAGGCATTTGTGGTAATTGTAAGATACGTATTCCTGTTTTTCATCTGCCTCAATCACTGGCCGTGTTGCAATTATCCAGTTCCTAAGAGGAAAGGAGATTGAATTTGTTCTTTTCAGTGGGGAGTGAACAAGTGGAGTTTTCCTCTAAAATAGTGCCTTTTTAAACCTTATTGCAATGAAATAATGATTAAACTGGAAAAAAAAAGGCTAAATACATATATAGGACCAGGATTTTATATCAGCTAAACCGTAACTCGGTACTTTTTATTTTGATCACAACTATAATAAATGTTCTCCTCGCTGACAGCTTGAATACAATGGGGAGATAATTAGGTATAGGTGTTAATGTCTTGTCAAAGTTATATGGATTCTTTTTGAAAGAGACATCTGGTTTCAATGTTCAATGCCAACTGCATCCTTATAACCAAAGGCAATAATTGCTTGCTGCTGATGTGTATCCATGAATAATTGAAGGGACTTGCTTTTCTCTAGGCTTGCATTGGCTCCTGGGATTGAAGGGACTCAGGCTCTGCATTTATTAAATAGATCTAATCTTGTTTTTATTTAATTTCCATTTTTATTGTATTTCTGTTCTGTTCCCATTCATGTTAACACTCTTCCCCCTCTGTTACACATGTAGCTGTTTATGTAACAACACGGAAGCAAAAAGGGACTTGAAAGCATCTCTTGTTTCCAATGCTTGCATTGCTTTAGAAATTCAAGTTGTGAATTTCTAGGGGGAATCTGTATCTGAAAGAGCAATAGAAGAGCCTTAAAGCCCCAATCCGCCATTTCCAAAATAAAATAAATGCAGCACTTATTATGGCTTCCTTTGCCTGTAAATGAAAAAAAGTCCTCTGAATGCACTTCATAGTATTAATTTTTTTAAGCCAGGAAACTGCAGTCTTGATGATAAATTAAACCTTAAACACTCTGTAGTATAGCAAAAACAATATTTCTCCTGTGTGTATTAAAAGCAGTAGACAAAAAAAGACATGTTTATTCTATAGGGATATCTATATCAAAAAGTCTCTATGCTATTTTAAAGGCAATATTTACCATATCATTAGAGCTACAGAATTACTAATATTCAAGGTAAGATAAAGCACCATAGCAGCTTTAAGTTGATGATGAATATATAGAAGTAAGATGCATGAATTAATTTGTAATGTGTTTTACATAATTATGTTGACAGAAGTGAGACTCTCAGTGATTTGAGTCAATGGCAGTTTTGCCTGAGTAATGAAGCACCATTTCTGAAATGATGTTCTGGGCGGGGCTGGATTGTGATCTCACACCACTCGTACAGTAGTGATTCTAATTCATTGTTGGTTGACCTCAGGGTGAATGAGATCAGGTTCTCAACAGTGTTCCTCGAAAGATACATAGTTGGAACTGAAGCCAAAATCTCCACTAAAGTCATTCCATCTAAGCCAGGGGTTCCCAACCTTTTTCGATCCCCGTACCCCCTTGGCTTTTAGTAAACCTTCCTGTACCCCCTATTCAATATGAAAGGAAATAAATTCTAGACTCCAGAATCCACAACTTTTTTCACTAACACTACTACTTTTGGAATATTTCAATTAGGA
The DNA here is from genome assembly GCA_032595735.1 of Pelochelys cantorii. NCBI lineage: Eukaryota > Metazoa > Chordata > Testudines > Trionychidae > Pelochelys > Pelochelys cantorii. Next base: position 44,386,855 of record CM064329.1, on the reverse strand, counting down.
TAATCTACTTATTTACCAAATATTCCCATACCCTCTTGACAAGCTTCTCGTATCCCCTGGGGGTACGCATACCCCAGGTTGGGAACCCCGATCTGAGCAATATTCTCTCTATATATAGTGCTGTACAGCTCCCTAACATAGTCATATCCAGCCTTCTACTCAGACAGGAACTCCTGCAAGCCTCACTCAGTTCTTTTAAACTATCCTGGGATTTTGCCAGTGCAAGTATTCCTTAGCAGAAATGGAATAAGAACTTTAGGATTTGGTCCAGAGCTCATGCTTCAGCAAAGTTTGGATTAGGAACACATATTTCAGATATAGGTCCTGAAGGACTGTTGTTATCTAAACTTCATTACTGGTAGGATCTTTCCTAGAGAAAGAAAACAAGTATTTGCAGAAATCTGAGAGTGCAGCATTTTTCAAACTTGTGGTGTGGGGCTGCCAGGTTAAGCTGCTGGTGGCCTGTGCCACTTTGTTTACTTAATATGTCTGTAGCCACAGAACCTCGCAGCTTGCTGTTTCCAGCCATTGGGAGCCATGAGGCTCCGTGGCTACAGACACCTTAAGTAAACAAAGTGGTGCAGACCCACCAGCAGCCCAATGACCCACGTTTCAAAAACACTGTGATAGTGAATTTTACCTGCAGGTATAGACAGATTCATATAATTTTATGATTAATAATAATTATAGTTATCTCAGCTGAGACATGGGTAATAAATATTTATGCTTCATGATAGCATAGAATTAGAGCAGTTGCGGAGGTCATCATTGGAAGGACCTACACTCATTCTCTTCTGAAATATAATTAATAATTATCGAGCTATTTTGGGGGTTCTCTTGCCATTGACTTTTATAGGAAGAAGATTGGTCTTATTTTAGTCTTTTTTTTTAAAGGGAGGGGAAAAGGAGATATTTTAAACTTTAGCTACTAGAAAAAGTTGAATGTTGTTAATCAGCCTAAAGAGATGTATTAGTCAGGACTGTTGTGGCAAAACATATGCTCTTGTGGTTCTTTAATTCTATACCTGTGCATTACTTTTAATAACAGTGACATTCTAGTTTCATTGGCCACTCAAACCAGATGATTAACTTTCTGGGAGAAATAGCCTCAATATTCTAAAATGGATTATTCTCTCTTTTTAAAGCAGTAATTTCTAAAGTTTTTCTGCTTTCAGTTTTGAAAACACAATGAATTTCTTTATCAGGACTTATCTCCTCCATGGAATTAGACTCAAGAGAACAATCTAAGGAGTAAATGGAATGAAAATCAAACAAACATCTCTCTCTTTCTCCTCTCCTCTGCTTTTTCATATCCGAGGAAACAATGAGTTCTGTGTACAAGAAACAGGCTTGCAATTAATAAGCAAAAAGGACATGGTATATTTTAAGCCTGGCTTTCTTCTTTGATCCTGAAATTGACAAGTGAAAATAAGTTAGACAATTTTGCATGTTTAGCTAAGTGTGATCAAAGTCGTGTAAATATCCTATATGGAAGCACAATTGGGTAGATGTTTAAATAATAGCAGCTGCACACACCTGCATGTTACTATGGGGAATGCCAGGGAGGTCAAATTGAAAACCTATTCACAATATCATGGCCAAATTGCGCCTTCATTGATTCCTTCAATATGGAACTCATTCCTCAGTTGTGTCTAGGCAGCACTGGGTTCAGACGCAAAGTAGAGATAAGTACATGGATTGGTTGACCCCGATCCTGAGGTCAACCAAGAGTCGTGTCAATTTCCAGCATATTTCAGAGCAACATCAGGTCTCCTCTAAACTGTGTTCAGATGACTATTGCTCCAAGAGTCTGATGCACAGGCCGGAGATCATCCATATGCTCTTGATGAGAGGAGGTGAGAGAGCCTCTGACTATGCCAGCTATGCAGATTGTGCATCATGAAAGTATTCTTCTGCCTAAGAAGGGGAGATGTTGCAGCTTTCAGGAACTTTTTCATTGCCAATTTTTCAGGAGAAGTGTGCAGTTCAGTGGGGTTTGGAGGATCTCGATGGTGCCTAAAAGTTGGTCTTAGGAGCCAATTATCCTCATGTGGACCTAAAGGTGCATTCTTTGGTGGAGCCATTTTTAATCTGGACTAGTGACCTTCCTAGGAGAATGTAGCCTATTTGCTAAGAGTGACCAGGCGCAGAGATTTTTTAAAAGTCCTTAATACAGGGGCGGAGCCAAAATCTCAACATTTTTGTCAAATCATCTCAGTAGGGATTTATCCCAAAGTATTTCCTGCTTAGTAAAATTAGTGAAAGATCAGCAAAGATATGGATTTATTTATGATTAAAATATTGTGCCAGCATTTGCCGCAGTCATAACTTCCCCCGCCACCCACGGAAGAAAGCATGCACTCTGCAGAACCCTGTAATCCACCATAACGTCCCTGTTCATAGAGCTCCCACTCATTCCATAAAGTGGAGTCTGCTTTCAGTTTATTTCAATAGAGCACATAACCTTTTTAGTGAAGAATAGCTTGGCACGGCAGGTTATTTCAGTGGACCCACCACATTCACCATCTGTTCCACCTACAAGTGAAAATGAAAGCCATTCACAGTGTCATTAGAAACCTCAGGCACATTCCCTGTGCCATACAGAGCATGTTTATTTTGTTTTTCCTCATGATTCAGGCGCAAAGTGCGAAAAGTGCTCTCCCCGATATAGTACATTCTTTGGTAAGGCAACTGTGATTTATAGAAAGGAACATGCTGTCTGTGTGACACATTGTATAAGTGCGTTGGTAGCTTTTATTTGAGGGTGCCAATTTCTTTCTGTCTATTCTGTATTTTCCCCACCTGCTTTTGTCCCTAGCAAATCATGAAATCTGCTAGTGCAAAAACCATCCCTAACTCAAAAAAAAAAACCCCCACAAAAAAACCCAAAAACCAAATCCAATAGGTGTATTGTTATATATTCTCCCAACCGGCTGTAATGGTATGAAGTTGCCCGAAAGAATGTAAAATGAAGGCACCTCTCTGAGAAATTAAGATCTGTATCATATATTTTTAGGGCCTTGCTTTCCTTGGATAATTGGTTTTAAAGCAAAATCCAAGCAGAATGCAGACTATTTTTATGTCAAGGAAGCTAATGTAAGTCAATCAGTGTGTAGGAATCATTGAACTCTTTTTGTTCTAGCTCCTCCTAAAAGCCCAGGAACAGGTTTCATTAGGAAGTCCATGTTTTCTTTTTACCTTAATAGCAAATACAGAATATTCAGATCTATCCTATTCTGCTTGCTAAAAAGCAGATTTGTATCTTAACCTAGAATTCTGCATAGTTGCATTTACTGAATTGTCAATAATCAGCTCCCAATTTGTCAGCTAAATGGTACAATTTGGCTGCTTAAATATATTTCAAGAAAAGAAATGGTATTCCTTTACTAGCTTTGAAGCTTTAAATTTCCTTGGCATATTAAAACCAAACCAATGAAGTCTGTTATTTTTATTTTATTTCCCCTCAGAAGTTCCTCTTTGGAATAATGCAGTAGATTGGGGATGATAGATAGTGTCTCATATTCAGGATGCTAGAATTCAGTCCGGGATGTCACCTAAAATCTCATTATGATATCCTGGCTGAGGAGTAACCTTACTAGACACTAAATTTAGTGGGTAATGTTTGCACCACTCAAAAATAGCATCACCACCATCATTACCAATTCTGGGAAAGATGCCAAGGACTGTGTTAGGCCACAGAATTCTTACCTTTACAGCTGGTCCATCCAAGCCCGATTTAAAATGCACTGGATAGGACCTTCATATTGTCAGTTTCCCATCACTAGGGTATAATAATTAGAACTGGTCAAAACATTCAACAAAACAGTTTTCTCTCGAAAAATTAAGTTTTACTGAAACTGAAGCATTTAGTGGGAATATGTTGATTTAGACTCTATTGTCAATGGAAAAAGTACAGAGTCTCTGTCATCAGAATGTTCTGATTCCTTTTCTTTAATCTTATATTGAAATATTAAATTTTATATATTGGTAAATTACATTTCATACATTTGTACATCATAAAATTTCAAATGAAATTAGTAATAAAAGTGAGAATGTTTGAATGAAATGTTTTGGTGGTCCAACAACTGAAAAGTATTTTTTGAAATGTTCATTTCAGTGGGAAGTTTTGAAATTCAGCCTTTTGTTCCAATTCAAAATGGATTTAAAATAGAGACAGTATTACCCCTGGAATAGCAATCCTGTTTCCCAGATAATTATTATAGAAGTCAATGTGTTGTTATTGTTTCCATCCAATAATGTATTTTACAAACATTGATTTGTTTAGATTTATTAATAAAATGCAACTCTCAGCACCTGACCTCATATGCAAAAATACATCTGTTTTTGTTTCATATGTAGATTGCAATCTGATCCAAGCCACCTCTTCAAACAAATGACTTGAATGCAGCACTTTACAATATGTTCTGGGAGGTCAAACACATCCCTAGAACTGATCAATAATGAAACATTGGAAGTCAAATCCTAGTAAGAAAAAATAGAAAGGTGTAGAAACTCTGAGAAGTTGAGTGACAAAGTATATTAAGGTCGGCCAAGAAAGAAGGCATAAAAACTAACAACAACTTTCTTTAAGCTTATCCGAAGTAGGCAGTCTGCCAAATAGTAAGTGTGATCATAGTTGCTAAACGAGCACTCAAGGAAGACAAGACTATCACAGACAAGCTAAATGGATAGTTTGCATCGGTTTTCACTGCATTGTCTCTCCAGCCATCTGAGCTACTCTTTTTAGGTGACAAATCTGAGGAAATGTCCCACAATGTCAATACACACCATTTTGGAATAAATGGATAAATTAAACAGTAATATGTCACCTGGACAAGGTGGTATTCACACAAGAGTTCTGAAAGGATTCTCATTTGAAATTGCAGATGTGTAGTATGTAACCTATCATTTAAAGCAGACTCTGTACTACATTAGTGGAGGGTAGCTAATGAAATGTCAATTTTTGTAAAAAGCTTCCAGAGGCTAATTTCAGTACCAAGCAAACTGGCTGAAGCTATAGTAAAGAGCAGAATTACTAGGCACATATGTGAACATGATTTGTTGGGGAAGAATCAGTATGGCTTTTGTAAAGGGAAATCGTTCCTCACCAGTCTATTAAAATTCTTTATGGTTGTCAACAAGTATGTAGACAAGGATTACCTACTTGATATAGTATGCTTACTTTCAGAAACCTTTTGACAAGTTCCCTTACCAAAGGCTATTAAGTAAAACAAACAGTCATCACATAATAGGGAAAGTCCTCTGATGGATAAATAACTGATTAAAATATAAGAATAAATGCCCAGTTTTCATGATGGAGCAGGGTAAATAGCAAGGTCCACCAAAGATCAGTACTGTTAACATATTCATAAGTGATCTGGAAAAGGGGTGAACAGTGGCAAAATCTGTAGACAATACAAAATTACTCAAGACAGCCAAGTGAAAAGCAACTGTGAGGAGGCACAAAAGAATCTCGCAAAACTGAGTGACAGGCGAAGAAAAAGGCAGGTGAGAGTAAATGCTGATAAGTGCAAAGTAATGCATATTAGGAAAATATATTCAATCTATATATGAGATAAGGATGTGAAGGACTAGTCAACTAATTGACTATCTGAGAAGCAAATGCTTATCGGATAGTCGACAGGATAGTCGACTAGTCGCTTTCCCCTACCCTTGCTGCCTCTATCTGATAGAGGCAGCAAGAGGGGGGGAAGACAGTGGTACTTCAAAGTGGCAGTGCCACACGGAGCCCAGTGTCCCGAGCTCCATGAGGCACTGCCTCTCTGAAACGCCACCATGGTGTTTCAAAGGAGCAGCGCCGCCCCTATCGACTAATCAAATAGTTGATGCAAAAATGCATTGACTATTCAATTAGCGAATTAAACGATACTTAACATCCTTAATATGAGACAGGTAGTCTAAATTAGCTGTTATCACTCAAGAAAGATCTCAGAGTTTTTGTGGATAGCTCTCTGAAAACATCTGCTCAGTGTACAGAGGCTGTCAATGAAAGCTAACAAAACATTGTAACCATTAGGAAAGAACTAGATAATAAAAAAAGAAAATAAACCTATGTTATGTCCACGTCCTCAATACCTCATGCAGTTCTGATCACCCCATCTCAAAAAAGTTATGAGGATTGCCAACAAAACGACTAGGAGTATGGAACAGCTTCCACATGAGGCGAGATTTAAAAAAATGGGATTGTTCAGTTTAGAAAAGAAAACACAGGAGGGGGTACGATAGACATCTATAAAATCATGAATGGTACAGAAAAAGTGTTACTTATCCATTTATATAACAGAAGAACTTGGAATCACTGGATGAAATTAATAGGCAGCAAGTTTAAGAAACAACCATAAGGAAGTATTTTGTCACACAATGTACAATCAACCTGTGGAACTCATTGCCATGGAATGTTGTGAAGGCCAAAATTATAACTGAGTTTAGAAAAAGAAATTAGGTAAATTCATGAGGATAGGTCCATCTCCAGGTGTCCCTAGACCTCCAACTGAGATTAAATGACAGGGGATAGTTTACTCAAAATTGCTCTGCTCCGTTGATTTACTCAGAAGCATTTATTACTAGCTACTATGAGAAGACAGGATAGAGCACTATCTCAACTATTGGTCTGACCTAACATGGACATTCTTATGTTTCAGCAAAATTGGCACTAATAGGCTGTATAAACCCAGATACTGCACTTTATTCATTGTGTTTAGTGCCAATGGCTTTAAAAGGTTACTCAAAGCACAAAGTGAAGATCATGTGAAAATCTTTCCAGGATTAGGGATTATTAGAGGGGAGTTTTCAAAGGTGCAAACAGGGGTGGGCAAAATCAATGGGATTTGGGAGTTTAATTTTCTTTTGTTCCTTTCAGGAAATACCTCCTGAATTCCCTGTGCTCTGTGACCTGAGGACTTCATTCACCAGGACTGTCATTTTCAGCACATTTCACAAGTGGTAAAAATAATACTATTGTTTTTTAAAGAAAAGTAGTAAAGTAATACTGAATGGAACTCTTCTCTGCTCTCAGTTGGCAATAACATTTTCATTTATACTCTTGGCCTGTCCACCACTGTCTGAGCTTTCCAAGTTTTAATAGCTCATTTTGATGCGAGAATTATTATGTCCTTTAACCGTTGCCAACAATGTGAAGTTGTTTCAGGTTTAAAATCTGTTATCTACTGCTGTAATTTTAAATTGTAGATTCGATTACCTTTTAAAGTGCTGAAAATAATGTCCATTTTCAACAATCTTGCCTGAAAACCTTTTTTAAAAGGTAAACTATCTTATCTGTAACATCAGTTTTTGTCATTCTTTCTTGTAACTGAACCTTAACTCTAAGGTAACATGTATTTTTAAACAGAAACTAAAACTTTATTCACAAGAGAAAGGGAAAAACCATTGTCATGTAAATTAGTTATGTAATAGCTATAACCACACACTGAGTAAAGCAAGAGACCAGAAAAATGACATAGAGGAAAGACATTGTCATGAAAGAACTGATCATACATTTATGTGTTGTGACACGGGGTCATCAGGAGCTTGGAGGTTAAGAATTGCAAAGACTCAGAAGCACAAAGGATAAATCCCACTTGATTGGCCACAAAGAAAAAAACCTCACTCTACCACCAATAACAAACTAACCAATTACAAAAAATCTAGAGACAATACACACTTTCACTGTGTTTAGTGCCAATGGCTTCGAAAGGTTACTCAGAGCACAAAGTTAAGGTCATGTGTAAGTCTTTACAGGATTATTCTCACAACAGTTCTTGTAAATATTTCCTTTATCATAGCCAATCTAAATGAACTTCCCTCTGATATCTTTTCTATACCGGGATAGATTTCTGCCCTTCTCTTAAATGGATAGCAACCAATCATAAATATCTTGAATCTGATTATGTCATCCTAAGCAAAAATTAACTGGAATTTCATGTAAGTATGGGCAGAAGGAGATCAGGCTGCAAATGTGGAAATAATTCAGAACGATGGGAAAATGTATAGGACTTGATTTTCGAGAAAGGTGTAAACTTTCATGCCTAACGTGCCTGAAAATTACTGAAGTTGCATGCAAAATCTGATCCCATGCACACGTAACCAGACATGGACCTTTACATGTATAATTATCAAATAGCAATGTAAAAGAAAACCTACTATACAGATACGACAGCATGGCTATTTTGCATATGTAATGGGTAACTTTTTTTTCCATTCTGAATCATAGATGCCAACTTGTTACATTAAATACTGTAAATCAAATATCATCCACAGATACTTCTTGCTCAAAGCTTTATTTACGCAGAATATTAGTGTATCACAGTTGATTTGTTGAACTGTTAGTATTCAAACTCTGTGGAGTTTTTTGTTTGTTTGCTTGTTTTTGGTTTTGTGTGTGTGTGTGTGTGTGTGTGTGTGTGTGTTTTGTATTGGTCATTGCATGATAAGGCTTTAGTAAATGGGCATCCACTAGAACATCTATTCTACTGTGTCCAAAATACTCCCATGTTTCCAGAATGAATAGGAAGGGGTCAGGAATGGATTTGCATCACAATGAATATTGTGGCTTGGTAGGTGCTTACCAATAGGACTCCAGGCTTAATTATACTAATCATAATGGAAAAGGAGACCTTTTAATTAATCATTCTTATTTGTTATCACCATGCTGAGTCACATCTCTGATTTCAAATCTGAGCTACTGTCATAACAAATGTGTTGCCACCATTTAGAAAATATGAACACTTACATACAAAAATGAAGCTAGTGTGAATGAAGAAAGATACTGGTTGGTTTGGCTAGATTTCTGAGTCTTAGTTGGCCTGAAATCAAGTATTTTTGTAGATGAGGGAAATGAATATATAATTATTAAATCAAATTTGAAGTATTTTAAGAGTATGATGTCAGGAAGAGCAACACCAGCCAGGAATCTGAAATCCATCACCTTTTTAAGCTAGAGTGAACTAGAAATAGTCTGTTCTTCCCAGACCAAGAAAATCCTAGAAAGGCCAAGGGATCTATTCAGAGTGCACTTGGACATAATATTAATCCAGTTTGGGCATGCAGTAGAACTAGTGAATTCAGCTCTTACGTGTTATTTCTGTAAAAATGACATTTTACTGCCTTGACTCTCTAACATAGGGTGATCTGACAGCAAATGAAAAAATCAAGATGGGATAGGGGACAATAGGTGCATATATAAGAAAAAGCTGCAAATATTAGGATTGAATCTAAAAAATTGGGGCCTCTGGTCACCATACTCTGGCGTAATGCCAAAGCCTAGGAAGAATGTAGACATCTAACAATAGAGCAAGAAACTGGTGTAATCAGGGGTATATAAAAAGAGCTGCACAGGCATACAACATTGAGTCCCAAAGAACCAAACTGGGAAAATTCTCAGTACAATAACATTTAAATCAAAGAGTGGATGGATAAATAGTTTTGGTGCTCTTCATATGGTCTGTCTCCTGCAAACCAGTCTGTGAAAGTCCTCTCTCACTGAAGTCAGTGGGAACCTAGCACATTGGGCAGCCCATAATCTCATCATTGGACATCCCTCTTAAGGGTAAGTCCTTCCCGAAAAATTCCTTCAGCTTTTTAGATAGAAATGAGTCTCAGCCATAACATCTGGATTCAGAATTAGACCTCAGTCTGAGCTCACACTGTGTCAAATAGTCAGATGGATGGGTTGGGGCCCATTTCTGTTGATTATACAAACAAATGCTCACTTTAGACCTACATATTTTCCAGTTCTACCTCTTTTATTTTCTTGAACAAGTCTGTTTTTGTGTTTAATGGAAAGAAGATCCCCTTTCCTCATGATAGGGCACCAAATCTGCTGACTGTTACTTTTCTCAAATTGCTTTTCAGTGAACTGTTGTTCAGTCTGATGATTTGAAAGGGAAACAAAGGAATGCAAAAGTAACAGAAGCACCTTTCAATGAATCACAACGCTTACAGTTGCATTTATACATTGCACGAGAAAATTGAAATTTGAGCAGTTGATTATGAAGGTCTGATGCATTCAATCCAATATACAGCAGTCTACTAAATAATATGAAACAACCTGGAAATAGCACAAGGCTGAGCTATCTCCCACTCATTAGAGCAAGTGTTCCATGGGAGGCTGCTATAGCCACTGGAACTTAGACTTACGTTTCAGCACTGAAGCACTTGTGTCCCTCTTTGGAGCCCCACCAGTCTGGCTGGGGTTCATCTGGAGGTAGAGATAAGGGATTCGTGGGAAGCTGTGCTGGCATTCTGCCTCCCACTCACCACCCTCACAGCTATGCTGCCCAGGTATCTCTGCACGCACGGGGTTGGGAGGACAGGGTCCAGGAGCAAAGGGCCCTGCAGAGAAAAGCAACAGAGATCCTGGCACAACACAACCAGAGGAAGTGATAACCCTCAAGATCCTGGTAGCTGCTTTCCCACCTGTCGAACTTTGCTCCCTGCTCCAGGTCAACTCTGCACAGTAGGAAGAAGAAGCTGGATCTGCCCCAGGAGGCTGCAGTAAGGTTTTGGGATTAGCTCCTACTTGCTGCCCTGACAATGAAGGCTGCCTGGGCACCCCCTTACATGCTGCCTCAGGGAGCACAGAGCGCAGCCAGAGAGCAGAGCAGGGACCAAGTAGAGAGCAGCATGGGAACTAAGCTGCTGCCCTGCAGGAAAGGGGAATGGCTGGGGTGTTGGGGGTCATCCTCTTCTGGCCTTGTTGAGCTGGAAGCTCTGTCATTCCCACTCCCTGCAGGGCAGCGGGACATACTCTGGGGGTATGTCTACACTGCAGAGTTTTTTCGGGGAAAAAGCCGTTTTTCAAAAAACCTTCACTTACGTCCACACTGCAATCGCATTCTTTTGGGAATAAATCGGAAGAACAGAGGGGTTCTTCCAACATTGGTAAACCTCTTTCTATGAGGAAGAAGCCTTTTTCTGAAAGAGCTCTTTTGGAAAAAGGCGTGTGTGGATGGGGAAGAGGGAGTTCTTTCGAAAGAAGAGGAAAGAGGAAAAAGCACAGGTGCCCTGGTGGCCACTCCATCCATAGTAATCACAGCTTAAATGCGAGAGAGCGTCCAATCAGTGTGGATGCCCTCTTTCTAAAAAAAGCAGGTCGCTGTGTAGACGCTCTCTTTTGGCAGAAGTTTTTTCAAAAGATCTCTTCCAGAAAAGCTTCTTCCGAAAGAAGCTTGAAATCTAGACATAGCCTGGGATGCACCTGGAAGACTTCTGGTACCCAAGTCAAGGTGAGAGTGTGTGCACACTGGGTCCAAGCCTATTGGTTTTCTAGGTCCCAATTTAAAATGAGCTCAGACCCTCCAGCCCTGTAGGGTCTTGAGACTGTGGGTTCAAGCCCTAATATAACCCAATTGGAGTATGGATGCTAGGTTATGCTTGAGCCCAAGCTTACATCCCTGTGTAGATATAGTGTCCCTTACCATTGCTCTTCTATTTGCAAGCCACTCTCCCTCCAAGTCATTGCATTTTACACAGGTTTCCCCCTCTCTGTTTCCTAAATCCTCATATGTTGCAGTTTACCAACCCACATCCCCACTCTTATGTGATAACCTAGCACCGCTGCTATCATCTGCCTGTATACCGCTGTCTGTTGCTGTCTGTTCTTTTGCTCTACTACCCTTTAAGTAGTTAAAATGCACAGAGACCAGTTCAAATAGGGAGACTGAATAAGAGCTTGATGGATTTGATACCATCCAGAAATTGCTTACAATCTGGACAGCTCTGTTCTTAAGTTTCCTAATTCAAGATGAAGTGACATTAAAAGACACTAACCAATTGCCAGTAAGGATAACAACTAATGCTGAAGATTAATGTATATTCATGAGTGGAATTATAGCTGTTCATGAAAGCACTACATTATTGCTTGGTAATCAACATCTACTTTATTTTTTTTAAAGTTAGCACAGTCACTAATCAAAGATAATTACACCATTTCTATTTAAAATGTTTATTAGAGTTTTGTATGGGAAAAAACAAGAGGTGCAATTTTTACTCTGCAATTGAAGGTAGCACTAACTGAAGATGGGCCAAGGATTATGTGTTCTGGTTTTGCAAGCCTTGTTGGTTTAAAGGTTTGGTTTTTGCAAAATAACAATCATATAATGAGAATCAAGAGGTGTTTGTAAGCATTCCTGAACTAAATGCTCACCGCATGTTATGTGATGAAGAGAATTATTGTTATATTCACTTTATTGATAGGAAAACTGAGGTATAGACAGAGGTGATGTGAGTTGGTCAAAGAAGTGCAGTAAGTCAGTGGCAGAACCTAAACTAGCTCCAATGTCTACCAAATCCTAGCCCTGTGCTTTATACCGGCAGTTCTCAAACTGTGGGTCAGGACCCTATAGTGGATCGAGGCCCCATTTTAATGGGATTGCCATGGTGGCCATTAGACTTGCTGGGACTTGGGGCTTAAGCCCTAGCTGCCGGAGCTCAGGTGATAAGATCCCTGCCTCGGGCTGAACCCTTCAGACTCTGGCTTGCCTCAGTCCCCATCTGGGATACTGGGGCTTGGTCTTTGTGGGGCTCGGACAGGCTTAGGCTTCGGTCTTCTGTCCGCGGGTCATGTCGTAGTTTTTATTGTCAGAAGGGAAGTTTAAGATCAACCAGCCTCTGCTTTAGATGGGCTTCTCCAAATTAAATTTAAGAATGTTTTTGATCTGGGTTGCATTTTATCCAATCCCCTGAAATGTGAAGGTTCTGGATAAAAGGCCCATTTTTGTGTCAACTCAACAAATAGAATACAAAGGCGACAACAGAACAAACATTTTATCTTTAGACAGAGAAGCCATAAATAGAAGGCATGGGTGACCGTCAAATGTTTCCAAATTTGGGTTTACTCCACATAAACATTCATATTTACTCAGCATTTCCCATTTTAGGGGCTTGCCCTATCACAACTGCATGGACCTTACTGACCTCACAATCTCCACGATCCTCTCCTGAAAAAATGCCCTTTTTTCCAACATCAGAAGATGCTCCTCTTTTGAATAGGACCAGGCTCCCTTCTAACACTTACTTTTTATGAGCTGGTAGTTGAATGCATTTTAATTGATCTCTTACATCCTCATGCATTCTTTGGCTTGGGAAGGTAGATGGTCAGTAGGTCCACACACTTCCTTCCCAATCCTTTCTCTGGCCATCCAGATAGTGGCAGATAATTTCTCCTGTGACAGAATCCTCGATATTTCCCAGGGTCTTGCTTTTGCAAGTGGATATGAGAGATGCCAGGGTTCCACAGTAGGTTGTGAAATCAGAAAAGATGTGTGCGATTATGAGAGGAGTATTTTGAAGAGGAGGATATACACAGTATTTTATCAATTCTGGTTACCATAAGAACAACCAACAAACAAAAAGATAGAAATGGAAAATTCACACATTTCAAAATCTCAAAGGGTTGGTTTGGATTTTATTTACTCCTTACTGATACATGGATACATCAACGATCATAAGGCTGTTTTAACAATCACATATACTTACTACACCCAGAATGAACTTCCAAAAGTACATTAAGTAATGGCACACCACTGGGCATTGGGGGAGCACTACAGAGTATCAACAAAGGGCTATTCTATTAGTACCCAGATATTTCTAATTTAAAACTCCCATTCATTAATTTTTACAAGCAAAAACAACATTAGGAGCTTTGTAAGTCATCTTCATGTGCCAAGAAATAAGGACACACAAAATGTATGCTATAAATGTTAATGCAGACATTATATGACAAACATTTTGTATATATGTAGATGAGTTGGAGATCTAAATGATATTTAGTCTTTACCCTAAATGATATTTAGTCTAACCTGTATTTATTCATTATAATTTGTCTGCAAAATGGGTCAGTGATTTTCTCTTTTATACTGACTCTGATTTCACACATGTTCGCACCACAACAGGGATTGGCTTTAATGGGAACTACAGGTGCCCAGCACTTAGGAAAACCAGGCCCTATTCAGCCAGAGTTAACAGTTTCCACTCATCTTCACATTCACTGGACTTCCCGTGTGTGCTAGAATAGCCTTTGGACCCCTCAATATGTTTCAGAATGCACCATATTCTAGCATATGTGGTGTTAGGATGCAGCCTTATTTTGTGATTGCAGAAATCAATGAATTATATAATCATCATTGTGCTGCAGCAATGTACTGACTCATCTCAGTCAAGCCATAGCCTTGTTTTCTTCTAATGAGATTCGTTTTCTCTACTCCTTCCCTCTCCAAAGTGGGCAACATTAAACCACATTTAACCATTTAACTGAGTGATGATGTTTTCAATAATTTCCCATTCTAACTGCAGAGTTAGAAGTTCTGCAAATAGCATGAACAGTCATATAAGAGGTAAGTGACAACTGTTTAATGTTCAATGAGAGAATGATATGACTATGGAGTGAACCAGCCTGCCCGATCACCCACTCCACATATAACCATTGAAACCGGTTTGCCACTATGAAAAAAAAGAAGTCAGATCAAAAGCCATTCACATGAGCTGTACAAAGCTGCTGTACAAAGCTGTATAATGCTGCAGTTGGATGATCTGGCTTATTGGCCTAAAACCTTAGGCTTGAACTACCTTAAACTCCCTGGAAATTCATGTTCAAATCCTGCTAGCATTGACTGAGACAGTCTTCTTTCTGGAACAGATAAAATGGAGTTCCATGCAATTTATTCTGTGAGTCATTCAGAATCAATCTTTAAAGTCAAGGTGTATCAGTTTTCTGTAGTTAGTGAAGATCCTAACGTGGTACTTTTCATGTCTGAAAGACTCCCCTGCATGCCTTAGAATAAAATTAACTCCAAAGAGGCTAAATTCTCACTCCACCTACAGTAGAGGGCACACACTCTAGGACAGTGCCTGAAAACTCATTCATCTTCCTGTGGTTCTTCTTTTTGTAGAAGTTGAAACAATAAAAACACAATGTAATCACACAATCTGAGCTTTTAGACTCAATCTAGGCCATTCCTGCATTTTCACTGTTCCAGATATTTGTTCAGTAATTTTCTGAACTCACATAATACCCAAGAACAAGAAGGTTAGTGATACCTTAATTTTAGGTCATGAAAGGTACCACCAGCCTCCTTGTTGTTTTTGTTGAAACAGACTAACACAGCCACTTCTGAAACCCATTATACCCAAGGAAGGGTTAAGATGCTGCAGGGACACAGTAAATCAGCATTCCTATATTGAAGACCTTGCCAACCCTATTCCAACACCTCAAATTATATTTAGCATCTGTGTATCAGCTGGTTGCCATAGGGTGGCCAAGACACTAGAACAGATTCCCCCAGCATGCGCTAAGGACCCAACCACAGAAGGTCTATGTGGCGGTGGGAGGGATTACAGCAAAGCAATGTCAAGTATCAAGATCTTTGATCTTTGATTAAACAAAGACTGTGAATGGCTCGCTAACTACAAAAGCAGCTTCTCCTCTCTTGGAATTCACACCTCCAGATCAGCTACTAGAAATGGGCCTCATCCTCCCTGATTGGATCCACCTCGTCATCTCCAGCCTGATTCTGGCCTGCATATTTATATCTGCCTCTGGAAATTTCCACTACATGCATCTGACGAAGTGGGTCTTTGCCCACGAAAGCTTATGCTCCAGCAAAGCAATGGAATCACAAACTCATATACATGTGGGGCCTGCATGGTACCAATACTGACCAAAGAGCGGGAAATGCTGGCTGGGAAGGGGAAGAGCTAGGGTGCTACATTCCAGTGCTACAATGGTAACAGTAGAACTGAAGAGTTATGAGGTGTTGAGAGATCAAATAAGTCCTCTCCTTATACATTATTTGCTACATGAGCTGTGGGAGCATCTTGTGGCCCACACAAGGCAAGGATCCCATTGTTTTGGGTGCTGTACACAAATCATCATAGAATCATAAAATCATGGGGTTGGAAGAGACATCAGGAGGTCATTGTGTCCAATCGCCTGTAAAACCAGGATCAACCACATCTAAATCATTCCAGCCAGGACTTTGTCAAGCCAGGACTTAAAAACCTCTAGGTACAGAGATTCCACCACTTCCCTAGGTAACCCATTCTAGTGCTTTACCACCCTCCTAGTGAAATAGTTTTTACTAATATTGAACTTAGACCTCCCCCACTGCTGTCACAACTGAGAACAGCCTCTTCCCATCCTCTTTGGAACCCCCCCCCTTTCATGTGGTTGAAGACTACTATCAAATCCCCCCCTCACTCTTCTCTTCTGTAGACTAAGCAAGCCCAAATTCCTCAGCCTCTCTTTGTAAGTCATGTGCTCCGGCCCCCTAATCATTTTGGTTGTCCTCCGCTGGACCCTCTCCAATGTGTTGAAATCCGTAATGGGGGGGCCAGAACTGGACGCAATACTCCAGATAAGCCTTCACTAGTGCCGAATAAAGGGGAATAATTTCTTCTCTAGATCTGCTGGCAATGCTCCTACTCATGCACCCTAATATGCCATTAGCCTTCTTGGCTACAAGAGCACACTGTTGACTCATATCCAGCTTCTCATCTACTCTAATCCCCTGGTCTTTTTTCTGCCAACTGCTGCTTAGTCGTTTGGTCCCCAGCCTGTAATAGTGCTTGGGATTCTTCTGTCCCAAGTGCAGGACTCTGAACTTGTCCTTGTTGAATCTCATCAGATTTCTTTTCGCCCAATCCTCCAATTTGTTTAGATCACTCTGGACCCTATCCCTACCCTGCAACCTACCTACCTCTCCCCGTAGCTTAGTGTCATCTGCAAACTTGCTGATGGTGCAATCCATCCCCTCATCCAGGTCACTAACAAAGCTGTTGAACAAAACCGTCCCTAGAATTGATCCTTGGGGCACTCCACTTAAAACTGACTGCCAACCTGATATCTAGCCATTGATCACTACAGTCTAGCCAGCTTTCTATCCATTTTACAGTCCATTTATCCAATCCATACTTCTTTAACTTGCTGGTAAGAATGCTGTGGGCAATTGTATCAAAATCTTTGCTACAGTCAAGGTATCTCACATTCACTGACTTCCCCATGTCCCCAGAGCCAGTTACCTCATCACAGAAGGCAATCAGGTTGATCAGGCATGACTTGCCCTTGGCAAATTCATGTTGACTATTCCTGATCACTTTCCTCTCTTTCAAGTGCTTCAAAATGGATTCCTTGAGGATTCTCTCCATGATTTTTCTGGGGATTGAGGTGAGGCTGACTGGTCTGTAGTTTCCTGGATTATCCTCTTCCCTTTTTAAAAGATGAAATAAATGGTTCATTTTTCAAAGAGAATGTAATCTAACACACCAAGGATCACACGGTAAAACAGAATGATATTTAATGAAGCTCAATATGAAGTTTGAACCTCATTCTATGTGATTCAGCCCTGGACAAAAACTAGCCCAGGCAAGATCCTCTGGCTGAATAGCACAGTTTGGCTTTCCCTTAAGTGATGCTTGATATCATCATTTTCTAAACTAAAATATTTAATATTGCTTTTGAAATGTAAAAGCCTTTGTGAAACAGATCTAGTTTCTGAGAATAGTTCTTAACACCTGTCATCCTAAAGAGCAGTTTTTGGTAACAGGAGCATGAGACTGACAGTTCTCTAGGCATTGACTTTATGTGTTGAATCAGGCCCGAGTTTTGCTGACCTATAGATTGTGAGGTGGTTATGAGCACTGCAGTTGCTCATCATCTTACAACACTGCACTCTATTATGAAATAATAAACAAACCAACATGCATCTTTATACAATCCTTTTACAGCAATTCCTTGTCTTGAAAATTAATGATGGGGGGCAGTAAGACATAAATTGCATTCATTGAAAGCAAGGTAGGCTTTTTTATTGGTAGCATCCGCCCTTTTTGCTGGATGTTCACATTGCTCATGTGCATGATAATTAGATGGCATTAACGATGGGGTTGTGTGAATTATGGCAGCATGTCCTGTAGGTGTGGGGGGAATACACAATTTGTTTGTTTTAAAAGGATAAATCTTACCATTTGCATGAAAATGGACTTCAATTTTTTTTAATCTGTGCATTCAGAATCACAGTATTACCAAGCATTCAATAGTACAGCTGTTCAATGAATCTTCATATTTCAGAAAATGCTAATGCAGCTGCCTATAAAAACCGGAAAGGCGAGACACAGATCATCCTGGGATTTGATTTCTCAATCTCGAACTCGCTGTTGATCATTCCTGAGTAGGCTGGCTAATCTCACAATGAGCTGTGTGCTGGTATTAGACCATAGGGGATTGTAAGTGTCACCAGGTATTTTACAGTGAAGGGGGACCAGGGAAGGGAAGAGAAATAGCATGTCAAATCACAGCTCTGGAAGCCAGGAACTCCTGATTTCATAATCAACACTTGTACTACATGATTTAATGATCTGTGCCTTAATTTTCCCACTTGTAAAATGGGGATAATAATCAGCAACCTTATATAAAAGTTGAGAGAATTAATTAATGGTTCTGTTAAGTTAAAAGAAGTTCCAGTAACCAGGAAAGTATCTTAAGCTGGAGGAAGCCTGCACATTTCTGAGTAACAGCTCTCAAGCTTGTCTTCAGGCTAGGTAATTAAAAAACAGGAGCAGGCCAGAACATGAGTTGCAACAGCATACCTTACAGGCATTTCTAGCCAGAACATAATAATAAACATGGAATCCGATTTGGCCACTGCAAGAATTTATTCTTTTTCTTTCCCTTGTTAGAAGTTTGGACAGGGCACATGAAAGCTGTTTCTCATTTTTATATAAATTACACGCATCAGTTAAACAACAACAACAGCTGAATGTAAAAAAGGGTGCTGTGCTTTCTGAAGTCAGCGCCAGTTAATACCAAAGACTACTGTACCACATACCTTGCAAATCCAAAAATGATTTTTCATGATACAAATACTCATATTTGAGGCTAATGCAAGGTAACAATTCAATCTACTATCAAATGGGAAGCGCAATTACTAGATCAAAACATACCAGGTATGATGACAGTGATATAACTCATTTAAAAGTTACTTTTAATTTATACACCTCTTGGATTAATTGAGGTTGCACCAGTATCTTCTATTTCCTAAGTTATCGCTGTCTGCTAAAGTGCATTTACTGATGAATTTCTGCTTAGCTTACTATGCATTTCAAAGAGTTGAGCTGTTTCACTTTAGCTATTTTAATGATGTGAAGCCATAATCTGCTTTATGAATTACATTACCAAAAAGCATCTTAATTCTTATATTGCAATTATACAGTGAATGCAGAATCTGATAAAATGCTGAGATTCAAAAGCAGTCAGACCTGCAAAAACACACGTGATATACGGCATGCATACCATACCATCACTAGTTAACAGTCCAAAATACCAAGTGGGTGCAACTCAGTGGAGCCCAATCTTTCTAGATGCAAGGCTTACTGTTTCAAAAACCACCATGGTTGTAGCAATGTCAGCTCCAGGATATTAGGGAGAAAAGGTGGGTGAGGCAATATGTTTTATTGGGCTAACTTCTGTTGGTGAGAACGACAAACATTTTCTCGGGCTTTGAAAAAATATTTGTTTACTTAGCATTTTACAGGCAAAAGATGGGGGTACAAGAGCCTGATCCAGTGGAGCCAACAGTCTCACCAGACTCCTGGTCAAGGTTGGCAAGCCCAGCTCCTCACTCCAGGAAGGGGTGGGGCCTTGGGTGGAAGGGGCACTGCCAGAGACAGCAAGGCCTCACTGCTGCAGTGCACCCCTATACCTCCTCACCCTCAGAACCAGCTGGAATGCAAGGTGCTCTGGCAGTAATTTAAAGGGCCCAGGGCTCTGGGCCCTTTTCAATTGCCAGGCCTGGAGCAATTGGCTCCTTTGCCCCGCAGCCTGGTGGCAGGCCTGGCTTGACCTGATCTATCACTCTTTGGTGGAGCACAATAATGCAAGGACCCTGCACTTGCCACGACTCCAATGTACTCAATAGGCACAGTTGTGAACTGGTGCTCTCTTAAACCCCAGCTTTGCTGCCTTCTGGGTGACAGGGCTGAAAAAGAAGCTGAGTAATGGGTCCTGTCCACGCTAGCTAGCAGAAGGGGAACCAGTCCTATATACTTTGCTTTCATAGGGGTGCTGCTCCTGATTTCTGGAGAGATTTGGAGATGCTGCCCCCTAGAGCTTCCTCTGCACTACCCTGGGCAAGGGACTCTGACTGAATAGCACAGTTTGGCTTTCCTTAAGTGATCCTTGATATCATCGCTTTCTAAACTAAAATATTTAATATTGCTTTTGAAATGTAAAAGCCCTTGCGAAACAGATCTATTTTCTGAGGATAGTTCTCCACACCTGTCATCCTAGGTTTTGGCAGCAAAGTCAGACATGCTTAAAAATAGGGCATCAGAAAACATTAAAGAAACAGATATGAAAATTCCCAGAGGCTTTCTGAAAACAGGCATTAATAAGGCTGCTTGTATGCAAAAAAAAAAAAAAAAAAGGGTACAATCACAAATTTGATTCTCACACCAGGTGACCTAACATAATTCCCCATAAAGAACTGTGGCTAAAAGTTCATGACCTGGCATTACAGACCTGGGATGCTTGGTCAATCAGAGTCATAGAAGTTGAAGATAAGAAATGCCTAAGTAAAAGTTCCAGAGGTTAAAAGGGATTGAAACAGGAGAAAGAGCACATCCCAGTACCTAAAGGTGAGAGAGAGTGAAGGGAGTGCTGCTCTCTCACCTCCCTCACCAGGTGACAAGATAAAGGTGTTTCAGGGCTTTCCTTCTACTTTTAGTAAGTAAAGTTCTCTTCCCTCCTTCCACCTGCTGCTGCTTCCATTTATTGGAGCCTTTGGATTCACCCCTATTAATCAAGTTTACAAGTTATCTCATTGTGCCAGTGAAGCATCTCCCATTGCACAAGGGTTTTCCTCTGAGGAAGAAGGCAAGCTGTGCTTCCTCTATGACGAGGGAGGCTCTCATTTCTGACTAGTTTTCTTAGTAGTTCATGCTAAGGGTGAATGGAATCAACTGCAACCTCTCCCAAACTAGTCCTGACCCTCTAGCCAAAGGAGACAGCATTGCACTGGCACAAAAGCTGTGCAATCTTCCCTCTCGGGGTATGTCTACACTACAGAGTTTTTTCAGAAAAACAGCCATTTTTCCGAAAAAAACTCACATCCACACTGCAATCGCGTTCTTTTGGGAAAAAAAATCGAAACAACAGAGGGGTTTTCTGATATTAGTAAACCTCTTTCTATGAGGAGGAAGCCTTTTTACAAAAGAGCTCTTTCAGAAAAAAGCATGTGTGGACGGGGAAGAAGGAGTTCTTTTGATAGAAGAGGAAAGAGGAAAAAGCACAGGTGCCCTGGTAGCCACTCCGCCCATAGTAATCACAGATTACATGTGAGATAGCGTCCATTCAGTGTGGACGCTCTCTTTCAGAAGAAGTTTTTTCGGAAGATCTCTTCTGGAAAAGCTTCTTCCAAAAGAAGCCTGCAGTCTAGACATAGCCACCGACCCTCCACTGCACATAGGTTGTGCTTGCAGAAGCTAATGTAAAACCGTGATTCGGTGTAACCATTCCATATAAAAGACGGTCCAATACCCACATCCAGAATACTTGTTTTGTGTTGTGTTTAAATATGATCACACAGATATTTATTTCAGTGTTGTTTTTTAAATCTCAAGTAATGTGTTTGCTCTATGTTAGGAAAACATGGATCTGCAGCCTCTGGTCATTTGGGCCTGGTCCTCTCTTAGGGCTGCAGGCCATGCAACCTATATCTGTTCCTACAGCCTTAGGGATGGATTGATTACCCCACTCTATCATGTGCCAGTTTGTTCCTTGTTCTTTGTTTTGAGGTACCTGGAGGAATCTTACCATCCTGCCATTGGAATTGTGGTGGAGGAGAGACAGTGCCAATCCCCACCTAAGTTTTGCTGCTGGCATGAGTTGGATGCTCTCTTACCTTAAGGACATCTACTCCAAGTTCCAGTTTTGTAGGCAGAGGAAATGAACTCCTAGGAAAACCAATCTTTGGAAACTTGACATCATTGGCCAATCATTGAACTTTGAAATAGAGCTGTTAGCCAAAGAGTGACATGAGGATACATGTTTCCTCTATATTTCTTCCTTATACGACTGTTATTCAGACTGCTGGAAAACAGGCTTATCCTCCATAGTAGAATGTAAAAGCAGCACTGATTTCTTAACTCCAAATTCATTCCTCTGAGCCTAAATGTCATATATTGACAAGGCCTCTGACTTTTCCTGAGAAAGATGGCAAATCCCATACTATATAGATTGCTTAAAAATTAGCCTTCTCTTGAAAGTGTAAGAACACCCTAGAATAGGGAATAATTTCTGTTACTGCTGCATTTCACAGGGATCAATTCTTGCCCCTGAAAGATGACAGTCTCCCTCTTCAATAGGATTTATCGCCTACTGGATTTCTACTGTCCAACAACTTCAGATGACTTTTTGGCTTAGATCAGACCAGTGGACTGCTCCTTCTTGAGGCTTATTTTACTGCATGGATGTGCAAAAGAAAAATGAAGCAAATTCTTTATTCCATCACACTAATGTGTTTCAATAAGCAGCTGCCCTGCTAATCGGTTCCTTGGCCACTGACCTTTCTGGAGGAAATAGCCTTACTTTGCTACACTATTTATCACAGGGTTCAAGTGTCAATGGAAAGCATAGTGTTCTTTAGCAGCTTAAAAAGGTTTGCATGTAATTCTGGAAACAATTCTTCCACTGATGCCAAGGTAAAGACAGGCACAAATAAAATAGGCGGTTATGGGATCTTGCAATCATTCCACATATACACCAATAGCATCAAGACTCCCAGCTTGATTAGAAAAGGTCAGAAAATAATTTTATTGCTAAATAGATTATGTCATGAATGCAATAAAAACAGGTTATAATAGGATTTACCCCCCCACACACACACACATATATCAGCAACACGACTTTGTATCTTGCAATTTTCTCTTGCCCTTTGCTCTTCTTTAACCTGTGCAATGACCCTATACAATAAATTGAACTTCTACATTTGAACTATATATATAACCTGTGCAATGACCCTGTACAAGAAATTGATTCTCCACATTTGAACTATATATAACATCGCTTAGCATGATTACTTTCCTCCCCCAATACACACTCTTCTCCACTTCACTTCAGAAAGTGGCTATCAATATATTGGATTTTCTAGCTATACAAAAAGATCTTGTCAATATATGTTCCCACATCATGTTACTATTGCACCTGTAAAGCATTTGTCCAAGCACAAATAGTAATGACTGACTAAACAATTATTAGTTCTAAATTTAACTAGGGAAAGACGATACTTCCTACAGCTACAGACCAGTGTGAGCTGCATATTTATCATTTCCAACAGCTTCACTCGTGTACAGCTTATGAACAGAGCTCCATATTTTAGTCTTGATGTTCTAGCTTAACTATCATTAGCAAAGAACCTAAAGCAAAAACTCCAGCAAACAAGGAACTTAAGAAACAACAATAGTCCTGTAGCAACTTAGGCTGTGTCTAGACTGCTTTCCTCTTCAGAAAGAGGAAATGCACATGAGGAAAAAGGAAATGCAAATGAAGCACTGATTAGCATGTTCGTGCACTTCATTTACATATCCTCGTCCAATCGCTTTTTCTAAAGACTTTTTTTGAAAAAAAAAGCAGTCTAGACGCGGTTCTTTTGAAAAAAAACCCTTTTTTCAAAAGAACACTTCTTCCTCAGAAAATGAGGCTTGCAGTGTTCTTTCAAAAAAGGGTTTTTTTCGAAAAAACCACGTGTAGACTGCTTTTTTTTTTTTTTTTTTTTTTTCGAAAAAGCCTCTTTTGAAAAAGCAATCGGAAGAGGATATGCAAATGAAGCACGCGAACATGCTAATCAGTGCTTCATTTGCATTTCCTTTTACCTCGTTTGCATTTCCTCTTTCGGAAGAGGAAAGCAGTCTGGATGCAGCTTTAGAGACTAACAAAAATATATAAGTAGTATCATGAGCTTTTGTGGGCACAACCCACTTCTTCAGATGACAAATATGCCCACGAAAGCTCATGATACTATTTATATCCTTTTTGTTAGTCTCTAAGGTGCTGCAGGACCATTGTTGTTTTTTAAGTTTTGTAGTTACAAACTAACATGTCTACCCCTCTGAGACTTGAGGAACATAAGGAAACTCAGTATGCTTGTCTCACCCTAGACAGCAAATATAAAGAAAAAATTAAAACAACAACAAATAATCTAGTAGCACCTTGAAGACTAACAAAACACGTAGATGGTATCATGAGCTTTTGTGGGCACAAAAGCGGGTTTGAAGTGGGTTGTGCCCACAAAAGCTCATGATACCATCTACATGTTTTGTTAGTCTTTAAGGTGCTACTAGATTATTTGTTGTTTTTTAAATTTTTCCTGTTACAGGCAAACTCAGCTACCCTTCTGAAGCTTTAGAATATAAAGAAAGTGAGACACATGGATGATGTCAGATGGATCATTGCAATCTGCATGTAGTCTGTTTACTTGAAATAATGTCCTGCATGTTGTATATCCACATAGAATGGTTTCAGGAAGCTATTCTCTTAACTTTTTAAGTTTAGCACAGCTCTCCATTCTTTGTCTTGAAATTAAAATCTAGCTGCAAGCTATCAGTTTTGTCAGGCTAGGTCCCAGATCTACAAATAAGTGGCTAAAGAAAAGAGGAATGATCATTTTCAAAGCTCACACTTCTTTTTGTCACTTCATCTCTCAAATTGTGACAGTACAGAAGTGAAAATTATGTAGACACATTAACCTATTTGAAGTTGAACATCCTATTTTACTTTTGTTTACAGGTTATACTCTTGGAAAGAGCTTATGTTTTAAGTAAAAAAGCCTAATTTTCATCATATACTGTGAATTTTAGACTCAAGTAGTATCTGTTTTTTCAAGGTCCATGAAGATATTAAATAATAGTTTAAGCAACTGTTAAGCTGACAACAGATTTTATTTCATCCTTTGTCTGCAGTGGTTTAAATATAGGAAGATGCCAGCAACATACTTTGGCTAGCAAGGTGTTTAAAGGGAAGAAATGGATCTTCGTTGCAAAAGTTAATAGTTCAAATCATGCATGCTAATAGTTCTTAGTAAATTGATATGTTATTATTGCTTAATTTTGGTAAACATTCTTACTGAAAAGTGTTCTCTCAATTGCAGCCCATCTAAAATAAGCTCATTTATGCTAATGTCTTTCTCCTTGACACTCAGTAAATTCTTCCTAATGCATTAATTATGACTCCAGATAGACCAATGATTATTTCATATATGCTAATTAGGAATCATTTTATTCAGTCTGCCACACACATCAGTAAACAAGTGGAATGAATTCCCCACAGAGAGGATAAAAAGACAATGATTTCCTTTCCACTGCAGCTTAGAGAATTTACCCCACAATCAAGAAGTAATTAGAGAAGAAAATGAGGAGTTAGAAAAAAATACATTTACAGGTGTGAGGTACCAAGAGCCTGTTCCTTCCCAGAGATGGAAAAAAAAAGCAGACGGCTTCATAGCTAATGAGTTTTTACCATATATGATTAGAAACCCTAATCTTCTTTCCATAAAAGTAAATAAAAATACAATCAAATTAGTTCCATTTGTAGTAGAACAAATTGATATGAAATAGTCTCATTTCAATGCTGGGATTGAAAGAGATATAGAGTTGATACAGAATGAGTGATGCTTTAGTTTTAATTCTAATCTCTAGATGTATAGTTAGGAGTGAGCTAATTTACAAGAATTTTTCCTTGCACTAGCTAAGAACATATCACATGGTATGAAAGCCCCCAGTTCTATAACTGGATTAACCCTGGTCCCCGTGGAAGGCTTTAGTGAAATGCTGCATAGGTACAAGAAGTTTATCCATACAGATCCTATTGCAGAACTGGGGCCAAAGTGAAATGGAAAGTGAATTTGTAAAAATGGCATTTCGGGAATCCATATTTAAATCCAAATTTTCAAATATGTACGGGTATGTCTACACTACCACCCTAGTTCGAACTAGGGTGGCTAATGTAGGCATTCGAAGTTGCAAATGAAGCCCGGGATTTAAATATCCCGGGCTTCATTTGCATCTTGCCGGGCGGGCGCCATTTTTAAATCCCCTTAGCTCGAACTCTGTGCCCGCGGCTACACGCGGCACGGAGTAGGTAGTTCGAATTAGGATCTCTAATAATGTAGACATACCCTACATGCTTAAGAGCCCATGCACTTAACGTATAACTGTAAGGTCAGGGCTGTATGTATTCTAAAGGCCTATTCCAGAGAATTCTGACTTGTGCATGGATTTGCATGCTTACTTTGGGTGCTCATTTGAAAATTTACACTTCATTTTTTTATTCAATGTATTTCATACTGTAGAAAAATTGTAGTAACCATTTTACATTTAGCTAGAAGCCATCTTGTATAACAGAAACCATTTCAGCTTTTCTCTCAAGCACGTAGACCAGAGTGAACTTTCTGTCACCCCGTGAGAAGAGGCCTACAGGATGGGCTATTGGTATGTGTTAATTGGGCTGGTTGGGACAGGAGGTGCACTCCCTCGTACTTGTCCGCCATCTTGTTGATAAGGCTTTGCTTTTCCAAGTTTAATTGATGATTTCTGTAATTGGATGCCCTGACGTCAGACTGTTTGGTTAAGGGTATAAAGATACTAGGACTGATTGTATTAGCAGCCTTACTGGGCCTGGCTTTGCTGGGACCACGTTTGGCTCATGCTGTGCTTTATTAATTAATAAAGCTGTTTGTTAGCTGCCTAAACAGAGAGGAGCATTTTTGCTTCGACAATTTGGAGGTCCCACCGAGATTCCTAATGCGCCATTTGCCCGTATGGACGGACCGGCACTCCACTTCCAAACCTCTCAGAGCGCTCAATTGAAGGTAAGGGGATACCTGTTATGAAATCTCCTGGTGAGGGCTTAGGATTTGGAGTGCCGGCCGGCCATTGGAGTAACGGGAGCTACGGAATCCAATTTTGTGGAGCAGCTAACATTTTTGTCTGTCTGTGTCTGTCTGTGTCTATTAGGCCTGTCTTATGTGTCTCAGTTCCAAAAGGGCACACCGGTGTCTCTAGTGAGGCAGCCATGCGCTGGACCCTCTGTGTTCAGACGCTAAAAGCTGGTGTGGTGCCATTACACTCTCTCGGCACATGGAACTGTGGGAAAGCTTTGTTGTCTCTCTCTGTTACTTGTAGATGTAGTACTGACCTCTGAGGCTAACCCCAGGCCATAGTATTTCCCCATTCCGTCAGGCTGTCTCCAGGCGCCAGGACGTGGTGTTCTGTCAGGCTGGGGTGGGTGCCGGAAACCCCTGTGAGCGGGTGGATTTTGGTCCAGCGTCTCACAAGAAAAAGGGGGGGGATCAGTGCGAGAGGTAGCGGGATCCAGTGACTCGCAGGGCGAGCAAGCGGATTCTGATCCGGTGACTCGCAGGGCGAGCAGGCGGATTCTGATCCGGTGACTCACAGGGCGAGCAGGCGAATTACTCGCAGAAGAAAATAGTGTAAGCAGGCGGACTTTTGGTTCGGTGCCTTACAGAATCTTTTAAGCGCGCGCAGAAAACGGGGGTAGGTCAGTCTACAGGAATTCCAGTGCCTTTATGATAAGTGCCTTCTGGTATAGGATCCTAATGAAGTCTGATATTAAGTGCCGGGTGTCTTAGGGCAGCGTCACTTAATAGAAACCCATGGGAACTGGACAATAAAGAAAGATGCATCTAAATGTGGAAACTGTAGAGAAAAATGTGTGTGGAAAATGAGTATGAATGTAAATGAAGGAAGTATGAATGCCGCTGCATAGGTCTGAGACTTGAGCTGATCCCAGCTGCACCGGAGCTCTCCCACGAGGGAGCTCTGAATGCAAGGGGGGGGTCAGATGAACCTCGAGACTCAGCGGATATGTGAGGGATTGACGACTCCCCTTATTTCATGAGCTGCTAAGGTCTGACACTCTAGACCCGGCAGACTCTTTCTTTAGAGTGTGTAAAGTTAGTTTAGGTGGGGGTTAGTCTAAACATCCCCCCACACTGCCGAAAGGCACCCCTGTGTACTACATGTACGTGCATAATGGTCCAAGGACCTGTAAGCATTTAACACATTGGAAAAGAGGAAAAATTAAAGCCCTGAGGGATGAAAGTGAAGCTCAGAAAAGCAAAAAAAATCTGCCCTGCAGTAAGATAGGTAATTTACAAACTTGCTGCAGAGCCTCTGTGCCAAAATAATGCACAGGAAGTGGAAAAAAAAAAGAGATTTCTCAGTTGGCACACCCGTATCAACCAAAATTGAGGGGGGGGGGGGAATTCGGCACAACATCACCACTCTACCCCTCTTTCTAACGCATACACAGATAGAGAGGAAACACAAAAAGTAACTGAAAGGAATTAGCTCTTCCCTTTGAAAACGCAGGCTTCTGGAACAAACTTGCCCGATCCAAAGCAAAACACCAAGTTTAAAATAAGTTTAACAGTTTAAGGGAAGTGTTCCTCCAAATTCTAAGGAAAAGAAATTAAGCAATATTGTAATGTGTAAGAAAAAAAACTGCTTTAAAAATGACTCCTTGTTTCTTGCAGCCTCTTTTAATCATCTAGCCAAAGAAACAATCAAGTTTAAACATTTGGCTACAGACACTTTGTTAAATCTATTACAGGGAAAATAAGGAATTCTTCTAAAACTTAATTGGTTAACTGCATAAAAAAAATAGAATCTATACATGGTAAATTTGTAAAACCTGCACCCTAAGGGTTAAATGTGTCTTTCAAGGAAACTAATTATTGTTTTAAAAATCCAAGCCCAGAAACTTCACGGTGTTTCTGTTCAAGGCTGAGTTGATAGCACTTTTGGCTTGCTTTCAGATCCAAGGTTGTGTGTGTCTGCAAACTGCCTGTCTGTTCTGGAAAGGGGGGGGGGCACTGTCCCCCATAAGTAAGCCTGTAACATTGCATATGATTCTTTTCAGGAAAAAAAAACCATGGTTCTGTGTCATGACATAATAAGTTTGTGTTCTGTCCAGATTTGTCTTGTGTGTCTTAATTGTGATATATGTATTTCAAACATTGTTGTGTGTACAATATTGTTGTTTTAATGAAAAAAAAATAATTTAAGTCCCTTGAATAATCTTAACTTTGTGCTTTACATAGATGGATTTTTGCTTTTATAATTCTCGTGAAGTTTTAGTAGCAGGCTATGCAATTTGTACTGTTTGGAATGTAGCAGAATCTGCTCCTCTACCTGTTGTTTTTCCCTTCTCTCCTACCATCGCCAGCTCCTATGCCATCTCTGTCAGAACTGGCCCTCCTGCAGGACCAAGCCCCAGAATCGGAAAAGCAGGAGTGGAGACTGGCAGGGTGCACCTTGCACCCAGACCACTTGTGGTGCAGCTCTGATGGCCGCATTGTTGCCCCAGTGGTCTTGCTACCTCACCTTGCCTCCGTGCTCCATGGATTGTCGCACGTTGGCAAAAGGGGGGATGGTAGCCACCTTAAAAGAAAATTGGTTTGCCCCAAATTCTCCCAAGCAGCCAAAAATTACGGTCTGGCTTGCCCTGTCTGCCAAGCCCACAACGTGGGTAAACCTGTAAAGACAGTTCCGGCAACCAGACCTTTGCCTTTGGGACCATTTCTGAATTTACAGATGGACTTTATTCAATTGCCTAAATGTCAATCTTTTGAATATGTGCTGGTTATTGTTTGTTTGTTTTTGAGATGAGTAGAAGCTTATCCCTGCAGGAAAACTGATGCTATCACAGTGGCAAAGAAACTTCTAAATCATTACATCCCATCATGGGGAATACACCTGGTGATCTCCAGTGATAGAGGTACCCACTTTACTGGACAAATTGTTCAAAAACTGGCAAAGTACTACTCTATCAGACAAGCACTGCACTGCACGTAACACCCAGGAGCAGTAGAGAAACTAAACGGGATTTTAAAGAACAAACTTGCTAAGATACGTGAAAGCTCTGGCTTAACATGGGTAGAAGCACTCCCGATTGCCCTAATGAGCATGAGAGCCACTCCTAATCGGAAAACTGGACTCAGTCCACGTGAAATTGCATGTGGCCGACCTATAAGACTGTTAAGCAGCCCAGAAATTGACCTGGCTGATGCCACACTTATTAAAGGAAGCATAGTCAAGTATTGTCAGAAACTTATGAGGTGTGTACAGTCTTATCATTCACAGGTTAAGGACACCTTCCAGGAGGCCCCGACTGAGCCATGCCATAAACTACAACCAGGAGACTGGGTTTGCGTGAAAGTTCACCAGCGGAAGACTGCCCTGGAACCCAGGTGGAAGGGTCCCTACCAGGTCCTTCTGACCACTCCTACTGCTGTAAAGTGTGAGGGATTGCCCACCTGGATTCACGCCTCCCACTGCAAACCGGTTCCAGCCCCTACAGAGGTTGGCCCCAACAAGGAGCACCGCAGACCTGGTACCAGAGACCCAGGTCCAGAAGCAGACGGGAATCACCGCAGACCTGGTACCAGAGACCCAGGTCCAGAAGTAGATGGGGATCAGCACAGGCTTGGTACCGGCAATCCAGGCCCAGAAGCAGACGATCCTGAGAGACCGAGGCCAAGGTACCAGCTGCGGCCCAGAAGAACCTGCCAGCGATAGGTGAAGCAAACTACGAAGTCCTGAAGAACAGCCAGCATGAGGCTGGACAAACAATTCATGTTGAGCTTATGCTTAATCTTGGATTTAATGCCTAGAAGTTATAACCTATATGGTTCAAATGTGTTTATGCTTTTAATGAACCAAGTTTCCCAAGAATTTAATTCCACAGGTTGCTGGATATGTGCTCACAGTCCTGTACATTCAGAAGGAGGTATCCCAATGATTCCGGTCCCACTAAACAACACTCAAATATGGCACACTGTTTAGTAAACTAAATCCAAATATACTTGGCAGGATAAAGGGTTTACTAACCCACGGTATATCCACCTAGCCCTGACCCCAATTAGAAAGTACTGCTGGACATGTAATGGTTCAGGAGCCAGGGTGGGAAAAAGCCCAAACCAGATGGCCCTAGAGTACGTCCTAGCTAGTAAGGGCGGAGTTTGTGCCTTAGTGAGAAAAGAATGCTGTGTGTATATCACTGACACCAGCAAGGAAGTAGAGGAAAATGCCTCAGAGATTGAAAGAACTGTGGAAAGCCTAAGGCAGGAGGAAGACAGGACCCTCTGGGGTTGATTGGGAGGCTGGGTTGGACATGCGGGAACTTGGATTTTGCAAGGAGTAGTTTTAGTATTAGCTATATTCTTTTGTGTTTATTTTTGTTTCTAGTTAATCAAATGCTGTATTTTTTGTATTCTGAAAAACACAAGACAGACCCTTACTAAAGGGAATGTGGAACTCATGATGTTAAAATATGATGAGCAAGAAGGAAACAAGAGATGTACATAAATGCGTTGATGGAAATGGAGGCATAAAATGGTTCAAGGTTAGCCTTTAAAAGGCTAAAAGGGGGGAGTTGTAGAAAAATTGTAGTAACCATTTTACATTTAGCTAGAAGCCATCTTGTATAACAGAAACCATTTCAGCTTTTCTCTCAAGCACGTAGACCAGAGTGAACTTTCTGTCACCCCGTGAGAAGAGGCCTACAGGATGGGCTATTGGTATGTGTTAATTGGGCTGGTTGGGACAGGAGGTGCACTCCCTCGTACCTGTCCGCCATCTTGTTGATAAGGCTTTGCTTTTCCAAGTTTAATTGATGATTTCTGTAATTGGATGCCCTGACGTCAGACTGTTTGGTTAAGGGTATAAAGATACTAGGACTGATTGTATTAGCAGCCTTACTGGGCCTGGCTTTGCTGGGACCACGTTTGGCTCATGCTGTGCTTTATTAATTAATAAAGCTGTTTGTTAGCTGCCTAAACAGAGAGGAGCATTTTTGCTTCGACAATACCAAGTTTACTCATTTTACAAAGCTGCAACTTCGCAATAGCACAATTTGACTCTGATAGGTTAGGCTGACATATTAAAATTAAGATTGTACAATTAGGATGTATGAGGCAAACTAGAATCTAATTAAATCCCCACAGTTGTTCAGGTACTTCTGTGATTGGGGACTGATTGTCTAACAAATGGGGTCAATTTTATGTGCATTTGTGTGCTTACACTGTAGGAAAAACTAGTCCTAATGTGGCATAGTTTGCCTAATAGAGATAGACTTTAGCTGCAAAGTTTGGATCTGGGTTAAATTACCCCAGAGTTTAGAGACATTTGATGAAGGGTTTTAGTTTGGGCCTATTCTTACTACTTAATTGAAACTCCATATTAACCAACCTTAGGAATATCAATTTGACATTTAATTTATGTTGTCAGAGGTACAGTACATTAATTTGAGGATATAAAAAGGATTGTTCCTTCTTTTTCTTTTAATAGAAGGAATACTAACAAATGGAAAGGTAGAGTATTCATGTTCTGTGAGATGATTTGGTTCTGAGTAAAGACTCTGCTCTGTTGCTATAACACTGACGCCAGCATCGACACATGAGAATTCATAAGTTGTCCTGCACATCAGGCTACACTCTATAGAATTTTCCATGATTTGTATGTTTATCCCATGGAGTTCAAAGAACACTTAGATTAATTGGAAAAATGAATATTATACTAGCTCAGTTGTTAAAAAGAAAATTCACTTTTGTGAAACAACTTCTATGCATTTGTATTTTCTTCCTAAGTAGTTTGGCAACCTTCTTAACTCTTGAAGTTCTATATTGTTATCCCTAATGGCAGAGTAAAGAGATAAACCTACTAACTTCTCTATGAAACAGTGATGGGGAGAAATATCCAAGATTATTAAAATTAACATCAATCAGTCTAGACAGATCATCAATAACTGTCCATTTACAGCGTTCAGTCATCCATACTGCCAAGAAATAAGAGTTACTATAGTCAGTTTTAGCTGACCTAGCATGTGTAATGAGTTCAGAGTGTGAAAGCACCTTGAAAATAAGATCCTGGAAAAGAGCTGAGTTTGTTAGTTCACATACCCTTGTCTACGAGTGCAAAATGCTGGTGTTGGATAGAATGGTCATTGGAGCTTACGAAAATGATCATGAAAGATATTATTTAATAGCATTATTCATAATGATACCATTCTGAACTATTCACAGTTTTTATATGTAATTGCTAATGGACTGTGTGGTTATCACTCCACAGCAGGATTATTTTTTGCCTCAACAGCTTATTACAGAGGAAAGGCTGAAATTCCAGCTATCTGAATGGTGCAGTATTTAGAGATAGGGCTATTCATTTAATGTTTATATTAACCAGGTTAGAAATAGCAAAGTTAAGTTAGCTCATGGATAACATATTGAAAGCTGATTAGACAGTAATGATGGTCCCTTTCTGGTTGTGTATTTAGATACACAGTCCTAATTTTTAGATGTCTTAGTCCAGTGTTTCTCAACCTTTTTTTATAAAGTACCCCTTTTTCAAAAAAAAAATTATAAGTACCCCCAGTACCTACAGTTTTCAGACACAACATTTTTTTCTACCATTTGTTTAAACAACTTAGTCATAGCTGGGTGGGCAAAATTTTTGGGTGTAAAAAGTACAATAACAAAGCGCTGCAAATCTTAAAACAAAAATTCAGTTTTCTCCAAATTTCAGTTGTGTTGACATACCCCCCCGACTTCTCTCAAGTACCCCTGAGGGTGCTCGTACCACTGGTTGAGAAACACTGTCTTAGTCAGTCTTTTAATGTGTAAAAAGTACTAATGCGTTCTTTTTTCCACACAGAATCAAAAGATGCAGGAATTCTTAAGCAGATTTGCATTTTTAACAGCCACCATACTCTGGAAATTTGAAAAAAATGTTCATTTTTTTAAACAACGAAACAAATCAAATAATACAGACAAAATCTGAGACTGGGTAGTCAAGTTTAACGCCACCTGGAAGCAGGGAGGGAGACACACTTCATAAGTGCCTAGAAGCAGGTCGGTGTTGTACTGCAATCCTTTCCCACTTCTTGATTCCCCTTTAGATTGCCAACCTTTCTAAGCAGGTCATCAGTGGTGCAGCCCCCTACTCAAGCCACAGTCAACATGGACCATTTATTCGTATTTGAGTCCAAGACCAATACAGAATAAAAGTTTGCCAATCTCAGACTTAAGCCTAACCCAACCCCTCCTTCCTGGGGTGCCTTCTCGTCTTGTGCCTCCGAGGGCTCCTTTGAGTTTCTCCATTCACCAAACTACCTGCCTTCACAGGGTCTTCACCTCCCATCTCTAGGCTCTTTAAATTCACCCCTTGGCCTGGGCTTCTAAAGGAGTCTTGTTCCTGTCTCAGCTTAGGTTACTTTGCCCATGATAGAACCCAAGACCACCCACTATTCAGGATTCCAACCCAGGGACCTTATAAACATAGCAGCATTGTACTTCCTTTAACTAGCTGCTACTGCATTTCCTGCACCTCATCTTACCTGATCCCTTAGCCTCCACCCTTTACCTTAAGGTTTGAATTTTCAAGGCCTTTCAGTCCCTGATTTAGCAAATGCCACCTGGCAAGCTGTTTTGGCCGGAGCAGAGCCCCCTTCTTTAGCTCCAGAGAGGAACTGACATTCTGAGGCCCTGCAACTCTTTTTAATCTGGGCCTGCTGGACTGATTAGTAGCTTTCATGCATGCTTTCTATGCAAGCCTGGAGGATCAAGGTAGAATAGTAGAGTCACCAGCAGCAGGACACGAAGGGTTAGATACACCATGTCACACACCCCTTGACATTATGCATGGGAGTAGTCCCACTGACTTCCAGGCAGGTCAGAGTAAGAACTAATCCCAACAGATTTGTCCCTAGTGCTATGTGGACTGCACAAGGACCAAACAGTCTGTTCTAAGAGTCCAACTTCTCTGCCCATTGTGCATTCTAGGCACTATGGTAACTCCTTGGATAGCCCATAGTCAGGATATAAGGAGGCACCGTGGGCTACTGGCTCACTGCCCTTCTACCAAAATTTGTGCAGTTCTTTGGGCAGGTCAGGGGAAGCTGGAAGTTCTGAAAGAGTACATCTGATCCTTGGCTTTGGATGGACTCAGGTTGATGGGAACCTTGACTTGCTTGTCTCACACTTTTGGAGAGCATAGCTGGCCTTCCTCCCTCCCTCCCTCGGGTGCTGGGAATTTTCCTGAGTAAGAGATGAGTAAAAACTGATCTCGGAGTTTGGATGTGTGGTACACCTTATACCGAACTCAGTGTAGACTTGCTGTATGCCAAATGAAGATGTCTGCATGATGAAAGTTTGGTGTCAAGCTGAGTTCTTAGAAACAAAGTAAATAAGGTCTCATAAGCTACTAAGTGAATTAGGTGTCAAAGTGCATCTGCTTTAAATGTTGAATGTGGAGCAGGCATTTGAGATTCCTGCGCAGAAATTATAACTTGTAACGCATCAGTGGACCAGTATCAAACTTCAGGCCTCCTATTCATCAGTTCCATGCTATGTGAACAAGCCTTATCTCTATAATCAATCTTTTAGTGTTTGTAACTGGTACTGAGCCCCTTTATGTCTGTGATATGTTCCAAATGAAAATGAACCACGGAGAAAATAGTTGTATTTATCTTCTGACACACAAATCAGTCTCCTTCATTTCTTCATGCAGATTTGTATATTCCCTAATGCGCTTTTGTTCAGAGATACTATCTACCTGTCTCAGCTATAGCCTTTTACTGGCCACATTGGAATAGATTTGGATCACACATTGTGAAGATTGCTTACTAAATTACTACATTTCAAGCCACATTCATTTAAAGGACTATTTACAGATTTTCTTTGGGGGTGGGGGCAGGGGTGGTTGTTAAAGCCAAGCTGCTTAATTTTCAAATTTGGAAAAATATTGTTTCTCACTGAAGAAAAGAAATCCCTCTCTGGACAAGTATGACATCAATTATGTGGAAATTTTGAGAGCATTCAGTATAACGGATGATAGTTTTAATTACTTAAATACATAATTGCCTGACGACTAATCCTGATCATGATTGTGTTCCTTTTTATCTGTACAAGACACTTACAAAATGAACATTGACGCATAATTGTTTATTTTTATGCCATGTTGGTAATTGCATTACATGTCATTTGTTGAGAATTCTAAAATAGCAGGAGGGCTTTGAAAGTGCTTGGGAGCTGGGCCCAGTGTGGGCATGGATTGAACCAAGGGGATTGGCATGCTGAAAGTAGCACAGCCTGTCTAGCTAATCGCCATTAATTGAGCTTGGATGAGTACTTTAAATTGTGCCCAGCTAGGAAAGCATAATGGCTATTTAACCAACAACATAGGGTGCTATTTGAGGGTTCAGATGATTTGCAAAGGAAAACTTCTCTAAGGTGGAGGCATGTTTTCTATGGCCTATAAATGTAGCATTCTGGCTGTATTCTGTTTATTCTGACCACAAGCTTCAGTTGCTAACAACAGATGACATGTTGCTTCTATGTAAAATTTCAAGCCTTAGACAAGGTCTAGGCTGTTAGAGAAAATCAATGCAAGATACACAACTCCAGCTCCATAAATTGCATAGCTGTAGTTGATGTACCTTGCATTGATTTTCTGGGGCAGCCCCAAAGCAGGAGGTAAACAGGAGGACCTCTCCCATTGACTTCCCTTGCTCTTTGTGACAGCGAGGAGTACTATGGTTGATGGGGGCAGCCTCAACATTCGATTTGGAGGGTCTTTACTAGACCCACAAACTCAAACCCTGGTAGATTGGTTGCCAGAGTGTTGATCACTGGTTAAGTGGAGACCTGGCTTTAGCCATAGTGACATACTGGACTAGAAGTGAGGTTTACAAGTCGATCAATGAAAAATATTTGAGTTTTTAAAACACATTAAATGCACATCAGGAAACCACATTGAATGTATGGAAGGAAGATTTATTGCAATGTTTTAATCTGTTTTGTTCATCTATTTTTAATAGTGTGTTTGGTTTTGGAGCTCTGTTCTGCCCAGAGCATATAATAAAGTTAACTACAACCATGTGACTATATGAGTTGTTACAACCACATAGTCACTGTACTTGAAATTTCACATGAGTTTTTAAAAGCAAAACACTATTTCAAAGCTCCATATTTTAAAGATCAATAAATAAGGAGATAAAAGTTAATGAATTGTTGCAGGTGACTAAAACACTAAAAGGTCAGAAGTAAGTAAAAAAAATGGCAAAACATTTGCAGGTAATTTTTTTTCAGCATCCAAACTCCGCTGGATGCCAGGATAATACAGCTGGGGAGAAAGATTGTCAGGAAGCTGGTTATGAATTTCTAATGCTGGAAGGTGATCTATTTGTGATAGTCCCAGCATAAATTAGTACAGCATAGGGTTTGTAGGGGAGGATTACTAGACAACAGCATAGATCTGCCATAACTTTCCTTTTCCCTTATCTCTCCTCACTCCCAATGTTCTTCCAAGGAGAGAAGGAGCACGTCTGGCACCAGAACCAGCCTTATGCCAAAGGATATACCTTATGCCAAGACATAAGCAATGGGCTTAAACTGCAGCAAGGGAGCTTTGGGTTGGGCTGTCAGGGTGGATTAAACACTGGAATAATTTGCCTAGGGAGGTTGTGGAATCTCCATCACTGGAGATATTTAAGAGCAGGTTGGGCAAACTTCTGTCAGGGTATGTCTACACTACCACCCTAGTTCGAACTAGGGTGGCTAATGTAGGCATTCGAAGTTGCAAATGAAGCCCGGGATTTAAATATCCCGGGCTTCATTTGCATCTTGCCGGGCGGGCGCCATTTTTAAATCCCCTTAGCTCGAACTCCGTGCCCGCGGCTACACGTGGCACGGAGTAGGTAGTTTGAATTAGGATCTCTAATTCGAACTACCGGTACACCCCATTCCACGAGGAATAACGGTAGTTCGAATTAGAGACCCTAATTCGAACTACCTACTTCGTGCCGCGTGTAACCGCGGGCACGGAGTTCGAGCTATGGGGATTTAAAAATGGCGCCCGCCCGGCAAGATGCAAATGAAGCCCAGGATATTTAAATCCCGGGCTTCATTTGCAACTTCGAATGCCTACATTAACCACCCTAGTTCGAACTAGGGTGGTAGTGTAGACATACCCTTAGGGATGATCTAGTTGGTGGCTAGTCCTTCCATGAGTGCAGGGGACTAGATATGATGACCTCTTGAGGTCCCTTCCAGTTCTAGTATTCTCTGATTCTATTATTCTAATCCTTTCAAGAGAATTCATTACTAGCCATTTATAGCTAGGATCATGATCAGGAACATCCCTAGCCATTCTACTAGCCACATATTTGTTCCTCCTAAGCTACTGAACAAAACCAACCAATCAACGAGCAATAAAAGCAGAGAAGCACAATAACATGGTGCCTTCTGAAAGTGGCACCTAGGGTGACTGCCCTGCTTTCCCACCCCTAAAACTGACCCTAATTAGAATGCTGGCTTTGTGTGGTATTAGTGTGAATGTCCCTGAGCTCATGGGAAAGTCTGGTTCTACCGGTTTATAAAATTTAATTACTGAAAAAGGACACCCGGGCTGACATCCTCAAGGATATTAACTATCTAACTCCCACTGATTTCAGTGGGCCAGATTGTTCAAAACTGCAGTTTCTCACTCACCGGATTAGTCCCACTGAAGTCACTGAAAGAAGAAATCCCAATATTTAAATCAATGTGATCATTCAAATGAGCAAGACTCAGCTCATAAGAGATCACTGTGAGGCAGGGAGATCAAATGCTTCCTACTGAAAAGTTGCTTGACAGCACGTAACAAAATATACAGTCTGAGGAGCAAGATCAAAACCACA
Source organism: Pelochelys cantorii (assembly GCA_032595735.1). Taxonomy (NCBI): domain Eukaryota; kingdom Metazoa; phylum Chordata; order Testudines; family Trionychidae; genus Pelochelys; species Pelochelys cantorii. The sequence continues at coordinate 44,348,100 of CM064329.1, read as the reverse complement.
CTATAACAAATTTGTCAAGGTTCTTATTTTGGATTTGGTTTATTGCTATGGCAAATGTATATTTTTTCCTGCAGACTATTAGCAAATGCACACACAAAAAAGTGCATGGACATGAAGACTTTTGCGGTTGCTATTCACCTCCTTTATCATTACAGTTCTCAGAATTTCAGACTTTGCTCAATCACATTTTTTAAACTGCTCAGTTGCAATGCTATGTTTGTCCACATATCATGAAAAGGCACTTTTTTGAACAGAATATCTTTTAGCAAGGAAAAGGAAATTATTATAAATTCTCCCACTTCACTTACAAATGGGGAAGCTCAAAAGAAATAAAAAAGACACAACATACTGAACTGTTGCCAATCATTTATTTCTCTCATGCATGGCAGAAGAATATTCCCTTTGCTCACAATAGCCTTTATAAATACCACAGATTGAGAATGGAACATCAGACTTGACTCTGTAATTAGCAGGTAATTAGTTTTAATTTGTTGTTAATGATAAAAGAATTAGCAGTGGTGGTTTGATCATTTTAACACCTTTTTTTTGGTAAACCCCATCTTTTATGATTATATAAACCTATCATTCCTGAATATATTACTGCCCTCTGTTCATACAGGCATAAATCTTTCATGGGTAGTGTAGTCTATTTCTAATGAAAGCCTTAAACCTTAGAATAAGAAGCACTCAATTGAGGTGCTTTAGAAATAGTATCTCATTCCAACTGCTTAGGAGGCTGCTTAAGTACCTCACTGTCCAAATGACTTAGGGAAATTAATGGCCCAAATTAAAGTAAAAACCTCTATATTCCTTTCGTGTAACAAAACCAGGACAACCTGAAATTGCTGGGGGGGGGAGATTATATAAGCAATCAGCTGCTAACAATGCTTTCCTAAGTGAGCCAATATATCAACATTATTTGGAATTCTAGACTTCACAGGGAAGAGCAATTGTATCAGTGAAAAGTAAAGGGTAAAGCTTTTTAGGACTTCAGGAACTTTATGTAGCTAAGTAAGTTTGTTTACTTTTTTAAAAAATACTATCTACATTTAATGTATTTACATATTAGAACTGGACTCAGTGTAGACCCTGATTCCCAAATGTCTCAAAGTTCTGAGAGTTTGAAACCAGGTGTGATATAAAATAATGTTTATAAATTCATATAGACATATTATGTGTTGAATGCATGTTTAACTTATCTCTGAGCACCTCTGTATTACATTCCAGCCCATGCTCTGCACAGAAAGGTTACCTCTTGGAAGGACTACCAGGGAGAAACCATCAAGACAGCTTTCTAAGGCCATCCATTTTGAATGACTCATATACTGGTCCATCTCCATAAAACAATTTTTTTTCTATACTGGGCCTACAGTTAAGTCACGCCTGACCGCATGGGGATACTGAAGCTTCCTATTGGATCACATAGCAAAGAGATAGAAGCTAGGTCTACACAACATAGCTTTGTTACCTGAGGGTGTGAAGAGGAGTGACTTCCACAGAAGAACGGGCAACAGCTCCTAGTACAGATGAAGTTAAAAACTGCAATTTTGCTGATATGAGTTATTTTGCGAGAGGGAGTGGAATAAACAAAAGCCAAGCTTTGCTAGTATAACCTGTGACTACACTAAGAGCACTTTGCAGGGGTAGTGCACTGAGGAAAAAGTTACATTTACTGAATAGCTGTGTTATCCAATAGCCCAGTTTTAATGTGAAAATTAATGTGCCCTTCAAATAAATGATAAAACCTTTGGAATACTATTAAATGCATCACAATTATTATAATCATTCAGTTGTGATCATACTGTTTTTTAATAAAAAGTATAAAATAACCAGCCACAATTGCACATTATTGGTTTAAATTTTTAATTACACTTTGTAGAATGGAAAATTCCTCTGGAGAGGATTATCTATTTAGTAAATATTTTAGCTAATTAGGGGATTGGAATATCTCTTGAGCAATGGAGGAAAGGAAAGGGCGAGGAAAGGGTTGACAATACAAAATGTTTTAAGTATTTTGGCCATTTTATACTTATTACTGCATTTTTTTTATGTCTGCCACCAGTGCACCAATAGAGTTTAGTCTCTCTCTTTATTTCCATTGTAAAGATGGCCTATTTATAACTTGGCCTTGAAAGTGTTACTGATGAGAAAACAAACATGTACATCTCAGCAAAGATTTTTTGATTAAGTAAAAGAACAGAGGCTAAAAATCAGGACAGCCCTTTTGACTGTTTTCCAGGGAAAATCAGGGAAGTCCCATCTCTGAAAAGATTTAATCTAGATTTGGAAAATAACCGGAGAAAATACTGGCAAGAAAAATCAAGTGTATATAGGGGTTGGTATGAGAAGGGACTGAACAGATCTTTTTCCATCACAAATTTCTATTAATCTAGCATTTTATTTTTGTAATCAAATTTGAAGTGAAATAATTTGGCCATTTAAAAAAAGTATGGAGTAATAGGAGTTTTGTAGCTTCATATATATTTCTTTGCCCTTTGTAAGTAAAAAAGAGGGCTAAATGTACATTTTACAGGCATGAAGTATATAATGGACTAATGTCTCTGGGACATTTTTAATTAGTTTAAGGTTTAGGATAAAGCAATGAATTTTTTATGTATGGGAATTCATTGTTTTATTTTTGCTTATATTTTAGCTTTGACTGTATTATTAATTTTTGCCACCATCTGTAACCAGCCAAATGTGAGGTCTAATGTTAGTTTGCCTGCCAGCAGTCTGTTTCTTTGCTATGCTACAACCTCCAGCCTGCCAGGCCATTTCCCTGATGTGCAGAGGCAATCAAACTGTGCCTTCAAATTCTGAAAGCAGCAGCAAATTGACTGGGTCAAACCAGTACCTTTGTACAGGCCTTAGTATATAACCTCCTCTTTCTCTGTACACATGATTCCCATTAGTACAACTCCAGTATCAACTGGTAGGGCTGAACCAACATCCTTTTAGAATTCAGGTAATGCTGACCTTGATTTTGTCTGATATTTGAACTCATGTCCTGTATACAAAACAACACTGAAAAGTTCTACTTGCTGCTTTATCTGGGCAGAATATATTTTGTGGGAAAAGGATGAAATTACATATTATTAGCCTTTTTTTTACTGTTATCATATTGAAAAAAAAATTGTGTCTAGGCCAGGTGTTGGGCAAGATGAGGGCCACATAATCTGACTCCCCACCCCTCCACCAGGAGCAGCCTCATGTCACTTTAAGTAGGTGGCTGCTCCCTGAGGCTCTCTGCTCCGTATGCTGGAGGGTAACGCTTCGTGGAAACTGGCCAGTGGGAACTGAGAGATTTTGCTGGGGACAAGAGAAGTATGCAAAGCTTCCCCACCCCCTGAAGCAGCACGCCACAGGGAGCAGCCAGCCATTTTGAGAAGCTTGGGGTAGGCAGGGAGCCTGGCTCATGGTCCTGCTGGGCTGCTGGCCGGGAGTCTTCTGGGTAAGTGCCTCCCTTTGGCACCTCAGCCCTTCCTTCCCCCCTAACTTCCTGCCCCAGGTCACCATCCAAGCCCTCTGCACTGTCCTTTCCCTCCTCCCCCAGGTCAAAACTCCCTCCCAGCCTCTGCACCCCCTCCTACAGCCTTCTCCCAGGCTCAGATCTTCTCCTGCACTCATACACCCTCCTGGACCCTGCACCGTAGTTCCTGCTAAGGCCACACACACAAAATTCTCCGCCCACCCACCTACTTTGCAGAGCCATGCAGCAGCACTCACCTTTCTGCTCCTGGATGGGGCTGGCTGAGGCGGTGTGATGTTGGGGCCGCTGAGAGGAGGGGTCTGAAGCTGTGTGGTGGGGGAACCAGGGCCTGCTCTGGCAGCCGGGACTAGAGCCAGGACCTCCTGTATGGTGGTAGGGAGGCAGGGCCTGCTCCAGAGGCTGTGGCTGGGACCTGCCATGTGGCAGGGGAAAGGGGAGGGTGAAGCCTTCTCAGTTGCCACACAGCGGGGTAGGAGAGCCAGGGCCTGTTTCAGCGGCCGGAGTGGGACCTGCCGCATAGTGGGAGGGTGCCGGAACCAGTCACGTGGTGGTGGTGGGGGGGGTCTGCTCCGGGTGCTGAGACTTGCTTGGGGGGCTGGAGCCAGCTTGGGGGAGCTGCTCAGGGGGCCAGCTTGGGGGATTGGTGGCTTCTCTTGGACAGCTAGGGGCCTGCTTAGGGAGCTAGGCTGGTTTTGGGGGCCTGATCGGGGGCCACGGCTGGCTCGGAGGACCGGGGCCGCGTGGTATGGAGGCTGCTCCAGTGGCTGGGGCCAGCTCCAGCCCTAGCCCTTCCCCAGGGCTGGAGCTGTGTTCAGGGCCCAAAGGGGTCTCCCGACTGCTCCCCGGGTTGGCTGTGTGGCAGCTGCCCAAAACTGGAGCTGGGCTGTGGTACGGCTGCTCCTGGGTCTGGGGCTGCCTGCACCTCTCTTCCCCCCTCCTGCAGCTCTCTTTTGTTCCCCAAAGCCACCTGCCCCCCCAGCCCTCTGCCCACACCCCACTCATCACATGTCACTGCCCCGCCCCCAGCATCTCTTTCCCTGCAAACCCTGAGCGCTTGCAGCAGCTTCCCTCTGTCCCATGTGGGGACTCACAGCAGCCCTGAGAGAGGCAGCCTGAGACAATCCCTGCCCTGCACGCAGGCTGCCCAGGGAGCAAGAGGTGGGGGCAGGGCGCTACCTGGGAGAGTCTCTTGGGGAGCAGTGCCACTGGCAGGTGCTACAGTTGCACACATCTGAACAACCGCATGTGACCTCACTATTGGCACGTAAGACAAAACTCACTCCACTCATGGATGGAAAATCTTAGCAGGAACACTGCCCCACACCCCAAGCCTCTTTCCAGGTCACAACCCCCTCCTTCACCCAAACTCACTCTCTAACCCCACACCTTCTCTTGTACCTCAGTCCTCTAGCCTGAGCTCCCTTTTGCACCAAGACTCCATCCCAGACCTTGCAGCCTTTCCATAGAAAAGTGCAGCCCTTGACTGCTTACCCCCCACCAAAAATTATTGCCTACCACTGGTCTAGGCTGATAAATTCCCATAACTATTTTGCAAGACTGATGTAGTGCCTGATCCAATGCCCAAAGAAATCACTGGGCTTCACTAACATCAACAAGCATGAAGATCTTTCTTATGCATAAGCACTATTAGAGCAGCACAGAACATCAATTACATGGTACATTATTGCTTTTAAAACAATGTCATTATATTCCACAGCTTTTCAATGGTTGAAGAATTGTCTCATTCTTCTACCATCGCTGCCAGTCTCCTGAAAGAAATTAACTGCTAATGTGAATGTATCACAGAGATGGCAATAAGGAGCTACTTCCCTCACTTAAAGCTATTGAGAAAGGTCAATGTGGCATTCCGTGAAATCTAAGAGCAAGAGGAAAGTGGCCAGTATCCATTAGCCAAAGAGGGCATGGCCACTCTGTGTAGGCTTTGACACTGTGCTGAAACCGACGCATTCTACACGTGTTCCATAGGTGCAGTGGCTGATGGTCAGAAGGATTCTTTCCTGGACGCGTTATTCTTGTCTGACCTCCAAAAGCATAATTCCTTCAGCCACTGTTGCTCAGTCACTGCATTACCTTCCTCCCATCCCATACAGCTGAGGAACCAAGGGAATGTCTACACTGCTGTGAGGCAGGCACGGGTGGCTGGCCCTGGCCAGCTGCCCTGGGCTCTCAGGGCTGTTTAATTGCAATGAATGCATTCTGGCTTTGGCTGCAACTCCAACTCTGGGACCCTCCCACCTCACAGGACCCTAGATCCTAGCCTGGAAGTCTACACTGCAATAAAACTACAGCCAAACCCCTGTGAGCCTGAATCAGCTGGCATGGGCCAGCAGTGGATTTCTAACTGCAGTGCAGACATAGCCACAGAGGCATAATTGAGCCCTTAAACTGTACAGAGTAGCAGGATCCAATCTGAATGTTCAACAGCAATCCACAGAATCAAATATCCAGAGAGGGTTTTGAAGTACCACATCTGAAAAGAGTTTGTAACCGAGGAGAGCTCAGCATCTACTCACAGACTCCAATAAATCATTCCCACCACTTTGATTACATCAGATAATGCTGTACTGTTTCAAGTCTGAGGCTCACAGATGTTAATCTACTCTTTGAGAGAACCAAGCAGATAATCTCGGTCTTTCTCTCTTCTATGTTGCACCAAAACATCTGAAATTTGCATAGCTGTTTAATGTAATCCTATCTAAATTCTTTTCCACTTTGATTTATTTTAATAAAACCAATTATGTGATACTGTGTGATTGTTTTTTTGCTTTTATAAAACTAATTGTGGTGTTCTTTATTAACTTCCCCGTGTTCCAAAATGAATTATTATACTAACTGAATTAAATCTATCTCTTTCTGTCTTTTCCCCTCCTACTGTATTGCAACTTCAATGATCTGCTGTTGTATTAAGTCCTTCATGTTAACCTGTCATGAGGGTTAGTGGTCATGCTACTAAAATGCCTTGTGTCCACACTGGTGCTACGAATTCAGGAGGGATGTCCCAGGATGCACAACCCCAGTAACTGTGCCACTATGAGTGTTTTCACAAGGTACTGTGGGAGAAATTTATACCATCTGTAGATTGGATTGATCTGCAAGGAATTTGGAGAGAGGCACACAGGAAGCTTGAGGAGAGAGCCTAGAAGAAGCACCAGGAAGTCTATAGGCATATGGCCTTGATGCTAGCAGTAGTTGCAGCACTTTTGTAAATAGTTCTATTAGTAGAGAGCTGGATTAATTTTGGAGAACCATAGTGTCCCCTCATGTTTTTACCCAGTATATTATATATAAACAGCAATCATGAGCAGAAAATGGTATGAACCCAGCAACTCACAAAATTAAACCGACTGCAGGGTAGTATGCTCTACAATTTTTCTCTATGACCCTTGTTCCAGCCAGTGGTAAGCCCTGGATCCAATTGAAAGCAATGATTTGTACCAAATGTTGACACTAATGCAACTCTCATTTTGGCAAGAAAAGGAAGAATAGGGCATAAGATGTAATGTTGGCGATTTTGGCAGTGACTTGGTGTAACAGATACAGAAGTGTCTGCCTGAGATTTCAGATAGCAGGCACAGATAGCAGGAACAGATAGCTCTGAGTTGTGAGCAGCCACATTCATTTCAATAAGTGCTAAAAAGGATGCCTGTGATGATACTTTAAAGGTCAGCATTGCTTACTAAGGGCTTGTCTTCACTCCAGTTTTAGCTTGAGGCATAACTTGAGTGTTGCTCCTAATCTGAGCCTTCACATGGAACATCTATAGTGCAAGTTAAATGATGATTTAAATTCAAGACAGGTGGGGTATGCTTGACCAGACACCAAGTAAATGTTTTTTAGGCATACACTTCCATAAGAACCTTATTAATGCCATTTTTTTCAGCAACATAAATCTAGTTGTCTAATCAATGAATGAACTGGTTGTGAAAATGAATAGGGGTTAAACCAAAAATTCTTCTGGTCACTGGTCAAGTACATTGCAGGATCTAACATTATAGTAGATGATTGTTCACCCAAGATTTTTGGTGATTTAACCTTTCTCAGCTCTGTTGTTGATAGCATGTCGTTGATAGTGTTCCCACCTATGGATCTCAAACTTGGCCCCTCACTGTCAGGATTGGAAAGAAAGGTTGGACCTCTCTCAAATGAAGGATCTATAAAAAACCAAAAACATCAAATGGTACAAATTCAAGTTGAATTAAGAGATCTACTTCCTAACTAAATGGGTCCCTCTCTCTCAAATTGTCACCCTATCCTCTTTAAGATGGGTGCAGTCAAATGCGCCAAATGCCTACCAGCTTCTTTGTGAGAATCATCTTTACCTTTGACTGAAAGAAAGCAAGCTGTAAAAGATGTCCCAGAAAATCTAAGACACAATGCTTGGATAGCATCAGCAGATACCTGTCCCTCACAGTCATAATGTATCAGATCTGGCCCATTGTATTAAGTGGCCACTACACTATTCAAGCAACAGCATGAGAACTAAACTTGCTGATCTGTCCGGGGAAATGGGTTGAAGCTTCAGTACTGTTGCTCATCAAGCTAGTAATGCAGCAGGGAAGCAGCTACAGACTACAAGCTTCAGTTAGCACAAGTCATCAGGCACTAATCTAGCCACTGTGCTGCAAACCTAATCATTATGCATAGCTCAAGCATCACTGGTCTCATTCAAGCTAGGCTAGGTAACTCCAGTGTGGTAACTGTTGCAGGGAAGACAAGCTCTATGGTACTGTTCATCAAGGCATGTAAGAAAGAACAGAAATTATCACATACTGAAGATCTAGACTAGCATTTCCCAAAGCGGTAGTGGTGGTGCGTATTGGGAAAGTGACAAACTGGCTGGGGATGAGAAGATATATAAATTAAGGTGTGGTATGTTAGTAGCACATGTTGAGGTGGGTTTCATTCTCCAGAAGGAGGAACTCAGCTTTGAAAGTTTGGTGAAATATTACCATAGAGTATTGTCATAGAGTGGGAAGACTTTTAATCACGCCTCCTGTCAGTAGGTGTTAGAACTCTGAAGGCTGCTTAATTTTTCAGTGTCCTATGGGAGTAAGTAGGGCTCTTTACGTCCAGCTTGGATGGAATGATGGAGGACTGGGTCTCTAGAAAATGGGAAGTAGGGAGCTAGAATAGAAGAGGAACTGGAGGGAAATCCTAGGAATGGCCAAACTCAAGCAATGTCATGTCCTGGTCATCTGCAATCATGTTAGGGCTCCCACCACTGTCTGGATCTCACACTCAGACCCTTATCCTCCAACCCACAGCTATCATTGGCAGTTTGCATCCTTAGCAAAAGCACATACAAATGAATGGGGCAAACTGATTATTGTTTTAATTCCTGTTAGTAAACATAAAAGTAAACCAGAACCCCTACTAAATGGGTAAACAGCAGTACAAATAACAGATGAACAGATAACATTTCAGCTGCTAATGTCCCTAAGGGGCCTGAAGCCTGGACCACAAGATGGTATTACAGACAAGGTAAAGATGTTAATGTCACAGCTGTACCATTGTTGTAGGCCCACTCTGATGGACTGGATATAGCAGATGGAGGCCTGGATCTTGGATTGATGTCCTCTTGGGTAAATTGTCATCTTTGGTCCTCTTCCTCTCTCTCTCATTGTGGCTAGGATCTGAGTGATAAAGATAGCCTGTCCACTATCCTATGAGTGCATGTGAGAAATTTCTCCCTAACACAATACAACAGCTAGATGGGTAGTCTAGCAGGCTGGAGATTATCTTGACAGAGGGATCAGCTCCTCTTGTGTGGGCAATGGCTATTGCCAGAGATCAGAAGTGCTTAATGGTGTTTCTAGGTACACACAGCTTCTACTGCTTCCTCCAACCCTAAATGACAGGCAAGACCACCTTAAATAGCCTCCCTGTCACTAGGCAGAATAGCTGGTCAGATGGCTAACCCATTCCTGTCACAATACCAAAAAGAGCCAAACAGGCATAAAGAAGGGATTCAATATGGATGCCAAAGGACAACCTGACAATCGAAGATGGTGATATGGCCTGTCAGGGAAATAAAAAAACTAAACATTTCCATACCGTCATACCTAGTGGTCAGAGGAGGAGTCAGAAGTCAAGACGAGTTGGAGACCAGTTGGCAAACCAAGAGTCATGTATCAGTAGGTAGTCAAGGTGTAAGATAGGCCAGAAGGTAAACCAAGATTAAGGAAGCAGGCGGAGTGAGAAGCCAAATCTGGGATCTTGCATGCACAGGGTCTGAAGCAAGACAGACAGGCAATCTGTCCTGTTGTTGCAGACAACTCCCCATCAAGTCTTCCTGGCTTAAATACAGATGCCAGCCAGTCAGTGGGCTGTGAAGGCGAGCCCTGCAAGTTTGTACAGGTAGGAAGCGTAGACTTCAGTAGGCTTGTGTGGTGTTGTTGAACCGAATTCTGTGTTCAGATGTGACCCCAAATGCAGTCAGTGGAATTACTCCATATTTATCCTGGTCAAACTAGCAGCAAAATTTAGGGCATTGTTTTTTAGATACCAGTAAATCTAAACCCCTAAAAGGTGTGTGTTCTTTACTGAGGACCAGGTAGGGACAAAGTAAATATTTAACACTACAGCTGCATGCAATTTTTGATTGTTGCCTATATGGTTTCCTTTTGCAAATTTATCAGGAGATTATGGTGACCATAAGATCAAGAGTATAAATGCTTAGTAAAGAGTCTCTAATGGGTAATTAGTATGCAAGCACTTGTATTCAAATACTAGATGTTAGTGTAAGAAAGGTTGAGATTTAATTCTAACAAAATAGAAGTGATTAATGCTAAATAAAATATGTAATAGATTGGGGACCAGAGTGTCTACAGAACTGAAATAATCAGTCTATACAATAGTAGCAACATGTTTTCTTACTAACTGGTATTATTAGCCACTGGGTATTTAAATTAAGAGTTTAAGTTAACAGTCCCAAAAATAACATTTAGGTAATATCCAGTGATTGCTGGGTATGACAGAGACAAATACTGCTCTTCCAGTGAAACATTAGATATTTGTAATGCTGGATATTCCTGTAATATTTTAATGTACATTTTAGATACATTTGCTTAAAATTCCTACATAAAATGATCTCCATAATCTCAGAAAATAGGTGTTCTTCCTGCACTTCTCTCTACTACTGTGTGTTGTGTACCTCATTTGTGATGTTCATCATCTGTCTTAAAGGCCACTGACACATGATGTGATATTGTCAGGTTGAGAATTTTGCTCCCTGATATATATTCTCTTTATAGCTTCCTCACCTTACTAGTTCATGATTGCCTACTGCAATAGGCACATAATTACCTTGTACATACTATGGCTGAATGAAGTGACCTGACCTCATTGGTCATGCTTGAGGAGCTATTGAAAGGAAATTCTGCAGTGGCTGGAAAAGGAGAGCTAAGGCTCAGAAGATATAAGAGTGAAATCATGGTAAGATAATGCTATAGTGAGCACTGACCACAATTTACAAAAAAATATAACAAAAGGCAGGCGGCTGTTTTGTTTTCCATAGTGAAAGTCCATGATCATAGATCTTACTTGCAGCTTAGGGTTCACCAAAGCCACCAGCTTTGCAGAGACAGACAGATAAGTATTAGCACTGGGGTTTTTAGGGAGTTAGGCACCCAATATAATTTGGTTACCTAGCTCCCTTTTATCCCTTTGCAAATACTAGGCTAATCTTTACGTCTAAATGGCCAATCTAAGAGTAGGTCTACACTTCATTGTAAACCAGAGTCTGTGGGACCTGGGCTTGTGAACTTGATGTTTCCTGGCCTATGCTTGAAACTGGGTTTACAATTGCTGGGCCTGGGTCTCACAAGTAAAGTAGCACATCCATACTGCATTACTCATCCCTTCTGCCAAGGGTCTGTAGCTTCAGTGGGACCCACATGACAAAATGACAAAACTGTGGCAAGAGTCAGGGAACTTATTCTATGTCTACACCACAGCCTCACAGCGGTGTGGGTGTGCTGCTACAGACCCCTACAGCCCCTCTTTGTCTCCAGGAGAGAGCTCCCCTGAAGACGAAGTAAAACCATCCCTAACAAGGGGAAGTAGCTTCATCAAGGGGACAGTGGCTCCAACTGATGAAATGCTGTTCACATCAGCACTTTTCGTCATGAAAACTTTTTTTGTTAGTGGGAGTGGTTTTTCCCGTGCCTCTGTGACAAATGTTTTATCGATGAAAGGACTGTATCCGGGCTTTCCTGAGATCTAATCTTGCACCGTCCTGTCACATCAATGGGCTTTGAGTAGTTTAAAATGTACTTCAGTTTTTGTTGCTGGAGTACAATAAAAATATTACACATTGATCTCACAAGTGTGTTAGAGACCTTGTTAACACTTTTACTGCACTTTCAAGTTACAAACAGTTAAATTCCACAGTTTCCTAAACTCCTTCTGATCATTGAGCCTATATAAGACACTTTTTTCTCACCACTGAAGTTATTTTAAAATGGCAAAATATCAACACGTATAGCCCATGACGACTTTCCCCAACAGTGACAACCCTCCTATACCATGCTACCCTTACTTCTGCATTGCTGTTGTTGGCAGTGCTGCTTTCAGAGCTGGGCACCTGGACAGCAGCCGTCATTTGCTCACTGCCCAGTTTTGAAGGCAGAAGAAATAAGGGTTGCAATATCACAACCTCCTACAACAGTCATGCATTCCCCTTTTGATTTTGGGGCCCTTAGTTTCAGAAATACTCCTATAGGGTAAAACTACACAAAGGTCCAGATGTCAGGGAAGGAGATCAGATGTCATCGTTTGCAACATGTTTTTAACAGTTATGAATTTGGTAGGACCCTATTTATAGTTAAAATTCTTTGGACCTATATTTGCTTATCTTAACAAAGAGAAGACTCAGGAGCGACCTGACACATTCAGTAAGTACCTACATGGGGAACAACTATTTAATAGTGGAATCTTTAATCCAGCAAAGGTATATTACAATCCAGTGGCTGGAAGTTGAAGTTAAACAAATTCAGATAAGAAATAAGGTGTAAATTGTTAATAGTGAAGAAGGAACCATTTACCAAGGGCTATTTTGGTTTCTCAATCATTGGCAATTTTAAAATCAAGATAGGGTGTTTTATAAAAGGCTTTAGTTCAAACAGGAATTATTTCAGAGATATTCTATGGTTTATGTCATGCAGAAGGCCAGATTAGATTATTACAGAGGTCCCATCAGTCTTTAGAACCTACGAATGACATCATGTGAATAGGATGGCTGCCTGGTATTTGCAGTTTTCCTTTCAAATATTGATAACTATCAACTGTTTATATTTTTCCTCTTTCTTTTCAGGTGTCTGCATATAAAAGGATAACGCTTTTTATTTTTTAATGTGTAGTTTACTAAATGAGCCCAAAAAGTTATTAATGCTAAATATCAACTACTAAAACTTTAAAAATATCCTGAATCTTAAGAAAAACATTTTGTTTGTATTTACTCCTTCATAAATACTTCCTTCCAGCACTGCTGGTGCTGGCTCAGAGCATGTGCCAAAGCCCCTAATAGTGCTGGCATGGGGCAGCCTTTCTACCCCTCAGCTAAGCTCTGGTGTCAAGCTGTGATTTCCAGCTTCTTTGTGCCCTGATCCTTCAGGCTGCACAGCAGTCCCTGGTCCGGAGCTTAGCACCATCCTCATCTGCCCCCAGGGAGCACAGGGTTGTTTCATCCCCAAGGCACTCTACCTTGCTGAGCCACCTCTCTGGCTGAAGTGCCTGCTGCCAGGTTCTCTGGGCCCCGGTGCACGCTGCATTATTGGGGCTTACCTCCTTCCCGCCCATGCTATTACCAGGGACCAGGAAGTGGCTGGGTTGTGTCGGTGGCCAGCAGCAGCCTGGAGCTGTTTGTTGCCTTTCAATGCAGTGTGGGCAGGAAGGAACAAGGTGCTTCCAGCCACAGGGAAATGTAGGGGAGAAGAGTTGAGCTCTTCAAAAACACAGACCAGGTCATCTCTTCCTCTCCCACATCATCTATGGCTGGAAGCAGCTCCACGCCTTCTCCCTCTTCCTGCATTGTTGAAAGGCTGTTGCTGGCCACATTCTGGTGTGGGGAGGGCCTGTGACCCTGCCTGCCTCCTATGTATTGCCTTGGGAAGATGCAGCTCCAGATACTAGGACAGGTGGTTCTGTCCTGAGAGCCCCGTCAGACATGGCGGGTAGCAAGCACTGGCTAGGGACAGTCAGGTTGGGCAGGGAACACCATGTGAGAGGGGAGTATAGGAGTGTGTGTGTGTCCCCTCCCCACATGAACCCTAAAGCCTTAAAGATAAGAAGGTAAAGAAAAAGAATCCAGCTGTGCAGTAGTTACGTTTAACAGAAGCACAGTCAACTTGATGATAATTTGAACATTGTACTACACAGTTCTGACTGATTGCCCTTGAACTCACTTGAGTATGAGTAATTTTACCAGGTGTCCTGTATTCAACATAGGGAAATATGGTCACCCTACTTCAATGTAGCTTTCCTTAATGTTCCCAAAATATTTTGGATTCATTTTGTTTTGGGATGGGGGTAAAAGGTGGTGCTGTGTTTATGAATTTGTTGTATTTTTTGCTAACAGAATTTTTAAACAAACAATGGAGGCCAGAACATGAACTTTCATGTCCTTAATGACATTTTTCTCTATGCCTATTTTAACAATTTTTCCCACTTGTGTGAATTTTCATTTCAATAATTTGTTAGGTTTTTTTAAAAGCAAGCATTTTTTTTGTAGAAGGTCTCATTCCACTTATTTTAATCCTTTCTCCTCTCTTTAGCCTTTACATCCATTTAGCTACAGTTCTTTATCATGTCCAGGGAAAGGGAATGCGTATTTATCAGTCACTGGTTTAGAATTTTTTGCATGTGGGATGAAAAGAAGGTCCCCTCCTGAACTAAAACACAAGCATGTCATCTGCTAATCATGAAGAATCCGGGATCCAAGTCAAGGAAGCAAACACAAGCAGTCAGAAATGATAGAATACAGTGGGGAGAAGTGGTGCGGGTGATGGAGGTTATGGAAAACCCAAAGTAGAGTGGAACAACTTGTGAGACGCTTATGTGGCATTACTGGTTTCTCTCCATAGGTAAGATGAGCCTTCTGTTGCATGTCAGGGGTCAAAAAGGAGTAGACCAAATCCCTGAAGGACAAAAGTTTAGGTCCATACGTTTCCAGTGAAATTGTCATTCTTGTGACAGCCTCATTTCTGGTGACATCACTTCCAATACAGTGCTGAAAACTGGGATTTCTAGTTAAGGGGGACTTCTTGTGATCTCATCCATATCCATCTATTTAAATCTGATGGTAGGATCATCCTACTACTAATAAATACTGTCAGTTCCTCAGCTGTTTCAGCAAGTAAAGTGCAAAGACAATAGATTGATTTAACTAGCTTGCTGAAACATATAATTAACCACAAATGTAAATATAATATGAAGTATTTAGAAGCTCTGAGAAAGAACTATTCATATTTTAAAATATTAATTACATGACTTGGAAATTTATTCTGAGAATATTGTTTATTGATCATTAATTTTGTTGTTAGTCTGTGTCGGAGCTGCTAAGACTTACTTCTGATTATCTAGCCATAATTCTGTGTAGACCAAAACTTCCTGTTGATATAGCCCTTGCAATATCACTGAAGATGTCTCAGTAAAAGCTAGAGGCTGTTATGAAAAGGAAGGGTGAAATACTGATGTAAATTCATTATTAACATATATTTGGTTGCTAAAGGACATGACTGACAATGATGTTTTTCTTTAAAAGAACGATCACCCTTCTGTTTCTGGAGTTATAGGAAGAGACTGTATCATTAAAAGCCCAGTCCCACAGTAACATCTGTGATTTCTTCACACTTAAATGGGTTTCTTGGAATAATGCTACAGAACATCTGGCTTTCTGGAGATATGAGATAATCTTTTGCTGTTTAATTGGGTGTCTGAACTTCTTGGAACATTCAGGAAGGAATGTTCAGCTTCAGTTTATCCCTACTCTAAGATCTGTATATTTTCTAATTTGCACTGAATTTTCCTAAAATAGTAGGGATTTTTTGTTTTTGTTTTAATTCAAGTCTTTTGTGAATAGATCTTTACTACTATTTGTTTTCTTTTCTGTAATGGCTCTGCAATCTGCCGCATCCTTGTGGAATCTAAACCATCACACAAAAATAGGTGCCCCAGATACTTCATGTGGTAAAAAATATGATATTTCTGTACTCAGCACTGTTAATTCCCTTCAAGGTCTGAGATGCTCTGATTCCCAGCTTTCATTTTGATTGCATTTGATTGTATTCCCTTTTCTTTTTCTTTTAGAACTGCAGCAGTTTTAAAAAAGAAGACTGACAAAATAAAATACACAGGGTCACATCAACTGACAGTGACAAACATGTGTCATAATGCACAATATATGAATCATCTTAACGCACAGGAGGTTCAAGGTTTCCTTTTGCTTTGCTCCTGTTACGGGAAATTCAGCAAAATGAGATTTTTTTCAGTTGCACATATGTCTCAAAAGCTGGCATTTTTGTTTTCCTCCAATCACAACCATGTACATACTGAGCAATGATTCACTTCTTAGTATTAGTAACAGGATGGAAAGTACAGAGGTCACAATGATGACCTTTACTTATTTGTATCTCAAACATTCACTTGTTTTAACTATAGCATTACTGACGCAGGCTAACTTAAGAGACAAAGGTTTGCAGAAGGAAAACTGTCACCACTAGAGAAATCCAGTGACTGGTTTTGTAAGAAATCTAACAGAATTAATGTACATTCACTTGACTGAGACCAATAGGCTTCTTTTCTGACTTACGCCAATGTAAATCAGAACTAACTCTATTGAATTCAATGTAGTTCTCTTGATGTAAAACTAATGTAAGCAAGAGGAGAACCTTACTCCCATAGACATCAAATAACTGAGCATTCAGGTGCCAGGTATTGAGTATGTTAAAAAACATGACGTAGACAGATTAGAGCAGACTGCAGAATAGGACAATTAAACAAATACATGGAAAGTGCCCTTGTAATATAAACTAAATTTTAAAAAACCAGATTATATGAACAAGCACATTAAAAAAAAAGCCATAGCTGTGGAACCCAGAGCCCATTTCATCAGGAGTTCTTTCATTAATTTCAGAGGGCTTTGGATCAGGCCCACAATAAAATATGTAGGAAACTTTTTCCAAAATATGAGTATCTTTGATGGATTATCCTGAACATGTCCGGTACACCAACAATAAGCAATATTCAGACACATAACTGATAGATCTGTAACTAAATCTCAATAT
Organism: Pelochelys cantorii; assembly: GCA_032595735.1. Lineage (NCBI taxonomy): Eukaryota > Metazoa > Chordata > Testudines > Trionychidae > Pelochelys > Pelochelys cantorii. The sequence goes on along the minus strand of CM064329.1, from coordinate 44,331,306 downwards.
ATAATTTATTTTAGTAGCACTAAGGCTAAATTATTTGCAATATTTAATGTTTCTTTCCAATTTATTTTTTCTAATATTATAATTTGCTCTTAATTATTTCTCCTTTTCTGTCAAAATTAATTTTATAGCCTTTAATTGAGACTCCTTTATTCTGGGATATTATTTTATTCCTGTCATTTTTCAAATGATCATAAATATTACATAGTGAGGTAAGAACTCCCTCCCGCACACTCTGTGGTGGCAGGAGCCACAGGGAACCAGAGCACAGCAGAACAAGTGCACTCGCCCAGTATGCTCCACTTTCTTCATGGCTACTGTCGCCGCAGGAAGTGCAGAGGGGCATTACCACTGCTCCACACTAGGCCCTCTCCAGTGATCCCCGAAGCCGTGTCCTCATGGATGGGGTGCCATGGTGGGGGGTCAGTAACAGACAGGCCCTCTTGGACTTCCGAGAGTTGTGGGGCGGATTCTGCAACCACTGAGGCGAGGGATGGCCCATGATCTGGGAGTTTGAGACCCCTGCTGAGGGCTTATCTCTTTAAGAAATTCTTGGGGAAGTTAATGTTAAATAGCTAGGGTGTAAATTTAAAACACAATTGCTATTCTACACTTACTGCCCCTGTTAATATGTAATCCTCATTTAGAATGCCTTTTGGGGAGTGGCTTAACCTAAACTGCACAAAAGCATTCATAGCGTGGACTATGAGTGCCCATATGCAGTGGAATAGCTATTCGGCTATGGTTACTCCAGGTATTTTCCACAGGTAGACAATCTCTTATGCTCTTGTCCCTGGCTTTGTCTATACTGCAGAGTTTTTGTGCACGAAGCTTTTTGCGGAAGAGATCTTCTGCAAAAACTTCTTGTGCAAAAGTGCGTCCAGCCCTCAAAAGTGCACCGCAAAAGCGATGTGCTTTTGCACAAAACATCGTCCACACTGCATGGATGCTCTTGAGCAAGAAAACTCTGATTGCCATTAACAGAATGGCCATCAGAGCACCTGTGCTTTTTGCGCAAGAAACCCCTGTGGAGAGTCCACACATGCCTTTTTGCGCAAGAGCTGTAGCGCAAAAAGGAGTTATTCCTCCTGGGGAGAGGAATAACTCTACAGGCAAAAGCCCTCTATCCTGTCGATTTACTGTTCGTTTTTTTTGCGCAAAAACGCGCTTGAGGTATGGATGCTCCGCCGGCTTTTGCACAAAAACCTTGTAGTGTAGACATATCCCCAGAGGAGAAATTAACCCCTTTTTAGTCCTAGTAGGTCACAATAGAAAAGTGAGTGGGGAAGCAAAGTCTAGTATTTTTCATAAAAATTATATAAAAATGTTTTGTATTAGTCACACGTACATTTTACAAATATAGAACTAGCCTAGTCTATTGAACAACACAATTTTAGACTTTTATTTATGTAACCAAACTGATCTGTTTTATACTGTTGTCCAGAGTCCAACACTTCTAGTCATTTCTTACTAGGTAAAGCTTCCACTAATGTCATTGAAAGTTGTAGCTGACTGGAAACCTATTACGGACTTCAGGATACATCCTAGTGATCATAAAAGCATCTCAGGAATTGCTACAGTGGTGCAAGAGCCGATCATCCACTTTTGTAAAAGGGAAATTTGCCTTTATATAATTCTGTATATATCACCATACTCAAAGACTGACTAAAGGCTTTGCTTTCTGAGATTCTAGTGGGCATCTGACGTTAATTCTTTTATTAGTCTTCATTGTTCTAAATGGGTTCAAAAACCCAGAAAATTCCTTGTGAAAATGGAAAAGACTGTTCTTGTTCACAGCACTTAAATCTTGTTTTTATGATAATACCTATTCAGAGGACTGGCAAAGTAAATGCAGACAAATCACCAATCCTGCTTAGAGAGCTGTAAAACCTCTCTCTTTACTAGAGTGGGTTGTAAAAGGGGGTTGTATTTTGTGAAAAATGTTTCCATTTCGGCAAAAACTTGAAAACTGAAAATGTTTGTCCAAAAACTAAAAAGAAAAAAAGTCTGAAAATTGAAAATTTCCATTCGTTAATGCTGCTGAGGTGCCTCAAAGAATTCTAGTTGAGGTGCTTCCTGTCCCCCTTCACTAATGGGATGATAATAGGCCTGACATGGATCCCAAGAATAATGACATGGCTGACAAACAGAGACAGAAAGGTTATTTTACCTTTACATTTGGCTCTGCAACCACTGCTGGAATAGCATACAGTTTTGAGACCCACAATTCATGAAGGGTGTTGATAACCTGGAGAGGGGTTCAGAGAACAGCCATGAGAATGATTAAAGGATTAGAAAAATGTGTAATAGTGATAGACTCAAGAGCTCAATATATTTACCTAAACAAAGAGAAGATTAAGAGGTGACTTGATTATAGTCTATAAGTATCTACATGGGAAGAAATAATAATGGGCTCTCCAGTCAAGCAACAAAATGTATAATATGCTGCCATCATAGAAAGCTGAAGCTAGAAAAATTCAAACTAGAAATAACATGTAAACTTTTATATCAAGAGTAATAGCTATTAGAGCAATTTACCACGGTCATGGTAGAAGCTTCATCACTGACAAGTTTTAAATCAAGATTAAGTGTTTTTCTAAAAAATGTGTTATAGGAATTATTTTGGGGAGGTTCTATGGCCTGTGCCCCACACAGCTGGGGGCTGACAGCCTGAGCCCCATTGTCCAGTGCTTCTTGTTACTGCGTACCACCACACCAAACATTTGTCTGCAGCCCCCAGGACATCCTGATTTTTTTTATGGAAAAATGGGCATTTTTTTAACTTGTTCTTGCTAATGATGATCAATTGGCAGAGAGCAAATGAGAAAAACGCCTATTTTTGCCCCCCCCAAAAAATCAGAATGTCCAGGATAAAGGTTACAAAGGAGAGTCCTAGCCAAAATGGGACATATGGTCACTTTCCCATTGCTTGTGATTTATTCTGGTTAATCTGAAAACCAGAGGTCTTTAAAAAAAATCCACGGCATTCAATAATGTTGGGATTGATAAGGATGGATTCTCCAGTAGCAGAAAAATGTCATCAATATATACACTGATTAATAATTTTTTGTTTATAATCACACCTTCAGTGCTGATGTCTGTACATTGTCAATGGTTCAAGAGTGCTTAAAATGGAGGGCTGATGGGGGACAGACCTGTCATGTCCCTCTTTCCAGTTGAAATGTGGAAAAAAGAATTCCATTAGTCGATAGTGAAGCAAGGGGTAAGTTGTATAATACACCAGCCCAACTGAGGAATATGCTTCCAAATACGATTTTTCTTTGGACAGTCATTAGACAAGAATATTGAACTTTATGCATCGATAGGTAAGGATATGAAGAAACATCTGTGTTGGCTGGATCAAATGAGCAATTTTTCTTGTATTATCAGCAGCCATTCTTCGTTAAATAAAACTAATCTCATCTGCATGTATAATTGATGGGATGATGATGTTCACTCATGTCGCTAAATTTTTTTTCAATTGTTCTTTAATCTGTATTCAATAGAGATATGGGGCAGAAGTCACCGCAGTTGTGACCATCTTTGTTCTTCTTTAATATTAAAGTAATTAAAGCAGTTCTCATGTTACAAAACATCATTCCTTTTTGGAAGTGACTGATTTAATAAAGTTTTAAAAGAGGGTAGTACAAGGAATGAATACAATGATAAAAAAGTAACATGACAAACAGTAAGTGGATTAAAAATAAATAAGGAATTATAGCTAAGCAGCTGTGTTGCTAGTGGGATCCTTGAGGGACTGGTTCTTGGACCTATGCTAGTTAATATTTTTCTCAGTGACCTAAAAGATAACCTCAAATCATCACGGATTACAAATTGGCAGATAATACAAAGATTGGGGGGATGGTGCATCACAAAGCAAGCACCCTGGAAGCAAAGTTGTAATGTTTTAATACATCCAAATATGAATGCATACATCTAGGATAAAAAATGTGGACCATGCTTTCAGGATGGGGGAAGGTTATTCTAGGAAGAAGTGATCTGAATGAATCATGTTGGGTAATCAGTTAGCAATTACTTCCTTGTGCAACATTGTGGCCAAAAGGGCTAATTGAATCCTTAGATGAATCTGTGGGATGGGGTCCCTGGCCCAGTCCCCTCTCCTGTGATGCACTATGGTCTCTTCTCTTGCTGAGCCATTAACAGTTCAACATAAGAGATACTGTCAACTTGGGAGCCCATCTCATTGAGGCGAACGGGATGATGAGGCACTTGGGTGATGAGGCATTCTTCTATTGAACACCAAAATCCTTTTGGAGTCTGTGAAGTTAGTCTAAATTTTCTATGGACAGTAGACAAGTTAGGCAAAAAAGTTTCTTTAGACAAATGAAATATTATTTATAAATCAATTTTGATGGAAAAATTTTGACCAGCCCTACTCTCACCCACTATACTGTATTCAAAATATAGCCATATTTATGAACACCGAATGCTTGTAATTACTTATATCTTAAAGGAAATTTTCAAAGAAATAGACGGCTTTTTTAGGAAAAAAATATACTTAGAAAAAGCCTATTCAATTAGGCAAAAGTCTCCAAGAGGTGTGAAACCCCAACAGCTCCTTAGCCAATGCAGCAGGGCAGGGGTCCCTCACAGCTCCCCAGCTATTTCCCTGGGTTGTGGGGCCCCCAGAGCATCCAGCCATCCCACAGCTGCCCAGCCCCTTCCCATTTTATTATGGATCTTTTTGTCAGGACCAGATCATGGTTTCTGTGAATTTTTCTTTATTGGCCCTGACTTGTACTAAAACTATCTATGACAAAAATCTTAGCATTAATGATAAACATTAGGGCATGTTTACACTGGGGAGTTATTTTGAAATGACTCCTCTTATTTCGAAATAACAAGGCAAGCGTCCACACTACCAAGCCTGTTATTTCAAAATAATGGGCTTGTTGTTTCAAAATAATAACTCCTGCTTGTGAAGAGGAATAAGTTTATTTTGAAATAGTTATTTTAGGAGTTATTATTTTGAAGTAACTTATTTTAAAATAACCTGATAGTGTAGACATAGTCTGAGAGTGGCGGAACGGAGGTTTTACACAGTTCTTCAGATTGTCATATGGCATAAATCAGTGTACAGTTGACCCCCAACTTATGACCACCCAACTTATGACCTCCCCCATTTACGACCTTTTTTTTTCCATGCAAGACTGCTCCTACCTCCCCCTGATTTACGTCCGCAGCTCGCATTTACGATGGCATATGACGCAGACGCCACACATCATCCCAAAACAGGAAATGCACAAGGTCAGTCACACTTGCCAGTCTGCAGCTGCTGCTTGAACTGTGCACATCTCTGCCACATCGGTCTTCACTTTTTAGTTATTTTTGTGCATTATTTGAACTATTTAGTTTAGTTTTCCTCCATTTCCATAGTCAATTTTGGTATTTTTAGGGTATGAAATAGGTTTCCAGGAATGGAACCACCATTTATAACATTGCGCCTGTGGGAAATAAGGGTTCGAATTATGATGGCTTGACTTACGATGGTTCTCCAGGAACCAATTAGGTCGTAAGTGCGGGGGTCACCTGTATCACTGTTGCATGGGCCTATACTGACTTACAACAGTAAACAACCTGACTAACTTCTGTGATATGTCTGATTTTTTTAAATGTGCAATATTCTTACTTTAAATTCACAGCCTTTTTTTTTTTAATGGCCAGATTCAGACAAATGCATAAAGGAGTCTAAGCTGTAACTTCCATTTCCTTCCATCTTACTCTCAAAATGTCAGTAACACCAACTGAGAACACTTTAGATCTGCTTACAAATATGTAATATATAGCTCTTTATTTATCACTGTCTCCAAGACTAATTAGAAGGCATCCCTCTTTTTTCAGATATCACAGGAGAGGAGCTACTGAAAAAACGTCAAGCACATTGGAAACATGTCACATGGTTACAAGAAGAGGTTTATGGGATTCCAAGAATGCTTGAGGGCTGAACCCATTTGCAGCTTTAAACTGAATTACATAGGGTGCATCTACACAGCACCCAAAACTCAAAATAAGATACGCAATTTGTGCTACGCAAATTGCATTGCTTATTTTGAGTCTATTTCTAAATAGCTTATTTCATCATTTGGCCCTATTTACACAGTGCCAAATTTCGAACTACAGCTCTATTTCAAGCCATCCCTTACTCCTCGTACAATGAGGTTTACAGGGATGGCAAAATAGTGCATCCTCTATATTTCAAAATAGCGGATGCGTTCAAAAGATGTGGGGTAGCTATTTCAGGATTCCTCTGGTGTCCCAAAATAACTTTGCTGTGTAGACATACCCATAGTTTAAAAACATAGGCGAGGTGATTACTATTGTTATTTTTAAAGAAAATGCAAGCAGTACCTATTCTGCTTCTCATGTGCATTTGATTTACTGTAATTCATTGTTCATCTCTTAAAATGCCAATGACCCCAGCCCTGTTAAAGGAATGCAGTTTATATGAGTTCAGCTTCCAACGGGCTAATTCCATTAAACAGGACCTATACTGTTGCCTCCGAGTATTAAATGATCTATGCTATCTATAATTCTGAAAGCAATACTCATCATTAATACATAGTCATGGACTTTTTTTTATTAGAGCTGTATGTTCCCTGATTTACTTCAAGGGATGCTGAATAACCTGACTAGTGAGTGTCCAGAAAAGCATTTAGCACAAGTTTAGTTACTTCTGATACATTCCCACTTTGATTGCTCCCTGCAGAACTAATCAAATCTCAATGGTGATTTTATTGGAAAGTCAGCTACTAAAATTATAGATATAGAATTCTCCTATGTCCTTTGTTACTCTCTGACACATATTTTCTACCTGTACTTTTCCATCCCCTATGAAGCAGCTCTCGTTTTTGCCCTGTCTGGCTTCCCCATTTTTGTTTGCATCAATCTTCTCCATGCTTTTCACCTTTATTTCCAGTGTTTTGTTTTCATATGTAAGACATTTAGCAAAATCATTGTAGCGCTCTACAACTAAATGGATGTTCCCCCTGGCCCATGTGCAGAGGGATTCCCTTACATGCTAATATATTGTTTATGGTGGTTAGTAAAGCAAAGCCTTTAGTGCATCATTAAAAGCACTATTCACATGGAAACAATAATACAGAGTGGCCAATTACAACAGCTCTGAATAAAAATCTGAGTCAGGAGGTTTTAAATTAAAAAACAGTTTGAGGGATGCTGGTAGCAGGCCCAAAAACTCTGGAAGGCTGGACAGATGGTAGCCCAGAAGAATAATATCTCTCTTGCAGCTAGGGATCATCTCACAGTACTTTGTGAGCCTGAAAGGTTAGCAGGAAGTGGTAGGTTAGCCTCAAAAGATTTTGATTTGGACAACTGAAAGGGCAGTCCTTGATGCTGTAATATATGCACTGCATTTACCTTTTACCACCTATATTGCACATTTATGATGGGATTTTTGGAGGAGCCTATGGGAGTTAGGCATCTAATTGGAACCACTTTAATGTTTAAAGAATTTTAAAAATTGATCCACGTTCCCATTGATTTCATTGCAGCTACTGATGTAAACCAGCTATGGATCAAAACTAATTTAATTTATCCTCACCACGTCTGTAAGTAGGCAATATTAATTTCACAGATGTTGAAAGGCTAAGTAAATTGCCCAAGATTTCAGACTCACTATCAAAGCTGGTATTAAAACTCATCTGTTCCTGAATCCCATCTGTGAGATGCAATTACAAGAGTACACTTCAACATTCAAGGTCCTATCCAGTTCCCAAGGGGCTAACCATAGGGGAGCTGAATTGGGTCTATATAGAATCCTCTAAGACATTTTAATATGCTTACCAAACCTGCAGGAACCCACTTGTGTGAGCCAATCCTTAAGCAGCAGTTATGTTTAACCTCTATTAGCCAAGCCTTGCAAAGTATGATACTACTAGGACTTGCTCATCCCAATAAAACTATCCACCAACTCTGCAGAAGAGACAGGATGCAATCATTCGAAGTCACAAAAGGAGTACATAAAGACATAGGACTCACGTATTGACCCTGTGATGGATATTTGAAAAAGCTACACACTGTTTGGTGTAAGAAACAGTGGCCACCCCCACAACACCCTCACCCAGCAAACACACAAATTAGTTTTTGCTCCTTGATTATCATACCCCACATCAACTGGCAGCTATGCACCAAATCCACCCAGCTGACTATGTGCTGCAGTTGATCCATCTGCCGAACAAGCTGTATGTCAGTTGCTTTATTTAGATAGAAATATTCTGAAAGGCAAATTAATTCTAATTGCTGTAAATCTCAGAAAATATTAGAAACCTAAACTTGCCAAGTAATTTCATATTTGTTAAAATGATGTGCATACTAAGAAGCATCAATTTGCAAAAAATTGCATTAATTATATCATCGTATAGGAAAAGGGTCTGTAAATATTTCATACCAATCAACACAGAGTCTTTGCTTTGCTGAAAACCACTCATCTAACTTCTCTCTGCTACATTTTTGCTCTATGCTTATCTATGTGCTTCCTCCTCCATGCACCTCATATTCCTGGAATTCTTACCCTGACTCATTTTATTGTGGCTCTTCCCTCTTTTCCTTCTAATTCATAATGGCTAGATTAACCTTTTGTGGTTCTGGCCCCAACCATATTTGTGGGCAGAGCATGGCATGGCAGGGGTGGCCCCACTCCACCCAGCCTAGTACAAGTGCACTATTTACAAACTGGCAGTTGCCAGATGCCTAATGGCCCTGCCCAGCCCTGTTTTGCCAAAATGCCCCAGGCTGTACTACACATCCCCCTGTGCAACACTGAAACATCCCCTCCCAATTCCCTAGCCCCCCCAAGACCCACTATGACCAGTGCCCTCACAGATCCTGCCACACAGGCACAGTGCCCCGCACATCACCACCCCTGCCCTTTGCCCCCTTCCCCACAGCCTCACCAGAGCTGCCCAGCACCTCTCACAGAACCACCCCTCCTGCATGCCCCAACACCCAGAGATCTTCCCTGCCCCTTCACGTCCCAACACCGCACTCAGGCCCTCGAGAGATCCACTCCCCCGTTCTCCCGGCAACATTTACCAGTCCTTTGGGAGGTGACTGCGTCTGCCGGGCTGAGCTGTCTGTGCAGCCAGGTGCCAGGGTGGGGTATTACCCCAGCCCTTCAGGAGTGATGCAATGAACCAGGCCAGGGCCTATTCCATCCAGGCTCCCTCAGGACCCACTTGCCTGGAGGGGCCCAGCCAAGCTCCACACACTGTTCAACCCCCACCTGGCTGAGATGCACCAGACTTCTGCACCAGTCCGAGGTGGCTGGGTCCAGGGAGACAGGTGGGGTCTCACAAGTGGTGGGAAGTGGAGACTGCTTGGAGCTGGAGGTGCACTGAGGTCCAACCAGGAAGCAGAGAGAAGAGACTAGCAGGCAGGCCAAGAGGAATACATGGTGGGGGGAGGGGAAGCAATGAGCTCACTGGATCTCAGTGCACAATGCAAACAGAGCAGCACAGGACCCTTTCTGAGTGTGATGCTGGCTGTATGGTGCCACTGGCCTATAGTTCATCCAGGAAAAAATACTTCTAAAAGAGAGAGGCAGATGGAAAGAGACATCTTTAGAGCTACAGCGAGCTCTTCCTCTTCTGCAGAAGAGAACTGTGTAGTTTGAAAGTGTCTCTCTTTTACCAAAAGAAACTCACCCACTAAAAGATATTATCTCACCCACCTTGTCACTTTCATATCCTGGGACTAACACAACAACTACAACATTGCAAACAAATTCTAAAAGAGCCACAACTTCTAGCCCTCGCCACTGGATAAGAAACCCCAAATACTTTAGGATCCCTTCTAAAAATCACAAAGTTCAATAGCATGGCTTTTTGTTCATACCCCATCCCTCAGTTACCTGGCCATTTCAATTGTAAATTCTTCCAAGCAAAGTCCTTGTCTTCCTTCCTTTCTGTAAGCTGGCTAGCACATTTTTGATCCTGTAGAAAGAATAAAGAGATAATGATTCATATTAGAATATCTATTGGGGTTCTGTAAAAGTTGATCAAAATTCCTTCCATCTCCAGTTATAGACAAAAAACGTTCATGCTAAGAAGCTCAGATTCACCCAAAGATGCATGGCACAGTTCGACTTGTGTGCCCCCCCCCCCCCGCATAAAGATCGGTTTGATCTACCTTTGTGCTTCCAAAATCCTGAAATCAATGAGCCAGAAGGTTATTTTAAGTTGCATCTGCTATCAATGTCTTGCATGGGTCATCCCAGTGGGGGCTTAAGGACACCCGGGATATGCCTCCTTTTTCCGGTAATGCCCTTTAAACAACCAGCCCAAAAATGTTTTTGGCATAGTGGTTCTGCACCACTCCAGGATCCCTTTACCCAAGGGTAATCCTAAAGTGGCCAGTTCCACAGAGGGTTGGCCTTATTTGTGCTTGGAGCATTGTGACAAAATGTAATACATAGTAGGATTGGGGACTTTGTATGCTAGTTGATACTTCCTGGCACTAAAATATATATGTCTGCTCCTATGCTGGTGTAATTCAGCACACCTTGCTTGAAGTCAATAGGTCTCTGCAGACTTACACCAATTGAAACTCTGGCTCTTTATGTTTCAGAATTGATTACTTACAGCAAGAAGCTGCCATTATGTAAAAAATCAAAACAGCATTGCAGTCAAGAAAGAAAATCTGGTTGATCCCTCCCTTTTTCTTAAATAAATAAATAGCAAAATGATTAACATAAAACTCATTAGAAAAGTGCTCAGGAGCTTACTGCCTCATTTGTATGGAGTGGCTTGTTTTGAAAATGAACTAAGAAGAGCAGCAAAAGGTAAACAGTTCAGAAATCAGTTGTTTTAGTGATAGAGGGAAATATTTCAGGATTTTGTGAGGCAAGCCAGTATTTGCCCCCAGTGGTTCACATTCTCTCTTGCTGCTGCAGATCCTTTGCAATGCTCAAACTGTGCGAAGTGGTGGACTCTGTCCCCAGGGGTGCATCTAGACAGCACCCTTCTGTCGGAATAAGCTACGCAATTTGCACTACGCAAATTGTGTAGCTTATTCCGAGCCTAGGTCGAAAGAGCTTATTTTGAAATTTGGTGCTGTGTAGACAGCTCCAAATTTCAAAATAAGACACTATTCCGACAAATCCCTTAACGAGGGCTACAGGGACATCAGAATAGCACGCCCGCTGTTTCGGGAAATAGCGGGCAGATTTAAAGACACGGCGTTGCTATTTTGGGATACTTCCAGTATCCCAAAATAGCACCACAGTCTAGAAGTACCCCAGATGACCAGATAAGAATCCTCACACACACACACACACAGGAGAGCTCCGAACTCTCATAAAGCAACATAGCCAGCTTCTGTGCTAATTGGCTCCCACTTAGATGTAGATGGCATGGAGTGGGGAAAAACGTAAACTGGGATACAGTTTCTTGCGGACCTCAGTTAGTTGGCTTCAGTTAGGGCAGCCCTGAAGCTGCTCAGACTCAGGTGGTCCTGCACTTCTCCTTCCACAAGTGCCTTATAGTGAAAGAAAATCTGGGCTGCCTACCACACACAGTGGTATCTGGGATTACCACAGTTATGACCCATATTTAGAATATAGGTGTCCTTGCTGATGCCTGACAAACATTAGCTTTTTAATGGCTTATACTGAAATGACCAGATAAAAAAATAAAACAATACACTGGCAGAAGTTGAAATCCCCTCTGGCTGTCTCAGCAGAAAGACCAATGATTCAGTCACTAGGTATGGCCCCTCTAAGTCAGGGCTGAGGCACATTATCAGGGCAATATCAGAGCAGCTTGCATTGCCCTTGGCTTGCCAGACCCCTGATCTGTGGATAGAGGGATTTCAGACTTCAGGCAGCTCAACCTCGGTGTTTTTCTCTGTCATTATGGCCTGTCACTTTTAAAAAAAATCTTAGAATTAACGAAAATAAATAATGAAGTTCAAATGACTTTGCATCATCTCTGGATCCCTTATCATGGAAATCACCACTGGTCTGACATGTAGACGCTCATAAGGTTAGATATTTGTGTTTTTAATATATAAAAGGGTAATATTAGTCATTTTAATAATTTAAGTTCTGATAATTTCGAAAAAGGAGTGGAAAATTCCTTGAAAAAACAACTCTCTCCTCAGCACATTAGATTTGCATATGTAGTGATCCATTTCAGAGTTGAACCATCAAACCCTAGGAGGCTAATTTATCCAATAGACTGTTATAATCAACCGTATCAAATGCATTGTTCAGAGGCTTAGAGACTGCAGAAGTGAAAAAAATAGTATTCATACCATTTTTGTGTGTGTCCCACATCCTTGCAAAGGAAGATCTAATATAGTCATACACTGTTTCCAGAGAAGGCTGGGGACTATATGATCTAGTATGCTTCTCTTCTGCACCTGGGTTCTTTTTGAAAATAAATAGTTTTGAGTTGTCTGTATACATTCATTATTTTTCATTAGATGAGCTGCTGGTGTTATCCAAAAGTTAAGAGAGAGAGTACATCAGTGTGGAATAAACAAACACAGCTTAATATCAGGAAGTCTGTGACAGAATGTGTGGAAGGCATAGGGTAAAATACACAAATCGCACAATGCTAAAGCACTGTACTACTGTGCTCTTAGTGGAGCCATGCTACCCCCTCCCACTATTTAACACTGTTCTATTACTCTCCATTTTAGATTTTTGTAAATAAATGAAGTTTGTGAAAAGTAGAATGAAAATCAAAACAAAATCAGACTGTAGTGAGGGAAGCATGATGTTGGACTGCATTATTGATTGGTCTGTGTGTACTTACTGCATACCATATTGATGTTGTTTAAATTGTTTCATGATATCAGGTATATGTCTAATTATCCATTGAAGCAGTATGATGTCCTAGAACCTGTTCATGTTTCCTCACTCAAGCAGAAAGAAGAGTTCAGATAGAACCTAAAGATACCTGAAATTGGAATGGATTCAGGTATTGCATGTGAACAATCAGCCCAAGTCCAGAATGTGTGGAAGGCATAGGGCCTTCCCTGAACGCTTGTGGATTTGGATTAACATTGCTTAGCACAGCTCTGCCTCATGTTCCCTCTTAAGTGGCTCCCTCTGGCCCCAAGAATTCTCCCACCCTTTGTCTCACACATAACACAGATGGTTTCTTAGGAGCCGATAGACTGATCTCTCCAATGCTCAATCCTTTCTGGACCTGAGGCTGGGGTTTTTCTCTTCTCTCCTTCCAAGAAATGCTGGGAAGCTACTTCCAGCAACTTTCATCTCCTGGGATGGTAGGTAATAGTAGTTGCATAGAGAGCATTGACCACATAAGGCAATTATTTCCAGTCACCACTCAAGAAGATTTACCTTATCAGTTTAGGAACAGAGTACATTGATGATAGCGATGTTAGCAGTTAAAAATTCCCAAATCTCTTAATGAAGAGCAGTAGTTGGGGAACTGATGATTTTTACTGTGTCTGAGATGTACTCATGATACATCTTTTCACAATAGAGGGATGTATCAGAGGATCTGAAAAGGAATCCCAACTTTCCTTGTTGGGTATATCATTCACAGCACAGACCTCTGATATCTGTCTTTGACTACCTACTGAAGCTCTTACCCCAAGAGTAGTCGAGGTGGTGTGTTGCTGCTGCTGTTTTGGATAGATGTGTGTTCATGTGTATGCATGTACAAGCACATATGCTGAACTCAAGTGTTGTTTCTTTAAACAGAAATTCTTACAATAGGCAAGGAAGGGGCATAGAAAAGCTCTGATTGATCCTGTGCACAGAGAACTGGAGAGGAGGTAGTGAAAGATGAGTGCTAAATTAATTTATCATATAGTTTGTCATTTTATCATTGTGGCTTCTATGTTATTATATAGGTCTTACTTATCACACCAATGCTGACTCAGTAGCCACCTTTTTTTGTATTTCAGTTCATAGACAGCAGTGGGCCCATGTTGGTGAATAGAGCTATGCTACTGAAGTGGTGATTGTGGAAAAATGACAGAACTGAGGGATTTAAAAAAAAATAAGGCAGGAGAATTTGGAAAATAGAATGGAAATACATTTCTTTTTAAAAAAGAGACTTCTTGTAAATGGGCCCCTTGCAGTTCATATAGTGGCTGTTACCATATTTCATTGCTACAGAACTAGAGATGACTAGAGCTGATAATATTTGCATGAGGATGTATTAAATCTTGCTGCAGCATCGGCTTACTGTTGCCACAGAAACTAGCTCTGGAAAGCCTCAGAATCCCAGGGTACATGCTTTATCAGAAAACAGAGTCCACAGCATTTTCAGTTCACTCTGTAAGCATCAAGTAAAACATTGTAATAAAATAGCCATTCTTAGCTGTACAGTGACTGCTATAGGTCAAATTTATTTTGCGCTGTGTATATACGGAGAGATTTAGTCCTGCGCCAGTGACAGCTATTCAATACGTTAAAAAGTGCTATGACTTAGGTGGTTATTAAAGTTTTTGTGAACAATTTAAATTTTCCCAACAATCTCTTGTCATCATCTTGCGACCCTGCAGGCCCAGGTGTCTGAGACCTCCTCTCCTGGGAAGGGGAAGAGGAAATTTCCATTGATGCTCAGAGGCCCCTATCAGAATGGGGGTATGTCTACACTGCATTCCTCTTTTCGAGAGAGGAATGCAAATGCAGGAGAGCGAAATTGCAAATGAAGCATGGATTTGAATTTCCCGCACTTCATTTGCATAATTGCGTCCACGCGCTTTTTTGAAATACCCTATTTCGAAAGAAAAAACACAGTCTAGACGGGGTTATTTTAAAAAGAAACCCTTCTTTCAAAATAACCCTTACTCCTTAAAAAATGAGGTTTAAGGGTTATTTCGAAAGAAGGGTCTTTTCTCGAAATAACCGCATCTAAACAGCATTTTTTCTTTCGAAATAGGGTATTTCGAAAAAGCGCCTGGACACGATTATGCAAATGAAGCATGGGAAATTCAAATCCATGCTTCATTTGCAATTTCGCTCAGCTGCATTTGCATTCCTCTCTCGAAAGAGGAATGCAGTGTAGACATACCCTTGGAGCCCTCTTTTGCTTACAGTTGTAGAAATACAGAAGGACACAGAGGCCCAGCCCTAGAGGGTCCAAATGGGAGGCTTCTCACTCACATGTGGCCCTGGAATTCTATGTATTGATAGAATGTAGTGCCTACATATGTGTTAGGATAGTGTTTGTGGGCATCCTGAAAGAAATGCACCTTTAGGAGGAACTTATGTGAGAAGGTTGGGGCTTTGTGCAGTGAGAGTGAGTGTAGCATGCAAACTGAACATCATGAAATAATTCTGCACAGGTGCAAGAAGGAGGCTTCTAGGAGGGCAGCACTGATGGAATAAAGAAGGCAAAGTGGCAAATGATGGAGCCACTGAAGGCCTTGAAGGTGAGGATGAGAAATCTAAATTTGATGTAATGGGAAGCCCACAAGAAGAAGCCCGTAAAGGGATTTGAAGAGAAAACTAACATGATGGATAAAGTAGGATATGTTAGCAGCTGGATTTTGAGTGTTATGGAGTGATGTGGAAATCAAGAGGACCATGGAGAGGGAGTGTACAATAATCCAGGCAGGAGATAACCGGGCCACAGATGTTTTCTTTCTAGCAACTTGTGGAGTAATAGTCTCCAACCAAGCTCATTCTCTCAGTCTGGCTGTTCTGCATGGCTACAATCCAGACATGCCAAATGGGGTCTGTATTTTCTATTCTGCTCTCAGTATCTAACTAAGTCTGGAATTTACAGAGCAGTTGGTTAAAAGGCTTAAATCACTCTGGCTCTTGAAAACAGAGAACGCTATTGATGGCATCTTTCTTAAGCAACTTGCTTAGCTGACATCTTTAAATTAACACAGTTCAGTAATTACAGTTCTAGTCCAGGCCCAGATGAAAAATTAACAGGCAAAAAAGAAAGATTTTGACCAAGAGAAAATATTATCTAAGATGCCTGCATTATAGATGGGTTACCAGACTGGTTAAAATCTAGTGAAACAACACAGCAAGAAACAATTTCAGAGAAATTCAGCTTAGTGATCACTGCTTGTGGTTATGGAAAAGTTCCTCTCCAAAAGCCATTTTCTGTGGATTATGATGCATTTATTCTTTATTAAGGAAGTTAATTGGGCAGGATTCGGTTCATAACCATGAGAATTGCACTTGTCTGCAAGAATTTGTTTGGAGGTTATTTTCTCTATGTTTTGGTATTTTTCATTATATTTGTCTCTAAATTAATCATAGAAGGTAGCTCATTCATTTATGGATCAGAGTCTCGCACTTCAAATTAGAGTGATGAATCAAACACCATTTAAGAATTCCACGATACCCAAACTTGTGAACCACATTTGAATTCTTCTGAATCTTCCTCCGTAAGTGTACATCTAAACTACATCCCTTTATCGAAAAAGGGGTGTAAATTAGACGTATCGAAATTGTAAATGAAGCCAAGATTTGAATTTCCCACGCTTCATTTACATAATGGCGGCTGTGGCTCTTTTTTTTTTTTTTTCGAAAAGCCGTTTTTCGAAAAAAAACCCAAAAAACCCCATGGTCAAGATGGAGATCTTTCGACAGAAATGGCCCTGAGGGTTACAGAATCTTTCGAAACAGGCCATTTCTGTCGAAAGAGCCCCGTCTTGACCGCGTTTTTTTTTCAAAAAGCAGCTTTTCGGGAAAAAAAAGCCATGGCCGCCATTATGTAAATGAAGTGCGGGAAATTCAAATCCTGGCTTCATTTACAATTTCGACATGTCTAATTTACATCCCTTTTTCAATAAAGGGATGTAGTTTAGACGTACCCTAAGAGATATAGCTATACCAGTTAATGATACATGGGACACTGAAGCCAAATATGTGATAAACAATGTTCTGGAAAACTGACACTTGTGTCTTCCATTGTGAAGCTTTTGTTCAGTTTCACAAAGAAAGACAAATTCTATTTTGATTAGTTTTTGGTTAATAATTTACAGCTATAGTGTCTGTGAAATGAGGATGGAATCAGTTGTTTAGAGTTGGATTTTCACCAGAGCCAAGACAGTTGGGCACCCAAATAATGACATTTGGGTACATTAATTCCTTAGGATTATTTTTAAAACTTCTAGCCTTAAAATATACCTGTCCATATTCTCTGGTGGCGGTATCTTAATTGAAGCCTGTGGAGTAGAGTGACGTGAGAATATGGCCCAGTGTACTTACTTGGGAAATGAACCCACAAGACATTGCCAAAGATAACAATTAACTTAGTGGAAAATGAAAAAGTAAATTAGAGCCTGGTTACTTATTTTCTCTTGTGAGGTGGCTCAAGTGTGCCCTAGCTGATTTGGGATGTGCCTCTTCAGCATGGAAAACAAAATGCAATAGTCTCAGCACCACCATACCTAAAGGGGAAAAATATGTTCTCTTCTGCACTAACCAGTTTATGTATAATTATGTCATAAAGGATAAGTTCTCCAAGTGTGGTTCTTTCTTAAATTGGATGGTAATGAGAAACTGCTAGTGTAAAACGGCAGTGATATATTGCAGCACATAGAATTGCTCTGAAAAGGCGAGTTTATGGAATGAGGTGCATAGAACATACACAACCTATTAAGAAGAGTTGTGATAGTAATTCCATTACTTTCAACTGAGCTGAATGTATTTAATTTTAGGGATAGCATGAAAGAAACAAAAAGTGATAGAAGTTTGGACTCTTCTAGTAGATTATGAGTCTTCAATCAGTGGGAAAGAGTTTGAGATTTAAGAGATTGTATTTAACTACCAGATTTATCTGAACATTCCTATCTCAACTGCCTAATCAGGCTTGAGAAAAAAAATGCGGTCACTCATTTCCTATGGTTGTAAAAGGTTGCCTGTATTCATGCTCACACATTCTTGAGGGCTTGGCCCTGTGAAATACTGATAAAATAATGAGGCTCAATTGCAGGTTTACGAATCCTACTTAGAGCAGTAACACTGGAATCAGTGGATTAGAGATACTAGAAATCTGTACTCAGTGATACCAATTCACTATAATATAATAACCATGTATTATAATAATAGAACCGTGGAATTATTAAAAGGAAGGGGAGGTGGTCCAGAGTTGTGCACTCAGAAGTGGCACCCTGGAGCTAGTGAGCTCTAATGAAGCACCACAACATGGAGGGGGAAGTATTTCTTTTCGAGATCAGAAAATAAATGTACTAATTAAAGATGGCCAATGCTTTAAAAAGAGAAAGTAGAATCTGAACATGCAAAATGATCAATAATGATGTAAGGCTGTTACTAACTAATCAACTGTTCAAGTGACACAATCCACCTGCTTCACTATTAGAAACAAAAGCATGTTCAGCTTTGTCATTTTATACATTGTGGCACTTACTGAACGTTTCTGGGATACCTTGGCATTTTGCAGTGAAGTGATTTTCAGCGTTTTTACTAATTTACATCTATTCTCAGAGTTGGTGTCTTCAAAGTTGTCTTACCTAGACCTTTCAATTGTTTGAAATAGCACTTGCATTGGATATAATGTCACAAACTGGAGGAAACCAGCAGACACAAAAATTGATCAATAAAAGAAAGACAAAAAATCTCTATTTGAAGAGGCTAGGAATAGGCACCAAATACTGAATGCTTTGTAAAAGTTTGGACAGATATACTTGTGGTGCCAGCAGGCAATCCTGTAACTTTTATCCAGAATTAATGACTATACAGTATTCGTACTGAGAAGAGAAAGATTAAAGACTATATCCTACTAAATGTGAATAGTCACACTGAAATCAGTGGGAAAGCCCATGTGAATCAGATGAGTAGAATTTGGACTAGCTCATTAGCATTCACTATAAAGACCCCAGATGAAATTCTGCTCCATACAATAGTTTCAAAGAAGCCATAATTTCACCACTTTCTTCAGCTTTCTTAGGTTACTCACCAGTTTTACGGTGTGAGTAACAAGTTTTACCACTCTTCCTCATTGTCTTTAGTCTTTTTCAGTTTGTGAACTATACCCTGTTGTTTAGCAACCTCCTGTCACTCATCGGGTACAGTACATGGTGATAAATTTAAGCTGACTGTAAGTCCATACAGTGTGCATCCATAAAGGCACAAGGAGGCGGCTCTCATGTACGTGAGGTAAAATTTCCAGAAGAGCTGGGAGCCTACATCCCATTGATCTTTCAAGTGTCTAAATTACTTAGGTGGCTTTGAAATTTTTACCTATAAGCCCAATTCAAAACCCATTCAAGTATATAGAAGATTCCTATTGACTTTAATTGGGCTTTGGATAAGGATGTACAGTACAGCACTAGAAAATGGAAGGGATTCACAAAGCCCACTTATCACTTGCATATCATACAATCTGGGTGAATATTGCTAGTAAAATATACAATGAATATCTTTTGGATTTTTAAAGGCCTGCATTTGTCACTCTTTTGGGATGATAGAAGCTTATTACAGATGGGTTTAGTGGGAATAATGTTATCCAAAACAGTGACTATGAAGTGAATATTCAGAAAAAAAGAATTCCAAATTTGCACACATTGGTGTTCATACTGAAATCCAATCAGAGAAGAGACACATACCATATGATATGTGTCCGTTGAAAAATAGCTTGAGTATTGAACATGCACAAAGGACATTGAACAAATATTACACAACCAAGAATTATTCAGAAATTCTAAACAAAGATTCCCTGGAATAAAATTATGATCTGATTATGAACTGAAAAAACAGGCAGCGTTCATCCAAGAAATTATTCATTTTGTATTTGTCCTCATATACAATAGTTCTTATTCTAAAAGTGCAAAGTACAAATTTTGAATAGCTCAGTTAAACTCACTTCAACATATGTGAACTGGAACTGCAGTAGCAGTACTCAGTTAGCAACTTTCAGGTGTTTGAAGTTAAAGTTACTTTGGATTTGTGCTGGTGTAATGTTGGACCAGAGTGTAATACTTTTTCCTTTGTATTCTCATAAATTGGTGGTTGATCGCCCAGGTTAATTTGTTAGTGGTATACCAAGAACTTTATAAAAATCAAGTTAATAATCTTTTGCCTTTGACAGGTCCAACATGTTTGGAATCTATTTCATTCAGATTTCCACAGTGATTAAAGTTTTCATTCTATTGAATTCTCTTGTAATCTGTCGAGAATTTCATCAACATTAATAACCTAACATTGCATAGGTACAATAATTAAGGGTCTCATTTTGACTGAATTGTTACAATACTGGAACCCTTCAAAAATGAAAAAAGCAATTTATTTTTCTGGTCTTTACTAAACTAGAAGTTAAATACCACTAAACTCAGAAATTCACCACGTATTATTGCTAGCTCTAATGTTAGATGTTTCTATTATAAAAAATACACAGTTTAATTTTTGCTTTTACAAAGGGTGGGGAGTATAAGCAGCCCTTTCCCATCCAAGCTCAAAACTTGGCATTCAGAGTACATTGATGATGTTTTATATTCAGTCCTGTATTCATCAGCATAGCACAGAGGGCAGCATGTATTAATACAGACAAAGCCAGCAAGTCTTTGCCTTTATTACTATTTTGCAGAAGAAATTTGAAAAATCTTGTTTTCTATACTTAATCTAGTTTTCTTGGGCAATGTTAGTACATTACTATAGAATATAATTTTGAGAATTCTAATAAAAATTGTCTATATCAGCTGTCTACAGAAGCCTTAGAACTTATTAGGGCCACCCTAAATTAATATTTTTCATCTGCAGGCAGATGTTTCCAGTAATATCCAGTAATTCATAACTCAAGAAGAATAGCTGTCACCCTTACACAATGATCTCCCACACAAATCAAATTTTGGGGGTTATGTTATATGGATGCCTGTCAGTAATTTTGTGCATTTTATTTATTATTGCAGTTTCCATCTCTGCTAGCCAACACAAATCAGTCTAAGAGCGCAAAGAGGAGAGCCATTATATTCTACATATATTTTATGTCACTGTGCAAAATATTAGCTTGGCCAGCTAAGCATTATCTGAAATTTGTGTACTGAGTTTATTTTATTTCTAGTCAACATACTATGAAGCAGGTGTAATAAAATGCAGGGAGAAACCAGACTGAAGAATTTACACCCGATTTAATCTTTTGAAAAATTAAGAACTGTGAATGAATCTGCTGGCTCAGTATTTATTAAAAACAATGGATATATTATGTAATCAATCACAAACCAAAAACTCCATTTAAATGAGTTGAGGTGGAAAGTGTGTTTCAGTGGAGTCCAGCTAGCACACAAATCAATATATTACACTCTGATATTAATGGGAATTAAAGGCATTCATCTGCCCTTGGTAGGTGCGCCGCACTTTGTTGGGTTGGACCATGTGGTTCTTTGGGCTCATCTGCATCACAGAAAGACTGAGCCAAAGAGTCCACAGTTTGATTCTGGATGTTCTCTGATTTGATTGGAACATGGTTAAGTGAACTTGAGAGCTAGCCATGTAATAATCAGCTCATACAACCGTTGTTTAAGGCTTTAACCTGTTTATATGTTTATAATGTGGTTAGCGGAGGCAAATTCTTTAAGGGTGCATCTAGACAGCACCCTTCTGTTGGAATAAGCTATGCAATTTGCACTACGTTGTGTTGCTTATTCCGAGTCTAAGTCGAAAGAGCTCATTTTGAAATGTTGTGTTG
Source organism: Pelochelys cantorii (assembly GCA_032595735.1). Classification (NCBI taxonomy): domain Eukaryota; kingdom Metazoa; phylum Chordata; order Testudines; family Trionychidae; genus Pelochelys; species Pelochelys cantorii. The sequence continues at coordinate 44,309,677 of CM064329.1, read as the reverse complement.
CGTAAACAGTGACAAATATCAAAATAAGGCACTATTCCAATAAATCCCTTAACTCTCATGGAACGAGGGTTACAGGGATGCTGGAATAACACTCCCGCTATTTCGGGAACTAGTGGGAGCTTTTAAAGATGTGGCATTGCTATTTTGGGATACTTCCGGTCAGTGCTTTTTTGTAAGTTGATGAGCAAAAAAAAAAAAAAAGCACCGGGGGCAGAAATGCCGTCGGGAGCCCAGCCACCTCAGGAAAAGAGGTGCTGGTATGCCCAAGAGGAATGCAATTCATTTAAGTTATGCAGGGAAAATAGGTGCTGGTACGCACCCGGGGCATACCGTCACAAAAAAAGCACTGTTTCCGGTACCCCGAAATAGCCATGCAGTCTAGACATACCCTGAGTGTTCCTGGGCCCAATATCTTTTCATGGAGGAGGGCAACTGCAATCTTTCAATAATACTCCTGCGTTTATTGGTAGGTTTTCCACCACACAGGTACCTTTCCTCTTTTAAAAAAATCCTTCACAAAATTTTAATGAAAAAATATCAAGTTTTCTTGGGGATTCATGTAACATAGGGGAGATTCATTAAATCAGTGCTCTTAAATTGGAGAAAATGTACTTGTTTACCAAGAACATCATTATACATTTACAAAACACTCCAGACTTAGCTGTGATTGTCTTACATCAATAGACAAGTTTGCTTATGCGTAGTAGTCCAGATAATACTAATTAATATGATTTAATATCTGCGAAAATGCAGTGTTTAGACAGGATTAGTTCAGAATAAAATCTTCTTTTCACAGGCTTGTTCCTTTGTCAGTTATTTAAGTGGGTTTCAATATATTATGCTATTTAAAATTATAGTCTCATTACTGCAGCATTCTCAGAAAGAGCGAACATAATTCTCTACAATGTGCAATGGGCTGAGCCTGTGTAAATAGGATATTACTAGTGAAGTGTGAATCTCTAGTTAGTCTAGGAGGAGGTGAAAACTTTTAACTGCCTTTTCCCATTTTTAAAGCTCTTCGGCTACCAATGCCCTGTGGAGTTTAAGAGACTGATGTTAAGAGAGAGTCATCAGCACTAAATGATTCTGTGCTGAACTCTCATCCACCTAAATAGGAAATCCATGCACTGAAGGCATGCTGAACTGCAAGGGTCATTTGGAGAATAAGATCCTGCTCAGTTATACAGGTGTCAGCTTAGTTTTTAGAACAACTCCACTGAAATTGCTACAAACTTATGTCAGTGTATCTGAGAGCAGAATTTGCCACTATGAGCTTAATAAATGAGTTCCAGGGGGATATATTAGTGTGCCATCTGGGCCAAATTTTGAAGTACACTCTCATTTTTACTTAGATTCTGTTCAGTCAGACTCCCAAAGGCAAACATACACACACAACAGCTTATCTTTCTATCATGCTGCACTTGACAATCCTTCACTTAACTGCTTTCATTAGATTTCTAATACTGCTTCCATGACCAAAGATGGGAATTGTCAACAGAGACCTTATCAAGCCTTCTAGACTGTAGGGCACTTGACAGTCTGGCAAACAGCTGTTCCCAAATGTGTGCAGGTGTTTGGGGAGAGAGAAATTCTGATCTCCCAGGATTCTGTGGCTGCGAGAATACAAAACACCTTCTGATGTCCACTGCAGGAAAAACTTGGACTGGTATCAACACTCACTCCTAGTTCCCACAAAGAAAAGATGAAAATGACCAATTCCTAACTGTGTCCAGACATATTGCTGCTTTCAATGTGTTTTCAAGAACAATTGTGACACATTTCATGGACTTCAGTAAAATTGCCAGACAAACATTAACTATTGTTAAATGGATTATTTAAAAATATTATTTATTGCTTCATTTGCAGCTGATGTTAGCAGAGAGGGCAGAGATGGAAATGTCTAGTTGAATAAGCTTCTCAAAAAGATTGCATTTTACTTCCCTGCAACATCAAAGGAGATAGGTGGACTTCTCTCTACTTTCCCCCTTTTTCGTAATAAAGTGTTTAACTTTATTTGTTAGCAGGAAGTTTTGCGGCACTCTGTGGAGACTTTAATATTTAATGCCAGCTAATGGTATTATGAATAGCAATGTTGATCTTGGATTTGGCAGGTACAGAAATGTTGAGCCAACTAATGTTACATTAGTCTAGTGAAGTCCAGCACTGCATCATGTTGCTTAATCTTTTCATCATCAGAAATAAATCATAGGGATTTTATACATAGCAACCAGCAGCAGGGCATGAGGCTCCCGGTAAATCTGAAAGATTTGATCTGTGTAATTCAATGTTAGTCATTTCTTCTGTGGTATTTGTAGAGTCCTGTGAGAGCTTGGGGAAATCTGGCTTGATAAGCAAGCTGTCTTTTATTTACTTATTTTGGTAAGCAATAGGCTTTGGAAGAACATAATTATCATTATAGTTAACTGAGCCATTTAAAGTGAGGCGGGCAATGAAGGACCACATCTCTATCCAGAAATGAGAAGAATACATCAGAAAAAAGGAGAACAGAGCAATGAGGGGGAAAATAGAGTTTTCTACCTTCGTTATGAAGCAGATTTTCTTGGTCATGGATACAGCTGAGTGAATAACGCAATCATTTATTGTGTTGTTAGCACTATTATGTACTTTTTTCTATTACAGTAGTGCCTAAGGGCTGCAAACATCTGCCAGATCTTCAGCCTCTCCAATGGCTCCTTCACACTTCTGGAGTGGGGAAAAGGGGGAAAAGGGGCAGGGCTTTTTTTAGGGAAATCCAGGGCCCTAGACCAGGGGTTCTGTAACTTCATTTAATTGTGACCCTGTTCTGACAACAAAAATTACTACACAATCCCCGGCAGGGAACCAAAGACGGAACCTGCCTGAACTCTGTTGCCTGAGCTCTGCCACCATGGGTCGGGGAGGGGCAAAGCTGAAGTCCAAGGGCTATTGCGCTGAGCAGGGGTCAATAATGTTAGCCCTGCGCAGTGGGGTTTGAACTTGGGCTTCAGACTTGCTGAGCCCCATGTCCAAAATCAACCATGGTGACCCCATTAAATGGGGTTATGACTCACTTTGAGGTCTAACCCACCATTTGACACATCACAAATTGTCACCACCAAGTGCTTCACCTCCCACTTGAGGCATATCAGCACTGGCACATGAGTAGCTCTGCTCATGTAGATGACCACATATTAGCTCTACTTGAGCTAATAAATTAAGAACAGTGATATAGCCAGGATAGCATAGATGGACTTTTTTGGATGAAAAATGTCCTAGTTGAAAAATGTTGACCAACTCTACAAAATACTAAGATTGCCTAACTGCAAATAATACTAATGCAAAAATTAAAGGCAACTGGCAGGTTTATAATGGCTACCACTCAATAGGTTGTGTGGAGTTCAACTGTAGGACAGATTTTATGACAAGTTAACTAAAATAAAAAAAGATATTTTATTTCCATTCCTTTTCCTGTCAAGAACAGGGGTGGCTAGGTCACGTATGTCTAGAAATGTATATATTCCATCTAAGTTTATTATTGCTCCTATTTGTTACAGTGACTTGAAAGCTGCCTTTATGGTTTTACAACTAGAAAGCAAGGAAGCAGATAGGGATCTAATCTGAAGGCATGGTAACCAGCAGGGAATAAGTAACTTCAAGGGTGGACTTAGCATCACAACCTTTAGGTCACAACTTTAGGTCACTGGTCATAAAACTGCTTAGTCCCCTGGGGGAAGTTCTGGTCTCACTAGGCTGAGTTAATCACCCACTCAGCAAGCAGTGAGGAAGCCTGCAGCAAATGTAAGGAATGAGAAAGAGGAAATTAATCAAAGGAACAATATTTGTCTATCAAAAATGCTACAAATTAATTTAGTTTCTTCTTAGCTCTAGCATTAAAAGCACTAATATGAACTGGGGAAATGGCTGAACCCCCATAATGAATCTAAACCTTAAAGCAAGAGATTTCAGATCTAGTTTGAAATTGTTAGAGCATGGCAAAGGTGCAATTTTTTTATGTTAATGTGGCTCCATATGTGTGTAAAGAGCCTAATAGACTGTATTTCACAGAGCCCAATAGACTGTATTTCTTCCCGCGTTGTCCCCCAAATAGTTTTATGTCTGTAGCAGCCCAAAAAAAGGAATGTAGCACTTCATATTTTTTGACAAACAATCCAGGTTGTCCAGTTCCTTACAGCATCTTTAATAAGCACCAACGAGCAAAATCTTCTGCACTGCTGGCATATGTCATTCCCTGAGGATATGAAACTCACCTCTGTGCAGAGTGTCAGCACAAGGCGTACTCATTTTGTACCACTGAAATCCCATTTAAGGACATATTAAGGGTTTAAGTTGTACCTAAGAACTATGTAGTCCTTGTACCTCTGCACAGAGATGAATAAACCCTGCACAGAACACAATTAGATCTAGTATGGCAGCATACTCCCAATTCACTGACAATGTGTCTCTTCTGGCTTACTCACTTCTAGTATGGTTGCTTTAAAAGAAGCTAAATGTTTATATAGCTGAGCTGTTCTCTTTACTGTGTATTTTTTAATATTTTGAAATATACAGATAGGTCTGACTCTCCTTTCATTTACACTGAATAACTGCTTTCAAATCAATAGAGTTATTCTAGAGTGAAAGTGAAGAGTGTTTGACCTTATAAGGTAAAATTCTGGCCCAATGGAATTCAGTGGCAAAACTCCCATTGATTTTAATGAGGCCAGGATTCCTTCTATAATATACATAATATACTAATTTAAATAAAGTTAAGCAAGAACAGGATGACTGATAAGGGTAATTAATGGCATTTGCTCTTATATTTTCCATAGAGCACTAAGACAGAATTGTAACATTCCACGGCTGAAGGATAACGGTAAATTAACCGTTGAATTCATTCCTATGGAATTGCATAATTCATGCATATTAATATCATTAAAATGACTATTAAAAGAACCAGTATGCTCTTGCACTGTTTCCTGAATTAATGGGTTCCTGTTCTCCCAAAAGTATGAAGGAGGTAGAGAAGGAGATAGATGAAGAAAAAAAATTAAGGAAATAGAATATGTTTCTGAGAAACCTTACCATGAATTAAAATCTATCCAGATGACATGTGTTGATGAATGTAATGTTTAATGGAGTGAAAGATAGAGGATAATTCTGGGTGATCCCGAACAAAAGCATACATTGGGCAAAATGTTGATAGATTTTAGTCCAGATTGGGTGGTAAAAGTCCATATATGCGTGAGTTGTGACTGAAGGGTTAAGAACAATATCTGAATACATTTGAGATTGGATTAAGGGGACTAGAGCAGACAACAGATGTTGCATGCTTCCTTAATCTGTTGTTTTATTCCCAGGAAAACAAAGACAACATAATCTGTCTCCATAAGTACATAAAAATGGCCATATTGGGTCAGACCAAAGATCCATCTAGCCGATTATCCTGTCTTGCGACAGTGGCCAATGCCAGATGCCCCAGAGGGAATGAACAGAACAGGTAATCATCACAATCACCACATGACCCCTCATCCATTTCCAGCCTCTGACTAACAGAGGCTAGGGACACCATTCCTACCCATCCTGACTAATAGCCATTGATGGACCTAACCTCCATGAATTTTTCTAGTTCTTTTTTGAACCCTGTTAAATTCCTGGTCTTCATCACATCCTCTGTCAAGGAGTTCCACAGGTTGACAGTGCACTGCATGAAGAAAAACTTCCTTTTGTTTGTTTTAAACCTGCTACCTACCAATTTCATTTGGTGACCCCCCTAGATCTTAGGTTATGGGAACAAGTAAATAACTTTTCCTTATTCATTTTTTCCACAGGAGTCATGATTTTATAGACCTCTATCATATCTCACCTTAGTTTCCTCTTTTCTAAAATGAAAAGTCCCAGTCTTTTAAATCTCTCTTCATTTGGGATCTGTTCCAAACTCTTAATCATTTTTGTTGCCCTTTTCTGAACCTTTTCCAATGCCAATATAACTTTTTTGAGATGAGGCGACCACATCTGTATGCAGTATTTGAGGTGTGGGCGTACCATAGTTATATATAGCGGCAATAAGATATTCTCTGTCTTATCCCTTTTTTAATGATTCCTAGCATTCTCTTTGCTTTTTTGACTGGTGCTGCACACTGAGTGGATGTTTTCTGAGAACTATCCACAATGACTCCAAGATCTCTCTCTTGAGTAGTTGTAGCTAAATTAATCCCCATCATATATTATGTATAGTTGGAATTATTTTTTCCAGTGTGCATTACTTTACATTTATCAACATTAAATTCCATTTGCCATTTTGTTGCCCAATCACTTAGTTTTGTGAGATCTTTCTGAAACTCTTCACAGTCTGCTTTGTTCGATAACATAATTTGATTATGATAACATAATCTGTCTCCAACTAGATCCTGTGCCTTTTCTACCATTTTATAGGCTTAATAGCAATTAGAGTTCTGATTATAGTTTTTGTGGCATGAAGTTCTTGTTTTCAAGTAGCAAACAGCTTGCATGTAGTCATAGATAACATTTTATTTCTAGAACCTCAGTTGCTTTCCTATCCTTACTGTGTTTAGCTTCTTACAATAATTCACATACTTGTTATAATTCTGCTCAACTGACACCTTTTACAGAAGGTGCAAAAGAAAATAAAGTAAAAATAAGTGATATTTCTTCAGATGGTTTGGCAATAGATTGGCTGCCAATTCAAAAATATAAATACGAAGGAAAATAATCACAAAAGCTTGGAAAACTTGGAATTAATTTGTGTTGTGTAATAAGTAATTTTAAAAAAATGTTTGTTTCCTAATATTGGCTTATCTCTGGCTATGTTATGTCCAGATTCTGGAAAACATTCCTATTCAGAACAGAACTTATACTTAAACACTATGCTGAACAAAAACAGACTTAAGCATTTATTTCAGTGCTTCCCTGAATAACTTCTTTAAAACATTATATTGAGCTATAGGGCCAGATGTGCAGCTGATGTAAATCAGCACTGATGCATTGAAGTCAATGGAGCTATGACAATTTACAGCAGCTCAGAATCTGGATTTTATTTTGGGCTCTATCCTGTATAAATTTTGAAGGACTTTGCATTGCCTGGAAGTAGTATCAAAACTTCCTTAGGTTTGTATATATTACATTGGCAACTTTACTGTGTATGAAATCCATTTTGAAAATGATGAGCATTTTTGCTATATATATATATTGTTCACTGATTCTTAAATTAAACCTTTTATATATGATGTGTAACTACTGGATTCATGTACAAATACATTTTTTGGGCAATTACACCTTCTTGTTGGAAAGTTTAGTAGCACTAGCTAACACAAGTAAAAATAATTGAGCCCCAGGATAACATTAACTTTAAAACAGCCAGCCATTCAATGTTGTAGCTCTTTTAATAAATATGCAGATTTTTGTGTTGATGAAATCAACACTTTTGCTTCTCAGATGCTTCTCATCCTAGAATTATGCACCCATTGACTCATCCATCTATAATTCAGAGTTCTTTTACACATGGAGAAATAAAGGTGTTTTTTAAATCCAAATAGTATAGGAAAATCTCCATTCCACATAGCTTCTATTATACAAACAATAATTTAAAATATACTCAGTACATAGCTAGGGCCAGGGCTTTATATTAGGAAAGAAAAATAATGTTTTCTAATCAAGAACGCATACATAATTTAAGGAAAAAAATTTAAGGAATAATTGACCAACTAGTGTTGTGTGAGACTTCTTTAGCTCAATTATGTAAGTCATTTATATAGTGGGAATATAGCTAGAGTCATCATTTGCTGATAGGAACTATAAATAGTAATTTAAGGACAGATAAATGTTTGCTGGCTTCCATACCTCTTCAGGCTCCTTTTTTGTCAGATGCCATAAGAAAATTTAGTACAAATCACCAGGAAGTCATGATCCTGCTATCCAATCCATGCATACAGTTTCACTGAAGAAAGTGAAATTCTTCAGTGAAAGTGAGCTCAGAGGTTTGCCCAAGTACATCCAATTGCAGGATTTGATCCTAGAGATGAGACCTCAAATGAAAGTCCATGTCTAACCACCCAAAACACATGGGGATTTACTCACCACTCTGAGTTGGTACTGAATCAACGGCATTAGAGGGAAATGTGATGCTAGGGTTGCCATCTTTTGGTTAAGATGTAAACCCAAAATCCTGACCACCGTGTCATTAAAAGTCCCATAGCATTTTCCTGTGCAAAATGCGTAGCTGGATTCAGCTTAACCTAAGCTGAGCCACTGCCGCGTCTACACTGCAGGAGGCTGACGGGAGTTCCCATCGGCTTCTCTTACTCCTCACAGAACGAGGAATACAGGATGCTGGCAGGGGCTGCCCTCAGCATTCAGTTTGGGGCTACATTAGACCCGCTAAATCGAACGCTAGAAGATCGACCTCTGGAGGGTCGATCTTCTCTGTAGTGTAGACCAGTGTTTCTCAACCAGTGGTACGGGTACTCTTAGGGGTACTTGAGAGAAGTCTGGGGGGTACATCAACACAACTGAAACTTGGAGAAAACTGAATTTTTGTTTTAAGTTTTACAGCGCTTTATTATTTTTGTACTTTTTACACCCAAAAATGTCATTGCCCGTCTGGCTATGATTAAGTTGTTTAAACAAATGTGTTGCAATAGTAGAAAAAAAATTGTGTGTCTGAAAACTGTAGGTACTGGGGGGGATACTTATAATTTTTTTTAAAAAGGCGTACTTTATAAAAAAAGGTTGAGAAACACTGGTGTAGACAAGCCCCTACTGAGTAATCAATGAAAGAATTTCAGTTGCATATCTTCCATTTTCTGTTCTGTAGTGCTATTGTATGCTGTTTAAGGACAGCAGTCTTCCTCCCCCAAGAGGGAGAGCTACAGTTCAATGACAAATGATATGAGCCCTGTACATAAAAGCACATTGGAGTGACCTTTGTATAGCAGCAGATGAAAAGCTCTGTATAATTTTATAATTACTGCTATTAAGAGGCATGCATGTTTGGTACTGTAGGCAAGACATGAGACTGAAAGCTGTGACTTGCTTGTGCAGAAGCTTTGATTGTTCACACTCTTTTCCTTTACAGAGAAACTTGGCTTGTTTGAGCCCTGTGTGCTCATTTATTAGCAGACTCCACCAGTAGACTGACTACTCCTCAGGAGGCAATGGTGATTTAGTTACTTCTGCACAGAAGGAAAACATCTGAATACAAAACCTGTGGTGCTGATTCATCTTTGTGCCTTCCCAAAAGCTATTACAAGTAATTTCTCAAGAACATTCATGCAATTATAATGGGGCCCATCGCTAGACTACCTTTTGATTTGGGCTCACATGCTATTGTGAGTTATGGCAATTTCCTGAATTATCTGTGGGAGATCTTACTATATTAAGTTTAAGTATCTTTTTGGGCCAGGATTGTATATAATTCAGGGACCACAGCCCTCCAGGAGTTAAGAACACTGAGGAGTGGTTAAACAAATTCACTCAGGTTGTAAAACCTCCAGAGTGACTGGAGGGACTTGTAAGTACTTGTTAAAACTGGATTCTCCAGAGACCACCAGACTATTGGAGGCCTTTTGGATAAAAAACCTGAATTTACACTGACTGAGGGCCTTCTTCCTGATCCAACAAATGGACAGAACCGTCTGCCCAAGATTCATGGATTCCCAGGCCAAAAGGGACCATCTACTGTGATAATCTACTGTGACTTCGTGTATCACACAGGCCACAGAAAATCTCCAAAACAATTCCTAGAGCAGACCTTTTAGGAAAAAAAATCCAGTCTTGATTTAAAAATAGACTTCACCCATGAGCCTTGATAAATTATTCCAATGGTTAATTATCCTCACCGTCAAAAATTTATACCCTTCCAGTCTGAATTTGTCTAGCTTGAACTTCTAACCATTGGATCATTTCCGTCTTTCTCTGCTAGACTGAAGAGCCCATTATTATATATTTGTTCCCATGTAGATGTTCATGGAATGTAATCAAGCCACCCCTTAACCTTTTCTTTGTTACGATAAATAGATTTTGTTCCTTGAGTCTTTCTCTCTAGGGACTTTAACCCTTCTCATTCTCTTCTATGAGCCCTTTGCTATTTATCAGCATCCTTGAATTGTGGGACCTATCACTGGAAATTGTATTCCATCAGTGGTTGCACCAGAGCCAAACAGAGAGGTAAAGTAATGTTTCTACTCCTATTTGAGATTCCCCTGATTAAACATCTAAGGATGGCACTAACCCTTTTGTCCACAGTCACTCTGGTTGCTCATGCACAACTGATTAATTACCACAACCCCTAAATCTTTTTCAGAGTCAGCACTTCCAGGATAATGTCTCCCATCCTGTAAATATAGCCTATATCCTTTGTTCCTAGATGTAGACATTTACATTTACCTACATGAAAGTGGATATTGTTTGCTTGTGCCCAGTTTAGCAAGTGATCCAGATCATTTTGAATCCATGACCAGTCTTCTTCATTATTTATTTTCTTCATTGTATTATCTGCAAAATTTGTCAGTGATGATTTTAGGTTTTCTTCCAGTTCATTGATAAAAATGTAAACTACTAGAGGGTGTCCCCAGTATAAGTTGCCCCAGTATATGTTGGTTCCATTTTAAATCTTCCCATTCCCTGCTCTTCCATCACACACCAAAAAAAAAAGAGACCAATTCGCTCAAACAGAAGTCAGCCATGGGAAAAAAAATTCCCCGCTTTACGTCCTTTTGCTCCACATACACTTTTATTTAATGTAGCTTGGATGTATAGTGGGGACGCCTTGTATAAGGATAAGAACTAATCCCTGTGGGACCCCACTGGAAACATCTATCCTTGATGACTATTCCCCATTTGCAGTTTTGAGACCTTCTAGCTAATTTTTATTCCAGTTAATGTGTAATTTTATATCTTTCTGGTTTGTTAATCAAAATGTTGTGCAATATAGTGCCAAACACCTTACAGAAGTCCAAGTAGATTACATCAGGACTATAACCTTTATAAAGCAAATTCATGATCTCATAATAAAAGATATCAAGTTAGTTTGGGGTGACCTCTTATGAACTTATTAACATGCATAAATACATGTTGATTTGCATTAATCACATTACCCTCCTGTAGCTCTTTATTAATCAAATCCCTTATCAGCCACTCCAGTAACTTGCTCAGGATTGATATCAAGCTGATAGGTCAATAATTAGCCAACTCATCCCATTTATCCTTTTCAGAATCAGCACAATATTAGCTTTCTTCCAGTCTTCTGGAACTTCCCCAGTGTTCCAGGCCTTCTATCTTACTTCCTCTTTCTGCCTTTGTGTTCAGCTCTGTTCTTCCTTGAATTTGGTGTTCTGGTATTTCTTGAACCTGGCTGTCTCGGGACATCTCAGCTTCCCCAGTTCTCAGTGGTGTCTCTGCATATCCCTCCGATCCATGAATCTTTTCCTCCAGCACAGCTACTATTTTGGTGAAAGGTGTATTTGGTCATGCTGTGAGCTCCACTTCGTGCATAGAACATCCCTTTTGTCTTCATGCAGGGATGAAAACATGGCGCATCTATTGCAGGTCACCACCACTGTTCCACCAATGGCCATGTTGATGTTATACACTGTGCAAAACCCAGAGAGAAAGCCTCTCGCATGCCTCCTCTCATTTCCCTCTGAAACTCTCCTATCAACGGCTCCTGTGTGTGGCATTGCAGTTTGCTTAACAAGTGGCTTTTTATACCAAACTTTCCATGATTAGCTCATCTATGCCCCTCATCATCAGAGAGTGTTTAAACATTCAGAGACTTCAAAAAGCTGAGATCATGGAAGCCCTGATGGTGAGAGTCTTGTAACCTTTAAGCAAGGAACCCTGCATTAGTAAGGCTCAACTATGCAACCCTTACAAAGAGAACAACATAAAACAGTCAACCAAACAACCCCCAGAATGACCAAACACACCACTCACCAATCCTGCTACTTCCAAACACTGTCTGCATCTCTCTGAAACCCTCATGTGTTAGCTGCCTCTCCTAAGAGGAGGGAGGATGGAGGCCAATCCTTGCCAAAAATTGGAAGGACTGCCACCTGCTGGAGATTCTTGTTGGAGTTAGGGTGATCTCTGGTAAGCTTAGTATTGTGTGTGGGGCTTATTTTATTGTTTTTATATGTTTTTTTCTGTAACGCTTTCATTTTAAGAATAAATGTGCTTGCTTAGAAAGAGCTGTGTGGTATCTCTAACTGTGGTCAGGCACGTTGTTCATAGATTCAAAGAGAAAACAAAACACAGATGCTGGCCTGTAAGGCAGTCTGGCTTGTTAGGAATAATTGCAAACTATGAAGCCTGGAAATACCTCAGTCAGGATGGAGAGGAATGTACATTTCAGTCTAAGAGAGATGATGGCTGGGATCCATAAGTCCACAAGTCAGTGCCCTTGCTGGGTCATGGAGAGAGAATATAGGTACTGAACTGTGACCACTATTTGCTCGCAATATCTACAAACTATTGTGTATCATGCAAAGTACAATTTTCCCTTCTACATATTAATACATTATTTTTAAAATTTTCCTTATGATATATGACAGCTCCTAGCTTTCAGTTGCTAGTTACACATAAACTTGCATTGGAAAGTGAGGTCATTGGAAGTGAAGGAGAGAAGAAAAATAAAATGGAAGCGTTTTATAAATCTAATCCCAAAGGCAAAGCTGAAATCAAATGATCTAAACAAAAATAAGGGTTTTTTTCCTGAATATTCAAACCAAATATTAATATCAGTTTGTTGGAACAGAAACACAATTGCAACCATCTGTGAAGCACTGAAATCACAAATAAAATAAACTGTTGCTGTAGTACAAGATTAGGCAAAGTAATCTCATTTGAAAAATCACTTTGTACTCACTATGGTAGCATGTGTTAACTTCATTCTAAAAACCTTATTTATCTTTCCTTTTTCCAAGACACATGAACACTGACCATGCCTACTGCCTTTGTTTGCCAGTGCATATCCCTCTGAGGACAATGTATTTTCCTCAGGTCTTCACTTTGATCTGAATACTAATTCAGCCACAAGATAAAAGGCCTAAGTTTCCCTTAGAACAACTGTGGTAACATTTAAAATGTAATTGGTTTTGGAAACTGACAACTAATTATCCAAAAGCAAAACACATGTTGGGCATTTAGATAATGAAACGTCAATCAATATAATAGTGTCACTTACATAAAATTGTTTGGCTTCTGAAATTACTTTCCCTGCTTTTAAAATAGATTTATCTTCATATATATATATATATATATATATATATATGCGATGTATGCATGATGTATGCTTATATATATATACGTTTATATATGTATGTGTAGACATGCATACATCGCATATACCACACACACACACACACACACACACACACACACATTAGAAGCTAAGCGCTAGACAATAACTGCATTTCTGCAGATAGACATGAGGGTTTGTTCAGAAAGAACTGCATTGCCCTTGACATTGAACAGTGCTGGAAATCAAACTCGAAACCATCAAGCAAGGATTCAGAAAGAGCAACAGAAAGAGATTTCTCCATGAATATTTATGTGAAATCCTGTTCAACATGAGCAAAAATGATAAGGACGTGCCATTGATAATCATGTTGTATTGAATTTTTTTAACAATTCAAATTTGGGAATATGAAAAAAATCCTGAGAATTTAATAAATTCAGAAAAGCAGAACTTCATTCTTAGACCCTGATCCTACAATTATGCATGTGCATGAGTAATTCTATTTAAATCAATGGCACTACTCATATGAGTACATGTGAACTAATATTTGTGGGATCAAGGCCTAAATGTTCCATTTGTTTTATTACAGTGAGAATGGCAGTAACTGCTGTTGCTAAGGCTGCAAATCTACATGCCTTTAATTTAGGTACTACATGATAATTTAAACAGCTAAATTAAGAATCTCTTACTACAGGTGGATTTTGGCAATATGGGCAAAATAATATCTTTTTATATACTGAAGAATGTGAAAAAATACTTCCTCATTCTCAGAAAAAAAAGTTGTGACGTTCTTTTGAGCAGTACTCTTGCCAAAGCAATTTAGGTTTGAAAGTTGCCATTTGGAATAGTACAATCCTTATTGAGAAGCAATGCATGGCCTTGTTCTGAAGGGAATTGGTTTTGATTTGGCTGAGTTATGAGCATTTAGAAATGCTGTAATAGCTTTGACCAGTATTTTTTATTAAACTCACGAGGCACATAACCTTAGGAATGACATGCTGGTCATGCATTTGTAGCTGACTTACTTATATGGTTTAACACTTAAACCACAGAAGATCTCCAAATCAGTCACAGAGGTTTTAGGAAATTCAAGATCTGATTAAAGAGACTGCTCCTTCTGCTCGTACTCTTTTCCTCCTCCATAGTGCTCCCTCTGTCTCTAGGAGTTAAGGAGTAGGAACCTGGAGAGTATGTATCTTAGCTTCTTATCTTCAACTATCCTTTTTTTCTGGATAACCATTATTTAATGAACCTTGAACAGGGGCTCTCACCAGGATGGTTAAAGTTTGTCTCTGCACTGAGGGCAAGGCTATAAAGGGGCAAAACCTCTTCATCACCTCCATTCCTTCTACCTCAACACCAGCGACACAGAACAAGACTTCTATCTTTGGCATAACACATACGCAATTTAGATGATTTATGAAAACTCTTAGTTCTGTCCAAAGTATGTAGAACTGATTCTGCTTATTAGTGTGTGGATTTAGTGGGGGGGGGGGTGGACTTCAGATTAATGGCCTGATTAATGTGGAAATCAGGCATCTCCTTAGGTAAAAATGTGGGATCAGATCTTAGAATTATCTTGTTCTTTAGAAAATAAATGAAAGCTGTTTTTGAAAGGTGGTTCAATTCATTCACTGTCCTGGCTGATGTGACAGTAATAATAAAAAGCATCTTGATAAATAAATGACGTAAAGAGCACTTGGCCCAAGGTTCAGAGGACAATTTTACCAACAATGGCAACTGAAAATTAGGTCCCGAAGGGACAGGATCCTTAACAGATACATATTTGATAACTTTTCATAACCCTTTAAATGAAAAAAAAAATGACCAAGAGGCAATTTTCCATCAGCTACATTATGAAACAGAGATGTTTGCTGCCAGATAAACTTTTAACAATGAGTCTCAGAGGGATAGCTGTGTTAGTCTGTAACTGAAAGAAATTTAAAAAAAAACAACAAAAAATGCAGATGGTATCATGAGCTTTCGTGCGCACAACTTACTTTTTCAGATGAAACTGAAGAAGTGGGTTGGGACCACAAAAGCTCATGATACCATCTACATGTTTTGTTAGTCTACAAGGTGCTGCAGGACTATTCGTTTTTTAAAATTTTTTTACAAATGAGTTAGAAACCCCCTTATACTTTAAATACATTCAATATTAGCAATAGAAACACAAACAGGAGAATCAGATCATCTCTTCACCCAAGTCAGAAATCTGGACCACTATAGCTAGAAACTCTTTCTAGTAGATTGTTTCTGAGAGTTAATGAATATATGTCCTGCACTCGGTTTGGATAACCACAGCTTTGGGGGCTAACTGAGGGAGCTGCAGGAGCCAAGTGATTGGATCTGACCCTAACAGATTATGGCTTCTTGGAATTCTTCAGAGGTTTGGATCTGGTAGCCACAGGGGCAAAGCCTGATATGTTAGACCCAAGATCCCTTTATAACCTCCTTGCTGTGAGTAGTGATCCTGAAGGGAAGGGAGGGGAGCACTGTAGATTACATGGTTAGAAGAGGGTTTTGCCATAAGACACCATAAAATGCTGCCGTACCCATAAGTAGGAATATGCAGAGCCAATGGAAGAAGTATGCTTAGGTCCGCCAACGGGAGTGGGGGCAGTTGTCCCAAGCCTCAGCAATTCAACAGTGCCCAGGGCTCCAGCCAGAGTTTCCATGCATAGTGACACTAGGTACTTTTAAATTTGATTTCTATGAACAGTCATGCCTGTGACATGCAACAGGACAAACGTTTGTAGCAGTGAACACAAAGGGAGAAGTCTGGAAGCATTCACTTTGTTGGTAGTAAATATTGGTCATAGTTCCCACCTCTGCTCTCGGTGTGGCTCTTGAGTGCCACAGGTCCCTAAATGTAAAAAACGTACATCGGCTTCTGTTTGCAAAGTCCAAAAGCCCATACACAACCATTCAAAGAGAAACCATGTGTGTGGCATATAGCCCTTCTCAACTCAGAGCAAGCCGTTAATCTCTCTTCATTGCTCTTCCCTCCTCCCCCATTACTTCTTTCTCCAATTTGATTCTACATCAGATGTCTTTTGCTTGGGGAGTGGGCATTAGAGGGAACCACTGAGCTCTTCCTTTGTCTCCTCCCAGGGAGGATTCCTTTTTATAGACATCTCCCTGTTCAGGGGGCACAGCTGTCAATTCCACCTTTCAGTAGTTTAATGAGCCACGAACACCAGTTCTTCACTTCAAGTCTGGCAGCTTTTCAGAGCTACCCTTCTTTCAACCCACCAAGGCATTTAAACACTTCCTATTTTCAACATATACACCTCATCAAAGTGCTAGTAGTAACCTTGAAAAGATCTCAGTTGGAAGTCAATCACCAGTGTATTAGGTCCTCACTACTGCATAAGTCCCAAATCTTCAGCAAAAAGGCAAAGTGTTCTCAATGGGGATGATGTCTCCTGACCTTAAATAACACTGGTCTACAATTTTTTAGAAGTCGTCTGCTTCAGAGATAAAATGTATTATGTATTTTGATGTGCTGAATTCAAATATGACAATTAAAACAACTGATTGGCTACTGTTTCCAAGATATTTAAGTTTTTACATTTTACGTCTATGTATATTGTGTAGATAGTAGAGTTTTAATCATAAATTGTAAACCTAGGTCTTTTCATGTGTATATGGTTGCTTTACATGATCATATTTCACCTGTCCTGTTTATGTAACACTTTAAAAATCAGCAAAAGGGTTATATAAATAAAATTTATTATGAAACAAAAGGCAAAAAACTATTATGTACATAGTTTAGTCCTATTCAGTGTCTACTCGGCGCTTCTTGGCTTGTCTCTTGTATTCATAAATGGAGCATCTCTTGTCACTGTCCAGCAATAGTCTGCAAGCATTGATGGGCTCCATTTGCCCTGATAGCGTTTCTCCATTGTTGCAATGTCCTGGTGAAATCGCTCACCGTGCTCGTCGCTCACTGCTCCGCAGTTCGGTGGAAAAAAATCTAGAAGAGAGTGCAAAAAATGTATCTTTAGTGACATGTTGCAGCCAAGGCTTTAGTGACATGTTGCAACCAACCTGTAGTTGTCTGCCTTGTTGTTTCCAAGAAAATTTATTGCCACTAACTGGAAGGCTTTCCATGCTGTCTTTTCCTTGCCACGCAGTGCATGGTCAAATGCATCATCTCGAAGAAGTTCACGAATCTAAGGATCAACAAAGACACCTTCCTTTATCTGAGCTTCACTTATCCTTGGAAATTTTCCACGGAGGTACTTGAAAGCTGCTTGTGTTTTGTCCATGGCCTTGACAAAGTTCTTCATCAGACCCGGCTTGATGTGTAAGGGTGGTAACAAAATCTTCCTTGATTCAACAAGTGGTGGATGCTGAACACTTTTCCTCCCAGGCTCCAATGACTGTCGGAGTGGCCAATCTATCTTGATGCAGTGGGAATCTCTTGCACGACTATCCCATTCGCAGAGAAAACAGCAGTACTTTGTGATTCTGGTGCATCAGGAACCGGCAGTCCTTCTCTGTGGGGTACTGGGCGTATAGCTGATGGAATGTTTGGATAATGCACAGTCCACTTCTTCTTCTTTGACACACCTTTCCCAACTGGAGGCACCATGCAGAAGTAACAATTGCTGGTATGATCTGTTGGCTCTCTCCAAATCATTGGCACTGCAAAAGGCATAGATTTCCTTTTCCTGTTCAACCACTGGCGAAGATTTATTGCACAAGTGTTGCAGTATATGTGTGGGGCCCACCTCTTGTCCTGATCTCCAATTTTGCAGCCAAAATAAAGATGATAGGCTTTCTTAACCATAGTGGTTATACTGCGCTTTTGTGATGCAAAAGTCACTTCACCCAAACATAGCAGAAGTTATCTGCACTGTTCACACAAGTACGAGGCATCTCTGCTCACTTTGGCTAAACAGAAATGTGTCCCTTTGCAAAATCAAACACTGACAAATAAGAGAGCACGACACTGTATGATTTCTAGAGCTGATATAGGGCAATTTGTTCAGCAGAGTGATGTAAGCTTTGTTATGATTGCATCATCCATGACTTCTAGGAATAACACGATGCAATTCATATCACGTATGACGCAATACCAGCTTCAGATTGCATCATTCATTGTTTTGCCTAAAAAGCAAGTACTGTCCAAACCCAGTCATAGATTTATTCATAGATCCAGTCAAAGATGTATTTTAGTCATTTCTGGTTTAAATTGAGATCCCTTCCCTTTATAACTCACTTATCCTCCGCCATTCCCAAGTCAAGGGTCGTATATACTGACCCAATAGCATATCTTGAAAACTAGAGCCAATCAACAATTTTAAGCATCATTTTCGTTCTCAGTGACCCAGAATTAGTAAAGTTTGACTACATTTATTTCAGAAGCATTTTGGCTGTAGAGCAGTGTAATGGGAAAGACAGTATAACAGATGCATTCTGGCGCTTGTAGACAAAAGGGAATACAACTATATAAAGTTGCATCATCTTCTTAAAAATTATTCATTAATTCAATAATTATTCATTATTAATTAATCATTCATTACGTTTAATGAGCCCTCTGAATTTTTGGCACTGTTTGCAAATATCCTCAGAAGTTAGTGATTAAGATCATAAAAGGATCCCCTGCTGAGTGCCTTCTTAAGAGAACCACCCCAAAGGAACCCTTATTGGGTCACATGTTCAAATATAACAGCTAAATTTTCATATCTAATACTAGTACCATCTCCAGAGCTCTGTAAACAGAATGCCCATGTTCAACTACAAAATTCTTAGAGAGAGAGAGAGAGAGAGATCAAGTTGCCAGTGCACCATCAGAAACTTATACTGTATGTAGTGGGTAATGTCAAACTCGCCTAAATTCACCAATTGCTACTCTGACAATTTACAATTTGCTTGAAGATAGAATTCCAATGTGTGGGCTCTAAACCATCTTTGTGGCAGTCACTCGCCCATTGAAGCAGAAAATGGCACTATGTTCTTCTATTGTATAAGATGCTGCTAAACGAAACTGGGAGTTTTCTGACACTGGATAATTTGTTTCATGCTGTAAAACACCATTGTAAAACTAAATGCTGCAAGAGGAGCAGACCATGTGTCAGGGAGGCTCTGCTAATCGGAACCATATCCAAAATGTATAAACCTCCTGAGTTTACAAAATTTAGCTGGAAATATCGAGATCATTCAATGACATTTCCACACTTCTGACCATTCTGAGGAGCTTCTTTTTCCTCTCTCCTGAATTGACCTTATACATCAAAATAGTTCCATCATTTATATTTAGCTGTGTATGTAAATCCAGTATCCCTAATTCTGCTTTCAGTTATACTAATTCAAATCTGAAATCATCCCATTGGACTTCATGGAGTTCCACCAGTTTAAACTCAAAGTAACAAGAAGCATATTTCGGCCAACCAACTTGAATAGGCTGCAGAGGGGTAAATGAGAGGAGAATTTGAGCCACAGGACCTGTTTTGAAAAAAAAAAAAAAGCTTCCATTTTAACAAGCATAACTATATGGAAGTACAAATGCTACCAATTAGATGGCTCACTGTGACAGGTCTCACAAAAACAGGCCAGAGTGAAAGCCTTTCCAAAATCAAACCCACAAAGACAAATCCCATCAATGGACAGATTCTGCATTCTGTAGCAGAGAGCAGAATTCTGTCAGGAGGGCCGAATAAAGATCAACTTACTCTTGCATACATTTCCATGGCTTCAGTGGGATTACATCAGCACTCAAACAAACACTTAATGCCATTTTTAAAGAAATGTTTGCCTTTGTTGACCTGGCAAGTATTTCACTGACTAATTTAATGTGGTTTCAAATATTAACATGTTGGCATTTGCAAGGCATTCTTCCTTAAACAAAAGATAAGGGAAAAAATGTATAGATGGCTAAAATACTGGGTCAGATTCTGCGCTGTGATCCCATTAAGAACTAAATGCTGCCTGACTGTAAAGGGGACTGCATTTCAGCAGGAGGCCCAGAAAGATTTCTGGCAGACCCAGTAGGTATTCCTCCATGGCTCCTGGACAGCCAATGTTGCCATGGAACTTAGCTCTTCACATTGGTTTAAATGGCAAATTTCCCAAGGATAGGCATCCCATCTTCTTTACCCCTTCTGGGGAGTCTAATACAGTGTTGGCACTCTGCAGCATAGTGTGGCTGGTGCCTGAGCAGCAGTGCAAGGAGGAAACAGCGTCTCACATTGATACCCTGTCCCTTTGTAGTCACACTTCTTAGGGGCTTGGACAGACCAAAGCAGAATTTGTCCACTGAGCCAAATTTTCAATTTGGGTAAGCTAAGCTAGACATCCAGACCAAGCATTTGAGCACTCTATTTGGTAGTTAAGTGCTTAAATTTGGTATTAGGATACCTAAGTACCTATTTAAACAACCAAATGGGAGGTTTAGATTCATAATGTCAGTATCTTGGCTTGAGAACAACACCCAGCAACATTTTTCTCTGGATTAAAAACAACTAGGAAACACCAATAGAAGGGAAACCTTGTAAATTACAAGCATTCTCAAAGCCAATATAGCATCAGTGAAGTCTCTTGATTGCACACATGCTAAAAACATTATGGAAATAGTCACTTATTCAGCATGTATGGGTTCCTCCTTTGCTTAGCAGGGCTGTACATTTGTTTTGTTACCTTAAAGATGCACCAGATATCCACATGTTGGTGTAAAGTAGAAAAGAACAAAATAACCTCCCCATCTACGTGTTCTCTCCTCATATAATACAATACACTTTTGTTTGTTACAAGTCAAAGCACATTTGTGTTTCACAAAATCCACCACCAGTTCTCAGATCAGAATTGGAAGTTACCTATAGCCATGCAAGTTGCTCTGAAATAGCAGGGCACTTTAGCCATAATTGTTATTACATGGGCAAAGAAACAGAAGAAAACCAGAGGGGATTTTTTTTGTTTTTGTTCATAAAGGATGCAGTCACTTGTTTATTGACACGTTTGAACCAAGGACACTCAGCTCTAAAATAGTGTTTCTCAAAACAGTCCATAGACCTACTCTGAGAAAGCTGCTACCAGGCCTTTCTGGTTTGTTTACTTACTGGTAGGGTTGCCAGATGGTTTCAGAAAAAATACTGAACAAAAAAAAAAAGGACTCTGAGAGTTGTTAAGCAAAAAAACCCCAAACAAACAAAAAAAACCCAGCATGGCCCTTTAAGAAACGCATGGTGAGACTTTTTGGCCCTAACAGGCTGCGCCACCTGCCATCCTGCCTCCCTACGCGGGGCTGGACAGCTCCCCTGTGGAACCTGGTAATCACTAGGGTTGCCAGGCTGCCTCCATACTGAGCTGGACAGCCTGGGATTTTCGCCTCCTGGATGGGAAAAAATCAGAAAGTAGCGGACATTTTAGGTATCCAGTATTTTCTGAATTTTTTTACTGGACAGGAGGCAAAAATACCGAACGGTCCGGTTCAATACCAGACACCTGGCAACCCCACTTACTGGCTCCCTAGCCAAAACTGCTCCCATTGGCTATGATATGCTGTTTGCAGCTTAGGGGAGCTGCGGGAAGCAGCGTGGCCTGGACCACTGTTTCTCGTGCTCCCCTTGGCTGCAAACGGTGAACCACAGCCAATGGGAGCTGCGAGGCTCTATGGCTGTGGAGCCGGTAAGTAAACAAATCGGAGTAGCTTTCTCAGAGTGAGTCTCTGGACCACTTTGAGAAACACTGCTCTAAAACCTCTGCCAATACATGCTTATTTTGTGTGTCTGTTTTATTAAGTGGTAACGGATAATGAACCTGATCCTGCAAATTCTTGTTCAAATTAATTGTTCCACTAACCACAAAGGGACTACATGCATGAGTAAGAACGATTTGTAGCATCTAATAACTGGATTGTGGCAGATAATAGCAATTATATGTTAAATAACAATAAGCCAGATTTTCTTCTGCTTTGCACCTTGTGTGGTCATTTACTCCTCAGCAAAATGAGCGTAAAATGCTACCAGACTAAAATGGTAGTGTTTTAAACTCGCTTTGTACAGATGTAAACATGCAAACTATGGAGAAAGAGAACAAGTAACTTTCGTTAGGACAGAAAGAGAAGAAACAGCATATCAGGCACATTGCAATCAAAAAGCTTTGCATAATCATCCTCATAGGCAGCAACGTTGAATCTGTATTATCTTTATTTTATTCAGAAGCAATATTCAAAGTTCAGTCTTTTGTTTAGGAAAATCATCCTAGAGTAAATGCCATACCAACGCTACTTAGTATGTTCTCTTTTCTTTTTCTGATTGAAATATGCATCAAGTAATTATGTGCAATTAAACTTATTCTTTCCAATGCTATTTCCTGATCTCCTTTTTCATTACTAAAATTACACCGAATTTCCTCCTACTAATCAACTCACACTTTCTAGGCAATTTTGTATGCATTTACAGTTGTTCATTATGCACCAACGGGGACACTACAATATTTCATTGCTCGTTCAGTGGATCCATTACTCTTTGTGTTGGGAATCTTGAATAAGATAGATGGCTATTTAGATTTACACCAGTTTTTCACCTTTGGTTCTTATTTATGAATGTAACTTGAACAAGTGACTTTAAAAAGAGAGAACAAAGGACAGCATCCTTCTCAGTGATCTGGCCTGTGGATGATTGTTTCATGCTCAAAATTTGTTCTGTGCATGTTCTTCTCTTTGTCATCAGTGGTTAGTATCTTTTAGTAACTAATAACCCTTTTAGTTCTCTTTTTCTTATATATGATCTTTATTTACATATGAATTATTCTTCCAAAAACTTTATAAATTCTAAAGCCCAGAGCATAGCTTCTTAACCTGTGAATGACCTGTACTCATGAATTTTATTATGAATGCGTTGGACT
Organism: Pelochelys cantorii; assembly: GCA_032595735.1. Taxonomy (NCBI): domain Eukaryota; kingdom Metazoa; phylum Chordata; order Testudines; family Trionychidae; genus Pelochelys; species Pelochelys cantorii. The sequence goes on along the minus strand of CM064329.1, from coordinate 44,286,591 downwards.
GGGTCTAATTATCTTAAGCATTTTCAGGTCTATGGGAAGCCATGTGTCCAGAGAAAAGAACCCTCTCAAACTAACCTACTACAGTAAATAAAATTGAGGGATTGATAAGAGAGACTTGTTATGGTAGATGCTTTCTGTTAATGGAATGGGTGATTGATATGGAATAATTGTTATAGATGAATTCAACAAACTCGTTATCCCTGATGAATCACTTGCAAGCAGAACACCACGGGTTTCCCATACATGCCTTACACCATGATTGGGTGGCATATCTATTCTTCTGTATTCTGTATAGTGCTGTACTGATCTCTGATTGATAATCTTTGATTAAATAATTTCGTTTGCGTTTATTCGACAATCTCAAATCATTATTAAATTCAAGCATGAAACAAATAGGAATTCTGCATGGGGAATGAGTGTATAATATGCAGCTGCAATTGCAGTATAGGGACAATGAAACAGAGTGGGAATGGAATATGCAAAGTGCAGTTAAGAATTGATTTCTCTTATAGCAGTGGTTACCAAACTTTTCAGCATCACGCCCCCTTTTTGATTTTTGAAAAACCCTCACTCCCCCCCCCCCCCAAATAGCAGCAAAACTTGTTGAGGAAAAAAAAAAGGAACTGACCAGGGCAGCAATACTTGATATGGGGGGGAGGCTGGGTCGCCTCATGCCCCCCCCTGGAATTTCTTCACGCCCCCCCCCAGGGGGGCATGCCCCCCCAGTTTGGGAACCCATGTCTTATAGTATGTGCACAATTAGCATGAATCACTAACCATAGAAAGCAGCCTCACAAGCTACAAGGTTTTGTTCTCTTGAGACAGGGATTCAGGTCGAGAAAAGTTATCTAGTATGCTCTGGAGACATTTATCCGATACATGTTGCACTGAATTTTTTAGCCTGTAAGCTCTTTGGGGGCAGGGACTGTCTTTTACTCTCTGTATAGTGCCTAGGACAATAGGGCCTTGATCTTAGCCATTGCCAATAGGTGCTACCAGGATACAAGCAACAATAATCATACCCAGTCAGCACCAGTCTCACTAGCTAGGTTTCAGTGATTGACACATAGTTGGGTGCGACATCTGTTATCATACCACTCATTGGTGCTACTTTGCTGACCACCAGCTTGGCATTAATTAGCATGAAATGAAGACCCAGATCCTTTCTTGTTCACATAATCTAGTAGTGAGTCCCTCTTTGCGCCAGTTTTCAGATCATTGGAGTCTGTTACAGAGCTTTATATGCAGGGAGTCTTGGCTCGTTAGCTTAAGCTGTATCAGCTCATGCTTTTATTCTATGGATGTCCCCAGTTCAGTCCCTGGCTCATTGGTCAAAATGATGGCTTCACACTGAGGCTCTCTTTCTTAAGGAAAATTTCCAGACAAAACCAACAGAATTGAGAACAAACATCTCAGTTTTCGTTTCTGCCAAAGAACGACAATTTTTCCAGTCTTGTGTCCCTCTGTGTACTGCCACAATGAATAAGGGACACAAAGCCCCACAGGAGAACCCCTCCCCACACTGTGTCTCCATGTTCCCAGCATGTAGCTGCATTGTTCAAATTTCTTAGGCATGTTTGGGTGGTCACTGAAAAGGCACAACTTTTATAATCAACCCTTTGAAGAGAAGACACTCCGTCCCTCAGTACACCTGAAAATCCACAACCCTAAACACCACCTGTGCAACAACTTAGTTGTAAGGCAGCCCTCTTTCATGGGGGAGGGAGAGTTTATCATCCCAGAGACTGTCCCACTACAAATTAAAAACAAAAGAGACTGCCAAAAAAGGCCAATAGCAATGGTGATTTTGTTTTATGTAGCCACCTGTGCATTGGAAATTTGATTGAGAGGCACTCATTTTACATAGACTGCAGTCAACAGATGGCATCAGTGTTCGTTGACTAACACATTGGGATGAATTCTGAACCAGCAGCCTTGGGGTGAAAAGCTCTGCCTTCCATTGCCAAGGCCACAAGCCACCAAGAAAGTGTTTAGCTAATAGCCTTTAAATGGGTTTCTAGTCCTTATCATTTTCGTTATGTCATAAGGTCTTTTTTCAGCGATAAGTGTTCAAAATGTAAAGTACAGACTCAGCAAGGCAAATTCTCCTTTCAGTTGCCCCCACATTCCCAATATATTGAGAGTAACTCCACTGAAGACTGAAGAGAGCCAAGAGTGGAATTTGTAGCTAAGAACAGAATTGGAGCCATCAGCTGTTAGACATACATTTAGGGAATTCAGAATCACACAGAGGGCAACATTTCCAGCTGTCGGCTTTAACGGCGTGAGAGAAGAATAATGATTCCATGCAATTAAATGTGACATTGACAAGAAAACAATATCTTCATTATTTTACAAGTATTTTTGTCCTTTAGTCTCTTTCTTTCTGTTATTTTGTTTCAGTTAACTCTGAATAACGTATCTTCCTTGTGTCACACACTGACCCTAATCATGGCTAGAAAAATACTATAGTACCCATCATAAAGCCAAAAATGCCATAGTAACAAGTTGTAGTGATAGGGATTGTTGCTGTAGAATCAGGTGCTATTTTTACCAGGGTAGTTAAGGGACAAGAAGCTATTTGGTTAGCTACCATTATTGTACTGAGCCCTAAAACTTCTTATTGGAACAAATTTAGTCCTGGAAGAGCAATTCCATAAGTGCCTATATGGAAATGAAAACGAGCTTTTGGTTAAGGCATTTCACAGAGGAGACCTGGGTGTAATTCTCAGTACTGTTGCAAACATTTTGTGTGACCTGGGGCAAATCACTTAGTATCTTATTTGCCTCCTATCCCCCATCTCCATAGTGATTAACCACTTTCAAAATTAGATTTCAACAACCCTGTAACACCAGCATTTTATAGATAGGAAAAGTGAGGCACAAAGTACTGAGGGTGCATCTACACAGCAGGGCTTAACTCGAAATAAGCGATGCAAAGTGAGCTTCGTCGGTTGCGTAGCATATTTTGAAATAGCTTGTTTTGAAATTGGGAGCATCTACATGGCACTTATTTCAAAATAGAGCACTCTTCTTCCGACTTCCCTTACTCCTCATACAATGAGGGTTACAGGAGTCAGAGTAGGAAGTCCTCCAGCTTGACAGTATTTCGACATTTTTTCAAAATAACTGCCTGCTGTGTAGATGTGGACTAAGTTATTTCAAAATAATGTTGCTGTGTAGACGTACCCTGAGATATGTCTGAAGTTCCATCTACTGACATTAAATCTGAATATGGTTCAGTTGTGACAAGAACACCACAGCTGTTAGGGAGTTAAATCTAATGTTCTGAACAGAAGAGTGAACTGTTTCTTGTAGTCAGTTATGGGTGTGTGTGTCAGATCTCTCTTATCATAATGCAATGGAGTCTGTCTCATCTGCGGTGGTGCATGGACATGGAAGACAGTGTATTCTTTCAGATATCCTCATCCATACAGGAGTCTTTTTTTCAGCTTTGTTGATTTCTAAGTGCTCCTTCTTCCCCTATTAGCAGCTACCCATATGCACCTTAATGATGGGGGGGAGTGACACAATTACATTCCTCCACCTGCTAAATGTCATTCAGTGAATCAGCCAGAAAGACTGGTGTGAGAGGGAAACATCTGCTGGCCACCTCTTTGAACATGTTTCCTCTGCAACCCACACAGTCTCCAGTGGACTTGGGGGAAGGAGAATCCCCGACCTGCTGCTACACTTCAAATGGCAGCAGTGTTCTGCATTCTAATGCTCTGTGTCCTGTCAAACACGCTCTTGCTATTCTTTCTGAGACTGTGTTATTCTGTTGCAGTTTCTGGATCATGATTTCAACAGTATCATCAACTCCTGGAGTCTGAGAAACCACATAATGCATGAACATCATTCTGCTTTCCTAGATAGTGACAATTCTTCACTGAATTCACTGGTTTTCCCATTAATCTTTGAATAAATTATTCAATTAACGATATATGGATAGTTATAAAGCTATTTGGGAAAAAAAACTATTAATTGAAAAAATATTGGGAAAAAATTAGAAAAATATGAATACAATAATATTATTTTGTTATCAAATAATTTGTTCATGTATAACAGTAAAATTTGCTGGATAATCATATATGACAAATTAATGTTTGACCAACTCTGCTTAGAAGCCTAGATGAAGTTCTAATTCCCACAGGATATGTTTTTATCTGATGCTTGGCACAACTTATGCCCTATTTTCCGTGATTCTGCCTGGCCGTTGAGTGATCTTGGATGAGTTACTCAGGCCCAAATTCTCAAGAGTGTCCTCCAATTCTGGGTTCAGTTTTTCAATGTCCAACTTGATATATATAGAAGGCCTGATTTTTAATGGTGTTGACCATCCAAAGTTCTCATTAACTTTCTTTGGAGTTGTGAGTATGCAGCAACCTTGAATATCAGGCTCTTGGAGTCTCCATTTGGAAATCCAAAAACTGATCACTCTCAACTCCCAATGAGGTCAGTAAGACCGTCAGGTGCTTGGAAGCTCTGAAAATCAGCTCACTTTAGTAAAGACAAAGAGAGGTGATTCTGAATCATTAGGAATTAAGGTGTCTAACTTGAGACAAATGATCTTGAAAGTACATAAAGATGGACCACCAAAAATGGAAACACTCAGGCTGCTCTCAGGACCCCAAAGGCTCCATTTGTCCTAAGGATCGGGGGAACAGAAAATGGTTGAGAGCTCCCTTTTTTCATAGACTCTCCTGATTTGCGTGGAATGGAGATTGGCTATATCTGGGGATCTGGTCCATATGTTTTATATCTCAGATTGAGTGTAAAGGACCAATGCATAACAGAATAACTACCCTCCAGATTCATACCACATTTTCTGAAATTTGCCATAATTAACCATTTTTTTGTGGGTGGTGCATCCTTTTGCTCCTACGTCCTTCCCAAACAGTTTCTTTGCAGATCTTTTTTTATAGGGGATTATCTGCTTCCTCCACTCTGAGTAGAATCTATTAGCCACTTTACTATGGGGCCAGTGGGCTTTGAAGTTTCTGGGATGAAAGTGACAATTATCAGTAATTGTTATTATTTCGGTTCTCTGCTTGGTTGAAATTCACTACTCCTTGTCTTGCTGTAATAGGACATTTTCTTCCTTTCATAGCTACAACACTGACAATTTTAGCATATGAGCCATCACCTTTGGGAGAAAAGCAAAATTATTTAAATGGAGTGGGGCCAGCTGTTCTCCCTGAAGTTGAACCTGAAGACCAAGCACCTTGAGGTTGGCTAGAAAAAGATGGACTTCCTACCAGCGGCCCCCCATGCTTTATGAAAATTGGTTTATGAATATGAATATGCATAAAGTGAAGACGTTTTAGACAAAATACCTCATTTAACATGTCAATTTTAAAGTTACAATCTGCTGAAAGTGTATATCCTATTTTTGTGCATGTATTATTCTTGTATATGAAGTTAGAAGTATGAAGTGTGGATCTGTATATAATTCTAAATGTACTAATGAAAGCCATTACTGATGCTCCAGAAACTTAATGGCTCAGTGGTCAAATCAAAATAACAAATGGTCTGGTAGCACTTTATAGACTAACAAAACATGTAGATGGTATCATGAGCTTTCGTGGGCACAGCTCACTTCTTCAGATGACCAGAGGTTTTTTTTCCTGTAAGCCTGGAGTGTGGTTGGTCATGCCAGGACATGTGGCCAAGCCACCTGATGCTGAAACTCATTTTGGATCTGATACTTTTCCGCTCGATGTGAGAAAAGTTTGGACTGAGCACAATGAATTCCCATCTTAGGTAAAAGGGATAAAAGTGTGGGCGGGGAGAGCCAGCAAACAATAGCGGCAGTGGCCAGACATGAGGGACTGCCCCTCACACAAAGTTACCACCTAAGATGCCTACTGGAAACATCTAAGAATGAACAGGTGGAAGGACTAGCTTATGAAAGAGATGTTTAGAACAACTCGTTCAGGTAAGAATTTGCATGTAACAAGTTTCTTAGTGGATTAGGATTAGCTGGCATTTTTTGTTTATTTTAATGTAGTAATATATTTTGATCAGACTGTTTTCACTTACAACCACTTAAATCCTACTTTTATACTTAATAAAAAACACTTTTGTTTGTTATCAAACCCAGTGTAAATAATTGTCATCTTCAAGTGTGAAGGTGCGGCATGGAGCAACCTGTATGAATATCTTTTATCGATAAAGGGAGCTGACCTTTTGAGCTTTTTCTGTGCAAAATTTTTACACAGGGCAATATGGATTTATTTGGAGTTTTGGACCCTTTTGGGGGTTGGTTTCCTGAATGCTGAGCCCTTGCAACTGAGCCCTCTTGGAGCTGAGCTGATTCAGCATCTGTGTTGCTCTGCATTGGGGTGGTAACCCCAACTCTGTGCTTTGGCTGGGGGAAGACCAGAGCACCCTGGCCCAGCAGATGGTGGGGAGCCCAGGAAGGCAAGAAAATGGGAAATTGATTAGTACACTTGTGGACAACCCCAAGTGGATTTCTTATGATCCAACCTGTCACACTTGCCTTTCTGGATGCCTGTTGTGCTTATGCTCACTATTCCGAAAGAAGCTCTTTACTGAGATCAGACCTTGACACATTGCGGGGACGGGTCAGAATTGGCAGACAATACAGAGCCTGGGCATCATTTCAGTTTTAACAAATCAATAATATTCCTCACCATTAAGAAGCAAAAAGAAGGAGGCAGGGAATGATATATATTGGAAATAGCTCTCGGGATATTTACTGAATTCCTGTAACTATGAGCAACCAGCTAGATTAGATAAAGAAAATGTTTAACCAAAAGGAACACTCACAATGTGCATTAGGATCTTCATTTTTTTCCAGTCATATGCAAGAGATCTGCTCTGGACACGATGGTTATTGAGGCCTCAAAATAACTACATATATATTTGTTTTGCTTTTTCAAGTATCTGGCCCACGACTGAACAGTTATACGGTGTGAAATTAAACTCTGTGCAGAGGGACAACACTGTAAAGTGTAAGTGGGACTTAACTGGCAAACAGTGGGATTTCTGCCAGCCATTTGCATAGGAGTGATTTTTACACATATTGAATAACTTTTAAACAGATGAATCAGAATTATTTATTAATTAATTTATTGGGCAGGGTTGGGGTTTTTGGTTTTGTTTTGTTTTTTGTATCTTCCGCTAGATACACTGTATTGGTAACTACCTTCAGATACAGATGACCCCACTCCAGTAATGCACGTGTGGAAGGCCACCTTCCTCGAGCTCTGTGAGTAGCTCACCCTTACCCTCAGGTGACAGGATACCTGACTGAGACCTGCCATCTCCGTGCAGAAGCGCATCACAATCGCCCTGTGGAAGCTCTCACACTGGTTGTGGAGCACAGAGCAGGCCGCCACCACAAAGGGGATGTTATGCTCAATGAGGTCCAGATGGGTGGAAGCTCGCCACACTGGACAGCTACAGCTCTGTCAGGAACCAGTTCTGGATGGGGAAATCTACAGTTGGGGCCATGTTCCTGCAGGTACCCAAGACCATCAATCAGTTGCTGTTACGGAGGGTTGTCACTCTGGGAAACATGGGCAGCATCATTGATGGCTTTCCTGCCATGGGCTTTCCCAATTGTGAGGGGAGCATAGATGGCACACACGTCCCCATCCTGTCCCATGACCACTATGCCTCAGACTACATAAACAGGAAGGGGTACTTCTCCATGGTGCGGCAGGCTCTCGGCGATCACAAGTGATGCTTCACTGACATCAGCATCAGCATGGGGGTGGAGCGTGCTTTCGGCCATTTAAAGGGGAGGTTCTGGAGTCTCCTCACTTGTCTGGACCTCACTGAGGGCAACATCCCCTTTGTGGTGGCAGCCTGCTGTGTGCTCCACAACCTGTGTGAGAGCAAGGGGAGACTTTTCTGCTAGTCTGAATGGCTAGCCAGGACATACGAGCAGTTGGACACCAGCACCATCAGGAGGGCACATCAAGGGGCTATGCTCATCAAGGAGGCCTTGAGGGAAAAGTTTCATCCAAGGCCAGATGTGAGACTCTCCCCAATGCCTCTTCACAAGGGGCCTCTCCATTCCCTCTGTATGCCTTTCCTCCCCCAACCTTCTCTTCCCCTGCCCGCCTTTCCCCCCATGCCCGCATTCTTTGAAGAGCAAATAATAAAGCCTTCTTTATTGAAAAAACAGAACTGTTTATTGGGGGGATATACAACAGGGGAGGGATTGGAGAGAGAACCTGGATAGAGGAGGGGAGTGGATGGAGGGGGGGGCTCATGGATGGGGCTGGAACTGGCACCTGCCTCCGGGTGGTTGGGAGGCTTTGGCTGCCCAAGAGGTCCCACCACCACATGTTCTGGGGCCCTGGCAGTACCTGGGGGGGCCTATGAGGGGACACTTGGGGGTCAGGGAGTTGACTGGTGGCCTGTTCCATGCATGAGGCCATGTGCCCCATCACCGAGGTGAGGGAAGAGCACATGTGCTCATGCTGGCACACCATCTGGTCCCCAGGTGGCCTTCCTCTGCTCCCAGTCAGTGGCCTACTCCCAGCACTCCTCCTCGAGCCCCCGCACAAGGGACTGCAGGCAGGCCATCTTCTCCCGCATCAGGTCCTCACGGGTTCTTTTCCACCTGTGGATCCCATGGAGTCATGCAGATGGCATGGGAGGTGGGGGATGCACCAAGCTCACAGCTGGCCCAACTGTGAAGAAAATTACAAGGGCAATCATCCCAGGAGACACTGTGTACAAAGCCTCACCCTGATATCTGAGCTGATACTGAATGTCTCGGTTCAGATGATGGTGATGTGCTTTGAGCAAAGCCATGTTGCCTAGATAGCAGACACTGTCCTGCAGGGGCACAGACCTCCCAAGGGAGCATTGCAACACCCATGGCCCGGAGACAAGCAGGCATGGGAAGGTGCTGGCCAAGCTAGGAGCCTGCAGGTGGGAGGGGGGACGGGGAGGCTTAACTTCCTTCTGTGTCCCACACATGCTGGGTCCAGCACTAGCGGCATCCTGCAGAGAGAGAACTTCTATCCCTGCCCGTTGGAGGAAGGGGAGTGGTGTTGGGAGAGGTGTGCATGAGCGGCAGATGCCACTTGCCAGAGAGAGTGATCCTGGGGACCCGCTCCCCCTGGCAGTTTCTCATGTATGGGATCAGTCTCCTTCGCATCGCTGCGCTTGATTGGAAGCAGATGCTGAGTGAGTGTGGGCTTGACCCTGTGCCATGTGCAGGTCTGCTGTATGGTTTCATGACCCTAGACTCCTTAGTAGTGGCTTGTCTTGGGAAGGTGTCCCACCACAGAGGCCAGAGTAAGGCAGGCCTCTCCAGGAATCTTGTGAGAAAGACCAAGAGGTTCCTGTGTAAGAGTATCATGGAGCTGAGTGCTCTGGACAGGTGGCCCTTGTACACCCATGTGCACAGGCAGTTGTGCAGCCCCCCCAGGCCAAGTAGGCCGAGTGAGGAGCACACAGCCCCTCACAGCCTGCCACCTACTCCCACGTCTATGTAGGGAACATTATAGAACTCACCTGACGTGCCTTCCCAAAGTTTGTCTGAAGCCTGGGAGACATCCTGGGAGGGTGAGGAACAGGTCCTGGCTAGTGACCATGATTGCCTGGCTGGCCTCTTCCTAGTCCTCATCCTCTTCCTCCTCATCATCATCTGCAACCCTGCCCTCCTGGAGGCTGACACTGGGCCCGTCCTGGCCAGACTCCATGACAATAGATGGCATCCAGCTGGTCAAAGTACCAGTAGGTGTGCAGTGCTGCCCCAGAGCATCCACTCCGCTCCCTGGCCTTGTGGTAGGCCTGCTGGAGCTCCTTTACTTTCCTCCGGACTTGGTCTAGGGTCCAGTTATGGCCTTTGATGGCCAGGTTGGTGGTGATCTGACCGTAGACTTCAGCATTCCTCTTCCTGGTGTGGAGATCTTGGATGTTGATCTCCTCCCCTCAGACCTCGATGAGGTCCAGGATCTCCACAAAAGTCCAGGCCGGAGCTCTCCTGCGTCTCTGGCCAGTGGCAGCCAAGGGAACAGCAGGAGTGCTGGCAGCTGTGGGAGGCTCTGAGGGAGCATTAGGGTCAGTCATCACTCTCTTGGATGATGCTGCGTGGCCTGGAATATTAACCTCAGCAGGAGAAGGGGAGCAGTGGAGATGGCAGGTGTGGCCAGAGCGGTCAGAAGTGCAGCTGTGAGAAGCCTCTGGAAGGCAATTATTTTGAATTAGCCGCACCGGATCGTCCACACTAACGCTATTTTGAACAATTTTGAAATAAATGCTATTCCCTGAGTAAAACAGGAGTACAGATTTTGAAATAGCCAGCCCACTATTTTGAAAATATAGGCTTGGTAATGTGGACGCTCTGCTTAGTAATTCAAAATGGGGGGGGGGGCATTTTGAAATGACTCCCTACTGTAGACCAGGGATTAGTTCATATCTCTCCGAACTGCTGTTCAGAGATAATTTGGAACTTGGTTCTCCTTTAATTGGTCTCTATCACAATTTTTGTACATATATCTGAAATTTTCCATAGTATCAAACATATTGTGTTATAAATTTCCAGTTGAGACACACAAAATATGTTTATAAGACAACAGATAGCATCTTATTTAAGCCATAAATATGAGCTACTTTAGGACATTTCTTAAAAAAAACTTTCCAGCATTATGTCTCCTACATGAAATTGGCAGCAGAAATTTACTCCCTATGAGGCATCACAAAAACATGCAACTTTTGAGTTTTCAGTCAAGCCATTGTATGTCTGTGCAATGGGCAAAGAAAAAGCTGAGTATAAGATATCTTTGCAGAATTATTAGACTGTGTACTCTGAGCTTAAATGTCTTACTGTTATTTTTATAAAGCCTTAAAATAATTTAGTATGCTGGAGAACAGTGAACATCTAAAACAATGAAAAAGTTAAGTCTAATATAGAACTCATCTTGTTTACATTAGTTTTACACTTGTGCTCCTTCACTGATTTCTGTGGAATCACTCTGGATTTATATTTGTGTAGAATCTAACTGTAAATACCAGTTTTTTCCCATGTCCAGTCCACAGTAAAGAAAGTCTCCAGGTAAGCAATAAGAGCTGGAAACTGAAGTCACCATCATTTGTTCAAAATCCCTTGCATATCCTTTTCTACATTTGGGGTCAGCACCAGTGCAATGAAACCATTGTCTGAACTGGAGTTATATCTTAAGGCTACATCTATACTATGGCAGTTATGCAAGTCAACGTACCTTAGGTCAAATTACAGCAGGGTCTACTATGGGGATGCTGATTAGAGAAATTTTCCTGTCAGCTTATCTTACTCTTCTTGTTGGGGTAAAGTACCGGGATTGACTAGAAAACAGTCTTACAGTCAATTTGGAAGGTCTTCAGTAGATCCACTAAATCAACCACTGGTGGATCCATCTCAGAGGCTATGTCTACACAGCAGAGCTATTTTGGAATAACTGATGTTATTCCGAGTTAACATAGTCCACATTTACACAGCAAGCAATTATTTCGACATAATATGGAAAGATTTTGAGATGGAGGAATTCTTATTCCAACTCCTGTAACCCTCATTTTATGAGGAGTAAGGGAAGTCAGAGGAAAGTGCTCTAACTCAGACTTCCTGCTGTGTAGACAGCATAAAAAGCCAAAATAAGCTAATTCGACTTAAGGCACACAACTGACATAGCTCAAGTTGCATAGCTTATTTCAGCTTTAGCCCTGCTGTGTTGATGTGCCCAGAGCGTGTAGCCTAGTAACCGATATCTGCTTTATCTTGGCCTACTAAAATAATATTTGCTTTACTTTAGTTAATTGATAGCTGTTTTTATTTCATTTTGTTTTTCCTTTATATAGATTTGAATAGGCTGGTAATGGAAGGTGCCTGCAGAATTAATTTTCTGTGAGATGTCTTATAGCAATAGGGGGTTAGTTAATACTTGTTTTCTTTGTAATTTTCCATAAAAAGGGTGAAGCAAGAGTTTGTGGTTGGCGCAAGAGTCTATTTTTTTGAATTCTACCTGAAATTTGCAGAAAAAATCTGCTAACATGGTGATAACTGCCATTTCGAATCTCCTGCGCAATCGGTCCAGATGTTAAGTTCTAAAACTGCATTCTCCCGCCTTTTCCGAGTAGTTTTGGGAGGTCATCCAAGAAAACATCAGTCATTCCTAATAAATATTCATAAGGTCCCTGAATATTTTGTCCAACCATAGATGGTACCCTCAGAAATCTTAGGGTACTAGGCCCAACTATGAACAAGGGGTTGACCATCTGGAATATTTTGATGCCAAAAGGGGTATTTAGGCCTAGGGATTTGGGAGATCATGGCTGCTGTCCCAGCTGTTGCTGACGCAGTCCGCTCTGGAGTGTTTGATCCTTTCAGGTCAGAAACTAAATACTTAGATCTATCTTATTTCTATACTGTTTTCTTGCTTCCTTAATTTTGCTCAAGTTTGCTTTTAGGAATTTCACTACCACTTGCTCCCAGGTCCTCCAGGGAAAGGGAAGCCAACCCTCTCCATCCAATCTTGGAGTCCTTGTGTGTAGGAAGTATTGTTGTATTATTTTTATTCTTTGTATACTTAGATAAGTTTTAATTTGATTGTGTTAATGACATCTTGGGAAGGAACTCAAGTGCTTTGTGTTCTTGCCGCTGTTTTTGCTATTTCATTTTCTGAGTTAAAGTGTGGTTGCTGTCGGTCATCTGTCAGCCCTCAAGAGGGGGAATCTTATGGTTCCACTGAACTGTAACCTGGGATAGAGGACAAACCTAGACTTTCTGGTCAGATTGGCAAGCCTTACCCATTCAAATTTTATTAAAACTCCTTCCCAGGCTACAAGTGTCTGTAATGTAGACATGATGCTAGTGTAGACTAGACTCGAATTATACATCTGTAGATTTATAGCAGTTCCACTAAAACCAGTAGATTTACTCTTGATATATAAATATATAACTGAAATTCAATTCTTAATTCTTCCTTCCTACTCCACATGTGAGCTGGCTTGGACCAATTGATTCTCCTAAAACCCAGGCTGACTTCCTTAGGTGGCTTTCCATAACCTTTCAGGCTCTTCTAATTATATTAGTGATTTCCCATCATGTAACATTTTAGTATTTTATAAGATGATTTTGCTTATTTAGCAGACATTATATGAAAACATCTCTGCATATTAGTGACTTTTCTATCAGTCACAAGGCATTAGTAAAGCAGAACAGTAATGAGATGTGATGGGGTGGAAAATTGTTAGTGATATAAAAGATGTTTACATTTTAGAATAGACATGTCACTCTTCACTGTTATAAAAGAATTTTTGGAGATTTTTAAGGGAGTCGTCGTCTCTCTTTCTCTCTATCATGTGGTACTATTATAAGATTTTAATTACCATATGAATTGTAAATAAATAACTTTCATCCTCTGTATGTTAAACAGCACTGCAAACTATGGAGGCATTCAGGGATAGTAGTAGGAAGAACCTACAGTTGCATTATCTTATCTACAGCAACTTTTGTTACTTTAAAAACATGGGAAAGTATGTCAAAGCTTAGCAGAGGTTGTAGTGTTATCTAAAATAAACTTATTAAGTGAGACACTCTTTATTACCAAGTCAGAAGCCAAGTGTTCCTTCTTTTTGAATACCAAGAAATCAATGTACATTATGCAGCAGTAGCAGCTGATACTGAAAAAGACCCAAGGACAGATAAAGACTGTGATTTACTGAAAATATTTCATCAGGGTAAGAGTGCTGAGATTAAGTGTAGTTTGCCCACAGAATACATCTTCTCTGATGTGCTTTTCTGCATGCATTTAGCAAAGCAACTTGCACAAAACTGTAAATGTGCTATTCTTGTTGCAACGCCATAACTGTTGAGCTATAACGAATTGTTCACACATTCTAAGCAGTTTCTCTAAAATAAAAGATGTTTTATGGAACAGCATATACCACCATTCAATGCTAGACAACGTGTACCTTTTTTTTTATAGTGGCAGCTGTCATAAGCAACAATGTGAAAACTTAACTGCAGAGCGGTGTGTTTCCTTTACCCCTCTGCAGTATTTGAGAGACAAGAAGAGAGAATATCTTAAGAAATCATGTTCAGCTAGTTTTCATAATGCTGCACACCACACCATGACCCTTAGAATATCACAGCTACAGGAGAACCAGATCCACCTCCTTTAAAAATACAGAGCCGTATAAATTGAGCAAAAGGAGAATCTCCATTTAGTGTTATTAGGACCGGCCTATTATACCTGCAAGAGGGCAGTGCTTCTCATGCAAACGTAGGCATTTTATTACAGTATAGAATTCTTTACAAATACAGGTATTTATTTATGTTATCCCAAACATACCAAGAAGCTCTACAAATTTTACAAAGAATCATTTTTAGCGCCACTAAAATTCAATGAATTCTGGGGTAAAATGAATCCTCCGACGCAGCACCCAGAAACACTAAGTCTGTTAGAATAGGAAGGAAAGACAACTGTATCCAATTACAGTGACATTCTGCTTCCTTTTGTTATTAGTCAAAATGAAATTTGGCTAGGACACCAGTACTAATATCCCCACATTTGTGAAAAAAGAAGCCCTGGGGTTCTTAGTAATGACCACAGATGGTCCAGTTGTCAGTTTTACATGTAATCCAGAAGACAGCATCTCTAATAACTTAGGGTATGTCTATACTACAAAGTTAATTCGAACTAACAGCCGTTAGTTTGAATTAACTTTCATAGGTGCTACACATACAAACGGCTAGTTCGAACTTAATTTGAACTAGCGGAGCGCTTAATTTGAACTAGGTAAACCTCATTCTACGAGGATTAACGCCTAGTTCGAATTAAGTAGTTCGAATTAAGGGCTGTATAGCCACTTAATTCGAACTAGTTGGAGGCTAGCCCTTCCCAGCTTGCCCTGGTGGCCACTCTGGGCCAAACCAGGGAAACTCTTCTGCCCCCCTCCCAGCCCCGGAGCCCTTAAAGGGGCACGGTCTGGCTACGGTGCTCGTGCCAGCTGCAAGCCTGCCAGCACCCAGCCAGCAGACCCTGCACCTGGCATGGCATGAGCCAGCCACCTGCTGCCACCCAGCCCTCTGCCTCTTCACAGGACCAGGCTGGAGGCTCCCAGGAGCCTGCCCGGGGCCGCAAGAGGCAGGCGCCCCCCTGGTCTAGTGCAGAGATCGTGGACCTCATCAAGGTTTGGGGGGAAGCCTCCAACGTCCACGATCTCCGCACTAGCCACAGGAATGTGGCCGTCTACAGCTGCATGGCTGCCAGCCTGGCCACCAGAGGCCACATGCGGACCCAGGAGCAGGTCCGCTGCAAAATTAAGGACCTGTGGCAGTCCTACTCCAGGGCCTCCCAGCCAGGGGCCGACCCAGAGGCCTGCCCCCACTTTGAGGCCCTGTACCGCATCCTGGGGGCTCACGCAGTCCATGCCCCCCGGGTGGTGATCGACCCCGGGGAAGAGGGCCCCATCCCTGACACGGAGGAGGAGGAGGAGGACGCCGAGAACCAGGATCCTGCAGGGAGCCTGCCCAGGACCCAGGATCCCCAAGGTATCCCACAGAGCACATCGGCCGTGTCGTCCGAGGCTGAGGAGGGCTCCACATGTGAGTGCCATCATGCTCCCCTTATGTGTACGGGGAGGTGGGGGGAGCGGGAGCCCAGGGACCGTGCGCCTGGGCCTTGCCCACCATGGAGCAGCAGCTGGGTGTCATGCAGGGGCCCTGGCCTGTTCCCCACACGCCAACCTCACCTTGCACAGGGGGGCTGGGTTTCACCCACTGTGTCCCCAGGGAGAACTGACCACTGCTCTTGTTTCACCACAGCCGCAGCACCTGGGACTGCAGGGCGCACCACCCTGCCTGCAACAGCCACCCACACCCGGGCCAGCAGACGCACCAGGAACCTGGAGGACTACCACCGGTGGCACCTGCGGCTACTGGAGCATCAGCTCCGCACCCAGGACCACTGGGTCCAGGAGGTCCTGCGGCTGCGGCAGCGGAGCTTGGAGGCGCTGGAGGAGTAGGGCCGTGCCCTCAGAGGCCACCTCCAGACCCTGGTGGACAGGTTCGTGCCTCCTCCTGCTCTGGCCCCTGCGGCCACCCCAGCTCTCACTCCTCCTCCCACCCCTGCTCCCCTTCCCTCTTCCTCCACACCCCCTGTCCCCCCCGATGCCCCCGCACCCACAGTGCTGTGAGACGGGAGAGCCAGCAGGACCCCCACCCCTGAGCTTTCCCTTCCCTTCCTCCCCTTCCTCCCCCTTCCAGCTCCCTCCTCCCAGGTTTCCCCCTCCCCTCTCCCACCCTCATTCCTCCATCCCCCCACCCCAGTTATGTACAATAAAAAGAGATTGTTGTTTTCAAAACAGGTGTCTTTATTTAACGTTAGGGAGGGGAAAGGGGAAGGAGGGGAGGGTGGAAGAAGGCCCCAATGGGGCATGCAGGGAGAGTTCAGTCCTCCTCCTCCACCAGGAAGGTCTCCCGCAGGGCTTCCCAGATCTGGATGGCCCCCCGCTGGGCCTCCCGGACGGCAGCGGTGCGGGGCTGAGCGTAGTGGCCAGCCATGCGCTCAGCCTCAGCCATCCAGGCTGGCAGGAAAGCCTCTCCCTTCCGCTCGCACAAATTGTGCAGCACACAACATGCTGCCACAATGGGAGGGATATTGTGCTCGGCGAGGTTGAGGCGGGTGAGGAGGCACCTAAATCTGGCTTTCAGTCGTCCAAAGGCCCCCTCAACCACAATGCGGGCCCTGGTGAGCCTGGCATTGAAGGCCTGGCGGGAGAGGTTGAGGTGCCCCGTGTACGGCTTCATCAGCCAGGGCTATAGGGGGTAGGCCGCATCCCCCACCAGGCAGACAGGCATGTCCACGTCCCCGACCCTGATGTGGCGGTCGGGGAAGAAGGTCCCAGCATGCAGCCTCTGGCACACGGAGGAGTTGCGGAACACCCTGGTGTCGTGTGCCTTGCCGGACCAGCCCACATTAATGTCCATGAACTGGCCCCAGTGGTCAGACACGGCCTGCAGGAGGACGGAGAAGTACCCCTTCCTGTTGATGTACTGGGAGGCCTGGTGTTCCGGAGCACGGATGGGGATGTGCGTCCCGTCAATGCCCCCCCCCCCCGCAGTTGGGGAAGCCGAGGGCGCCGAAACCCTGGATGATGGCGTCCGGATCGGCGAGGCGGACCACCCTGCAGAGCAGCACCCAGTTGATGGCCTTGACCACCTGCAGAGACACACAGCAAACCGCGAATCACTGGGGTGCCCGGGTGGCTGTGAGTGTTCGTTCCCTGGCACTGCCCTGCGCCCCACTCCCAGAAGCAACCCCCACTGTGATCCTGGCCACCATGGGTGGCCTGTAGTATGGCCGGGACAGACTGAACCCTCCCGTGCGGGGCACTGTCGCCTCCTCCCCCGCCCCCATTTTCCCTGGGGCGGCCCATTCCCTCCTTGCAGCCCCTCTCCCCCCCGGCCCAGTGGCCGGTGAGTGCCGTACCTGCATGAGTACTGCTCCGACGGTGGATCTTCCCACGCCGAACTGTTTCCCGACGGATCGGTAGCTGTCCGGCCTGGAGAGCTTCCAGAGGGTGATGGCCACACGCTTCTGGAGGGGGATGGCGGGCCTCATGCGAGTGTCCCGTCACCGCAGAGCAGGGGCGAGCCACTTGCAGAGCTCCAGGAAGGTGTCCCTCTTCATCCTGAAGTTCTGGGTCCACTGTCTGTCTCCCCAGTGCTCCGGGACGATGCGGTCCCACCAGTCACTGCTGGTGTCCAGACGCCAGATGCGGCGGGGCACGCTGGCATCCGGGCGCTGCTGCGGCTCCTCCATGGCCCCCAGGGAGGCCAGGTGGAGAGGCAGGGGGCTGACGTGCACCAGGTGGTGCCAGGCAGCCTCCAGCCATTGCTGGCAGGCTTGCAGCAGCAAGTCCAAAAACTGCACCAGAATGCCCAGGGCGAGCTCTGGCTCCATGGTGCCAACTGCGGCGGTGTCCCCAGTGGGAACCACCGACACAGGCAGGCGCAGAGGAAAACGCTTTGCTGTCCCTCGGCGAGGTAGGCAAGGAAGCGGAGAAGCTGAGAACCGGCTGTCCAGGGGGGGTCCCTTTAAGCACGAGCCTGAGATAGCCTCAGACAGCAGCCACACAAAGCAATTACTGACCTGATGCCCTGCTGGAACCGGTTTCAGCTGCCCTTAAATGCGACCCAGCGTCCAATCAGTGTGAACGCGCTAGTTCGAATTAGCAAAACGCTAATTCGAATTAGTTTTTGGGTCTAGATGCGTTAGTTCGAATTAGCTTAGTTCGAATTAGTGCTGTAGTGTAGACATACCCATAGAGCCCCCACCACTTAACTGTGACCTTTGCTTCTTTACTGACTCTTAGGCAAGAGCACTACCTTTTAAATCATCTTCACCACTACCCAAGATATCCTTGGAATTCTCTCCACCCAGGTACTGACACCCTGCTTGGTTTGGGAGACCTGAGAAATTCAGAACTCAAGCAGTGATGGCTGTCTGCAAAAAGCTGCAACAATGAAAAATGGGAGAAACACAAACGTACAGAGATATTGAACTAAATAGATCAACTATAATAAAATGTAAAAAGTTATGCATTATACACTTAATTCAAAATAATCTCCATTGTATTGCTTCATCTTCAGAATGATTATTAGAAATAATTACATAAATACATGTCAGTATTTCTCAACAGCAGAATTCACTACCATGTGTGAGGTTTTGTGAAAAGAATCAGGCACGTCATGTAAATAATTAACTTTATGTCCAGGAGGTGAGGACCAAGCACTCTCATATGAGTCTCGTAAATGGCAACGTTAGAAAAGCCCAGGATGAAAAGAATTGGAATGGAGGTGGTGATTAGGTAGGAAAAGTTAGGTAGGATATAGACGTGTGGCTAAATCGTAACTGGATCAAACAGTTGTTCAATTCTACTGATTTCTGGAGTATTCAGGGAATAAATCCATGCAGAATATGGGCCATACAAGGCAGAGAAGATGCCTCCAGGATTAAAGAATGGATTTTGTCAAACTAAAAAATAAAAATCCAGTGTTTGTACATAAGGATAAGGGGGAAATTGGGGCTAAGCCAAAAGTATGTGCAATCTATGAGGTTCACTAAAAATGTCTCAGAACTTTTCTTTTCCCACTAACACAACTGTTCACCTTTTAAATAAATTGTAGGCTATCTCAGACAGTTTTGATCCTTTGTGAATCTGTAAAAAAGGTGATTGACTGTGATGAGGAAGAGAAAAGTTAATTTTGCCTTCCTGCTTGAAACCCAACTAACTGTTTCTGTCAAGATTTCAGTGTTTTCTTTGTGTATCAGATTTTATACCTCCATTCAAGATTCTATAGCTCTATTACAGTTTAGCAACAATATCGCTTCAGAAGTGTGTGACATGACCCAGGGTACAATTTGGACTCTTGAACAGCAACATCCTCTTAACTCTCCAGCCTAGGGTACCTTTTATGCTTATGTCAGAACAGCCACTCCTTGCTAGCCCATACAGAATTTAGCACACAAATTCACTTCTGACTAAATTTATGAGCACTCTGTCCAGTCACTTATGAATTACTAGGAATTCCTAGTGCCAGCCTCATTCCCCCTAAATATTTGTATTATACCCTTCTGAATAATACAAGCTATAGAAGGTCCCTCATTTCATAAAAGGAAAATGATAATGCACCAACTTTATTATCCCAAATGGAGTTTTCCATACACTCTACCCAAATAACTGGTTAAGATAAAGCAATAAGATATGTTTATTAACCACAGAAAGATAGGATCTTAACTGATTACAAGTGAGGAGACATAAAAGTCAGGACTGGGTACAGAAGAAATAAAAAAGTAAAATGTAAGCGAATACTCGACAAGCTAAGTTAATTTAAAAGCAAAAGCCTTTCTCTCACCATATTCTGCAATAAATTTCACAGGCTGGGTCTCCTTTCAGCCTAGGACCTTTCAGCCCACAAGGCCTCCTTAGTTAGGTATCCTTCAGGTATTCATTGATTTCACAAGCAGAGAGGTAGGAAGAGTTGAAGATCACTGCCTCTCATTCTTACATCCCTCTCCTATCTGTGAGGATTACCACCACTTTGGGTAGCCAATGACGAGTCTGTTGTCGATGTGAGGTTTGAAATATTCCTGTGATGTAATGTCAACATCTTATTCACAACTTTTCCCTGATGGATAATAACCATTTAAAGCAGCTGATAACAGACACATATCTGGGGCCAGCGTGTCTTTCTTCAGACTGTGAAGAGTTTCAAAAAGATCTCACCAAACTAAGTGATTGGGCAACAAAATGGCAAATGAAATTTAATGTTGATAAATGTACTGCACATTGGAAAAAATAATCCCAATGATACATACAGTATGATGAGGACTAATCTAGCTACAGGTACTCAAGAGAGAGAGATCTTGGCGTCATTGTGAATAGTTCTAAGAAAACATCCACTCAGTCTGCAGCGGAAGTAAAAAAAAAGCAAACAGACTGTTAGGAATAATTAAAAAAGGAAGAGAGATAAAACAGAAAATATCTTATTGCTTCTATATAAATCCATGGTATACCCACATATTGAATACTGCATACAGATGTGGTCACCTCATCTCAAAAAAGACATATTGGCATTGGAAAAGGTTCAGAAAAGGACAACAAAAATTATTAAGGGATTGGAAGAGGTCCCATATGAAGAGAGATTAAAAAGATTGAGACTTTTCAGCTTAGAAAAGAGGAGACTAAGGGGGATATGACAAAGGTCTATAAAATCATGACAGGTATGGAAAAATTGAATAAGGAAAAGTCATTTACTTGTTCCTTTAACCTAAGATCTAGGGGGTCACCAAATGAAATTAGTAGGTAGCAGGTTTAAAACAAACTAAAGGAAGTTTTTCTTCACACAGTGCACAGTCAACCTGGGGAACTCCTTGCCAAAGGATGTTGTGAAGACCAGGACTTTAACAGGGTTCAAAAAAGAACTAGATAAATTCAGGGAGGATAGGTCCATCAATGGCTATTAGCCAGGATGGGTAGGAATGATGTCCCTAGACTCTGTCAGAGGCTGGAAATGGATGACAGGAGAGGGATCACATGATGATTACCTGTTCTGTTCATTCTCCCTGGGGTATCTGGCATTGGCCACTGTTGGAAGACAGGATACTGAGCTAGATGAACCTTTGGGGTGCATCTCCACAGCAGGGCATAACTTGAAATAAGCTAGGCAAAATGAGCTACGTCAATTGTGTACCTTATTTCAAAATAGCTTATTTCAAAATTGGAAGCGTCCACACAGCATTTATTTTGAAATAGAGCACTCTTCCTCCTACTTCCCTTACTCTTCGCTACAGGAGTCAGAGTAATCAGTCCTCCAGCTTGACAGTATTTCAACATTATTTCAAAATAACTGCCTGATGTGTAGACGTGGACTAAGTTATTTTGAAATAACATTAGTTATTTCAAAATAATGTTGCTGTGTAGACGTACCCTTGATCTAACCCAATATGGCCATTCATATGTTCTTATGTTTCTCTGAAAAAACAGTTTGTGGACATTCCCAAAATTACAACATTTTTCAGTGACATTCATACAGTAGTATCTTGTAACCTCACATATTGTGTTCCTGTATGTATTTCAACAAGATAATGATATTCAGCAGATTATGGCTTTTAAAATGATACCTCACAAGATATACTTTGTTCAAAATTTATCATCGTCTTGTAAAAGTGGTGAACATTGATCATATGGCCAGTAACAAAATGGACAATATATGTCTTATTTTGTCATTGAAGAATACAAGTAATTCACAATGAAAACCATGAAAGTTTCATTCACAACCTGCACTAGAACTGAGTCACATAACTGCAGAATAACAGTAGAATTCCTAATTTTTTTTTACATTTTCTTTAACCATCAAATTTTATCATGATTAATTTTATTACAATGAACAACAAAAGAATGTAAAAGGTTAGGGCCTTATTATAAATTGCTGTCATATTTTCCATTAATTTCTCTGTTGTTCTGAAACATTAATTAAACCCATGTTTCTTCACTTTTTAAATCAGTTATTCCTATTCTGGAAAGAGCATATATTCATAAACAGGAAAAATTAATAAAAAATATGGGCAGAGAGACTTATAACAAATGTTTCAGACAGACAGAAATGTGGAGCCCTGTCTAAATGGGATTAGATCATTGGGTAACTGGGTAATTTGCATCCTAAACATCGTTTTACTTTGTGGATCAGACCTATAATCTGTATGATGTGTCTGAGTCATTCCTAGAAGAGTAGTTGGTATCCGATATGGTATTTTGACTATGCATAATTTTCAACTCCCATCTCAGATTCTCTGAATGTAACACAGACTATGTCTCAAGGGACCTTCACCCACGTGTTAGAATGGAGGAAAACTCAGAGCATTTAAAATCTTATTAATGCTCCATTAAAATACTTTTAAAAGTGCTTTAAAAAAGTCACATATACTGTTTTAAAATTGTTTTAGACTTAGGGTTTTTGAAGATGGGGGAAGGAGTCATTCTCTCAAGGCTTGCCTGCCTTAAGGAACAGGACTTCAGCGAAAAGAAATATAAGGACATTGATTAGTGTTCTCAGGGCTTAGAAGTGAAAACGTTATGCCCTAACAATTACAGAAGTAATTGTTGACTTTTTAAAACACAGTGACTATGCTTAGAACAAACAGCTACAAATAAGAAATGAAACAGTCTTAGAACCTTTGGGGGCAATCTAAAGAGTGATTTTATTTTATTTTATTTTATTATAATTTCTATTGCAATAATGTCTACAGCTTCCCAGTGAGATCAGGGGCACTGTTCTAGTCACTCTACAAATAAATAATGAAATACAGTCCCTTCCCTGCAATGGAAACAGAAAATACAGACAAAGGCTGAGAGGGAAAACAGTCATGTAGAGGTGGAGTGACTTACCCCAGACTACACAGTAGGTCCAGAGGCGGAACTGGCAATAGAAATAAGGTCTGCTGTCTCTTGCATAAGAATCCTGCCCAAGAGACCATACTGCCAGCTCTGATTTTGGGTACAACTACACAGCATCATTATTTTGAAATAACTTAGCGTTATTTCAAAATAACTTAGTAATAATAATAGTATATATAATACTAGTATATATAATAATAGTAATAATAGCATTATTTCAAAATAACTTAGTCTGTGTCTACACAGCCAACAGTTATTTCTGAATAATGTTGAAATACTTTTTACTACGACTCCTGTAACCCTCATTGTATGAGGAGTAAGGGAAGTCAGAGGAAGAGTGCTGTACTTCAAAATAAGTGCTGTGTAGACACTCCCTATTTCAAAATAAGCTATTTCGAAATAAGCTATGCAACTGACGTAGCTCATTTTGCCTAGCTTATTTCAAGTTAAGCCCTGCCATCTAGGCTCACCATTTGTGTTACACTCTTGGCTTAACTAATTCCTTCCTTATACTTACTTACATTTTATGCAATGGAGAAGTTACTGTTTGGGAATGTATGTATTAAGAAAGGGTTGATGGGATATGTGGTGGAGTCCTTCCACACAAGTTCTACCCTACTACTGTCTAAGGATGTGTCTACACTGCAGGGCTTAACTCGAAATAAGCTACGCCAGTGGTCACCAACCAGTAGATTGGGATCTACTGGTAGATCTTGGCGCCTCTGACAGGTGATTCCAACTGGTTTGGTCAAGAGACTATCAGTCACAGTACTTCAGCTGCTCCTTCCCCCCACTGCTGCACACCTCTTGCACTTTGCCTTGCAGCTGTCCCCCTCCCCTAGGAGCCTCCTGCTTGCAGTACAGAGCAGGGAAGGGAGAAGAGGGGGTGCTGATGTCAGGGTGCCCCCTCTCCCACCCTGTATCCTTTCTCCACAGAACAGAGGTGGGGGGCACAATAAGGCTTGGGATGGACAGAGTTTGCTGGCTGCCTTTGGGAATAGTGCAGGGCCAGGGCAGGGGTGAGCCTGCCTTAGCCCCCCTGTACCACCACCCAGGAGCCACCTGAGGTAAGCATTGTCCAGCTGGAGCCAGCTCTGAACCCCTGTCCCAGTCATGAACCCCTTCCTACATCACCTGCCCCAACCCTAAGCCCCCTGAATCCAAACTCCCTCCCAAAGCCTGCACCCTGACCCGCCTCCTACACCCCAACTCCCTGCCCCAAGATCAATTCAGAGTCCCTCTCACACTCCAAATCCCTTAGCCCAAGACCAGAGCCTGTGCCCCAACCCTCTGCCCCTGTCTGGTGGGAGGGAGGGAGAGAGGATGGAGTGAGCAGGGGCAGGGCCTCAGAGAAGGGGCACAAAGGAGGCAGGACAAGGGTATTTGGGTTTTGAGGTAGATCTTACATTGCACTTAAATTCAAAAAGTGATCTTGTGCTTAAAAAGGTTGGAGACCACTGAGCTATGCAAATTGAGCTATGTCAATTGCGTAGCTCATTTAGAAATAGGGAGCATCTACACTGTACTTCTTTCGAAATAGAGCACTCTTCCTCCGATTTCCCTTTCTCCTCGTACAATGAGGGTTACAGGAGTCAGAGTAAGTCGTCCTCCAGCTTGACAGAATTTTGACACAATTTCAAAATAACTGCCTGGTCTGTAAACGTGGACTAAGTTATTTCGGAATAGCGCTAGTTATTTCAAAATAGTGTTGCAGTGTAGATGTACCCTAAGTTACAAAACTGCATTAGTCATACAACAGAGGAATTTTCCAAAGTAAATGTGGATTTAGGAGCCCAAGTCCCACCAAATATCAATGAAAACTTTTGTTCCTAAATGTCTTTGTTGCTTTTGAAAGTCTTCCCTGAAAGTATCTGCTCAAACACTAAAGAAACTTGTAACAGATCAGGATCGGTTGCTGAGATAACAATACAACTTGCAGTTACTGATACTTAGTGTTGCCTGTCTATATATATTTAATTTCAATTTTAAAGCCATTGCAAAAATATTTGCAGCAAAGAGCTGAGGATGATCTGCAGAAAAGTAGGTGTGATGGATCACATGCCTCAAACCCAAGCTCCCAGGTAGGAATCAGGCCACAATCACCACCTAGCAGCTCACCTAAGTAACCAGAGATGAGAGGCTTGACCACGCTCCTCACTGGAAGAAATATCAGCACCCTCAATGGGCTGAGGAGCACTCCATAAAGCAGGAAGCAGCACCGGGAATTGTCTGAGCAACTAGAAGGCTCCCTGGCTGGTTACTCATACAGACCTCTTCTGCTTTCCTGAGTCCTTAGCCTTGCATTCATGCCTGATCTTATCCCTGTTATTGCAGATCCCTATCTAATTCCAGTTCCTGATTTCCTGCCTTTTTCCAGATCCTTGCACCTCTGCCTTATCCCTTGTACTGTCTCTGGCCTTTGGCTTGGCACCTGACTGACTCTGGCTCTGACCACTAGACATGACTGCCCATGTCATGGACATTGCAGCAGGAACGGATACATGTTTCTGTTGTTTCTTGAATACAGGCCAGAGTCACCCTACCAGCTGTGTTAATTTGATTGGCATTGTGCCTGAATACCTTTGTTACATAGACCCATTGCAATGTCAGATGGTGACAAACTCATGGCTGGCCAACTGCGAATAATATAGACGGAAGACAAATGGAAAAAAAAGATCATTTGCTCAATGCTTATAAATGCATTCATGCCGAGCATCACATGAATATGATATTCAGTAATGAATGTAACTGCCTCTGCGGCACAATTGTTAAGGCAGTACGGCAGGTGAAACGTGCACTGAGCCTAGCCCGTGGAGAACCTAGTGCGAACCACAAGATAGCAAACAGTGGAGTTCCTAAGTGAATTATTCCTGAGGATGTGTACAGTCAGTATTTTTAACAGTGAGTAGCTGGAAACAAAATGCTAGCTGGTGAGATGTGGAATTTCAGTGCCTGTGGAATCTACTGAGCCAACCTTGTTTAAAATCCCTGTGTAATGATCTGAGAGAGCCCTTGGGACTGATACAGGGGACTATGAGTGAACCAGATAGTAGAATGAGTGTAATGATGAGTGAATAGCAAAGACGACAGCAGAGGCAAATTCATGCCAAAATCTCGGGCACTGTGCACTCTAATGCTCCACTACCAGAAAAACATTGATGAAATGGGGAGATTTCACAGTAGAACAACAATATACCAAAGGGACTGGTGGGATTAATTATGAAGGGAAAATTAAAAGTTTGCCTAAATTATGACTGAGAGGCATAAGGTAACACATTTTTCACATTTACCCAGTTAAGTTACTCCCAAGGAGCTATAACTAATGGGTTAGAAGAGAACAAAGAACAGTAAACAAAGTTTTCCAGCACTGAAGGCTATTAGTATGTGGAATTTTAAGACAATTAAACCTAGGCTGGGGAAAAGGCTTGAGAATAGACTGTGGCATTTCAAAGAGCATTCCTGCATCTAGCTTAACATACTGCATCCTTCACAGGAAAATCTTGTTGCGGGTCCAGGAATCTATTGACTGTCCACTAGGGATGTTACATATCGGTTAATTGAATAGTCGAGTAACCTCATGAATTCTTATCGGTTACTTGACTAGTCTATAGTCCCCGGGGATGGGCCCGGCAACCAGTGAGGAGCCGGCCTGCTACTAAGGAGCCCCCTGCCACTCCATGCAGCTGCCTCTGATACAGAGGCACCAGGACAGGGTGCCAGGTGGGAGCTGATCCGCAATGGAAGCCAGTTTAAAAACCAGCTCCCCTTGCAGACTGGCTGGCTGTTGCCTCACACTGCTGCCTCTGATACCGGAACTGAGCTGGGCTGCTTGCCTACCTGGCTCCTAATATACTTTAAATGCAGAGCCATAGCAGGGGTAGGTCGTGGACCCAGTGTGAGCCAAGCCTGAGCTGGGCTGCTGGCCAGCCTGCTAAAAAATTTACTGGCAAGGGGGTGGGGGGGGGAAATGTGTGTAGTCTATAGAATTAACTGATAAGCTTTTGCTTATGGGTTAATTGGTTAATCGACTACACTATTACATCCCTACTGTCCACTCACTTTTCTATAGAGTGTTGATTGGGGAGTATTTGCCCAATAAACCAGGCCAAGGGAGCTGCAGATATCCAGAGATCAATGGGAAAAAATCCATAGGAAGAATGCAGGATCATGCACATAGTGGCACTGGACTATACACAACATCCCAGAAACATTCCTTCCCTCTGACAGCATAGCTCACTCAAAAGCCACTTCTCTGTAATCCCTGCTAGCACATGTCCTAAATATCCTTCCTCCAGAGCGGAAGGGTCAGAAAGGAATGTACTATATAAAAATGCACCACAAAAGCTAAGATTGGGGCACTTCCAGCCCACTTAATTAGCCTCAATAGCACTGGACCTACAATGGACAAATATTTTTCCCCCCTCCGTTATAAATATCTTGGTTCTGTAATTTCCATGCCAGCTCATCATCTGATGAAGCAGGTTTACCCGTGAACACTCATGATCCTATATATATTTTTGTTAGCAGTCTCTAAGGTGCCAGAGGACTACTCATTATTTATAAATGTTATTAAAATATAGTCAATAATTATTCAATACTGCATTATTAAATATGCTATCGACACCTTGCAAATGTTTATAAAATCCTTTTGCTGTTCCTCAGAGACCAGGAAAGTTCTGACCCAGCTAGAAGGCGAAGGCAACTAGTTTCAAAAGTCAGCTCAGGCAGGAAGCTCAAACTTGCTGGAACTCTGTGTTCTACATGCTTCAGAGGCGTTATGAAAAACAAAAAGCCATATGTGCTTGCAGTGTGTTGGCAAGCAACGGATCAAAAAGGCAGATGCTGTCCTCCGCACCACCCACTCAAATCGTGTTGTCAGTTTAGTTAACATCTTCCATCCATTTGAAATGGCAACTTGAAAGTGACAGTGATAATACAGGCCCGATCTTTCTGCTGTCATTTGTTCAGTGTGTGGTGAAAGTGATTCTGAAACCACCAAGGAGAGCAATATTGCTATAGCGGCAGGCAATA
This sequence comes from Pelochelys cantorii, assembly GCA_032595735.1. Taxonomy (NCBI): domain Eukaryota; kingdom Metazoa; phylum Chordata; order Testudines; family Trionychidae; genus Pelochelys; species Pelochelys cantorii. The sequence goes on along the minus strand of CM064329.1, from coordinate 44,258,631 downwards.
ACTTTCAAGCTGTCCTCTGGAGCCTTACAATCAGCACAATGCTTGGAAGTGAAGAGTACATGTTGCAATATTGCTTTGTCAATATGTCAAGGAGATCCTACTACCAGCCGATGCAGACACCCAACAGATGACTGGAAGGATGATCTCATAAACAGCTTCTGCTCCTTTCCCGCAGCTTCTATCTTCCTGATACTTCTTGCATCAGTACGTCTAGTATTACAGATGATACATTAACCACCCCTTTCATGTGCTAGGACCAAGTGTAAAAAGTATATTAATTTGCTATGTAACAAATTTCAAATCAAATAAATAAAAGCTGTTGCTGCTGTCTGCAAACACATTTATATTGCTTGAGCAGCATACTCTAGACAATGCCAGTCCCAAGTCTTTTATCAATTTCTCTTTTTCCAGATAAGAGGGATGATGATCATGTTATGCTCTGAGTACATAGCATAATTCAAGGGCCCCTCCTGCTTCTGCTGGAGTCAAAGGCAGAATTGATTCCAGGATTTTATTGAAGAAAAGACCTTTGGTAGCATTGGGAATGATCTTCATGAATGTATGGGAGAATCAAATTATGAATCTAGCTCCACTCAGTGGTTTGCCAGCTCAGCTGGTGTTGGAAGTGGTACACAGGAGTGGTGGTGGTGGGTGACTCACAACTAACCCTGAATAGCATCATTTCTGAGCTCGGAAGACAGCTCTATCCAGGTGGCCTTGGCAAGTCACTCCTAGGTAAAAGACATCTTCATGTTGCTTACCTGCAAGTGGTTTAATACTGGTTCTCACAAGGAAGCACAGAGGAGATTTTGCTGAGACTCACACTGGCGATTCAGCGACATTCTGACACCATTAAGTCATCTCTAATTTGGAGATACCTGCTTTTATTTTTAGTATGTGCATCTAGAGGCATAAAGGGGCTACTTTCCAGCCAGGCCTCAGGTAGCTCTAAAACTTCAGCTATTATTCTTTAAAGAAGGCAGAAACCTACATTCCCCTTTATTAAGCACTGGTGAGGCCACATGGAGTATTGCATCCGATTCTGGGCTCCCCACTACAGGAAGGAGGTGGGCACATTGGAGAGGGTCCAGCGGAGGGCAACCAAAATGATTAGGGGGCTGGAGCACATGCCTTACAAGGAGAGGCTGAGGGAGTTGAGCTTGTTTAGTCTGCGGAAGAGAAGAGTGAAGGGGGATTTGACAGCAATCTTTAACTACCTGAACAGAGGTTCCAAAGAGGATGGAGAGAGGCTGTTCTCAGTGGGGACAGATGGCGGAATGAGGAGCAATGGTCTCAAGTTGCAGTAGGGATGATCTAGATTGGATATTAGAAAAAACTATTTTACTGGGAGGGTGGTGAAACACTAGAATTGGTTACCTAGGGAGGTAGTAGAATCTCCATCACTAGAGCTTTTTAAGTCCCAGCTTGACAAAGCCCTGGCTGGGATGATTTAGTTAGGGTTGGGTCTGCTTTTAGCAGGGTGTTGGACTAGATGGCCTTCTGAGGTCTCTTCTAGCCCTATGATTCTGTGATTCTATGCACACCCTCTGCTTTGGGGAACATAGTGCTGCTGTAAGTAATTCCTGTATGGAATCCTTGCATTCAGGGGACCCACAGGGATCACACAGTATTTGGGGCCCACAACTACTGAGAGAATCAAGTTTCCTTGCACCACCACCAACTTCCATCCCTTGTGCAGTCATACGGAGCTGGAAGTGAGCCAGCACAGAGGAATTAGGTGCTGTGGAATAAGCAAACTGGTTGACATAACTTCTGATATGTATTGTTTCTGACCTAAGTTACCCAGCACATGCTGTGTCTGCATCTTCTTGGTCTTGTCAACAGACAGAAGCTCCCTGCCTACTGTAGATAATACAGAGCATTTCACTTCATAAAAGAAGAACATGAGAAACTAAACTTAACAGGGCTGGCAGTCTGGCTTGAAGGACTGGTACCTGGCTCGGTGGCCTCTCCCATCTGAGCAAACTGGCCTTTTGTTTTCTTGGGATCCATCCCAACTCTCCCAGTAACCAACCAGTGGAACAATCTACTAAGGTTCATGGTGAAGTCTTCATCACTGGTCATTCTTAGATCACAATTGCATGTTTTTCCCACAGATCTGCTCTGGCAATTATTTTGAGGATGTTCTCTCACCTGTTTAAGAGGAGATCGGACTAGAGGATTATAATGGTCCCTTCCAGTATTGGAAGAATCTATGACCTAAATGAGAAATGGTAACACACAGGAAAATTATCAGATACAGCCACCCTAATGGACTACTGAACAGTAAATACAAAATTTGCATAGTTGTGTGTCTGTTATGCAAGCCATGTGTGTGCTGCTGTTGATCCATCTGCAGATTAATATGGTTTAAGATGGGGGTTCATTAAATGGAAAGATACATTCAACAGCTGACCTAAAGCTTTTCAATGCTGGCCATACTTCCCTAAGCTTTCTTCTGTGTGCCAACTGTAATTCCAGGTAGTTCAGTTTCGGTACGTCTACACCGCACACTTATTTCGGAATAAGCTATTCCAGAAGAAATACTCTGAAATAGCTTATTTTGAAATAGGGCAACTACACTACAGGGAAGCCTCAAAATTAGTCCGAGGCAGGCTCCCCTAATGTGAACGTGCTACCTGTATTTAGAGCCCCAGGAAGCACCAGCAGTAATTACTTTGAATGGCCCTGAGGAGGAGATATTTCGAAATAGCAGCAGTGGAGCGTCCTCACTACTGCTATTTCGGAATAGGTGTTATTCCTCGTGGAATGAAGTTTACAGAAATCAGAATAAGACATCCATATTTCAAAATTATTTCAAAATAACGGAATTGCTGTGTAGATGCTCACATTGTTATTTTGAAATAATGGTGCTGTGTAGACGCACCCCTTGTGGATAAGTTATTCTGGTAAAAAAAATCATCTAAGTTTTCTGAGTCCAACAAAACAACTACAGGTTGAAACTCTCTTAACTGGGATTCTCTGGTCCAGCAACGTCCATGCTCTGGCATGGGTGTTGCAGGACCAGAGAGTCTCAGTGAAAAGCCAGTGGCAAGGATCCCTGCGGGGTTGGCAGTGAGGTTGGGAGACACGCATGTGGCTGCCCAGCAGCAGGAGCGGCCCTAGACAAGCTGCCGGCAACTGGCTCCCTAGGCAAAACGCGCGATCGGTGCACGATTGGCGCCCCCGCCTCCAAAGCCCTCAACAGACATTTATCTTGGCACACTAGGTGACCGCCTAGTTCACCTGTATTGATGAGCCACCACTGCCCATCAGGATTTGTGGTGCAGGGCTGCCCTGCGAGACCTGGAGCCCCAGTGGGTCAGCAGGGGCAGCAGGAGGTGAGGAGCCGGCTGGGAGGCCAGTGGGCCAGGTTGGGGAGCTGGCAGCAGAGGGTCCAGAAATGATCTCCCCTGGTTTGGCAAAATCCTTCATCCAGGACCGGTCAAGTCCCCAGGGTGCCAGACCAGGGAGGTCCGACCTGTACTCACATCTCTCTTAACTTCTTCTAATATTTAATCCATCAGTCACCCCCAAACACTCCACACTGCTTCTTCTGTTTGCTCAGCCAACAAAAGCCTCGCAATAGTAATGAGCTACACATCAAGTACAATGAGTAAGAAATGATGTGAGAATTGAATCCAGCATAATCTTATTAGATCCAAGGGAACCTGGAGGAACAAAATATAGTTTGCATATCCATACTATATAAGATGCTGTTATGCAGACTGGTATCTTTGAAAAGAGGACTCAGGGACTTGCAATATTTTTTTCATTGCTGCACTGATCATTTAATGCAAATGCTTTTGCTGAAAATTGGACTGTTATCCAGGCATGGCAAATTAAACTTCCAGCTCCACAGTTAAAGGCAACTTGCTGATACTGATCTTCTTTCTGTGGCTCTGTGACTCAAAGACATGATGTACAATATCTTTGCTCCTTTGGCAGAAGCAGCAGGCAGTCTTGAAAAACCATTGCCACATGTTCTCTCTTGATGTCATTCTAATTTAGAAACCTCTGCTTTTTATGACTGTGAAGAATTTGTGGGCAAAACCAATTCTTTCATTCTTTTTTTTTTTTAAAGAAAAAAATCAAATTAAGTGTTTGGGAATGGTATCAGGTTGATGGGCCAGAAGGTGAAAGTAGTTTATTTATCCAGAAAAGGGTACCGAACACTCATACCATTTACCGCATACTATCCCACTAGTGTGAATAAATTTTGGCCACAGAATAACCTCTTTGTAAAAAGATAGGAAATGTCAGTCTCCAAGTCAATTCCATCTTCCATTTCTCTGCTGAAGTTGCCAATAAATGCGCTAGAGAGAGGCTAAACCTGTAGAGGCTGCTGAAGCGGGAGGGGAGGGATTAGATTAGTTTGGAACTCAGTTCAGATGTGGTATCTGAAACAAAATGGCAGAAGTGCTACAAGAACAGACATGTATGTGTAACCTTGGGTGAGCTAGTCTTCACTGCCCTTCTCCAGTTTCTTAAGAAAAAACCCAACTGCCATACTTACCCCAATTTAGAGTTTGTCGTACAGCAGGTCATCTTGGCCACGGCCTCGTGCATATTGCCCATACTGCCACAGTAAGGCCCCTCACAAGAAAAACACAGGCCACTGAGGCAGAGACAGAACTTTAAGTCTCTCGGGTGCTAAGCACAGTCCTCAGTAAATGGAACTGAACTTGGCAAGCACCCGGGCCAGAGGCCTTCAAGCCCCAGCACAGCCCCAGTGAACGGAACTTGAACTTAGCAAGCACCTGGGCCAGGAAGATAAGAGTAGGAAAAAAGCTAAGTTAACGAGTACTAAAAACAGGACAAGATAGGAATAAGGGAAATGAGCTGTCATAATACACCAGTTAACAAGCACCTGGAACAGGGAAAGAAAAAACATAGCTAGCTTTCATGTGTGCCAGTCATGTCTGCATCAGGCACTAACCACAACGCCCTGAGGAAGACGTCATATCAAAAGGAAGGAAACCTAATATGGTACTGGATGTCAAATCATAGTATCAACTAAAGCTGAACCCTAATATGGCACCGGATGTCAAAATTATAGTATAAAGCACCCTGAGCCCTAAGCTCGGGGAGGTTCTGTATCAAGATAGAAGGCACGTATCGTCCAGCCTGGCTAAGGGGTTGATCACCCAAGGCCGCCTCCCACCCACTGAATCACGAAAGGGGTGTACGAATCCGGAGCATGCTACACGTTGTTTTTTGTCTGTGTATCGTAATTGTCACTGGGTTTGTAAGTATTGCTTAATATATTATTTATCAGCTTAGCAATAGTTAGTTGTATTGTATTAATCATATTGTATAATGGTACCACACCTAGGTCTAAATAAGAACTAGGAGTAGAACTGAGCAGTTGTTAAGTGAATAGGCAGACTAATAACTAACTCTACTGGCTATTCCAAGATAACCATAGAGGGATTGGCTGTAGGAGGAGTTTTTATTATTGTTGTATTGACTTTCTTTAATGTATGTTTTATTTGCATGCTATGTTGTCTTAAACAAATCAGAGACAGTGATTTGATGTATTCAGATCGTAGTCAATAAAGTTAGTAATTGGTTAAGTAGGAAGCTCGGGCTTCCTCCTTTGCGGCCCCCAGTCCCTTGCCACAAATGCTACCCCTAGACAATCTTTCGAGCCTCTGGTTCATCAGAGTTCAGTCTCTAAATCTTAGGATGTGTCTACACTGCAGGGCTTAACTTGAAATAAGCTACACATATTGAGCTACATCAATTGTGTATCTTATTTCAAAATAGTTTACTTTCAAATAGGGAGTGTCTATATAGCACTTACTTCGAAATAGAGCACTCTTCCTCCGATTTCCCTTATTCCTTGTACAATGAAGGTTACAGGAGTTGGAGTCAGAAGTCCTCCAGCTTGACAGTATTTTGACACTATTTTGAAATAACTGCAGGCTGTGTAGACATGGACTAAGTTATTTCAGAATTTCGCTAGTTATTCCGAAATAGTGTTGCAATGTAGACATACCCTTAAAGAAATTTCAACAGGAATTCTACAGTGTCAGCCTCCCTATATTCAAGTCCAAAAAGGAACTAAAAACATTAATTTAATTAAATAACTTTATAAAATCTTATGATGAAGAAACAAATAATCTAATTTTTACAACATAGCATAGCTATTTTATAACCCACAGACATTGTCTTCAGACTTACAACAAACATAAGTAAAGAGAAAACCACAGGTAAACTTTGAACACTTCAGTCCACAAAAAACACAATAAGAAGAAACTGAGAGATCCCAAAAGCTTAGATTTAGTTCACCAAAGTCTGAAGCTATGTCTAGACTGCAGGCTTCTTTCAGAAGAAGCTTTTCTGGAAGAGATCTTGCAGAAAAACTTCTTTCGAAAGAGATCGTCCACACAGCAAAAGCTCATTGAAAAAGCGATCTGCTTTTTTGAAAGATAGCATCCAATCAATGTGGACACTATCTCACATTTAAGTTGTGATTACTATGGACAGAGTGGCCACCAGGGCACTTGTGCTTTTTCCCGGAGCCTCTTCTTTTGAAAAACTCTCTCCTGTCCACATATGCCTTTTTCTGAACGCGCTTTTTCAGAAAAAAGCTTCTTCCTCGTAGAAAAAGGTTTACCGCTGTCGGAAAACCCCCTGTGTTCTGACTTTCTGTCAAAATAATGCAATTGCAGTGGATGTAAGTGTAGTTTTCCTGGGAAATCAGCTGTTTTTCTGGAAAAAGTCTGTGGTATAAACATACCCTGAATGTCTAGTCATCAAATCTGCACACTATGCTGACTCTGAACCAACTTTTCACTTGCTTCTAGGGATCCTCAGTTTGAGTTCAGGCAGACTCTTCCTCTGCTGTGGATCACTGCTAGACAACCAGCTAACTGATCAACCAGTCACAAGTACACAGACTCAAAGAAAACCCTGTTACAAGAAAATACAAAAACTGAGACTAACATTATGTCTGCCCACCTCCTGAACTCCAATCCCTGTACACGCTCGTGCTTCACACGCTCCACTTCCCCACCCTCGTGTCCCGCCCAGACACCAAGTGGCGGGACCTCCTACCATCAATAGAGGGTGGGGAGCCCCGGTGGGCCAGCCTCTATTCGACTTTGGTTCCACGACCCACCGGGGACATCTGTTGGAGAGTCCTGCACAGCGCGGTGAGCACGGGCGTGTACTTGGCGCGGTTCACCCCCAACCCCGAAACGTGCCTCTTCTGTGGCATGAGGGAGACCCTGGCGCACATCTACCTCGAGTGCGCCAGGTTACAGCCCCTCTTTCGGCTCCTCCAGAACCTCCTGTTGAGGTTCTGGCTGCATTTTTCCCCCCACTTGTTAATTTACGCACACCCCATCCGTGGCCCCACAAAGTCGCGGGACCTCCTGGTCAACCTTCTCCTGGCAATGGCCAAATCGGCAATCTATAAAACCAGGGAGAAGAGGTTGGCCGGGGGAGGGGCCTGCGACTGTGGGGCCTATTTCCGTTGCTGTATCCGTTCACGTATCCGGGCAGAGTTCCAATGGGCGGCGTCCGCTGGCTCTCTCGAGACCTTCGGGGAGCAGTGGGCGCTGTCCGGGGTTCTCTGCTCAGTATCCCCATCTGGCTCCCTCGTTTTAGCCCTTTGACCCTCACACCCGTCCCTGTTTTTTCATTATTTGTCCCCAGTAATTAGTTGGTTCTCCTGGGTTCTGTGGTCCTCCCCGCAGGCTGGGGGGAGGTCCTTCTGATGTGGGCGGGCTAACGCCCGCCCACCTCCCGGACACCAAATAGGTCCTGAACTCCAATCAGAAGAGTGACTCAGACACAACTGACTCCTTCCTGCTTACAGGGGTCTCTTAAAGAGATATCTCCCTATTAGGTACATGAGTTACATAAGAAGCTAGCAGATTTGCAAGGGCTCCTCAGTTTTGTAGATCAAATGAGTGATGCTATCAGCAAGAAAACAGTGCTACACAACCTTTTGGACTAGACCCTTTTTTGATTAAAATATAGTAAGTATTGAATGAGTTCAAATATTTTTCAGTTTAGTGGTTGGTCATAATCACTTTATTTTGAATATTTAGTATTTAATGTTTGATATTAAAATTGGGTGAAGGGTCACATATTTCATAAGAATGGCCATACTGGGTCAGACCAAAGGTCCATCAAGCCCAGTATCCTGTCTTCCAACAGTGGTCAATCCCAGATGCCCCAGAGGGAGTGAACTGAACAGGTAATCATCACCGATCCCTCCCCTGTCATCCATTTCCAGCCTCTGACAAAAGGATGCTAGGGACACCATTCCTACCCATCCTGGCTAATAGCCAGAACCTATCCTGGCTATTGATGGACCTATCCTCCATGAATTTATCTAGTTCTTTTTTTAACTCTGCTAAAGGCCTGGTCTTCACAACATCCTTTGGCAAAGAGTTCCACAGGTTGACTGTGCACTGAATGAAGAAAAACTTCCTTTAGCTTGTTTTAAGCCTGCTACCTATTAATTTCATTTGGTGACCCCCTAGTTCTTAGGTAACAGGGACAAATAAATAACTTTTTCTTAATCACTTTCTCCATACCTGTCATGATTTTATAGACCTCTATCGCACCTCCTTTATTCTCCTCTCTTCTGAGGTGAAAAGTCCCAGTCTTTTAAATCTCTCTTTATATGGGACCCGTTCCAAACCCGTAATCATTTTTGTTGCCCTTTTCTGAACCTTTTCTAATGCCAATATATCTTTCTTGAGATGAAGTGACCACATCTGTATGCAGTATTCAAGATGTGGAAGTACCATGGTTTATATAGAAGCAATGAGATATTCTCTGTCTTGTTTTCTAACCCTTCTTTAATGATTCCTAACATTCTCTTTGCCTTTTTGACTGCTGCTGCACATTGAGTGTTTTCAGAGAACTATCCACAATGACTCTAAGATCTCTCTCTTGAATAGTTATAGCTAAATTAATCACCATAATTTTGTATGTATAGTTGGGATTATTTTTTCCAATGTGCATTACTTTATATATAACAACATTAAAATTCATTTGCCATTTTGTTGCCCAATTATCTAGTTTTGTGATGCTCTTCACAGTCTGTTTTGGTCTTAACTTTCTGGAGCAGTTTAGTATTGTCTGCAAATTTTGCCACCTCACTGTTTACCCCTTCTCCAGATCATTTATAAATATGTTGAATAGGACTGGTCCCAGTATAGACCCTGGGGTGGCACCATTTGTTACCTCTCTCCATTCTCAAAACTGACCATTTATTACTACTGGTTGTTTCCTGTCTTTTAACCAGTCATCAGTCCATGAGAGGACCTTCTCTTTTATCCCATGACAACTTCTGCTCTCTGTTTAGATAACTGAAAGTTTTTAAAGAGAAGAACGGAGAATGAATTAGAAATCATGTGACAAATTTTCAGATAATCCATCAAGCTAAAATGTGTGAAACTTACACGTGTCACAAACATTTTCATGAATTTCATGACAGTCATAAATACTTGAGCATAATCCCAAATCATAGCACATTAACTCTGTGCTTTTATCTGAAAAAGATGTTTTGCAACTGAAGTGTAACTCCATACATGTCAGAAGGATGCATCTGGCAACAATACATCCTTCCATTTCAATGTCTCTTATACAATGTTTTTAATATCTATAAACAAAAAAGCTGATAGTATGAAACTATTAGAAAGCTGACATTTCCAAATTATTAAAACACATGTTCTCTTAGGTTTAAAATCCTGCTGAATAGTTCATCATTAATATACAAAAGGTGCACTTCTGACACTGCTTTTGAAAGGGTAAATAAAACTGTCATGGAGCATTTCAGTGCTTAATAAATATTAACATAATTACTCTAATTTTTTTAAAAAGAGCTGAAAAAAGCATTTGCTGACTCTTCATTTGTACGAATATATTGAGGTTGTCATCCATCTCTTGACAAAGGTGTGATCAGACCTGTTGCATTCCCAAGATCATGCAGGAGTGCCTGCCACTACAATTAAGCTTCTGTCAGCATTTCCTTTATTAATTTGTATTTTTGAAGATTTATAACTCCTTAATATTCAGGTGTAAGGGTAAAAGCATGTCACAGATTCTGTGACTTTCAGAGAGCTCTGTGAAATTTTCTGTTTCAGCCTCCAGGTGGGGCCAGAGATGTCAGCTGGTGGGGAGCCCAGAAGCTCTCAGCCATCATAAGTGGGCAGCCCTGGAGTGTCAGCAGGGACCGTGGAACTCTGACCACTCCAGGCTACACGGATCACAGAGCTCTGAGCTTCTGGGGCTTTGGAGGAGGCTCTAGAGCTTTTGGCCACCACAGTGGTGGCCGCTGGACCCTCCACACCTGCAGTGGAGCTTAGCCTTTATTCTCCCCTGCTGGCTTCATTTCCCAATCATTCTGCCCTTCACACCCCTCCCCCCCATGTTCTGTTTAGTAAAAGTCATAGACATGTAACAGGATTCCATGATTTTTTGTTTATTGTTCACAACCTGACTGTGAGTTCGATTAAAAGTAACCGTGACAAAATCTTAACTTTACTCATGCATTACAATTAACTCCTGAATGAATCTGAGCATAGAACATACTAGATTTTACTTTTTTCTGTTGTTTTTTGTTTGTTTTTACTATTCAGAGACAATCGTAGGGAATATTTATTTATAATTATTAATAAACAAATGCTTTTACATTAGAAGTCAACAGCTAGAATTTTGAAAATTTGGCTTTAAAATGCTACCATTCCTGTTATGTACGTTCATGGAAATCAATTAATCTGGCTACGTTTGAAAACTTGAATATTCCTGGGTAGTAACTTTAGTTCCATAAGGTCTTTGCATCTACCTATTAGTACTGACAAGCTTATAAATCCATAATATGGCCACATTTGTTCCTTATGAGATGAAATTCAAAGAGCTCATACAAGCCTCTCCACACATCATTTAATCTCATTTAGGGCCTTATTTTCGGAGGTGCTGAAAATTATCTGTAGCTTAGAGTTTTGATGCTCAGCAATTTGGCAAAGCAGGAACTTAATGTGGGGTTTGTGTGAGACATAAATATTTGGGGGGAGCTTGAATTGTAAACTGGGATGTATTTAACCTATAAAAGAGAGTAGAATTTTTACCTCACTATGCAGTTATTAACTTTTTAATACTAGTATCTATGTAAAAAGACATTATGGAACAATGCACTGGGATTAATTTGACTTTCTATGCATGATGGATTTTAATTTCATTCGCCTTCAAGTCCTGGATCTCCCCACGGGAGTACAATATTGTAACTGATCAGCTATGGAGATTGGAGAATGGAGTTTTGCCTTTGAATGGGCTTCATAACAAGGAAACATTAAGACCCATTTAATAATACTTTCATAAACGTGTTATGCATAATACCAAAGGAATATATATATGGAGGTACCAATTTGTTCTAGAGGAAAAACAATACACATTTAGGCACTTCTTGCTTGCATCAAAGTGTTTTTCACAAACTAACTCATTAATCCTCTAAGTAATTAATACTAATTATTTAGTAGGCTATAATTATGACAGTCTATTGCTATAGTACCAATTAATTGTAAATGTTTTCATGACACACAATAATGTTTTATATGCAGTTGTTATGGTCTGTCATAATGTGCATCTTGTAAAGTCCCTATAATGATCATTCCCAAATAGTCCATTATGTGCTTGCATGATTATGTTCCAAAAATTATACCTTAGCAGGTGAATAAAGAATCAGAAAAAGTCTTTGTTCAACAATCGTTTTCATTACAACACATTTAGAAATGGGAGCACCACTATGGCCCCCTTTCCTCCACTATCTTCAATTTTTAGGAAGCTGAAAATGCTGAACCCCCTTTATTAATTATTATTATTGTTTAAAATTTGTACTACAGCAGTGTGCAGCATCTTGAATACTGCCTGCAGATGTAGTCGCCTCTCCTCAAAAAAAGCTATATTGGAATTGGAAAAGGTTCAGAAAAGGCAACAAAAATGATGGGTATGAACAGCTGCCGTATGAGGAGAAATTAGGATTTTTCAACTTAGAAAAGACACAAAATAAGGGGGATATGATAGATAAAATCATGACTGGTGTGGAGAATATCAGTAAGGAAGTGTTATTTACTCATAACACAAGAGCTAGGAGTCACCAAATGAAATTAATAAGCAGCAGAATTTTTTTAAAAAGGAAGTATTTTTTCACACAACCCAGAGTCATCCTGTAGAACTCCTTGCCAGAAGAGTTTGTGAAGGCTGAAACTATAAGAATGTTCAAGAAAGAACTGGATAAGTTCATGGAGGATACATCCATCAATGATTGTTGGCCAGGATGGGCAAGAATGGTGCCCGTAGCCTCTCTTTGCCAGAAGCTGGGAATGGACAACAGGGGATGGATCACTTAATGGTTACCTGTTCTGTTCATTCCCTCAGGGACACCTGGCATTGGCCACTGTCCTAAAACAGGATACTGGGCTAGATGGACCATTGGTCTGACCCTTTATGGCCATTTTAACGTTCTTATGATGACTCCTTTGGGGAGTGGAACAAATGACCCGAGTGTAAATATAGTTATACCAATACAATTACACGTTAGCTGGTAGAGCAGGTTTTGCTTAGGGGCTGAAATAGGCTGCACAGGCAAAAGCCCACCCACACTAAGAATGCTTTGCTAGTGAAGTATGTCAGACTAGCTGTACAAGCAAGGTACTTCTAGCATAGACGTGGGCTATTCTATGCTTCTTCCTTTGTGTTAGCTATGGTAACTGTCAAGCAGTGTGTCAAGTTTGAAGCTGTAGTGGGAAGCTGCTCAGAGACAGGGTAGGCAGAATGTGTAATGTGAAGCATAAAAAACCAGAATAGCTTAGGGACATTATTATTTCCCTTATTCCAATAAATCTCCATGTTTAGTGCCAGAAGAGAGCGACACTTCCTGATATTCTTCACCATTGTCATGTTGACAGTAGCTGATGCAGGGATTCTTAAAACATCTTGGTATCTTGCATTCTGCAGTAGGACTTCAGCACCACAATAAAGTATAAGTTTTAGCCCTGGAGTGAATTTATAGTCAAAAAACTGATGCTGTAAAAATGACTTTGTGAGGGTCCATATTTATTCTCTCCCCATGACTCTAGATCAAGTCAGCTGGGCTTGAAAAACAAAAGTAAGCTCTGGCTTGCTCAAGCAGCAGGATCTAAAAATGGGATTGAATTCTTTCTACCTCTTCTATCATCATCATCAGTAATAAAAATTCTGCAGTAGGAATTTAAATGACAGCTTTTGACAGCGTAGAGTCCAGCTCAATACTCCACAGCTGTACTGGCTTTGCATGGCTAATAACATCAAAATCAAAACATTCATTTCCATCAGTAAATTAGCACAAATAACTGGAAGATAGAAGATTAATTTTCTATTAATTTTGGCATAAATACTGTGTTCCTTCTGAATCCAAAAGTGCCATTTATTTCAGTGGAGCTTTCTATCTATAAGGAATGTGGGACCAAATCCTTCAGACTCTGAATTTTAAAGGGGAAAATCCTGGATGGAGTGACATCAATAACAACTAGCCTTTCTTTTTCTTCAGTGGTGGGCAGGGTGTCACTAAAAGGTCTCAATTTAAGTCAAACTTTCTCTATGATTAAGGAATTTTCATATAGGAGCTTCATATATGTATACTAGTACACAAGGGACCCATTTACTTAACACTCTGGGTTTGCTTTGCCACCCAATTTATGCTATGGACATCCATAAGATTCTTGCAGTACAAGGTCATATTCTGCATGAGGGAGGCTGGCAGAATCTGGTACTTACACAGTAAATAATCAACATAAGAGAAACCACTTGTCTGGAGAAAGTGCTTTTCTTGGAGCTGTTTATTATTTTATGCTGGTTTTCCAAAATGTCATAATCAATATTTTGGACATTTATCAGCATGAATTACACTGATGTGTCACCTTGAGCTACCCCAATGGAGTCTGTCAGATGAGCATTTCAGGAAAAAAAAAATAGAACAATCCAGTAGCTTCTAATGAATCTTAAAAACAGATATTGCAGGTCTCAAACTGTAATTAAATGCAGGGTAGTCAGTACCTTCCGATGTCTCCTGGTAATTAATTACTTAGCCTCAGAAATATTGGCATGCTTAGTCATCCCTAATACCTGTTTTCATAAGTAACATGTCTGTTTTTAATCACTGTTCAATAAACTTATTTCAAATCCAAATTCTTTTTTAAGATACACTATGTGACTGCAATAGACTTGTACAGTGTATAAATCTGCTCATAATTTGGGCCTAACTTTTGAGCAACTGGATGTGTTCTCTGAATTGGCATGCAGTGCAGCACTGGAGCCTAGTTGTGTTGACCTATGTAAGCCTATGTTTTTTCTTCCCTTAATTTCTGTTGTGGCAGTCGGAGGAGTGGCTGAATACTGACGTGATATAAACATTAGAATGCAATCCATAATCCCATAACCAGGATTCTAAAAAGGTAGGAGTTATTTTTATACCCATCTGAATGTCCTCATATTATGCTAGAGAATGGACTTTCCATTGAAATTCTATGTCCGAAAAACAAATCTGATACAGGAAGATGCCTCTCCTCCAGACTCCTCATAATATAATGTTTGATTTCTTTTCCATGGGTGAAATAAGCAGCAACTTTTGCTGATAAGTAGTAAACAAAAATGTTTATATATATATATATATATATATATATAGTTTTGAATAGGTAAATTAAAGAAAGGCTAACCATCAATACTTATACACAGGGAAGAAAACTGAATAAAATAAACGGGTCTGTTTGTTCTTAGAGGAAGTTCATATTTTTAGAATTTAAGGAGAATATTTCCCAAGTTACCTTTATGGAAAAATTCTATAGACTGAAATAGTGATTAAAACAACAGAGTTTTATAGATTTGTAACAGAGTAATATTGATACTACTTTATAGCCAAAAGCACACTTTCTTCTCTGGTAAGAGCAGTGTGACTCTCTTTCCTTGCTACATTAAACTGTACTATTTGTCACTGTGAGGCTACGTCTACACTGGCGCGTTCTCACACAAAAACTCTTTTGCGGAAGAGTTCTTCTGCAAAAACTCTTCCAGAAGAGAGTGTCTACAGTGGCATTTGCTTTTGCTCAAGAGATGTGCTTTTGCGCAAGAGCATCCATGCCAGTGTAGACGCTCTCTTGCGCAAGAAAGCTCTGATGACCATTTTAACCATAGGGCTTTCTTGCGCAAGAAATTCATGTTGCCTGTCTACACTGGCCTCTTCTGGAAGAGCTCTTGTGCAAAAGGGCTTCTTCCTGAGCGGGAGCGTCAGAGTTCTCACGCAAGAAGCCCTGATTTTATACATTAGAACGTCAGTTTACTTGCGCAAGAACACGCGGCCAGTGTAGACAGGCAGCAAGTTTTTGCGCAAGAGCGGCTGCTTTTGCACGAGATCGCGCCAGTGTAGACACAGCCAAAGATCTCAGTAAAATCTATACAATGTTCCCCTATTCGGGGTAGTTTTTAAATCCACTGATATTTTTGGATACAATAGAAAGTCTAGTCTATCTCTAGATTTCCCCTACCACTTTTATACACTGTTTTACAGCAAATTCAACTGCTTCTTCCTCTACATCTCTAAAAACTGTCTATTCCTCATTTTTCTCTGTTGCTTAAATCTAGGGTCATGCTTTAGTTATCCCATGCACTGAGTGCTGGAAATCCTTATGTGTGTTTACTTCACATTCTTCCACTCTGTTCAAATTGCTGCATCTTCCACTCCCACAACACGCTCCAACTCATTCCTTCCATTCCTGAGAGACCTCATCGGCTTTCTGTCTCTTCCTATATCAACAGCAAACTCTTCATCCTCACCTTGAAAGTTCCAAGTAGCTCGACCTACTTCACATCTGTTCTCATTTCTTACTACTGCCCCTTGTACTCTCTCTTTTCTCTTGACTTCTCTCTCTCACTTGTGACTATCTCCCCACAACTTGGAAAAGTAGCAGCTGTTCCTCTTTACCTCCTCTATTGAATCCCACCTCAAAAAGTCACTTATTTCTCCTACTTTTCCACTTTAGAATGCATTGTCCTCACCATTAGAAAGCTTTAAAACAAAGTACTGTATATTATCTTCTTTCATTGAAAAATTATCTTCTTCCCCAAGTTGTTTTCTCTTTCTCCTGGTACTTTGATCTCTTGCCTCCTTCCCTTCTCACTCTTTGGTTTGTTGTCATGATTCATTAAGTTATCTGCCTAATTTAGATTTTAATCATGAACCTTGTGTTCTTAAATATATCTATACGGAACAAACCACTCAAGAAATGGCAATTTTCAACAACCCATAATATGTCCAAATCTGAATGGATTGCCATGGGCTAAACAAAAGGCTCATTCTGATTCCTGCTAGAAACCATTGAGGCACTAGAGCTCTTCAAAATAAGTTGGGTGGCTTTTTATAATTGGAAGTTTTGTGAAAACTAAATATAAAGGGTTGCTATCAATGTCTTTATTAAAGTGCCAAGCACCTCAATGGTGCTGCTGTGTAAAAAACAGGAATAATAACTGAAACATCAGCTGCATTATACAGGAATGTTTTTAACAATTCATATAATTTACATTCCACAAACAAAGCTTTTATACATTTGCTACCAGGGAGAGTTACAACTGTTTACAAAACAGGGAAAAAAATCATTACGGTATTTATAAAGCTCAAAAGAAGATGCTGAGAGCAAATTTGGTCTATCTATTGTAATTGTATTATATTGTAAATGTGAATATGCAAAAACGACATTTGCAATCAAAATGCACAGAAAAACTTGTAACTAACTCCATAGTGAGCATCAGGTAGTGGGAGTCAAGATATCTGGGAAAATGACTCTGGAGTGATTGAATGAAATTATGGTATTCTGTGTATACCCCAAAGTCTAAGGTCAATTGAAAGACAGCTCCAGGGTTGTCAGAAGGTTCCTGACCTTTTGTGAGCCTTTTAGTGAATCTGGGCTGTGTTTTAGACTGGCAGTAAAACCCCAAACCGGCAAAAACTTGACTTATGGCTTGTTATGAAGAATGAGTAGTCCTGTGGCACTTTAGAGACTAACAAAAGTAATAGAATCATGAATTTTCATGGGTAAAACCCACTTCATCAGTTGAATGGGTTTTACCATGAAAGCTCATGATTCAATATATTTTTGCTAGTCTCTAAGGTGCCACAGGACTACTCATTGTTTTTAAAGTTACATGCTAACAGAGCTACCCCGCTGAGACTTGTTACGAAGGCTTGACCCTGTAAGGTACTCATCACCTCTCAGGAGGTACCTTGCCAATTTGGGCTGTAAATGCACAGGGTTAGATCTGATTTAATTTATAACGATATACAATTAGGATAACTGCAGTTGAGTAACTCCTTATTTTCAATGCCCTGTAGGATACTGAGTGGCATGTCTTCATTAAAGCGGCATTCTTTTTGAAATAATATATCATTTCTGCTGTACTACAGAGAACAACCTGGCCCTGAATAATATAGCATGTAGGAGACAAATACCAGCCAAAAAAGAGCTCTAAGATGGACAACTTAAAAGTATCTCAATTTTTTTCCTTCTATGCAGATAGTTTTGGGGGAAAAAATTCCTCAGCTGCATTGCTCCAATCAATCTGTTCTCTCCAGACTTGAAGATTTGTAGTTACTAAAAGTCAGTTTCACTCCCAAAGGCTATGTCTGTAGCACGTAATATACTTTTGTAAGCTAGGTTTTTACAGCTGGCAGCTCTTTCATCCTCAATCTGTCCTCCCCCCTCCCCCCCCCCCCCCCCCGAGAAAGACACTGCATATTATTGTCTCTCTTTGCCACCTAGTGGGAAACTTGATTTTACAGTTGCCTTCCAAACAGCAACTTCCCATTAAGAATTAGGTAATGGAATTCTATGTGAGCACAGAACTGAAGAAAAGGAAAAATTCAAGGTTTCATGTCCATGCAACATGGAAAGAGGAGGGTAGAAGGTGGAGAAACAAAAGGTAGCTTTATGCCATCTCTGGACCTAGCCTTTGCATTGTTCTGAGGGCCATTGTAGACACTGGCAGCCCAGGAGCCCCCATAGTGCAACGTGTTTGGTGCCAACCCTTCCTGCCCCAAATGAATGCCCCAACGTACCCCTTTCAGGGGTAACAGCATAGGGCTGCTTATTGTAGCTGTACTGGGGGGGGTTCTCCCTCAGCTGTTTCTGGAATAGTTTTAGCCCTTATTTACCATAACAGGGTTAAGAAAGGGATCCACTTAGGGACAGAATCTGTCCCCAAGTCTTTGGACATGTCATGACAATAACCTTGCTGATAAGTACATTTAAGGAAAACACATAAAGAGCCTAATTTTGATCTCACTTATATTGAATTTTCATTATTGATGTCAATGGAGTTACTCCTCATTTTCAACACTATGAGGGACAATATTTCTCTATGCCAGGGGTGGGCAAAAGGGCCTCCATGGGCCAGATCCAGCCCACCAAGTGGGTTGATCCAGCCTACGGAGGCCCTGCCACTCCCCCGTCCCCAGGCCAATTAGAGCCTGGGGCAGGGGGAAGCGCACAAAATTTCCTCCATCCTGCCAGGAGCACATGGCACTTAGAAGCACCATGTGCTCCTGGCAGGGTGGGAGGAGACTTTGCACACTCCCCTGCTCCCAAGCCCTGATTGGCCTGGGGGCAGAAAGAGCATGCGAAGTCTCCTCCCACTGCCAGGGGCATGGGCACCTAGGGGGAACCTCTGAGGGGGCAAAGGTGCTCCCCCACCCCCAGACCAATCATGGTCTGTTGGTGGGGAAGCATCTTGACCCTGCCCCTTCTGCTTGAGGCCCTGCCCCTTCTGGTGCAGCCTTGGGCCACTTCAAAAATTTCTGAAGTGGCCCCTGGCAAAAAATTATTGCCCACCCCTGCTCTATCCCAAATTATAGGTTTTGAATTTTGTTTTTCACCTCTGTATAATCTTATTTGTTTACATGTGTCAGTTAAGCAATGATATATACTGCAGTGTGAGAAGACTGTCTTCCCCAAGGTAAGCCTTATTTTCCCAAGGGGAAAGCCTTTTTCAAAGTACTATACTTACTCATGGGCTAAGGGAAATCAAGAGAATCAGAGACATTAGGGCAGTTTCATCTCAGTGCCCTGCACTTGCCCTATTGTTTTTTCCTGAAGAGATTATTGCAGTGAGATAAAAGATTGATCCAAAGCCCACTGAGGTTAATAGGGGCCAGCTTTCAATAGGTATTGAGACACTGGAAGATGCAAATAGGATTTTTAAAAGCCCCTAGGAGCCAACTCCCATTCAAATAATTGGATCCTTAGAACCAGATATGATTTCACATATCAAAAGAGACACAAAGGGGCCAGATAAGCAGTATAAGAGTAAAGAGGCCGGCGGTGATGATAGGAATCAACCCCTTAAAAAGTAAACAGCTGACTGAGGATATGTTCGAAAGTATCACTGAGGTGGTGTGAATGTCATTTAGGAGAAGGTAATTTTCTTGTGGGGATGAGAGTGAATCTGGAAGAAGATGTGGAGTGTGAGGTGGTGGTATCTTGAGACTGGGTATTTTGTGGGTATAGAAAGGTTGTTACAAGAACCTAGAAGAGTGAGATTTGCATATCACTATTCGAACTCAAAGTGCACCAGTAAAAGGCAATCTTAAAATATTTGTGAATATCTAGGATGTCGAAAAAAATGTGTAGCCAGTTCTGATGAAATACTAACAGACAGGAACTGATCCTACGTTGTGCCGGCTGGGTGAATGTGAAACAAGGTTAATTTCAAGTGCATTTAGGATATGAATCAAATGGTTTGCACTTCTCAGCCTATCATAATATGGCCACAAATCCAGCTCTTTCAACTAGTCTTCTTAAATCAAGGAAACAGCATTTGATATACCCTGCAGATGTCTCAGCAGATAGACTGTTCCTGCTTGTACCATAACAGGTACTCAGACTGATACAGCACTGTCAGCTGCTGGCTGCCAGTAGGCAGCCAGACATTTTTTCAGGCTGTTACACAGAAGGAAAGTTGTCCATGTCCTTAAGTCCTCCTCCTACATAACATTTACTTAAACAATTGCTTCTTTTCTTCTCGCTTTCTATCCTGAGGCAGAGCTATTCTTAGATCACACTTCTTCTGTAACTGGGATTTTAAATGCTGGAATTTGATAGACACAGAAATAGTGGCTGATTAGTTTCTGTCCATTCAATATCAACTCTTACTTCTCTTCCTTTTCCCATTGCTTTAATGAATATTGAGAAGGAGGGAAAGCACAGAAGGTGTTTAGTTATGTTCCAGAGTATCAAAACTACGAACAGCCTTACAATCTGCAGAATGGTATTGGGATGAATGCATTGCCTGGAGAAGCAATTTGCAAGTATAATGCGTCAAAGCAAGTATAGGTTTTCACTGGCAACACATTGCTTTGGTGGAAAGACAGAATATGGATCTGCTTTACCTGTCAGATACCCTGATGTCAGTTCAAGTCAACAAGTGCCAGTGACTAGGTGAATACAGCCTAATAGCTTGAAATATTCCTACTGAGCTTGAAAAATGTCCATATTCCACCTAGTGGTACTGGCTTTTGTGGACTTTTGCCCGAACAAGGTAGCAGGAGTAATAGAGAAAGTCACACTTTCCTTTTGCTTTATTATAAATTTTCATCCTTCCATCCAACATCTAGAATACTGAAGAAATGCTTTCTACATATAGGTTATATTTCCCACAAAATTAAATATGAAAAACATTTTAAAGCAACCAGTTTTCAGGATCTCTGAAATACATCATCCAGTAAGATACTTTTAAAATGTATCTAATACATATAATGTCATAGCAGAATGTGTTCCAATTATGAGCACAACATCATGAACACACACAGAAATTGACCATGCAATTACTTTAAGATGCTGTTTAGAGAACTAAATGCTCATGTAATTTCTTGTACAAACTATGTTTGACATCTTTTCTCAGAATTACAATGAACATGTTTGTCATGGTGCCTGGAGTGGCTCATAGCTAAGAATGCCAAATTTAGGACAGACTGTCGGAAAATAGGGCTGATTCCCCTAATTGAGGGTGTTTTCTGTGTTTCACTTTCACTAACGCAGTAAAAATCTGTACTCCTGAATCATTACATTTGTCTTACCAATGAGTTGAATACAGTCCACTTAAGCACTCCTGTTCCTTTTTACCACCCAAACAAACTGGATTTTATGATGAAAGATTATTAAAACCAAATTCACCACATATCAGGTTACTTCCAACTGCAAAGGGCCAATTGCTTATTACCAACTCAAAATATACTCAAGATCTCACTAAAGACAACATTGCAAACAAAACCTTTCGGAAACTAAATGAGAGTATGTCTGCATTAGGCAATTTTGAAATAACGACATTTGAAATAGTAACTCCCAAAACAACTATTTTAAAATAAGCTTATTCCCCGAGGAAAACAGGACTTCGGATTTTGAAATAACCAGCCTGTTACTTTGAAATAACCAACTTGGTAGTGTGCACACTCTGCTTATTATTTTGAAATAAGGGGGTTATTTTGAAATAGCTCCCTACTGTAGCCCAGGGCTAACGGTTTATTAACTAAGAAATGAGTAAAAAAGAAATGAGCATTATTAAAAGGTTAAAGCAGATAAAACATATTACAGCTGGATCAGAGTACATAGTTTACTACATTTCTGCAGCCATTTGGACTATCAGTCTCATAATGTAGTAATCTACCAGTGTTGCCTCAGGGATTCCCAAAATGGGGTTTATGGACTTTTGTCACTTCGTCTAGAACTCCTCTGTCAGGATTCAGATGGATTAAAGGTAAAAATCGGTCCCAGAGTGCGCTACACTGAGACGTAAGATCGAATTTATTAAGGTCGATTTTCTAGCACCCAATTTTGTAAAGCTGAAGGTGCACATCCCCACTGTCCCCACCGTGTGCAAGAATTCGATGTAGATTTAAGTAGTGTGTCCATAGTAGGGTGGCTACCATTGACTTTGAGTGGCTGGTTCTGGGTACATTTTGTCAGTGTCCCATAATGCACTAATCTCCTCTCTTAACCACCACCCCTCACATGAAAGCAACAGCAAACAGTCTTTTCATGCCCTTTTTCCCCCTAGCTATATGTGCAGATGCCATAACAGGGTAAGCATGGAACCCAGCATGGAACCTGTTCAGCAGCTAAGTATTATGGCAGTCATATTAACCATTGTGTGCCTTATGCTGGAGCATAACCAGCGTGTATCCAGGGCACACCAGAAAAAGGAAGAATCTCGGCAGGTGATGAACACACTCTTCTGCAAAGCACTTAAGTTGAGCAACTGGCAAGTGCCGCCAGCATTCGATCTTTTGGACACAGTAGAATGCTGGTTCTGGTGCCATGAAACAAGCACAGACTGCTGGGACCACATAGTTATGCAGTTATGGGACAATCAGCAATGGCTTATGCAGTTATGGGACAATCAGCGAAGTTTTGCATGCATAAGGCCACTTTTATGGAAGTTTGCTAATGGCTTTCCTCACCCTAAAGCACAGGAATACCAGAATGGGACCTGCTCTGACATCTGAGAAGCAAGTGACAATAGTTCTGTGGAAGCTTGCAATGTCAGATAGCTACTGGTCTGGTGACAGAGTGCAAATTTCCCTTCCTGCAGGAGAATATGGGCAGGAGGGGGAGGGAGGCTGGGTGTAGCAGAAAAGCAGAGGCACACACAGACACCAAGAAGCCCCCAGGCAAGGCGGCAGGGCAGGGGCTCAAGCCATGCTTCACTGGGGATGAGCAAACAGAGGTTTAAAGCTGAGGCATCAATTAATAGCTTTCCCTGCTTCATCCAGGTTGCCATGTGTGATATCAGTCTTCTCCTAATCACACAGAGTGATAAGGAGCGGATACTGACTGAATGTGGCCAGAAACCTTATGCTGCAATGTTTTGTGCTGCAGTGATGCCAGACATATTACTACTGACTTGGCATGGGAAGGTGTCCTACTGTAGAGGATGGACTAAGGCAGGGCTCGCCAGACACCCTGTGAGCATGATCAAAGTGTTCCTCTATTAAAGCCTTATGCTGATGTGCAGGGAGGATTTCTGCTTCATCTCCAAAGTGGGAACAAACTGTTCTGGGAAGCACACCTCTGTGTAGGCACAGTGGCCACCCCAAATCATATCCAATTGCTTTAACCCACTTGTAACATGATAAAAATTATTAACTGACCAGAAGTGGCCTCCCCGACATCAGGATCTGGCAGCAAGATGTCCCGGGGGGGGGGGGGGGAGGGGAGATTGTCTCCAAAGTTAGAAACGGTCCTGGCTGTCAGTGAGATTCGTTGCCCCACTTACCTGCTGACCGTTCTTTTCATCATTATCATCCACACTGTCCTCCATATAGCAGCCTGAGGTTGCCTGAGGAGTGTCTTGGGTGGAATCCATGGACTGGCTTGGGAAGCTGGTTGGGTCCCTCCCTAGGACCTATGCAGCTATTCATAGACACAGCATGTTTGCGGTGATGATCCAGACCATCCATTTGCATCCTTTGTCTTCTGGTACAACTGCCTCAGCTCCTTTATTTTCATGTGGCACAGCTGGACATCCCTTCTCCTCCATGTCCTTTGCAATCTTGCCATAGATATCTGCATTTCTTTTGCTGGTTTCTAGTTCTGCAAGAACAGATTCCTCTCCCCACACAGCAGTGATGTCCAGGATCTCACACATGCTCATGCTGGTGCTTGTTTGCAACCCTGGGCACTCATGGTCAGGTGTGCTGCTCAGGTAAGCTGCCTGCTCTGAGGTCTGCTCACCATGCTGGCCACACTGGAAATGAAATTCAAATTTTCCTGGAGCTTTTCCTGTGTACCTGGAGAACAGCAAAGTTGAAAGTCCTGGCCAGAGCAGTCACAGTGGGGCACTGTGGGCCAAGAACATTGACTTCCACAGCACTGCATCTGCACTACCCTAAAGTTGACCATGCCAGGTCAAGTTTACCGTGATGCCTAGTGAAAAGCAGCAGTACTGAAATTGACTTTTATGGCCCTTAAAGTTGACAGAATGGGCATGGGGGTGTGGACTCATTGTTTAGAAAATCAATCTAATGAGGTTAAGTTCGAGCTCAACTCCCAGTATAGATCAGGCCTTATTGTTGAAGATGGTCTAGCAATTGTCTCTAGCCCAGCATGTATCCTTAGACTTCCCCCAGTGGAACCCACAATGACCCCTCTTTGAAGTTCTCCTTCTACTTTCCAGGCAAACACAAGTAATCCATTTGCGCTGTTTACATAAAGCAATTACCAGCTATTCATTATAATAGTAATAGATAAGTGCAGATAGTACAGGTAATATTCATTAGTATCATGAAATGTATACACATCTTTGATCTTAGAGTTAATTAATTACAGGATTCAAACATGAAAAAGGACAATGCAACAACAGGTTAATGTAGTTACTACAGTACACATTAAACAGGGTACATATACAATGTAAATAGCATTCAGCTGGTTACAGACAAGGGTAGTCAGTAACATTAATATTCAACAGATAATTGAATTGGGACAGTGAATGGTGCCTTGTGGTCATGACCTGAGCTCAGCCAGCTCCTTGTGCCACAATATTCATGTCATGTCAATCATTTAAAAACATATTACAGTGATATTTTCTGTGTTATACTTAATGGCATTTACTAATAGTGGAATAAAGAAAACCTAATGAATGAGCAAACTCTTATTACTGTTTCTACCTATTCACTTTCTAGAGTGATCACCATATAAAGAGCAGACTTGGGGTCTCAGGTTGCCAAATTATGCAATCCACCAGGACACCAGCCATGACAATTTGATGAGGCTAATGCAGAACTAAATGTTCTTTATGTGTAGACATGGAAGAAGTAGTCTGGCAATGTACACCTAAGGGGAGTGCATTATGTTTAACAGATCTTGCAAATGCATTGATTTTTGTAAAATGTGGAAATGATTTTTTTAAAAATCTAAAATGGAGGCTGAAAAGATACATATTGCTAAAACACACAGGAGAGATTGATTATCAAAGGCACAAATGGGAGTTAGATGCCCATTTCACATTGATTTTCAATGTGTTATTTAATTATATTCAGGATATTATTCACTTTTGTGTCCCCCCATGCTAGAATCCTGAAGTAGGAAAAAATTGTTTATACACTGTAAAACTTTCCCTCAATTAAAAAATAAAGCAAGTTTCTGCTTAGATTTGCAAAGCAAATCTTGCAGTGATACAGAACTGTTAATGTGTGTTAATGTGTATTGTACATGTAGTGTGCATACATTACATATGATAAGGGTTCCCACAGCAGATAATAAAGGGGAATATTCTGCAAAGAACATCCATTAAATTTTCTCTCCAGACTGTGACAGTAACAGGATATCTAGGAAGACATATGAAATTTCAAACTCATAAGCTTTATTACTGCACATGACATTCTGAAGGCACTAAACTTGAGGATATTAGGAGGAAATTAAGGACAAGCAACATGGAGCCACAAAAAGGAGATTACACTTAAAGTTAATATGATATAGCTGAGAAAGAAACACATACAGAATTAATTAACTAACATAGGAGAAGCCATGAACATAACCAATTGGCCACAAAGTATTACACATAAGAAGGTTAGTAAATATTTCATGTAATGGTATCATGAGCTTTCATGGGCACAGTCCACTTCTTCAGATGACAGTTCCAATGCCTTATACGCAATCTACCGCCCCATCTTGGAAAATGATCCCTCACTCTGAGAGGCCTATTCTCGCCTACAGACAACCCCCCAACCTGAAACAAATTCTTTCTGGTAACCATGCTACACAACCACTCATAAGCATCCAGGAACCCAGCCCTGCAATCAGCCACAGTGCTAACTCTGCCCACATATCTATATAAGCAAATTCATCACTGGAGCCAACAACATAAGCTACCAAATCAGAGGATCATTTAACTGCACATCCAGTAATTTGATCTATGCCATCAAATGCCCCCACTACTATATATATTGGACAAACTGGACAATCCCTACAGGAAAGAATCAATGGACACAAATCAGATATATGTAAAGGGAACATACAAAAACCTGTTGGAGAACACTTCAATCTACCTAATCACTCTTTAAAAGATCTTCAATTGGCTGTCTTGTCACAAACCAATTCTACTAGCCAAATACACAGAGAGGCGTTGGAATTACAATTCATCCACAAATTCAGTTCTCATTCTGATGGCCTACTCAATTGATGGCTGGGACATTATCAACCTAACATTCAATGATGGTGTCAACAGCTCTTTGTCTGTGTAGGTTCTTGCATTAGTACCCTTCCTCTCTAATTGCTATCCTAACATCGTTATCTGCTTCTTTTAACGATCCAATCTTTAGGTGCTTACTGATTACCAGTTCTGCCTATTTGGTTTTCCCTCTGCTCCTTGTCTCCCACCCCTTTCCATTTTTTTTCCTTCCCCCCTTTCTCCCCTATTTATTTTGGGTCTGCACATCCTATACTCAAAACTCTGGTCATCTGAAGAAGTGGGCTGTGCCCACGAAAGCTCATGATACCATCTACATGTTTTGTTAGTCTATAAAGTGCTACCAGACCATTTGTTGTTTTTTAAGTTTATCCTGTACAGACTAGCTCGGCTACCCCCTGAAGCTAGTAAATATTTCATTGGAGGTGAGCTAATTAAGTGGATAAAGAGTTGGCTTTGAAAAAGAAGTATCAAAGAAATATAGGATGAAGAAAATTGGTCAGTGAAGTGCCAAATGTGTTTGTATTTGTACCAATATTAACATTAAACATCAACAGTCTGAATGAAGGAAGAGGAAAGGAAGATGATTAAATTTGTTGACGAGTTTAATGTAGAGAGGGGTAATCAATACAAAACAGGAGGGCAATAAAATTCAGACTGATGTGCACAGATTTGACGCATGGGCAGGACTAAGTGATTCAATGTGGAGAAATGTAAGATAATGAGCCTGGGGATAAAAGAGAAGGATTGGAAACTAGCCTTAATGGCCATATGCTCCAAAATATCAAGCAGGAATGGGATCTGGGGGTAGTGGTGAATAAAACTCTAAATACCCTTGGCACAGTGCTCGATGCCATTAAAAAAGAAATGCAATCAAACAGTGGAAGATACGGGACAAAATTCAGCCACAGAATGATCAGACACAACTTCAGTTAATAGGAACTCTGTTCCAGCACAACAAGGCTAAATTTGGCCTACTGAATACAAGTCAAGAGGAGTTGGGCAAGGTTTTATAATGGGTGGGGGAGTACATCTACACAGCAGGGCTTAACTTGAAGTAAGCTACGCAAATTGAGCTACATTAATTGCGTAGCTTATTAGAAATAGGTTATTTCAAAATTGGGAGCATCTACACAGCACTTATTTCAAAATAGAGCACTCTTCCTCCAACTTCCCTTATTCCTTGTAATGAGGGTTACAGGAGTTGGAGTAAGAAGTCCTCCAGCTTGACACTATTTTGACATTGTTTCAAAATACCTTCCTGCTGTGTAGATGTCGACTAAGTTATTTCAAAATAATGCTAGTTATTTCGAAATAATGTAGCTGTGTAGACGTACCTGGTAAGAGACATAAATGTGCTGTTTCTCTGTGAGAAGTTCTGATTCTCCTCATTTTATTTATTGAATATTATTGACCAAAAGTTCAGTGAATAATTCTTTGCATGAAGCCGGTAGCCTTTGTACAAGGAATTCATTAATCTATGGAACCACACATCTTCTTTATGGAATAGCTTTCTGCTCCCTAGTTGGATAATTGTTAGAATCAGGTTTCAGTCTGAATGCAAGTGGAGTGAATTTTAAATTTATTTTCCACTATTATGCTTTAAAATGTACTTGAAATTATGTAAATTACCAATCATTCATGCCATTGGTCTCATTCACTAAAATATTTGTGGAAAGTTGAGAAAATAATGACATGGTGTTTTCTGTTATGAGTCTCTCTCTTCTTCTTGTGAAAGTTGGGGAGGCTTCTGCCCCATGTGGTCTCCCACGGTATGTCTACACTGCAGAGTTTTGTTGGAAAAATGGCTTTTTTTTCCTACAAAACTTGAGGAACTTCCATACTTCAATTGTTTTCTTCCACAAGAAAATCAAAAGAACAGGTTTTTTTTTTTTCTGGCATTGGCAATCCTCATTCTATGAGGAAGAAGCCCTTTTGCAAAAGAGCTCTTTTACAAAAAGGCATGTGTGGACAGGGAAGAGGGAGTTCTTTCGAAAGAAGAGGAAAGAGAAAAAAAGCACAGGTGCCCTGGTGACCATTCTGTCCATAGTAATCGCAGTTTTCATGAAAGAGAGTGTCCAGTCAGTCTGAATGCTCTCTTTCGAAAAAGTACATTGCTTTTTCAATGTACTTTTGCAGTGTAGAGGCTCTCTTTCGGAAGAAGATTTTTCAGAAGATCTCTTCCGAAAAAAGCTTTTTCTGAAACCAGGCTGTAGTCTGGACATAGCCCCAGAGTGGGACGACAACTTTTTCAGCTTAGAAAAGAGGAGACTAAGGGGGAATATGAGAGAAGTCTATAAAATCATGACTGGTGTGGAAAAAGTGAATAAGGAAAAGTATTTACTTTTTCCCACAATATAAGAACTAGGGGTCACCAGATGAAATCAACAGGTAATAGGAAGCAAACAAAAGGAAGTTTTCTTCACTCAGAGCACAGTCAACCTGTGGAACTCCTTGCTAGAGGATGCGGTGAAGGCTAGAACTTTAACAGAATTCAAAAAAGAGCTAGATAGATTCATGGAGGTTAGGTCCATCACTGACTATTAGCCAGGATGGGTAAGAATGGTGTCCCTAGCTGCTGCTAGGGGAAACAGGGGAGGTATCAGGTGAGGACTACCTGTTGTGATCCCTCCCTCTGGGGCATCTGGTATTGGCCACTGTTGGCAGACAGGATACTGGGCTAGATGGACGTTTGGTCTGACCCAGTATGGCCATTCTTATGTTCTACCATCTTATAACAGGTGTGGGTGGGAACTTTTGTGGGCAGAACTTGGTCTGTTGCAGCCAGGTTATGTCCACCAACTTCTGCAGAACTTCCCAGTGCAATGTGTGCTATGGATACCATTTTGGAAGCAGCATGAACCAGGATCTTTAGAATTTTTGTGTTCAGTGATTTTTCTGGTAATCTGCTAATATTTTTCCAGCAGAACATAGGTAAGAAAAGGGAAATGGCCATTTCTATGAGTTTATCATTCAACCAAACCTCAACAGATTTTAATGGGAGGAGTGTAATTCACATTTCTAGCCCAAAGGCTTGCTAATTGTACAGCTTCCAAAAAGGGATTGTAACCAGTTTCTACTATAATCCACCCCACTGATTTATTTATATTTCCTTTTACTGGTATTTAGCATTGTGCCAATAATATTTGTAATTTTATCCTCTGCCAGCCCCAGATAATACTACTCCTATTCCATATATTGGAGCATATAGCCTTGACAGATATATGGAATTTCTTGGCTTTGAACTGCATTGCAATTTCCTGTGTTCCTTTGATAGGATGTACAGTATCTTAGCATAAAGAAGTTAATTCTAGTTAGAGTAACTGATCCTGAGTTTCTTTGTATTCATGATGTCTTAATCTTTACATTATATTATGTTTAATGCAACCTTTCTTATGTGTTATATTGGACCAGAGGAGCATTTTGATACAAAATGATGTTAATGAAACAGTGAAGATTTTCCACTAATAACATAACGTTTCCTTCATGTTAAGTAATAAAAATCTTACACATTGGCACAGTACATCATGCTTTGGAGCACTTTAAATATCTCATGGCAATAAAAATTATTATGTACTTTCCCAAGAGGAATAGCATGCTCAAATTTGATAATGCTATAGCATTTATTGGACCTACAAATACATCATAATACACAAGGTTTTCAGGCTAAAAAAAGTGCCTTTTTCAGATATATCCATAGAGTCAATAATATGAATTGAGATATTCAAACTGAAATGATATTGAGTACAAACAAGCTGCAGACTCCAAATATTTTCAGTAAGCCATTACTGTTTTTCCAGCGGCGAGTATAAGGACTCCAAAATTAAAAATGCCAAGGAATAGCATTTTAAATTATCCATCTTGAGAATAATATCATGGGGTAAACATGATAAATTCTAACAACCCTGCATATAAAGGCACATTATGACATTTTCAGTTAGGAACAGTATATGCTGAGATTCTTGCATTGAAACACTGTGGGTTTCAGAATAAACTATTCTGTGGCTTTTAGAAGTTACTGAGAAAGGCACAAGTTTACGCAAGTGCTGCCAATCTAAAACTATTAAAAGGATTCTTCTGAAAAAGACTGCAGATAAAATATACTTGAAATTTTATATCAGGGTTGACAATGCTCAGGTCAGATTTTAGCCAATGATAACCTAAAATTGCCACAAGGACACCTGAAATTTACAGACCCTACATTCATTTCTTTCATTTGTATAATTAACAGTGGACTAGATTGTTGGCTTCATATAGTCCAATGGTTCTCAACGCACAACCCCATTAGAACTCATCTGCATCTAATGTGACATTCTCAGGACCATTACAATATTATTTGTGTGGATGAGTCCCACATAGTACATGAAGCGCTGCATATGTAGCCCACAATGGTACTTAGATTAAGAACCTCTGATCTAGTCCATTTATTAACACAGATTTCACCTATACGAAATTGTAGAGGAGCTTTTAGTGATCACATTGCATATTGTCAACAAGCCACAGGGGAGAAGCAGAGAACCATTTATCTGAAATATTTTAGCATTATGTTCCTTGCTATACCTCTCTTGCATCTCCAAAAATAAAAATAGGTGTCTCAGGATACTCTCTGCTTCGCTCGCCTTTTCTGCCAGCTTATTTCATGAATAAAGGATCTTACTTGTTTGGGAAAAGAAGAGACTAGCACTGAAAGCACCATTTTCTACTCAGACTAATTTAAAGGTATGGGCGAGTGAGAGCATCAGATTTGTCAATAACTAACCTTCTCATTAAGGATAGCTACATTTTAAACTTACTTTTATAAAAGATTCCCTAGACTTCCTTTATGTGTCCACATAGGTGCATACACTGAATGTCTTCCTTTATTTTGTATGTGGTGTGCTTGTAACTGTGTTGGACCCAAGATATTAGAGCATCTGAAGAAGATCCTAAACTTGCCTCTTTCGCCAACAAATGTTGATCCAATGAAAGGTATCACTTCACCCACCTTGTATTTTGCATATCTTTCAAAACTGCTTCTCCTGTTTGCCCTGCCCTGTTTCTGCTACCTGTTCAATTTATTAATAGATCTGCCCTGGCTTTGTTAGCTATCACTGTGTATAAAAATAAAGCCATGCCACCTAGCATGTACACTCTTGAATGATGACTTGCAAATACTAGTTGTAGATACTTGATATCCCCTTGATAGATGGTGCTGCATTTGCGTCCATTGATTGGTTGGTATGGTGTGTTGACTTATTACAGACATCAATTTAAAATAACCTTAAGGTAAACACAATCTTCTTCTGATTGCAGAGGCTGCAGGTTTACTTCAAGATAAAGGATGCATCAGAATAGGTTCATTCATCATCTTAAATTGTGGTGCTTTGGTGAGTATGATATAATACATTATTAACAATCAATAAAGTATACTATTTTGTGCTACTGTTGCACATTCTATGTGAGGATAAAAGTGGTTTACAAACGCCCATAAATCTGGCTCAGTATCATTGGCGCAGGGTAAGCATTATTGTCCTAATTTTTCAGCTGGGAAAATGGAGGAACACAGAGCTTTTCATAGAATCATAGGACTGGAAGATACCTCAGGAGGTTATTGAGTCCAACCTCCTGCTTAAAACAAGACCAACCCCAACTAAATCATCCCAGCCAGGGCTTTGTCAGCTGGGACCTAACAACCTCTAGGGATGGAGATTCCAAATGCCGGTTTTAGGCCTATATTTTCAAAATTGTCCACTAAACATGAGTCCCTTCGTCTTTAGGTACCCAATGTGAAATGGCTTAGATCATTTTACAGAACTGCCAACCATCTGCTGCTCCAAATGAAGACAATGAAAATTGTGATTGTTCAGCACCTATCAAAAATAGGCCCCATCTGGCCTGCTTTACTGCAATGTTCAATACTCACAACTCTAATTGAAATTAGCAATTGAATTCTGTCAGTAAGGATTGAATTCTGGACCTTCCGCATTAAAACATGAGCCTTTACCATTTGAGTTAAAAGGAACTGCTACTGAGTCTGCTTCAGTAGTAGGCTGGACCAGACAAGTGAGGGGAGCAGAGAGGGTCTGAAAATCAGACCCTATGTGTGTCAAGTTTGGCATGCATCATTAGTAGACATTGGAGGATTTTCACACAAATTACTTTACTTGAAAGAGATAATAATTACAACAACATATGGAGATATACCTATATCAGAGAACTAGAAGGGACCTTCAGAGGTCATCAAGTCCACTCCTCTCCTCTCCCAGCAGAACCAAGTACCATCCCTGACACATTTGCCACAGATCCCTAAATAGTCCCCTCAGGAATTGAACTCACAACCCTGGATTTAGTAGGTCAATGCTTAAACCACTGAGCTATCCCTCTAAGTGAAGCTAGAGGCTGAAACTAGGATTGCAGGGGGTGCTGCAGTGCTTTCCTAGCTTGAAGTGGGTTCCATTATATACTGGGTTTATTTACAGTTTGAATCATTGGCTCTCAGCACCCCTGCTTTAAAAATTGTTCTAGCAACCCTGGATGGGATCCACAGATTTCTGATTCACCATCCTTTTTTTTAGTCACAAGACATCCTTCTTTTCACGTAAATAGGCAGCAAAAACCTCTAAATGTTTGGTGCAGATTTCAGATGAGACAATATGTATATTTCTTTCCTTCTAATTATACTAAAGTATCACATTGAGAAGTTAAGAGTCTATGGGTGTTTTATTTATTAAAAGAAAGTCATGTCATACAACTAATCTAATGGAAAGAAAAAGAAGTCAAGTCACAAACATTCCCACATGGTAGGAATGTGCCACACACCCTTAAGTGCTCCTGTGCCTCCGGAGAAGGCACCTTTGCCCTCTCTTGTTTTTAATGTTTATCTTTTTTTGGTATGTGTTTCAAGTTTTCCAGCAGTATGGGAAACCATGACTGGGCTTGTCTGGAGATGCTGTGTATGTGCATGTCCCAAGGTGCCTGCATAGCCGAGGATATAGATGACTGTGGTATAAGCTTTTTTGCATGGTGTATGGTGGAGAAGTGGCAGTGTCTAGGCAGAGAAACAGATTCCTCTGCTTGCAGCTGGCACTCCTTGCTGGACCGCTCACCAATGAGCAGGATTTTACTTGTAATTGTAGCCTAGTATTCTACTGTATTCTACTGTAGTTTGCAAGAAATTGTTTAAAAAATCCCACCCACTTAGAATCATAGAGCTGGAAGAGACCTCAGGAGATCATCAAGTCCAGCCCCCTGCCCAAGGCAGGACCAATCCCAACTCAATCAACCCAGCTAGGGCTTTGTCAAGCCGAGACTTAAACACCTCTAGGGATGGAGATTCCACCACCTCCCTCGGTAACCCATTCCAGTACTTCACCACCCTCCTAGTGAAATAGTTTTTCCTAATATCCAACCTAGACCTCCCCCAGTGTAACTTGAGACTATTGCTCCTTGTTCTGCCATCCCTCACTACTGTGAACAGCCTTTCTCCAGACTCTTTGGAACCTCCCTTCAGGAAATTGAAGACTGCTATCAAATCCCCCCTCACTCTTCTCTTCTGCAGATGAAACAAAACCCAAATCCCTCAGTCTCTCCTCATAGGTCATGCGCTCCAGCCCCCTAATCATTTTGGTTGCCCTCCACTGGACCCTCTCCAATGCGTCTACATCCTTTCTATAGTGGGGGGCCCAGAACTGGACATAATACTCCAGATGTGGCCTCACCAGAGCCGAATAAAGGGGAATAATCACTTCTCTGGATCTGCTGGCAATGCTCCTCCTAATGCACCCTCATATGCCATTAGCCTTCTTGGCTACAAGGGCACACTGTTGACTCATATCCAGCTTTTTATCCACTGTAATCCCCAGGTCCTTTTATGCTGAACTGCTACTTAGCCATTCAGTCCCCAGCCTGTAACAATGTTTGGGATTCTTCCGTCCTAAGTGCAGGACTCTGCACTTGTCCTTGTTGAACCACATCAGATTTCTTTTGGCCCAATCCTCTAATCTGTCCAGGTCACTCTGGACCCTATCCCTTCCCTCCAGCGTATCTACCTCTCCCCCTAGCTTAGGGTGCAATCCATCCCCTCATCCAGGTCATTAATAAAGATGTTGAACAAAACTAGTCCAAGAACTGATCCTTAGGGCACTCCGCTAGAAATCGATCACTAACCTGACATCGAGCCGTTGATTACTGCCCGTTGGGCCCAACGGTCTAGCCAGTTTTCTATCCATCTTACAGTCCATTTATCCAATCCATACTCCCTTAACTTGCTGGCAAGAATATTGTGGGAGACCGTATCAAAAGCTTTGCTAAAGTCAAGGTATATCACATCCATTGACTCCCATATCCATAGAGCCAGTTACCTCATCATAGAAGCTAATCAGATTGGTCAGGCACGACTTGCCCTTTGTGAATCCATGTTGACTATTCCTGATCACTTTCCCCTCTTCCAAGTGCTTCAAAATGGATTCCTTGAGGATCGCCTCCATGATTTTTCTGGGGACTGAGGTAAGGCTGACTGATCTGTAGCTCCCTGGATTATCCTTCTTCCCTTTTTAAAAGATGGGCACTACATTTGCTTTTTTCCAGTCATCTGGGATCTCTCCCGATCTCCACAAGTTTTCAAAGATAATGGCCAAAGGCTCCGCAATGACATTTGCCAACTCCCTCGGATGCATTAAATCAGGGCCTATGGATTTGTGTATGTTTAGCTTTTGTAAATAGTTCCTAACTTGTTCTTTCCCCACCAAGGGCTGTCCACCTCCTTCTCATACTGCGTTGCCTAGTGCATTTGTCTGGTAGCTGACCTTGTCCATGAAGACGGGGCAAAGAAAGCATGGAGTACTTTAGCTTTTCCCACATCATCTGTCACTAGGTTACCTCCCTCATCCAGTAAGGACCCTACACCCTCTCTGATCACCCTCTTATTGCTAACATGCCTGTAGAAACCTTTCTTGCTACCCTTCACATCCCTTGCCAGCTGCAATTCCAATTGCGCTTTTGCCTTCCTGATAACTCCCCTGCATTCTTGAGCAATATATTTATACTCCTCCCTAGTCATCAGTCCAACTTCCCACTTCTTGTAAGCTTCCTTTTTGTGTTTAAGCTCACCATGGATATCCCCGGTAAGCCAATCTGGTAGCCTACCATATTTGCTTTTCTTGCTGCGCATCGGGATGGTTTCTTCCTGTGCCTTTAATAAAGTTTCTTTAAAATACTGCCAGGTCTCCTGGACTCCTTTCCCCTTCATGTAAGCATCCCAGGGGATCCTGCCCATCAGTTCTCTGAGGGAGTCAAAGTCTGCTCTTCTGAAGTCCAGGGTGTGTATTTTGCTACTCTTCTTTCTTCCTTTGGTCAGGATCCTGAAATCTACCATCTCATGATCACTGCTTCCCAGGTTGTCACCCACCTCTACTTCCCCTACTAGTTCCTCCCTGTTTGTGAGCAGCAGGTCAAGCTGCGCATGGCCCCTGGTCAGTTCCTTCAGCACTTGTACCAAGAAGTTATCCCCAACATTCTCCAAAAACTTCCTGGATTGTCTGTGTACTGCTATATTGGTCTCCCAAAAGATGTCAGGATGATTAAAGTTGCCCATGAGAACCAAGGCCTGCGATCTGGAAGCTTCTCTCAGTTGTCCAAAAAAAGCTTCATCTACCTCATCCACCTGATCCGGCAGTCTATAGTAGATACTAACCACAACATCACCCCTGTTGCTTCTACCTCTAAATTTAACCCATAGACTCTCAACAGTCTTTTCTCCCTCTAAGTACTGGAGCTCCAAGCAATCATACTGTTCTCTTACATACAATGCAACTCCTCCTCCTTTTCTCCCCCGCCTGTTCTTCCTGAACAGTTTATACCCTTCTATGCTTCAGTCGTGCGAGTCATCCCACCAAGTCTCCATTATTCCAATCAAATCACAGTTCTTTAACTGGGCCAGCACTTCTAATTCTTCCTGTTTGTTTCCCTGGTCTCTCCTTAACTTGACTCAGTTGCTCTGGGTGGGATAATGGCAGTTTGTAACACCCCTTGCTCTGGACTTTACAGACCTTGTTCTTGAAATACCATGACAATGTCTGCCTCCGTAATAGCCACAATTCACAATAATTAAGACCATTCAGTTTCCTCTCTCAGATTAGTTTTAATCAAGCTAAACCATGATACAGAAGACGACTTGAATAGACAAATGTATACCTCACATTTTGAAATATTTTAATAAGCAGGAAACTTTCAATCTATTAATTAGCCTAATGTCACAGGTCATTGGCAAACAAAGGACTTAATCTAAGCACAGTAATTTACAAATGGGGAAACACAGAATTATCATTTGCACAGGCGCATTTTGATATTGACTTGCAGCACATTTTCCTAAATTTAATGATATACTGGAATGTACAGTTAATATTTGAAAAAGAAAGGAGGTATTTCATCATACTGTGGTGCAAATATTCCCTTTGACAGAGACATTATTGGCAATGGCCTCTAGCCAGTATCTGTCCATTATCTTATTTATACAGGACTGCCCTTGAAAATCATCACTGAATGTGTTATTTTATGGAGTTTAATCATTTTGGTTGTCTACAACAGTTGATCTCTTTGTGAAATCCTCAGTG
Source organism: Pelochelys cantorii (assembly GCA_032595735.1). NCBI lineage: Eukaryota > Metazoa > Chordata > Testudines > Trionychidae > Pelochelys > Pelochelys cantorii. The sequence continues at coordinate 44,221,816 of CM064329.1, read as the reverse complement.
CACTAAAGGGGAAATTTACCCCACTGTCGAAAGCCAGCATCTTGCAAGTCCCGCTTAGGTCTTCAAAATGGAGCTTTGGTGGTGCATACGCCCACCACACAATAATGACCCCTTTTGGAGCAAGCTGCTCTACTTTAGTTCCAGCCAATTTCTGTTTTACTAATGAAGTGTCTGTTTCAGGCCAGGTGAAAAGTTTACTCATCTCTTGGTGCCTATTCTCTCCTTTGACAGAGGAACTACAACAGTGTTGGGGCCCTTCTGCAGTCATGGAATATAGAGGGAATGGATGCAGCTAATTATGCTTTTTCAGGTATTCACTCACAAAAGGAATTATCATCATTTAATTTGTTTTCATGGGGAACATTCTTCCACATTAGAGTTATTCCTGTACCCGGCATTCATTGCTTAGACATTCCTGTAAATCAGGCAGCCTTGATGCAGGCTTAGCATTCCGCATCTGGTTTCTGTATTGTATTGGTTCTCACTGGCTTTGTCTCTATATTTACTTACCAGCTAATCTCTGCATTGTGTTCATTCTCTCTCTCTTCAAATGAGCAGAAAGGACAGGAGGTGGTTTAAAGAAATCCTATGCTTTCTTTGGCACTCGGCTTACAACAGCTGAAACCTTGGCAGCTATACAGAGTTTATGGTCTGGCTTGATGACCAGCACCCTAGCCAGACCAATTAGCCTTCATTCACATGCTCTTCTAGAAGCTTCTCCTGTTATACCAACAATAGTTGACCCTGTCTACCTGCTCCCACTCCTCCACTCCAACCTTAGGGCCAAACATGCTCCAAATGAGAGATGCCAAAACATGATTTCCAATTAGAGATGGATTCAGAAACTAAATCTCTTGAGTCTGCAAAAACTGAGCTAGAATTCTCATAAGAATGGGAACATACACCAGCGTTCTGGCACTTCTGATTCAGCTTTGGCAGCAACCCAAAAGTGCAGAGGTGAGCAAAGGTAGGAGAGAATTTTAAGTTAACAGAGCTGAGTTTCTCAAGTAGAAAAGTGACTAATGTCTTTCTAGGTGGTAGCATATAAATAGAATGGATGATGATACATATGTGGGATGGTTATATTTGACAATCCATTATTCCTCTTCTTGTTAGAAAACCTTGACCTTTAAATCTAATTTGCATCCTTCTCTTGGGGAAATTCACACACATATAGGCTGTGTTTGGGGGACTCCTGCTGGGATTCAGAGGAATTCTCCATCAGCTGGATTAGCAACTACAATTGCCCACACTTGCTTGGCAGGGTCTCTGTGCCAGTGGATCTATGCAACTATTGATCTTATTGCCAAAAATCCATCATAATTATTATTATTTGTGAAAACATAATGCCTAGGAGGGGGAACATCGACTAGCCTTCATGCCATGCTCCCCATCAGTACCTGGCCCAGCCCAGGCAAGCCAATGATCCTAGAAGTGGATGAAATTCTGGTCACATGCCACCGAGGCACATTGCGCATAAGCTAAGAAGTTCCTAAGGGCACGTCTACACTAGGAAACTGTTTCAAAATAATTAAAATCAGCTTAACTCCTGAAATAACAAAATCAAAGTAGTGTGTCCTCACTACAGGGAAATCTCGAAATTAGCCTGAGGTAGGCTCTGTTAATGTGGATGCTCTACCTCGATTTAAGAGCCCCAGGAAGCACTGGGGAGTAGTATTTCGAAATAGCATCCCCAGAGCATCCCCACTACTGCTATTTTAAAATAACTATTTCAAATTTAGCATTATTCCTTGAGAAGGGCTGGAGTACAGATTTCAAAACAAGTGGCCCATTATTTTGAAATAATGGGCTTGGTAGTGTGGACGCGCCGCTTATTAATTCGATATAATCGGGACTATTTCGAAATAAAGCCCTACTGTAGACCAGGGCTAAGAGCCCTAGTCTGTACTGGGACTTCAGTGTGCTAAGAACAAAACAAAAAGATTGCCCCTGCACCTGGGAGCTTAAAAACCTGCTCCAGCCTATTTGGGGCTGGCATCGGGACTCTCTCTGTGTGAATAATTAATCTGTATTTCTGAAAGAGATTCCTTAAAGAACCGTGTGTTTTACACAACAAATGCGTTACATAATATAAAGATGCTGTTTGACAGCACTTGATCACTAAAACCCAAGGATGAGAATCAACATCTACAGTATGTGGTCTCTACTACATGTATAGCTTGTTATTTTACGACTTAAGTGCTGATTCAAAGTACCAAGGTCAATATATAGAAAGCTGCTGAAATGCCACACTCTGGCTTGGAATAGTTTTCATATAATTTCTGTCCTTTTTACCAGGCATTTCAAGCTACATTGACCTTTGTGACACATATGTAGAAAACAGAGATGTCCACTCTGTGGGAGGCGGGGAATGGAATCAGACTAAAAGACAGGTTTCTATGAAAGAGATGGAATTATTCTATTGCAGAAGGAAAAAATATAAAAAAAGATTCAACTCCATAGAATATAAAGAGAGTGTTACCATGGTACCAGCAAAATCCTGATACACAGACACACACGGAGCTTTCCTGACAAAATTACAACAAATATATAAGACAAATTATTTTCAGTTAAACTTTTTTCATATAGTTGTCTTAATTAGTTAGTTTTGTCACTGTTTTCATTCACATCTCGCATTAACACACAGGAAACCATCCCAATCAGATCTTGCTTTTCATTTCTTTTATTAGCAAATTATGGGAAGAGTGTAACTTTGCATGGCCAAAATAAAACAAAATGTGCTGCACTGACATTATAGAAATATATGGCCTCAAAGAGTGCTGATTGACTCAGGGGATTTAGAATGAAATACAGAAGTTTTCGCTTCTAAGCTGTTCCTCAAAAAAGAGAGGTTTCTGTGAAATGGTAAAAAAACTATCCTCCTCTGATCACGCTGATACTTGGCAGTTAAGTGGATGAGCAGTAGATGACAAAGTTATCAATGATGAAAGTGATTGATTGGGGGCCATGTCTGTGTTCCAGTTTATCCATCTTTATAGTGGACATAAGACTGTTTTCCATTTCAACTGACTTGGGGGTTTCACTCAGGAAGGATTTAGAGGGGGAAAATTATTATTACTTGGTGGATGGGAATGTTATGTAGAGGTTCCATGTCAGCTTCGAACTAGCAAAAGTTTTTACCATTCGTGGATTTAGGAAAAAAGCCACTTGGTGGGTCCAAATGTAATTCTAAGTAGGCAGGTGTCCACATTACAAAAACAAACACAATGTTCCAATTGTCATTAATGGCAATCTCAGTTGAAGGACTTACTAAAAATGGTGGCAACATATCTCCCTCCAATTAATTCATGAGCACAAATTTTAAGTTCAGGCAGGACCATTAGGGTCATGCATTACAGGCTCCTGTGTAACAGGCCACAGAATGTTACCCTGTGCTAGCTGCATCAAACCCATAACTTCTGGATAAGCTAGAATATCTTTTAGTAAGAAACCAATCTTTAAAGATGTGCGGTGATGGAAGGCCATCAAATCCCTAGGTAAACTGTTTCAAAGGCTAATCCCTGTCACTTAAAAAATTGTGCCTTATATCTAATCTGAATTTGTCTAGTTTCAGCTTCCAGCCATTGATAAGAGTCTTCTAATGTGAGAAATCTTTCCATGTAGACTGTAATCATCTCTTAACCTTCTCTTGGATAAAGTAAGTATTTGAGCTGCTTTAGTGTTTCGGTATAATGCCGGTTTCCCAGACCTTGAATCCTCCTTGTAGCTCTTTTCTGACCCCTTTCCAATTTTTAAAAATCTTGTTTCAAGTGTAGATACAGAAGTGGACACAGTATTCAAGTAACAGGTTGGCTGATGCCATCCACAGAGGCAATACTACCTCTTAACTCCTACTTGATATCATCTTACTTATAAATCCAAGGATTGAATTATCTCTCTTAGTTATAGCTTTCCACTAGGAGTTCATGGTCAGCAGGTTATCCACCATGACCTCTAAGTCCTTTTCAGAGACAATATTTCCCAGGATACAGTCCATCTCTCTATAAATGTGTAAATTTTTTGTTCCCAGGTGTATGATCTTGTGTTTGGCTATATTTAAATTCATGCTGCTTAAATGCGCCCTGCATACTGAGTGACACAGATCACTCTGAATAATTGACTTATCCTTGGTTGGACAATGTAGTGAGGCTTACATTCCCTCTGCAGTGTCTCTATGTTGTAGATAAAGAAAGGACTTCATCCTTCACGGCTGTTTGGTATTTTTCACCAGCATGACATTAACAGAGAATGTAATGAGCAAAATTTAGTAACTCTTAATGCTGTTATTTTAACACTTTATTTGATCAGTTAACACACACACACACAGTCCTTCCATTACAACTTCCTTTTGATAAAACTATCCCCTTTTGATTTCTGAATCACTCTGCACACTCCAAATCTGGAACATGCATTCACTCCCAACACTGCAGGGTCTCATCACTCCATTGTGTGACTCTTTCTTCACTCCTAATGAACCGTTGCAGGCAAGCAACAGTAAACCAGATGTAGTAGTGTGCTTTGTTACTTCCTTTTCAGCCACGGTGTATATTATATGCTGGTGAGAAAGAGTATAAATAGAACAGAGCTTCTTTCTCATTACAGTGATTGTAATGAGAATGATAAATGGGTTGAAATAAACCCATTCAGGCTACAGAGATAAGACTCCGATATGATATCTAACCCAATTTCATTATGTCATTATCTTCCCTGAAATGTAATGGAATTTATGGCAGTTTAAAAGACTCATCCTGGTATATTTTATATATATTTTGATTTCTCTGGCAAAGGAAAACTCCCATCATCTGATCCTGCTGATACTACAAACTTTAACTTGCCTTAAATTCTGCTTTCAGAAATGATAAAATAACTAGCTACAGAATAGAGTACATTGATCTGCACATGTATAGCCACTATTACCTTTTGGTTGTTGTTTACTCCGAATAGATCAGAGTTCATGTGTTATGACTTGTAGTTAGATGAGTAGTGTAATTAAGTAAGACCCAGGAGAGACTGGGGCAAACAGCCTGAAGAGGAAACTCGATTGTCTTGGTTTTTGGGTGGAGTTTGAGAACAAACTGCCAAATTCACTGCCCTGGAGAGAGCCTAACAAAAGTTAATAGAGAGTTTACAAGTGGAAGGAGAATAAAATATGCAGACAGCATTAAATTATGTCAAGATACATTTCTCTGTCATCAGCTCAGAAAGAGCCTAGAGTTCACCAGCATCTGCTTTTGAGAAACAAATGTGCCCAGGGGAATGAATAGCAACTGAGATTACTTCAGTCAGAGAAGAAGATGATGTGGGGGCACCATATGATCTCATTGCTATCTTCTAACAACAATAATACTTATTCAGTACTGCCAATTCTCATGATTGTATCATGAATTTGGAGTCCCATCATCTGGAGTCAGGCGATTGCTGAAAATTTCAGCTTTCATTTAAGGAGAAAAAAAACCAAGAGAAAATAAGTCTCTAGTCCTCATGGTTCTGGAGAAAAATGTGAAAATGTGACCCAAAGCTCAAACACAGAAAACAAATTGAACCTAATGTTTATTATTCTTAAAATATATGTCATGATTTTTTGAGGCTTGATTCATGATTTTCTTTAATAGTTGGCAATCCTGCTTACTCCTTCTAACTCACCTTTCTGCTGAGATCTCAGGCTGATTAATGCAGACTGACAACACCTTGATTCTCTTAGAAAGTATTTTCCAGAGGAGTCTACAGAGCTGTCGAAAGTTTAGCTGAGGCCAAATGGTGAATAAGTGGCAGAGTCAGGAATAGACTCCTGGAGCTCTCATGTCTCCTGTGCTGATCACTGGATCATAATTCCTCCCAAAGTGATCTAACAGCTGAGTAAGTCTTGCCACTTTGTCCTTGACATAACTGGTAGTAATAATAAACGGGGCTTCTCAGGGAATGGTACTATAATACAGTGTATTCTGTCCAGGTCTTTCCATTAAAAAGGTCTCCCCTCTGCCAAGTGAAAGAAAACCAAACCACATCGAATGCATGGGAACATAGGCAAATCCAGCAGGATTTACACAAATCATTGTCTCTCTCAGGTTGGTAATGTTTGTTCAACAGAGGGGATTGTATGTGGGGTCAGTTTGACAAGACTCCCCACCACAATTATGCATATGAGCAGCCATTAGAGGTGGGATTTCAAAAGTGCTCAGCTTGACACGAAAGCACCGATAGTCCTTTTCATAAAAGCCAGAGCTTTGTCCTGGAGTTTCCCCTCCTCTCCACTGTATTTCAGCAGGTTCTTCATTGTCTTTCTGTTCCAAAGGTGGCTACATAATTCCTGCTTGTATGGTCTGTATACAGTAAAGCACTCAGGCATGGAAAGTGCTACATAAATCTAAGCTATCATTCATTATGGCTCTCGGAGGAACATCCAAATAGTTTAGTCTCCAAACTGAACCTATATTAAAGCTGCTATCCTGTCTATTCCAAATAACCAGTGTCTTTTTTTTAAATCCTGTTTAATTCTCAGCTGTCAAAGAAACACGGTCACAAGTGCCGCAGAACCTCTATCACCCATGTACGCCCTCCCTGCTCACTCAACAGCAACGGTTAACTAATAAACACTACTCTTTTTGCTATGCTGAGGCTGACAATGCTAGGACACAAAAAAGAAGAACAGAGAGATTGCTTTATATATAGCTCTAATACAAACATGAGATGGGAGGAAAGAGTGGGGGTGGAAAGAATCAAGGGTTGTCAAATGAAAAAGACTGAGGCTGCTAGAAAAGAGATTCTGTTCTCAGGTTTCCAAGAGGTTAAGCTACAGGATAGCAATACACAGAGAATATAATAATCATAATCATGCTTTGTTCTTCTATAGCATGGTTCATATAGAAATCATAACACTTGAATTAAGAGTTCTGTGACATGTCTGTGAGGTACCTAAGAGGAACAGAGGGGCATCTACACCCACCATACAGAAGATGCCAGCAGCTAAACATTGCAAATCAACATTGCTTAACAATTTGGACTGTGAAGAACACAGAATACACTGGGAAAAGCAGTCTACAGGGGAAGTTAACAAAGGCAGGAGGTAATTGACTGAACTTGAAGTGGTTCAGAACAGCAGTCCTAACTTCCCTACTGTTGCAAAAAGAGCAATAGGATTATTGATGAGTTCCCCTGTCAGAGATGGTGGTGGAAGTTAATAGTCGTCCCTTTGACTGAGAAGCTACATCACTCCTAGTTACTACCACTAGCACTTTAGGGTTGCTGCTGCTACTTAATGATGAGAGTACAGCAATGACCCATTCACTTTCTACCATCTGCATTTGGCTACGTCTAGACAGCATTGCTGTTCTGGGATACCATAGGTATCCCAAAATAGCAATGCCATCTCCAAGGAGCATGTCTACTTTTTCAAAAAAAATTTCCAAAGAACGGATGCGCTCTTTCGCCATCCCTGTAAACCTCATTCTGTGAGGAATAAGGGATGGCTTGAAAGAGTGCTTTCCTTCACAATTTGGTGCTGTGTAGATATGCCAAATTTCGAAAGAGCCTCTTTCTAAAGTAAATCGAAAAAAGATACGCAATTTGCAGATTGCAAACTTGCTGGACAGATTGGAATTTTCAAACTGTATTATTCCACATGGTAGCCCAGGGCTGAGTTTGGGGGGCAGGTAAGGGCATTGCCCCCCTAACTGTATACCAGAGATTTATTAGTTAATAGTGAAGAAGATTATGAATTTATATTCAAAAGCTAAAATAAGAGACCGAACCAATTAAATCCAAATAACTACCTTAAAACCAACCGTATGTATATATCTATCTATCACCATCAGTGAGTTTAAAGTGGCTCCTAACCCTCAGCTTATAAACTACTAGAAGACTTACCCACTGTTGCCTGGGTCCTTCAGGACAGAGGGCTGGCGGGGTGGGGTGTGTGTGTGCAGGAGGCAGGACAGGGCCATGCAGATGTGGGGGAGCAGGGCAGGAAGTTGGGAGTGTGGTGGGTGAGGGAGTGAGATTTGGAGGATAAGAGGAGCTCAGGGCAGGGGGGTCCCATCAGGTGGGGCTCTCTCTCCCTGCCCAAGCAGTGGGGGCTTTTCTCCCTACAGTTTTGTGGCCAGCTTGAGAGAAGTAGATAATGACTGCAAATTGTGTTCTATTCATGAAGAAGGTAGATGGGTTAAATGACTTACCCAAAGTTTGGTAGTGAGTCAATAGGGTCCCAAATCCAGAAGAACTCAAATTCCCATACAGTTTCTAGAACCACAAGAAAATAAATGTTTTATGTGTCCATTTTGACAATGCATAGGATCCCTGCCTATGAATCAGATGACAAGTATCAGAGGGGTAGCCATGTTAGTCTGAATCTGTATAAACAATTAGAAGTCCTGTGGCACCTTACAGACTAACAGATTTATAGGAGCATAAGCTTTCGTGGGCAAAGACCCACATGCATCCGATGAAGTGGGTCTTTGCCCACAAAAGCTTACGCTCCTATAAATCTGTTCATCTACAAGATGCCACGGGACTTCTCGTTGTTTGTCTATGAATCTTTAGCTTTGTGCTGCTTTAATAGCTACTGCAACATGAAAAAGGGTATTATTCCATTATATTTGGCACTTTCCCTTTTAATTTGTGCAGGATACCGTTGTTTTTTCTTCTTTCAGCTCTCCAACTATTTTATAGGCCTTTAATGATTAACTAAAAAGGGTGAGACTTGGTGAGCCTTGTGAGGTGTTGTTTTTTAATATGATCACTCTAAGACTTTGGGGAAACTAGATGATTGGGATTGTACTTTGTGGACTGCTCTATGTTCTTTTTAAAAATTAATTGTTTCATTAGTTTTTCTTGTGTGAATGCTACACCGAGGAAAACACTTCCAACGTAACTGGCAGGCTATTTTTTTCACTTCAGCTGTCCTACATTTGCAGCCACATAATGATTATACAGTGCATTATTCACAGATACTTGGGCTTATTCTCTATGGGAAAATGAGAGTATATGATATAGTCTTTACCATGTCTTCCTCATCAGAAGAGAAGTGGTTTCACCTAGTAGATGTTAATAACTTTGTGCTCTTGCCATTATGTGTGCTTTGAAAGGGTCAGGTATCTTCACCCCCTCTATCTCACATGCTTCTTTTCTAGCAGCAACATTGTTGTCTACTCAAGCTGGGAGTAAGTTTTTCCTAGCACATTCCTGTTACATTTAGTTGTGCTTGCATGCATGCAGCCTCGTTCTAACACTTGAGGTTGCTTGCTTGGTTTTATGTGCTCTTTATTAATTAAATGGTGGGGACTTCTCTGGAAAAAAAATCACAGCTCTTTCAGCACAAAGCTGTCAGATTTCTATCTGCTAAGTCCTCTCTTTTCTTTCAGCCCTTCTTCCCAACAATCACAAATCTTTCTCTAATCACATTTAACAAAAATAAACCTTCTTGTTTCTCCACAATATTGAACTTAAAAGGCTTCATGAATCTTTGATTACTGATAAACACAGCATTTGCTCTGCACATTGTTGTTTAAACCGTCTACTGAGGCATTTCCTTTAGGCTCATAACTTTCCAGGCCATTTCTACAATGATTGTTGCTGACTCTAAGCTATTATTTTATAAGGCCCACCAGGGGAATGCATCCCATCCCTGGACCCAATCAGGTTCTCTCATTAATAAGTCTGCTTGAAAGCAGCAAGCTGAATTTGTTTCCTAGTCATGTTAGCTGCTATGCTAGGAGCCTTCCTCTGGCTCCTATCTTTCCTGCCTCTCCAAAGGTGGAAGCACTTTTTTAATAATATATTCTTCTCTGGGTTACATTCAGATCTATGGGGAGAAGGATTCTACTATTTTCTATGGGCATGGGGGAGAACTTTTTTCTGTCCCCTTATTGCTCCTAAATTTCTGTTTCTTAGATTCCTCTTTTCTCCCTACTCTCTAGGGTGGCTGTGTAGTCAGTCATGTCTTTGTCTTATTTCCACATCTCTCGGTCAGTCCTGTTTGCTTGCTACCCTTTATTTCCTCTTCATTTCTCTTCTTATTTCTGTGTTTCTTGGCCCCTTTTCATTTCTTTTGCTTTCCCTCTTTGGTCCCTTCTTTTTCACACAAGTGCCCCCCCTTTTTTAAGTCATTGTGAGATTTGTGACAAATCCATCAAACCCTTCACTAGTTTAACCTCACAGGGCTTTGGTTTTTTTCTTGAAATATAGAAGGATTCTTCCTGATCATAGCCCAAATTCCTTTATTCTCCTCCACAAAAGCCATCCTCCATAAAGCTTGCTGGCTAAGGGAGACAGGGCAGGCATAGCCTTTTGATCTTGGTTTGTCCGAAGTGATCAAACATTGGTAGCAAGGAGTGAAAGATCAAAACACAAACGGACAGATTCTGATTTCAGTCACATAGGAATGGACAGTTCTACTTCTTTTGAAATCTCTGGACCTGATTCTTAGTTGATTCATTCCTGTGCTTGGAGCAAAGATGAAGAGAAGGTGGCTTTTAACAGCCTTTGCATTCCCATAATCTGAGCCTGTAGATGGTCCTGTCTATTCCCTGACAACCATCAGGACAGCCTCAGAGCTGCACTAATTTACACTCTTTTCCCAAGATCCAGTGGTGAAAGTAACTTAAAATTTCTTACTATCCCGGGTCACTGCCAGCTCTTTAAATAGCTCCCTGCTGGCCTTTGCCACAGCTCAGCCAGCTCTTGCCTGAGCTGTGCACCAGGACACAACCACTTACTTTCAGTTCTGCCCAGATTTCTCTCTAGGCCTCGGGAAGCAGATAACCACTTTATTGAAATGCACTTTCCTGCCCACTTTAAGGCTCTTTTACACCATTCTGACAGCATAAAGTGATCTGAATGTAACAGTGGATTCACACTAGTGTAAATGAGATAGTAATCTGGCTCAAGGTATTTTTGGAACCAGCAGACCCCCTTCACAGCAGAAAGTATTCAGGAAACCTTTTCTAGAGAAAATAGTAGCAATGAAAATAAGGGGGAATAAAATATTTTGTTTATTCACTTTAGGCACACAGCTGTGTCCAGTTAGTGCTAGCAAGCCCAATGACTCAACAAACATTCTGTAAGGTTTATCCCATGCTGAGGCCCAACAGCAAACAGGGATTGGCCAGAAGCAATTCAACTCTGCAAGGCTCAACTCAGACTTCACAAAACTACAACTCTAATTAAAAAAACAAACAAATATCTTAATTATGGAGGATGCCTGGATAATATCAGGTAGTCTAAAGAGTGCTTATAATGATTAGGGGATTGATTAATGGCAAGTTACTCCCCGCTCCTCCCCTCCCCCCGCAAAAAAAATTAAAATAAAATAAAAAGATTAGCTAGAGTGTTAATATTTCACAACTTTGTACAGTAAAACAAACATTAAAAAGGACTGAGAGAGGAACTTAGTATGAGAAGTATTTGAAAAGGAATTGAAAGCATCCACCCAAGCCCGCCAATGGTGGGGGAAGGGGGATGGGGAGGGAAAGGGAATAATTGCCTCAGAGCCCAGATTCAGGAGGGCCCAGGGCCAATGGCTACTGCAAGAGCGACGGTTGCCAGAGCTCCAGGCCCTTTAAATCGCAACTGGAGCACGGCTGGAGCACCATGCAGCATGCTCTGAGTAGCCCTGAGGGTGGGCAGGCAACACTGCGTGGTCCAGGCCATGCTTGGTCTGGCTACCCCAGCTCCACCCCTTTCTTCTGAGGTCCCACCTCTTCCAGGAGCACAGAGGCGGGACCCTCCCTCCACACACACACCTTGCCCAGGGGCCCAGCAAGTCTGTCTGCACCACTGCATTCACCAAATACATTTTTGATACATCATTTATTACGATTTCAACTTTCTTTCTTAAACACACCTGAGTATGTTCCCTATAAGCTACAGAATGCACAGTGTATGTCTCTATAACTTTGTATGTCATGCTGCTGAATGGCTCTCAAGCTATTTATAAGAAGATATTCTGCTTTACAAAATGGGAGTAACTATCCATTTGACAATTCTTTTAACTATATGAGTTGAGTTGGGGCAGGGAAGGGAGGACTCAAGAGAGTCTCAGTCCAGTTCTGAGTGGACTGGAAGTTTCATCACTAAATCACCGTCTGCATCACCCCCAAAAGACACCCTTTTGGGGAGTCTCAGTAGAAAGGCCAAGGTTTAAGGCCACTGTAGTCAATACAAGTTTTTATATTGGCTCAAATGGAAGCAGGGCCAGGTTTTAAGAATTTGACCAAAAGCCCTCTGAAGTAAATTGAAAGATGAATCCTAAATTTTATATAGACAATGGAGTACCGTTATGGTATGGCCACGCTGAAATGTAAGCCCAGGGTTGGAAATCAACTCTAACTCCTCTCCCTCTTCCCCCGCCCCACTTTCATCTACACACAGATCATGCAAACTGAGGGCTTGGATCCAGGTTTGCACAGACGTGTAGGGCCTGAGCAAGAGTCAAGGTGAGACTTAGGTTTCATACATTATTGCTTTGCAGTTAGACACAGCCCACTTGACTCATGCTCTGGGAAGCTGCCAAAAGTTTACCTGTACCTGCCCACCTCCCAGAATGTCAATAAGGCCACAAGTGTCACACAATCCCATGGACTGACTTTCTTTGTTTCCTAGACAGGTAAGTTTGGCAGTCGAAGTTCTCCTGCACTGCAACATAAACAAAAGGAGGGAGCAGCCACGTTTTGGGAAAGCACTAGAAAATCTGGGAGACAGTGCTTGGACTTAGGCCCACATAATGAGGCATAAACACCAGAACCCCATGTTAGGACCCAGGGCTCCATAAATCCTGACTTGGGGTCACAAATGAGTGTAGATGCACCAAGCTTCAGGTCAACATTCTACTAACCCTGGGCTTATTTGGCACAGCAGATATAGCCAGAAGGTACATCTATACTTCATTAAAACATCCATGATTGGCCTGTATCAGCCTACTTGGGCTTGTGCTATGGGGTTGCAGTGCAGATGGGTGGCTTGGGTTGGAGCTCAGATTCTGGGACACCATGAAGGGGGAGGGTCCTACAGCCCAATGTCTAGTCAAAGCTTGAACATCTACACTGCGATTTTATAGCCCATCGCTTGGTCCCCACGAGCCTGAGTCAGCACAGGTCTGCCGGAGGTGTTTTATTTCAGTGTTTGCATACCCTGAGAGGTTACCATTCATACCATTCATTGCCGAGGCTTTACTGAGTAATGTTGCCCTCAACTACACAAGCTAGGATAGTAAAATGCACTTGAATAACACCTACATACTGTGGTGACTGGTGCTTACCTTAAATAGGCAGAATAGCTAGCAAAGCGCCCCACCCCCAACCTACAGTAGAGGAACAGCAGCAACTCACCTAGGGTGCATCTAGACAGCGGCGCTATTTGGGGATATTTCTGGTATCCCAAAATAGAGTTTTCCACATCTTGACAGCACAGCCATTATTTCGAAATAGCTTTCAAAATAACGGGCATGCTATTCTGACGTCTCTGTTAACCTCATTCCACAAGGATTAAGGGACATTTCAGAATAGCGCTCTATTTCGAAATTTGGCATTGTGTAGAAATAATCTATTTCGAAATTAACTCAAAATAGACTACGCAATTTGCATAGCTCAAATTGCGTAGCTTATTATGAGCTAAGGATGCAGTGTAGAAACACCCCTAGGGTTTATAACAGACTCTGTTTGTGGTACAAGCTATGGGAAGAGTAGGAATGCGCTTACACAACACTCTTATCTCAAAATAAGCTACACAATTTGTGCTACACATATTGTGTAGCTTATTTCAATTCAATTTCAAAATAGCACCAAATTATGAAATAAGCTATCTACACGACACCAAATTTCAAAATAACGTGCTATTCCGAAATGCCCTTAACCCTCGTGGAACAAGAGTTATCGGGATGTCGGATAAGCCTCCTGTTATTTTGAAATCTATCTATAACAGGCTGCTTCAATAGACATGGAGTAGCTATGATGTAGTAGCTGCAGCATAGACGTACTTTAGAAGGGTATACTATATTATGTTACCTCAGCTCCAGGCAGTTGGTGGGAAAATGGAAAAACAATTTTCAAAATTTTCAAAATTTTTTTCTATTTCCCAGGGTATGAAGTGGAGAAAGAGTTTTTATTTAAAAAAATTGAAATATATTTTTGAAAAAATCCATTTTGTATTTCCAGAGTTACAGAGTTTTCCTTTTGCCTTTGGTACTGTCTTTTCCAAAACTGAATGTTTTGAGAAGGTAACAAGTGGGAAAAAAAGACTCGGGAGGGGGGAAATTAAAGCAAAAGAGGAAAAACTGAATGCAAAACCAAACCAAAATAACCCTGTATATCATCTATTTCACTGAATTCAATGGTACAAAGAGGAGAAAGGCAAAAAGCCCTTCAAAATCCAAAGACTCAAAATGTTGAAGTGTTTTATTGTATAACTCCAAAATTTAAATTATTTGAAATTTTTAGTGTTGATGGATATCTGAAATTTTTTTTAAATTTGAAACATTTTTGTGAACATTTTTTATTTTAAAAAAAGATGGTTTCTCATTAAAAAAAACTATGATGAAAAATTTTAACTAATGAGGCAGATAATCAATAGGACATTTGCCTGGAATTGACTTCTAGTTCTACCAGCAAAAACTGCCTCGTGGGACTGCAAACCTTCCCTGAATGGTACAATGTCAGGTGAGAGGTAACAACAACATGGCTTCTAAGGTTGGCATAAGAGAGGGAAACCTATGGTCTTGGCTGGGGTAGTATTACAGAATTCTTCCTTTTGAAGAAAAATGCATTGATTGGAGCCAACTTCTGCTCTTGGATCTGCACACAATTTCCATTGATTTCAGTGGGATTCACATGTGTCTCCAAGGATGGAATGCAGCTTCTAGTGTTTTGTTTGCATTATGGGGTCTTTAATCACTCACTCAGCCTTTTCAGGAGAAATTAAAATGAGGATTTCACTAAACTATGGAACATAAAAGATCATTTATCCTTACAATTGGAATAGCTAATTTTTTAACCAATCTTTGACTAGGCTTTGGGAGAACTCATACCATTTTTTAAAACACTGAACGTATGATATGATGCTGCAGTCCTATGATAAAGTCCCGAGTATAGTAGGTATTAGAGACGCCTCAAAATAAAACTGTGGTAGTTGCTTGGAGTCTAAAATTCTTTTGTTGCATAACACTCCTTTTCTATTTCCTTCCAAGTAGAGGGAAAGATTGATAGAAAGTCCAATTTGCATTTAAATTATATCATTCACATTTTCTCATATCCTTCGGGGATTTTGTCACTTATGGCATTATTTGTAGAATCACAGAGTCATAGTATCTAAGGCCAGAAGGAACCATCAGATCAACCTGAGGTATATCACAGGCACCAGCACCACCCACACTAAAAACTAAACTTTACAACTGAAATGAATCCAAAGTATTACATCCCACAGATGACTAGACTTGTATATGTCACAGGCAGAAAATAGAAGGCACAAGTGTCCAACACCCCTGCAGTGGCAGGGAAATGATTAAGTAATATATACCCAAATAATCCTTGAAAGTGAGCTACACCTGCCACCTGCAGAGGAAAGTCACTGCCAATCTGTCCCAGGGAAAAATTTCTGTCCCCAAATGTGGTGATCAGTTGGATTCTGAGCATGTGAGCAAGAACCAGTCAGCCACACTCCTGAGAGAGAGACACTGCTCGGTACCACCTTGGACCATCTCCCACAGCCTGCATGGTCCCACCTCTAGTCTTAGCCATCTCACATGCTTCAGATGAAGGAAATAAAGAAAAACTTGCCATGACACATTAAGGTGTAATCTCTTCCTGATTCCTCCTAGCAGCTGGGTAGATGTCAAGAATCCAAGGCTCTAACTTGGCCATCCTTTTCATGAATCAGCACTCAAGACACCAGTTTATGAACTCAGTTTTACCACTGTGAATCCAGTCATCCCACTACCTCTCCTGAAAACAGAATTTTCCCTTCTAAGGAAGCAGCCTCTGCTTATTGGCCAATGACTCGTCCCACTTAATGCCTGTTGTGTCAATTTAGATGGACTGTGTGGGCCCAAAAAGTCAAATGTATTAACATGACCCAAATGCTGTCCAACATTAAGCAGTTTTAAACAAGATTTGGGGCTGGGAATAGAGAGACCTCAGCATGCCATGGTAAAAAGACCATTAAAAATCAATTTATTACAAATACAGGAAAAGAAGGAAAAACAATTAAAGAAATTGAAATGTAAATTATAAGGCGTTCATTTTAACAATATCTCTTGTTCCTGTTTCCCTGGCAGAGAATTTTAATCAGAACTCCCCTTCCCTCTCTCCCGTCTTGTTTGATAGTCTTTTAGGGCATATCTACTGGGGAATTATTTCAAAGTAACTTATTTAAAAATAACCTGGTAGTGTAGACGTAGCCTTAGATGGTATCAAATCTATGTCTATACTAACAGGTTATTTTGAAATAATAACTCCCAAAATAACTATTTCAAAATAAGCTTATTCCTCTTCATAAGCAGGAGTTATTATTCCAAAAGAACAAGCCCTTTATTTCAAAACAGGATTAGCAGCACAGATGCTTGCCTTGTTATTTCAAAATAACTCCCCAGTGTAGACATGCAGAGAGTAACAACTGTCCTTTTTTCAGGAAAAGTAAAGAATTTAGCTGAGATGGGCCAGAGGTGTTCTTACTGCTGCTGCTGTTAAAGTCTAATCCTTTTTCCTAGAGGACAAAACAAGACCACCACAGAGAAAGAAGGAGACAAAGAACAGCAAAGAATGAAAATACAGCCTCTGTCTCTGATGAGGTCTATCACTTGCAACCTCACAGCTGGAAAAAACACAGGCACAGCACACAGTCTTGTCAGCTTCTCTGAGATCTGACCAACTTGTACCAGCATCTGGCTGTTTGGAGCATTGGTTTTAGTTCTCTCTGGTCACAGGCTCACAGCAGTGTTGCAAAATATGTAGTCTTCCCTGACAAGTCAGACTCTTATTAACTAGAAAACAAAAGGCGAGAGATAGGCAAGAAAATAAATAAGATGGGGGAAGGAAAAGGACACTGGCACCGAGGGGGGAGACAAAGTGGGGTTCAGGATTGAAAAGGAATTGATGGGGGTTTGTCTCCTCGGGGTCCCTCTCTTTTGCTCAGTGTGGTTAAGACATCCCTCCAGATCAGATTGGTGAAGTGAAGGCCTACGATCTCAGGAGATGGTGGCAGTCGCAGCTAATTTCTTCCCTTTCTCTCATCTTTCAGTCAGCCAGCATTTCAGTTGCCTGCTTTTCCTGCCCAAACTCCGTTTTTAAGGACTCCAAAAGGGACCAATGGGCGAAACAGTTCATAGCTTCAATATTTCATCCAATATTTTGTAAAAATATCTAGTTTCCAGGACACCAATTTTGCTTCACTGATTTTGATCCCACTCTTCTCTTGTTTACTGGGCATGATCTTAATTATATCACTTGGCCTCTTTGGATGAATTCAGTCTCTCTTTTGCAACTTTTCCCAGAAACATTTGTTGCTCTAGCTTGTCGTGGCACTTTATGACGCTTGATACACTTTTTACAGTTGAGTGCACAAGATAAATGTGCAGGTCCAATTATTGCAACATGCCAGACCATCACCTGGTGGACATTGTTATTGAGGCACATACAATAGTTGTGGTTCAGAGCCAAATTCTAGTACCATAGAAGTCAATGACAAAACTCCCACTGAATTCGATAGCGCTTATGAGGAAAAAGTGATACAGGTTGAACCTCTCTAGTCTGGCACTCTCTGGTCCAGCAACATCCATGGTCCAGCATGATTTTGGTTAGCTGGATGTCCACTTATCACAGATATAGTCAAGTTTCCTGTGGTCCCATAAAGTTTGTTTACAGCCACCAATCCTGGCTCTCACTGTTCTGGACTGTTATTTAGGTCTCATTTACCTTTAAACATCTTTTACAAGCCCAGTGTGCAGTGGGAGTGTTGGTAATGCTGCAAGACAATCTTGTGGTCTGCAAATTCTCTGGTTTGGCACTGGTCAGGTCTCAAGGGTGTCAGACTAACGAGGTTTAACCTGTATCTGCATAACATCTGTGCAACTCACTGTGCTTACAGGGAAACACACAGGGCCAGATCCTTGACCTCTCATAGGTCCCCTTTGGCCACAGCACAATGCAAACTTAAAACTGTCTTGGAGCAATGACAGCATTTCAGCTACATATTGGTCCTCAGGTAGTGTGAGGCTGGCACTCTCAGGAGACACTTCCCAAGGAAGACGTTTAGTCTGGGGAGAGAACAGGTCAGGGGCTAGAAATCCCAACTGGCAGAATTTCTCCTAGAGCCATGAAGATGCTATAGCTTGCACAGGCAGGAGTTCAGCCTCTGGCAGCCGCTAGAATGGGGAGGTCTGAAAGGTGACATAATGTCACCTATGCCTCCCCACTTTCGCAGGTTTGCCATGCATTGCTTGGGAGCTTGGACATAGTCCACAACTTCTTCCTTATTCTTTGGTGTGCAATGCTGCTCCATCGAGCCACTTCTCTACATGGGTCCTTAGTTCTAGCTAGAAGGAAACTGAATTCCTTTGTCCTTCTATGGTACCTATGTTTCAATGCCTTGTCTAATGATACATGTGAAGGGAGTGGGAAGAAAATGGCCAAAGTCTAACATTATCTTTTGCAGAACATGAGCGGTGCTCAGGTTGCTGCGGATTAAGAACATAAGAACGGCCGTACTGGGTCAGACCAAAGGTCCATCTAGTCCAGTAGCCTGTCTGCCGACAGTGGCCAGCACCAGGTGCCCCAGAGAGGGTGGACCGAAGACAATGATCAAGTGATTTGTCTCCTGCCATCCTTCTCCAGCCTCTGACAAACAGAGGCCAGGGACACCATTTCTATCCCCTGGCTTTTATGGACCTAACCTCCATGACATTATCTAGCTTCTCTTTAAACTCTGTTATAGTCCTAGCCTTCAGAGCCTCCTCTGGCAAGGACTTCCACGGGTTGACTACACGCTGTGTGAAGAAGAACTTTCTTTTATTAGTTTTAAACCTGCTACCCATTAACATCATTTGATGTCCTCTAGTTCTTCTATTATGAGAACTAATAAATAACTTTTCTTTATTCGCCCTCTCCACATCACTCACGATTTTATATACCTCTATCATATCCCCCCTCAGTCTCCTCTTTTCTAAACTGAAAAGTCCCAGTCGTTTTAAACTCTCTTCATATGGGACCCGTTCCAAACCCCGAATCATTTTCGTTGCCCTTTTCTGAACCCTTTCCAAGGCCAAAATATCTTTTTTGAGGTGAGGAGACCGCATCTGTACACAGTATTCAAGATGTGGGCGTACCATAGTTTTATACAGGGGTAGTAAGATATTCTGTGTCTTATTTTCTATCCCTTTCTTAATAATTCCTAGCATCCTATTTGCCTTTTTGACCGCCGCTGCACACCGTGTGGAAGTTTTCAGAGAACTATCCACGATAACTCTAAGATCTCTTTCCTGATTTGTCATAGCCAAATTAGCCCCCGTCATACTGTACATATAGTTGGGGTTATTTTTCCCCAATGTGCATTACTTTACACTTATCCAATTAAATTTCATTTGCCATTTTTGTTGCCATTCAGTCTGCCTTTTGCCAGTGGTTTATTCCTTGTGAAGTGCTTACATGTGGACTCTGTCACTGGTATTTGATTCAGTTTGTTACTTGGAGCCATTGTCTTACCAGCTTCAAACAAGCCTCCAGGCAGCTGTGGTGTGATGCGATCTTTACTGACACCCCAAGTAGTACTGATGAGTTTCTATGAATCTGTGGCAATGCAACCTGTCTCTGGCAGCCAGAAATGACTCTGTACTTGGTGTATTGCTTTCCAGCACGGTTCATGTATTTTTTTCTTGGCACAAAATTTCCAACAGGTGTAATCATGCCTTAGGAGGCCCAGGATACCAGTCCTATACTAATGGCTCAAAGGAACTGTGCCTTTAGAAGAAATGACACTTGCACTGGTCTGCAGGCTGCTGATCATTGCCTGGCAACTATGCCCCTAAGGCAAGAATCCAAATAACTTGTGAGAAGGCATTTTGCCATCTTAGCAGATGGACACGAGTGTAAGCAGCCAAGAGACTATGTCAGTGCATCAACCATGAGGCTGAGGGCATGATTCCTGGCAAAGAATATTGTAACCGTTGTTAATCTTATGCTTCCCAACCTAGGATTCAGGGACTATGCCATTGCTAATTGAGGTCTGGGCTGGATTCTGTTTTACACATTTAAAATATGGCTGTCTGAGACAAGAGTCTGGCTGGCTTAAATCAGGCAGAAAGTCTTGAGATTGGTCAACAATGGATTCAGCAGGAAATCTGCATTGGAGCAGCCCAAATTTGCAGGTGAAGCAAAGCTGGAATATGTTGTGTGACAGGATCAGATCAGAAGGCTATAAAAAGTAATCCTATTGGAGTTTGGGAGGTGGGCAGGCATAAGCCCACCCACATCTAAAGGAACTCCCCCCAACCCATGGGGTGGATCCACAGAGCTCATAGTGCCAAATGATTACAGGGGACAAAATAAAGAGAAAACAGGGACAGGTGTGGAGGGAACCAGATGGGCACACTGAGCAGACAGCCCCAGACAGCACCCACTACCCCTCGAAGGCCTCAGGAGAGCCAGCAGACGTCACCCAGTGGAACTCTGCCTGGATGCGTGAATGGATACAGGAGCAGAAATAGGCCCCACAGTCTCAAGCTCCTCCTTCAGCCAACTTCTGCTCCCTGGTTTTGTAAAAGGCCATCTTGGCCATAGCCAGGAGGAGGTCCCATGACTTTATGAGGCTGTGGTTGGGATATGCATAAATTAATACCTGAGGGGAGAAGAGCATCCAGCACCTCAACAAGAGGCTCTGGAGGAGCCAAAAGAGGGGCTGCAACCTGGAGCACTCGAAATAGATGTGCACCAAGGCCTCCCTCACGCCACAGAAGGGGCAAGTATTGGGAACAGAGGTAAACAGTGCCAAGTATATACCCATGCTCACGGTGCCATGGAACATTCTTCAGGTGATGTCCCCAGTGGGGAACCAAGGTGGAGTAAAGGCTGGCCCACCGGGGCTCCCCACCCTCTATCAGTGGTAAGAGATCCCGCATTTGGTAGCCGGGTGGGACACAAGGGTGGAGAAGTGAAGAATGTGAAGCACGAGCGTGTAAAGATGACTTTTTGATGCAGTTTGTAAGGGAACCACCTGCAATGTGTGCAGCCAGCTCAGGTGGGGAGGGGGAGGCAGTCGGGAAGGCATGCAGGCCTGGAGGCCGATGGAGAAATCTGGAGGGTCAGGGGTGAGGCATGGGTGGGGTGCACATTCTCGCAGGACCCGGTCGAGATAAACCCAAGCAATGGGCATCAATGCATCCCTCACCTCCTGAAGTACATGCCAGGGAGTGCGAAGGGTGGAGAGACCCATGCACTGAGCAAACACCAGAGGAGCCACCCAATCTCCCGGAATGTAATCCAGGAGGTCTCCAATCCTGGTGATTTCTGCCAGGACCAACCTCTGGTGCACCAAGGGGGACTCAGCCTCCTGCACACAGAGGTGTGGATTGTGTAGCAGGGGCTCTACAAGGAGGTCTGCCTTCATGGTGGCCCCTAAGGAACTGGTTGCCGAAAGCAGCCTCTGGGTTTGGTGGAGGTGCTGGTAGAAGGCCTGGGAGGTCTCATGGAAGACCTCTCAAATAAAGAAGCTGCCAGTCATATGAGAGCCCTTGAAAGTGGTGAAGGAAAGCATGCACCAACGTGCTCCATGCTGAACTACTTGCATCATTTAGGAGACTCTGCAGGGTCTGGAGATGGAGGACATGGACCTGCATGTGCAAACGCATCAGTTCCTGCCCTCCCTCCTCCAGGGGAAGATGGAGAACCCCTGTAAAGTCCTAATGCAGCAGGGCTGGCCTTACCATGAGGTGAACTGAGGCGGCCGCCTCAGGTGCCAGACTGTGGGAGGGCGCCACTAGGACCCAGAGTGTAGAAAATTATGTCTGCTGCTGGTACATATGTATTCTCTCTGCTCTAGATGCACAGAGATGGTGGAGTGGAGTGCTGTGCTGGACAAAGGAGGGCACAAGAGACATAACAGGCAGGCAGGAGAAAAGGTGGCATGGGGGTGTCATTTGAGCTCCCTGCCTTAGGTGCCAAAATGTTGTGGGCCAGCCCTGCAGTGCAGTCCTGGTCAAAAGAACCACAGCATCAGCTGCTAGATCTGAGCCAGGAAACCAGGGTGCTGAGACAGTGCCAGAACATGGACAGGACCAGTTGGTTAAGCACCAGTGCCCTTCCATTCAGGGACAGGCACTGAAGCAGTCCTGTCCATCTCCGCAACTGCTTGGCCATCCTGGACTCTAAACCTTGTCAGTTCTCCAGCAGGGAGGGATGTGTGGCAGAAAGAAAAACGTTAAGATAGAGCAGTAAACAGCTTAGCAGGCCTCCACCCACGGCAGGTCGCCCAAGTCCTGGACTACAAGGAGCATGTTATCGGCGTACACTGACCAGACCGGCCACATCTCCAGCTCATCCTGTCAACCACTTGTGAAGAAGGTGGAGGAAGGGCTCGATGGCCAGAGTATACAGCTGACCTGACACACTCCCTGCCTGACTGGTGCCATCAGGTCCATTAATTGTTTCCCATAAAGACTGTCCAGTTTGGCCAACAGACATGGCAGAGGGACATTGCTGGCATTTAATGGCACAGATCACATTAGTGCAGTTAAATGAGCCTCTGATGTGGTGGCTGGAGTGGTTAGGTGCTATGATGATATCGCTTGTGTAGATGTGTGGACAGAGTTGACACTGAATTGATTGCAGGGATGGGTTCCTGAACGATTATGATGGAGGTGTGCTGCGTGGTTACTGGAAAGAATGCCAATATCTTGGCCAAACTGGACAGTCTTTACGGGAAGAATTAACGGACACAAATCAGATATCCGAAAAGGCAACATGCAGAAACCTATTGGGCAACATTTTAACTTGTCTGGGCACTCATTAACGGATCTCAAAGTCACTGCACTGTTTCAGGCCAATACCATAAGCCAAATACACAGAGAAGCCTTGAAACTTAACTTCACTTACAGGTTTGATTCCTATCACAAAAGGTATGATAAAAACATTGCCTGGATGGGCTGCAACATTACATAAGAACAGCCATACTGAATCAGACCAAAGGTCCATCTAGCCCAGTATCCTGTCTTCCCACAGTGGCCAATGCCAGATGCCCTAGGGAGGGAACACAACAGGCAATCCTCATGTGATCCCTCTCCTGTCACCCATTTGCAGACAGATGACATAAAATCCACATCCTAATGACATAAAAACCCAAACAATGGGTATTAAGAACAATTTGAAACTTATCTATCAGCTTCATGTACCATGAAGTCTCGAATTGATGGTCCTCCCCCCTCTTTTTTCCCCTTCTCTCCCTCCACCCCTTTCATTTGGTAACTGGATCTTTAATAACTCCATTCATCTGAAGAAGTGGGCTGTGCCCACGAAAGCTCATGATACCATCTACGTGTTTTGTTAGTCTTTAAAGTGCTGCAAGACTATTTGTTGGTTTTTAAGTTTTTTCAGTTACAGACTAACTCGGCTACCCCCTGAACCTTCTGAAGATTGCGCATCAAGTTGCAATTTAGATCCTGCCACTCCCGTTGTGATGGATGGGCCAGGGGACCAATGGTTTGCATTGTGTGTGATGTTGCACCATGGGTTGGTCTATCCTAACTGTAATTTACTATCTACCTCTTGCATGCTGAATTCCCTACTCACTTGTTTCAGATCGGAAGCAAGTGTGACAGAAGCGCAGCTTACATTCAGGAAACTATGCAGGCCAGAAGTGGGAAAATACTGGCCCATGGGCCAGATCTGGCCAACCAGGGTTAGCTCTTGGCGGGTCCACTCTGCTATATTTACCTGTACAGCCACAGGTACCAGCACCAGCTCCTGTGGGCCATGGGAGCTGTGGTAAGCACTGTCCCGGTCCACATCATTTCCCACCACTCCATTGGCTGCAGATTGCTGTTGCTAGCCAATGGGAACTGCGATCACCCGTACCTGCAGCTGTGCAGGTAAATAGAGTAGTGGCAGCCCACTAGTGGCTAACCCTGGTGAACCGCCACTGCGTTATTACCCACCCATTATGTAGGCATTGGCCCTGGAAGTAGGGATGCTGGGGATGCTGCCCCTGTCCCTGACTTCAATTGGTTTCCATTATAGACAGGGTTTACAATTTGGTTCAATGGTTCTCACCACCACTATTATACAAATTGTACCAGCACTCCTGTTTGTATGAACATAAGGCAGCGTTCTTACTCCTTTGCACAGGCATGCAGTCCTAATCAGACTCTAGCCCTGAATTAATAAGGGGCTATGCAAAAAAACCTCAAGTTATGGATGCTACAGTAAATTACATCAAGCAGAGAGCTAGACAAAGCAGATTGCTGGGCCATGATGGTGTGTCAAATCATGACAGAGATGACATAAAACGCAACGATTGACTCTGCTCACAGTGATGATGAGGCTCCAGAAAGAAAGGCAGAAAGATGCTCTAGTTATGAAAGAGCCAGAGAGAGAAGAAAGGAGAGTAGATGCTATAATCAGCGAGTCCAAAGCTGCAGTGTTTTCTCAGACAAAACTCCCCACTGAGGTTTTACTTTTAATGGCGCTGGTTGGATTACACTCATAGTATTGGATCCCACCCATAGTAAAGGTGCAGTAGAAATAAGGGCACATGTTGCAGTAATGGTCCATATGTTTGACTAAGTAATACTACCGTCCCCAAACAACAGCGGAGGGGGAAATCAGCCTGTTATTCACTACTATTTTCACAAACATGTTTCCTCACAATACAAATATTTCTACATCTCACCCTAAAAATCACATTCACTATTGCCACCATGAATACAAACTAGCTAACGTGCCACAACTTAATATTTCAGCTGCATTGGAAGACCACAAGTCACCCATGGAGTTGAAGGAAATCGATATATTCCGCTTACTTAGGATTTTCTTCAGCTATCAGCTGCAGCATGTCTGTGTGCACCTTATCCCTTTCCTGTATTAGAGGATTGTTTATATTTTTTCTTTCATATCTCATAGGTACAAAGTAATTTGACCTGCTTTTTGAATGCCAAAAGGCAAAGCTAAAGGTCAGCACTGAGCAGCATCACTGGGGCTTGAATAGCATTGGAGAAAGAGAAATCTTAAGAGCATATCCAGTAACTTAAATGAGTGGTCGACTATGCCTCATTGGTGATAATGGGCATAAACCTCTTTTTTTTGTTTCCTTAAGAGACATTAGTGTAGAATGAAGCTCTCTGTAGTGTGGGGGGGAATATATTGGATATTAGGACAGGAAGCCTGGGGACATACTGCTGTGAATTGTCATGGCTCCATTGACTTCAGGAAAGTATTATAATTTATATCAGGCAAGGCTCTACCTCAGATACTTTTAGTTAGGGCACAGGATAGGGACACACAAGAGTTGAATCGCATTCCCATCACTGCCTTAGGCACTGAATATGGTGTTGGGCAAATCACACACGCTCTCTGCCGCAGTCCTCCACACCTCCACAATAGCTGCTAATAAATCATTGAAAAGTAAAATGAGAAATACGTAATTAACATATCCTTTTCATGCCTAGTCCAGTGTAGGATTATGTCATGCCAGTGCATGTGATCTCAAGTTTCCTGTGTTGTTGGCTCAAGTTACAGTTATTTCTGCAACCCAAATACATAATTATACAAATATTAAAGTATTATTTTGTGGGAGGTCAAATAATTGTCCACCATTGGACAGTAAAATATCATCAGCAAGGAGTATCTTGACTAGTTTTAGTTTAGGATCTACTTTTTTGTTCCTTTAAATTTTAGATTGTCATCATTATCATGGGCTGAGTAAGAATACCCTGCTCAGAGAAATGTTTTCCTCTTTGCATCAGTAGCATTCCTGTTGCTGCCTATTAACACCTCTGTAGTCATAGGACAAAGGAGGGCTAATAGGATATAAACTGCTGTAAGGAGCCAACTAGTCTGTTGATCATATAATTTTTGCAGAGATGTTAATTGCTCACTTCATATAACTGGCTGCCTGCAATTTGTGTTAATTCTTTTTGATTAACAATCTGTCCCTAGGGTTGCCAGGTGTCCGGTTTTTGCCCAAACTGTCTGTTATTCGGGTCCACCATCCAGTAAAAAACCCAGAAAATACCGGACATGTGAAATGTCCAGTATTTTCTTTTTCCCTCAGATGGAAGCCCAGCGGGGACAATTTCCCCTGCCGCTTCTGGCGGGGGTGGGGGAGTGAGGAGCGCAGGGCCATTTAAAGGTGCAGTACCTTTTTTTTTTTTTTGCTTAACTTTGGTCTCCCCCTTTTTTCCCCTCAACAGATTTTTTTCCCAGTGTTTTTTTTTTTTTGGTGGGGGTCGGTATTTTTTGTTAAACCATCTGGCAACCCTGTCTCACCTTGTATTTAACTGTGACACTCTCATTACTTTTTTTCCAGGCCTGAAGAAGAACTCTGTATCTCAAAATCTTGCCTCCTCCTCCCCTATAAGTTGGTTTAATAAAAGATATTACCTCACCCATTTTGCCTCCCTAATATCCTGGGACAAACACTGCAGACTACAAAGGAAGTCAGTGGAAGGCCTGGGAGTATGACCCAAATGCCTTGACTCCCATTACTCTACTTTAACCACAAAATGACTGGACTAAACAGAACCTGGTGTAATTGTAATGCTGACTGGCAGAACTGAACCTGAGACCTCTGGAGCTTAGTGCACGAGCCTCTACTGCGTGAGCTAAAAGGCAGCTGGTGCTCCGCTAAGGCTATAGAGTAGACCCATTATTCTCTCTGTAAGATCATGTCTACACTATGGGGGGTTTCCGGGATACCTCCAGTATCCTGGAAAAACTCTGCTGTGTCCAGGGAACACATCTGCTTGTCCGCTTTCTTTTCATGGAAGAGGATGACACGCTCTTTTGGAAGCCCTGTCTTCCTCCTCCTATGAGGAAGAAGGGGCCTTCCAAAAGGAGGCGGCTTTTCCAAAATTTGGCCCAGTGTAGATGGGCCAAATTTCGGGATAGCCTCTTCTGAAAAAACTATTGGAAAAAGGCATGCAAATTGTGGAGCACAATTTGTATACCTTTTTCCAATAGATCAGTGTTGTGTAGACATAGCCTCACTGGTCTTGGGGCCATTAGAAGGGACCACACCCAGAAGGTGTATGGGTTACATAATACAAGGACAAACAGGAGTTCATAACAATATTAGAATACCCCAAAAAGAGTGACTCACAGAGGGGCAAATGTGTGCAACATAAATTGACTGTACAGTGAACCCTTTCTAAGTGGCTCATTAAATTAAAGTGATTTAGCACAGCAGATATTAGCTGATGCACAGATCACTGGTCAACATGTTAAATAAATTATTGACTAAAAATCCTGCTGGGAACAATAGTCATTAAGCTTTGTAGTTAGTTTTCAAGGATCTCAATAGAAGGAAGAGTCTATTGATATACATTAGGATTATTTAACAAGGTATTAAACATTCTATCTTAATAATACCTATCGGCTGTCTCTTGGTCTACAGTAGGAAACACCTGAATTTTCAAGAATATATGTATCTTCTAGCTATAGTGAATTGCTATTTCATATTGATTTCTCAGTGAGTTTTTTTCGCTAACATTTACTGCCATTTCACCCATAATAATCTGGGAGTGTTTGGTCTGTATAGAGGCATGTGCAATTCAGAATTACACATTGACAGTGTTAACTACAAGCTTTAGAATTAGTCTGTATTGCAATGAAAATCATATTTTTAATATGTGCTTTCTCAGATGCAGATGACACTGGTATTTCTGCTGGCCTTGGGAACACAGAAGAGAAGGCAGGGAGAGAGAATACAGGAAACCCTTACTGGAACAGACCGATGGTCCATCTAGCCCAGCCATACTCCTGTTTCTGACTGTGGCCAATACTGAGTGCTTCAGAGGAGGGTGCAAGATAACTCTAATAGATCATTTGAAAATAAATTTCCCATGGGGGACATTTCTGCCTAGCCCCCCCATCAGTGAGTAGTTGACTTATGTCATGAAGCATGACTATTTATTTCTGTTGTTTTCAATCCCATCTAATTTGATTGAGGATTCTCATTATGTTGACAGTTGGTAATATTGGGATTAAGTTAATTTACTTCCTCCTGTAAGCTATTTTATTGCTATGCCATTCTCATCCAACATCTAAGTTGCACTAAGCGTCTCGCTTACACTAGTTCAGGCTCAGTTAGTTCTCTTTCCATCTCAGATACTATATATTTTATTGTTGATTCCTTCGGTACAGAATTATTGAAGAAATATAATGAAGTCACGCTCATTTTTAAATCTTATGTTTATTTTGGCAGGAGGCAGTGTGGTCTCATGCCCCAAAGTGAAATGGCTACAGTCTGCACTTAGGCTGGGATCTATACTGGGACTTTATACTGACTTTAGCCCCATATGGTCTATTTTCTAATGATATTCCCGACCTTGTACAGTTGAAGTTACGCTAGTGTAAATGCAATGTTGCCGGAAAGTCAACTATTGGCCTCCAGGAGGCCTCCCACCGCTTTCTGCTCTGAACACTCTGGCCAAAACTTGTTCCTCTACTGCTTTCCCACTGAGCTCAAAAAGGCCCAGGAACAATAGAAGGGCCTTTCCTGTGTGGCCA
The DNA here is from genome assembly GCA_032595735.1 of Pelochelys cantorii. Taxonomy (NCBI): domain Eukaryota; kingdom Metazoa; phylum Chordata; order Testudines; family Trionychidae; genus Pelochelys; species Pelochelys cantorii. The sequence goes on along the minus strand of CM064329.1, from coordinate 44,193,125 downwards.
CCATTGTGAGCCCATTCATCAGCAAGCAGCACAGCATGACATAGCTGGAGAGGACTTTCAACAATCTGACCAACAGGATGACGACTTCAGGCACAGAAAAGCATCAGCCTGGAGTATCCAGGAGATCTTGGACCCCATTGAGGTGTGTGTATGGGAGGTGGAGGGGGTGGGGGTGAGGAAATAGAGCCTTCCTCAAAGAGCTCTGAACCAGCAAGTGAAATGCAAGGATTTACAGTAGGGTCACAAGCTACATGGGGGCTAAAGATTATTCCACGGACACCCAGCAGTGCTGAATAATAATAAAAAAAAAAAAAAAAAAAAAACCCAATGAGCTGCACCAGTCCTACCATAAGATAGGAGGCTGCATGTGCCACATGTTACCCCCAAATTTCACTGGTGACCACCTCAGGGTTACACTCATATGGATTTATTAAATGAGGAATTAACAATCCACTACAGCAGTGGTCACCAATCAGTAGATTGGGATCTACTGGTAGATCTTGGAGCCTCTGGCAGGTGATCCTAACTGGTTTGGCCAAGAGGCTATTAAGTACCAGAGCTTCAAGTGTCCCTCCCCCTACTGCTGCACATCTCCTGCCCTGTGCCTTGGAGATACCCCTCCTCCTGGGGACCCTCCTACTTTCTGTGCAGAGGGAGAAGAGGGGCACTGATGTCAAGGTGCCCCCTCTCCCACTCTTTATCCTTTCTTCACAGAGGGGGCACAACAGGACTTGGGATGGTGTTTGCTGGCTGCTTTATGGAGTGCACCAGGGCCAAGGCAGGGTGAGCCTGCCTTAGCCACACTGCATCACCACCCAGGAGCCACCTAAGGTAAGCAGTGCCCAGCTGGAGCCCACATCCCGAAACCCTACCCCAGTCATGAACCCCCTCCTGTACCTCAAGTCCTGAGCACCCCTGCATCCAAACAACATCCCAGAGCCAGCACCCAGAACCCATTCTGGCATCCCAATGGCCTGCCCCAGGCTCAGCTCAGAGACCCTCTCATACTCCAGATCCCTTAATCCAAGACAAGAGCCTGCACCCCCAACCCTCTGCCCCAGTCTAGTGAAAGTGAGTGAGGACGAGGGAGGGAAAGAGGATGGAGTGAGCAGGGGTGGGGCCTCAGAAGGGGCTGGACAAGGGTATTTATATTTGAGGTAGATCTTGGACTGCAGTTAAATTCAAAAAGTGATCTCGTGCTTAAAAAGGTTGGAGACCACTACACTACAGGGTCACACTCAAGGGAATTGAGCTGTCATTGAAGGCCACTATAGGGTTAAACTGAAGGGGAGTGAGCTCTCACCCACACAAACACATTCATTAGTCCATTCACACACATTCATTCATGCCCTCAGGCACTCACACAAGCAAAAGGCTGCAGAGCAAGCCAAGGCATAGCCACATGGCAGGCCAGCTGGTCAGAAAGAGGGCTTCTGCCACATGCTCCCTCCTTTTATAAGAGCTGGGTGGTGCCTGTCACTCACTCAGGGTCCTTCTTCCAGTTCATCACCAAGGAGAATGCCCAGACCTCCCTCAGTCCAGGTCCTTTGTCTGCTTAAGGCAGCCTTGTGTCTTTAATTAGTCACCACCTGAGTCCTGGCTCCACATGGTTTAGCCTTGCTGTGTCCCACCAGACGCTCTCCATTCACATGCTCCATGTACACACATACTTCTCACATGGTGGCATGCAGCTTAGAGCAAGTTACAAGCAAAGCGGCTGAGAGTTACAAAGCTCAACAATCACCAAGCTTACAGTAGGTTTCTGAACTTACAAAAACAAAGTGGCTGAGAGCTGCAAAGCTCAGTAATCTTACAACAAGATGCAGAATGTAAAAGGCAAGGTAGCTGAAAGTTACGAAGAGACAAGTGCAATACTTCAAAGCTCAGTAGTTACAAAGATACCTTCCAGAGCGCAGGCATCTACTTGAGAACAATTTCCAGCTTAATCATCAGTAATAGTGACTTAGAAGACAACTACCCCCCTTAAGCCATGTACACAGCAATGCAGTCAGCAGCAGGTTTTTGTCAGTCTCTATATCATGTGTTGGCAGGACCTTACAGTTTAATGCACTTCCAGAAAATGTATGTGTAAATCAAATAATAGCTGGGGTGGAGGCTTTGTGCAACACCACACACACATCCCCGCCCTCTCCCTATGGGCAGGGAAGGAACCAGTGTCCCAGGAGGCCACATGCAACAAACCTGGCATGTCCCAGGCACAGCAGCAAACCAACTTGCCCCCCACTCCCATCTTGCCTGGAAGCTCCTTCCCTGGCTGGTAAAGTAGCACTGTCCCAGGAAGCAGTTTGCTGGATACAGAGGCGAGCTGCCCCCTGCTGCCACCCCTATCTGCAGGCTCTGGCTCTGGCCATGGCTGGCCCCTTACTATGACTGCCTGCCTCCAGACAGAGTGTGTCCCCCTGCTTCTCTGGTAAGTCTGAGCACCAGTGCTCCTTCTAAGCTGCAAGGCAGCTCAGCTTCACAGGTGATTAATCAGCCCTGCCCAGACAGAGGCTCTGTGCACTGAGCTGACCCACTGGGCAGGGCTGATTTCACACCTGTGAAGCTGTGCTGCTGCGCAGTTTTGAGGGAATATTGCTGGGCACCTGCTGTAAAGTGCCCACTTTAAAACAAACATTTGCCCTTGCACAGAACATATCTTCTTTGTCTTTACAGAGAACTTCCGTGTACACCAAGGCTTCTTGCACAAGAACTGTTTTACGCAAGAGTTCTCGTGCAAAAGGTCTTCCACAAAAGTGTGTCCACACTGCCATGTGCTTTTGTGGAAGAGATGTGCTTTTGCACAAGAGTGTCCATGGCAGTGTGGATGCTCTCTTAGCCATTTTAGACATAGGGCTTTCTTGCACAAGAAACCCCTGTTGCCTGTCTACACTGCCTTCTTGTGGAAGAGCTCTTGCACAAGAGGGCTTATTCCTCAAGGGGAGAGGAATAACTCTTGCGCAAGAAGCCTTGTTTTCTGATGCTTTACTATAAATTTACTTGCACAAGAACATGTGTGCAGTGTAGACACTCTGAACATTTTTGCGCAAGAACAGCTGTTCTTGTGCAAAAAGCCTGCAGTGCAGACATACCCTAACAGATTAGGGGTAGGCTTCACACAACATATCTGCTGTAATGTTTGCCCTTGTAACTTTTCTTTGCAGCTGGGAGAGCAGCCAGCTTGGTGAGAACTCCCCCTCTTGCAGCATCTGCCCTCCTGGCGCAGATCCACAAGCAAAAATGCAGAAGAGGGGAGATGTCCCACTAGCAGATGGACTGCATGCCCTCCCTCATAGCAGAAACCAGGCAGAGTGGCAGGACCAGAACATGGAGTGGCAGGAAAGGAGAGCCAGCAGATAGCAGCTCACGAGATAACATGTTTGCCTCCCTGACTACTGTGATGGAGCACATGGTGTCCTGTCTCGACAGGGCCTGATCCCAAAACCACATGCACCCTGATGATGCTCCTAGTCCCTCCTCCATTAGCCCAGTGGCTTCCATCCCCAGGAGACACTGGGGCCCCAGGACATGATGGTGTTCAACACTTGGCTGAATGACTTGAAAGGTTTTATGATCTAATTCACTTTAATTTTTTTTAAAGTGGAATCTGCTTTAGTATACCTAGTATCTGATTTTACTACTGGTTTGCAAGTAAAAATTATAAACACCACTTATGTGAAGTACTATGCAATTCACTGAGTTACAAGTCTTATAAACAGATGCTGAAATAATCTTTCATTAAAACTATAAATCCAAGGTTTACAGTATGTGTGTGTATGCATACATTCATAAAGTTAGGAGCTTGCAATCTGTTATTTAAATGGAACATAAATGTAATAGAGGGTATGTGCTTATATCTGCAAGACTACCATCATAAACTTTACATAGTAAATTCTTGCCATTAATAGCATTTCACTGATTCATTATAGAAAGTATAGGAAATGTGTCCAATATACACCTGTAGAGTGATGCCCCATGGATTTTCCCATCGCATAGAACAAATCTGTTTTAAAATTAGAATTTGGCCTGAGGTGAAGAGTTCAGACTCTGGATTTGGTTCAGATCTCAATTTCCCCAAAGCTTGAGAATAGGGTATTGTTCTGATCACAGTTTTTGGTTCAACTCATAATAAAGTACAGTGAAATCTAAACTGGTTCTGAACAGCCACTCAAGTGAAGAGAGTGTGTTCAGATTTGGGCTATTGATTTGGGTCCACCTCTCTGGAAAATACTGCACCCGATTCTCTTCTCACTTACACCCGCCAAGGTAGATGAAGAACAACTCCACTGATGTCCTTGGGCCACATCCTCAACAGGTGTAAAATAGAGAAGTTTCATTGTCTTCAGTGGGACTACTCTGACTCATAGTAGGGGAGGATCTGGCCCACTGGAGTTATTCAGTGGGTAAAGGTTATATAAGTGAGAGGGGAAAAAATCAGATTCATTATATGGCCTTCATATTTGGCTTGACAATGTAATGTACCAACTCTCTATACTTTTACCAGTCTATATTGTATGCTCCCAATAATGAAGCTCTGAGGAGCATTCAGCAAACTATTACAAAAACAAGATTTATTTTTATTCTTTCAGATCCTGAAATACCTAACTCATTGCAGCCTGCTGGCTTTTGGTTTAATGTGGCTTTCTAATGAGTACCATGCTAAATCATCCTGGTTATCACCGCAGCATGGAATTAGCCCACAGCAAAATATGGATCATGTAGAAGCCAGATTTTCACTTACTCTAAGACCCCTTATGGAAATGGAGGGAAGAAGTGCTCTCTGATCTCCCCTTTCCTGTCTTCTTTTCTGAGTTGTTTTTATGCTCCAGTAGGATTCTACAGTAGCTACTAGCTGTGATGCCATGAACTGACATTACATTATTTATTTAAATATTTTTACCCCTCCCCTCTATTTAAAATATTCGAGGTGGCTTACAAAAAGGTTTTTAAATATTATACAAATATATATAAAATTTAAAATACGAGACCCCAGAGGGACATAAAACCTGCTTAAAACATATAAAGAAGAGGAACACACACATACAGACTCAAACATCAATAAAAGCACGAGTAAAAAGGGTGGCTTTGGCCTGATGGTGAAACAATGCTAGCGTTGGCACCATGCAAATATCCCAAGGAAGAGAATTCCACAGCCTGGGAGCAAAAGCTGAGAAGGCCCTGTTCCGTGTTGATGTTAATCTCATCTCCACAAGTGGGGGAACACGACGCAAAGCCTCCCCAGCTGACCTCAATCCCTGGGCAGGTTCATATGGGAGAAGACAGTCCTTCAGATACCCCAGACCCAACCCATTTAAGGCTTTATAGGTCATAACTAAAACCTTAAATTGTGCCCGGAAACATACCAGAAGCCAGTGCAACTGCCGAAGCACTGGCATAATGTGCTCCATATAATGAGTATTAGTTAAGACTCGAGCAGCTGCATTCTGGACTAGTTGAAGTTTCCAAAGGTTTTTTAGAGGCAGCCCCACATAAGTCACATTACAGTAATCCAGTCTGGATATAACAAGAGCATGGATCACTGTGGCCAAGTCATGCTTGTTCAGGAAGGGTCACAGCTGGCGGATCAGATGAAACCGCCCAAAAGCACTCCTGGCCACCGAAGAAATCTGATTTTCAAATGTTAAAAAAGGATCCAGGAGGACTCCCAAGCTGCATACCTGTTCTTTCAGGGGGAGAGTAACTGCATCTAGAACAGGTGCCACACCACATTCCCTAGCAGATGGCCTCCTGATCCACAGGACCTCAGTCTTATCTGGATTGAACTTCAGCTTGTTTGACTTCATCCAAACCATCACCGCCTCCAGACACCAATTTAGATCAGTCACCGACACACCTGGTTCTGATGTCACAGGGAAACAGAGTTGGGTGTCATCTTCATATTGATGGCACCGTCCTCCAAAACTCCTTATGACGACTTCTCCCAGTGGCTTCATGTAGATATTAAACAGCATAGGGGACAAGACGGAACCTTGCAGGACCCCATAGCACAATCGCCACGGGGTCGAATAGCAGCCCCCTAGCTCCACCTTCTGAAAATGTCCCAACAGGTAGGACCGGAACCACTGCAAAACAGTGCCTCCAATACCCAACTCACCCAGGCATCCCAGAAGGATACCATGGTCGATGGTATCAAAAGCCGCTGAGAGGTCTAAAAGAATCACAAGGGATGCACTCCCCCTGTCTATCTCTTGGTGTAAGTTGTCTACCAGGGCGGTTTCAGTTCCAAAACCAGGCCTAAAGCCAGACTGAAATGGATCAAAGTAATCTGTTTCTTCCAAGAAAGCTTGGAGTTGCAACGCCACCACCCGCTCAAGTACCTTGCCCAAGAAGGGAATATTAGCAATTGGGCGATAGTTATTCAAATCATGTGGGTCCAGGGAAGTCTTCTTGAGTAACGGTTTTATCACTGCCTCTTTCAAGGTGGCGGGAATCATACCGGATCTAAAAGATGCATTAATAATCCCCTGGACCCATCCAGTCATCCCTTCCTGGCTAGATTTAATAAGCCATAAAGGGCAGGGGTCAAGTGATCATGTGGTCGGTCGCACTCCTCCAAGCATCTTGTCCACATCCTCAGTCAGCAATAGCTGAAATTGAGCCAGAGAAAAATGACTGGGTGGTGCGCTCAACACAGTCTGTGCCCCACTTACATAGCAGCCAGAGTCCAAATCCGACCAGATGCGAGCAAACTTATCTGCAAAGTGCTTCACAAACAGATCACAGCAGGGGACCAAGACCTTCTCCATTTCGTCATGAGTGCCAGACTGCAACAGGCCCCTCACCTCTCGAAACAGTTCCACTGGACGGCATTGTGCAGATGCGATACAGGTGGAAAAGTAACTTTTCCTCGCCATCAGCATCGCCACAGAGTAACCTCACAATTCAGCTCTAACCCGCAATCGATTGGACTCAGATCTAGTTCTCTTCCAGCAGTGTTCTAGCCGTCACACAGACCATTTTGCCGCCATCAACTCCCTGGAAAATCAGGGAGCAAACTTGGCTCGACTAGCCCAAAGAGGGCACTTAGGAGCAATCATGTCAACTGCCCAGGCTACCTCAATGTTCCATGTATTGACTAGGGCATCAACAGGACCATTGCCATAATGGCTGAACAATCCCTCAGGGACCTCAAGAAGCCCTCCGGATCCATCAGCCTCCGGGGGCGGATCATCTTAATCGGTCCCCCACCTCTGTGGAGGGGAAGGTCAGCAGATAGTCTAAACTTGACCAGGTAGTGATCAGTCCATGACATAGGGAGTGTAGCCACATCCCTTATCCCAAGAACTCTATCACCCTTACTCCAAAAAACCAGATCGAGTGTATGACCTGCAACATGTGTTGGGTCAGTTATTTCTTGGGATAGTCCTACGGTGGTCATGGTATCCATAAAATCTCGGGCCAGACCAGACAGGACAGCCTCGGCGTAGATATTAAAGTCCCCCAAGACCAGAAGCCTCGAGGTCCTCAATGCCACATCTGAGACCACATCGGCCTGCTTGAGCAGAGCATCTGCCATACAGTGAGGTGGACGGTACACAAGCAGCATACCCAATCTATCCCGGCCACCCAACATCAAGTACAACACTTGAATCTAACACTTTGTTGGACTAAGGCCCTAGCCAGTGAGATAGTATCTTGATAGACAATCACCACCCCGCCTCCTCAACCATTAAGCCATGGCTGATGCTGTACTGAGAACCCAGCCGGGCACAATTGGGAAAGGTCAGTACCTCCCACCACTCCCAGCCAGGTCTCAGTGATACAAGCCAGTTCAGCCCCTTCATCCAGGATTAAATCATGGATGACAGCTGTTTTCTGGGATACTGACCTGGCATTCAGCAGCAGCACCCTCAGGGTTGATGGCCAGGTATCAAAGTCCCCAGAATTATTGAGGCTGGGAACAGGACCGGAACAAGGAATAGCACATAACTGTCTAAACCTCATTCCCCTTGGCTGGCCAGTCCGGATCTTACTTCCATATCTTCCCCTACCTGTCACAACTGCCACGATGCCATCTGAGCCCTCTGCCTTAGGCACCCCATCTGGGGTTTGCCAAACACAAACCTTCAGTTTGGGCAGGTAAAAGGAACTTCCTCTCACCAAGAACCCTCAACTGCCCTCCCTACTCTCACCAGGGACTGAATAGGCCACCACACAACCAACAGTGTGCTGCTCTCCCAGCACACACAAACAGACACTCAATAATTATAATATCACACAAAACTGCTACCATCACAATACACACCCTTGCCCTCGGTCTGCCCCCAAAGGGTTCCCCCAAAGGGCAGCCCCCTTTGGCTCGCCCCTTCGGAGCGGCCCGCTAGGGGCAGCCTCCTGGCTTTTAAGTCTACCCCAGTAATGGCTGCAGGCAACACCTGCACCTGAAAGGTCTAAGTCCTAACAGGGCAGGCCTCTTACTCAGGAGAGAGGCAGCGACAACAGTGCGGCAACAGCAGGGCTAGATCTTTCATTCAAGGGGGAGTTGGGAGAGATGTTAGTCCTTGTGCCCAGCCCTCACCCCCCTCTCCGCCTTCTGAAGTCTCATTATTGCAATGACTATGTTGAAAATGTGCTAGTTATGGACTTTTGGGACAATAAGTGTTCAGTGGATTTCCTGAGGAACCCCTCAGGAAAAGCTAGTGCAAATCCCCACCCCTGGTTATGCAAAAACTCAGCCAACCTTCCTGTTTGGGTTGGCAGGACTTGTGGTCGTGTTCTAAAAACAGCTGTATAGAGTAGACAGTGTGAATGTTTAGTTCAGGCTGGAACTTGGGCTCTGAAACTCAAGCCCCTTCCAATACTTCAGAAGCTGAGCTCCAATCTGAGCTGCAGCAAGAACGTTTCTACACAGATATTTTTAGGGAAGTAGTACAAGCCCCACAAGCCTGAATCTGTTGTCCCAAGCTAGGGGGTTAACTGACACGGGCTATGATATCCCCAGTAAGTTTGCCTTACTGGGGATATCAGGGTGTAAATCAAGAAACTGGGCAGATTTTAAATCCCCAGTCAGGAAGGACTCAGATATGGGTGACAGCTGGGGTGATGAAATGGGTGCTTTTGGTAGATCAGAGAGGGTGAATACAAGTACAGCTACACTGAAACAGTGACACTTTGTATTTGGGACTTTCATCCCAGACCCAGATAAAGTTACTGATGCAGCTTTCTGTACCTGGGAATGGTGGGAGGCACAGAGCTAGGTAAGCACCCCCCATTCCCCTTATGCCCAGACCCCGCACTCCCATCTCCCTCCCACACTCTCTCCTGCTGAGATCCCACACCACCACCCTGCTTCTGCACCCTCCCTCCCAGACTCCCCACCTTGATCCTGCACTCTCCTTCCTACCCAGACCCTCCCACCTTCAGTCCACTTTTGCACACTGCCTCATGGACAGACCCCAGAACCCACACTACATCCTGAACTTGTTTTGTCATCGTGGGTGGTTGGCTGGTGGTCTGCGGAAAGATCTAGAGCAGGCCTGGGCAAAATATGGCCTGCATGCCGGATCCAGCCCGCCAAGCCACCGGATCCAGCCCACGGAGGCAATGGGGAGCCCCAGGCAGGCTCCCCAGCTTGCCCTGCAGCCTGTGCAGAAATATGGCTGCAGGGCTCCATTTCTGTTTTAAAACTGGAGGGGAGGAGGGAAGTTTTAGTAGCCGCCCTGCCCCCAGCACATTCCCATTGGCCGGATTCTGGCAGAAACCAGCCAATGGGAGCTGCTTGTTAGAATAACAGGCAGCTAAGAAGGATCACGCCCCCTCTCCTGGGCTCAGTTATCCATGAAGCACACGGCCAGGCAAGCAGGCTGGCTGGGAACATTTTAAACTCTGCAGGAAGGCTAGTTTGGCAGCTGACAAGTAAGTCTCTTGGCCATATCCTGCTTATGGCACCCCAGGCCTTTCCTGCCCCTCCCCCCACCCACTCAACATACCCAAACCCTCTGTCCCCCTCTTACACCCATACCCCCTTCGCAGATCTGGCATCCCAACCTCCTGCCCCAGATCACAATCCCCTCCTACCCTAGGTCACATCCCAAACCCCTGCACTCTAGTCCCCTTCCCTAGGCCACAACCACCTGCTTCATCCCAACTCCCTCCCAGACTCCAGTCTCCCTCCTGCACCCCAGTCCCTTACTCCAAGCTCCCTTCTGCACCCACCCTCCATCAATATCATGGAAGAGTGAGGCCCTCGACCACTTTCCAAAATCATGGAGTGGCCCCCATCAAAAATTATTGCCCACCCCTGATCTAGAGCCTTAGCTCAGTCTCTAAATAGACCACAATAGCTCTCCACATAGAGCTTTCCATGGTGCTGCTGCTCCCTTAGCCAGCCAGTCACCCCTGGTTTTCTCCCTTCAGCTCTGGACTGCATCTAACTGCTGCTGTGCTTTGCAGCTCCTTTTGTTGGCCTTCCTGGCCCCTGATTGGCAGTCTCCTCCACAGCCTCTCTAGCCTCCTAGAGGATTCATCTATGGCCCTTTTTGGGGGCTGGGTGTGTCAAGGCCACAAGTCTCCAGCAGGGCTTCAGTGCCTTGTCCAACCCATTGCAGGACCTTTCTTCAATAGTGTAATACAAGTCATAATTATTATAATTATTTCCCAGTACTGCCACTAATGTGCTGTATACTTGGGGCAACCTACCAGTGCCACAGTTTCCCCATCTGTAAAGCTGGTATAATAAAATTTACCTATCTTACAAGGGTGTTGGAAAGTTTTCTACATTAATGTTTGTAAGAGCTTTGCATAAATCACCTACTGTTAGTAGACTTTTGTTATATCTAACAAGCATGTGTGTAAAATTGTGGCCCAATTCTACATTACCTCAAAAAGGTCTTGAATCAAGTAATTCTACAGAACAAAGTGTACCATGTCATTAATGAACGAATTGCTATTATTTTTGTCCTTAAAGTCTACCTCCTGGTTGTAGCAAAATGAAGTAGCAAAATGTCAGCTCTAATTGCAGGTTGTCAGGACCTAGTATTTTTTCAATACTCAGTTTAATTAGGAGTAGTAGAGTCAAAATGACCCTACTGCTACTGAAAACATAACTTGCTTTCTCTTTTCTATGATTCTGGAAATGCACTGAAATGCCTTTGTGCTATGAATGGGACATCCTTTTCCAGTTGTACAAATTACAGAATATTTCTAGATTACATTTCAATACAGTCATAAATCTATTTTAGAAAATACCTTGACTCATCGTATGGTGTGTGTGTGTAGATGTAACATTAAATAGAATTACATAGCAGATTATTGCTTAATAATTTAAGGGCTTCAATGAAACCTACTACAATCCGATGCAATTTGATTGAAATCATTTATACCACATCTTTATTTTAGCCTAGGAAATATGTATAACATTTGTGACCATGGCACTTCAGGCCAGATCCTTACAGGGATTTAAGTACTTAACTAGGCAAGTGCCTAAATACACTATGTAGGAACCACAAAAGATGCTGTCAAGTTGGCAATTTCAATTCATCCTAAGCATTGCTGTCCTCCCACAGTTAACAAGATGTTCAGAGTCCTAGCTCAAGGAGAAGCACTGGAGATCATGAAGTGGGATTTTTTCTAATGGTCCGATCTGTAGGATCACTGAGGAAAAGCAAGCCACCAGTCATTTCACCTCTGGAACTGAAATTTTCCATATTTTATGTTTTTTCAAAGAAAATGTTTTTGCTTCTTTTTTTTGTAAGTTTCTGCAAAATCCATTAAGCTGTTTTTAGCCCAGATATTCAAAAGCACTCAGCAACCATTTAGTTATTTGAATAAGGACCAGATGTTCAAAAGTGCACTGAGCACCTGCAGCTCCCATTATGACATTAATACCGGATATTAAAAAAAACCAAACACTTGGCATAAGTCGTCCAGAAAATGAAAAATCTGTTCTTCTGAAAAAAAATTGCATTTTTGAAATTTTCTGCCCCAAATGAAGATGAAAATTAAAAAATGTGGAATTATTCATGGGAAGGGATTTCCAAGCAAATTGATCTTAGGAAGAAATGAATGGATTTTCTCTCTGCAACTGAAATCATAAATATCTTTCTAGGCAATTAGATGCTTCCTGTAGAAAATTTTGATTTTGCAAAAAAGGCATTTTCCATTGGAAAATTATTCCACCGGAAAATTCTTGTTTGGTTCTGCTTAGCATATAATGTGCTTAACTTTGGATAATCGATCTGCTTCTTTTGTTGCCTGCCTAAATGACAGCTGAACTAAAATCCTGCCTTTGGGGTTTTCTGAAAATGTAAAAGAGCAAACCTTTCCCATATTATAAATCACATTGATCATACAAATATGCCTGAACCTGGGAAACTAGAAGCTTAGGGCCCAATCCTACAAACATGTACAAATCAATGGAGCATTAAGCACTGCATCACGTGGTAATAATGTAGCGGATTAGGCCCTTAGCTTGTAAATAGGAGTTAACTGAGACATACTCTTATGAATAAGTCTGAAAACAATTGGTTGACTAACAGCAATGTTTGATTTAAATAAAACAATGAAGCCCCGCTGCAATAACAGGATAGAATTATTAGAGCAAAAATTGGAGGGGTACCACGACATGGAGTGGGTGCCAATTTTGCACACATGATTCTCTCCTGCTTCTACTACAATGAGTGTTTGTTCAGATATTTTTTGGTTCTGAAAAATTCTGCCCTGTATTTCAGAGAGATTGGCAGTCTCTCTCTTTGATAAATTGTCCCAGCAGCAGCTTGAAGAGGACCAGCATCTTGCCTACAGATCAGCTAAGCATTGTAATGTCATATAGGAGGCGAGTACACAGCAGGGCTTAACTCGAAATAAACTATGCAAATTGAACTACGTCAGTTGCATAGCTTATTTCGAAATAATTTATTTCGAAAATGGGAGCGTCTATACAGTACTTATTTCAAAACAGAGCACTCTTCCTCCAAATTCCCTTATTCCTCGTACAATGAGGGTTACAGGAGTTAGAGTAAGAAGTCCTCCAGCTTGACAGTATTTCAACATTATTTTGAAATAACTGCCTGCTGTGTAGATGTGGACTGAGTCATTCTGAAATAACGCTAGTTATTTTGAAATAATGTTGCTGCGTAGATGTACCCATAGAGAACAGGGGCTTCATCAGGCTCTCGGCAGACTTGGGCCATCACCAGCCATGTTTGATAGAAATTTGATTCCCTGCACACTTGGTCTGAGTAGATTTGGGATAATGTCAGTCACATTGGATACACATTTGATTCTGTACAGACTCTTTAAGCTTTTGATCCAGGTCAGGCCTTTGAAATTCAAGAATAAAAAGGAGCATCCATTTTTACCATACAGTTAGTGTTAAAAATTATTTGCATGGTATTACTAAACATAACTTTAAATCTAAAGAGGCATGTAGCAGGGAAATGTTAAGTAGTGTCCACCCCAAATTTGACCTCCTTATTGCTGATAGAATATTTTGAGGAATAAATTGCACATACTAAATAACATTCTGTGCTTGTCTTATTAACTTGAGAGCTACCATTTTGTTGAATACATAAAACAATCAGTGAGCTCCCCCTGCTGGTCCTGCAGTAGCATTAAGCCAAGGAACACTTTCTTGTGCTGTCTACACGACGAGTGATGCCAGCATCCAAATGAGGAACAAAACAAATCCTTTTCACCTTAGCACCATTTTAAAGGCTTCCATTTGGAAACATGACACACAAGGTTTTAAAACTTAGAAACAGCTAGATGCTTACCTTTGCACATGCCTTATCCTTGCAATACCCAACGGTCACATAGGGCAAAGATAAGATGATCAGTTTCCTAAGACACTTGACAGTTCTCAGAAGACCTGAGTTCAGTTAGTTGCCACAAATTCCCTGTTTGACTTAGGCAAGTCATGATGGAATATCTCTTCTGCCTTAATTTCCATCCTTTAAAAGAAGGTTGATAAATAGAATTTCCTTGTGTTGTATTGTCTATTTGGCTTGAAAGCTCTTTCAGAGAAGGGCTATTTCTTGTTATGTGTTTGCACAATAGCACAATGGTACCCTGTGTGGTTGGACACTGTAGACATTACTGGACTATAAATAAAAAATTTGCTTAGAAGTTTCTTTGAGCATATGTATGAATTACATTGCCTACACCAGAAAGCAGGACCACTTGCTCTGAGACAGCTGCCAGTATGTGCTATGCATATTGCATAATCCCAAACTACTGCCTACTTGGTAACTTTATACCATAATGAGGGGATGAAGTGGTAACTATGGAAACAGGGTACACTTTTATGTTCCTGGATCCTTCCATTTATTGCCTCTGGCTTGTTGCTGTTTAGAGCCTCCTCCAGCATATTTCCTGGACCTTAAGGGAAGGTCTACGCTACAGAGAAGATCAAAGCTGCCGCTGTTGATCTTCCAGGGTTCGAAGTAGCAGGGCTAGTGAAGACTCACTAATTCAAACTGAGAGGGGCACTCGAGACGATGCTGGTAGTTCTGCTGCCATGAGGAGTAAGGGAAGTCAAAGGGAGACTGCTCTCCCTTTGACTTCTTCCATTGTAGATAGCGCCAAAAGTTGATTTAAGCTACTTTGACTTCAGCTATGCAATTAACATACCTGAAGTTGCATATCTTAATTTGACCTTGTCCCGTAGTGTAGACACACCCAAAGATTCCTCTTCCTTCTCATATCTGACCAAAGTGAGGAAAAACTATGCTTACATACAACACATCCCTATATCACTTTTACCATGTAGCTTGAGATTACAGTGGAGATGTATATTTTCAGTTACCTTTAAAGTCAGCACTTTGTTTCCACAGTGGGGATGAAATGAGAATAGACAAAGAAAAAACAGTGTAAATGGCATTCTTTGTAAATTGGGACAGTTTGAAATAGTTCCATTGTGATTTCTTAAAAGGGTGTTATTCACTTGTAATAGAATGCACTTGATAAAACTGAGATTTAAGACATGGGGAGGTTTGAGCTCCAGAAAGTAATTTCTGGTTTCACTTCCACAACAACAGGGGAAAAAAAGTCTTACTTCCAAAGTGATGTATCTGTCAAAAACTCAATACAAAAAGAAATCAGAGTTGCAAATGGAAGAAAAAACATATAAGAGCTATTTGAAGACCATATCCATCTTAGGTTTAACCTTAATAGACTGATTTACACAACAAAAAACCTCTGCCTCATGCACACATTAAAGAAAGGGATGTTACTGTTACTAGTACCATCCCAGCATTGTGGACTACAGTAAATTAAACCCGTTCTATGCTATCTGCAGGCTGTGTAAGCAACACTTTTTGGATACATATATTGTTATCGGTAGTCTGGGGATATCTGATCAGTACATTTATCACTGTCATCTAACTGTCATTTAAGACACTCATTTAAGAGTATGAAAGTCAGCAGAAGAGACACGTAAAGAAAAAAAAAGAACAGATAATCAGAATGCTGTTAGTGCATGCAGCCCATGTCAGATAGCTCTTCCAGATTAGAAACTCTTGCTGCAGGCACAGTGTCAGAATGAGCACAAGTAGCAGCCATCCTCCCTGATAGCATTTGGAATTTCGCTCAGGGAGGCACACAGCAGAGGCCACCAAATTAACAATTTCACCTTTATTAGGAGCTCCAAGATTTATTACTCACTTTTCAATTTGAAAAGATTCCCCGGGGTAATTTCTAAAGAGCGCTTTATTTATTAGTCTTTATTAAGTTGGACCATTTGACAGCTTGTGTGTCACGTTTGAATAACAAAATCTTTGATAGGAGAGGATCAGGTGACCTCTGGTGACTGATAGAGAGGAAATTAATTTGATTTGAGGACAATGCTCCTAGTTTCCATTGTTAACAGAATACAGACAGGTTAATTTACAACATTAGTAGGATTCCTGCACACAGTATTCACAAAGGAGTATGTCTGTGTCAGTACTGCAACTTTCACTCATGCAGATAGTCCTTACTCCCATGTAGGTCCATGGATTTCCATAAGACTCCATGTATGAGTATGGATTTTTTTATGTGAGTAAAAATTGTTGATGCCCACACCTCTACACGTGATACTCACAATGTCATTTTCCACTGGGGTCTGATAGAGATCTTTTTTTGGGCTGACTGAAGTCAATGCAAGTATTCTCTCTCTGTCATATCTGGGGACAGACATGAAGCCTGTCCTATGCAAAGTGTGTTACTCATTAAACAGAAGTCGAGTTTATCATGTCACTGGTAGTGAATGCATCCAAAGTTTGGCAAATAATTCCATCATAAATATTTTATATTTGCTTTTATTGTTAATGATTGATACTCAACAAAAAAACAAAACCATGCCTTGAAGCTGGGCATTGAGGGCAGGTAAGTTATATATCTAATCAAATGGGCCAAATTCTTCTTTCTTATGTCTGTGCATCCCCACTTGTCTGACTTTGCCCGGGTCTTACAGCTGAGTTTAGCCCTCTATCTTTTGCAGAGAAATAAAAGTAAATGGCAATCTGGTGAGTGGAAGGAGCACTACACCAGGAAATCTGAATACTATTCCTGTCAGGCTATGTCTACTCAGCAGTGTTATTTTGGAATAACTGACGTTGCTCCGAAATAACATAGTTCGCTTCTACACACAAGCAGTTATTTCGACATAATGTCAAAATAATGTTGAGCTGGAGGACTGCTTACTCCACCTTCTGTAACCCTCATTGCATGAGGAGTAAGGGAAATTGGGGGAAGAGTGCTCTGTCTCGAAATAACTACTTTGTAGACAGCGCAAAAAGTCAAAATAAGGTATTTTGACTTAAGCTACGGAATTAGCGTAGCTCAAGTCGTGTAGCTTATTTCAAGGATAACCCGGCTGTGTAGACATGCCTTGATCTACTCTATGACCTTCAGCAAATCATATCACCTCTCTGTGCCACTTATTCCCATCTCACCTCTTGTCTGTTTAGAACAGAAGCTCTCTAGAACAAGGTCTATGTCTTATTCTATTGTAAAGTGCCTAGCAAAATGGGGCTCTCAGGTTGCACTGCCATGTAAACAGTCATTTCATTAAAAAAAACACATATCAGGAGAAAGTACAACATGGCTTCTGCTGACTGAACCCAGAGGACAGGAGCAAAGTATCCACAAGAGTTGGAGACGGCTCATCACAAAGGTACCAATGGCCCATGGCAGACATGAATGTCAGGACAAGAAAGGAGCTCTGAGCTAGGGGTACAGATGATGACTACATATGAATGGATGAAGATAACGGACAGCCACCCTGTGGAAAAAAAGAAGGGGGATGTACAGTTCTGAGAGCAGCTCCAGAAGGGGCATCATGAAAAACTAAAGGGGCAGCAAATTTGGGAGGGCAGGGGGACATTGTCCCCTCCAAAATGCAAGCTGTGGGCAAGCATGGAATTTGCTCCCCAACACAGGGTCCTGTTGGTCTGAATGGAACTGCTCCTCCAAATATAGAAGTCAAACGATGCCCATGTATTCATTTAAAGGCTACTCAGTGGCTGAGTGGAATTTAGGCATAAAACCTTCCAGTACTTGAGGGGACAGAGGAGGAAATAAACCAGGTCAGAAAGACAGATTCGGGTACCGATTCAATTATACCAACACACTCAGTCCCATGTGTGTACATGGACTAGGGGCCACAAAATGAAATTAATGGGCCGCAGGTTTAAAACAAATAAAAGAAAGTTCTTCGCACAGCGCACAGTCAATC
Organism: Pelochelys cantorii; assembly: GCA_032595735.1. Taxonomy (NCBI): domain Eukaryota; kingdom Metazoa; phylum Chordata; order Testudines; family Trionychidae; genus Pelochelys; species Pelochelys cantorii. Next base: position 44,175,451 of record CM064329.1, on the reverse strand, counting down.
TGTGGAACTCCTTGCCTGAGGTGGTTGTGAAGGCTAGGACTATAACAGGGTTTAAAAAAGAGCTAGATAAATTCATGGAGGTTAAGTCCATTAATGGCTTTTAGCCAGAATGGTGTCCCTAGCCTCTGTTTGTCAGAGGCTGGAGATGGATGGCAGGAGAGAGATCACTTGATCATTACCTGTTCGGTTCACTCCCTCTGGGGTACCATGCATTGGCCACTGTTGGCAGATGGGATACTGGGCTGGATGGACCTTTGGTCTGATCCAGTATGGCAGTTCTTATGTTCTTATGTACAAAAGCACAGATACATGTGCCAAGAAAAACACGCTTGGGCACAGGCTCACATGTAATCATGTAAAGAGTGCACTGAGACAGTGCATTGGTTTTGCTAGTGTATGTTCCATATCAAAGGCTATATATGGGCTGCCTTCAGACTTTTAGCAGTAGTGTCTTCCTTATAGATTATTCAGTAATGATTGAAGCAGCAATAGTTCTGACTCTTCCTGGGCCAGCTGATTTGGGCTGGAAGGTGTTGGCAGCTTAGACAGGGTGAAATTAATGGGATGTATTTCTTAGGTACAATCTCAATTTGTTAGCAAGAAGCTGCTCAGTCTGGTTACACTATAACAGGTTTTGGGCATCTTGGCCATATGCCCCTACCACCCAGAGCCCTGGCCGTTGGGCCCACTGCTGTCTGGGAGCTCCACTGCCAGTCCCAGGCCCTACTCACCCAACAGCCCCACGCCCCCCAGGAGCTTCACAGTGAGGTCCTGCCTGGTTAGCAGCCCCTGGATCCTGGCCTCCAGTTTCACATGTGAGATCCCATCTGCTGGTCCTAGTTCTAGAGGTCAGTGAGGGCACAGACAGGAGTAAGGAGGGATTGCAGCTCAGCACCCCATCTCCAAAAACTGTTCCAGCACCACTGCATCAGGATCTGGGATACTAAAATGAAAATAATTCGTGGCTATTGTGACACATGGCAATGTGGCAGTCATTCCTATCAAGACTATGTAATGGGCCAAGTTCATCCTTGGTGTAACACTTTGGATAGGGAAAGGCCATGTATTTTAGAGTTTGTTGGAGAAAATAAATGGAGCAGAGAAATATCCTTCTTGGAGCTTACTCCTTCTTGTCTCCCTTACATTGATTTAACTCCACTGACTTGGGTTGACTCATCCCTGATTTACTACACTGGAATAAGGCACAGTGCCCTTCCTTCCTAACTGGAAGCACTGGGCCTGCCAGCTTGGAGCTGCAGGACTCACACGCTTGCTGTGCCTTGGCTAATGGCAAAAAGTTAGTGAGTAGCTGTGATGCTCTAAAAGGAACATTATCTGCCATTTGCCCCCCAAACAATGCAACATTGCATTCCTTCCCAACAAAGCTCAGGCTCAGCTGCTTACAGGCAGAAGAACAACTCAAGAGAGAATGTTCTGCAATGTAAAACAGTGCAATTATATTCATTACTCACTATAATGCCTCCGTGAATAAAAGAGACAACACATGAATATTTCTTGAAAGGCATCTAACAAGGAAGTAAGGGAGGAATGCACCTCTTTAAATTAAACCCAATCAAAATACCATGTTCAAAATAGATGACTAAGCCTTGCAAATTGGATAGGCATATTAAGGAAAGCTATAGTCATTATGATATTGACATCATAAAACAAGAAGCACTCAAACTAAGAAGCAGCACATAAGATCAGCCTCATTGAAAGAATGATTGATTGCTTGCAAAGGAGTAAGAAATTACAGGAGTAGCTTTTTCCAGTGACTGTCCCTTCTTACTCATGCTTTTAAATCCAAGACAAAGCCTCTGAGGATGTTGTGAAATATTGATTTGGAAGAAGTAAAAATCACTTCTATCCTGTCGCATCAAAACCCTGCACTAGAGCCCTTTCACTCACTAGACAATGTTGGCTCTTTTCAGTGATATTTATTTTTTGGTTCTGCCTTGTTATTTAAGATATAACTACTGTTATCAAAAAATGAATACTCTGGACATTTTTCACTCCTTTTTGGTTAAAGTTTCAGTGATGTTAATAAGGGCCAAAAGTCCAGAGGAACTGACTTCAGTGGGTGTTTGACCTGAGTAAGGATTTCAGGAGTAGGCCCAAGGTGCCAGACTAGGATATCAGTATCAGAGGGGTAGCCGTGTTAATCTGAATCTGCATAAACAACGAGGAGTCCTGTAGCACCTTATAGACTAACAGATTATTGGAGCACACACACACACACACACACACACACACACACACACACTCCCATAGCTCTATCTCATACAGGAGAGTGACTGACCAGCAAGACCCTCCATGCCTGTCTTCAACCCAGGATGGACCCACCTCTCCTGCTACTTGACACCATGTCTTCTCCAGACAACATTGAGTGTGGGGGGGGAAGGGGTGAAGCAACCCAGGGTCACATACTCTCTCCACTCCTCCCTCTCTCCCCCACCGATTTCTGCTAGGTTCATACCAGAATGTGAGCAGCAGCAGCCATTCAGCACTGTATGGGAGAGAAGAAATGGGAGCTGTTTCCAGCTGCAGAGGAAAGCGTGGGGTGGGAAGGGATGACCTGGCCCATGTCTTTGCGGAGCTCGTATCCCCTCCCCACCACGGTGTGGCAGGAAGCAGCTAATCCCTTCGTGCCCGCACGGTGTTGAGAGGCAGCTAACAGCATCAGGCTGCTGCTGGCCACTGACATAACCCAGCCACCTCCTACCCCCAGGTGCAGCATGGGCAGGAAGGGGTTATGCCCTAAGGATGCATTGTGCACCAAGGCTGAGGGAACCTCACTGCATGGGCTTCAACAAACCTGCGCAGAGAGGTGGGTCAGCAGGGGAGGGTACCTGCCCCATGCTCCCTGGGTGCAGGGCCTAGGCAGATGGGAAGTGGATGAAGAAGGTGCTAAGCCATGTCCAGCAGGCTTCTCTGGAGCCTACAGGGTCATGGCACACACAAGCTAGAAATTGCCTTCTCTCTGCCACTTGAGAGTTTAGCCGAGGGGCTTCACTGTGTGTACCATGCAGGGTTTTGGCACGTGCAGGACTTGGCTTTTCTTGGACAGCGCCCTGGGATGGAGGGTCGTGGGCTTTTTTGGGGCACTGGCTGGACTGACCCTAGTAATTCTGTTGCCCTACATAGCTCATCACTTGCATCTCCCACCTGTGGTGAATGGGGGTGCTGCTCTGTGCATGGACTGCAGGGGTAGAAGCTGTGGGGAACAGGAGCACTGCTGAGCTAGGAGGCTCACCTGTAGCCTCAGGGGATAAGGCAGGAGGTGTGGGCAGCGGTGAGTAGCATGAGTGGGCCAAAGGACTCAGGAGGCGCAGTGGGCGGGGTGCACCACCAGGCAGAGAGAAGTGGCACTTTCCCATTCCACTGTGCAGTGGCCAGCTGCTCCTCCTGAGTCCTCCATCCCACAGGCTCATGCTATTCACCATTGCCTGGTGAGCAGGGATGGCAGAGGAGGCGGTGGACTGAGTACAGCCCTCGGGGCAGGGGAAGGCTGGCTGGGGGCTGGGGCTGATTGCCTGACTGATACACTAATTACATAGCTGTGTGTGCGCTAGCAGCCACATGCTGTGTATGGGCTCTGGTGGCTAGTCCCATCCCTCAGCTAGTTGGTTCCTGCATCTGTCCACACTCACCAGCCACTGCAACTTGCAGCGTGCAAACAGCCCTGGCTGGAAATGGGAGGGGAAGTGGGGTTTCTCTGGCTGAGAGCTGGCACTCAGCAGGGGCTGCACTGACAGACCAGCAGGGGGAGTAGCCCACCCCACATGCTGCAGCTTTGCTCTGATACCAATTGTACATACCTACCCTCATCGTCTGCCACTGGACCTCTCCTCTCTCACTGCTGGGGGGCAGGAGATGGGTGAGCATGGATCTGGCCACAAGCAGGACCTGCCAGTACAGTTTGGGTAGAGACAGAAAATACGAGAGAATTTGCCTGTTTTTAAGAAAAAAAACCCGGGGCACCTGCAGGAGGGCTTAAATACAGGACTTTTCTTTAAAAATGGGACATCTGGTCACCCTACCTGTATATGAGCTTAGGCACCAGTCCAATAAACAGATCCACGGATCCTTGTGAATCTGTGGAGTCCGAATGAAGTGCAAGTGTGTCTACTCTGACATTGAGAGGGTTATTGTTTTCTGTCTAGGCCTCTGAGTTTTTCACTTCATTTTAATACTCTGACTTATACACAGAAGCCCTGTTCACTCTGTTCATAGTCCTCTGTATTTATTAAATTAATTCATTACTTTAGTTGGTAGCCAGTAATGTTAATATCCATAGCCAATATTTAACAAGCTACGTGTTCTTTATATATATATTTGCATAGCTGATACATCTATTGCCTTATGTAAATTAAAAGACATAGGTATAAATAAATTCACTCAGGTCAACAGATCCAGCCTCAACAGGAAAGTATATTTTCTGCCCGCCAGAGGGCGCTAAATACTGGGGAAAAATCCCAGAACTGTCTAATACCATAGCAAACAGACAGATTAATCTTTTCAGTATAGAATGGAAAGTGAGTTAATCAAAAAAAGTGAATTCAGTTAAAAGGCACAGCCTTTAAACTTCACATGGTTAAATAGGCTTTGCTCATCAGAAATTTGTAGACAGAATTTGGTGACTGGCTGAGACCTTATCTTGCACCAAATTGTTGCTTTGCTAATAATTTCAGTGGGATCCCAGTCAGATTTCTAGTGTTGTATGAATACAACCATCTAAACAACCCACCAGAATCTGGTTCTCATTTTGCTTGACCTGGGGTTAATTAAGAATAGTTCCCCTGAAGTCAGTGGAATTACATCAGTGCAAAAGTGGTGTGTGAAAAGAGTAAGGCCACATAGTTAATAAGTGATTAATATAAAAGAAACTACATCCTGATTTCCATTATAAATGGAACTTTCTCTACCAGCATGGGAAGATGTAACCCCACACCCACTCCTGGGAAATCTGTAGGAATTGCCTGGTGTGCCACAGGGTTTCTTTTGTGTCTTTTCACACTATGGAACTTCCCCTTTTCAGGAGTTGTGGGGGATGTTGTACACTGACTTACACAATCCTTTACACTTGACTCCAGTGAAACTGCAATACTGGAGAGTACAACTGTGGCCTTGATCCAGAAGTATAAGGCATGTGTGTAGATTCCCTTTGACTCTGGTGAATTTTCCATGATTTGTGGGGGGGAGTCAGGAGTGGGCAGCAGAAATGATAGGCCCCTGCTAATAGCTGATCAACTAAAAAGCACTCACTTCAAAAACAAACAAACAAAAAACTCCAAGAGATATGTATGTGCCAATAACTACCAGGAGGAAGGAACCCTTTATTTCTTTTGAGAGCTATTTACATCTAACATCTCTTTATACAGGAAATCTTCAATGTGTGCTGTTATGATTACTATTTCCTGTGGCTTACAGAAGGACTATATATGGTGATACCTAAATTTAAGCAGCTTTCATCAGAAATGTAGCATATTATATACAAATTCATATTGTCAGTGCATGTTATCATATAATCGCAATCAGAATTAGTGTTTAAGTGTCTCTTCAGGTACTGTATATATCGAAAAGAACCAACAGGATCATTAGGATCTCAAACTGCATAAAACTTGATGATCATTAATTTCTTTAGTGGGAGCACATTTATGATGTTGGAGTAAGAAAGAAAAATAGTTTTAGGACTGTAATTTATGTGCAGTAGAACCTCTGAGCAACAGGACTATGGAGTGTTTAGCTATCTGGGGAGGAATTCAACATTACGAGGGCAGAGGGGGGGTGGAATTTCAGGGTGGAGGTGAGATTGAAAAGGAAATCAGCTAGGGTAAGTCTACACAGCAACATTATTTTGAAATAACTTAGTCCCCGTGTCACATTATTGGATTTTAAGGGGAGCAGCCAGATCACTGCTGCACCCACAGGAGGGTGTTTGCCTCAAAGTCTGTACAAAGTGGGCCATGTGAGGTGTCAAATGAAAGCTTATGTTCTACTGATTCTATATATGCTGCTCATGTACTTGTGTGATATCTGTATGTGGAGTTATGAATATGGGCTCTGTGCTTGTACTGTGAATGTTCTCTGCCTGAGACAGAGCAGTGGGCCTGGACTGCCTGTTGTAAAGAACAATTATTCAGTCAATGACTATGCTAATTAGCAGGGCCCCAAGGACAATGGCTCTCAAGATGCCCAATACACACCTGAGGAATGTGTCTGGAAACCTGCAAACCAGTCAGTATCTAATGGCTGCTGGCACGAGACACAGGGATAGGTCTGTTGGCCATGTGACCCACTCCAGCTTGGAAGGTACCAGGAATGGAGATAAAGTGCTATGAGGTGGACTCCATCTTGTTTTCAATTCTGCTACTGATCCTAGCTGCAGCCTTGCAAGGAACAGAGAGCTGTGAAGGATTGTCGACCTACCCTGACATAGGATGTACACCAGAGACTTTTAAGATAGCAGTATGTAACATCTCTGCCGAGAGCCTGCATCAAGAACTTGGTGATTGGTGCATGTAATGTATTCTCCTTAACAACCTTACTCTCAGCCTTTTCTTCCTTTTATTAATAAACCATAATATTAGATTCTAAAGGATTGGCCCAGCGTGATCTTGTGGGTAAGATCTAAAGTGTAAACTGACCGGGAATGGTGGCTGGTGCTTTGGGACCAGGAGAACCCGTTCAGGGTAGGTGAGATTGGGTTCTATAACTCCTCACATGTGTGTAAGGCCCAGGGCTGATTGTGGCACAGGGAGAGCTGGAGTGTCTGAGGGGTTTTGCTTGTGAGGCTTCCTGCTGGCTGGATTGGCAGCTGAAGTGCTCTGTGTGACTGGTCTGTGGCCTGTTTGGGAAAGGTTTCCGGTCTGGGGCTGTAAGCAGCCCTGGTTTTGAGCAATTTGCCCAGACCCGGCCCAGTCTGTCACACCCCATCTACACAGCAGGCAATTATTTCAAAATAATGTTGAAATACTGTCAAGCTGGAGGACTTCTTACTCCGTCTCCTGTAACCCTCATTGTATGAGGAGTACGGGAAGTCGGAGGAAGAGTGCTCTATTTGGGTATGTCTACACTAGCTCGTTAGTTCGAGCTAGGTAGGCAAATCAGGGAACCGGGGTTGCAAATGAAGCCCGGGATTTAAATATCCCGGGCTTTATTTGCATGTTCCCATCCGGCTGCCATTTTTAAATCCCCCTTAGTCCGAACTAACTGCCCGCGGCTACACGCGGCAGTTTAAAGTTAATCCGAACGAAGTCCTTAGTTCGGATTAACTGTTACTCCACGAGTAACTTTAAACTGCCGCGTGTAGCCGCGGGCAGTTAGTTCGGACTAAGGGGGATTTAAAAATGGCGGCCGGACGGGAACATGCAAAGAAAGCCCGGGATATTTAAATCCCAGGCTTCATTTGCAACCCCGGTTCCCTGATTTGCCTACCTAGCTCGAACTAATGAGCTAGTGTAGACATACCCTTTCAAAATAAGTGCTGTGTAGACACTCTGTGGTGTTTTAGATGCTGCTTGCAATTATTAGAACTGGGAGCACTGGCTGTTGGAAGTCTAGAAGCACAGGAAACAGGAAGGAGGGGGGGAGAAGATTAGCCAAGGCTGAGTGAGAGCTACAGAGGGGTGCAGCAGCTTTGTAAAGGGGTTTCACTTTTGGTAAATAAAGTCCTGTTGAAGTTTGTTAGTACCTTGCTTGCATGATACAACACACTCCCAATTTCAAAATAAGCTATTTTGAAATAAGCTACGCAATTGACGCAGCTCAATTTGAGAATAGTAATAGAGATGTAGCCATGTTAGTCTAGTCTAGCTGAAACAAAAAACAGGACTATGTAGCACTTTAAAGACTAACAAGATGGTTTATTAGGTGATGAACTTCTATATTCTTCCACAATTTGATCTGAGGAAGTGGGTCTGGCCCACGAAAGCTCATCACCTAATAAACCATCTTGTTAGTCTTTAAAGTGCTACATAGTCCTGTTTTTTGTTTCAATTTGAGTAGCTTATTTTGAGGTAAGCCCTGCTGTGTATACGCACTCCTATTGTCCTGGTGCCTTTTGTTCTCTTTCAATTCCTCTTGGAGCCTTGCAGCTCAGATTTGCACACAGTGCCTGCTTTGAAAACTTACTCATCTGATTGTTTCCAGGCCCCTTGAAGGAATGCAACTGGTGGAACAGTGGTGGGCAACCTGCGATTCATGGGCCACATGCAGCCCACTGGAACTCCACCCTGTGGCCCCTCTGGCTGTCCTCCTCCCCCATGCGCTTCTCACACACTGGAGCACTAGAGCCCCACACTTCCTACTCCGCCCCGTCCCTCCCAGCACTTTCAGAGCTGCAAATCACCTTATTCTCATTCTATCCCCACTCCTCCACCTCCCTCCCAGAGCTGGAATGCTACAAATCAGCTCTTGGCAGCATTCCAACTCTGGGAGGGATGGGGAGGAGTGAGGACCAAACATAAATCAGGCAATTGGCAGCTCCTTCCAAAGTCTTGGAGGGAGAGGGAGGTGCTGCTTGGGGAGGCAAGCTCCCAAATTGGTGGCCCTGCCCATACTCCACCCCTGCTCTGCCCAGGCCATGCCCTCTCCACCCCTCCCCACTGTCTCATTCTCTCTGATCACCCATTTCAGTCAAATCCCTGAACCCAAATATAAAAAATGACATTTAAAAAAACCCACTCTTCTAAAATTTCTTTCTAAAGAAAATGGAGTGGGGCTCCAGTGTCCAGTGTGCGAGAGGCACACAGGGAAGGGGGACAACCAGGAGAGCCATGGGGCTGCAGGTGGAACCCCAATGGGCTGCAGGCTGCTGCGGCCCACTGAAGTGAAGAAGGGCTTCTCACGTGACCCACCCACTATTTGTGGTTGCCCATTTTGTGGTAGAATGATTCATTCTCTGTCAAAGCTGTGTTGTTTAAACAATACAATGTTGGTGAAGAGTCTGAGTGCACACAATAATTGGAATCCTGAGTCCACATGGCACTTGAGAAGTACAAAGCGCTTGACAGGCATCCACACTCTCTTACATAAGGCATCGAGAGAGTTGGACACCTAGAAATCACATCCAGAAAAACAGCATGCTGAGCAGGGAGCAGCTGAAGCAAACTAATAAGAAAGGTCAAAAAGAAGGGTGAGGCCTAAAACCCTTCCAGACAAGGGCTTAGGAGCTTAATTCCGGGACTGGAGGGAAGCACCTCCCTTTGCTCAAGATTCACAGCCACAGCCACAGCCTCTCTTTCTTGGAGATAGGCATCTAAGCCCTTTCTTGCAAAAATCAAAGAGGAAGAAAGTATTAGCAGCGGTTACCCCTTACAACTTTTCAACAGCACCTAAGTAGCTTAGATTATTACACTTAGAAAAACAGAACTAGCAGAATCTTGTTTGGGGGATAAGGCAATATGCTACATTTATTGTGAATGCAGAATTCCTTTACTGTCCCTAGCTACTAAAACTATCCACTACACATACACTAATCCACGCAGTACTATGGATGGGATAAAATTACCAGCCTCTGTTGCTCATGCCAGTCCACTGGCCAGGTGGTCTAGATATGAGGAGGGAAGCGGGGTCATGTTGGTAAACTCCCATGCTCCTAGAGGATGACTGTAGACCCAGAAGACCCTATCCTATTGTTTTGCACCAATCTTTTTATATCCTTTAGCCCAGTGTTTCTCAACCTTTTTTTTTTTTTTTTAAAGTACCGCTTTAAAACAAATTATAAGTACCCCAGTATCTACAGTTTCCAGATAAAATTTTTTTTTCTACCATTGCAACACATTTGTTTAAACAACTTAATTGTAGTTGGGCAGGCGATGAAATTTTTGGGTGTAAAAAATACAAAAATAATAAAGCACTGTAAAACTTAAAACAAAAATTCAGTTTTCTCCAAATTTCAGTTGGGTTGATGTACCCCCCAGACTTCTCTCGAGTACCCCAAGGGTACTCATACCACTGGTTGAGAAACACTGCTTTAGCCCACAGATCCTGTCTTGTCCCACTGCCCCAGGGCACTGTATGACTATGAGTCATCAGTTAACAGAAGATGTGACTTTGATTTTCTTTTCTTGATGGGGCATTTGTCTCTCTCTTCCTTGGGTGGGTTCTTTTGTGGAGCTCCCTCTCATTGTTCTTTGGCCATCAATGAAGGTGCTGGCAGCTGGTCATTGAGACAGGCTGGCTTTAGGGACTGATCCCATTGCAGACACACCACATTCACACTTTTAAAAGAGATTACAGACAGACACCCAACTTTAAACAAAGTTAAGGCAGCACAAAGTTTAAAACGGGGTTTCAGCAACAATGTGGAGTCACTTTAGTTACAACGTATTAACAGTTCAAAATAGGGTTTTAGTTACAATATATATATATAAAATAACAATAACAGATTCTTCAAATATAATTATTAACAGGTTACTAACAAATTCATTTAAAAGTGGTTAACACTGTTTCATTTATACAATTCTATTAATAAAAAAATTGGTTTACAATTCACGAGGTTACATAATGTTATACTGGTAGATATAATTCATTACAAGAGTGATTTTATTCTTCAGCCCCATAAGATCCTAACATCAATTCTTTGATAATCCCCCTAGGACCTATATCAGGATCGCTAGGTACCTAAGTAAGCTCTTAGGCACTTTTTCAATTTTACCACATAGAAATAAGAGACAGTCCAGTATTTGAGCTTTCTGTTTGGGAAACATACTGAGAAAATATAAATAAGAAAATATAAATGTCTGGTATTTTCTAAATAAGATGTAATATAGATTGTGATGTAATGTCAAGAGTGTCCGGTATTTTTGTTGAAACCATCTGGCAGCCCTACTTGTAAGAGACTGGAGAGCACAGGGATTCCTTCCTCTTAATAATAATAATGGACTGAATCACGCCTATTGAGGGCTCAGGAATAACTCCATTCTCCCAACATACTGATATGTGGACCTGTCTGGCAATGGAAAGATGGGCAGGGAATATCATCATAAGGAATGGTACTGCATACATGCTTTCTGGTACTCTGGGATGATACAGCTCTCTGTCTCCTGCATGGGTCTGGAATTTACTCTTTCTGGCCCCATACATCAATAAACTAGTTCAATTACAGAAGTCTGCAGAATATTTTTGGAATTCCAGAGCTGGTGCTTATGCCTTTGTATAATAACATGTGGATATAATACAGAACGACTTGCTTGTTGGGTGGAGCAGGGAGGGGACAGCATATAATTAGAAGGCCAGAAACCTAGTTATAACCACTGGCATTCTTGCTATCCCATGCTCTTGTTGAATCTTATCATTATAACTGTGACCCTTGTGTACATAAAACGTGGCCCCTGTATTTGAAACTGTGATTAAATTAAAGGCATCTCAACTTGCCACAATCCAGCAAAGAACTTAGGCAACTTTAGGCACATGAATAGGCCTGTTAGGGAACTATGCTTGCTGAAAGCTGAGCACATACTTGCATGCTTTGCTGAATCAGATCCATAGTACTTACTACATGAAGAGATGTCCCACTGAATGTATCCTACATCATTATTAATTATTCTTATTATTTGTATTTGTATTGTGCTAGTCCCTTGAGACCTCCACCATGGCCCAGTTGCGTCAGGCAGTATATAACCTTAAAATGAAAGACAGCCCCGGCTGCAGTGTGTTTTCTATCTAAGTAGTAGGCTCAGTAGCATTTCTAGTTTTGGGCCCTTATGTTGTATGCTACCCTTCATTGGAAGATGTAAACCAGGGGTGGGTAACCTCAGGCCCGGGGCTGGGATTCAGCCCCTCACTGGCCTGGATCCGGCCCCGAGGCTCAGGGCTTTCCCCAGCATTGCGGAGCCCATGCTGGTGCTCCAGCCCCTCCCACTGCCTCCCTGTGAGGCTCCAGCCCACAAAATCTACTAGCCTGCCCGCACCCAGGCTCTGTTGTGCAAGGGGAATGTGAGGAGTGTCTTTCTCCTTCTTAGTCAGGGGCCGCCTCGGTAGGGATTTGTTTGTTTGTTTGTTTCTCAATTGTATGCTGCCCCCAACTTATTTTTCTGTGGGTCAGCAGCCCCCAAGCCAAAAAAAGTTCCCCACCCCTGTAAACAAATGTCTACATGGTACCGTAAAGCACATTAGAATGCATGAACTAAATTGGCATGAACCAGGTACCTTTTTATTCACACCAGCAAGCTCTGCACAGGGCAGTTAGGACAGGTCTACACAGCAGGGCTATAGCCGAAATCAGCTATGCAGCTTGAGCGATGTCAATTGCATTGCTTAAGTCAAAATAGCTTATTTTGGCTTTTGGCACTGTCTGTGCAACAGGAAGTCCGAGGAAGAGCACTCTTCCTCCAACTTCCCTTACTCCTCATAAAATGAGAGTTACAGAGTTGGAGTACGAAGTCCTCCAGCTCGACATTGTTTTGACATTATGTCGAAATAACTGCTTATAGTGTAGACGTGGACTTTGTTATTCCGAAATAACGCTGTTGTGTAGACATAGCCTTATAGTGCAGCACATGAAAGCACTCTACAGATCACTCTCTGATGCACTTTACCATGTTTTATAAACAAGACTGAAGTTCAACAACCTTAAGCCATATTATAACCTCCCTTTTTAATTAGAACAATATGACCCAACATAGAGCTTAAATAAAGGAAGAGGGGAGAAAAATGAAGTGGCTTGAACAAAAGAAGAAAGAGCATAGATTTTTTTTTTTTTAGATCAGATTTGAAAGGGGTCAGATTCACCGAGGCAGAAAATATAGGAATGCTATTTCAGAAAACAGAAGTGCAGACAGAATGTATATAGAGACGCACAACAGAAGGCCAGTGTTAGGTGGTTGGGAGAGGAACATGAATAATGGGAAATTGGGTCTAGTTGTCAAAAGCACCTAAATTCCATTTTCATAAATGATTTAGGCTATGTCTACACGACCACTTATGTCAGTATAACTTAAGTTGCTCGGGGATGTGAATAAGCCATCTGGGAGCATTGTAAATTACCCTGACCTAAATGCTAGGATAGACTGTGCTACATAGCTACCACCACTCTTTGGTGAATGATTAAGTCTACTGGAGAGCTCTCTCCTGATGGCTTACAGAAGTTTGTACTAAAGACCTTACCTTGATGCAGCAGTGCTGCTGTAAGCTCTCTAGTGTAGCCATAGCCTTAGGCACTCAGGGCCAATTTTGAAAGGTATTTCGGTGCCTAAAATGCAGATAGGAAACTATCAGGTGTCACAGAGCATGGGGGAGTCACCAGGCCCTGCACCCCCATCTGGAGCCAGATGTGACTCTCAGCCAGCAAGAAGTGTTGCACTGCCCAGGGAAACTGAGGCGCGGCGCGCGCGCGCGCGCGCACACACACACACACACACACAGAGTTACTACAGAACAGCACAGGACAGTAGAATCACAGACAACACAACAAAGCAAATACAGTGAATACCGAACAGAGTGAACACAGGGACTACAAGAGTCAATACAGTCCCCACTATGTCACACCAGGATTTCCAAAGCATCTAAGCTGGTTAGGCACCTAACTCCCATTGACATCAATATAGGTCAAATTTTTGAAGGACTTCAAGAACAAGCAAGCAATTTTGAGCTCAGCCCTGAAATGAACTGGGTGGTAGTGCAATCTGAGGATGGGGGTGGAAAAGGGAAATGTGATTTTACTTCTTCTTATTATTATATTATTATCCCTTAACTTAATACAGGAACTATCACAACTGACTCTAAAAAAGGAGTAGTGCTGCAATCAAATAGAATGCATTCCATATTCTAACACATCCCACAGTTCCCCTGCCCCCATTTAAATTAATTATTCTTTGTGATGTTATTCAAATCGGTGTTAGAGCAGAGGTGGGGAAAAGATGGCCTTTGGCCTGGATCTGGTCCTCCAAACATTTGAATCTGGCCTCCCATAACCCTCTGGGTTAATAAATTCCTGCCACAGCCCCACTCACTGCTCAAAGCTGCCAGCTGATGGGTCATGTCTCTGCATGAGTGCCCCTTGGGAGGATGGAGCAGCAGGTCTCCGTGTGCTTCCCCCCATCCCCAGCATCATCCTCACAGCTGTCATTCGCTGGAAACTGGGAGGTGGATACTTGTGGGTGCGGACAGCGCACAGAGACCTCCTGCTCCTTCCCTCAAAGGGGGCACAAATATGCTTGGCCCAGCAGTCCGCAGCTTTGAGCAACATATGGGGCCATTGCTGGTAGCTAGCCTGCCTAGGTGACCCACTGGGTCAAGGTTTGGAGCCACCTACAGTAAGAACCTTCACCTTGCACCCTCTCCCATGCCCCAACCCTCTCCTGCACACAAATTCCCTCCCTGATCCTGCATCTCCTCCTGCACCCCCAATGTCCAGCCCAGAGCTCCCTCCTGCACCCCCTCCATTAATAAAGTAGACAAGTATGGGCCATTACTACTTTCCAAATCCTTACAACACCCCTGCCCCTCCCCTCGCTTTAGAGTTTTCAAATGAATGGTCAAGTAAATGTGCATAAGAAGGACTGAATTGCTAGGGTAAAAAACCAACGTTGTGGTTACTTCAAATGCAATAATATGGGCAGTTTCATGTAATTTACTGAAACACTAAAAATGGAATAATGGAACCATATTTTAGTCAAAATGTAAGCAAAACATTTTCACATTGTTTTCTTTCTTGAAGCAAAATAGTCTTTTTTCATTAAGTCTTTTTTTCTGAATAAACCTTATCTGCTGTAGGCTTTGTTTGAAGCTAGTACAGGTTGAACCTCTCCAATCCAGCACCCTCGGATCTTGACCAGTGCCAAACCAGAGAATTTGCTGAACAACGGAAGGTCAATATTGTCTAGCAGCATTATACCAGTGCTCACTGATTCTTAGAAGATATTTAGGGATAAATTAGAGCTAAAAACCAGCACAGAACACTGAGAAACAAGACTGGTGGAGTAAATAAACTTTATGGGACCGTGGGAAACTTGGCCACACCCATGATAAGTGGACATCTGGCTAATTAAAATCATACCAGACCACGGATGTTGCTGCACCAGAGAGTGCCAGATTAGAAAGGTTCAACCTGTTTAATATTTTGACATTTCTCTATATACCAAATTGTTTTCTATGAGCCACCTAATAAATACATAGGTAAAACTTGGTGTGTATCTTATTAAATACCTCCCAGCTGCAACCACCTTTCTGAGTTCTGAGTTATAGATAAGCTTCTTGTCATCCCTGAGCTGCCTGCCCCCTTCAAAGAATTTTAGTGGAACTCTCCATTCCAAACAGGTATCTCAGTTTATTTAATTAGTCCTTTTGTAACAGTCACAAGTAATTTCAGACTTTTCCTTCCAGACACCTTTCCATTTACATTTTCATAGCATTTGAGGCCAGAAGGGGCCACTAGGGGAACTAGTCTGACTTCCTGTATATCAGAAGTCATTAAATTTTACCCGGTTACCCTTATATACTGTGCCCAACAATTTGGGTCAGACCAAAGTATTTCAGTCCTCAGGATTCTAAACTGTTGTGCAGCAGAGGCAGAGAAGAGGAGAGACTAAGGAAACACCCATGTCCAAGGCTCCTGCAATGGTAGGGAACTGATGAGGAAACATATGCTCTGATAATCCTACGACAGGGCAAATACCGGCATGCGGGCTGGATCCTGGTGGGCCCCCATCACAGTCCATGACCAATAGGGAGCTGCAATCACTAGTAACTGTGGTGGCGCAGGTAGATATAACAGCGGCCCACCAGGGGCTAACCCTGGTGAACCACCAGTATTTTTATTGCCCACTCCATCCTAGCATGTAGCAGGCCATTCACATTTCATGCAGAGGAAGGCAAAACCCCATCAAGGTCCTTGACAATCTGACCATTGCTTTCCAACCCCAAATGTGTTTACCATTTAGATTATGCACGTGAGCAACACATGCCAGCCAACAATCGGCAAAGAGGATTCTTTGTTCTACCTCGGAGCACTAGTTCACCCTGTTCAGTGTCCCTGTCTCCAAGTGGGCCATCTCTGATGTCTCAAAAGACAAACCATCCTCTTCCCAGAATACACCTAGCTAATTGTGTATCAGAAAAAAAAATCTTTCCTAACCATTGCACATGACTTATTGAAGCCCTAAAGCATGAAATTTATTGTAGTCATTGTCTTAATGCAGAGCTGCACGTTTTATGCACAGTTTTATGCAAGCCTGTTCTCCCCATGGTTCAAAGGGATATATGATGAGCTTTCATGGGCAAAACCCACTTCTTCAGATAAGATGATTTCTCTATGGTCCATGAAAGCTAGGAATCATAGAGGCCCACTTGCTCAGACTGTCAAGCCAGAAGACTCCAAGACCCCAACCATTCAGCCTAACCTTTTGTACACCCAGATATAGAATTGGATAAGGATGAGGGCAGACACTTGCATGATACAGGGCTTAGTTCATTAGCTGCCAGTCAAACTCCACGTTAATCCATTTGGAAGATCTCTTGGTACAGGAAAGATCATCTGTCATAAAACAAACAGCCCAAATACTATAAATAAATTACTCAGTGGCATGACAGCGATGGGGGTTCCCTTTCTGGCCGTCTGCTCTTTCTTAATAGGTGCAGCCAAGAACAATACATGATTGACTCTAAACATATGCCACATGTGCCACAATAATGTTCATTCTCCCTAAGGGGGAATTCAAGCAATGGATTCAACTAAACTGTAACAGCTGGTATGATAGGAAAAAATAGAGAAAAATCTGTATTTATATGCCCTGTTCTCTTATTGCATGGCCCGCAGGATCCCCTGCTCAGCCAAGGATGCAACCTTGCATATTTATTTTGTCTACTTCTCCTATTTCTGAACTTTCTTCCAGTATGGGCTTTACATTCAACCCAAACTGAAAAGGCTTTCCTTGGCTAAATCCATCTTCAAAAGTGGTGCCCCCTGAGCAAGAAGGTCAGGCTGCATGTGACTCATGGGGCCTGAGGACAGTTCCCTTCCTCTTTCCTAGGAGAATCACCTGAAGTGGTCTGGCTACTTGTTTTTTCTTCTATTCACCCGCTGGGTTTGGTGTCACGTTTAGCAGTGACTGGTAGCGAATACAGAGCAATTTCTGCAGCATCCCTCTAGGTGCTAACATTTCAGGGACCGTTTTCTCTACTAAAATGAAGCCCGACCCAGAGATTTTAGCACAAGAAAAAAAAAAAAACAGCTAGCAGTTCCCCTGCTCTGCCGGCTTCTTGGCTGGGGCCTTGGGCGGAAACGGCATATATGATGCAGAGCTCGGGTGTGGGCGAGTAGGGGCATCCCGGCTGCATCACCCGCAGCGGCAGGGCTGGCAGAGCCAGGCAAAGGGGCGGGGAGCGAAGAGAGCCCAGGCGGGCCGCCGCCTCCCGCCCTGTAACCCAAACCCATCCCGGCCGCGGCGCAGACCCGGGCTCAGCCTGTCCCCTCCCAGCTGGCGCGAGTAACCTGAAACCCGGGCGGGGGCGTGGAAGTGGGAGGGCAGGAGAGGGGGGTGCTGCCGCCTGGCTCCAGCCCCGGGGGCTCAGTCGGGCGCGGGGCCCGGGGAGCGGAGCAGCCATGAACCGGCTGGGGAGGAAGGCGAACGAGACCCTCATAGAGATGTCGCTGGCCGCGGAGGGTAGGTGCCCGCAGCCGCGGGGATGGGCGCGGCCGGGGGCGCGGCGCTCGCAGGGGGGAGCCCTCGGGCCTGGCAGCCTCCCTAGGCTGGCGGAGCGCCTGGCCCGGCACATAACGGTGCCGCCGGGCAGCGCGGGGCTGGGCGTGCGAGGAGGCGGCGTTGGGGTTGCCCGGGCTGCTCAGAGCTCGCCGGGGGCCCTGGCTGCCCCGCCCTGCCGGCTCGGGCCTGAAGCGCCCGCCGCGCTGGGGCCCCCCGGGCGGGGCGGCTCAGGCGTGGGGGCGGCGGCAGGCCCACTCGCTTTGCTCGGCCTCGCCGTGCCGCGCGCTTCGGCGCCGCAGACCCTGCAGGGGGGCCGGGGGCGGGGCTGGCGGTGCACCCCGGAGTGAAAGGCACTGACACTTCTCACAGGGGCTGTGGTATCGCCTCCCTTCCCCCCCCCCCCAGGGCAGGGGTTGTGACAGGACAGTGCCTGTAAGAAATGTGAGTGTGGGGTGGAGTGTGTGGGGCTGGGGGCAGCGGGTGGTGATGTGGGGGCGACAGGAGGCATGGCCAAGGGGACGGGAGCAGTGCCGTGGGTAGGGGGCTTGGGCCTGGGGTGTTCCGGTTGGTGTCCCTGCCTTCCTGATCTGCTGCTGTTCCCTGGCAAATGGGAGCTGTGGAGGCAGCTCCCATAGGTGCTGGAACTCGGGGTGCCCAGAGTGCTGCAGCAATCCCAGGCTTCCAGCCCAGCACCCCAGCTTTCCGGATGCGGGCCCTGTGCACCCTGAGTCGTGGCCCCTGCTTCAGTTCTGGAGAGGGGTGGGAGAGAGGAGTGGACAGGGCAATAGAGCTGACTCAGAGCTCCATCCCAGCTGGTCACTTTCTGGCGGGGGGGCCTCCACACCAGGGCACACCCACTTACTTTTGGACATTTCAGAACTCTGCCTAGGGCAGCTGCTTGCTGCTCCCTTCTCTCTGTGCTGTGCTCCACTTTCTGTGCTCCAACTTGTGGTGCCAATGAGTAGACTCCTTGAGATGACCCTGGCTTGAGCAGCATCAAGCATTTTTGGGACAGGTTAGCTTAGAACAGTGGTTTTCAACCTCTTTTCACTTGCAGATCCCTCAAACATTTCAGATGGGGATGCAGACCCCTTGGGAGAGCTTAACCATAGCTTGCAGACCTCCAGGGTCTATGGACCATAGATTGAAAAATACTGTCCTATAGCAAGAACCACCTTTTGTGGTCCCTCTTATATATAATCTACGGTTTGAAAACCACTCATCTCTAATGACTTGTGATCACAAAGCTGATACTCTCAGGTGCCTGATGCACTTCTGTGTATTCTTCCCCTTTTTCTATTAAAACAAATTTCTGGAGGAATATCATCCAAACAAAACTCCTTTGATTTTTTTTGTAATACCCTCTGAAAAGCTTGAAAAAGGAGACTTTTGCCATATTACTTTGACCACAAATATTTTCTTTTTGAATGAAGTTGAAATTAACATGGATGCCATCATCTAACAGTAAAATGTTCTTACTGCTTAGAAAAGTAGTCTGAGTCGTCTCTCATTGAAGATAATACAAAATATCCACTGACTTCCCTAGCTGCAGGATGAGATCATTGTGCAGCAGCAGTCCAGAGTAATATGAGAGAAATGTTGAAACTAGAGTTTGTTAATTTCATTTTGCTTCATAGTGCATGAGCATTACCCAAAACAGTACCTGTCAGGATTAAAAAGAAGCAAACCAACAACACCAAAACACCTACTGACAATCTACTGGACTTTCCCCACCAGTTTCAAAGTTCTGAAATAAAATTAAATGTTGGCCCTCAAGGCAAGCATTTGACAGTGTGGTTTTTATGGAGTTTGATAGTGGGCAATATCATATTGAAAAATTTACTACCAGGAGCTATTTGCAGCAACAGCTTTTGTGGGTACACAGTTCAGATATCACTAGGTACATAGTGAGTTTGTGTGTTCTGAAGCGAACACCCACTGAATATTTGCCCAAATTCACATTTGAGTACTGAAAGGATTTGTGTATTTCAGGTGGGATATTTCAGCCTGCTGATCAGCTGTATATTGTGAGAGCCATGTGGGGAATTCTGCCTGACTTATCTTTCCTCCACTGAAACCTAAGCACTGAAATTCTTAAGATGTGTTTAAAACTGACCTACTGAAGTACCTCATAATCTGTTCCAATTTTCTATAGTAGTCTGAGATGTTTTCCTCATGATTGAAAGGAAAGATTAATATTTACAAAGTACTGTACACAGTAACTGTTTTAGGAATAATTCCATTGCATTTATTTTTACCTGTATGTCTCCCTTGTGTTTTTTTTTTATTAGTCATAAACAAGGAATGTAAGGAGAAGCACACTCATTTCCTGCTAGTTTTAAGTTTCCTTGATCATATAAAGAAAGACTGGATCCTTCCACATAGTAAATGTTATAAACTAGAAACTGTTATGTACATATTTTAGAAACTTGTTTGGTAAAATGAATATGAATTATGGTAAAGCCTTTCATTGCTTTAGTTTTTCCACGTTTGCAAAGAAATTTGTAGGCATTAGATTCCTAGACAGTTTTCTAGGGTTAAGCTTTAGAGTTTCTTAAAGTGTTAACATATAGATAATCCAAATTGTTTCTTACTTTTTTTTTTTTTTTAAGTAAACATATGCTTAATCATCTAGCATTAGGTTATCAGAGCTGGTGATATTTAAGGCCATGTCATCCCCAAAAGGATTTTCTTCAGCTAGGGAAAAGTACAGTTCTTACCTTAAGTATTAGCCTTGATGCATCTTCTGTTGAGTTGAGGACATTTAATATGTTCTTGTACAGTACTAAATATCAAGTTATTAATCAATAGCTACAGCTGCTCAGCAGTCAGGAAATTACATAGGGAGTTTGTGCTTTTATCCTGGTTGTTAAGTGAGTAAATGCTGTGACATTAGAAATGCTGAAATATATATAGATGGGTTGCAGAACTAAAATCGCAAATGAAAGCCTGGAAGTTTTACCCATCCTCATTTGTCTGTAGATTAGAAATGTAGGTCTTGGATTCCCTGGGACTCTGGATAACTGGAAAGCTAGTAAGATTATAACAGCATGAAGTAGGAAACTGAAAACTGAGGTCCTGTCAATATTCAAAAGTTGTACCAATTCAACCTCAAAATGGGTTTTAAAACTGGTTGAGTTAAACAAGTGCAAAACATGATTTGGCCACACTTAATTCAATTAAAACCTAGTTTGTATTACTTTATAAGTAATTGAGTTAAACCAAATTGCTATAAACAAGAGGGTCCACATAGGGTTATGCACCAGTTCAACTACATTAAACCCTAATTGAACCATTGCATTTTTGAATATAGGCAAGGCCTGAGAGAGAAAAAGAGTTTTTAGCCTCTTTCAAACTTTGTTTTTTGTTAGTTTGTCTGAGAAACAGATAAGAGGCCTTTGTTAAAAAAAATTAGTATACTCACCTCTCTGTTAAAAATTTACTAGGGGGCTGCGTCCCCTGCTCGTCATCCTCCCTCACTGGCTGCTTTTGGCAGCCAGAGAGCCTGTTAATCTTGCACTGAGCCCAGCTGCACTCTCCATGGCCCTAAGTCATTCACACCCTTCTCTGCTCCTGCCCCACCACACCCCTGGACCCTCTATCCAAATGCTCTTGGCCCATCCTGCGCACCCCTTCAATCGCCAACCATTCCACCTCCCTCCTCCGCACCCTTCCCCACCCACCAATAAAATAGTTAATTCACGTGCAGAGTTCAGAGCTTCTCTTGTGGTCTAGCACCAGTTTACAGAGAAGTGACCTGTCAGGAAGGGCTATTCTCTGCAGACTTGTGGGCCTTACATGTAAACGAAAACCAAACGCAATCGGTAAAACAGGATCCAACTCCAAATGAATCCCCTTCATTCTGAGTGCTCCTGGGTACCAAGCTTGGTAGCAAAGGGCAGGGGTTGGGTTACGTGTGAGTGGCCAGGTAGGGAGAGAATTTCCCGCTCTCCGCGCCTGGTAACTGTCCATCTTTGCAGGGTGGCGGTGCTCCACATATGCCCTTCCAGCTGGCAAATGAGCTTCTGCTGTGAGGCTGGGACATGCTCCGTGCAGACAGGGCACAATGGAGAGACATGGAACCACAGGGGAGCCACCAGCTTGATGTGTCCGCACCCTACTGAGAACCAGATTTGGGTCATGCGGGAAGAGAGCCTGGTGGGGTAATCTGGGCCGCTAGTCCATATCCCGGAGCTCCCTGGCCCACAGCCCACCCCTCCTTCCATCCCTACCTCTACCTCCTTCCTACACCCCCATCTCCCTGCCTCCATTTCTATACCTACCATCCTCCCTAAACCCTCCCCCTCTCCACTCCACACTGCCTATCCCTACCTCCTTCCTCCATTGCTACACCTCCATCCTTCCCTAACCCCTTCCCCTCCACACCCCCACACTACTCATCCCCCTGTCTCCATTCCTATATCCCTTACCCCCTGTCCCCCTTCCTTCTTCCCTACACACACCCTGCCCCTCCTGCGTGCCCTCTCCACCAGGAGCACCACCAGGCTGGGCAGCACAGTCCCAGCCACTGCAGCAGGAGCAACAGCCCACCCCCAACCCAGCCTTTCCGAACAGCTGTTGGAGCAGCTTAGCTCCATGGCAAGTCCAGGGAGCTCTGAGCTCAGAGTGGCCACTCCAGAGAGCTGGGGAAGTGGCTGGGGTGCAGTGTAACTGTGCTGTCCCCAAAGGGCCGGGTGTGTGGTGGGGCCAAGACCTGCCCAACTGAATCAGACACACGCTGGAGCTGCTTGCTTTGGGGGAAACCTGCAGCACGGCCCCCCAAGCGCTGTGGCTGGGCCTGGGCTGCACAGAGCAAAGCCGCACGGCTGGCGTGTGTGCCGGGCAGACTAGGGGCAGGGCCCAGAGGCAGGCAGACATTGCTCCAGGGAGTGCATGGGGATGAAGCCGCTGCGCCCCCCCCATTTCACAAAATGGTCACTTGGTCAGGGCTGGAGCCACTGAGGAGGGGGGAAGCGAGATGCAGAGTGATATGATGATGTCACTTTGTTGACCCGCAGGAATTTTTTTTATATATAGAGAGAGAAATGTTGACGAATTTAAGAGCTCCAGTGACTGTTCTTGGAAGTTTAACCACACACTTAGTACTTAGGGAAAAGCTAATTAAAATCACTTGCTCAGGCTCTAAAACAAATGAACAAACAAATAAGCGAACAAAAATAAACAGACAAAACAGCCAGCGAGCAAAATACACAGAGACCTTTTCAGGCCGCCTTCATAAAGAAGTCAATGAGGGATAAGGCCAGGGTGTTTTGTCCCCCCCAGCAGAGCATGTAAATGTCCTTCCCCTTCAGAATATTGAATGATTAATGTTTTCCCTAGGTGTGCTGCAAAATAGATCTTCACTTATATGCACTAAGTCAGTATTAGAAGTGTGGGGGAACAGAAGCCATCCAATTCGAATTGGAGGCAATGGAAAGTGGGTGTGGATTGATTGGGGCAATATATCTGCAAATTAATAGATACTTTATCTGTCTATCTATCTGTACAATGCCTAGCACAAAGGGGACCTTATGCTATTACTAATAATATATGGAAATATACCTATCTCATAGAGCTGGAAGGGACTTTGAGAGGTCATCAAGACCAGTCCCCTGCCCTCATAGCAGGGCCAAGTACCATCCCTGACAGATTTGCCCCAGATCCCTAAATGGCCCCCTTCAGGGATTGAACTCACGACTCTGGGTTTAGTAGGCCAATGCACAAACCATTGAGCATGTTTTTCTATGCTATAGGTATCCAAATACTACAGTTGTGAGTGGCAATATAAAACCCTGGCATTATACACCCTATATCAAAGGTCTGGAGCACTGTGGGTCAGCACAGGCAAGGCAAGGTCAGCAACTGTAGTAGATTTTCTTCTGAACTTGGTTCAGATTTGCATAGGAGCTAATAGGTCTTTGCACCTGGGATACAACTGTAATCCTTTCAGGCACTTGAGTCACAGGAGAACAATGATACAAGGGAGGAAAGTCACACATCCAACTGGGGCTGCAGCTTTTTATCTCTGGATTGGGAAGTCCCCTCAAAGGAGAGAGTTTGGCACGTAACTATTTAAGGAAATGAGTTTCCTAGACTTTCTTGCCTCCTGTGGTTTTACCACAAAAGTTGGGTAATGGTCCCCTGTCTTTATGGCTGGGACATGAAGATTTTTACTGAGAATAAATTTAATGGAACAGTAAAAATTAAAGGCAGATCAGACATCACTTGGGAAATCTGAAACTAATAATAAAAAGGCAGGAGACTGTGACTTTGGCTTGGAGTATTTCTTTGGTATTGGCTGGGTTTCTGGATTGTTTTTTACATGAACGATTAATGATAATGCATTGTTTTGGAGTATAGCCCAGTGCGCTGGATTATTAGATAGCTGGTATGTACTTCAGTGCCATGTTGCAAAATCTATTGCTTTCTATCAGTAATCTGTATTTTGAAAAAAAGTTGCTTAATCCATAGATACAGTTTGAGCTAAGAATAATTAATGCCATACAGCATTAAGGATGTCTTTACAGTATTATCCTAAATTCCAGGACATTTATTTATATTTCTTATATTTTTATTTGTTATTTCCTATCAGAGAAAGAAAAGTAAGAATATGCCAGTAGGCTCTAATAATATGCCAGTAGGCTCTAATATTTTCTGAGTACATTTGTAATGTGTTATTGTAGTCTAATAACCAGTCATCATTCTGAACCATATTCTGATTCAGGATAAACTCCATTTATTTCAGTTTAATTACCTGGGATTCCACTGGAATAATTGAGATTAGAATGTTCTGTATTCAGTACTATAATTTCAATTACTGAAGTGACAGGTGTAGTAATTTCTTGTCCATGTATAGAACTGAACAGGATATCCTGTTCTAGTGGGATTTGAATTAGAATTGGAAGATTTATTAACCTGAACAATGTTTGAAAAGTTATCCTAATGTGTTGAAAAACAAGCCTGGAACAGTTTAGAGACATTTCAGAAAATGTTTATGAGAGACAACATAGAAAAAAACTCCTTAAAGTCAGAAAACATGTAATTTGTGGATGGAATTTAGCTAATAGAAAAGCTGAAATGTAGCTGCATATGTTAAATGGACAACTGTATTTTAATAGAAAACTTCAGTTAAGTTTGAAAATATTACATTGCTTCCATCTAAATCCATGGCACACCCACATCGTGAATACTATGTGCAGATGTGGTTGCCTCATCTGAAAAAGATATATTGGAAATAGAAAAGGTTCAGAATAGGGATGTAATAGTATAGTTGATTAACCAATTAGTCAATAAGCAAAAACTTATTGGTTAATGCTATAGACTACACTCATTCCCTCCCCCACCCCTCTGTATCAGAGGCAGCAGCACGGGGCAATAGGCAGGCAGTCTGCGAGGGGAGCTGGATTTTAAACTTGCTCCCCTTGCGGACCAGCTCCTGCCTGGCACCCCACGCTGCTGCTTCTGATACAGAGGCAGCAGCGCAGAGTGGCAGGGGGCTCCTCGGGAGTGGGGCCGGAGTACACTGGCTGCTGGCTCCACCCCCTTGGACTACAGAATAGTCAAATATCCAGTAAGAATTCATGAGGTTAACTGATATTTAACATCCCTACTTCAGAAAAGGGCAACAAAAATGATTAGGGGTATGGAATGGCTGCCAAATGAGGGGGTATTAATAAGACTCGGACTTTTCAGCTTGGAAAAGAGACTGGGAGGATATGATAGTGGTCTATAAATCATGACAGATGTTGAAAAAGTAAATAAAGGAGTGTTATTTGTTCCTTTGCAGAACACAAGAACTAGGGGATCGCCAAATGAAATCAATAGGTAGCAGATTTAAAACAAACAAAAGGAAGTATTTTTTCCACACAATACAGAGTCAACCTGTGGAAATTCTTACCGGAGAATGTTGTGAAGACCAAGACTATAACAAGTTTCAAAAAAGAACTAGAGAAGTTCATGGAGGATAGGTCCATCAATGGCTATTAGCCAGGATAGGCAGGGATGTCATTAGCCTCCGTTTGCTGGAAGCTGGGAATAGACAAAGTGACAGATATTTTTAGGATAACCTATTTTGTTCATTCCCTATGGGGCAGCTAACATTGGCCACTGTTGAAAGACAGGCTACTTGGCGACATTGACCTTTGATCTGACCCAATATGGGTATTCTTATAAGATGTGTTCATTTGGAAGGCAGCTGTTTTGCAATATTTTATTTTACATTTCTATCTATTTGCTTGAGTTTAGATCAGCTCAGCTCTAGAGAATCCAATCTGACTGAAAAATCCATTAATGTAATTGCCAACATTTTCTAACAGTGAAATGGTTCCCTTACAAAAATGAAGGGAATCAGAATAAACTCATGATTACCTTTTACTAGCCTGTGGAGTACACTTACTGCTGCCCATGTTACATATTTATATTAGTCAATTTTTCAGTGGTTAAAACCTAATCCTGCAATGGGCCATACATCTGTCAGTGTAGGGTCCATTGTTGAGAAACATACTTCAGAACTGGGGCTAAAGCAAATGCTCTCTTGCTGTTCCTCAGCTCACTTCACCACATAACGCTTGTACTAACTCAGGTGTAAAATTGATTGCACCCTAACTTTATACACCCATGTTGGAAAAGTTTCGCCTTAATTTCCAAGACCTCAATTCAGCAAAGCAATTAAATACCTGCTTAAATCTTAGCTCTAGGTTTTAGTTCATTCAGGAATACAGCCCCACTCCCAGCCTCTGGCCATGGGGCTCTGCAGGCACTTGCCTCTTTCCCAAGTCCCCCCGCTGCAGGGCCGGCCCACAACATTTTGGCATCTGAGGCGGGGAGCTCAAATGATGCCCCTATGCCCCCTCACTGCACCAGCAGCAGACACAATATTCTACACTCTGGGTCCTAGTGATGCCCCCCCCCCCCACAGTCTGGCACCTGAGGCGGGTGCCTGAGTTCGCCTCATGGTGAGGCCAGCCCCGCCCCCCCCCCGGTATCCTCTTGGTTAATAACAGCTCCTCTGCTGCGACCTAAGTGGAGCCCTGCCAGACCAGGAAGGTACAACCTGTATTATAAATGAATTTTCAAAACCATAATACCATGCCCAAATGTCAATATTTATCTTTCAGAGGATAGCTGTGTTAGTCTATTTTAGCAAAACAAAGGAGTCCTGAGTACTTTAAAGATGAACAGATTTATTTGGGCATAAAGCAAGCTGCGTCCCGGCGCACATGGCTGCTGCCCCCTTGCCTCCTCCCCCGCGCTTCCGAAGGTTCACCCTTGCTCCCTACCCTCCAGAAATTCCACCCTTGAGGAGCTGGCAGCTCCAGGGCTCCCTTTGGCCACAAGAGCCCCCTCAGTCTGTGGATGGGTAGGGGATGGAGGGAACAGGAGCTGAGGAAGCAGCTAACCAAAAAATATATAGATACTAACTGTTATACTTAGCTACATTCCTCTAGATTTCATCTAGGACACATTACCTGATCAATTGTTTACAGCCAGGCCCTAAGATACAACCGGATTTGCTCCAGTCCCACAGATGGAGACAAATATCTACAGGATCTCTATCAGGCATTCTTAAAACTTAAATGCCCACCCAGGAAAGTGAAAAAACAGATTGACAGAGCCAGACGAGTATCCAGGCAACAGCTTCTTCAATATAGGCCCAACAAACTAAATAACAGATCACCACTAGTCATCACCTACAGCCCCCAAATTAAACCCCTCCAGTGCATCATTAACAATTTACAACTTATCCTGGAAAACGATGCCTCACTCTCATAAGCCTTGGGAGACAGGCCAATCCTCACCTACAGACAACCCTCTAACCTGAAACAAATTCTTTCCAGCAGCCATACATCACACCTCAAACACACTCACCCAGGAACCCACCTCTGCAATCAACTCCAATGCCAACTCTGTCCACACATCTATACAAGCGCCTTCATACAGGACCTAACCACATAAGCCAGCACATCAGAGACTCACATCCACTAATGTGATATATATCCAATGCCTGCAATGCCCCTTTGCCATGTATATTGGCCAAACTGGACAATCTCTACGACAAAGGATTAATGGACACAAATCAGATATTTGAAATGGTAACATGCAGAAACCTGTTGGGGAACATTTTAACTTGCCCAGAAACTCATTAATGCATTTAAAGGTGGCTATTCTCTTACAAAGTAATTTCAGGAATCAACTAGAGAGAGAGTCTGCAGAACTGGCCTTCATATGCACATTTGACACTATCTCTCATAGCTTGAACAAAGACATGAACTGGATGGGCCATTACATTCAACAGCCAAATGACATCAAAAGCTAAGTATCAGGCACTTGCAACCCACTCTGTTAGCCTCATTTAGCATGGTCACTTTAATTGATAGGGTGTTGCCCCCCTCCCTTTTTCTGCTTTATAATTGAACCTCTGTGCCTCTTGCTCCATATTTGTCATCTGAAGAAGTGTGTTGTGCCCACGAAAGCTCATGTTGCTATTTATACATTTTTTGGTTAGTGTCCAAGGTGCTACAAGACCATTGTTGTTTAAGTTTGTTTTTTTAGTTACAGACTAACATAGCTACCCCTCTGAGACTCATATACATATAGTACATCCAATATGCCTGTTGGTCAGGAGTGTTAAAAGCTATTCTTTAGTAGTGGATTTAAAAAAAAAAAGAAACTTACGCCATTGTAAAAAGTTGGGGCTGGTTCTTACTTGGTGTAAATTGGCATAGTTACTCTAAAGTAAATCAGTGTAGCTTCATTGACTTCAATGGAACTATACCAGTCTACACCATTTGGAAATCTTTTCTTTAAGATTTGTAATGCAAGATGTTATCAATTGCAGTTATCTTTTGCAATCTAGCTAAACATGTAGAGAACTGTAATAGAAATGGAGCAGTTAACTCACAATGCACTTTGAAGTTAGTAGAAACCAAAACTGTTGAAGCAATTTGTTTGCCTATATCATATAATATGGATATGGTTACAGCTATGCGGCATACAGTGATTTATATATCTCACATGTAATGATTCTATTCTATAAATCCAAAGGAGCTAACGAGCATCTTGTTTACCCAGCACTTTTGGGGTACGTCTACACTGCACAGGTATGTTTGGATACTAGAGGTCTCCCCCTACCCTCCCCCCCCCCCCCGCCCCCGGTCTACACAAGCCACCCGTTATTTCAAAATATTTTTTGAAATAACAGAGGCGCTGTTTTGGCATCCCGGTAACCTTCGTTCCATGAGGGTTAAGGGATGTCTTGAAATAGTGCATTATTTCAAAATTTGGCGCTGTGTAGATGCACCAAATTTCAAAATAGATTTGAAATAAGATACACAATGTGCATAGCGCAAATTGCGTATCTTATTTTGAGTTTAGGGTGATGCGCCCTTGAATTCTTATCTGGCTTAGCAAACAACAGCATGCTTCAGTGGCAGAATACCAGTGTGTAAACCTCTGTGTTAGCCAAAAACGGCACAACTGACTGCTTACTACACAATGATGTACTTTGGTATGAAGTTTATGTTGCTATCATATCCACACAGTTCACTTCACTGGTTAATTCCCGGTCTTCCCCAAATGCAGTGCTATTGAGAGGCCCAAGATAAGACCATTGCACCACTTCTACTCCCTTGACTTCTCCTGAGAAGAGAATGGCACAGTGGCTGTGGCTTTTTGAACAGAGGTGAATTTCACCCACAATTGTAGAGGAGTGTTGAATTTCTTTGTGTGGCTGCTGCTATTTAGTTCCCTTCTCACAGCGGAATCATGGCATTTTAATTTAAATTTGAGCCATCCGCGGCTACAGAGGTTCCAAACATGTTTCATCACATATCTGTTGAAAAAAATTGGCTTACTTGGGTGCAGCTGCTGCAAATTACTGAGAGCAAAACTTTACATATTGTTAGAATCAAATACTTCTAGATAATGTCTGAAAAACAATGTAAATGCAGACTTGTTGGCTTTAGTCAACACCCTTTAACTACAGCAAGTTGGTTTGGAGTATGAGAGATTTGTTACTTTTACCCATGAAGAAAAGACTAGAAAAGATTATTCCAGTTCTTGTTGTTGTTCTCTCTTGGCTGTTCTTGTTGTATGAAGTTTGCACTTCTTGCTGAAATACTAAACAGCTGCTTCATAAAATTGAAGGACATTTGCACGTATGTGGATGAGCAGGCTTGCAGTGTACTCTTGTTCAGTTGATAGGCTAATCCTGTCCAAAAGAATGAGAATGTTACAGAAAATGCTTTTTAAAACATTATATTAAAATGTTGTGAGCAATATTTAGTAAACAACCGAAGCTATTTACTATAACAAAAGTATTTTTTTATTATAGCTATGAGCCTTCTGGGGAGCTGCAAGTGAGTCTAATCATTGTTAAATAAAGGTGTACGTAACAGTAACATTTTCTCTGATAGTCAGCAGCCTTCTCTACAGTTTATATTGTTTGAGATAGATATCAATGTAATGAACATTGGTACTAACTGTTTTATTATCAAGAGGCTGCATTAAAGGAGTGATGTGGTTGCCTGGTAGGCTTCAATGCATAACACACTTATGCCCTAGTTAAAGCTGATTAGCACAGTCTCAGTTATACCTGTGTATACATGTATGGAAGGAAGAAAAAAAGACTATATGGTTTGGATACTTGTTGCAATTATAGCAAGGTCTCACATTGGAATGTGAAATTTGTTTTTTCCTCTAAGGCAATAATATACTAGGGATGTTAAAATTAGTTTAATTATGCAATTGTGTAACTGCTGAAAAATTTAGCAGGGGAAGCTCCCACCTGTTCCCCGCTCCCCCCCACATCGCTGCCTCTGAGGAAGCAGCATGGTGGGAGAGGCAGCTCCGTGGGTGCTGGTACATGCAGGGATCTGGGTTTTAAGTTGGTGTACCAGCTCCTGCCTTTCCCCCCCTTCACACTGCTGCTTCTGATACAGAATCAGTAGCATGGTGGGAGGGTGCAGGTCTCCCTGCTCACATCGGCTCCTGCCTGCCCCTTCCCCACTGCTGCCTCTCATTTAGACAGTATACATCAGAGATAAAATCTGTAAAATGGATTACTGAGTTTTATACTCCAGTGATATGCATTTGTGATCTGTGAAAGTCTGCACCAGGTTAAACGTTGGTCACAGAAAGAATTCTATTTTGTTTGTCAGTTAAGCCAGTTCTACACCAGGAAAATTAGCCACTGCCGATAGCAATTGTCAGCATGGATGCAGCCAAACAGCTGCCGAATACAATTTAACCGTAGCGATAGACGAAG
Source organism: Pelochelys cantorii (assembly GCA_032595735.1). NCBI lineage: Eukaryota > Metazoa > Chordata > Testudines > Trionychidae > Pelochelys > Pelochelys cantorii. The sequence continues at coordinate 44,144,542 of CM064329.1, read as the reverse complement.
ACAAATCACGTATAGCATCACTTCAGAAAGCTATGAGGACATGTTTTAACAATAGTTTTCTGAACCAGAAGTGAGCAAGATATGTCTTGATCTTCAGTTGCAGTAAAACTGTGTTCAGGACCAGTTCATCTGCTCACACTATTGACCTCCTAACAACAATAGGTACATTTATTAACATCAACCAGGACTTGAATATTACTAGATGATTTTTACATTCTATAATAGCATTCAATTTTTGGCACTCTTGCACAGTGTCAGCTGTCTTCATTAATATCCTCAAATCTTTATTAAAATACAATAGATGTTTAAAACATTCGTTTTAAAGTATTTAATGGAACAGTGTCTTATAATTGATATCCACATGCATTTGAACAAAGTTAAATATTAAGCTTAATGTTAACACTATATTGCTTATATTAAGGTGATGGAGTAGTGACAGTTTTGACCATAACACATTTGTAGTCTACACTTGCTTCCAAACAGCTTTGAAGCTTGTTCAAATTTACTACCCTTTCCTCTCCCCCTAATATTAAACCTTGATGCTTAAGACAGGTTGTCCCTTACCACTAGGGACGTAATAATGTAGTCAATTAACCGATTAACCGATAAGCAAAAGTTTATAGGTTAATGCTATAGACTACACGCATTTCCCCTGTGACCCTCACCAGTAAATATTTTAGCAGGCTGGCCAGCAACCTCTCTCAGGCCTTGCTTGCGCTCGGTCTGGAACCTACCTCCACTGTAGCTCTGCATTTAAAGTGTATTGGGAGGTAGGTCTGGGTAGGCAGCCTGGCTCAGTTCCAGCTCACTCCGGGTCCAGGAGCTCAGACCCACCCCTGGACAGGGGCTACTGCCACCCACTATCTGAGGCAGCAGCATGGGGCGAAAGGCAGCTGGACTGATACAGAGGCAGCAGCGTGGAGTGGCAGGGGACTCCTTAGAAGTAGGTTGCACTGGCTGCCGGCCTCGCCCCTGGGGCCTATAGAATAGTTGAGTAACCGAGAAGAATTCATGAGGTTACTCAACTATTCAATTAACCAATATTTAACATCCCTACTAGGCACCCTTCTCATGGCCAGACATGGAAAAGCAGCTCCATACTGGACTGTCTGTAGTCACTCCAGTGTTGTAGCACTTTCTGTGCCTGGTGATTCATTCAGCAGCTCAGCCCTCTGACCAGGTCAGTCTTTAGTCAAGCCTTCCTAGGTTATAGCTGTCCAGACTCAAGTCCAAAACTGTTCTTTACAGAAACCACAATGAATCCTATAATACCTTAGAGCAGTGGTCTCCAACCTTTTTAAGCACAAGAATCACTTTTTGAATTTAAGTGCAATCCAGGAGATACCTCAAAACCAAATCTTTGCCCCACCTCCTTCATGCCCCTTCTTCAAGGCCCAGCCCCAGCTCACTCCATCCTCCCTCCCGGCCCCCCATTCTCCCTCCCTTTCACCAGGCAGGGGCAGAGGGTTGGGGTGCAGGCTCTGGTCTTGGGCTAAGGGATTTGGAATATGAGGGGGGCTCTGAGCTGAGCCTAGGGCATGGAGTTGGGGTGCAGGAGGGGGTTCATGACTGAGGCAGGGGTTTGGAGCTGGCTCCAGCTGGACACCGCTTACATCAGGTGGCTCCTGTGTGGTGGTGCAGTGCCTGCCTTGGCCCTGCACCACTCTCAAAAGCAGCCAAACTCCTTCCATCCCAAGCCCTGTTGTGCCCGTGGAGATAGGACACAGGGTGGAAGAGGAGGCACCCTGACATTAGCGCCCCCTTCTCTCCCTCCCCTGCTCTGCACAGCAAGCAGGGGGCTCCTGGGGTGTATGTGGGGGAGTGGGTGGTGCAGCTCCAATGCAAATGGCAGGAGATGCACAGCAGTGGTTGGAGGGGCAGCTGAAGTGCTGGCACTTGATAGCCTCTTGGCCAAACCAGTCAGGATCACCTGTCAGAGGCTCCAAGATCTACCAGTAGATCCCGATCTACTGGTTGGTGACTACTGCCTTAGCGGCTAACAGATTTATTAGGGCATAAGCTTTTGTGGGTAAAACACTCTTCATCAGATGAATTGGAGTGGAAGTTACAAAAACAGGAGTATATATAAGGGAGTAGTTGCATGTTTTAATACATCTAATCAAGTCAGGGTGAAAGTGGGTCATTCACAGCATTTGGTGCGGATAAGTGATTATCCAGAGAGGGGAAATTGCCTTTGTAATGCGTTAACCAGTTGGGATCCTTATTCAGTCTTAAGTTGGTATTGTTGAATTTGCAAATGAATTCCAGTTCAGCTGTCTCCCTTTGTAACTTGTTTTTGAAATTATTTTCTACCCCTCTGAGACTGTTCTTAACAGAGAAATCCTTCTACCCTCTCTAGGGCTCTTCCATAGAAACTCCTACCCTCACCTCTACCTCTTCTCTGAATCACCCAGAACTTTCCCTGTATGATCAGGGTCCATCCTAGGCCACTCTGCTGGGAGATATTTTTTCCTTCTGGGAGCTTTTCTCTACAGGCATCTTCTTACTCCCTATCTAGCTTTTCCCTCCAGAAAATCCTTTCAGTACCTAAACCTAGCTACTTTTATATAGGAATCACCTGATTCCTCTCAGCTGGGGCTCATCCTGTAATCAAGGTTGGCTTAACCCCATGCTCTCCAGCCCATGTGGCAAGCCACCTTGTTATACTAAGTAGTCAGTGATGGTTAGCACTATATCAGCTAACCCAACTCTACAGAATTGTTTTTGAACATGATCAAATTTTATAATGTAGATCAGGTCTTGCAGTTGGGCTGTTAAGGCAAAAGGTGATGTTTAACCAGTTAACTGATTAAAGGGGGAAGGAAGCAGGGGGAAGTGAGGGGGCATGTGCTCCACCAATGGCCGCTCCTCCTACTTGCACAGCCGCTTTTGCTGGTGTTGGCACTTGGGCTCAGGCAGTGGCAGGAGGAGGTGCCTCCCTCCTTTCTTGGTAATAGCAGCTAGCCGGGGCCCCACGTTCTGCCTGCGGAGCTGCTTTTACTGGCGGCGCTGAGGAGGCTCCTCCCCCCTCGGTAATGGTGATCCAGCCAGGGCCCTGCGCTCCTCCTCCCCCCCCCCACCCATGGGGGCGCAAGATGTGCTTGGGGAGGGAGGGGACGCAAAGGAGGAGGGAGGGTGTGCGCTGCCAATAGCCACGCTCCTTGTGGGGCCAGCCTCGCTCAGGGGAATGTTAGTGTGGGGAGGCAAAGGGGTGTTTGGTTGCTTGTCGGGGCAAGAGGGTGTTGGCATAGGCTATAGGGGTCAGAGGTTAAAGGGTCAAAGGGCATGGGGTGTAAGGGTGGGGGGGTCAAAGGGTGTTAGGCACTGGGGAGCAAGGGGCTTGGTTGGGGCTAGACAGTGGCGGCCCGTCAATACAGGCGAACTAGGCGGTTGCCTAGGGCGCCAAGATAAACGGCCATTGAGGGCTTTGGAGGCGGGGGCGCCGATCGCGTGCCAATCGCACGTTTCGCCTAGGACGCCAGTTGCCGGCAGCTCGTCTCAGGCTGCTCCTGGGGCTAGATGGTCTGGTAACACTGTTTGCATATTTTCATGCTCCTTATTATTTGTGTAATGAATATGCAAATAAAGTGTTGGCGGTCCGCCAAAAGTTTGTGAATGCTTTTGCCGGTCCCTGGTATAAAAAAGGTTGGGAACCACTGGGCTAGAGTAGCCCCTTTCCACGGCGGGCCCTGTGGTGCTGGAGCAGCCCCCTGACTGCAGTGGAATGGAGAGCTGCTCCTGCCCTTACCGGTTAACCTTTCAGATCCCTACTTCCCGCCTCACTTACCTCAAGTGTTATTCTTAACAGGAGAACTTGGATTAATTATTTCTGAAAACTACCTTTTTCTCACCCACAGAATATCATATTTGAGGTCCACTGAATTTTCTGTAAAAAGTGCCCTGCAACTTTTTGATTGTTTAGGGTTTTGTCCTCTTTTACCAGTCTGTAGAGCACTAATTCCAGTTATGTACTATGTTGCCATATTGTATGATCCCTTGTCCTTATTGAACATGTGGAGAAGGATGCCAGTGGATCCACACAGACACCTAGAACATCACAGCTGAAGCAGGTCTGCTTTCTGGCCTTTTGCTCTTTCATTAGGATTGAGACAATATTTACCTCTTTCATTACTTTCAAAAGTGTATAGAAATTATTATGAACAGAGATGATAGAGCCCTTGAGCACTCCTTATTGTGATGCTTAGTAATATATTACATTTCTGCCAAAATGTAGACATAAATTACACAGGCTCATTTTCCTATACATGGTTCTATCATACCGTTTATATACTGTGAATTCTACACTTTAGAAATATAGCCATTCTGACTTCTGGTTTTTGTGTTTAATTGAATTTCCACTCTGTTATGTCTTCAAATGTGCACACAATAGTCAGATTTCAAAGTCTGATTTCTTTGGGTTTATTTTAATCTTTCCCTTCTCTCCTACCCTAGAAGAATTCATGGAGGTTAGGTCCATCAATTCTTATTAGCCAGGATGGGTAGGAATGGTGTCCCTTGCTTCTGTTTGTCAGAGGCTGGAAATGGGTGACAGGGGAAGGGTCACGTGATTATTACCTGTTCTGTTCACTCTCTCTAGGGCATCGGGCATTGGCCACTGTCAGAAGACAGGATTTGGGGCTTGATGGATCTTTGATCTGACCCAGTATGTCCATTCTTATGTTCTTAGGGTAACACCAAAAGCCCTTCCATTCCTGAGTGTTCCCAAATCCATCCTCACCAAGTTCTTAGTTACCAGACAATTGGTCTTCCCCTCTGGTTCGTCACTCCAAAACCAAGAAACCAGTCCAGGGTTATCTATTACCTTGGGCATATACTCACTACACATAGTTTTCACACCAGCCATATTCATTTGCATAATTGCGTTATGGTGCTATTTCAAAATAGCGGTATTTCGAAATAACAGATGCTGTTAAGACGCGGTTATTTCGAGAGAAAACCCTTCTCTCGAAATAACCCTTATTCCTCATACAATGAGGTTTACCAGTTATTTCAAGAGAAGGGTTTTCTCTCAAAATAACTGCGTCTTAACAGTGTCCGTTATTTCGAAATAGTGCTATTTCAAAATAGCGCCATAATGTGATTATGGAAAAGAAGCGTGGGATATTTAAATCCCGGCTTCATTTGCAATTTCAAATGTCTTCATTTGCATCCCTCTCTCGAAAGAGGGTGCAAGTGTAGACATACCCTCCTTGGGTGTCTGGATCCTGAGTTCATTTTCATACTGTTATATTAGGGCTAGATTCTGTACCTGATTTCATCTCATCCCTCCTCAGTTCCTGTGGGGATCCAGGTACTACTGTCAGCATTACAGTAGTGGAGTGCTTGTGCTTCCCACTGAATGTTGCCGGTCCCTATGCAGATAAGCAAGGAGGAAAGGTCTGCTGGAACTCTCTTCCCCAATTGTAATTTGAATCTTACTGTGTAACCCTTAACATGTTTGTTTTTACATTCATAATGCAAGAGTGACATACAGCTCTATAGATGAACAATAAACGTAGGATAAGGAACTTATAATATTTTCCCAGTCAGAACAGCTGTCACATTTGATCTTGCTAGTGTAAATGGTGATAATTTCAGGCTTCAGTTTGAAAATAGACATTTTAAATGAGCATATGGGTTGTTTGTGAACACAGCCATGTAATATTAAGACTTCATTAATTTTCCACACTGGTTGTTCTGCATAGAGTTCTTGATTATTGTCAGAACTTTTATGTATACTGTATTGGCTATCACTGACAGATTAAAAGCTTCCAGGCACATTCTGTTGAGAAGCAAGAATCTCTTTAGGTGTGGTGCAGTTTTATAATAAAATTCCAGGAGATGACATGGTCTTGTCAGCAAGATTATAGGGATAACTGCAAAATGTCGGCATTATCAGATAGTTGGCAAGAGAGCAGAACACCACGAAGCCATGAAGGCTGTAGGTGGGGCACCTATCTTCAGGCACCATATCCAAATATATATAGTCAGGCCTTTAATTTTTCTACAGTCTGTCCTCAAAACTACAGAGTGCCCTGTGGTTTGCTATTCAAAGAGGTTTTCTTAACTATGAGTTAAGATTTTGGAGAGCTTGGAATTGTGAAATTTGTAGTGGTCTGTGCTGACAAGTAAAAATGGTAAGAAACACATGTACAGTAAACAGCCATTTTGAAGGCCTTTGTCACTCACTGCTCACTTCATTTAGTTTTAAAGATGAAGGCTTAGTCTACACTATCATGGGCCGTCAAACTTGTTACACAACTTCGGCTACATGAATAATGTAGTTGAAGTTAACCTACTGAGATCTATTTACCGCAGTGTCTTTTACCATAGTAAGCCGACAGCTGACGTTCTCCCGTTCACTCTGCCTATGTTTCTCATTCTGATGGAGCAATGGAGTCGGCAGGAGAATGCTTGGTGTTTATTGACTCCCACTAGATCGATTGCTGCCCATCGTTCCAATGGTTAGTGTAGACATACCCTAATGCCTATATCAAATACTATAAGTGCTGAGAGCCATTGTTTATTGCCCAACTCCTCTTACTGACTGATGGGAAACATCTCTTTTGGAGATGATCTGGGATCTAGTACTGACTCCCAAGTCATCAGATCTCTGTTAAAGTAACTTGGGCACAAAACGTAAGGTTTGCAAATTAGGAGTTCCAAAAACCAAATAGAAATAGGAAAGTTTTAATGAGATTCTTTAAGAAATAATCCTGAACAAACAAAAATCAAAACAATAAAAACAGTTTTGTATTTCTTTATAAGCATATAAGATGACAACCTGGCCTATTGAAGTCAATGGCAAAACTCCCAGTGACTTCCATAGGTCATGGATTTATTTTACACACATGTCCTTTGAGATCAGGGAAAACAAATCAAACAGATCACTGAACTTGTTCCTGAGAACCAAAAGGTGAAGAAAATCACAAATATAATGTCAAACTAGCCATCTGAATTCAGATATCGAAATGGAATGAAATGCAAAAAAAATTTTCTAGCGAACAATGAATCTAGGACCTGATTCTATGTTTACTGCTTCTGAACAGTCATCTTATTATGCCTACAGATTGTGCACTCATCTAGTCTGTGTAAACCCTTTTGTTGTTCTTGTCCCATTCACATCTGCTTATTCAGTATACCCAGCTTTTACAATATCTAAGACTGTCGGCTCTTTGGGGCAATAACTGTTATTTACTGTATGTCTGTATAGGCTGACACCACTATACACCAATATAATGCAAATAACAAATAATAATAAAATTATCCACTGTGTTACTTCAATTTTACACCAATATAACTCCAGTGATTTCAGAGGAATTTGGTGGATGGCATCTTCTCTTGAATATAAAAACTGTCGTGGTCCATTTGTGCAAGTTGAGCAGATATCCAGAGCATTTTCATTGTCTTGTGAAGCTAAATAGTAATGAACACATTTGGCCCTGAGGCTATGGGAGATGTAAACAGTACACTATAGTGAAAATGTATGCATAGTAGTAGTTGTTATAGCTGAAATGCGGAATTAGATTGGCTTTCAGGAATTCCACACTTTGGTATTTTGCCACTCCACCCTTCAGTGGCTTCTTCAGCATCTTGTTTCCCCTTTATTTAAAACACCACCTAAATGTCTAGCAGTTTAAAAATACCATAGATTCTCCCCCATGCCCAACTACCACAATTTAGAATATTCCTTTTTGGAACTGTAATTGATACGATTATCAGTGTAGATATGTATCGCTTTACAGAATGATGAGCTGATGATACCTGTAACATATAATAATATGTACAGAGTGATGTTTTAGTATAGCCCACATTGGAGAGAACTCCCAGCACCTCTGTCTATTTAAATACTGTTTGCTGTTGAAAAAGAGTTGCCGCCACCACCACATTAAAATACCATTTAAGTACCACTTGACTTTGTGGGTTTTTGATAAAAACAGACCTTTTTCAAAGCTGATGCCTTTTATACCACAGGGAAGCTTTATAATCCTTTGAAAGAGAGACACAAAGGATCCAAAAAGTCTCTTCCAATATCCCCATTTGCCGCAATGGAAATTCTTCCTGAACAAAGACTGACTAAAAACTCAGTTAAGGATTTTAAGATTTGACCTATACTGTGTAGGGAGATCAAAGACATTGCACAATGATCAACTTTTTCTTTCTGACATATTGTTCTGGATTGCATCTATTTTTAACATATTGAAACCTGCCCTTGGCCTTCTCTCTCAGTTGATAAATGAGATCTTGTTAGCACTGGGAATAGGGCCTCCCTCTCCTGTATATTGATGCCTTGATCATTCTAAGTTTTGTTTCTTCTCTGTGAGTAACACTTTGTTCTTTAGAACAATTCAGAGAGCTTGTTTTAGCAAAGTTTAAAGCGCTTTTTGTAAATGCAAATGTCAGTGCAGCAGAGAACACTTGTTACACCTTTGAAAGGAAGGCAGGGCTCCTGCATGTTCATCTACTTAAGGCCTCTTCCTGGGTACCTATAGGGACTCCTGCTGCTGCTAAAGGAGTTACTTCAGATTTACATTGGTGTGAGTGAGAGCAGAATTCATCCCTGCATTCACCATAGAGAGCGAGAATATTTAAGGTTAATTTGGACTTAGTATTGTACTTCATGTTTCATTCTAAAAACCAATATTGCATTACAAAATAATGCTACTGACGTAAATGTCCATAGTAGCATTTTATTCCTAGCTGCTCAGTAAAACAGATAACTTAATCTCTAGCTGAGAGAAGATTTGCATCAACTACCTTATAGTGCAGTGGTTCCCAACCTTTTTTATACCACAGACCAGCAAACCCATTCACAAACTTTTGGTGGCCTGGCGACATCTTATTTGCATGCTCAGTATGCAAGTAATGAATATGCAAATAAAATGTTGCCAGGCCACCAAAATATGTGCCCCAGCCTCCAGAGCCACCACCAACAGCAGGCTCTAGTTCTGGTAGTCGGCAGCCACATGTCTGGGATATACCCCAACCCTGAGCCTGGAACAGACGTCATGGGCATGGCCTGGCCATCGGTCCATGGACCAGCATTTGGGACCCACTGTTATAATGAATTCACATGAGGAACACAAGAGGTGTTTTCAGTTCTTTCCTTACACTTTGTTTATATTTTTGCTGTTCTAGAGACATACATTTTTCTTGTATCCTATTTATGTACATACTAATGTATTATCTGATAGAAATTCAGTTCTTTTGATACAAGGGTCCTTTATATGAGCAATGTTATTTTTAATTGCTGTGTGAATTGAACATCTCTTCAATCCTTAAAACGAGGGGGAGAAATGTTGAAAAACCTGCTTTAGTATTTTCTTGGGATTATTATTTATTAATTATAGATTTTTTATATGTGTTTGTGCAGCTGTTCTAGTTTCTTAACCATATATAGGGAGGCTATGCTACTTTCTCTGTGTTTTGTAAAATTGGGCTAACTGTTCAAGAATATAAGGATTGCAGACAGTGGATGTGCAGTAGCATTTTGTGCTGAACTGTATGATTTATATTATACAATAATTACTTAAGAAGAATAGCTTTAGTACCTCCTTTTCACTGTGTTCATGTGTAATTCATTTTGAGGACATGTGCTTAAGTGAAAGGGATAAATTCATCCGTAAGTCTATTGATTTCAGTGAAGCAGCACCCGTGTAAGCTTGGCTCTATGTGCAGTGAGAAATACAAAATAAATCATCTTGGCATCACTAAGAACTCAAACAATGTTTCTTAAAACTACTAAGAAATAGATTGTGTGTTTAGGCACAGCTCTGAATGCGTGTAAACCTCCAGGTTAGGAGTAATATAGGGAGGCATTGTGTCTCAGAGACATGCTTCAGAAGCACAATTCACTCCCAGCTTCCCCCTTGCAGGGATTCAGACACTAATTTATTGCTTATGCAAGCAGTAAGTTGCAACACTCCTCACATTGACTTAAGTGTGCTGGTAAGCATGCTCAATAGAGGCAGAGACCCACTTTTCCCAACTGTCCTGTTCTAGAGGTCCAGGGTCATCTACATGCTATATTCCTGGACCCAAGGTTCAAGTAGCCTGTGAAGGGGGGCCCAGGATGTTTTTTTACAGCTAAATACAGTTCCCAAAACTACAGTCTCTCTCTTTGGTATTTTAAAAGATATTTATAATAAAAGGATTCTGCATTTGACTGACCCTCTTTAAAGGAAGGAACATACTGAGACCCTAATTTACTGTCAGTGTTATTTTGATTGTGGCCATTTCATTACATCTTTATCTTAGCCAGTATTTTTTTTTTTTTTGTCTTAATACTCAGAATTGTGGAGACAGCTTTTATTGAATATTCTCACTGCATCTGGATTTCCTATGCACATTTAGGTTAATGTTTTCCTAGTGAGCTGAAATCTGAACAGTATTTGTTGGGGTATACATCTTTTTCTGAGTGACAATGCTGAATCAGATGCCTGAGTCACAGACAGAAATCAGTCAGACGCATGACTCACTTGTAAGCATGGGACAGATTCCACTGTGATTCTTAGCACACACAAGACAAACTATTAATAAGTAATCCATTGACTCAGTGGTAGATTATCATGATGTAATTTTTTGTGTGTGTGTCAGAATGGACCATGACAATGAGTGGGATTTGGTAAGGCTTTTTCCTCAGAGACCTTCTAGGATAACATTCTGTCTCGATAGTTGAGCATGATGATGGCTAGGGTGTGTAGTACAAAGCAGCTGTTTCATCTAGATGCATTATGTTTCCTTGTCCACTGAAACATCAAATACTGATTTATATTCAGAGTCAAGATATTGTATTAGATGGTCCAGTGAATAGGATCAGAGTGGTAGACAGATGTTGTATGCACATAGTCCTGTGTTTTGCCCCAAATGCTCAGCTTACACAAAACAACATGGCTAGACTAATATTTTATCCAGCAGGTTTTTGTAATTGGAAGACACAGTCAACTAACTGTTAAAGTTAATAGATATAAAAGGCACCCAGCTTGACAAAGTTTGTCTGTATTATTATTTCTGCCAGAGGGTGATGGGCCTGAGCACAGGACTGGGAATCAGTAGCTCCTGCATCTTAATCATGGTTTTGACCCTCTCTTCTTTGTAGGTTTAGGGTAGTCATTTACCTCTCTCTTACAGTTTGCTCATCTGTAAATTGAGAATAACAACACCACAAATGTAGTTCCCAGGAGAACTATGAGGATTAATGTTAGTAACATTGTTGGTATTAGAATATCCATGCTACCATTAGGAAAATAAAATTATGGCTACTTGCGCTTGGTGTGGAAGAGCTATTTGCTTACTTCTACTGTAACAGTAACTGATACCATCGACATGTTTTGTTAGTCTATAAAGTGCTATCAGACCATTTATTGTTTTTTTCTGTACAGACTAACTCGGCTACCCCCTGAAGTAATTACCTTGTGTCTCTGAGACAACGCCCTGTGTTGGGTAAAGTGGAGCTCTGGGGATGTGGTAGCTTAGATCCCTGGATGTGCCACTACTAACTGGTGATGAGAGAGAGTGATAGGAGAGAAATAAAAGAGTCCTTTAAACCATCTGTGCCTGGCCACAACAGCACTCAAAGGTCTTACTGCAGCTGAAGACAGGTAGAGTCCTGCATCACTCTGGTCAAGTTTCTGCCTGTGAGTATTCCCTTGACACTAGGGCACGCACATGATGTTGCCTATGACAGGAGTTCCCAGGTAGCCAATTAAGCCAGAGTTAAGGATGTGTAGCACTATCAAAGCATTATTGAGAGACCAGGGTCTGACCCATTGTGTCTTATGGAGCTCCCAGGGAGCAGAGCTGCCATTTCATCTTTAAACAGGGTGCAGGGCATGTTCATTTATGCAGCTGGTTAGCTATCACTTTGCATGGGTTAGCATTAGTTCATCTCATTTTCAGAAACATGTAAGTTCATAACTTCAGTGAGGTCTTGCCTTCATTGCTTTTCAAAATTCATTACATATGTATAACAGTTTATTGTGAAACTTTATAAAGACAAAAAAGCCTGAGAAGGGTAGCCGTGTTAGTCTGTAACTTAAAAAACAAACAGATAGGTAGTAGTGTAGCACCTTAGAGACTAACAAAAAAAATAGTACAGGTTAAAACTCTCTAAACCGATACTCTCTGGTCTGGCAGCATCTGTGGTCCAGCAGGGAGCTGCTGCAGCGGTGGTGGTGGCTTGGTGGGGCAGGAAGCTGCAGTGGCCTGGGTTACGTCTACACTGTAGCCTTCTTCTGCAAAAGCTTATGCTAATGAAGCTCATTTTTTCAGGAAGACCGGCTCTTGTGCAAGAGGGGTGTTTTGTGTAAAAAGGAGCTGTCTACACTGCTCCTTTTTGCAAAAGCGGCTGTTAATTAATTATGCAAAGGATGCGTGGCGCTATTCCACTCCATGCTTCATTTGCATAAGCTTTTGCTGAAGAAGGCTACAGTATAGACATAGCCGTGGAGTTGGGGGGCCAGCGGCAGGGGTCCAGAAATGACCTCCCCTTGTCCGGCAAAGTCCCTCATCTGGGACAGGTCAGGTTCCAAGGGTACTGGACCAGGGAGGTCCGACCTATATCATGAGCTTTTGTGGGCAAAACCCACTTCATGAGATGAAGTTCGATCTATCTATCTATTAGTCTCTAAGATGCTACAGGTCTACTCACTGTTTCTTTATAAATGTAGTTAAATTACACATAGTAACAATGAATGGATTATATTTTATGATGCTTTTCTTTGGTTTTCTTTTTCTGCATTTGCTTTTTTAAAAAATTTGCTAATTAAAAATATCCTGCAATCTATGCTGGGTCTCCCAGCCAGAAGAGTGAATTTACTTCATTTCACCATATTATCGTATAAAGTGTAGTACATTTATTAGTCTCTCACGCAAGTATCTGCTTTTTCAAACGTTACTACCAGCAACACTGCACTACTTCACCTTTTGCTCATTGGAAGAGTATGGTATAGAAAATATGTGAGTATACTGTTATCTAAACCATTGAGGTTTTGTCAGTGATCTTTCTAGAATGAGAGGACTCTTAAGACGAATAGGTAGATTTTAGAAGAGAGCCAGTGTTTGTATTCCTGAAACACTGAATTATCTGACAAATTAATTTCTTAGATGCAGATGTATGAAATGCAGTTGCTTTTATTTTGGGTTTTTGCTTCTCTCTCTCAGGTAAGATGAGACAAGATGAGTTGGGTTGCCAGGTGGTTTAACAGAAAATACCAACCCCCTAAAAAAAAAACGGGAACAAATTCTGTTGAGCAAAAAAACCCCAGCAAAAGTTGTTAAGGGGAAAAAAAAAAAAAGGAACTGACTGAAATACAGTTGTGGCCTCTTTAATTCCCGGCCTGCTCCATCCTCCCCCCGCCCCAACCAGAGCTGCGCTGCATGTCCCAACCACCCTTCCGTTGGATGCCCAAACTGGGAAAAGCAGAAAATACCGGACATTTTACATGTCTGGTATTTTCTGAATTTTTTTACCGAATGGAAGGTGCAAATACCAGGCTGTCTGGTTCAATACCAGACACCTGGTAACCCTATCAGGAAGACATTTTGTGCCATTCGATAGAGATGTAGAATGCTATTTCAGATTTCTTATAATTACTCAAGAAGCCTCATTTCTGTACATTAATAATAGAATATTACCTGATCTCACTAGGGAATAAATACCGTATTTTTATAGACAGTAAATTGTCTAAAAACACAAGAGAAATGTCAAAGAAGCTCTTTCCCTCTAAATTTCCGTTCCTACTTATTCCTCCTGTTGACTTATTCAGTGAAAATATAAGTACTGCTGTGGTATTTTACATCAGTTTGATCATCCTGGGCTGTGACTGAAGTGGATACCATTTGTAATTCAATGGGTGTGCATATTTACAGATAATAAAATGTGCCCTGTGATTTGGTCGGCAGTACATTGCTACTATCACCTCCTGCAAGCAATGGCTGCTTGTACCACCAAAGTGAAAGTCTTTGGCCATGGGAAGGCTATAGTGTTTCAGGAGTAAAGGGCTCAGAAGTGCCCAAGTCACGTCTTCATAAATGCTTTAGTCTCATTGACTTACAATGAGATGTAGGCTCCTAAATCATGAGGTGCTTTTGAAAAGGTTATCATCTATGTATACAATAGAAGAGATATCAGAGATGGTGGTTGCAGTAGGAAGGCATTTCTTTCAGAAACTCCATGTTGTTGACTATGGAGCATAAATAATGCTTACTCATATTTAAATATGGAAAAGTGTCCTTATCTCGCTAGAGTGAATTTCTGTAGATGTAGTTTATCCTATGATTTCTTCTTAATTGCTCGAGCCATTGCAGAGGCGGACAGCAATTTATTTGATGGAATTCTGCATTAAAAGTTGAATCAGTCTATTTCCTTTCCAGTAGTTGTGTTCATTGAATACTCTTTTTAATCTGAAGTCATTTTAGATCTTTTCACCTTTATTAGACCATCTAATGCTGAACAGCAAAACAGGGACCTCTTATGTGTGGGAAAAATTAATTCTCTTTTGTCATCTTTGGGAAGCCTGGGAAGTGGAAGTAATGTTTACTGCAGATGTAACTGTGTCCCCCCTTCCTTTTTTGGGGGGGGCTGTTGTGGCTGTCATGCTGTTTTAGGCTTTTGAATAAGATGCCTGTGTAAGAAGGTGAAGGACAAAAGTTGTTAGCCCTGTTGATAACGCTTTATCTCTGATGGCTTGTGTGTGTTCTGATTATGGCAGCTTTGTCCACTGCAACAGGAGAGGTCTGTACTAACGCTATTGTGATATAAAATGGATGTGACTTTCAGGCTTTTGGTTCTTACTGTAATGTTTTTTCCCTTAAAGATATTGCAGTTCTCACCAAGTTCACGCCATCATGGTCAGCAGGTATTGTACTAACCAGTAATATGTCTTGTTCTCTTTTGTGCGTGTCATCTTTCACATTCTATTTGTTGACATTTAGAATTTAGATCACTTATGTCATAGAAATTTCATAAAACCAGATCATAGCTCCAGTGAGATATTGGAACCATGTTAAATTTATAGCATGTACCTCATGCATTCTAATGTAAATTCTTGATTGAAAATAGAGTTTGTCTTAATTAACACTACAAGAAAAGACACTTCTGTTTAAATTCAAATTAGGGTGTTAAAAAGCATTGTTTTTGTAAACGTGTGTAACTGCTGAAATTTTCAGCGGTTACACATTTACATGGGGTGAGGGAGGTAGCTCTGTGGGAGCTGGTGCAGGAAGGGAGCTGGCTTTTAAGCCACCGGTCTTCCCTCTCCTCCCCCCGCACTGCTGCCTCTGTATTAGGTATGTCAACAGCTAACCATCTAACTGTTTAGCCAATAAGCAATTGCTTATTGGTTAACAGTCTTGGTTAATCACAACCCCCCTCGCTCCCAGTGTGCTCTGCATTTAAAATTCAGACCAGCAGGTTGGCTCAGTCCCAGCCCACAGGTTCGAGTTTTCAATGAAGAACTTGTAGGGGAATCACCTGTCACTCTGTGGTGCTGCCTCTGATACAGAGGCATCAGCGCAGGTTGGCAGGCAGGAGCCAGTCTATGCGGGGAGCCTGCCTGCTGCCCCATGATGCTGCCTCTGCAAGGGATGCTAGAGCAACCTCTGTCTCCAGGGAGCTCAGGCCCCCGTAGAAAGGCCTGAGGCAGCAGCATGGGGTGACAGATGGGAGCTGATGTGCACGGGAAGCTGTTTTTTAAACCAGTGCCCCTCATGGACCAGCTTCTGCCTGCCACCCTGCACTGCTGCCTCTAATACAGAGGCAGCAGGATGGGGTTGTAGGGTGCTCCCCGGCTGTGGAGCCAGGTGTACACGGGCTGCCAGCCCCTTCCCCAAGGGGCATGAAGTTACTGTGTAACTGCTAAGAAATTTAGTGGTTACACAGTTATTAAAATCTAATATTTTCTAATATTCCTACTCTGTCTCAAAAAGCAGCAGTGCGGTAGGGCAGGTGGTTCCCCAAGAGCCTACTTAAAAGCCAGCAAGCACTGGTTCCTGCCTGCCTCCTTAGGCTCTTTGGTTAACCGTTTAAGCATTTGAACTATCACATCCCTACTGCAAATACTGCCAAAAACCAGACAGAGCTCTTTTCACTCCCAGCATATCTAATCAGCTACATTACTGATAGACTAGTTCAGTGTTAAAACTGAATTATAGTTTCCCTTGAATTAGCATTAAACTTTCCAACTCTACATTCATTATAATACAACATGATTAAAAATTGTACAGCTTTCATCCCAGATTGTCATTGTCTAAAGTTCCAGCTTTCTCTTTGTGACATGAACAGTTTTATTTTTTTCAAATAAATGGGACGAAATATAAGAATACTAATCCTATGTTATCAACAGCTATGAAGCAATCAAATGCTCTTTGTGTGACATGCGTCTCATGTTAAGTGCAGGTCTGTTTTCTGTTATGTGATGAGTATTTGTGCTGTGCTGAAGATGCTGAATTAAAAGGTTAGCGCTGAAGCCTTTTCCCTTGCCTATATTTCTGGAAATCAAGTGTTATTGTTTTGAAACAAATATTCACCACAGGGACTATCTATTTTGAGAGAAGCACAGTTCTGTGTGGTCATCAAAGTAATACCTAAAGAATAGGGGGATGAGAAAGGAAGAAAATAATCTTATTACTCCTGAGCTAAATTTTCTCCAAACAGAACATGTATGTGCAGTGTCTCCCTACAAATTTAACTATGCTGGCGTACCAACATAGCTTGCATCAGCATTGGGGAACACCACTTCCTTGAATCAAAGTAATATGGTCAGCAGAAGCATTCTCTCATTGGCATAGCTGCAGCTACACTAGGCACAGCTATGTAGCATAACTTTTGGAGAAAACAAGATGGTTGCTAGATGAGATTTTGCCATCAGGAATGGACACATTTGCAGGCACTGGAAGTGTAAGAGTTTTGTTATTTAGTTTATACTAGCAAGGAAAAAATAAACAATATTGAGATTTGGAACAGTTTGTGGAAAGGAAAAAGGCTTATAATGCAGCACTTGATGTGAGTTGTTGTTCTGTCTTGTATAGGAATACATGTTTGTGGTGTTACTTCAGGTGCTCCTGATAAACTGCATAGGCTTGATGTTAGATGCGCTAAGCCCAAACAGATAAGCTAAGTTCAATAGAATGGGAGCGACAAGTGTTCAGCACCTCTGAAAATCAGACCAAGTGCATGTCTGTGTTCTTAGAAATGGAGAAAAATGATAGTGCCCTTCCCTCTATAAATGCTTCAGTGTGTTAATCAAATAATTATTTTGTTACTCTTAAAGGCATTCTTCCATGCACCACCAAAAATAAACTGTCTTGTTAACCTCATGCATGAAAGTCTCTTTGTAAAGGTGAAAAGCTGAATTGACAACCCTTTACCCCATAGTGAATACTTGTTTTACTATATGCTTGTACAGTTTCTTAGTGGCATAATGTAGAACACAACATTTTCCCACAATTAATTTTTTTCTTAATAAAAGGAAATTCTATAAAATGTATTTAATTTTTTTCTAGATTGAAAACTGAATACAATAAAAAGTTGATAAAATTAATAAAAGAAAAAACCCCTCAAACTATTAGAATTAGTGCCAGTGTCAGTTCTAGCACCACAGTGATACAGGCTAGGTTATTAACTCTGCCTTTGCAGAACATCTAACAAGGAGAAGCAATCATTCATTCTGGTATTACAGTTCAAGCACAGGTCTGGGGGTGATAGGTGGAATAGAGATATCAACACCAAGCACTAGTATAGTGGGCTGAATATTCGTGTGGTAGGTATATGTAAGCTAGTGTTTGGTGCAGCTGTCAAAGTAACACCATGAAGTCCCTTTTACTTTTTTTTAAACAAGTAGTTTGGTAATCTGAGCTGTCGTTACCCTTCCTTATTTCCTCACTTATCTCCATTACATAGGCATCTGTGATTCACAAAGACCTCTTATGAAGTTCAGAGCTGTCTCCATTGATTCCTCAACAGTGACAGGCCAATTTCAATTTCTAGCAAACACTCTCAGGGGAAATTGAACTTTCAGAACTTGGTCAGCGGAGTTCACAATGTGTGACCCTTATAGATACGATCCCATCTGACATTCCATGCAAGAATGGATGTTATCTTCTGAGATATTTACACTGAACTTGAGCACAACACTTGGAGTATTTTGTCTCAAAGGCTACAGGAATCATTTGTGAGGGAAGCTTCTGCTAATTGTTGAGAATTATAGCTATTTTTCAGATGTGGCTTTTTATTTTTTTAATGTAAAATTAGTGTTTCTAGCTTGATGCATTTACTTTTTGCTTCACTTTCAGATATATAAAGGTTTTTAAATAAGAAATATATTTTGATGTGATTTTTTTTTTCTGAACTCTTTAGGGGAAGATAGCAATGGACCTCTGTGTGAAACTATTTCAAACACAGAATCAGAACTTCCAAGCAACTCTGAGGTAAGATACAGAGTTCGTGCCATGCACTCTTCATGTTTGTGTACACTAGTTGTAGACAATAAGCGGAGCACTGCTTTGAGAGGTTCAGAATTAACCTTGATTAACAATGCCTTCAGCTGTGTAGACATTAATTTGTCTATCCTAATTTAAATATTTATATTATGTATGCAAACTCTTTTTTGTTCACTGATTTTGCAAGAGCAAATTCTACCTTAACATTGTCCCTGTACATAGCATGACTGTTGAATTTTGCAAAAGTTACAAGTTCAAGTTACAAGCTGTCAACATTAAAAATATGACAAGCAATTTGGACTGAAAATATTTCCTATATCAGTCTGAATGGAGAACTCTTATTTTGTGCCTTGACAATTGGGAAAACACAGTGCTTCTGTATAAGCACAACATAGTATAATATAGCACATTGCTTTATGTTATGATATTGGCCTGTTAAAGAGACAACAGTGTATTTGCATTCCTCCTCTCTAGGAATTATTTGGGAAACCGTTTTTGATGAAAAGAATAAAGGAAATTGTTTAATGTGTAAGTCCGTATAGTGAAATAACAACAGGAAATAACAAAAAGTATAATTCATTTAACAAAGTTCACAGTATCTCATTTCTAGGTTTAGCCAGTACATTGTTTACTTAAGGAAAAGGAAGTGTACGTTCACTACTTTTAAATTCAGGTTTTAAAAAATTCTAAAAAGACAATTTTGAAGATGACATTCATTTTATTGCTTCAGGGGTAGCCGAGTTAGTCTGTACAGGATAAACTTAAAAAACAACAAATGGTCTGGTAGCACTTTATAAACTAACAAAACATGTACATGAGGACAGACCATTTGTTGTTTTTTAAGTTTATGGATTTTATTGTAAAGGTTTAATGATTTTAGGGGATACTTGGGATGTCTAATCCTCAAGATTTTAGATGTCAGAGCAATAGAAATATTTGTCCTAGGAAAGTATTCGCTTACTTGCTATAAGCCATGTGAAACAATACCCTTCAAACTTTGGACATTGGTAGGCTTTTTGCTACTACTGCTGAATTTTTTAGGTCATACAACTTCTCCATTCCTATCACTAAAAGCCTTACATGGAGTTGCTTCTATTTTCTTTGTATCGGTCCCTCAAAAACTGTTAAAGTAGGAAAGTATTAATGGTCCCACTTAAAGCCACAATGTAAGGGGGTTTAGAGCCAGAAATTAAATTATAACATTAAAGGAGAACTTATAAAACATAAAGGTAACTCCTTACATTAGACGTACCAGCTTTGATTTGGTTTAGTTTGCAAGCATATCAAACACTTCCTTTGGGCTATCTACTTTGTTTGAAAAGAAACAGAGACAGGGACAGCACGACCAGCCATAATCACTGTAGAAGAATGATTTATGGGTTTGTTTATGGTTAGTCATCAAGATAAGATGTTAGGATTTTAGGTTTTCTTAAGGAGGATAATCTGATTCATTTTTTTGTTTTGCATGGAGTGATTTTTCCCTTGTAATTTATACAAGTACTTTTATTAAAGGATGATCTAAATAAAAACACAAAACTAAAATCAAAATGTAATTTTTCTAGTTGAATTGAAGCCTGTAATATATATATGTGTATAAAATACCAGTTCAACAAACACCATTCAGAAATTTATCTGACAACAATGAAAAATCTACAATATTTATTTCTTCTTTCTTACCCACTCTATTCTTATTTTTCCTAGTCTCTCTGCATTTGTGGCCTACTCTGACATTTCTTCCTTTCTTATTTCACTAGGTATTCTTTTTTTTTTTTTGGAGAAAAAAAAGTCTTACCTGATTTGCTTCTTTTCTTAGTCTGCCTCAAGCAGGATTCAAGTCCAATTACATTTGAGTTGCACTTCCTAACCCATAGTGATTTTTTTGTGCTTGGTATTGTGCAAAGTGCACCCTTTCTTAAATTCAGACTAGTACTTTTCAAATGACAAGCATAAATCCCATGAATCTCTCAGGATGCCTTCAGTGCAATGAGAAAAGATCTTAGCAGTTGCCAGAAAACAGCTGATTGGGGAGGAAAAGAAAGGGATTTTTATAAATCGCTACAGCAATGAGAAGTTTCAAATTGCTTTCTGTTCTGTCATCTGAGGCTGGACACAATCATAGCATGGATGAGAATATAACTCTGCCCATGGTCCAGCATTACTCTTTGTAAACAGATGGCTTGGCAAATGCTTGGCTCTAACTGGATTATCCTTACCTCCCCAAGATGTACATAAATAACTCTGAAATACTCAAACAAGTGAAAAACAGGGTTGATTTAAGTTACAGTGAGCCTCCATGTATTTTATCCTCTCTCATCACTTAGCCTAGGCTTATCAGTTAATCATGTAGTCGTCTACAGGCTGACATCCCTATGCAGTCTAGGGAGTTATTTCAAAATAATAAGCGTATAAGAGTATCCATGCTTCCAAGCCCATTATTTTGAAATAACAGGCTGGTTATTTCAAAATCCGTACTCATGCTTTCCTCAGGGAATAATGCTTATTTCAAAATAGTTATTTCGAAATAGCATTAGTATGGACACTCTGCTGCTACTATTTTGAAATAACTACTCCCCAGAGTAATTTGAAGTAATTACTCCCCTGTGTTTCCTGGGGCCTTAAGTCAAAGTAGCACATCCACAATAACGGAGCCTGCCTCAGACTAATTTCGAAGCTCCCCTATAGTGGGTACACGCTATTTCGATTTTGTTATTTTAGAAGTTATTATTTCAAATTTAGCTATTTCAAAATAATCTCCTAGTGTAGACGTGCCCTTAGATAAGAGCAGAGTTGGTGGAAAGTGGATGTAAAAGTCTACCCATTTCAATTTGTTAGCATTTTACATCACTTTTCACAGGTGTATGTGATACAAATGAGGCAGCAAGGATGGGGGGAATGCGTGTAAGTCAACAAGATTAACCGTTTAGCCTAGGCTTATCAGTTAATCCTGTAGTCGTCTACAGGCTGACATCCCTATGCAGCATAGGGGAAATCAAATCAACCACTGTTCTATATACGTATAATTCACTAGTTTACAGATCATGCTATATCGGGGTGGGCAATCATCTTTGAGTGGGGGCCACTTCTTTTAATAGAAACAGTTAAAAAAGGCTTGCAACTCTGGTGCCGCTAGTACATTGCCTGGGAGCAGGAGACTCGCGCGTCCTTTCAGCTGCTTCTATTTAAAAGGCTTGCGCAGCTCCAGCTCCCAGGCAATGTGCTAGGGGGTGGGGCCTGAAACAGCCCCACGGGCTGGATCAAAGCCCTAGATCAGCGGATCCGGTCCGCTGAGTGGCTTTTTCCCACCCCTGTGCTATATTCTAATCTTTGTTTCTCTGCTATTGTAGATTCAGCTAAGGGGTTAACATTACTTGAACGTAGTGGGGTTTTTTTGCTTGTTTTGTTCAAGTTCCTTATTAGCATAGAAGGTAATATCATTACTTATATAAAGAAGGTGAATATAGTGTAAACTGTTAGAGCTGTTGAAAGTGATGAGAATTATTTTGCAAATTTGTGCTCCAAAATGTTCATCATTTTGGGTGATTTGTGTCTAAGAATTTTGCTGTTTGTGTGAAATTAAGATTTCCATCAGGACTGGCGCTGAGCACCATCATCTCTTATGAAACCATATTATCAGCTAGTGTTAACTGGCATAGTTACATTGCACACATAATGACACCACACAGTTTACACCAGTTGAGTGCCCAACCCACTAACTTCAATGTAAGCTGCAGGTGCTCAGCACCTTTTGGTATATGTCCCAAAATGAGTTGAATTTTATCTGAAAGAAATATCAAATTCCTATTAGTTTCATGCTTGGGATTTTAGACCTATTTTCAAGTAGAAAAATGCAACTTTTTATGAATGTGAAATCAGACCAGTTTCACAAATTTTTAAATTTTCAGATTTTTTTATTCTGTGCATAATTGTACCAAATGTTGCTATGAAACATTGCTAGAGGAATACTGTATATGAAAGAGAGGGAACAGAAAGCATATATAAGGTCAGATTTCCAGAGCAGTCAGCATTGGGCTAAATCTAATGCCACTAAAGTCAGTGGACATTTTATCTTTAACTTCAGTGAGAGCAGAATTAGGCCAGTTTCTTCCTGTTGTTTGTATAGTGACAGTGCCAAGGCAACATACACAGACATGGATATGTAACAAGATATGCAAAAGAGCTTGCAAATTAAGTATAGGAGGAGAGGGTATTTCATCTTTCTTACCAGGTTGATTCTTCTGAATTCCAGTATGTCAGTGAAATTATTCATGATTTATACCAGCATACCATGAGAGCAGAGTCAGGACCTCAGCTTGATCAGAAAGTTAAATATGTATGTTTCAAAGGATCTGACTACACCGGGTGTTTGGTTTCAGCCTACTATATCATCTTTGTTCTTTTCTATTGTTATTGGAGGGGTTTTTTTTTCAATCAAGTTATTATTAAAACAAAGTAGCTTCAGAAGCAAAATAAAGGGTGTATTGGCTCTAAACCCATGTTTACAGCTAATTATGGAAGAGATGAAAAAATGCATGAGTGGGAATGCAGAAAGGAAACTCAAAAGGGAGAACAAGTGGAATTGTGCAAACTTGAAAAAAAGGGAGAGCATTTTTCAAATGAAGAGGCTGAAATACTTATGGGAACAAAAGAAAAGGAAGGATAAGCATTTTTACTGTTCACAAACTTGCATAGTTCTTCAATTTTAAAAACATATTAACTGTGTAATTAGGGGGAACTTTTCAACTGGACTGAACTACAAAGATTTAATGTGCTTCTCAGGCCTTATTCTATTGCTGCTAATAAAGGCATTCGCACAGGAGTAGGCAATAATTTTTAATGGGGGGCCACTCCAAGAGTTTGATAAGTGGTCAAGGGTCACACTTCTTGGTAGATGGAGATTGGGTGTAGATGGGAGCTTAGGGTAGGTACCTAGGGTGCAGGGGAGGGTGTGGGGTGTGTGAGAGAGTTTGGGTGAAGGAGGGGGTTGTGATCTGGGGTGGTGGCTTGGGCTGTAGGGTCCAGGAGGGGGTATGGGTGCAGGAGAGGATTCTGGACTGGTGGAGGTATAGGAGGGTGTGGAGGTTCTGGAAGGGAGTTGTGACTTGGGAGAAGGGGGAAAGGGAGTGCAGAGGGTTTGTGTGGTGACCCAGGGCAAGTGAATGGGGTGCAGGGTCAGGGAGGGGGTTGTGACCTGGAGCAAGTGGGGAGAGGGGGCACAGTGGGTTGGGCAGGTAGTTGTGGGGGAAAAAGGGGTGGAGTGTCAGAGGCAGGCTTTGGCAGGGAGGCACTTACCTAGGCGGCTCCCAGCCAGCAGCCCTGCAGGACCTTGAGGCAGGATATCTGCACGTCTGCTACAGTCCCAGGCTACTCCAAATCTCTGGCTGCTCCATGTGGCTCTAATCTGGCATAGGAGGGAGGAGACTTTGCACACTGCCCCTGTCCCCAGCAAAATTTATCAGCTCTTTTTGGCTGGAAACTGGCCAGTGAGAGCTCTGAGAGATTTTGTTGAAGGTTGGGACATAGGGAACGGCAGAGGGTCAGCATGCAAAGCCTCCCACCTCTGTCCCCAACATCCAGAGCAGAGAGAAGCCAGCCATTTTTAAAGCAGCACAAACTTCTCTGTGCTTAAGGATCCTGGTGAGGCGGCTGTGAGCCAGATCCAGTGGCTTGGCAGGGTGGATCTAGCTCCTGGGCTGCATCTTTCCCACCTCTGGATTAGCAGCACCAGGCTCTGTCCTTATTGCAGAATTGAGACTAGGTTAGCATATCAACATATGGTATTTGCTCATCTGCTCTTTTCCCTTGTGGAGTCACTTGAAGCAAACAAACAGATTGTTGTACATACCGTTGTCTAGGTAGGACTTTGATATAAGGATTTTTTTTTTTTGTTATTTGAACAAAATATCCAGAATTGGGTTCACTGGCAAAGTAAAGAAAGACAAATATTTGCTTTTTGACTTTTTAAATAAATTATATCGATAATTCTGTAGCTTTCCCCAGGTAGAAAATTCTAGTAAATAAAAAAGAGAAAAGTATTAATAAAAACATTGTTTCATTTCATTTCAGTTTTCAAAATTCTATTGATTAATTCCAAACGGCTGGCAGGAGGGTGTTTGTTTGTTTGTTTACTTTACTTTAATGCACATTATGCAAGATGAATTATTGGAATTCCATTATCACAATACTCTAACTGCACAGTTCCAATACCCAAAGATTTTATGTAAAATAAGTAGGTTACTCTGTCCAGCATCAATTCTAACTGGTGGACAGCTGCCATATTTTCACAATTGTGTCATCCTCTAGAATTGCTGCAGCACTTTATGTCCTACCACATCCCATTGCTTATCTCCATCTTTATGTTGTGATTTAGCTTTGGAAACAGATTTGTAAAATGTCAGCATAAAAGATTATCAGATATTAGAGCAGCATTTTCTGCAGTTGCTTTGCAAACCAGTCATTATCTTTTCAATTTTTACAGGTTTGACCACCCCATAAACTGCCACTTGTGCAAGCAGTATTTATTCACATTGGTGGGATCAGAGCATGTGATTAACCTCACTCTCATTATTTACCTTGCCTTATTCACTCCAGAAACCAAATCATTTCTCTCATCATACTGGTTTTCATTGTGAGGTGCATGCAGTACTTCTAGTTTACATGGGAAAAATAACTCTAAGATGGAAGACCTAAAAAAAAAGCCCTTTCCAAAATCAAGTAGGAAATAGTCTGATTCGCTGAGGTTTTCCTTTATCATGTGGTAGATTATCATTAGTTCCAAAGCATTTACTGATTGATTAAGCATTCCCATTGTAAAAATGATAAAGAGATTGGATTGGCACCTTAAACGCACTCCTTTCTTAACTATGCATTTCTATGTTCTACGAAACCATGTTAAACCATGTTAAACGTGGTGGCTTCTATATGTGGCCCAGGAGGGTTCTGTATGTGGCCCATAAGATATTTTGTTTACCACTGCCCACACGCAGGGTTGCCAAATTCTAGTGGTTTCCAGCCACGCGATTTTTTTCCTTTAGGGATTACTAAAGTGACATGGGCATAAAGTAAGGGCATGTGAGGTAAGGTGCATGCTGATTGCACACAACATTGACTGTAAGAGCTCTTCACTCCCTCGGCATCCAGTCAAAGTCCTGCTATGGTTCAAGTGGCACAATCTGCAAATTCTAGGTATGCAAGCGCAGTTAGCAAACCTGCTCTGTCCCGGGAGACTGTCTTGGATACAACAATCTTGCGGCCCACTGAGAGGAAGGAGGGCCACTCATGTGGCCCAATCAATAGCCTAAATTGCCCATCGCTGATGTAAAACGTTAGTGGTTACTTCTTCAAACCAGATTGTTTGGATTGTAAAGATGATGAAATGATTCAGCTAATCTATGATTCCTGGGGTTGGCACCCAGCAATCACTCTGCACAACTTCTGACTAAAACAAACCCAAAGCTTCATTGTTTTGGTTGAAATAATTTTTAAACATCCTGCTGCCTTTGCATCATCACTAACATTATGTCTTTCCCATGACGGCACTGGCAGGGCCTAAGCAGCACTGAGACCACTTTACTCATCCCTGATCGTCAAGTGGTAAGCAGCAAGCAGTATTCATGCTTCCTTGCATGAATTTTTGGTGTCTTCTGTTATTGTGTGCCAAAATACAGCCCTATGAAAATTTTCCAGTCCTTCAAACGTATTATCCTTCTAAAGCTAATCATGAAATATGGATTTCAGGCATTCTCATAATAGATTCACCTATGAGCACTTGTATTTGGTTGCAGTCCATAAACCAAACAATTTGAAAATTATTATAACACTTAATACAGACAAAGTTAAAATGTTAAATGAAAGAACTGGAAAGTTTTTCTTTTCTATTTTTACTCATTGTTATGTTTGATGAAATAATCTATATAAAGGTGTGTTCTGATTTTGGTGTTACTTCTCTATGTAAGTTAGTTTTCTCCTACCCATGAGTGGTTGGTAATGTAGGCATGGGAAGGCACAGCTTCCCACAACTACCTACATGTCCAACTGACTAAGGCTGGGGCTGCCGCCTGGGGAAGGCTGAAACTGTGGCATGGCAACCAAGCTCTCCCCAGCCCCCGGGGAAAGCTGGAACCGCAGTGTGGCAGCCTGTCTCTCTGCAGCCTCGGGGAAGGCTGGAAATATGGTGTGGAACCCAGCTTCCCCCATCCACCAGGGGAGGCAGTCCAGCTTAGCAGTCTGACTGGGGGTGGTGGAAGGGGCCATGGTGGGGCAGCGTGACTTTCCCTTGCTGCTGGGGAAGGCCAGGCTGGGGGCATCACGATAGCCCTGGCTCTCCATGTGGCCAGGCAAGATCAGGCCTGGAGGAGATGGGTGGGGAGGGGCGGAGCCTTAGGTGGAAGGGGCGAGGTTGGGTCTTGCCTTCCCCAGCTGGGCTTTTACCTGATGGCCATGCTCCTCCCTTAATGATTCATAATTCTGAGTCAGAGTCAGCATGACACTTTAAAATATATTAAAGATCCAGAAACTATCACTAAAATAATTTGAGGTATTTCATGTGCTTGTTTCTTATTGCAGTAAGTTGTAAATAATAAGTATAGGCTACAAAATGCCGACTCATTAATATTGAAAAATTCTCAAACATATTCCTTGATTGCATCACTAAATATAATACAACATCTGCAATACATACTGTACTCCCTTCATAAAACAAGTTTAAATATAAATGGAAATTACATGCTGAGATGCACTGAAACTGTATGTTTATTTACACTCGGCTCTGGTGTCTTATATTAACACATTTTCTCTTTTAGCATGTTTTTTCTTTGTTTTTGTTTAAACAGTTTTTCTGTGTATTTTAACTTCAGACCAAAAATATGAAAATATTTACAAACTGCCATGAACTGTACCTTCACACTCCTTCAGTATCTAAGCAGTTCAGAATCATAAGAACTGTGGTGAAAGTGCAGAAAATAAGCATTTTTTTAAAATTGAAAACTCTATTGCAACTTTATGCTGCTTCTATTAAGCAAAACTTGAAATTGGGACATCCATTGACTTAACAGGATTCATATTACACTTTTCTGGTAAACTGATCA
The DNA here is from genome assembly GCA_032595735.1 of Pelochelys cantorii. Lineage (NCBI taxonomy): Eukaryota > Metazoa > Chordata > Testudines > Trionychidae > Pelochelys > Pelochelys cantorii. Next base: position 44,117,021 of record CM064329.1, on the reverse strand, counting down.
CAGCCAATTAAATTACATTAGTTCCTTATTGCAAGAACATGCTATGGAACCTTATACTAATGATTCCCTGGTGTAATACTTCCATTGGAGTTACTAGAGAACTCTACCTGGATGAACTGAATTGATTTTTGGTGGAGCACATATATATTATCATGTTCTATGTGAGTGCAATTACAGAATCTTTTTGCTCTTTGGGAATGATGTTCATTTTAAAGGATTCTTTTAGCATGGAAAAACTTTAATCAGCATTTCTCTTAATTTTAAGAAAATGTTTAGCTATTTTTTTTTAAAAAGGTGTTTTTTCATTAACATCAGATTCAAAATTTAAACCCGATAAGTTCACGGTGCAAAGATTTTTTATCATTGTTAGAGAGCTGATTCCTGTAATGCAGCTTTCACATCTTTCTAATTTTCAAGCATTCTGGTACCTGCATGGAATATTTTTGGAGTAGATTGTTAAAATTTGTACAGTTTATATATTTATTTATACTGAAGTTGTTTCAAATTGCTCATCTCAGAGATATAAACCTAAGAAACAGGTTAGAAGTCAGGCAATCATAACTGTGCAATAACTCCCCCTAATTCTTCAGTTTGTAAATATTATCCTTCCAAATCTGCAAAATGTGCAGAAATTGAATTTATTTTAGGATAGGTGCAATGAAGAGTTTAGTTCTGATGGATGTGGGACATTAGGTATTGCCTTCTCTGGCAATGATGGTCAGTGACCATACAACTCCTAGGGTGTGTCTAGACTACAGGGTTTTTTTGAAAAAAGTGGCCTTTTTTCGAAAAAAACTTCACCTGCGTCTAGACTGCTGCCGCGTTCTTTTGAAATTAAATTGAACGAACGAGGAATAACGCCTTTTTTCAAAAGTGCTCTTTTGAAAAAAACTGTTATTAAACGCAAACAGTGCTTTTTCGAAGAAGAGCATCCAGACTGCCTGGGTGCTCTTTTGAAAAAGTGGCTTTCTTTTTTGAAAAAAGAGGCTGCTGTGTAAATGCTCTCTTTCAAAAGAGGTTTGTAGTCTAGATGTACCCTTAGAGTCAAATTTGGAGATAATGTTATAGACGTAATTATCTAGTTAACTTATCAATTATTCTAACATGCTATAGTTCTTCAGTACGACTCTGATTAAAGCTAATTGATAAGGCATCCTTTCTAAATATTTGAAAATGACTGACATACTTAAATTATAGTTGATTTAGTGCCCAAAGAACTCTACTGTGACAATAAAGTGGGACATTAGAAACTGTAGACTGGAGGAGTGGAGTTTTAGCCATCCGGACCCTGTGAGATTTTAGGGCCTGTGCTAAGGTTGGAAGGGAATCAAAGCTGGAAAGTACTACATTCCAAAACATACTCCTCTCAGGACCGCATGGATTTCTGATGGAAATAAATGTGGAAATGGATGCTTAAAGCAGAATTCCCTTTGTGGGCTTTACAGTGTAGACTGTTTAATGTGAAGATGAATTCAGAGGAAACTATGTTGCTGTTGGAAAGAGTGGTGTGCACAGCAGCATAGAAAGGTAGGCCTTCCATGCTAATGTCTTAGAATGCAGGATGCTAGGATCTGCCTGAAATCATACAGGATTCGGTTATAAGTGTAAGTTATGGTCACAAGTCTTTGCATGTTAGTAGGTACTTAATGTTAAGTAAACTTTTACAACAGTATCTGTCACTCAGTATGAATACCAGGTAAGAGCCGTGTCATTTTTCAAAAGGACCTTCTGTTATGTTTTTGCAGTGGTTGATGCCACATCCATCAGTTTGCTTTCCACTCTTGTTTTAGTGGTGGCTGGCTTGTTTGCTTTGGATCTGGGGCAGCACATATGAACCACCCCAGAGAGTGAGGTGGTCAGGACATGTACATAAGCTATTTAGTTGTGTGACAGGATTTAAATGGTTGGGATTTTAGATTGCAATTAGTGGGGAAGGTAAGCTGTTACTCATTTTATGGAAATGCTTCAGGGCAAAACAGAATGTGAAATTTGTTTACAGTTGTCCTTAGCTTCAGGGCAGGCTTTATTTAATTCCAGACCCTTATTTTATAGCAATTTATAACCTTCTTTCTTTTGGATATGAAGTCTCTGGTTCGGGGCTTTAGTTCATACCTCTATGAACATAGCACTAAACTGCTAGAAGGGTCATTCTTTGAATTAGCTGTTAAGACAGTCCCTTCTCCCACTTCTGATGCACAGTTAGGTGGAGGATAAAGATTTAGGGTTCAATTATGAACTCAGTTAAAGTAGTGTAACTCTAATATTCTTGCATTTGTGGAACTACATGAAAGGGAAATTTTGCCCTTAATAATAGGATAGTGATAATCAGCTGATTGGCCAAACTTCATAAAAATCACAACTCTCAGCCAGGTTATTGGACTATGTCATGAACAGTTATTGTTGGTGAAGATTGGAAAATCAAATAATTTAACTTTTTAAAAGAATAGTTTCTATTAATCTATTTTATGACTGTGGGACTTATCAGGTTTCTTTTGGAACTAGTGAAGTATGCACATTCTAGGAGACCCCATTTCATAAGCCTCTATGAGTCATCTGTAACACTTGTGAGGTACCTTACTATTCAGTTATAGATTCCTCTAGGAGCCATATAAATCACATAATATAATAGTGGTTAAATTGAATCAGGATATTACTGAATGTAATATATAGTTTGTCTCACATCACTATATATCTGCCATAATTCTTAACAGAACTGTTAAGAAAGAGAAAATATTAATCTGTCCAACTGCTATTTTTCACATGTACAATTGATGCGAACTACTCTGTAGAGGTTTTATATGTGAGCATAAGAATGGCCATACTGGATCAGATGAAAAGTCCATGTAGCCTGGTATCGGGTCTTCCAACAGTGGCCAATGCCAGGTGCCCCAAAGGGAATGAACAAAACTGGTAATTTGTAAAGTTATATATCCTCTACTGCCCATTCCCAGCATCTGGCAAACAGAGGCTAGGATCAGCATCAGTCACTGATGGACCTATCCTTCATTAACTTATCTAGTTCTTTTTTTAACACTGTTATAGTCTTGGTCTTCACAACATTCTCAGACATGGAGTTTCACAGTTTGATTGTGTGTTGTGTGAACAAATACTTCCCTTTGTTCTAAATCTGTTGCCTATTAATTTCATTTGGTGACCTCCTAGTTCTTGTGTTCTGAGAGAGAGTAAATAACACTTCTTTACCTACTTTCCCCACACCAATCATGATTGTATAGTCTGCAGTTATATCCTCCCTCCTTACTTCTCTCTTTTCAAAGCTGAAAATTTCCAGTCTTATTGGTCTCTCCTCATATGGCAGCCATTCCGTACCTCTAACCATTTTTGTTTCCCTTTTCCAAATCTTTTCTGATTCCAGTAGTAGGGATATAAAATTAACCAATTAGGGTTAACCAATTAAATGTAGTGTTTAACCAGTAAACTGATTAAATGGAGGTGGATGGGCCACTTCAGCCCAGACCCGCCCCCCATTGGAACAGTTCTAGCCTGCGGCAGGGCTGGAGCAGCTCTCTAGCTGCAGTGGGCCACAAGCAGGGGCTGCACCCAGGTACCTGTTAACTGTTGCCCACAAGCATCACCCAGTTAACCAGTTAGCCATTTACATCCCTATCCAGTATATCTTTTTTGAGATAAGGCGACCACATCTGCATGTAGTATTCAACATGTGGGCATAGCATGGATTTATATAGAGGCAATACAATATTTTCTTACTTTTTATATATCCCTTTCCTAATGATTCCCTACATTATTTGCATTTTAGACTGCTGCAGCACATTGAATGGATGTTTTTAAAGACTTATCCACAGTGACTCCAACATTTCCTTCTTGAGTAGTAACAGCTAATTTATATCCTATCATTTTATATATATATATAGCTGGGATTATGTTTTCCAGTATGAATTACTTTGCATTTATCAGCATTGAATTTCTGTAGATGCACACAGTGAGCAAGATTCATATGAGTATTTTTCCCATCCCAGATTAGATTCAAACAGAAATTGTAATAGTTTTTGAACAAATGTAATGATGTTCAGGACCATGAACCAAATTCTAACCACAGTTATACCTTTGAAACCTTGTGGATTTCACTATAGTTGAAGACCAAATAAAGTCCTGAGTGTATTGTAATACCTGAATATTTCTGATCTCAGTGGAAGTTTTGCCTGATTAAAGAATGCAGAATTTGATAATTTTCTTTATGTGGATTTTAATCAGATTATTTGAGCCAAAAGTTGTTCAGTGTACTCAGCTCCCACTGTCTTTTCACACAGGTAATTAAGGGCAAAATTTAATCCATAGGCCCTGATTTTTAGAAAGGACTTCTTCCCATTCTGAGTAGGCATGTAAAATCCCAATTCATCAGTGAAGTGGTTAAACATTAAGTTAACCCAATGTTTAACCAGTTAACCGACTAACTGGGATCTGGCCCCGGGGCTGTGGGGTGGCAGCAGGCTCCTGGTCCCAGGGTCAGAGGGCTGCTGTGAACACTGCTGGTGGCAGGATGCTCCTAGCCCTGGGGCTGCTGCCGCCATCGGTGGTAGGAGGCTCCTGGTCCTGGATACTAGTTAACTGGTACCTGGTAAGCATCATCTGGTAAGAGTGTTGCTTACCTGTTACTGGTTACCTGTTCACATCCCTAATTATGAGTGCATAAAATATTATTGGTGAATATTTTTCAACCAAAATACGTATGTGTGCTGTTGATACACTCAGAGAGCCACCTAAATGGTATCCACAAATAACATATAATAATATGTTTAAATAACAATAATTGCATCTGTAATTATTCATCCTCGTATATTTGTACCTTTTAATATTATAATTGCAAAAGCACGTGCTACTCATGAAATTCAGACAAGAAGGTCTTTTCTTCTCTTGCTTAGTCAGAGTGCATGCTTTCTTGGATCTTCTCATTCTTCAGGAGTACTTGGCAGCAACGTCATTCTCCAAGACTCCCTATATTTCTTCTCTAACTAGGTTAGTTTCTCTGGTATAATTTTTATACATGAAAGCAAGTATTGCTAGTTAATGAACAAGAGGACCAGGAGGGGTTTAAACAACAGTTCTGAAAAAGATATTATCTATGTTTCTTTAATTTGAAATATACGGTCAATAATTACCTGAAAGATTGGTGTATTCTAATGAAACATAAAAATTGATACATCAGGAAATGAATGGTAGCTGATCAATTATCCTGTCTCTGACCGTTGCCAGTGCCACAAGTAAAAAAATGTCATTAACAGTCCTTCCATTCACTTTTTCTGTGCTGTGGAACATAAGGGGAAAATCTCTTTCTTGATTCTATTTAAGGAAGAGTTTATGCTTTGAAGCATAATTTTACCAAGTATGTCATTCTAGAGCTACCCATTAGCTTTTTGTGTGCTGTATGAGTTCAGAATAAGGTAAGCTGGAAAAAAACGTTGATTGGTTTTTTTATGAGCTACCACTTGATTTTGTTGTTACATTTGTGTGCTGGTGACCATTTCTTGGCTTTTATTGTTTTGATCTGCATGACTTTTTAAGCAACCTCATAGTTAGCAACAGGTAGTATTTTTTTAAAATAAAATTAAGAATTTGGAGGCTCCTTGTTTTTACTTGATGAATGCCAGTTGCTGCATTAGCTTTATTTCAATTCAGTATTGTATATTATAACCACATAAGGCTTTTTTTTTTTATCTTTACACCCCATGCTTAAAGCTTATCTTGCCTTTAATTTTGGCACAGAATTCTTACTAAATTAACTGAGTTCTGTGCTTGAAACAATCTCAATATTGGGTCCTTGAAGTAGATGGCATGCCTGATAACTCCTTATTGGTTGCTCCAACAGACCGGAAGGAGGTTCAATATGTTCCTGAAGCGACGTCTCAGGGTAAAATTGTTATGAATGATATTGCTAGTGGCTTGGATGGCTGTGTCATAACATGTTTCACTGTGTCATGTCTTGTTTATTGGGAACAAAGTTCACACTCAGATAAATACTTGCAAGTTTTTAGAGAACTTTGTATGTACTTCAGCATGTAACTAGGACAGAATTTGATCTATAGCGAACAAATAACATATCCCAAAGTATTGGCCTGTGTAGATTGCTTTATTTTGGAGGGGCCTTTCAACACATAGCAGATCTTCTGGAGTAGGGTAATCAGAAAAATCTTGTGTTAGTAAAGTTGTTTTTTTCTAGATAAAATAGTATGTTGGATTATCCAGGCCTAATCAGGAACAGACATGCTGAGGTAGTGATCTTTATTACCTTGAAAGTACAATTTAGGTAGTTCAGTTACTCTGATAGAAATTCATGCCATACTGGTGTCTTGGAAATGAAAATATGAAATTAATTACACTTACTCCTCTGTACTCCTGGTGTCCCTAATCCATAGTGGTGGCAGGGAGTGTGGAGCCGCATGTTCCCCTGGGAGTGCAGTGGCAAGTAAGCCCTTAACCCCTCACACGCAGACCCCTCCAGTGCCCTTCCTGGCCCAGCAAAATTCTTTAATCCAGCATTCCCTGTTTGTGAGGGTTGCCAGATTAAAGAGCTTCAAGTGTATTAGTTTTTGGGTTTTTTTAAGTATAATTTCCCTGTTCTCCTGGTCCATTGCTCTAGGAATGTTTTTTTTAAAGGAAGCAAGTATAAATGATGTAACCTGTTATATATAACTCATATGTTCTTTGTGTTCTCATTATATATACTGCCATCTAAGTATTATTGCTTAGCAATGTTTCAGAAGAACTGCTGCTATAATGAGTCTTGTTTTGAAATAGGAAGCGCATGGACTTTCTTTACTTTCAGAGTTGCTGTGGTGGCACTAGCTTCAGGTTTTTAAACTGTGCCCTTGTTTGCCTTTGTTTAAAGGGACACACTAATTATTTTTTTTACAGCAAGCATGATATTCGCAGATACTGAAACACTTACCATGATCATTTTTACCACAAAGTGTTAATTAAAGAGGAGGAATTTCAGAAGATGGTGAGAGCGCCCTTTAACTTGCAGTATTGCCAGGCATTGCTATACTAATGTATGTCACTGTATGTAATGTTTGTGACTCATAAGGCATGTGGATGGACCATTCGTATGTACTGTCAGTTTTGAGATCACTTCATAACTCCCATATAACAGATGGCATTGTTGTCGAAATTCTACCTGAGCACAAATCATTTCATATCTGAAAACACTGAAGAACTGAACTAAACTGAGAAAAGAACCCTCTCCTCTACCTGGTTTTGGAGCATAACAAGATTTGATTTTTAATCGTGTTCCTTATGTTCTCCACAGATTAGCAAGAGACACCAAAGCAAAGATTCTGTTTTCTTCAGGGATGGTGTCCGGCGAATTGACTTTGTACTCTCTTATGTGGATGAGCCAAATAAAGAAGAGGAAAAGAAGGTGGTAAGTTCCTTTTGTGGTACCTTCTGAATGATGACATAGCATAGACTTGAGTCTCCTTCATAAGTCCTTGGAATCATAAGCATGAATTGGACTATTTAAAATCTCACCTCTTTCTCTATATAAAAAACTTTTCCTGGGACGACAGAGTGACATCAACAAGTCACTACGTCCCGCCACCCCTCTCCCCTCAGCTGCCCAGCCTCCTCCCTCCCTGTCACTCTACCCGGTGCTGGGGGGGAAGGTGTGGGAGCTCTGGGGGACCGGGAACTGCACAGCCTCCCCAGTCTCCTCGGTTCTCTGGGGGGCATGGATGGACTCATGTGGCCTCCCCCCTCTCCAGTGCTCCAGGGGGGAGTAGCTGGAGCTGCACTGCTTTCCCCCACCCCGGTGCTGGGGATGGGTGGGAACTGTGTGGCCTTCCCCCTCCCCAGAGCTTGTGGGGTGGAAGCAGCGCAGCCTCCCCCCCTCCCTTGTGCTCTGGGGTGGGACGGAGCTGCTTGGCATCCCCTCTCCCCAGTGGTTGGGGAGAGGTCGGTTGGTGCCACAAAGCCTCCTCCCTTCCCCGGTGTTCAAAGGATTGAGCCCCACAGCCTCCTCCTACCCCCCCCGCCCCCCCGGTGCTTGGGGTGGGGAGAGCTCTGTGGGTCCCCCTCTCCGGTGCTCGGGGTGTGTGGGCAGGAGCTGCGTGGCCTTCCTCCAGTGCTCCAGGGAGGTGGGCTGCAACTATCACGCGGCCTCTCCCCGGACATTGCTTCGGGGGGGGGGGGGGCTGGAACCGCGTGATCTCCTGCCTCTCCTGTGCTCGGGGGGGGGTGGGGCAAGACCCATGTAGCCCCGCCCCCAGTGCTCTGGGGGGCAAGATGGGAGCCGGACAGCCTTCTCCTTCCTCCTTCCCTGATGCTTGGGCGAGGCAAGAGCTTTGTGGCCTCCTCCCTCCCCAGTGCTCTGAGGAGGCTGAAGGGGATTTGGTGAGCCTAGCAAAAAGGAGAGCAGCCCCCAGTACTGTAGTTTGGAAAGTTCCTGCAATGTACTAAAGATTTTGATTTGGAATTTTGTTGTGAATTAGGACTGATCCCGCCAAGTGCTGATTACTGTCAGTTTCTGTGTATGATCAGCACCTTGCGTGATTGGGTCCTATTGCGTAACTAATGATATTATTTTCTTCATTTAATGATATTGCCCTGTAATTAATATATTCATGGTAAAAACTAGCTAAGTAGTTATAATGAAGCCTTTCTTTTTTTCCAAGAAGCATGAACTGTGCTCAGACTGATGTACTGGAGCAACTGAAATTCTTTTATACAGAAAACCTGAGCCTGATTCTTCTCCCATTAATGATAGTAGAATTTTGACTTCACTTAGAGCAAGACTGGACATGTAGATGCTGCACTGAACTAATTAGATTGCCCATTTAATACAAATAATGGAACATCAGTCGGTGTGGAAACTTCAGAAGCTAGGTTAAAACTAAGGATGTACTTTGCAAACTCATTTTGCAGCACCTGAGAGTTCCTGGAGGTTTGATTATAGTATACTCACATTAATCTCAGATTTCTCTAAATTGCTTTCTTCAGCTACCTTCAGAGCTTTAGATATTCTATCTTCATGATAGGTCCCTTTTTTAAACACTTGGTCTGAAATAATAATGTCTAGCTTCTTGCACTAGGTGTTAAATATCATCTGTCTACCTCAAGCTGCATTTCTTTTTATGTTTTGCCCTGGCCATTGTGATCTACTGATGCTCAACCTTACTGTGGCAGGTCCTTGAATTTGGAACTAATTCCTGCTCATTGATTTATTAGCCTTTGGCGCTGCAAAACCAATCTATTTAAGACTTTTGTAGTTTGAATGGGGGTGAGTGGGACTATGGCAGGCCTGGGCAAAATATAGCCAATGGGCTCGATCCAGCCCACCAAGCCACCAGATCCAGCCTGTGGACAATGCTGTGAGCCCCAGGCAGGCTTCCTGCTTGTGTCACACCACCCGTGCACTGCTCAGAAACATGGCTGCGGGGTAGTTTTTCTTTAAAAACCCTTGAGCCCGAAGGGGAGGAGAAAGGCTTCAAGTGCTGCTCCTTCCCCCATAACAATCCCATTGGCCTGTAACTGGCTAATTGGAGCAGCCTGTTTGAATAATAGGCAGCCATGAAGCACCGTCCAGGACTCGTAGTTATTCACACAGCACATGGCTGCAGCCTGGGGGCACGGGGAGGCTCCTTGCTTGCCTGAGAAAGTGCTGGGCTGCTGGCTGGTAAGTCTCCTGGCCAGAGCCTGCCTCTGACACTGCAGCCCCTCCCTTCCCCAACCCTCTGCCACCCATTCTTCCCCTCTCCTACACCCTAATACCCTGCCCCAGATTACAGTCCCCTCCTGCCCTCACTCACAACCCAAACCCCTGCATCCCGGTACTCTACACCCCCTGCTGTACCCCAATTCCCTGAATTGGTCATAATCCAACCCCCTGCACTCCAGTCCAGTGCCCCAGGTCACAACTGCCTCCTTCACCCAAACTCCCTTCCAGACCCCATACTCTCTCCTGCACCCCAATCCCTTACCCCAAGCTCTCTTCTGCACCTAACCTTCATAGAAGAGTGCAGTCCTCAACCACTTTCCAAATTCTTGGAGTGGCCCTCCATCAGAAATTATTTCCCACCTCTGGACAATGGCAAAGTGCTATAGTTTTGTTCAGGGAGAAGGATGGTGGATTTGACCATTAGTTCAATTCAAAGTCTCTTGTATGTGCTTTTAAATCATAATGTACTTGAGCCCAGAGACATGGATTAGTCTATTCAGTAAACCTTAAACCAATTCAATTAATTGCATAAATAAATGTAGGTATCTTTTCCCTTGGGAAACCAGACTGAACTTCTTCATTTTAATAAGTAGTTGCCTCTAGTCCAAGTAAGTTTTGGTCTGGATTTCCTCATTTAGAAGCATAATGTAAAAATAATCCTATTTAATAAGGTTTTATGGAGCTGAAGATGGCTGAGTCCTTGGAATTTGAAACTTAAAGTAGCAAGAGGATCTGTTAAATATTTTAGTTTAGCAGTGGAAATAATCGACCCTGAAGTTATGAGTTAATCCCGCCCCCCGCTTTGTAACATCTCTGGATGGCAACACTGAAAATGCTTGGCTCTGAGGCAGATAGTGTTTTGGTAGTCACTGGAAAGGAAAGGAATCTTGATCAGTTACTAGTAGTTCAATGGGAAAAAAAAATCAGTTTTGGAAAAAATAACGGGTTTGCCAAATACTTTTATGTGAGTAGGTGTCACATCTTAGGACAACATTTTTTCCTGGCACTAGCATTTTTATAAGAATCTTAGTAAGTTCATTGATAGTACGCTAGCTTCTTAAAAACATTGATGTTTACCCTTTTAAAATAGAATGTTTTAGTTTACTGGTTAATAGGAACCATCATTTTATGATGATGCTTGGGGACAGATGAAATAAAGCAGGCACCAAGAGAAAAAAGTTACACTTGATGATACAGTGTCCAAGTTTGATACTGTTTTCCATACTCCTGTGAGTAAGAGCTACATGACTGGGTTCTGCCTTTCCACAGCTGTTTGGGTACACCAATATTTATTTAACAGTTAGTGTCTAAAATATATTTTCAGAGTTTCACCTCCAGGCACTGCCACATTAAATTAATTTTGTCTATTTTCTTCTGTAGTTCATTGATGACTCTCATATTCCTCCTCATGCTCCTGAGGTTTATGTGATGGATGAGGTCTGTGTAAGAATGTTAGTGGAAGAGCTTTTATTCCTAATTACTTACCTTGTATTCCCAGCACAACAATCTCAGTGCCTGCTCCTTCTAGGTTCTCTGCCTGGAATTTTGCCTTTTTGCCAAAGTACTTGTAATTTATTTCCTTTATTTTATTGTTAAAGAATTCTCATTCCATTAAAAGCAAGTGTTAAGTGTTCATGAAGATGGAAACTTCCATCTAACAGGCCACTTTTGGGTTTTTCTGCATAATTCGAGCTTAACATTCAAGTTCCGTTGCAAGGCAAAATAGCAAGCGTGGTGATAGAAGGCCATGTTATGGGAAAGAATCATTAGTGACTTTGCCGTTTTGTTTTTCTGGCTACTTTAATATTTGGAATTCTTTCAGGCTCTTTACATTATAAGTCCCAGTATAACCAACCTTAGTCATTTAAAAAAGAAATCACAAGCTTGGCCTAAAAACGCTAATATTTTTGAAGTAAGTAAATTTGGGGTTATTTTGGCTTTTTAAATATGCTTTCACTTTCTTGAGCCTAGGGTTGCCAGGTGTCCGGTATTGATGCAGACAGTATGGTATTTTTGCCTCCTGTCCAATAAAAAAATGTCTGGTATTTTCTGATTTTTTCCTGGCCAGGAGGAGAAAATACCAGGTGCTTACCTGGTTCCACAGGGGAGCTGTCTGGCCCGTAGGGTTGTCAGATGGTTTAACCAACCCCTCCCCCCCACCCCCCCCCCAAAAAAAAAAACACCAGGGAAAAAATTCTGTTGAGGAAAAAAAGGGGGGGGGAGACACCAAAGTTGTTGAGCAAAAATTTAAAAAATAAATAAAATAAAACAGCATGGCCCTTTTAAGAAATGCTTTTGAGGCTTTTTGGCCCTAACGTCTTGTCTTCCTGCTCCGGGCCGGGTAAGCAGCCAGTATTTTCGTCTCCTGATGGGGAAAAAGAAATCAGAAAATACTAGACATTTTAGGTGTCCAGTATTTTCTGAATTTTTTTAACGGGACAGGAGGCAAAAATACCGGACTGTCTGGTTTAATACCGGACACCTGGCAACCCTACTGGCCCGGAGCAGGAAGATGACGGATGGCTGCTGGCAGCCTGGTAGGGCCAAAAAGCCTCAAAAGCATTTTTTTAAAGGGGCCATGCTGGTTTTTAAAAAAATTTTATTATATATTTTTTTGCTTAATAACTCTCAGGGTCCTTTTTTTTTTCCCCCCCGAACAGAATTTTTTCCCTGGTGTTTTTTTTTTTTGGGGGGGGGGGGGGGAGGTTCGTTCGATATTTTTGGTTAAACCATCTGTCAACCCTACCTGAGCCATTAGAGATTTCATTAACAATAGTATTTTTTTTTCTAAATAAGGAACTTTCACTTCACACCCCCAAAAAATCATGAACTCAAGCACAGATGTGCACTATAGATGCATAAACTCACTCCAAGTTTCAATGTAAAAATTCCTTTAGCTCTCATGTTTTTGCCTCTGGGGATGTGCACTGCTGCTTCATGTCAATTTAGGCACCTAAGCCACTTGACTCCAAGAGAAGGTTCCTCCCTGCAGTCTCGATTTAGATGCCTGTCTCTGTGAAAGTGATGAGGCTTAGACATGCCCCCCCACCATGTCTCTTCCACTGACTAGTTTAGGTAGCTCCTTGCCTACTGTGCTGGCTTTTGTGGATCACGTTCTTTGACACTTGTCTCTCCTGATACATTGTATGGGGGATCCAGGCACCTAATGCAGGCTTTGTGGATTGAATTATGGTTCCTATGATTTTCTAGGCACCTACATCCCTTTGTGGATCCAGGCCCATATCCAGAGTAGAAGTTAATACTGTTTAAGCCCAGACCCAAAAGGAACCTGCTGTACTAACAGGCCACTACAGCCACAGTCCTGCCACTCCCAGCAAACCATTTTTTGAATCACAAACTCCATTGAATTGCAGGTGTTGACACAGAGTTAGAAATGCATGCACTGAAGCGATTACTTTTCCATTCCATTCCTCACTACATTTACTCGTGCTTCCTCTCCATCAGCAAAACTTAATCAGATCTTGAATCTGGAGGAGATCAAGCCTGTTTTCCTCCACTGAGTCTCCCAGAGGGGAAAATAGGACTAAGGCCAAAGAAGAAGAGTGGTGCTTTCACATTTAAATGACGGGATTTTCATCCTAGTCTTATTGGGGCTTCCTTCTTTTGCACTTGTAAAATTAGGATTGTGGGCATAGTTTCATAGCTGCAGTGTTTGTAGACATGAAATCACTAACTGTGGTTTTATAGATGAGGTACACATTCAGGCACTGGATTTTATTCAAAAGGTTACAGAAATTCAGTGCAGTTTGTTGTTATATAGCCGTGGGTCTCATACTATTCTGTAGGCCCGCTCTGGGAAAGCCGCTAGTGGGCCTGCACCACATTGTTTACCTAAGGCTCCATAGCCATGGAGTTTCACGACTCTCATTGGTTAGAAGCGATGAACCGCGTCATTGGGAACCATGAGGCTCCATAGCTACAGAGCCTTTATATAAACAAAGCGGTATGGGCCCACTAGTTGCTTTCCCAAAGGTGGCCCGCAGAACAGTTTGAGAACCACTACTGTACAGTAATCTATGGGCAGAGATGTGCATTCCTCTTACTGCAGTACAGTGACTTGGCAAATTGTACAGGCTAAGAATAGAAATGTGCTTAGGAAAAGAATATATTTGTGGTTTCTAATGCTCACGTTTGCTTCAGGGAAACTATTTTGCATAAACAAGAGTGGGATTAACTTCTTCATGGCATTTCAACATTGTTATTCAGACAAAGGCACTTCAGACTATAAAGGATATGTGCATGTTTTGTCTTAGTTTTATGCAAAACAAATCCTGATATACAGATTTAGTGTGTTGCTGATCTCCAAGAGCCCTTTAGCTCACACTAGGGAATCTGCCAACTGATGTAATCAGCTTGTTTAATTCAGAGATGATAGGGTGGCGTCTTGAGATAAATCCTTGATGCTGCCTTTTGAAACAGATTTGTAAATATTACATCCATAAAGAGCTTTCTTATTAGCTGAGCATCCCTTATAATTCATACAAATGAAAAGAATGGGCCTGAATAGCAGTGTTTGCATATGTACCTGATTAAAACCCAGTCAGGAGGTGTTTGTATCTGGGATTTTGACTCAGCTCGTCTTTTTTTCCCCCCCATTTGATCTCCCCTGCTAGTTGATTCTGTTGAGCTTTACTCTTGATTCTGTAATGGCTGTTGTGGAATGCTATGGTCTCTGTAAACAGTGCTTTTTAATTTCTGGATTCAGGCCAACTCTGAGAAGCATTTGCCTGAGCTGTCTTGGAAGTTAGATGTTTATTTCTAATATTGTTTTGTCTAAGTAATTTTTCAGCATGTAGCCATCTGGTTGGCTGTTTTAATTTTTCAAACCAAATTATCTGATGAAGCAGGAAGGTATTGTGACCTTAAAAGGTATTGAGTATCCTTAGCATTCACTGAAGGCAAAGCTAGATAAAGCCCTAAGATATTGAAATCTGGGGGGAATGGCAGTTTTAGTAAACTTTAATCAGACAGCCTTATTGTAATCATTACAGATTCCTACTGATCTAGCACATGTGAAAGGAGAAATTTTAAAAAATAGTTCTGATATCTTAGCAAAGAGCAATCCATAAAGTTTTCAATTAACTTTTTCACTTGGAAATGCCATTTAATAAACTCATTTGCATTAATGTGTTTACTTCATGTGTAAAACATAAACCCATTATCTTGTACATAGCTATATACATAATTTTTATTTACAGGGAATAGAAACATTTACATACAAACATTAAAATCAAAATAATCTCCACAGTAAACCTTTTTTTCCCTGTAGATTATACTTGTCTGTTTATAACCATATGACTGAATCCTAGCCATAAAGGTTTCTGTTAACAGATCTAACTTATATTATATGGTCAGCATTTTACTTTATATTTCTATTCGGTACCTCTCACAAATAGCGTTCATTTTTCTGATTGATATCATTGAGGCTTTATTTTATACATATTTACTGATTTTATTGATCAAAAAAGATGTTTTTTAAAAAATTCTGACAAACCTATTTATTGAGACTATAGCAATGGTTTTCAAACTTTTTTAAAATTTGTGGACACCTACAATTTTTTGAATGGAGGTGAGCATTGCTTTGGAAATCTTAGACCATCTGTCGACCCCCCCCAGGAATCTGCATACCACAGGTCAAAACCCACTGGACTACTAGAGAATGCTCTTTTCTATCCCATGGAGAGCATCCCAAACTTTTTGCCTCTGGGAGCTCTTACATGGGGGATAAATTATGACACCATTTAATTGGGTGCAGAATTTCCTGTCCCTAAGGCTTAAGCTGTTTCTCCTAGTGCCTGGAGAAACAACCATTGTTTCATCCACTGCTGGCCAGTTTTTACACATTTGCTGTAGGAAAGAGGCACTCATGTCCTGTTCCTGCATTCTCCCGAGAATCCTGAGAGATATTCTGGGTGGCCTTACTACACGTTGTGCAAAACGTGGGGCAAGGAGAGACCTTTACTCTGTCCTACTTCCCAGTGCGTGAGTATCGTACAGCTAAGTACAATCTGGCCTTGACCCAAAGTCCAATAGGAACAAAGGGACTAATGCAGGTTTAATATCAGTTATCTAAGAAAGATAAACACATATAATAGAGGCAATAATATAAGTCCCCATTTATAGACCTGAAAGATTATGAGATAATGAATTTTTAAATTGTGATGTATTTACATCTAGGACAAATACTGCTTTTCTGAAGCCTGGGACAGGAGACATTTTGGGGAAATTCCAAACTTGGCAAGAGGAAAAAAATTTTCCCTGGCAAGTTGACTTGAAAAAAGAAGTTAAGATGGTTTATTTGAAACCTTGGAGGAGTACAAAATGCTAAAATAAGTTTCAGAGAAAGTGAAATAGTGGGTAGAAGAGTGGCTAGGTGATCAATGGAGATAATAATTGCATTTATCCTATGATTCTATAGTTTATCTCATGGGATATTTTATATAAAATAAATACACATGTAATATAGGTCTGGACTCGCCAGTCTTCTGTATACTGGCACCTCCTGAGCAGCACAGAAGTAGAAGACACTGTCTTGTAACCCTCCCATTGATGATTCTGATAATATGTTTGAGTCTCCATTGGGCATAGAAACAGCAGATCTGGCACCTAATTCCCCTCTTTCCCACAGATCTAATGCAGGGGCTGAGGAGAGTGAGGGGTTGTTGTTGGCTGATGCAAAATTAAAGCAGACTCCAGCTTGCTTTAAATTACATGTAGGACTGAGAGTCAGGGACTGTCAACCTCCCATGTGTTCTATTTAGCTGAATACCTGCCCCATAACATGGCATCGTTTTTAGATAAGCCATGTGAAAGTAATAGCAGTCATGCAATATCACCTTTTCAGTTGTGTTGATCCGATCAACTCAGTGAACTACAGATGTGTGTGTGTGTGTGTTCATGCTTGTGTGGGAGAGAGAGAAAATCTAAAGGTCAACATTATTCCAGGTGAATACATAAGAAAAGTAATTAACCAAAACATTGAAATCAAACAGGGAGGATATAATTTGTCTCAATAGAAAATCAGGACATTGGACTTGCCATACTGGATTGGGTTGGTGCTCCATCTGGCACAGCTCTAAATGTTTCAGAGAAGCGTGTAAGGCTACTGTGATAAATGAACATGCATACTAGCAGATTTGCCCAGTGCTGCTTGGGTCCGTAACTCAGTTAAGGTTTTATTATATTTTGGAAAAAAGAAGGAAAATGTACATGCTTTATTTAAATAAATATTTTTCAAAAATACAGTGTTATTTTTATGAAGTTAATTTTTATTTTGGATTTCTTAAAAAGGGATTGCTAAAATGTTTGTTTATTTTTTCAGTAATTTTTTAAATGGGAATTCCATCAAGTGTGGGTTTTTTTCCCCCTTCATCCCTATAAACTTTTATCATTTGCTATGTTTTAACAAAAAAAGAGCTATAGTCAGTTTGGTTTCCAATAACACTGTCTTCAAGTTTTCAAACCCTAAGCATTAATTTAGCTGTGCCAAAACAGAGCGCTACTCCCAATTTCTCGATTTTCTCTCTTTTCTGTAAGGGTTATTGACAAGCAATTTTATTCCAGGTCCATCCTGTTTTTCTGACTCCTCTTGGTCAGTCTCTTTCAACATTTGTTCAGTTATGTCAATTTTGAGGACTGTATTTGCTTTGGTGATTCTGCCTCTTCTTCTGTTTGGTTTTATGAGAAGCAATCCCATTTAGGCACATCCTGTTTTCCTGGCATAACCAACCCCTCACATTGCTTTAAATTATGTTCAAAGGAAGCTATATACTGAATTTGGTGGTCCTAGCTTTCACCATTTAGGAGGACGACTTGATCGAACTGATAGACAAACTCTCTAAAATATATAGTTGATAGTACTATAAGACATAGAATCACCATTTGACACATGGTCAGATTCAAAAGGAATATCCTGCATTTCCTTGTGTACTGTGGCATTCTTGCTTTTTACAAATTGCCTTCATATAGAAACAGCTATAAATACATACAGGAAGTGGGATTGAAAATTACTTTTTTGTAGAAATACCTGTTCAATAAAAAAATGCATCTAATTGTAGGCCTGATCTAGAAATAAATGAGATTTGCCAGTGACTTCTAAAGGAAACAAGATTGATATTTCTTATTTCATTTAAAGGATAAATCCAGTACGAAAAACTAAGTATTTAGCTTAAATTATAAATCTAGCATAATAGTACTATGGTAACTGTCACCAGGGCCATGCTTCTCCTTTGCCATGCACTGCCATGATCAGTCTTTTGTACAAAAAAAAAATTATTTGCTTAACAAGGATTTACAAATAAACTGAAAAACTGTCTTAACTCATCCCTTAGCCTCAGGGCCACCCCTCTCTGGTTCTCCTGCTCCTAGCAGTTTACAAGTCTCAGTCAGCTGTTAGGGCATGTCTTCATTACCCAATGGATTGATGGGCAGCGATTGATCCAGAGGGATTGATTTATCACATCTAGTATAGACACGATAAATCGACTGCTTAGCACTCTTCCCTCGACTCCAGTACTCCACCAAAATGAGAAGAGTAAGCAGATTCAATGGGAAAGCATCAGCTGCTGACTTACCACAGTGAACAAGATACTGCAGTAAACAGATCTAATGATGTGGACTTCAACTACATTATTCATGTTGCTGAAGTTGCATAGCTTAGGTTAACAGCCTAGTGTAGGCAAGGCCTTAGAGCTGTGGTGTCCACCCAGTTCTGAAACAGTATCCACTATAGTAGCTACTGCTATAGCAAGCTAGCCACACTCAACCGGCTAAATAGCCACATTGTTCAAGCCAACAACCAGCGAAATAGCCACACGTGGCTAGTGGGTGGCATGTTGGATGCCACGGTCTTAGAGTAACAGCCCCAAGGTTGCTTCCCTGAGCACCTTGCTCCAGGGACCCACCACTCCAGTTTAGCCGTCACAATCCGTCTCTCCCAGTTGTGCACTAACAGTGCATTTGTAGGCCCAGCTGTCTTTAATTGGCTAGATTGGGCTCACTTACTCTGGTCTGGAGAGTTGGGCGTTAATCAATACACAGGGACCAGCTACTCTGTGACAGCAACTTTGAGAGAGATTGGTGATTAAAAGGCAGTAAGTAGAATTTTGGTTACTTTTTGGCATCCAGGCTGGCTTCTGCTTAGGCAACGACAGAACTCTTAGGGTGTGTCTACACAGCAAAGTTATTTTGGAATAACAGCCATTTTAACAGCTGTTATTCCGAAATAACAATGTGAGTCTCTACACAGCATTTCCGTTATTTCAAAATAATTTCGAAATAACGGGTGGCTTATTCCAACTTCTGTAAATCTCATTCTATGAAGAATAACGTCTATTCTGCAATAGCTATTTCAAAATAAGGCATGTGTATATGCTCCACTTCTGCTATTTTGAAATAGCCCCTCACCAGGGCCATTCTAAGTTATTCCTCCTGCACATCTACAGTAGGGAAGCCTGCCTCAGACTAATTTTGAGGCTTCCCTGCAGTGTAGACATGTTATTTCGAAATAAACTGTTCTGAAATAGCTTATTCCAAAATAACTATGCAGTGTAGATGTAGCCTTATTGATTTTGATGGGTGCCAGATCAGACCCTATATACAGGGAGGATAAAGTTCTTGACAGATGAAGTAAAACTGCCTCAGCTTAAAAAAAAAAAAAATTAAGTAAAGTCTCTTCATTTATCCTCAGGAAAGAAGGCGAGAATTTGAGAAAAATCTACAAAAGTCTGGTCTGGAACTAGAAACAGAAGACAAAAAGGTAAAAAACAAAAACAAAAAAACCCCAATATCCTCTTCATGCAGTGCAAACTAGGAGCAAAGAACTGAATTTTCAGATTGCTATGTCATTATTTTGTAGGTCTGTTTTTACAAGATTTTATCCACCATTGTATCTGTGGTTCTTAGGGACTTCAAACCATATGAGTAGCTGAAGTTAAACAGGCTAACCATACTAACACAGGAGCAGTTTCGCTTCATAAGTATTTAAGCATTGTGAGAAAAGAACTGTTACGTTTCAGGAGGAAGTGCTTGTGTTTTACTCAGTAATGAAAAGGAAATGGTCCCAAAATAGCTGAACAGGCAGTTTATTTACACAGAGCAACCAGTGCGAAAAGGAACATCTCCTTGGGCCAGATTCTTCCTTCATGTTAGCACCTCCACAGAGCATACTAGTAACACCTGTTAAAAATCAATGGAAATTATTGATACCTTGTGCGGAAGTAGGATTGGGGTGGGGAAAGGCCTGGTATAGCAGTTGTAGTCCATTTGTTTAGTGTTACTTTTCTGCCTCATTTGATTGGGATTGAGGAAGTAGTGCTTCTTTGGAGCAAAATAACATTTGACAAAACCAATGGACCCTACTTGAGCTCCAGTAAGCCATAGTTTAAATATTACTGTTTTAGAGTTAGACCTTTACATATACTATGTGCAGAGAAATTCTTAGGGATATGTATTGTCAGAGCCATTTCTTAGCAACTGCAGCAAGTAGAACAGGGTTGTGTGCTTCCATGACTGCTGATTTACAAGGTGTTTTGCAGGGAAATCTGGATACTCTTGAATTCCATGATCTGTGCACAATTTCAGCAAACCAATCCTAAAATTGCTGTCTGCTTTACAGATGGCACAGCACCATTGCATGAAGGGAGTTTTGACTGCTGTATGGGTTTTCTATACCCTGCATGGCCTGCCCAGGAGAATCACACCATTTCCAGTGCATTCAGTGCCTTCTGTGGCTCTTAAGTAGGCTTGAGGATCTGATCTGAAATGCACAAGCATGATGCAGTTTGAAATTTCCTTAAGTCTCTAGTTAGTGCAAGAATACAGATGTCCTGATTCCCATCAATCATACACACTTTCTATTGGAGGGAAGTATTTCCTCCTGATTTTCAAGAATTAGTGTAAGTCTTAAGACAATAAAAGAATAGAGAGAGAAAAGTGTTGGGAGCCATCTAGCTTGATTTTAATCCAAAAAACTTCCCAGCCCTCAGTCTGACCTCAGGTTTAACTTTTCTTGTGCAGGAATCTGAAGATGGCAAAACGTATTTTGTGAAGATTCATGCCCCATGGGAGATTCTGATCACATATGCTGAAGTGCTGAACATCAAAGTGCCCATCAGGGAAAATGATATTCCCTCTAGCGTAGAGAACCCATTGGACTGTATGCTGGGACCATTTAGGCTACCCGAGAAGGTGATGCACCCTGAACCAGACTACTTCACAGCACCATTCAGCAAAAGTAGGCAGGAGCTCTACCTCATTCATGATGAGAATACCTTCTTCTCACCCTCCATAAGAAACAGAATAGTACGTATCTCACCCCATCCATTGCAGAATGTAACAGGCTTATGGGTGGGAAGGTGAATGGGTGGGGATGTCTGTGATCACCTATCAGAGACAGCCATTTGAGTTCTGAATCTACAAACGGTCAATTACTTTGCTGCTACATGATATGGGATTTCTGGAGACCGTGTAATGAAATCTGATGTCTGTGTATCTTTCTAGGTACTGATGGCATTTGAGAAGACAGTTCCTTTTCTTTCTCATCTAGGCTGAGGCATCCTTGCTGCAGATGGAGCCTTGAGGATCCTCTGATTTCTTCTGTATTACAGTTTCTGCAGTGCATTACTTTTGAGGGTGCTTGGACAGTCGCATCAGCAGTGCTCCTTCCACCCATCCGTGGGGTGAGGTATTAACCATATTACAAAAGAAGAGGATTAAACTCTCTTTGTTTGCATTTTAGGTATACTATATTCTAACACGATGCCCCTATGGAACAGAAGAAGGGAAGAAAAAATTTGGGATTAAAAGGTTGTTAAGTAATGGCACCTACACAGCTGCTTACCCTCTCCATGATGTAAGTATTTTAGCTTTGCATTCTCATAGGAATATCCTAATCCTGCTTTTGTCCCTCATTTGCTTTGCCGGCAGTGTTTGCTAAATGTATTTGGTCTCAAGCCCTTCAGGTTTTACTACCCTCTGTGATTTCCTGCCCTGTAATGCACATGGAATATCTGCCAGCCCTATTATGCCGTTGTTGTATGTACTACAGTGCTTTTCCATATACTCAAGTGTTGGGTTTACCTAAGTATTTCAAGCACTGAGTGCCTGACTCACTACATTGTAGTGACTCACACAACAATGCATTTTTATAAATGTTTCATCTTACATTGGGAGATAAATTATAGTAGTTAACACATGAGAGAGACAGATAAAAACAAGGAAATGCATAACATCTTTAGCTGAGCCATGTGGGTCACATCTGTATTTGGTATAACTGAAGCAGTTACACCAGGGATAAATTTGGCCCTCAAGTTTTGTGCAATCATTTCTTCACATCAGCATGCCCTCTGGTGGCATCCAGCCAGCATTGTAAAGTCTGTAAGGATGGTAGTGGTTCTCACTCTATTTACCATTGTGGGGTGCGTATGCAACATTTTGTGTGTTGTGGGCCTTATCCACATGGTAAAATATACTACCTGTGTGGCCCTATGGATGTTACGAGTCACTGGTTGAGAGGGACTTCTTTAGGGCATGCTTAAACACAGAATACATAGCCCTATAGCCCCTATTAGTGTAAACAGGAGAGAGCTGTGCTACTAAATACTAGTTTATTACACTGGAAGTTTACCCCCAATAGCATTTTTAATTTATTGTTTTTATGAGGTTCTAATTTATTTCCTTATTTGTTTTGTAAATAGTTGTTTGAGGATAATGATGATGCCTAGTGGCGTTTTAAATTACTTGTTTATATTTTTAATTCCTTGTTTGCTTTTGACAAGTTTGTGTCACAAGATAAATCTGAGACAGAAAAATCTCTGAAAACCAGAAACTTCTATTGAAAGGAATGATGCCAGCTACTTGTGTGAATGGGAATTCTGATTTTTCAGAGTTTAAGCTTGACAGAGTAGGGCCTGTGCCATTTTTATGCTTAGCAAGCAGCAATTACATTGTGGGAAACAGGACCAATAAATAATAAATAACATCAGTGTTGCCAAGATATGATCTTACTCCTTTTCACACAATACCAGTATTTTCAACTAGGGATGTGAAAGGCTAGTCGACTATCTGATATGCAAAAGCTTATCAACTAGTCGACAAACCAGTCGACTAGTTGCTGCTTCTTCCCCTTGCTGCCTCTATCAGAAAGAGGCCGGGCGGAGGAGGAGGAGGAAGAAGAGGGAATACTTCAAAGTGGCAGTGCTGCATGGAGCCCAGGGTCAGCTAGGGACTCCCCTGCTGACCCCAGGCTCCATACGGCACTGCTGCTTTGAAACACCATATGGAACCTGATGCCGGGCTCTCCATGGCATTCAAAAGTGGCAGTGCCGCATGGAGCCCGGGGTCAGCTGGGGACACTGAGTCCCCAGCTGACCCCGGGCTCCATGCAGCGCTGCCGCTTTCGAACGCCATGGGGAGCCCGGGGCCAGCTTGTGTCCCCCGCTGGCCCCATGCTGCCCACAGCACTTTCACCTTCGAAGTGTAGCAACAGCCCTGGGATTGTTGCTACACTTCAAAGGTGGCGGTGCCCTTATCAACTAATAGAATTAGCCAGTTAATCTAAATTTAACATCCCTATTTTCAACCTCAAGAGTTTGAAAATTGAGTGAAGCTCCCAGAATTATGCTATTGATTTAAAAATCATAGCTATTTAAAATACAATATTTGGGGTTCTTTTTAATATACTTTGATTTTTTTAAAACCTGTAACATGCCATTGGTTCACATGTTCATGCTTTTCTAAACAATGAGGCCTTTAAAAAAATGAAAGCAGAGACTCTCAATAAGTGAATGTCCTATACTTAGATCTGGGGGTGAGATTCCTCACTGAAGGAGACATTGCTACTAGCTGTGACTAAACTAGTGCACAGAAGTCTAGTTGTGGAGCCACAAGAGTGACTAGCTGCCCCAAGTGTGTACCTAGAGCAGGACTACTCAACACGTGGCCCATGGGCCACATGTGGCCCGCGGCCTATTTGTTTGCGGCCCACGGTGCAGTTTAGATTTATGTGAGGCTCAGCACTTGGCCCGCGGGTGGGAGCCAAAACAAAGAAGTAGCCAATATAATGGTCTTCTGTTGATGTGCATTTTAGTAGTTAAATTCCTGGATTGTCATTGCTCATTAACAGTGCTGTCAAATGGGTGGAAATCGGGTAAATCTTGCATTTTGTTAATATCAGCAGAACTGACTTAAATGGGGTCTGCGTGTCGTGTAGTCTTGACTGGGTTTTTGTATTCATGCCCGTCAGTGTGAAAGAAACTATTTGCATATATATTTGCATGTATATGCAACCACACTTAAGTTGTGGCCCTTGACATGTGCTGTGAGTATCCTTGTGGCCTCCGGGGCTTCCAAAGTTGAGTAGTCCTGACCTAGAGTTTTGGATGGGATTGTACTGAGGGTGGCTAGCTGCTCTTCCTGCTTAAACTGTACAGCTACACCCTATTTTTAGTGCACTAGCTTGATTACAACTAATGTAGGTCTGTCTCCTTGAGTGGAGAATTACACATCCACCTCAACTTTAAGAAATGCAATAAAAACAGGAGAATTGACAACTTTTTAGTACTTCCATCCTATTTGTTTCATAGGAAGCTGAAATTATCAGAAAACTTATTCTTTGTATTCTGTCATACAATAGGAAAATCTGTGAAAGTATGGCCTACCATTGAAATGAACTAGTGCAGCAATCTTACTTCAGTGGATGTTTGAATTATAGCTGCAGAAACAGTTGTGGCAGGCCTAGCATAACAGTCTCTGAAAAAAACAGAAATTAGCTTTACATTGTGTTATGTTTATATCTTTGAATCTCCCAGTGGAAGGCCCTTCGCTACAGTAGTCACAAGAACCTGATTCTGACCTACAAGAGATTTGGACTTGAGTTTGTTTCATGAAGCGGGAATTGTTTGGGGCTCATCCACATCAGGGAATTTTGCACAGATGTGGCTTCACTGCTGCAAGCTCCTAATGTAGACAGGCTACACCAGTGTAAAACATGGCTTGCTCCAGTAACTTCCTAGAACAAATCAGAAGTGCAAGATCCATTTTCCAAGAGTGCAGCATTCCTACATTAAGAGGTTACACTCACTAGCTTTATCAGTACCACTTTCCTTAACATCTAATGCTTGCAAACCTTTAATAATGACAAGTGCTCTATGGGTAGGTATATTTTAAAATATTGTGTGTTGAAAGGAATGAGTTATCATATTGAGCACAAAGTAATGTTAGCTGCTCTAAAACTCAACCCAGGATGTGGTGGTGTTAAGATTTGCCTATTTTACTGTAATGTGTTAGTCTACTGATGAACTCCTTTGTCTCTCCTCTGATTTGTGTGCATCTACACAGTGCCAATACTGGAAGAAGGCAAATGATCCAAACTGTGACAATGAGAGATACACATTGTACATGGAGTGGGCTAGATTTTTACGGTTTTACAAGGAGCAGCCTTTGGATCTCATTAGGTAAGGAATAGACTGTGAAGTGTGTGTTGCACTTGGCCACATTTCATTGGTTTTCACTGCATTCATTTGTGATTTGATGCTCCTCGGGATTTTTTTATTCCTTTCTAATGTTTGAGGAAAAACAGATAACAAAACAGGCATACACTCTGACTGTACACAGTATATGTTTTATTAGAGATAGGAAAATCCCTGTCTTTAACCTAAAGTCATTCAAGTCAGCCAAACGTACAAAGGGCCAATTTTCCAGATCTGCTTTGGATGAAAAAAAAAAATGTATAAGGAGTATCAGGTATTTGTAAAATCTGTTGATCTTTCACTACTTAATGTAGAAATGTTTCAAGAACAGTGAGATGTGGCACACTGAATCTGAACCTAAACAACTCTAAGCCTAAAAACCAACATAAGATCTGAGATCCAATCAATGTTTCTTTAGTCCTTTTGTTTAGTAACACATCTTCTTGCCTTTATGATAAATATCCAGGCCTTTTAAAAATTATATATTTGAAGCCACTGTGAATTTGTAAATTGTATTCTGTACTATCCCCTTTTTGGTACATAACTCAGGTAAATTTGCATTTTCATAATTTTGGGGGGGAAGAAGTGTTCCTTAAGCAAGTTATTCCTGGTGGGGAAAAGAAGAGAGAGCTTCATACATCTGTTGTGTTTACTCAACATGTTTAATTTTCTTTTATGGGCTATCATTTATGCAGAATAAATCATTGGATTTACTATTCGGGGAGGTCAAAAGTTGGCCCATTGTCTTTATTTTTGCTTGGGTCTTGCCAGTTTGGCTTTTTGTGCTTTGTATTCTTCCTGTGTTTCCTTACCAATTGTGTTCTTTGTGTGCAGGAAGTACTATGGAGAGAAGATTGGAATCTATTTTGCCTGGCTGGGTTTCTATACAGAAATGCTATTCCTTGCAGCAGTGGTTGGCTTAATCTGTTTTCTGTATGGTTGGTTTACAATGGCTGAAAACATGAGCAGGTGAGTGTAACTGCCAATATTACAATGAAAGAGATATCTTTACCTTGTTGTTAAAAAGCAGAATTATAGTTTTAAAATGTCTAGTTGTATGCTGTGTGTTTAGAGTATCGCATTTGCATAATAGCCTATATGTTCAGCGTTTGTTGCATAGAAAAGAGGTCATAATTTGTATTTAACCTTAGTACAAAAAGCCACAAATAAGAATTATTCTGCAAATACAAAGCAACTAAAGAATGTAGTTCTGCTCCTTACAGAAAACCAATGAGCAAAAAAATGTTTTAAGCAGAGAGGAAAATTTTGCTGTTACGCAGACAACCACAGTTGGACTAACTGAGACTGCACAAATGGAGCATCAATGTCCACTTTACAGTAACACCCAACCTATAGTTGGAAGTTTAAATTTTTGTTTTAATTTGGCAAAGGGTTTTCTCTCTGTGCTTGTATCAGGGCAATGCTAGTTCCTAAGGATACTATTGCTTCCCCCAGTAGAAGCTTCTCTCCCATTAAAGTTGATTATGTATCACTTGTTCATTGTTGCCATTTTGTAGTGAAAGCCATTTGCTGCTTCACAGGGCCAACAATGGTGAATAATTACTAAAATTGTCCAGGAGCAATACAGACAGCATCCCTGCCCCCGCCCCACCCCACCCCCCAAATCAGAAAAGAGCCAGGCTTCACATGTAGTGGACATTCCAAGTTTGCTTTGGTCTCTAACATGTAGCTAAAGATACATTCAGGAATATGCATCTCTGTGTCATGTTCTGCTGAATTATGCCAGTATGAGACTTGTGTTATATTCATAATATCCTAGAGTCTTCCTAAAAGATCCCTATGCACATTCAGACTTAAATGGTCATTAGAAAATATACACGAGTCATTTAACTTACCACTATAGTACAACTGCTTATCATCATATACCAACATTGCACGATATAGAACAGAAAGTTAAAAAAAAAAAATCTGTATCAGGTTGAAATCGCAGGGAAAAGTTTAAAAGCAGAATGTAAACAAAGTTGCAATTTTGGCAAGGTACTTGGATTCATGATTATGAGGGTATGGCTAGACTGCAGGGGGGTTTCAGGATACTAGAGGTATCCTGAAAAAACTCTGCCACATCCAGAGTACACATTTGCTCTTCTGCCTTTTTTTTTTTTTTTTTTTGGCAGAAGAGCAAACACGCTCTTTCGGAAGCCCCTGTATTCCTTGTTCTATGAGGAAGAAGGGAGCTTCTGAAAGAGGGTTTTTTTCTGACATTTGGCCCAGTCTAGCTGGGCCAAATGTCGGAAGAGCCTCTTCCGATAAAAGAAACAGAAAAAGGTATGCAAAATGCGGAGCACATTTTGCATACCTTTTTCCGACAAAAACTTGTAGTCTAGCTGTACTCTCTGTTCCTTAGAGACCAGATTAGAAAAAAACCTTTGTTTGCATCTCATATGAAAGACTGTACATCCAGCACCATGCTTCTGCTGAATTTCTGATTCAATACTGACACAGAGCAAAGCATGGCACTGAGCGAATCACTAACTCCATTTCCAGGAGCAATTGGGTTTCTCTGACCCTGTTATAGTTGTATCAGTGGATGTAACCTTGACATGTCAGCAAAGCTAAAAACACATTTGAACAAGTAAAGCTTTGACCTACTTTCGAAAGAAATGTCATGTAGACGCTCTGAAGAAAATGTAAAACAATCTTCTTCTCAGCGAAGAAATCTGTGACCCTGAGATTGGAGGAAAGATTATCATGTGCCCTCTGTGTGACAAGAAGTGTGAGTACTGGAAGCTGAACACCACATGTGAATCCTCAAAGGTCTGTATCCAACTCTGCAATTATTTGTCATGTTCTGCTTTATTTAAAACTGTTCTATCACTGAATTGTCCTGTCCCTGTGTGTTTCTGTTTCAGTACTCCCATTTGTTTGATAACGTGGCAACACTTTTTTTTGCAATTTTCATGGGCATATGGGGTGAGTACATTTGATAAAGTTTAAATAAAGCAATGGGGGAGATCTTGACTAAACATTTCAGAAACATTGAGAAAGCTGTTTTGTTTTAAATTTAGAAATACTGACCTGACTAAAGAACAAAAATATTTTAAAGATGTAAAGGAATTGCTCCCTACAAAAAACAATCTGGTACCTTGTGCAACCTATACATATTGTGCAATACAATTAAAAGATTGTGTTTTTGCAGAATTGTTTATCTGCATGTCACTCCTAATGTTACCATTTTTATTTTTATTTAATAACCTAATTTGTAGTGAATACAACTCTGATTACTTACATGACAACAGGTCGTACACAGTTTTAAGCAACTCAGACTGTATTCTCTTTTCTCTCCTGATCCTTGCAATAAAGTTTGTCTTTCTAACTTCATGAAGCAAAAGTCTTCCACTTCTGATTCATGGCTGTCACAAAGATGCATTATTATAAATAACCTTAGGACCAGGACCATCACATAGTTCCACTTTTGCACCAGGGAAACTCAGGCAACATGCGTATATTTTGATGCTGAGAAGGCATTTAACTGAGTTCCCTTCTCTCTGATAAGACTTCCTGTAAGAATCTATTTGTCACTGTCGAAAATGCCCCATCTAAACTGCTGTTGTTTTTTTTTTTTTTCTGAAAAGCCCCGTTTAGAAAAAGTGGCAGCCGCCATTATGCAAGTGGAAATTCAAATCCCGGCTTCATTTGCACTTTCAATATGTTTAATTTACATCCCTTTTTTGAAAAAGGGATGTAGTTTAGACGTACCCTAAGTCAGGGGTGGGGAACCTTTTTTGGGTCAGGAGCCACTGACCCATAAAAAAAATCAGTCAGGGACTGCGCACAAGTGAGAGAGAACCCCCCCCCCCAACACTCACTGACGTGGCCCTGACTGAGAAGCAGAAAGACACTCCCCACATTTCCCTCATACCCCAGAAACTGGGGGGAACAAGCTAGTAGATTTTGTGTATTCCAGCCCCATGGTGGGACAGCAGGGGACTGGAGCACCAGCGCAGGCTCCCCAGTGCTGGGGAGGGGGGAATTCCCAAGCCTCAGGGGCTGGATCCAGGCAAGCAGCCTCCGTGCCTTCGTTTCCCCACCTCTGCCTTAAATAATGAAATACCTTCTTTCCTATTTGGGTGAAGAATGAAAGAATGTGTCAAATATCTTAGCCCTCTAAAACTAACCATATTCCAGAGTTTCCACTTTTCCACAAAGGAAAATATGTATATTTATCATCCTCACATCTAGACAATCTTTTGCACTGGAATCTTTCAGGAAACTTCAGAATGAATAGATTTTATAAGCCTATGTTCCTCAAGATCTTTCTTACTTTTAAGCACGGTCCTTTAAATAGGTAGATCATTCTGGGAATGCAGAGGGTTATATAGCACCACAACATGAATTCTTTTCTGTGTGTGTATTCAACCCACACATTCTTATCAATTCAGACACAGACATTTCAGATTACCAGAGGTTTACAGCATTTTAGATCAGTTTGTAAAGGCCTTTTTTGAAGTTTTTTTGTGTGTCTCATCTGCTTTTATAAATATACACATAAGCCTGTACACCCTGCTATTTCAGGAAGAAAGTTCTTAAGCCAAGCTCTCTCTTGACTTTGAGATGCATCTAACGCTCAGTATCTTCAAAACTCCATCTTATCAAAATAACCCTCCTAAGAGCAGCTGATGCTTCATAGAAAACTTTGGGAAGCATTCTACTGAAAAATAGCTTGGCTTATCTATAATAAAGATGTTTCCATAATAGGTTCTTGTATGCAACAGGCTGATCTGAAATATCCCAGTCCTTTTGTTAGTTCTGTGTAGCTGTTTGTGTTTTAACTAATTACTGTAATAAAATTTTTATCTTATCTAGTGCAGTAATTGGGGGTTGCTACTCTTTCATCCTACACTTTCTCCATATTTACATTTCAGTGTATTAATAAAAATATATTTAACCCTTATTATTATAGCTCTTACCAATGAGGTTTATTTTGGGTGGTTTATGTACTGTATGAACATGAGGCAAATCCCATTGAAAGAAGTAATAGAACAGGGACTGAGACACAGGAGAGAGGGGTTGTTTAATTTGGATGGTATTTAGCACCCTGCAGTCAATTCATCTTTTCTAACTTGCTTTAGTCTCATTTCATGACATTTGTCACTTACAGTTACACTTTTCTTGGAGTTTTGGAAGCGGCGACAGGCTAGACTCAAATACGAATGGGATTTGGTTGATTTTGAAGAGGAACAGCAGCAGCTCCAGCTGAGGCCAGAATATGAAGCCAAATGTACACACAAGAAAAAGAATCCAGTGACTCAGGTAATTTTTAAAAAATGGTGTGTGAAGATGTCTGAGTGAACACACAAATGAATAATCAAACGTATGTTAAAACTCCATGCTAACACTTTTATAATGTGATAGTTCTGTCTTTATCTAATTTCTGAGTAAAGATCAGTGACACTGTGGTGGCAGTGAAACACTCCTATGAGGGCAAAGCAGAATTTCGGGTACTAATTCATGCTCCACAGAGCACTGAGACACATTCTGCTGACGCTTTTACCAGGAGTGAACTGAAGTAAATACATTCAAATCAGTGACATTTTTTCATATTTACAGTGGGATCTGAGCGCTGGTTGAAAAATAGGTAAGCACTCGGATATTAGGGTGGTGAGGATTATAGAAGGACCAAGATATATAGAGAGCATCAAAAATGTTGCAAATACTTAGTGAAATCATTTTCCTTGTTTTTCATCAAAATGGTTATAGGGTTTTGTTTTTTTTCAAGCAGCCCTGTGTCTGAGCATAGAGGGTTTGGTATATAGAATATTATAGGACTAAATTCAGTCAACCCACACCAGTGTTCCCTTTAAGATTTTCCATCCTTGGGTGGGTTGAATTTTCTTTTGGGCACAGAAATTTCTTTCAACTCCAATATTGAGGTGGTGTGTAGATGTGCACACACCAGTACAAACAAAAACCCTAGATATAAATATATATTTTAAATAGTCCATAGGTGTGTCTCACAGGGCAGACACTCACTGCCATAGCACCTTCTCCCAGGAGCACTGGGAATTAGCTTGGAAGCAGGGCACCTCCCTCTGGCAGGTGTTCCTCCATGTCCTCACTTCACACTCCAGCTCCTGCCCCACATCACTCTCAGACTGTGGTGTGCTCTTCAGGACACTGCCCTCCAGCAATCCCCACTACAGTTTCTCTCAGCCCTCTTCTGAGAGGGTGTTTATCAGTCTCTGCACTCTGGGGTCTTTTCCTCCCAGAGAACCCCTCATTTCCCTATACCCGCCTTGCCTCAGTGACCCACTGACAGTCTTCATCTAGCTCCTGTCACAGGAGCAGTCTGAAATGGCCAGGGCGTGTGGACCTGCTGCCTCTTTCTAGCCTCCCTGCAGCCCAGTTCACTCAGGCCTTGCCTCAGGTCCCGCAGGGAGTGAGGCCAGACCAGGGCTCCCCAGTTCTGCCTGCCTTTTCCCAGCACTGCTCTGTCTCAGGAAACCCCCAGCTTCACTGGCAACAAGATCCCTCCCACTCCCCAGCTAGAGCAAGAGTCTTTCTCTCTCCCCCCTTTCCCTCCCAGAGCCCTTATTTATACAGCTCCCAGCTGGGCCCTAATTGGCAGTACCTGCCTCAGCCACAGGTGTTGCTCTGAGCTCTCTCCCAGGGCTGGGTCTTACCCTTAAAGGGCCAGTGCAGGGCATATGCCCCATCACAGTGTGGAAGAATATATTAAAACAAGGGCTAATTAACAAGGAACAGTGCTTATGATTATTTATTATGAAATCAAATAAAAATAAAATTAACACTACTCTTGGCTGAAGTGGGTTGTTCCCACAAAAGCTCATAATACTATTTTTATGTTTGTTAGTCTAAGATGCTACAGGCCCTTTGTTGGTTTTTAAGTTTTTTGTTACAAACTAACACAGTTATCCCCTCAGTCCTTGGAGTACATGTGACACTATCCTTTCCAAGAGACAGATGCATGTTTCATAGATCTTGCAAATAAGGTTTCATCCTACAAAACAGCCAGCATTACACCTAGTACTTGCTACTTCTGACTCATTAGAGCCAGAACTCTACCACATAGCAAAGATCTGGCCTTAATGCAATACAATTTACCATGTATTAATTAGTAACACAGGATTTAAAAAAAAATCATTTAGATCAGAGTTTTAGATAGGTACAACACTCAGAAAATTCAATTAAAAGAATCTTTTTCTGTTTTACCTTAAGCCATTAATACCTATGTAAACTTTGTTTGAAATGTAATCATGCAAATGTCCTGGCACACACCCACTCCATCCAGCCTGCTTCCCCCCAGGTACTTTCCAAGGGAACTCTTATGGTACACAAAAAAAAAAAAAAAAAAAAAAAGAAGGCCCTCCCCTCCCCATTCCCTTAACTGCCTAAGATATCTACAGAACAAATTTACCAGAAGCTCCAGGTTCTACTGTTCCCAAGGAACTACATAGCTTCACAATCATACTACTCTTTTATCTGAAGTCCTGCATTTCACCTCTCACAATATCTCCTCACAACATAGGGTTCTTTCCCTCCCCCACCAAAATTCTTACCAAATGTTTTCATTCAGCCAGCCCCCCTCCCCAGTCCATTTGCAGCCTCTGTACATATAGACTGTAGCTGTCCTGTTTCCTGCAGCCAGGGAGGGAAGTTTTCCAAGCATGGAACTCAGAGAGCAAAAAAGGGGTGGGTGAGTACTAAAGTGACCAGAGAGGTAGCTGAAACTGGGTTGGGGGTGTTTCCCATTTTCAGTGACAGGGCAGGAGAAGTTTAGTCTTGCTCCCACTGGGAGGAGATACTGACCTAATTCCAAGTCGAAAAGTAGGGAGGGGGGAAGAGAGAGGTGCCATCTTGTTACCAAGGAGTGAGGGTGAGGTGAAAATTGACGAGAGCAAAAGAAAAATAGGAGGCAGAGAAGTCAAAAGGCAACTGTCCTCCTCTAAATAGGCAGCAAGGGAATGTAACACAAGGGAAAACAGGGGATCCCTGCCCAGCCAATTCCCCAACAGGGGGCTAGTTGGGAAGCAGGAAGGCGGGCAGGGTGGGGTGGGGAGAGGGAAAGGGAGACTGCTGTCCTGTTAGCACTTCACAAGTCAGGGGAGGATTTGGGAGCAAAGCAGAGAAGATGACCCAATCTGGCAGCACCTGTAACTTATCCAGCTTTTTCCACATGGCTGGTGGCAGGCAATGAAGCACAGATACCTCCCTGCTTCAGCTGGCAGTTCATCCGGCTCCACCACAATCTGTATAACATGCTCCTCCAAGTATTTCCTGCCTTCCTGATTGGAGAACTAACTCACTCACCCCCCCAGTGAGTACAGAACCTCCATAAGAAAGGGGCACTGGGGGGTGCTACTAGTAAAGGCTGGAGTCAGCTTCTCCGTTTATAGCAGGCAGCAGCAACAGCTGCTGCTGC
Organism: Pelochelys cantorii; assembly: GCA_032595735.1. Lineage (NCBI taxonomy): Eukaryota > Metazoa > Chordata > Testudines > Trionychidae > Pelochelys > Pelochelys cantorii. Next base: position 44,083,444 of record CM064329.1, on the reverse strand, counting down.
TTCTGCTCCTCCTCAGTGAGAGGGTGTGCCCCTTCCCCAGCCCATCAGCTGAGCCCCCTGCCCTGCACAGGGAGCTCTGAACCTTTGTGCAGGGCTCAAAAGGGCTGTGAAGCTGTACAGCTTACAGGGAACCTTGGCCTGCAGCCCATGCAACCTCACTGAACACAATAGAAATACACTGGCTACGTCTAGATTGCACATTCTTGTGCGATGATGAATATTGCTGCACTTCATTTGCATACCTAATGAGCTGCCATTTTGTGCAAGGGGCAGTGTAGACACAGGGGAAAACAGGGGATCCCTGCCCTGAAAATAAGCAGTAGAACAGCTCTTGCACAAGAGGGGGGTTTTGCGCAAGAAGGAGAAGTGTAGACTGCTCCTTCTCACGCAAAAGCCCCTTGTGCAAAAATGGCGGCTCACTAGGTATACAAATTTGCATATCTTCTTGCGCAAGAATGCGCAATCTAGACATAGCCACCAGGTTTAAGGTAGTGCTGAATCTAGCTCTGAAACTTGTGTCGTTTATTATTTTCTTGTAGCTGCATAGTGAGTATTGAAATTTTCACTCTTCTCATAAATGTAATATCTCATATGTATGTACACACACACACTATATAGCTAAAGAGAAGTGACCAGTCAACAGATGTTTGCCATCTGCATGATAAGGAAAACTGCAAAGCAATGGTAAAGCCCTAGGCATAGATGAGGAAAAGTCTGCTGCACAGAGATATCAAAAGTCATACTGGTTTTGGGATTTATGTGCAGCAATGTTTTTGTTTTCTTAAGGGAATGCTGAATACAAAAGTGATGATATGGCAGAAACTGAAGCATCCCTCCTGTCTGTTTCCAATTAAAGCACACCTTTAATTTTTCCATATTCGAGAACACACATTTGTTGTTGTCTTTGTAGAAAAATCTCCACCAGCCTCGTGCAAGACAAATAATTCTTCTCACAAACAAGATGCAGAAAACATGGCTAGTTGATAGCTAAACGTTGTAGAGACCCTTGATCTTAGTCTGAAGTTTAATCTGGGACACAGTTACATGTTATGTGCTTATTAGTGTTTCATTCTCAAATTTTTAAAGCAGGAGTAAATTTGCAGGACTTTGTAATAGATCATAGATCCTTCATGCATTCTGAAATAGCTTCCATCATTCTTTGTCCCAGGAACTATGTTTTACGTAATTTCTTTTAACTAGTCATGCAAGTAGACACATGAAATTTTTCCTCCAAAAATGTGCTACTTTCAATTTAGCCATTCCTGTTAAAATAGTATAACGTTATGTGAATAACATAGCCCTTCCCTTCATGCCTTCTTATTTGTAGGAGAAATATACATCGATCTTTTTCTCGCAGAGTTTTTCTACTTATGCAATGGCACCATTATTACTTTTATGCCTTGGTGCAATATGCATTCCAATAGTGAAATAAATATCTGAACATCATGCAGCATGACTGCTTGATCACAGGCCATTTCTGTAGCTCTCTGGAGATCTTGGTTTTAGATTGATCAAGAGAACACATTTCAGGCAAGTAACTGTTTTTAATTACTGGATCAAACTAATTAGAAAGGAACAGCTGAGGGCTAAATGCTTTTCCTTCTTACACAGCTTCACAGTAGCCATAATGCATCGGAACCACTGTGGTTCTACTATGTAAGGGGGAAAGGCCATTTGAAAAATCACATAACTCTTTGTGCTGCAGCCTCCCTATCCATGACAGAGAGCAGTGGGTTTTGGACAGGGAAGTAAGGGCATGACTCATGGGCACTGATTATGTACTTCCACCAGTCTAAAATCCAAGTGTTGGGTCATGGAGGGTGAAGCAATCACAAATGCTTATATGGTTAAATTTGGGTGGGTTTATAGTTGCAGCATATCTGAGGCATACTTGTTGGTACCACTGGGCTCAGAGAAAGGATTCTATTGACTCCAAAAGCATGTCAGTTCCCTGTGCAAAATTATTTATTCTGTCTTCGTACAGGAGACCAGGAGTTGGCCATCCATGTGTTTTCTTATCTGACATGTGAAAATCCAGTACAACATTTACAAGATAGAACAAGAAGTCAATCCACAGCTGTTTTTTTTTCTTTGGGCTTATATCACAGTTGCCATTAAAAGCTCAATTACCTTGTGATCCTTTTCTTTATGACAGAGCATTTGTTATCTTTGCAGGTTTTGAAAGGCTTTTGTGCTGCAGGCTTTTGTAGCAATCACTGTCAGTGATCAGCCTTAGAAAACAATACTAGTTAGGAACACTGCAGCTTCATTTCTTTCATTATGTAATGTGTGATACTGAACATGTGAAGGGACATAGGTTTCAAACAGATTAATTCTGCAAACTGAAAAGGCAATGTATATATAGTTCACTGAATTTGCAGAGCTAGCTTTGCTTCAGTTGTAAAACCAATTTCTCATCACTACTTGCAGTAATTCAAGACCTTTGACCTTCTTTGGGTATGGATACACTAATGCAGAATGTACCCATTGTGAGAATGTAATCTTCACATCGTTTGCTATTTCTGCAGAGTTATCATTAATATTTGATGGTGAAAATACTGAACTAGTTTACAGCAAGTCAAATTCTTCTTTCACGGATGTTAGTGTATGTGCAAATAAAGGAAAATTTAGCCCAGACATTTTAAAGCTTGATCACTACATAGCATCGGTATCTCAAATTAGTTTTAAGTAGGAAACTAATTGTCATTCCTAAAACAAAATTATGTATCCCTTGTCAGAAATACTTGCTTGAAATGCACATTAGGGACTTCTATAAATCCTTGAATATCTGTGTATATCTCACATTAACTTTAGTTGTATTTATAATTCTCTTAAGGAGGAAGCCTTTTATTGTATATAATCACTGAATATAACTTATGCCAGTCAAGCTGCAAGAGTGCTCAGAATTATTCATTCATTGATAAAAGTATATTGTAAGTACATTTGAGCTAGTCAGATCTCTCACCCATAAAAGTACAGTGCTGTATACTTCAAATACAAATTGTATCTTTGTGGGCAAATTGGTCTTCAGCTGGGCTAAATAATGTTGTTTGTCTCAGTTATGAACACTTCAGATAAAATAACAGATACTATATAACTGACACAAAAGAAAATGCTTTTTCCAGTTATACTAGGATAAGTTCACGGAATCAGTAAAATTACTCTGTTAACAGCAGTGTAACAGAGAGCAATATTAGGGCTAACATTTGTGATTTTATGTAACAGAAATATAGTAGTTTAAAAAAATGTTTTAGGTCCAATATCACCTTATATCAAAACAAGAATCTACTTTGTCTCAGCGATTAAATGTAAGACTACATTTTAGTTACAGGTATTTTTAATAAAAGTCATGGACAGGCCACAGGCAGTAAGCAAAAATTCACAGCCCATGGCCTTTCCATGATTTGTACTATATACCCCATTATAAATCTTGAAGGGAGGGGGACAGCCCAGAGGGTGCCATAGGTGCTTATGAGGGGGCAGCCCAGAGTAAGAATGTTAAAATATGGTTATCAAGCTAATTGTCTGCTGGGGGTCCAAGTTCTGGCAATGTTACTTTTTCAGTGCAGACCAGGCCTAAATACCCATCATTATCAGATTATACATGCTGTATAAATTTCTCTGCCCTTAGAATTAGTCTTTGTTAATCCATCTGATCTGATATTTTAGGAATTAGAAATGATTGCTAAAAAGAGGACTTTACATGAAAATGGGAAACTGTTCTTGTGCTATATGGGAATAATCTTTTGGGTAAGAGATAGCTGCATGATAGTGCAGTTAGATTGTCCACTAATAAATGTATCCATTTCTTCATTGGAAATAAAGCTGTGAAGGAGTGGAGTAAAATGCTTTGTGGCTGTGTGGAACAAGTACATCCAAGTAAACATTTATTGTAAGAAACCTTGACATGAAAAATACTGAAAACAGACATGAAATTTTATAGCCAGAGCTGCATTACAACTGAGCTAGCACTATAGTAGTAATTCTCGTGCTCAAAATCAAATACTGATAATTGGAGATACCAAACACAATCGTCCTTCAGGCATGGTGACTGATTTTGTATAAAGTATTCTTCATGGTTATTGGCTTTATAATTGATACTTCACTTCTGACTTTTGTTACCATGTGCAGACTATGGAGTGTACGTTCGTCAGCATGAAGGGGATTAAAAATGGCTTTCCTAGGATGTTTGCTTTCACACAGCTGTTCTAGGCATTGTGTGCTGCTTGGAGTAGAAATATGTATGTGGATTGTGAACTGTGCTGTGCTTGCTTGACTGTTGCAGGAGGTGGAGCCTTATTTGCCTCTAACTAGACAGACTGTACGGTTCTGCATCTCAGGAACTACAGTGTTGTTCTGGGTGAGCATCTTTTGAATCATCCCTTTAACACGTATTACAGTCACTGATAGTCACTATCCCATTAACATGTATTACAGAGTTATTTTAGATCTCCCTATTAATATTATCCTGCATGTTTCCTTCTGTCATTCAAAGTACATTATAATTTAATGGATAAGGTAAAGATCTTGAGCTTCTATCAGTAATGATTTGGTGTGTTTTGCTAGATTAGGGCCAAATGTCACCCATGCTCACACTTTAGTACAACCCAAATATATTGGAAAAAATCTGTTTGAATGCGGACAACTGCATGGATTATTATGTGTAAAAATAATAAGGGATTTTTTTGCTAAAATCAAATGCAATGTTAAATAGATAGATGGATGCTTTGCAGGGAGATGAACTACAGATTACTATTATAATTATAAGTTATTTGTATTACCATGCACCTAGGAGCCCTGATCCTAGAGTAGCCAGTTGCAATAGATGCTATAAAGACACAGAACATTGGATCATCTCTGAGTGTATGGTCCAAAGTCTTCCCAAACGTATATTTTGAATAGAAGTATTTGATTGTCAAATATCTATGCTGATAAAACATATTTGGTGGTTTATATAACTAATATAACACTGATATTTCATCTGTGTACTTTGCATAGCAGTGCTCCTGGACTCAGAGCCAAAAGAAAAAAAAAAAAGTTAATGCATGACCCAATGAATTTCTACTCTTAAAGTGCATGCCTGTAATTGTGTTGTAATGTAAATTTACTTTAAATCTCTCTCCTCTCCTTAGATCTCTCTGATCATAGCTAGTATGACAGCTGTGATAGCATACCGTCTTGCAGTCTATGCTTCCTTTGCCCAAATCATGGAGACTACACAAACTCTGCAACCCATCCGTGGATTACTGACCCCTCAGCTGGCAACCTCAGTCACCGCATCATGCCTGAACTTTGTCATCATCATGATACTGAATTTCTTATATGAGAAAATAGCAGTGTGGATCACTGATATGGGTAGGCAACTTGCAAGAGGTCACAATTGCCAGGGAGATACTCTGTTCCATAATGGAGTTGGTAAAACTAGAATTTGTCTATAGGGGTCTGATATTGCTTGCTCACACACAATTCCCACTGTGCCCAAGTGCTATAGGTTTATGGTGAGTCTTGTAACTATCCCTATGCTGCACAAAGTTTTGCTATTTCACTTGTATCTGAATTGCTATTGTCATAATGGCTGTGTCTTGTTGTGTGTGTCTTTTTTACAGTGTCTGCACATGCTGAAATTATCCTGACATTAAGTCAATCATTGTGTTCTGAAGCAGGAATATTTACGGGTAACTGGTTAAATGGTTACCTGGTAAGCATCAACCTTAATTGGTGATACTTACCAGATAATGGTTACCCCGTACCTGGAAACAGTCCCCCTCCCACGGCTCATCTGCAGGTGGGAGGGCTGCTGCAGCCTATTGGGCCCCCCACAGCAGTCCCCTCATGGGGGGCTGGAAGCCATGGGGGCCAGAAGCAGCAGGCCTGGAGCACTCCCTGCCTACGGTGGGGGCTGTTTTAGCCCGATACGAGTAGGCGGTAGAATGGCCCTTCCACCCCCCCTTTTAATCAATTAAGCATGATTTTACATCCCTATTCTGAAGTCTAATTTTAAAAAATAGAATTATATATAACATTGAACTCTTCAAAGCAAGATCAAGCCAGCTTGATTGAACAGAATTTCCTTTAGAAATCCTGAATATGAATTAACTGTGATTGTAAAAATGGAGCTCTGTTTTCTACATCAAGTAGGACAATTATACAGTTAAATAAGCATGCTCCTTAACTTAATTTTGTTACGTGCAATTGCTTCAGGCAGATTTGGGCAACTGGATCTCCCTCATGAAAAGGGAGTAGTACGTGGAAAGCTGCCACAGTACTGCAGCTTGTGGATCCTGTGTGCATGCCGGGGAGGGAGCAGAGATTAGACAGACTGAGGGCAGAAGCAGGTGGGGGGGGGGGAGGGCGGTCCCTGATAGTGTATCTCCAGTAGAGCCACACTGCCCAGGAACTGAAGGATGTTGCTGGAGGCCCATTGCCAACATGGGAGTGTATGTGGTTATTTGCATAATGAGGCCTTGTAGAAATTTCCTCTCCCAGGGCTTTCTCTGTGTGTTTTTCCTAAGAGGGGGCAATCTGGCTTATTATTCAGTCTCTGGAGTTTTTTTGCATTATACAAAGAATGCACATGTTGTAGAATGTTCCATTTTCACAAACTAACTGAAAAATTACTGTCCGCTCACATGTTAGTTGGTGAAACTAATAGTAAAGTATTCAGGGGGTCTTTATCCTGGCATCGTATTCCTGTATTTAAGAATAGGAAGGGTTCTCTCTTGAAACATGTCAGTAACACACTGTGGACTAGACTGTGCACTATGAGGGTATGTCTAGACTACATGCGTCTGGCGACAGAGGCATGTAGATTAGGCTACCCGGCATAGGAAAATGAAGCGGCGATTTAAATAATCGCCGCTTCATTTAAATTAAAATGGCTGCCGCACTGAGCCGATCAGCTGTTTGTCGGCTCAGCGTGCTCGTGTGGACGCTCCGCGGTCGACATCAAAGGCATTTGTCGACCGCCCTGGTATGCCTCGTGGGATGAGGTTTACTGGGGAGGTCAACAAATGCCTTTGATGTTGACCGCGGAGCGTCCAGACTAGCGCACTGAACCGACAAACAGCTGATCGGCTCAGCGCGGCAGCAATTTTAATTTAAATGAAGTGGCGATTATTTAAATCGCCGCTTCATTTTCCTATGCCCGGTAGCCTAATCTACATGCCTCTGTTGCCAGAGGCATGTAGTCTAGACATACCCTGAGAGCTCAGCTCACTTTCCTGCTGCCTGGGTTTTCATACTTGGAGTTTACCTACTCGCTATTTATAATGAAATGAAATCACAATGCGAATTTTGCCCTTTGCTTCAATGTGAGCAAAACTGGGCCATCAAAACCTCATCTAGAACTGTAGCTCTGTGTTGCTTATGTCTGTGGGCTAAATTTGATTGGCTCTTAACTTTTATAACTACTAAAATAATCACATGCCTATAAGAGAAAATGATTCCTATTTAATTTGTTTTTTTTCATCTTCAGACTGAGTCCTGCCAAACCCCACTAATGGGTGCATGAAAGCTCAAACAATCTTTTTATGTCTGCACATTTTATGTCTACACATTAATGTTAAGGACTAATTCCATGTTTGTAATATACCGTTGACCTCTGTAAATTAGCTCACACTTTTGTGATGATCAGCTAAAATCAGAAAAGATTATCAACTTCTTCACTTTTGTGTGGCTGCTGCCATCTAATGTTAGGAACAGAGTCTGCACTCAGCTGCATCGAAGCTTTAGTGGAAGAAAGGAGTATAAAACATTGACTATATCTGTCTAGAATGTCTTTTACCACCTCCATTCCTAAATTATATTAAATAGGCCAAATTTTACTCTAAGATGCACAGATTTAATTATCATTGGAGTCAAAGTTTGAACCCAAATGCAAAATATGTCATTTCAGTAGCTCTGAGACAGGTGTTTCCAAATTTGTCCCTATTGTGACTCGCCTGTTTTGAACTGTCCAATTACTTGCAAGCTCTTTATGTACTCCAGAAATTGTCAGGCCAATCTCAGCAACATTCATGCAGGGAGGAGCAAAGTACCTCTTTGTTGAAGCAATCTTAGTCCAGTGTGTCTGCAGGGAGATTCGGCCCACTGCTAGCCAATCTGAGTTCTTGTGGATTATTTTTCTCTCTCCTTCTGCTCAGAATGGTTATTTATCCAATGATATTTTACAGTTCATTTTACCAGTGGTGAGATTAGTGATTTCCACTATTGAGAAAAGTAAATGTGATGGAAAACATGATTATGAGAGGAGCAGAGTCCTCAGTAGCATCCTGGTAGTGTTTACACCAGCATAGAATCATAGAATACTAGGACTGGAAGGGACCTCGAGAGGTCATCAAGTCCAGTCCCCTGCCCTCATGGCAGGACCAAATACTGTCTAGACCATCCCTGATAGACATTTATCTAACCTACTCTTAGATATCTCCAGAAATGGAGATTCCACAGCCTCCCTGGGCAATTTATTCCAGTGTTTGACTACCCTGACAGTTAGGAACTTTTTCCTAATGTCCAACCTAAACCTCCCTTGTTGTAGTTTAAGCCCATTGCTTCTTGTTCTATCCTCAGAGGCCAAGATGAACAAGTTTTCTCCCTCCTCCTTATGACACCCTGTTAGATATCTGAAAACTGCTATCATGTCCCCCCTCAATCTTCTCTTTTCTAAACTAAAAAAACCCAATTCTTTCAGCCTTCCTTCATAGGTCATGTTCTCTAGACCATTAATCATTCTTGTTGCTCTTCTCTGGACACTCTCCAATTTCTCCACATCCTTCTTGAAATGCGGTGCCCAGAACTGGACCCAATACTCCAACTGAGGCCTAACTAGCGCAGAGTAGAGCGGAAGAATGACTTCTCGTGTCTTGCTCACAACACACCTGTTAATGCATCCCAGAATCATGTTTGCTTTTTTTGCAACAGCATCACACTGCTGACTCATATTCAGCTTGTGGTCCACTATAACCCCTAGATCCCTTTCTGCTGTACTCCTTCCTAGACAGTCACTTTCCATTCTGTATGTGTGAAATTGATTGTTCCTTCCTAAGTGGAGCACTTTGCATTTGTCTTTATTAAACTTCGTCCTGTTTACCTCAGACCATTTCTCCAATTTGTCCAGATCATTTTGAATTGTGACCCTGTCCTCCAGATTAGTCGCAACCCCTCCCAGCTTGGTATCGTCTGCAAACTTAATAAGCATACTTTCTATGCCAATATCTAAATCGTTGATGAAGATATTGAAGAGAGCCGGTCCCAAAACAGACCCCTGTGGAACCCCACTTGTTATACCTTTTGAGCAGGATTGTGAACCATTAATAACTACTCTCTGAGTACGGTTATCCAGCCAGTTATGCACCCACCTTATAATAGCCCCATCTAAGTTGTATTTGCCTAGTTTATTGATAAGAATATCATGCGAGACCGTATCAAATGCCTTACCAAAGTCTAGGTATACCACATCCACTGCTTCTCCCTTATCCACAAGACTCGTTTTCCTATCAAAGAAAGCTAACAGATTGGTTTGACATGATTTGTTCTCTACAAATCCATGCTGGCTGTTCCCTATCACCTTGCCACCTTCCAGGTGTTTACAGATGATTTCCTTAATTACCTGCTCCATTATCTTCCCTGGCACAGAAGTTAAACTAACTGGTCTGTAGTTTCCTGGGTTGTTCTTATTTCCCTTTTTATAAATGGGCACTATATTTGCCCTTTTCCAGTTTTTGGAATCTCTCCTGTCTCCCATGATTTTCCAAAGATGATAGCTAAAGGCTCAGATACCTCCTCTAGCAGCTCCTTGAGTATTCTAGGATGCATTTCATCAGGCCCTGGTGACTTGCAGGCATCTAACTTTTCTAGGTGATTTTTAACTTGTTCTTTTTTTTATTTTATCCTCTAAACCTACCCCCTTCCTGCTAGCATTCCCTATGTTAGGCATTCCTTCAGACTTTTCGGTGAAGACCGAAACAAAGAAGTCATTAAGCATCTCTGCCATTTCCAAGTTTCCTGTTACTGTTTCTCCCTCCTCACTGACCAGTGGGCCTACCCTGTCCTTGGTCTTCCTCTTGCTTCTAATGTATTTATAAAAAGTCTTCTTGTTTTCCTTTATTCCCGTAGCTAGTTTGAGCTCATTTTGTGCCTTTGCCTTTCTAATCTTGCCCCTGCATTCCTGTGTTGTTTGCCTATATTCTTCCTTTGTAATTTGTCCTAGTTTCCATTTTTTATAGGACTCCTTTTTTATTTTTAGATCATGCAAGATCTCGTGATTAAGCCAAGGCGGTCTTTTGCCATATTTTCTATCTTTCTGACACAGTGGAATAGCTTCCTTTTGGGCCCTTAACAATGTCCCTTTGAAAAACTGCCAACTCTCCTCAGCTGTTTTTCCCCTCAGTCTTCATTCCCATGGAACCTTACCTATCAGCTCTCTGAGCTTACCAAAATCTGCCTTCCTGAAATCCATTGTCTCTATTTTGCTGTTCTCCCTTCTACCCTTCATTAGAATTGTGAACTCTATGATTTCATGATCACTTTCACCCAAGCTGCCATCCACTTTCAAGTTCTCAACCAGTTCCTCCCTATTTGTTAGGATCAAATCTAGACCAGCTTCCCCCCTGGTAGCTTTTTCAACCTTCTGAAACAAAAAGTTGTCTCCAATGCAGTCCAAGAACTTATTGGATAGTCTGTGCCCCGCTGTGTTATTTTCCCAGCATATTATCTGTTTTGGTTCATCTATCTTCCTAACAAGTAGGAATCGTCCTTGCTCTCTCACCCACTGTCAGCCTTGCTTTAAGAGGTGCTGAGCACCTAAAACTACCACTAAAAAGTTATGAGAGCCCAGTATTTATGAGGATTCGGCCCTATAAAATGGCAGCACGTGGGTCTCTTTCAGACCACAAGAGATAGTCTCTATGGGTATGTCTACACTTGCACCCTAGTTCGAACTAGGAATGCAAATGCAGGCATTCGAAATAGTCAATGAAGCAGGGATTTAAATATCCCGCGCTTCATTAGCATGATCTCGCTGGCGCGTTACTCTGATCAACAGCTGTTTCGGAAGTGAAAGTGCGCGCCAGGACGCATTAGTTCGAACCAAACCCCTTGGAGGAGTAACGTGTCTGATTTGATTAGCATTTCTAGAGTGAGTCCCATTTCCCTCTCTACTCAAGGAACTAGGCTGTGGAAAGAGGATATACTGCCTAACAGGAATGTCAACTGTTTTCTCTTGAGATGTTAGAGTGCTGAGGATGACAGACATTTATGAAGCTGCATGTCTGGAATTTTAAAATGTTTACTGTAAAAAAAACATTTTAAAATGTACAGGAAATTTTAAAATGTTTATTTTTGGTTTTACAGAAATCCCAAGAACTCACCTGGAGTATGAGAACAGACTCACTATGAAGATGTTCCTGTTCCAGTTTGTCAACTACTACTCATCCTGCTTCTATGTGGCTTTTTTCAAAGGGAAATTTGTGGGAAACCCTAGCAATTACACATACATGTTTGGCAGCTTGAGAAATGAAGAGGTATGGATTCCTCTGAACTTTAGGAGCAGGCTGTATAATAAATATAGTTGGCCAGAACTTCACAACCACCTCAATCTCATTGATGCCAGAAGCTTTCTAGATGTGGGAAGGTACTGTAATTAGTGTCCTGTTGCTGCTCTAAACTGACATTAGGAACTGAACCATTCCTTACTGTTCCCAGAATCAGAGGGGTGAAAAGATAGCAGAAAGCTACTTAGGGCCCCCACCACTTCTGCTTCCGTACACCAAATCTAGCTCAGGTACAATTAATTCCTTTTAGGGTCAGCGTGGCAACACATAGCATTTAGGCACTTTGCCACTTAGTGGAATCCAGGGTCCTAAATTAGCTACTGAGGCTTCCTATACAGTGGAAAGGGAGAGTTAGGTAGTTAAGAATGGGATTCATAGAAGCCAGCAAGCCGAGAGGGGAGATGCCTAAGTTACACAGTAGGAGATAGAGGGGGGAGGTGTGGCCTGTTCCTCAAAGGGAGCTAGGTGCTAGGGGAAAATGCTTATCTCTGCTTGGGGTTCACAGCTCTGAACCCTCTCCTGGAATTAGGTTCCTAAGCCAGCTCAACACTTGCTTGCCAAAAAGCGATGGCGATGATGGCAGCCCCTTTATGCCCAGTAGCCCAATACCCAGTGGTTAGAACATCCGACACACTGGACCAGAGAGTGAGTGAGAATAACTCTGTAGCTTAATAATTAGCACATTCTTCCAACCCCTGATAACTATTTACATTTTTTATACAATGTGAAATAGTTTCAAAAGGAGAGATTGAGCGCACCCTGGCCCAAACTACCACTCACTGGGAGATGGGAGACCTGGGTTCAGGTCCTTGCTCTCAATTGGGTAAGGTGGGGATTTTAACCAGGTCTCTCATATCCAGCCTGAGTTTCCTAGTCATTGGATTAGAGAGGTATAATGCTAATACTGGCACCATGACCACCTTCTTGGCTGTTGTCACAGTTAGGGACAGCTGCACCTGTACTTCACCTCAGTAGTCCAGCCAGGGTTCCCGTTTTTGGTGTTCCAGCTTCCCGGTCATTGCTGTTCTTGGGGAGAGACGTGTCTCTCCCTCCTGACTAGGATATTTCCAGGGTGAAGAGATCAAAAGGCAGTCTGCCTAAGCAGGTATCTTGTCCATTCTCTTCTCAGAGACTGTACACAATATAATTACCACAGTTGTAAGTTACCACACAGGCTTTTTTTTCCTCTAAACAAGCACATATTCTTAAGGTAAAAGCAGAATAAAGAAAACATATTAAAGACAGCATAAATCTATATCTATGCTAATGGCTTACCAGAGTTCACCCCAGCTGCAACCTGGACTCTGGCAGGAGCAGTCCTTCAACCTGGGGCTTTCCTGTGATTTCAAGTTCATCATACCCTTTGAATAAGAGCCCTCAAGAGTAAGAGCATTTCATTTATCCAGTATGGCTCTTTGAAGAGATCATGACTAAGTAACTAGCCACTGAATCTCTGCTCCAAGTGCAGCTTCAAAAGGATGGATTTGAGATGGGGGTGAGAAGAATGCAAATGACCTAAGTATTTCTTAGAAAATCCACTTCACGCTGACCCAAAAAGACCTTTCAAGTTCCTAGTATCTTCCAGAGATTTCATTAATTGTGCTTTCCTCTAAAAGTTCTATACAATAATATGCAGATTGCATTTTCAGTATAAAGCAGGGTGGGGAACCTAAGGCCCAGGGGCTGAATCCAGCCCCCTAGGCTCATGGCTCCCCCCCAGCATTGGGAAGCCAGTACTGGTGCTCTAGCTTCCCCACCAAGGGGCTGGAGCACACAAAATCTGCTAGCCTGGGCCCCCGAGGTTCTGGTGAGTGAGGAGAATGTGGGGAGTGTCTTTCTCCTTCTCCTTCTCCGTCAGGGGCCATGTCAGTGATGGATTTTGTTTTTTCACTTGTGGGCAGCCCCGACTGCTTTTTCTGTGGGTCAGCGGACCCTGACCCAAAAAAGGTTCCCCACCTCTGAAGGATCCAAAAGGCATTAAACTTAATTTCATAAGGTATGCCCTGGGTATTGTCATATCTATCACAGCTGTATTTTGTACAGGGCCTCATCTGACAGGTGTGGCCTTTAGTGACCTTTAAGCCTGCCTACCAGATCAGGCCAGGCAGGTGAAATATTTGGAGGAAATGGCTAATTTCAAGAGTCTGTCGGAGTTTAGCTATGAGCTGGGCTCTGAACAGCTTGGCAAAGTCAGGAGTTGAACAGTATTACACATGTCCACCAGAAAAAGTTTGCTAGCTACTGAGACTTTACATGTGAAAATGTAGGTACCAAGGGAGTTTAGATGTCTACAGGATTAGGAGGCATCTGAGTGAGGCTTTGGAAGATCCAGTTGTTAGATTTATGTACCTGAAGTAGCAGTTAGGTGCCTAAATTCCTTTCTGGCTCTGGTTGTATTTAGCACCTCTCAGGAGTTGGCCCCTGCTGTTTGCCAAGGATATAGTCTTTAAAATTTCTTCTTTTTATCAGGGCTACCATGAGAATTGTCTGTCCTTAACATCATGAGGATCTGGGGACTTCCTTTCCCCAGGCACAAGGTTCTTTTTATAAATCATTGATAGGCATCTTCCTTACCTCAGTGATGTACTGGTTATGTTTAGTGGGACCTCTGGCTCTATGACTACTGTATGTGGATGAGAATGATGCTCCTCTGGGCACACTAAAATCAGGGTAAACGGATATGCTCATTGACATGAAGGTATTTCCACCAGCATTTTGAACACTGAGGTTAGCATCAAAGAAGACTGACCTTCTGCTGGATGTAAGATACTTCTAAAAGTTCTGGCTTTGGATATTTATGCATGACTCCCTGAGAAGCTATGTGAAGGCAATATTTCATGTTAAGTGTTGTCTGGAGGGCAAGGAGAAAAAAGGTGGAGGCAAACAAAGAGCAGCTATGTTAAAGCCAAGTTAAGAGACTGAAATCTTCTAGATGTTTTCTGGACAAGTAAATTCTCATGGTCAGACTGATGAAGAGCAGAAATTTTAGAGAGTCACAAGCTGTGTTCCTTGTCATCTTTTCCATTTATGTGTGAATTTTTTCCATCCATGTGCGAAATACATTTTTATATTCACCGTGGCATGTGCAGATATGCACCACCAACAGAAACACATGCAGCTGGCTGTGGGTGCTGTGCTAATCAGCTGGGTGGCATTTGAATGGCTGCACAAGGGCATGGCTTACAGGGAGCACACCTCACAAGGGCCAAAATCTAAGAAGTGCTAAATACATCCAGCTCTTTCTGGTATGAATGGGAGATGCAGGAGTTCAGTGCTTTTGAAATAAACAGTAGCATGTTGGCATCTCACTGGTCTCCATGGGAAGACAGAGACTGTCACTGGAGGAAGTTGGAAGACTGCTTGTGCTCCATCCACATCTACCCATATGGCATATGTCTGCATTAAGTCTGTTCAATCTAACATTCTCAAAATAATAGTGTGGACATTGCTGTATGGGCAATGGCTCAGGCTAGCTGCCCACACTTGACCCCCTAGATCCAATCTCAGTGTGCTAGCCCAAGCCAGTGCACATGAAGCTACATCAACACTGCTATTTTAAGTTTGCTAGCTTGAGCAGAGCCAGCGGTAATCTGTCTCCCTAGGCTGGAAAGTACACTCTCAGCTGCAGTATGGACATACCCACAGAGGCCAGTATAAACTCTGTTGAGTAACTTTGTCTTTAAAATGATGTATTTCAATTTTCAAATGTTTTATGTGGCACGTTTCCTTTTTGGACACAAATACAACGCAGTGTAGACTTTTCAGACTGTTTCCCTGAAGGTGAATTTTTATCTGGGAGCTGAAGTACAAATTACTTTTTTTCTTGAGCACTTTAAGAACTCTTTCTTATATTAAATTGTATTTTATTCAGGTGAAGGCCGACTTAGTAACTTGCATTATTGTCCCTCTCCCCCCTCCCCCACACTTCTTTCTGCTCAGTGTGATCCTGCAGGCTGCCTGATTGAATTGACGACTCAGCTCACCATAGTTATGGCCGGGAAACAGATTTGGGGAAATATACAAGAGGCCATTGTACCGTAAGTGATGCCTTATATTGAGCTATTCTAGTTGTAGATGGCTAAAATTAAGGTGATGAGTAGCATCATTTCACTGGCCAAACTGAGAGAAGTGCTGAAAGTAAATTAACTGCATAAGAGCTGAAAAGTAAATCAAATTTTTAGAAGTTTTTTGGCTTTTGTATGAGATGTTTGTAAAAGCTGTTCAATATAGGAGTGAAGAGTTGGTTTACTTTGGTTGAAGAAGTGCTTATGAATAAATCTGTACAGTATAATGTAGTCTCTAATCATGATCTGTATTCCCCCTTCTTTTATTGTTCCCATTTCTCCCTTCCCCCCAACCCACAGCTGGATTTGGAATTGGTGGGGACGCAGGAAAGCCAGATGTAATCCAGAAAATTTATATAGTCGCTGGGAGCAGGATCATGATCTGCAGAGCTTTGGAGTCTTGGGGCTGTTCTATGAATATCTAGAAATGGGTGAGCTGAAAGCACAACTTTGAAATGAGGATAAGAAATATTACAATGGCTGTTAGAACAGAGCTTTCCAGTTGGGTTGGAGGTTGGCTTTTTCTCTGATAAGTATTGTAAACAGCATACAATTCACTGATATAAGGAATTAAATAGGTCATCCCAATAAATGGAGCTGCCTTTATATTATTTATTATTATTATTATTATTATTCATAAAAATAATGTATTGTGCAGAGTTCTTGTTCATAATATTATATATCCAAGAATTGTTTCTCTCTGTTGGATGGTGAATCTTATCCACACTGCAGCTTTCTAGTGCATATTATGCTATTCTTCCAAGGTGTAACTTGAACTGATGTCAGTGGAACCTCTGCCTATGGGAAGAGTGCCAAGTATGCTGTAAAAATCTGCACTGCAGATACGAGATCTACAATATGGATGGGAGTATCCACTGTGTTTTGTGTCAGCACTGATTTGTATTCTGACATTACTCCGCTGACCAGCAGAGGGAGCATGAGCTAACCAGCTGCCACTATTTCTAAAGTCATGTCAAGGTGACTGATTAAACAGATTGTAAACAGCTAAGTAACTAAAGAAACAGAAATTAAACCCAGGCAAAATCCAGAAAAAAATGAGAAAAGTCAATATTTGTCAAATAGAAAGGACAGAATTTGTTGAAAGGGTTGCCTGATGGCATAGCTCTTGATGTTACTTCTAAACTTTGCATATAAATCTTGTTTAGACTCCTTATCTACATTCATGTCATGTACCCATTTCACCTTGGGTTGTGATCTTGTCAAATCTCACACGCCAGCCATGGTCAGGCTACATCAGTACTTGGATGGGAGACCTGCAAGGTAAAAAATAGCTGTTGCAGTAGCTGCTGCTGGTGGTGAAGATGTACAGATGTCTTTCCTTGTTCCAGCATGGTTCATTGATCAGTAGTGACTGGAGATTCTGGTTTTTGGCTGTGGTGGGTAATTAAAGTCCTAGCCATATGTGGTTGTTAGGTATCTTATGGCAGATCTTTTGGAACAGTTACTGTCAGTGCCTTGGACAAATTTTATGTTGTTTTACATTCTCCTGTGGCTTTAAGTAGATAGTAGGAATGTAAAAAGTAGTAAAAAGTGTAATAGCGTAACCGCTAAAAATCCTAGCGATTACATGGTTACATGCACTGCAGGCTCTGCGGTATAAAGCTTATATATAAGAGCCTATAGCAAAACCTCCCTGGGAGTGGGAAGCTGGCCTGCACCAGATAGGGGTTGCTCTGGCCAGCCAGAGCAACACTTGCCTGTGGTGGGCCCCGCAGGGCTGGAGCAGCCCCCTGTCCACGGTGGGCAGGGGGCTGCTCCAGCCCTTACCAGTTAACTGGAACATTTAGGGTGAGGCTTACCAGTTAGCCAGTGAACCATTTACATCTCCAGTAGATAGGGAGTATTCCTTTTCATTTCCTATGCCTAAATTATTGTGGGGTTGTTTTGGCACAACTGAAAGGACTGCAACATGCCACACCAGAGGTGACAGTAAAAGTGATTATTTATGTATAGAGTTAGTTATTTTTTAATTTATACTAAGATTTACCAGCGCCACTAAATATATATGTATTGAACTGTCAATAAACCCATGAAGAACGGGTCACAAGAGGAGAACCTAAGAATTTCTTGTTTCAGAATAAATTTAAAATTAATTAAAAGTTAAGAGGTTGGTCTCTAAAATAATTGTCTAAATTAGAGGGTTCAAGAGCCAGCAAGTAAAGTCTTGCATCAGTCAAAGTCCGGTCAATCAAACTTTACTGCTTTGTGTAGTCAATCTCTTCTCCAAACTTCGGAGTCTTTCAGTTATAAACACACAAATGTTTTTCTTTCTTGTAAGTACTTGGATACTGTACTTTTATTAGCACTGTGTAATAATTTAGAAAATTGATTATATGAATACATTCCACTGGAGTTGTTTTTCACTTGGTAGGGTTATCTCGAATGCTCTGGTATTTCAATAGCATGAACTGTGAACTTAAAGATAATTTCCCTTGAGTTCCAAATAACTGTTGTTCATTTCCCTTCCTCCCATGCAGTCATTCAGTTTGGATTTATTACTCTGTTTGTGGCCTCTTTTCCACTGGCTCCCCTTCTTGCTCTGATGAATAATATCTTGGAGATTCGAGTAGATTCCTGGAAGCTTACCACTCAGTTCAGGAGGCCTGTTGCTGCCAAAGCCCACAGCATAGGAGTTTGGCAAGAAATTCTAAATGGAATGGCCATCTTGTCTGTTGTCACTAATGTAAGTAAATTCTGATAAGTCAATTTTCTTATGATTCTTTATATTTCCAGGATTTGTAGAATGAGACACAGCTTCTACATTCTGTATGGAACCTGCTCATTATGGATAAAACACCACCATTTTAGTTGCAATGCTACAAGGGTGTTGGTGACATGCAGCTCTCCATTTCCATTTAACTGGAGTCAGGTTGTTTTTTCACTTGGCTTTCCCAGTGTCTGGCTTGGTTGGAGTGGGATGGGGGTTAGTTTACTGAAACTCAGTCCCAATAAGAAATTGGCCGTACTAATTGTCTATGGGAATCCACAGGAGTTGGCTAAAGGGATTTCATACCTTCAGTTGAATGGTTAATAAGATTTGCAATCTGTATGTTCAGTTAGATGCTCAACTGCTTCTGGATGTCCAGATAGCAGCAGTGGCTAAATATTCTTTTATTAAACTGGAAACAAATAAACTGCCACATCTAGCGTTCCAACTTCACATTGGACTGCCAAACAGAATCTGATATTTCATTTTAAAGGAAAATATTTAAGCAAGACACTAAGTCACAGCTGATGCAGCTTATCTCAAGTTTTGTTTCTTTTTTTTCAGGCCTTTATTGTAGCCTTCACATCCGATATGATCCCTCGTTTAGTTTACTACTATGCCTATTCTACAAATGGAGATTCACCCATGTCTGGTTACATTAACAACAGTCTATCCGTATTCCAAATCTCTGATTTTCCAACAAACAAAACACCTGAAAATAATCCAGAGAACTTTCTCACATGCAGGTTTGTGGTGATTAAAAATATAATTCTCTATGTTTTATAGGTAGTTTTCCAAGTAGATAGTTGAGACTTAAATGAATTAGAAGATAGGGATACAAGATTATAGCCATTTAACTGGGTAATCGATAAGCATGAGCCTATCGATTACCCAAATGGCTACACACAGCTCTTTGTCCAGCTCCCGGGGAGCTGTCTGCTGCCCCAGGCTGCTATCTTTGAGGCAACAGCACAGGCTGGCTCCTGGTGCACATCGGCTCAGGCTGCCGACCCACATATAACCTCTGAAAGTTTTCAGCTGTTACTTGGTTACCATTACATGCATTTTAACATCCCTGTTCGAAAATAGGTGGGCCTTCTTCTTTAATGTCAGACTACTGCAGGATCTAGCTTCCTTAGGAAAATGATTTAGGTGACCCCGTTAGCCACCAAAAATGACAATATGTTTTCATTTGAGTCAAAGGGAGTTCAGATTGGTGTAACTAACAAATGCAAGGGCATGAAAAAGAGTGTAGCATAGAAAGCAACTAATAGGAGAGGCTAAGGGTATGTCTAGATTGGCGGGTTTTTCCGGGATACCTTCAGTATCCCGGAAAAACTCCGCCGCATCCAGGGAATGCGTTTGTTCTTCCAGGAAGCCCCATATACCTCGTTCTACGAGGAATAAGGGGTCCTCCGAAAGAGGAGGCTTTTCCACCATTTGGCCCCAGGGCCAAATGGTGGAAAAGCCTGTTCCAGAAAAGCAACCCAGAAAAAGCTACGCAAACTATGGAGTGCAATTTGCATAGCTTTTTCCGAAAAACAGCAATAGTGTAGACCTAGCCTAAGAGTATATGATTTAAAGCCACTTTGGTAGTTGCTGGAAATAGATCTGAAGGTATCTGACAATCTAAGGAACCCAGATACTCACCACTTATTTCTGAATTTGACTAAGGTTCTAAAACTGATATTGGTCTATGTATGATTCAAAGCAGTTTGGTGCAAGTATTCAGAACCAAGCTCTGCTGGTGAGTTTTGATTGAATACACACACAGTTCACAGGATGTGCTTTTGTTCCCTGATTGGATGCAAGTATACTTCTTACAGTCAGGTTTAGGATGGAGGTCAAGGGTTTTTTTGCTGGCATGAAAAGAAGCGTTCAATTTGAAGAATGCTTGGTTCATTACCTGTGAGAGTTTTTCTTCAGGTGTTGGGACCACTTACTGTCATGTGCGATGGAGTTACGGAGTTATAACTTTTATCTCAGGGAGGCCCAGTCTAATTGTGTTGATTTGGTCTCTGAAGTAAGTTGAGATTTCTTTGCAACAGACAGGGCTTGTGTCTGACTGTGTGAAGGCAATTAGCCAGTTCACATCATGGAAAGGTTCTGCTGCATATGATTTGGGTAATACAATTCTCTGTGAGCATATTCCTGTAGTTTCTTTTGTATTTCTATATGAGAAGACTTACCCAGCGTTGCCCAGTTCCTATAGGGCAGGGGGCTGATGGTGCAGGGGATGCAAAAATCAGGGCAGGCCTTAGGGATGTCAGAGGGGGGAGGCAGAGCAGGAGGCTGGGGGCAGAAGGGGGTGCAGGAGTGAGGCTTGGGAGGTGTAGAGGGGCTCGAGGGGGGGCTCCCATCTGGCAGGGCTTTCGCTTCCCTCCCTCCCCTGCTTCCAGGGGCCTTCTCTCCCTAGTCCCCCAGCTGGCTTCCAGGGGTCTTTACTCTCCCCCTCCCTGAGCTAGGCCAAGGGCTGGAGGCAGAAGAGTTTGGGGCAGGGGGACTACTTAGCCTTTCTGGTGGCAGGCAAGATGGTGAGCCCCAGTCCTTCTGTCCACTGTCTTGGTGGTACAGCTGCCCCCAGTGGACACTCAACGTAGAACTCTCCCCCTGTGGGCTCGCTGTCTCCAGTGGCCTCTCTCAGTATCATGTCCCTGCTCTCTGTGCCCCTCCCTTTCCATGTTATGGAAAACAGTCCAATTTCCAGCATTTCCCATTTTTTAGGCACAGCCAAACCCTGATCTTGCTTTAAGTTAGGGTAAGAGGAAGCTGCATACTAAATCTGGTGTCCTAGCTCTTACTGTTTAGGAGTTCTTGAACAGACAGACTCAGACTGATAGACAGGCAGACAGATGCACATTTCTAAAATATATAGATAGATATGTTCGTAGGTAGGCCTGGAGCTCTTCTCTGATTTCTCCTATGCAGTTTTGCACAGCCAGGGGTCTTGTCTTTTTTGACTTTTTGCTTAATTTTGTGTAATTCATGAAAGAATCAAAGTCACCTATGTACATGGTGTGTCAGATCACTTTGTGGCTTAGCTCTTTGATGGTTTAGGTCAGCAGTTGATTTTAGAGTTCTCCTTTAACCATACAATCTGAGACTGAAGGATCCTGCCTTAGTTTTCCTGGGCTTTGTATCGAATGATCATTTTATACAGTACAAGAAGTTCCATGCACAGCTCTTCTGATGGGATATGGGTGTCCCCCCAGCCATAGTGAAAAAATATCCAAAGAATGAAGACCTGACACCACAAGTTTCTTGAGAGCAATACTGTCATGATGATGCCCCATGTTTTTTAAATGACTGGTGTTCTCTTCTTCTGGCTGTCTTTGCCAAGTTGTTCGACAATTTATACAGAAGGGCCAATATCCGTATGCATTTATTGAGACATATTTTTAGTTGTGTACATTAGCATAGACCAGTGGTTTTCAATTGGTTTACCATTGTGGGTTGCATATGTAGCTCACAATGTGTAATGTGGGTTGTATCTAATATTAATTTCAGGATGTCACAGATGGCCCTGAGGATGTCACATAGGCCAAAGCTCTGTGCTGATTGGATCTTAGGTTGAGAACCTCGGGCATAATCTTTACCTTAATGCATTTTTCCAATGGCAGAGGAATTTTTTGTTCACAAGAGTTCAGTGTATTGGTGAAAAAGCATGAATTTGTTCATAGTGAAGGAACTGTGCATTGGAGAAGAAACTTGAGACATCCATGACAAAGGGGAAACATATAATGTGGTGCAAAACAAATCTATTACAGATAGATCATAACTCAGAGTAAAGTTCCAGTAGTTTTTTTATTTTGCAATAGATATTAATGCCAGCCACACACACACATACACATCTGCTCACATTGAGCACTTGATCTATTTGATATATCTATCTATAATGATACCATTTAATTAGCTTCAATTGTGCTTTTTGGCATTCACTATCTGAATGTAGTAGTAATCCACATAAAAATTTCACTTCTCACACATCTTCTGTCATCGTATGCTGTTGTGAATGAGGGTTCTGAGCAAACCGGAGATAGATACAAGTTATGAAAGCCAACTTCTTCCAGAAAAAGAAAAGAGAACATTTTAGAACAAGATCAAAAGGTTTCTTAAATGACAGCTGTATTTGCATGTAAATGTCACTGAGCTTGTAGTCAGTCTCATATTGAAGGTGATATTTCACCTTTACGTTTGTTTATATCTAACAGGTACAGAGACTATCGAAATCCACCAGGCCACGAGAAGCAATATTTACACACTATGCAGTTTTGGCATATTCTTGCTGCCAAAATGGCCTTCATAATTATAATGGAGGTATGTACCCCTCGGTCTTCTGAAATCAATACATTATAGATTCTGTATATAGTAACTATTTTTTAATAAAAGTCAAATATAACTGTTGAGCATATCCTGTATTCTCTTGCATAAGAAAAACAAAGAAAATGTCAGTTGTATAAAATAAAGACCAAACTTTCAATTTTCACTCAATTGTTTCTCAGGCAAGACTCTTTCAAGTAAAAAGATTTCGCCCCCAGAAAAGAGCAGAGTCAAACTCTTAATGCAAATAAGAAAATAACTAAACCAGCAGGCCTCCCATATATATAATTCCCATTGGTTTATATATCATTGCTATTGGATTGCTGCTCATGAGGGACTGCAGTACTACCTTCTAAAAGTGTTATACAGTGATGGCAAGTAGATAAAATTGCTCAAGTCAATTATTTTGCATAGTAAGCCAGCCTTTTGCATGCTATCGAAGGAGTTGGGCTATGTTATTTGAGCCCCACTGGGGCACGGATTGGGAGTCAGCACCCTCGGGGGGGGGGGGCGGACGACGACGACAGAAGCAGTGGGGGCCCTGATGGCGCCCAGTCCAAGACCACAGCCTTGCATGGGGCAGAGGCAGCAGGGGAAATATGGTGGGTCAAGGGATGGCTGGCAGCCCTCCCACCATTGCTTTTGACCCCACGTGAGGCTGCAAACTCCCAGCTCACTGCTCAGTGTGAGGACAGAAGCAGCCAGGCTAGAGCAGCCCCTGTGTGTGGCAGGGCATAACATCTGACAGATGGGTGTTACAATCAATTTGTATGGGATATACCATCCCCTTTAGCTCCATCCCTCCCCCCTGCACCCACCTCTTCCCAATTAACTGTAAGAGTGATACTTACTGGGTAACTGATACATATCTCCAAGGAAACACCTAGATGCAGCAGAAAGATGCTGGAGGTACAGAATATGACACTGTTCTTCCTCAACTGTTACAAAGCACTTTGGAATAAAAAATAGTTTGTGTTAATAAGGGTGATTTATAATTTTTTTTATTGGTCCAGTTCTCAAAGACAAAATTTGAGAATTTTTGTAACACGGGGTGTATTTTTCCAGGACAGTCGTATTAAAATACACTCTATTTGTAAAGGAAAATATAAAATTAATTTTTCTTTTTAATAATAAAAATAATAGTAATAATAATAATATTTTATGCAGTGCTTTTTTATCTGGAGATCTAATTACAGATTGGACCTCCCTTGTCCAGCACCCTTGGGACCTGACCCATCCCAAATGAGGGAATTTGCCGGATTAGAGGAGGTCCCTGCCACCGACCTCCCAGGACGCTCCCGCACCCTGCGGCTGGCTCTGCTCTAGTGCCTCTGCTACTAGGCTCCAGCCTGCAGGGCTTGGACTTGGGCTCTGGCCCGCTGGGGCTTCCAAGGGATGGAGCTCCCCAGCTGCCTCAGCCCCACTTCTCCCCCGCCTGCCCAGGAATCCCCGGGGACAGAGCTTGCCGGCTGCCCCGCTGCTGCCGGGGATCCCAGGGGATGGGGCTTGCCAGGTGCCCTGCTGCGCTCTGCCAGGGATCCTCGGCAACGGGGCTTTCTGGTCCCGCTGCTGCTCCACCCAGCTGGAGCTCCCCAGGGATGGAGTTTGCACTCCCGTACGCCAAAGCTCTCTGCTGGACCACAGATGTTGCCCGACCAGAGTGTCCCGGATTTCAGAAGTTTGTCCTATATTTCTTCGTTTTCTAGTACATAATCACACTTAAACTTAAACTTGCTTTTTTTTTTTTGGGGGCAGCATATTGTGTTCATTGTTAAATTCTTCGTGGCATGGATGATTCCAGACGTTCCAGCGGACGTGAAAGCCAGAATAAAACGTGAAAAGTTCTTAACACAAAACATTCTGCATGAATATGAACTTGAAAAGCTGAAGCAGAAGCTGTGTGAAGGCAAGACATGTGAAAACATGGAAAAGGAAGTAATTGCCACGGAAGGAAAAATGGAATTATCCCAGGCAATGTAGCTGGAGGAATTATCTGGTAGATTTTAGTCCCTGAAACTCCTCTGATCTTTATTTATCTGTGATCTGCTCAGTATGCAGTATGTTGAAAGCTATATGATAATTTTAACCCTTTGCTTTCAGTCCAGAGATTTTAAACTGGTTTTCTGAAAAAAACAACCACCACCTGTTAACTGAACCCTGTGGGCTTGGTAAATGCCATTTCTCAATTTTCCTGCTCGATTAGAAGGTGCTGTTTTCTAACTACCCATCAGTCTGAACAACGGTTAAATCCCATGGGTGTGAAAATCAAAATATTATTTGGAAGTCCTGTCACGTTGGTTCTCCGGGGGGACCCTAAAAGAGGTTGTGATTGGATGTATGAGGGGCAGTGCCAACTAGCTTCCAGCTAGATGGCATGGTATGCACTGGGTAGCTCCTTGTACGGAGAAGATTGAGAATGAGTGTCTATATTATCACAACTTCATTAGCTAACATTGGAAGCAGAACAATTGTTTTTTGTCTCCACTACATATCATACGTATATTTGTTCATGGGCTTGAAACCTTTAAAAAAATGTACCTCAAAACACAGATAAAGATATAGTGCCTTAATTCTACTTCAGACTTTAAGGCACAGAATTGATGTAGGCTAGGGAAGAAAAAGAATAGTTTAATTTATTTTCAATTTTTTATTCCTAATAATCTTCATCTGTGAAAGAGTTTCCTCACAATAAAGTTTTAAACCTTGAAAGCTTTGTCAAGATTTGATAGTATAGACTACAACATTTAAGAAAACTAAGCAATTTCTTAACTCTAAAAGATAACTTAGCCTAATTTTGCAAATGATAATAGGGGCCTATAATTTCTGATTGTGCAGTTGTTATTTCTGAGAGTGACAGCAAAGGGATAAAATGGTTTGAGCTGCCTAGTCAGAAATGCTTCAGGAATTAACCACAGGGCTATGAATTTTGAACAGCCCTCAGGATGGGGAAGTTGAACTGTAATACCGATTGGTCTATGTATGCCATTGTGTTTATATGTGAATGTGATTACAAAGCGATAAAGTTAAGTATTCTTTATATAGTTAAAATGCCAAGTAATGTACATTTATGTAGCCATTGTCTTATACTAGGAACTCTTGAGGGTTTTTATGTTGTTTTTAATCTTGCCAAGAAGAATTTTTTGTTGTTGTTTGGTCATGGGGCAGTTCTGCAAACGTATGACGTATATTTGTTGTCCGTTATTTGTACAGGTTAGCCACAAACTGGTTGTGAGTGGTACCCTTCATGCTAATTTTAATTATAAATATTTTAATGGTTTTACTACGTTTTAAAGACGTATCAACTTTACAATGCTTAGTGCCTTATTTATATGCATTTGACACACAACATGAAAATGCTAGCTGTATAATTAAATGGTAGTATATCTTAAAAGTGAGATTGCAGGCATCATGACACTCTGAACCTGCATAAGGCAAGTTCATCGTGTTGGCTTAGAAATGGCTGCATTTGCACACTTCAGTTTGTCAGTGCTATGCAAAAGAGTGGAAAGCACTGTAAAGTGGACTCCAAGTTGAAGAAGCAATGGACTTGCTGTATTCTCCCAAAATTAAGAATGGTAAATAGTGATATTTGGAATTTTAGTATATCTGCACTTTTAAAGTTATATTTAACTCACATGTTCCAGACCAAAAGTCCATCGTCTGTTTTGTCTTTCAGCTAAGGAATTCATTATTTTCTAAATCCACAAGTTTTGGATTCCAAGCTTGGTTTCAGCAGAGCAAACTTGTGAATCAGAAAAAAAATCTGACTAGTAACCTGATTATTATAACAAGAGTATTAAATCTGTGTCTTGGGCAGAACTAATATTGCTGGTAGAATTTCTGATGCTAAAGTGTTTACCTAAAGGCTATGTCTACACTATAGCCTTTTCCGCAAAAACATATGGAGGTGAAGCGTGGAATATCACTGCACTTCATTTGCATAATTAATTAGGCTTCGTTTTTGCACAAGAGGCTATTGCGCAGAAAGAAGCCATCTACACAGCTCCTTTTTGTGCAAAAACCCCCTCTTGCGCAAGAGCCGTTCTTCCACATTAATTATGCAAATGAGGTGTGGAGATATTCCACGCTTCGCCTCATTTGAATATGTTTTTGCGGAACAGGCTATAGTGTAGACATAGCTCTAATGAACATCATTTGATTCTCTTCCCTGCCAGAAAGGGTAAACAAATGTATATCTCTTTCCATTGTAATTCAGCAAGTGTGCTTTAAGAGCATAGTGGCCACTGAGCACGTCTGATGAGCAAATACTCCTTTGGCTTACTTCCCAGAATCTTTCTTGACTTGGTTAAATCTGAAACTGGTTATTAGTATATGTGATGAACTTATATTGCTGTCTACCATTCATGTAAAGCTCTGATTTATTGTAGAATAGCATGTATAACTAAGAGAACTTTGCTGCTTAAGAACATATCTTGTAGTATGAAGTGCAATAAGCCAAAGATTCATTACACTTACTGTAATTCTGTAATGCAAATGCTGTATGCCACCAAACCATAGTAAATGATACAAGCACTTTGCTGCTTTTTACAAATATACTGTAAATTAAATGGAGAATGTTCAGTATTTCTGTTATTTTTAATATTTAAATTATTTTCATAATTTTGTTAGTTAGCAAATGGCAAAACCTGTGAAGTAGTAAGGGGGAAACAAGGCTGGCCTTACCATGAGGCGAACTGAGGCAGCTGCCTCAGGTGCCAGACTGTGGGGGGCCGCCACTAGGACCCAGAGTGTAGAAAATTGTGTCTGCTGCTGGTGCATATGTATTCTCTCTGCTCTAGAGAGGGGGCATCATTTGAGCTCCCCGCCTCAGGTGCCCAAATGTTGTGGGCTGGCCCTGGGGGGGGAGATACAACATGGTAAGGTAACCTCTGTACAAGATGCACAAAAGCTCTGCTTTGAAGTTAAAAATCAGTAAATCCATTGTCAGATGATGTATTCCTGCAGATTTAATATAATGTCAATTACTTCAAGTCTTTGTACTTAAAAAAAAAAAAAAAGTTCTGAGTTTTCACACTTGAAAGGTTGCCAGCAGTGTAGTTGTATTGGCAATGTATAATGCATCTTAAAAATCAAGGAGAGTAACAGAGAAATAACTTAAAGATAAGGATGCAGCACTAATATGCAGATGCACCAGATAGTGAACCTGCTAAGTTATTGTAGCACTTCTAGTCCATTTTCTAAGCACACGTATAACATAATCTTATACTTTAGGAACATTGGATTGTTTTCTTCAGATACTGTAGTATATATTTTTAAAAAATTAAGAACTTTGGGATCAGCTTATTTAAATAGTCACCTATTTTACACTTTAAAGCATCACTTTTTGGTGTGTACAAAAACTATTTAAAAGACAGTAAATTATCATTTAATTAACAGCTAAAATTACATCAGGATGAGTCAGTCTAATCTGTCTCCAAATTTAACTGCTTGCCTTGTTTGTTTGTTAGTGGCTAAGCACCATTTCAACAAACTTTTATTAGTATAACTAGAGTTATAACCGTTTACAAATATTTTTCCTGAAATGTGTCACAAAGTGGCAAAAATAAAAGCCATACCGGGAATATGAAAATATTAAGTATTGTGTGGTGGATTTTTGCACATTTGAATACCTGTGTTTGATGTTGAAAATTAGTACTGAACGTACACACACACACGCACACAGAGTATATGTATGTCTCTAAAAATGTCCTTTAAACAAAGTGAAATGAGTTTGGTATTGTAGCTACTGTAATTTTTAGGCAAGATTGGATTACTTCAATAGAATTAGTACATGAGGCAGATTATTAGTTTTTAAATATAAAGAATAACCCAATCAGGATTTTTTTCAATATATGGGTTATATTTGTGCTATAGAAAGATTTAACTTGCAATGATACAAGGCCATGACCATGAAATAAGAATGCAACACAAAACACTATACTGTTTTTCTAGCAAACTCTATTACTGTGCTTTTTTCTTCTTTTTTACATAAATTGTTTAATAATGTTGCCAGTGTCAAACTGCATAAAAGGCGGGGAAGGATAGATTTGCTTACTAAGCAGTTTGCCTGTTTTGTGCTCAATTGGTATTGTCATGTAAATGGACTGGTGTTTTTGACTGTTAAGTATCATACTGATGTATATGATGCACTAATCCTGGGATGATTGTTTTAAACATTGTTACATTAAGTTAACCTATCTGAAAATGAGGTTTAAAATGTGTTGGTGAATAAAGCAATGTTTATATTTTAACTGTACTGTCAACTTTTTTGGTTAAATGTTTCTTGTTTTGTACAATTCAGCATGTCTCTGGAGATGAAGGGCTGAGTTTGTAGTAAGGATGTAAAATCCTGTTTAATTGGTTAACCACTTGAATGTAATGTTTAACTGGTTAACTTATTAAAGGGGAGTGGCTTGGGGGGGGGAGGGAGGAGGGAAACTCTGCCAGCTGGGGAGTTGGCAGGCAGGAAGCTACTTCAGCCCTCACCTGGAACCAGTAAGCATCACCCTTAACAGGTGATGCTTACCAGTTTATGGGTTAACTGGTTAACCTTTTGCATCCATAGTCTGTAGCTCTCAGTGGTTCAAAGAAAAGCGATATTTGTATTACAGTTTACTAGTCTTGTTGAATCTGAATATACTGTAGTGTTAAATGGATGATCTAAAAGTGCATACCACTGAATTCCTTTTAACTACTATGTGTTATAATTATTTTGGAGAAGAGAGTGCGTAAAGAGAGAAGGTACAGTGGACTTTTGTCTTGCTTCAAAAAGCTAACGCCAAAGATAGAATTATTTCTGCTTCAGGTGCTTACTCATGTCGATTCTAAGTAGGCTTACATGTGCACACTTGCTGGAATGTTTTGTGCAGAGGTATCCCTTCAGATAGGTTTAGTCACTCCCATTATGGTACTGTATATTATGGGCCCTGCTCACCCACCCCCTCTTCAGTTCCTTCTTACTGCCTGTAATGGGTGGCTGGAATGCTCACTCTCCCTTGCTTCAGCAAGTCCTTTCCCTAATGGTCCTGACTGTTACCTTCACTTCTCACTGTGCCGTTACTCAGCAGGCCAAGGATAATGCTGCATTCGGGAGAGCGATTGTTCAATCAGCAAATGGATGAACTCCAATCCTGCCTCCAAGTTCCAACTGTGTATGACCCCTTGTGGGCTTGAGAAAGTATATGCAGTTCGCTAACTTACGGCATGAGCATAGAAAAGAAGTGCTAAAAAAGACCAAATTCCTTATGCAGAATTTGTACAGTGTTTTACTCATTGATGTGTAAACACAAACCTATTTTATTTTCTTTGTTCAAACTCAGTTGTGACAACAAGCGTCCATTGTAGATGGTGTATGGCATACCCACTGTTGAATCTGGAGTCTGGCCCACCATTTGCCAGATAATTCACTTGTTTAATTATAGTGGCAGCATCTGCTGAATGTTGAAAATAAAGACAACAGGACATCAGATGTTATCAGATCCCCCATGGAGAAAACCTAAGAGGAGTCACAAAAAAGCACTTGAACTGGACTCCATCCAGATGTCAAAGTGTTTAACTCTATAAGAAAGAAATACAGGACAGGTGCAAAATGCAATATTTTAATGCAAACATAAAATGATACGAGCCTGGGAAAGAATGCCACGCAAAAGAGAAAATAGACAACGTGATTCTATCTGTAACTTTGGTGGGTTCCTTAAATATGTACCCAAAGGTAAAGAGCAGAATAGGAAAGTTGAGTGGGGCTATCAGCAGCAGTGGAGAGAGAGAAAAAAAAAAACCAGAAAAAATTGAGAGAAGGTGAGCAAGGTGGAAAGCAGATGAAGTGTAGGGGGCTTCTGTTTAGTGATAGGGTATCTTTCACAAGCTCCCAGAAGAAAAATTCAAGCTCATTTGATGCTCTCAAGAAACAATAGCCTGGCCTTAAAGGCCAGCAGTACAGACAAAAAGATCAAATCAAAAACATTCATTGGGTCCAGGCTTTCACCCAAAGAGGGGCAAATGGCAATGGGAAAAATTAATGAAAACTTCAGACCCATTGTTTAATCACATAACCATGCCACAAACAGAAGGCTAGTCTACTTTTGTGACAGGTATGGCTATTTCCTGCAATATCCCTGAAAAACATTACTGAATTATGTCTCGGTCTCCTTGGAGTCCATGATATTAAATGCAAAGGTTAGGTATTTGTGGGCTTGGATAATCAAAGGACTATACTGAACAATGTGAATGGTCTTTTGGGACACTATATTATGAAGTGGATTTCCTGGGAAATATCTAGGGGGTGGTGAATGCCCCTTTCCCCAAATTATGCAAAATTCCAGCCTTCGGATGCTACATCTTGTGAAGAAGGCCTTTGTCTGCTGATTATTTGTTACCTGAACCCAAGATCAAAGGCCCAAAGTGTGTAAAGGAAAGACTGAACTATTCTTTGGTGCATGAATTTTGACTTAAGGCTGTTATGAACTTTTAACCACAGAAGAATCCTCTGTGGAGTTTAAGGGATTGACTCCCAGCAGAGCCCTTGTTAAAGCTGGGGATTTTTGGTATGAATGTGCATGTAGGTTCTTTTAATCTTTTAATATCTTCTCTTTATAATGCTCTCACCTTAAGAATAAATGTGCTTACTAAGGGTACGTCTGCACTGCACGGCTATTTCAGGATACCGGAGGTATTCTGAAATAGCTACCCTGTGTCTACACAAGCTGCCTGTTATTTCAAAATATTTTTCAAAATAACAAACGTGCTATTTCACCATCCCGGTAAACCTCATTGCACGAGGAATAAGGGATGGCTAGAAATAGCACGTTATTTTGAAATTTGGCACCGTGTAGCTGCGCAAAATTTGAAAATAAGCTATTTCTAAATAGTTTCAAAAAAAGATAGACCATTTGTGCAGCACAAATTGCATATCTTATTTCGAGTTTAGGTTGCTGTGTAGATGCATCCTTAGATAGGGCTGCATGATAACTTATAACTGGTGGTAATTAGAGCTGGTCATAGTGTCTGGAGAGAAAACAAAGCATTTACATTGCTTATTTAGGCAGTCTGGCTGGCTGGGGGTTGTCACAGTCCAGGGCAACTGTACTTGTATTTCCCCTCAATAATCCAGCTGCACATTCCCTTGCTTACACTGTCCTAGCAGAGAGAGGTTGCCCAAGGACCCCTGCTTGCTTTCTCTTTAGAGATAGCTAATTACTAGTTATAAGGTACCACATAGAACTTCCCAGGCAAGCTGACTTAGTAAGATGAAAACCACTCCGAAAACATTAAAAGCACAAAAACCAGCCCAACCCCATGCCAATAAATTATCTGGAGTGAACTGCAGGGTTAAACTGGATTCTGGCAGGAGCAGCCCTCCTAACCTCCACTCAAGGGAGATTTCCTGGGGGTTACAAGTTCATTGCATCATTGCTCAAGTTCAGCTCAGTACAAGCACTCAGTCTTTGGAGGCCTTGGTAGACGCCAGTGTTTCCAACCTCAATTTAACCTCGATGGGGACTTGCCTTGGACCAGGATGTTACCCAGGAACTCAGTAACGATTAAATTTAAAACTAGGATCTGCTTGGAGTTTGTTCCTGACACAAGAAGAGCAGGTCCCCCGACACTGTATCTATCACCAGTGGATAATAGCCCAATGAAAACACAACTCAGGTGTAAATTTAACCAATCTATTAAAATAATTTGGAACAATACACAGCATAGAACCATAAAAACCCCAGTACACCAGTTAGAAATCCAACCCCGCACCCTCGAAATAGAAGACAAGAAGATCAGAAAGTTCCCCTAACAAACAGGTAAGTTGAATATTATGGTATCGGATGGAAGAAGAGCTGTGACCTAGGACCTGCGACTGGTTAGCAGGGACTCTGCTGCCCAGGAGGAACACTAAGTGATCCCTTGATGTCATTCAGGGCTAACCACGGACTCCTTTGGATCGCAGAGGGCTTTCACCACAAGGATCTGAATCTGGGATGAGTGGGAGGAACCAAAGGACCTTGTTGGGTGTGCCCTAAACACAAAACCGCACTCTTCAGTAGGGGATGTGCAGGGAAGCACCCACGATGATTCAGTGATTCCAATCACTCTGGTAGCTTCTTTACTGTGGTTGGTTCTAAGAACCCTGCTCCAGGCCTTTGCCATGGAGAAAGAGAGCCACATGCTTGTTGTCCAGCTGTAGAATGAAGAAGCAGCACACCGACTCCCAAGGGGCAGTCCTTTTATCACTTTAGGGGAGGGAAAGTGCAATAAGGGTTCTGAATGCACTGTTCCCATGATGTGTGTAAAAAGTGCAGTGTCGTGTGCAGTGCAGTACACATCTGAGGTAAATAATGTTTTTGGCGGGAAAAGCCAGTTGGAACTAGTTCTTAGTTACCTCCATTGAGGTGCACAGTCCAAAATGGAGTTCAGGAGACTTAAAATGGAGTCCAGCACATTAAAATGGTGTCCAACATACTGATGATTCCTTACAAGGAGTCTGGCCATTTGCTGGAAGAGGAAAAAGCCATGAGCCTGTTTAAAACCAGGCTCTTTATCTAAAAATGTTTTATCTATTTGTCCCTAGAAAATCCAGTCTGAACCAGTATATGTTCACCTCACCATGGAGGTGGCATCCCAGAATTCATAATTGAATATACCTTCCCTGGCTCTGTTAGAGAAGGTACGCTGCCACACACAATAATTGCATTTGTAATGCCATGCACCCTAAACACATTAACCCAAATTCAGTAAGGTTTAACTTTGTTCCCTAAAATTGATCTTAATTCCATAAGGTTTGTTCAGAATATTGACAATGTCATGGGGATAGCACAGTGCAGGCAAAGACTGCACAGGCTAGAAAAACCCCAGTCAGGTAGGAGAGAGCTGTGGATCTCCACTCAAGACAAGTGATAGCTGAGAAGCCAGGAATCTACAGTGTATGACCTTGGCAGACCACAAAGGGGGAAATTCAGATGAAATTGCCCTGAACTGAGACACCCATCCCATACTCCTCCCATTCATGTAAGTGGTACATTCTCAATAGGGGAAAAGATCAGAGCTTTTATTTACCTTGCATGATCACCTAATACCCATGACTGTACGCAGAATACACTTGATCTGTTTTTAGACAGGGTGCAAGAGGAGAAATAGAGATAGTAATAGTTTTGTCCAATGCACCTGTCTGTGGATAATGTTCTTCTTTTAGGGGGGTCTCATTTGTTCTATGCAAAAATATTCTCTAGTGTGAAATGTATTAGCCTGCCCAGTGATACTGATGATCAAACTGTAATGAACTTATATTAAATATCAACCAAATTCATGTTATACATAAATTAATTGTAATTCAATTCTGGAAACATAAGTGTCCAATAAGTAAGTATGTGGGGAAACAGGTACTACAGATAGGGTCTCAAAAGTAGCATGCTATATCATCAGAATCTGCACATTTCAAATCTGTCTCAAAATGGAGCTCAGTCGCACATGGAGACCATGCACTTGGAAATTGCCTTGTGCAAAATTAAAGAGAAACTGCATCCATAAAAAGAGAGGCTTTGGCACCTGACATCCTGAAGGGGCTGGAAGTCAATGGTGACACTGAAAGTTAGATTTTTGTTTTGATTTAAAATAGTTAATTGCCTATTCTTGATTATGCCCAGACATAAAATGCTTTTGAATTGCACTGCAGTGGTGTAAAGCTGTATTTTGAGAAATCAACTAGGAGATGAGTGGGAGATAGGCATTTTTCAAAATATGGATCTCTTTGCCAAATTTCCTAACACTTCTCTGCCACAATATTTTTTTCTTAATGAGAAATGACAGTCTACAATGTGCATTAAGCAAGTTTGATTTCTTTCACTGTTGGTAAAAGCAGTGTTGCAACAGCTAACCAGAAAATAACACCTTTTTCTCAGCGATAACTAATTGACCTTGATTTGTCAGTTTGTAGTCAAACAGTCCCAGCTGTTGCTAAAGAGTATTATGCATTAACTGAATTGCCATTGTCAGGAAAGGAACAGAAATCTGTAACTCTGTTCTTAAATGCTGAAAATCTATGGAGCATATATATGAACATAAACAGTTTATTATTAGGTGGATTTCTAATATACTTGGCGATTTAAATTTGACCATTGCTGGCAACAGGATACCAGACTAGAAAGGCGAATGATCCGATCTGGTATGGTAATTCCTATGTTTCTGTGTACAAGAGCTCTTTGTGGTATGTTCTTTCCATTCACAGGGGCCAGATGCTGATCTAGTGCATGGTCAAATCTGGAGTAATCTCACTGATGTCCATGGAGTTACTTCAGATTGATATGCCTGAAATCTAACCCAGCCCAGGAACCTTGAGGGGAGGGTGACATGGAGGGCGGGGGGGGGTCCATCTGCTACATTGTAAAAGCTATTAAATCATTAACAGGGTTTTCAAAGTAATGGCTGGTTACTTTACGTGGAAAATAGCTACGTGGTTAATGACACTAATGTTTTACAGTGCAAACAGTGCTGCAAATGTGCACTTTACAGGGTCTGATTCTATTCTTATTAACATTGGTGTTAGGAGTAACTCCAATGCAGTCACTGGCACAAAACAGTTGTGAGAGAGGAATAAGCTCCCTCCAAATTGAGCTAAAGCCCAGCGCTAGTATTGCTGGTAAACACATGCCAACCTTTGCCCATAAGCACTTTTTCCTCACCTCCTAATTTAAATACAATCACTGGATCAAATGCTGAGCTTAGTGGTGGAAATCTGAAATAACCTAAGTGAAATTTAATAGTTACTTTGGTTGATATCATCATAACTAGGAGCAAAATCTGCCCCCATTGAATCCTCTCTCCTTGTCGACCTTATTTCTACAAGCCCATGTGACCCTCTCGCATAAAAAGACCCCTTATATTGCTGAATTTTTCCTACAAAAACATTCCTGCAGGACTGGAACTAATGGTGTCAGCCACCAATTTTAGCCTAATCCACCCCAATATGCTGTCCTCGCCTCAGGATTAGCAATTACACACAACCTGCTTAACAGTCTTCAGTGCCCTCCCATTTTCCAGCCATCCCAGCAACTTGGGAGATGGCATTGAAATATATTGGAGCAGGAACTTCATAGTGTCTACTGAGATAATGTGCATTAAGTAGCTGGAGCTTTTATTACAGAATCATAGAATACTAGAACTTGAAGGGACCTTGAGAGATCATCAAGTCCAGTCCCCTGCCCGCCCAGCAGGACCAAGCACTATCTAGATCATCTCTGATAGCTGTCTATCCAACCTGCTCTTAAATATCTCCAGTGATGGAGATTCTACAACCTCCCTAGGCAATTTATTCCAGTGTTTAACCACCCTAAGGCTACGTCTACACTGGCAACTTCTTGCGCAAGAACTCTTTTGCGGAAGAGTTCTTGTGCAAAAACTCTTCCACAAGAGAGCGTCTACACTGCCATGTGCTTTTGCACAAGAGATGTGCTTTTGCTCAAGAGCATCCATGGCAGTGTAGATGCTCTTTTCCGCAAGAAAGCTCTGATGGCCATTTTAACCATAGGGGCTTCTTGCGCAAGAAATTCATGTTGCCTGTCTACACTGCTCTCTTCTGGAAGAGCTCTTGCGCAAGAGGGCTTATTCCTTGTGGGGAGAGGAATAACTCTTCTGGAAGAAGCCCTGTTTTACAAAGCTTTACTGTAAATTTACTTCTGGAAGAACGCTCGTGCAGTGTAGACCGCCAGCAAGTTTTTGCGGAAGAACGACTGTTCTTCCACAAGAAGCTGCCAGTGTAGATGAACATGAGTTAAGAAGCTTTTCCTAATGTCCAACCTAAATCTCCCTTGCTGCAATTTAACCCAATTCTTCTTATTCTATCATCAGAGGCCAAGGAGAACAATTTTTCTCCCTCCTCCTTGTAACACCTTTTTAGATATGAGAAAACTGCTATCATGTTCCCACTCAGTCTTCTCTTTTCTAAACTAAACAAGCCCAGTTCTTTCAGTCTTCCCCCATAGGTCATGTTTTCATTTAATTATTTTTGTTGCTATTCTCTGGACCTTCTCCAATTTCTCCACATCTTTCTTGAAATGTCACATCCAGAACAGGACACAGTACTCCAACTGAGGTGTAATCAGTGCAGAGCAGAGTGGAAGAATTACTTCTCGTGTCTTGCTCAGAACACTCCTGTTAATGCATCCCAGAATCATGTTTGCTTTTTTTGCAACAGTGTGTCACTGTTGACTCATATTTAGCTTGTGGTCCACTATGACTTCTAGATCTTTTTCTGGAGTACTCCTTCCTAGACAGTCGCTTCTTAGAAAATGACTTAGAAAAGTTAGATGTCTGCAAGTCACCAGGGCCTGATGTAATTCATGCTAGAATACTCAAGGAGCTGATAGCTAAAGGCTCAGATATCTCCTCTATCATCTTTGAAAAATCATGGGAGACAGGACAGATTCCAGAAGACTGGGAAAGGGCAAATATAGTGCCCATCTGTAAAAAGAGAAATAAGAACAACCCAGGAAACAACAGACCTGTCATTTTAACTTCTGTGCCAGGAATAATGGAGCAAGTAATTAAGGAATTCATTTGCAAACACCTGGAAGATAATAAGGTGATAGGTGACAGCCAGCATGGATTTGTAAAGAACAAATCATGGCAAACCACATAGCTTTCTTTGATAGGATAATGAGTCTGATGGATAAGGGAGAAGCGGTGGATGTGGTATACCTAGACTTTAGTGAGACATTTGATACAGTCTCACATGATGTTCTTATCAATAAACTAGGCAAATACAACTTAGATGGGGTTCCATAAGGTGGGTGCATAACTGGCTGGATAACTGCTCTCAGAGTGTAGTTATTAATGGTTCACAATCCTGCTGGAAGTGGGGTTCCACAGGGGTCTGTTTTGGGACTGGTTCTGTTCAATATCTTCATCAACGATTTAGATATTGGCATAGAGAGTACGCTTATTAAGTTTGCAGATGATACCAAGCTGGGAGGGGTTACAAGTGATTTGGAAGATAGGGTCAAAATTCAAAATGATCTGGACAAACTGGAGAAATAATCTGAGGTAAATAGGATGAAGTTTAATAAAGACAAATGCAAAGCACTCCACTTAGGAAGGAACAATCAGTCTCACACATACAAAATGGGAAGCGACTGTCTAGGAAGGAGTACTGCAGAAAGGGATCTAGGGGTCATAGTGGATCACAAGCTAAATATGAGTCAACAGTGTGACACTGTTGCAAAAAAAAGCAAACGTGATTCGAGGATGCATTAACAGGTGTGTTGTGAGCAAGACATGAGAAGTCATTCTTCCGCTCTACTCTGCATGGATTAGTCCTCAGTTGAAGTATTGTGACCAGTTCTGGGCACCACATTTCAAGAAAGATGTGGAGAAATTGGAGAAGGTCCAGAGAAGAGCAACAAGAATGATTAAAGGTCTAGAGAAGATGACCTATTAAGGAAGACCGAAAGAATTGGGCTTGTTTAGTTTGGAAAGGAGAAGACTGAGAGGGGACATGATAACAGTTTTCACATATCTAAAAAGGTGTCACAAGGAGGAGGGAGAAAAATTGTTCTCCTTAGCCTCTGAAGATAGGACAAGAAGCAATGGGCTTAAATTGTAGCAAGGGAGGTTTAGGTTGGACATTAGGAAAAACTTCCTATATGTCAGGGTGGTTAAACACTGGAATAAGTTGCCTAGGGAGGTTGTAGAATCTTTATCTCTGGAGATATTTAAGAGCAGGTTAGATAGACATATCAGGTCTAGACAGTACTGGGTCCTGCCATAAGGGCAGGGGACTGGACTCAATGACCTCTCAAGGTCCCTTCCAGTTCTACTATTCTTTGATTCCCATTCTGTATGTTTGAAACTGATTGTTCTTTCTTAAGTGGAGTACTTTGCATTTGTCCTTATTAAATTTCATCCTATTTACCTCAGACCATTTCTCTAGTTTGTCCAGATCATTTTGAATTATGATCCTATCTTCCAAATCACTTGCAACCCCTCCCAGCTTGGTATCATCTGCAAACTTAATAAGCATACTCTCTACGCCAATATTTAAATCCTTGGTAAAGATATTGAACAGAACCGGTCCCAAAACAGACCCCTGCAGAGCCCCACTTGTTATGCCTTTTCAGCAGGATTGTGAACAATTCGTAACTACTCTCTGAGAATGGTTATCCAGACAGTTATGCACCCACCTTATAATAGCCCCATCTAGATTGTATTTCCCTAGTTTATTGATAAGAAGGTTATCTGAGACCATATCATATGCTTTACTAAAGTCTAGGTATACCATGTCCACCACTTCTCTCTTATCCTATCAAAGAAAGCTATCAGATTGTTTTGCCATGATTTGTTCTTTACAAATCCATGCTGGCTGTTACCTATCATCTTATCTTCCAGATGTTTGAGGCTGAATTCCTTAACTAATTGCTCCATTATCTTCTCTGGCATAGAAGTTAAGCTGACTGGCCCTATATTTGCCCTTTTTCCAGTCTGCTCCAGAATTTGCTTGCTGTAGCCCTTGACCAGGGGTGGGGAACCTTTTTTGGGCCAGGGGCTGCTGACCCCCAGAAAAATCAGTTGGGTGGAGGGTAGTGGGGGTTGGAGTGCCAGTATGGGCTCCCCAATGCTGGGGGGAGGAGCTGTGAGCCCCGGAGTCCATGTCTAGGCAAGCCAGGGACTACATCTGGTGCCTGGGCCTTAGGTTCCCCACCCATGCCCTAGACTCTGGCTTCTGACCCTGCTTTGTCCTTGACTCTGCTATTTGCTTGTTACTTGCAGCTTGTCACCTGAACCTGACTCCTCCACAGTCTGGGCCAGCTCAGGCCCACCTGCTACTCATCTGCTCATCACAATTTAGCAGCTGACAGGTGCACACAGCCTGCCCACTTCCCATTCCTAACTCCATCAAAGTACAGCTGTGTGACTAACTGCTTTTTCACTTCAGTGCTCATACCAAAACATCTAACTTTAGAAACAGACATTGTTTCAGATTGAACAAAACTTACTTGATTTTGGAAATTATTTTATTTCAATTTATTTTTAAAAGTTTTAAATTTTGAATTGAAAAGTCTTTTGAATATTTTCTAAATAGAGTATTTTAATTTTTTATTTAAAACATTTTTTATGTGGGATGTTAGAGGAGAGAGAGGTTTCAACCAAAACAATTCTGCAAATTCTACACACAGTTGTGTTGACTCTTTCAGAGAAAGTGAGTAAGAGGGAGGAAAATCTGAACAAGAAAATATTTCCTTACACAGCATTCACTGGTCTTGAAGGTCAGTGAAGTATTGTGGGTGAATCTTCAAAAAAAAAAAAAAAAAAAAAAAAAAAAAAAAAAGAAGAAGAAGAAGAAGACAGGATTTTGCAACCAATGAGAGCGATTACATTTTTTGCATGATAAATTAAGCCTCACATGGCTAGATTCAAGCTGCTGGTATACAGAAGTCTGGAAGGTTTTTTCCCCATTTTTTACATAGCACTGCACTGCACTGCACTGATGTCTACGTGCATCAGGAAGGATCTGAGGCTTTCTTTGAAGCAATATAAGACAAACAATGCTAGACTCAGTGATTTAGTTTGCAAATCTTATAGGCCAGGTGACACCTCTATTCTCTACTAGTAGAAGAGTTGTCCAGGTAAGAGTCAGGTGTCTCTCTGACACTGTCTTCTTGACCTCCTTTCTAGGACACTACAGAGGGCTTGCTATTACTGAGGCTGTAGAAACAATAGTAGCTCCTTGGAACAATCAGGTGAGTGAAAGGTACCAAGGCAGCCTTTAATTAAGATGCATCATTGATTTAAAAAAAGGTGTAGCTGTTATTTGACCTCACTCATGGTTTCTTCTTAAAATTGTTCACGAGTCCAAATAACCAGAATTAGCCAAACATATTAGCTAAAACCAAAGTAGTAGAATATGAAAAGGAGATACACATATTTTCTCTCTGGAAGCAATTCTTCTTTAGCAGCATGATTTAGCTACACAGAAGATGTCCTTCAGTGATATGCAGCATTTCAGCTAGTAGTATTTATAGTATGATTTGTACAAGTTATAAAACTCTTCACATTTTGCTAAAATCTATGCCATCTGTTCTTGAACTTGTTTTGTTCTGGGGTTTTTCTTATGTAGTTCCAAAAAATTGACTCCCAATCAGCTGGGTGTAGAGGTACATCCCAACCTGTGCTAGGCTACACCAGTCACATAACTTGACTTTGACAGACTTCCTATTTTCTAATACCAAAACTGACTTCAGCTTTGCATATTTTGTGGTAAACTTGATTACATCAACAGTCTTGCTTGCTTTTCACCAGAGGTTAACCACAGTCTCTGGCCACTCTTTCTTGTGACATAAACCAAAAGGCCAGATTTCATACTCGATTATGTATGAAAAGCCATAGGAGGGGA
This sequence comes from Pelochelys cantorii, assembly GCA_032595735.1. Lineage (NCBI taxonomy): Eukaryota > Metazoa > Chordata > Testudines > Trionychidae > Pelochelys > Pelochelys cantorii. The sequence continues at coordinate 44,042,413 of CM064329.1, read as the reverse complement.
CTTTTTGTTTAAAAATCTTAATGAAGAATCCCATATGGAAGTTATTCCAGATTGTCCCACTAAAGGAGAGGTAGGAAAGGGTGGGATGTTCTCCCCCCCCCCATATAGGACAGCCACTCTTAAACCTGATAGAGGCCAAGGGACCTACACAGAAACACTATACCTGCATAGTGTCTGCAATCCCATTGGTGCTGAGGAGGGGAGTGTGTTCTGGAGGCCAACGTCTTGAAATCCTCTAGCTTCATCAACCATGTTTCCCCTGCATGGGCATGAGGAAGCTGTTGAAAATCACATACAGCTTGTGGCTGTGTGGAAAACAATGTGTGTCGCACCCAACCACACCTTCTGCCAGTCTCTGATTCTTCCCTCATATTAGGCAAGGCTGACCCTTGCTAAAATTGAGTTTTAGTCACTAGAGAGGTTGTTTTCTTTTGGAACCAAACCCTTTTCTTTTTCTCGTGCTTTGTATCACTTCGAATCTCTGTTCTCTATACTAAACTTAAACTTAGTGCTTCTATATGTCTTAGTGCTGTTATACTGAGTTAAAGCATGAGTCTTCAGTTAGCTGGACTAGATATGTGTACTATCTCTTTGGAGGCAGCAAACAATAATTTCTGTGAATGATCAGTAAGAGGGACTGGAGACTGCAGAGAGATCTTTCTGGGGATACGAATTAACCTTCCAACAGTTCTCTTTGGAGGCAGCAAACAATAATTTCTGTGAATGATCAGTAAGAGGGACTGGAGACTGCAGAGAGATCTTTCTGCGGATACTGGTTCACTGACTGTTACCTGAAATGCAAGGTTGAGACTAGCAGAGTCTCTCTATGGGTTTGCTGGTGAGGCAGACAAGATGACAGACAGTCCAAGACCCACCAAAATGTAACCCTTGGGGACACAATGATTCAGTGTTCTGGCTTTCCTGAGGTAAGTATCATAGCTGGTGTTACACTTATTGCTGCCACAGTGATTATATTAGAGAGAGAGAAAGACCTTGGAGAACATCAAAATAGCAGGAAACCTATTTTTTTGACACATAACAGAAGTGTTCAGTGCCAACGTCAACAGCTAATCATGTGAAGGGAATGACCTCAAAATTAAGTCACTTTGAATTTTTTGTTAATGATGTAGCTTCTCTGAAGGGGAGGGCTATTCAGAAAACACATGCAGCAAACAGTATGTGGGTAATGATGGGACACTGAGGTAGTGGATGAATTTGAAGTCAGGCAAGGTAAGTCTCTGCTTCAGGAAACAACAGGGTGTTTATCTCATGGCCAAGAGGAGTTTTTTAAATTCCTACTACAGTCTGGCAGTAAATCACTTGTCTTCTACACGAAATAAGACAGAGGAGCCAATGTATTGGTAATAAACAGGAAGAACTGAAGTTCAGCATATACAAAAGGCTGCTTGTGGAGAGTGGTGGGGCTGTTTTTTATTTTAGCAACTATCAGCTGGAAGATGTTAGAAGCAAGGCACAATTTGGAACTATACAGAAAATCTATCTTGACTTGCTTTTGGCTTTGGGAAAAACACTTCAGATTTCCATCCTGTGTAATCAGACACCTGCCTATATATGGAACTCTCTTCCCTCCTCCTGTGCAGACACAAAGCCATTGTATCTGTGAGATTATTCACACATCTAGCCTGTCAGGGAGCTAGGCAGTTACCTCAGTAAATGTGTAATGACAGGAGCAAACAGTTTTACAAAATAGTACAATATAAGGGATGAGGATGGTGAGAACACCTGGCCAGGTAAGTTCTTGCCACATTTCTCTTATGTGGTGACTGTCATATTCATGATTCCATATAAAGCTAAATGTATGAGGTTTCCTAACTTGGTGTTAAAGTACAATTTCTATTGGGTAGGCAGTCAGGGGCATTTATGGGACTTGATAGTTAACTACTACAAAAGGTATCAACAGTTGAGCACAAGAAATGAAGTAATGAAGTGACGCTGTCATCAAAGCACCACTTCCTTCGTTCCTTTTAGAAATACAGGTTTTTAAAACTTATTTTAGATTCTCATTCTTGCAGTCCTGATACAGTACAGCTATTGTTGGTAAATCAATGAAAATAGAGCACAGACCACAAAATACACAAGAAACTGGGGAGGGGAAAGCCTGTTTCCTTCTTTAATATTGTACATTTAACACCAGTAAATCATTTCTTATAATAATAACTAAAGTTTAGTTTCATTGTAGAGCAAGATTTTTGCATAATAGTATCCATGTCTTTAGGCATTAAATAAACGCAGATTCATTTGTGTCCCTGCAATTGTGTGCCCCAAATCAAGGCTTCTAGATTGCTAAGTGAATCAAATGTTGAACAACTTATGACTGGATTGAATATTAGCTACTTAATCAATAGGACCAGAATGTTATGTCTGTACTCAAGAGGAAAAATAATTTATGCCAAAGGTACTTCCTGTGAAATCTGTGTGGCTACTTGTGGTTTAACGTATTTATCAACATGCATAAGAATATCACGGTTTAGCCCAAGCCATTTGTGACTGAGGACTGATTTGAAGACTGTGGTATGAATCTGGATTCTCCTCTCACACATGTGTAGATCAAGAGTTACTTCACTGAATTCAATGGAGTTACAGTTGAGTAAGAGGAGAATAAGGTTACAGATGATTTCTCTGGGACTGATCACTCATTGATATGGACCATATATAGCTGGAATACCCAGGGATTCTTTGCTATCTAAAAAGTGATAGTAACAGCAAGGAAAACAAAAGACCATCTAGAATGATACATGTTGAAGAATATCTATAGATCAAGTTTTGCTGATGACTTTAATGTATAGCAGTGGACGATTATTCAGTATATTTTCTGTCTTGTTCTCTTCATTAACTATCTGCTGACCGTTTTCTCAAATTTATTTGCTATTCATAAGTGTAACTTCTGTGAGTGCCTTTTGGTGTGTAACTCTTCACAAGCAAATAGTTCATTATGAATATCTAGTACAGGCATGTCAAACAGGCCTCTGGAGGGCCGCATGCAGCCTGATCAAAATTTTTTGCGGCTTGCCACTACATTTTTATAAAAGAATAAAGTGCGGCTGGCTGGCCGCTCGGAGCATGTGGCTGAGTGCAGATCACAGCTGGCCAGCCAGCTGCTCTGCGCACGGCACCGCAGTGACTGCTCACGACTGGCTGGGCCGCTCTGCATTGGGTGCTCCAGCACGTGCTCATGGCCGGCTGGCCACTCTGCACAGGCATCAAGCACCTGCTCACAGCTGGCCACTGTGCTCACGCTGCCCCAGCACCTGAGGAAGAAATGTGTGGCAGTGGCAGTGGCGCTGGGACCCAGGCATTAGGTTGGATTAGAGGGGGTGTGTGCCTGGCTCTGGGGGAGGGATGAGGCATTGGGTTAGAGCAGGGGGAGGTCTGGGGGAGCAGAGCGGGATTGGGTTAGAACAGGGTATGGGAATGACTGGCTCTGGGGGAGAAGAGGGGGATATTTTGTTAACATTTTGTTTTTTATTTATTCCCAAATAAAGTCACAAAATGTATATTAATTTTATATCAATAAATATGTCTTTTTTTTTTGCAATTGCATGAATATTATATGTTTATGCAAAATCTCAAACTTACAAAGTATCTGAAATTTCCACAGAAGCCTGTTCCATTTGATTAACCATACTTATTTTTATTTAAACAAGTCTATACTTGTTTTTATTTAAACAAAACAAGTTATGTATCATATAAAAAAAGTACCTTAAATATATATTTAAAATAAGAATTATTTTATATGGGCAAATAATTTTACACATCAAATTATTGTATTATATAAAAACAAGACCTGAAAAATTATAAAACATACCTAAATCATAATCTATAATAATAATTATGACTTTCCGATAGAAGTACATTTTCTTTGGTGGCCCTGAAAGCTATCAGTTTTCATTTGTGCGGCCCTCAGTAGGCTTCGAGTTTAACATGCCTGGTCTAGTGTATGAAATTCAAGGTTGATGACTAGATTTGAGTTGGCCTATGGGTCACACAGTGTGTTTTTGGACTCTGATTGGCTGAGCATAAATTCCAGAAACAGATTTTGGTGCAGATATTCACATCTACAAATCAAAAATGCGTTTACCACAATTATGCTCAAATATTTGCTAAAAATTTGCTATTTCTGGGAACACTTCCACCAGCAGACTGGTTTGCTCAGAAGTTCACAGAAAACAAATGCAACATGGATATTAACATTATCAAAGTGAATTCATGGAAATGAATACTAATGAATGCTTCTCCCTTGGGGCCCATGCTAGCAGTGAAGAGTCAGAAGGGCTGACTCATCTAGATAGCACTGGCTTAAGTCAGGATTAAGTCCACGGACGTCAGTGGAGTTACACTAGCGTACCTGATGAATCAGTCCTAGAGCTACTAATATGAGCCTTGATCCAAAGCCCCTACAGATCAGTGGGCATCTCTATTGAGTTTGGTGGGCTGGGGATCACACCTATTCTGATTAATGTGTCATGATAAGATCTACAAGTAAAGATTCAGACATCTCATTTTGGTTGTGATGGGAGAAGGGCAGACTTGTCAGTTGATAATGTTGCGTCTTGGTGAAACCAGTTTGTTTTGTATTTGGACAGAAAGCAGAGGCAGACTTCTGTGGAAGTGCTGTGAGCATCCTAGGCACCATCCAGAGAACACTCATCCCAGGGACCTTCCTCTTTATCCTGGTTGTGGGACTAACTTTGAATGTGTCTGTCATCTGGGTCCTTGTGTTCCGGGTGAAGCGCTGGAACAGGAGCACTGTTTTCCTCTGTAACTTGGTTTTGGCTGACATCACTTGGATCTTAACCCTCCCCTTCCTGATCTACTACCATCTGCATCAGCTGCACTGGATCTTTGGAGATGCCCTTTGTAAGATTACCAGGACAATTTACCATGTTTGCTATTACTGCAGCATCTACTTTGTCACTTGTCTGAGTGTGGATCGCTATTTGGCCATTGTGCATCCATTAAAGTCTTTGTGGTTGTTAAACAAACAACAGTCGCTACTGATTTGCCTCTCCATATGGGCAGTAACTAGCTTGGTCAGTGTGCCAATCTCCTATGTTGCCAGCACTCAGATATGCCCAGACAACAAAACTATTTGCTCTCTTTATGTATTTTCCAGCTGCACCTATATAACGCTGCCCCTTTCCATGTGCTACACGGTTGCCGGTTGCTTGCTGCCTTTCACTGCTATTTGCTACTGTTACTGCAGCAGTGTCAGGACATTGCAAAAGACTGGCCTTCATCACTCTCAGAAAAGGGATAAGCTCACCAAGCTCATGTACTCTGTTCTGATCATTTTTGCTCTCCTTTATTTTCCTTACCACCTGTCACGAAATACCTGCATCTTCTTTAGAGCACTGTGGTCCCATGCCAGTAGGTCTATTGAGCATGCAGATACTGTGTTCTTTGTAGAGATAGCAGTGTGTAGCCTTAATACTTGCATCAACCCTCTCTTCTGTTTCCTGGCAGGCGGGGATTTTCGAGACCAGGTTTGCAAAATAGCCTCCTCTTACTCTCACACCAGACTCTGGAGGACTCTGCAACAAAGGACCTCTGTGTATCCAGCATAATTCCATTTCTCCACAAAACTAGTTGTGTCAAGATGACAACTATGAGCAGAATTTTAGCCCCTTTATAGTCAATGGCAAAACTCTAATGACTTCAGTTGTCAGGAATTTCCACCTTGGAGATGCTTTGATCTCTCAAACTTGTAAGAAGCATTAACTGGGTCAATTTAATTCCAGATACATGGGAGATGCTTATAAGCAATAAAATTATTTCATCTAAAATTTGTGTAAAGCCAGTTCTATTTCATTCAAAACACTAAAAATTAATGAAGTGGTAAGGAGAGTTGGCTGGAAAATGAAGTTAATGGGCTAAAATATTACCATTTCAGAAGGTTGAAAACTGATCCTTTTTTCGTCAAAATTGATCATGAAACTTTAAGCAAATGTACCATTGAAAATGTTAACAAAATGACTACCATTGCACCTCCCAAAACCAGGACACTCTGGTCTGGCAACTTCCAGGGTCTAGAAGCCTGGTCGCAGAAGGGCTGGCGGCAGTGCATCTGGGGTCAGAGCTAGCAGCCCAGCTGCTGGCAGCGAGGCTGGCAGGAGGGGAGCAGACAGCAGTCCAGTGGGACCAGTGGGGGGCGGGGGGCAGCTGGGGCTGAAGCAGAGCCAGTGGCAGGAAAAGGGCGGTAGGCTAGGGGCTGCTGGCAGAGGACCTCCCCTGGTCCTGCAAATGCCCTTGTTCCAGACCGGTCAGATTCACAGGGTGCCAGACCAGGGAGATCCAACTGTACTGGCATTTTTCACTTACCAGAACCCTCATTCTGATGAACAAATGTTTGTTTATTAACTGGGTTTTTTTCCATATTTTTGAAAATTTCAACATTTTCAATACTTTTCATATTTTTCAAAGATGTTTTTAAAAGTATAATTTTTAAAGGAAAAATTGTATATTGACAATTTTTCAAAAATGTTGTTTTGAAAAAAGTCCATCTTGTAACAAAAAAACTTCTCACGCAAAAAATAAAGTATCTTGGGTTCAAGAAAACGTCTGCTTCTGGCAATGATTTCAAAGGTTAAGAGGGAATAGATGCTTGCAGTACTTTTGCTCACCTGCGAAAGTAGAAAGTGCATTTTCCTCTTGCTGAGGCTTCTCAGTCCTCCACTTCCAATTTTACCTCATGAATTATTTACAATTTCTCCATTCTGGTTTCATTGCAGCTACCTGGATTTTCTCCCGTGCTTTATGGCCCACAGAAAAAATAAATAAATTGTGATAAGGTTACAAAATCTTTCAAAGCTTATTCATACCAAACATATTGTGCTGGATAACCATCACAGGCTATTTCACTTCTCTAAGGGTGTGTCTACACTGCACCCTTAGCTCGAAATAAGCTACTCAATTTGAGCTATGCAAATTGCATAGCCTATTTCAAGTTAATTTTGAAATAGCTTATTTCAAATTTTGGCACTGTCTACACAGCGCCAAATTTTGAAATAGAGCGCTATTCCAAAACATCTCTTACTCCTCACGAAATGAGGTTCACAGGGATGCCAGAATAGCATGCCCATTATTTCAAAATCTATTTGGAAATAACGCGAGTGCTCAAAAGATGTGGAATAGATATTTCGGGATACTTCTAGTATTCTAAAACAGCACCGCAGTCTAGACATAGCCTAAAAGAACAGATACTGACACACTGGGAGATACCGGGTGTTCAGATGCAATCAAGAACCGAAAAGCTTAGTTTGCACTATTTTCCCTCCTCATCCTCAGAGGCCAGAAAGGGCATGATTCTGATCTTCCTTCCAAAGGCATATCCCAATGGAATTATATCAAAATGAAACTTTTGCAAGTGAGATCAAAATCAGACCCCACTTTTAGCAATCCTTGTCAACCATTCATTAATCATTTTCATTTTAAAATGTTTATTTGTTGCTTTACATCTTTCCATTCATTAAGTCTTGGAGAAGCATGTGAAAAAGGCTAAAATCTCAGATAATTGCATCCTTACTAAATTGGACACATTCATTAAGAATAAGGACTCATTTTCAGAAGTACTGAACACCCAGAGAGCTCACTCAGTACTTCTGAAATTCAGACCACAAAACTAACTCAAGACAACTTCTGCTTAAAAAGTGGCATTCACCCATATGCAGGATTACCACACCTTGCCTTTTGCACCACTTTGCTTCTTTACTATGAAGTGGAGCATAGATAAAATGGCCATTCATGGGGGCTTCTATCACAATATATGCGAAATAGGGCTCCATAAAGTCATTCAGATAGCTTACCGGGAGCAGGCTAGAGAAAGAGACAGTGGATTGGCACTTCTGAGGATCCAGAGCCCCACATTTTGTTCATGGATTTCCAACCCTCGCATCCCTGCAGAATTCCCTGCATAAATACTAATGTCCTCTAAGAAGATTCCATTACATCTAAGGTAGTGCTTAGTTTCCTGTAGGTGAGTCCCTACAGAGAAATTTGCAGCCTTTCTTATAATTCCTTCCCTTCTGTGCCCCACCAAATCCGATGATTTTTCTCTCACTTGATGCACACTCCCATTACCATTCAGGATTTATGACTTATTCACCAAGCTTCTAGTCAAGGAGGACTGCTGGGGGCTCTCTTTGGAGCCTTTTAATACTGCTGCTTAACTGCACGGGGGTAGGGTGGCTTTTGAATAACAGGCGATTGATTTATTAAGCTTTCTGGAAAAGAACACTCAAGGCACAGTGTATGTGTGAAGCTAAGATGCCCATGCAGACTGAGACAGACTGCAGTGCTTGATACCTTAGGCGTAATGCTAACCAGATGTGAAGGTAGCTCTGAATGATTTATGGTGCACACTGATGATGAGGCATGCACCATGCAGAGGGTGATTAATATTCTTGTCATAAATCATAAAAAGTAGGCATCATGCTATGAAAATCTGTGGGAGCAATGAAACCAACTCAGTTTAGAGGGTGACATAATATTAGACTGTCTGGACCCATGGATTCAATAGAGAGCTTTAGCAGGATAAATGGCCTCCAGGGAATGCTGTTTCCATGAGCTACAAGGTGCCTCCCAGTAGAAGAGCGTGAATGTGAACACAACTGTGCAAACAGAAAGGGTTTTTTAGAAAGTATTTGCATCTCAGTAATTCAGATTAGGAGTTTGTGGCTAATGAAGAATTTCAAATTAGTGCTCATAAAAAGCCAGAAGTCTGTTATTGCCATTATTCAAAATACATGGATGTCAATGTGAGCCTATGCTATTAATTTAGTGGATTTTGGACCCTTAGAAAGGAGCCAACAACCAAAAGTCACGGCTGTCTGACAACTTGCTCAGTGTGAAAGGAACTGGTGGTCTCCAATTTTTAGTAGACAAGTGCTGTGTCGCAATTGTCTCGAATTGATACGAATTGTAGGAGGCTGAATCTTCATCAGAAACACTGAATGGGCATGAAGACTGGGCTACTTTCTAAACTTCAGAGGTGGTGACATTAGGTTGAGCATATTGCCTTACCACTGCCCATGCAGTCCCTGTTGAGGTGGATAAATTCAGACAAACAGGCTCCAGTTGCAGGTCTGTTCATCTTGACATCTTCTGAAAAAGGGATTACACGCAAGTTTGAAAAGTTACCATAGGAAAAACTTAAGCAAGAGAACAAGAAAATAGCAACTATGTTTAACAAGTTACATGCTGCAGGAATGAATTATTTATCCAATGAACTCTCCCCACCCTCTTTATTGTGATCACAGGACCTGTGGCAGGCAGCTGTAATGCTGCATTTGCAAAGCTCAGATGGTTCTCTCTGTCTGTTTACACAGATCTCATGTTTGACCCCTGCTTTCCTGTTGTTTAATGGACATTTTTCATGATTAAGGCATGCTTAATATTTTGGAAATATCCCTTCTTTATTCCCGAGCAGGACTTTAGAACATCTAAATTGAAATAGTTGCTGAAGTATCTATGGTAGGTTTAGGATCAAAGCATAGGGAGACAGGACCTTGTGAGAAGTTTACTTAGGAAAGGGTAGAAGACCACGTAGCAAAATGCACCGGGTTCAGTAAAACTGATAAATCTTTATATTGAGCCAAATCCTCAAATCCCTATTTGATTTTTTTTTACAGAGGACGTAAACGAGCAGCCCAAGTAAACAGTTCAGGGTTTTGTTTTTTTAATCATGGCTATTTCTTAATCAGCTATGCAACCGTGGAAATTTGCATTTTAAATATGCAGTGCGAGATGTGTTCTTTGCCCCAAAGAGCTTTAATTCTCCACCTAAAAATTTATACTGCAGGTTTCCTATAGCCTGGGATATAAATGTATGGAGCTTCATCCAGCAATGCTGGTGGCAATGGGAGTAGGACTCGGGCCATACTTTTTCTGAAAGGAGCGTACATTGCTCTGTGATACACCATGCCAAACATGGGGAATAGTACTTTCTTCCTAATTTGTCATCTAATTGCACATAGCTAATTGCATTTGAAGCCACAGCTTTCTCTAACAAAGCCAAAATACTCCTCCACGCTACAGCGGGGTCTCTTCCAACATGTAACAAGAATGTCAAATTAGCATTATATGATGAAATGAAATGAGATGAACCACATGCCCAGCATCCGTATAGTCCGTTCCCTTAGACATTTGGAAATTAACTCTGTGTTCAGGAGATGCCAATGTTTCTAGTTACACAAGATCACTTCAGGATCCCAGGTATTTCAAAAGTAATGGAAAGCAGGAGGGTGCAGTGTTTCAGCCTCAAACTAATAAGTGTCGGACACCCCTGATCCCTTGTTCCTATGAACACAGCACAGTCGTCAGTGTGCTCATTAGCAGTGTCCTAAAATAAAGCATAGGTTTTCCTGCCATTTTTAATGATGTACTGTTTAAATGTTCCCAGAGGGAAAACTGAGAGACACCCTAGGTATTGAACAAATCTACAACACCACAGCCATTCTATTGCACAGGCTCACTCTGAATGTTTTAAAATCCTGAGCTCTCCTGTATGGTTTGTGGTAAGAGAAAGGATATTTATTCTCATGTTTACTTTGAAAAATATGGACTCTTTCCCCAAAGAAAATTCTGACCATCATTTAGCTCTTTAAATATTTATCATGAAACAAAAGCCAAAAATCTTTGTTGTTTGTAGGCAATGAGAGATTTGTGTTTCAAAAGGTAACAGAATATCAAGACCTGAGACAAACAACAACTAGAGCTGGTTTGGGTATTTTTGTATGGTCGTGATAATGAGAAAAATGAAATAGGAAATTTCCTCAGAAAATTAATAGCCATGACAAGATTTTTGCCAACTTAGACAGGTCTTGTAAAAAATTCTGCAAGAGAGTGCTGTATCTGTTCACACAGAATAGTTACACAACAGACAGGAATGACTCATTAAGACTCAAAGTTTTTCATTAACATCTCTTTGCTCTCTAATCCAGATTTTCTAAAAACCTTTATTTGAGCATTGCCATAGATATGAAACCCCTCCATCCTAGTGTTGGGGCTTTTTTATGCTAAAGAGGTATTTTTAGAATGGGAGGGTCAGGAAGACAAGGACCCAAAAATGGCTTTTTAAACTGCATTAAGGCAACAAAGCAACAAAAGAATTGGGCACCGTCCTTCTAGAGGGGCTGGGCCTGATCCTTATTTACACAAAGATAATTTTAAACATCTGTAGTAATGTGAAGATGCATTAAGGCAGCATAAATTATATTTACATTCACTTTAAACCCAACCTTTACACTTGTAGAGTGGTGAAAAGTATTCTTATTTACTGTAAGGCTGTCATGCTTGTCTGTTGTATGAGAGCAATTAAAGGGTGTTATTAAAACAAAAACAAAAATAGGCTAGATTAGATATAATAAGGTAAAACAGGATCTAGGCAATTTATTTAAATATCTCATAACAGCATTAATAAATGAACACATGTTAACACCAGTGTACTTGACCAGATTTCAATTTAGGTAATTATTTATCATTAAGGTCCACATGCCTAAACTTTTGCGCGGTGTTCCAATGCACTGCTAAAATGGTTGCTATTTCACTCAGAGGTAGTTGCACTTCTATATAACTGTTTGCTAAAGATCTTTGGGATCCTTTGATATTAAATTTTGGATCAGAACAAGAATGCAAAATACCGATGTTGCTGTGATAGCCAGAAACAAGTTAAGCATGCATATTTAGTCCTATGGCATGAATAAAGTTTATGACACCAAATTTTTCATTGACAAAGCAGATAAGCGACAGGTGTTATAATACAGTGTTGCTTTGTTTGGCACTTTAACTGGTCTTTGGCAATTGTTCATGGTTTCTGATAGAATATTTTGTTTGGTCTATCTAGCAGTCTATGTTAACAAACTAGTTGGGAAAAAAACGAAACTAGAACCTTCCAGCATAGCTAAAAAATTTGAAACTGCAGAGCAATCAAATATGCTCTCCTAAAATCAAACTCTCTGTGTTCAGGCTGAAATACCATACACTCTTACATACAGTAAAAAACAAAAAGCCCCATTTATATTACATTGCATTATTCCCTTCCACCACCAGAGGGAACCAGCAATGCCCTCAACCAAATAAAGCATGCCCTTGATTCTGATTTGTCAAATTAACTTTTAAATTAACCCAGAATCAGACTCTGACATTATAATCAAACCTGAAAACTCGAGTGCTTTAAAACAGAAGCATACCCTTTCAATGAATGCCCTGGATTAGTGCAATAATTTAATTTTTCTCTTTCTTCTTATTAGAATTATTAATGTTATCCCTTTGCCAAGCAAATGCAATGACAGGGGAGTGGAAGGAGGGAAGAGAGGGCTTTGTAGTGAGTCAGTTTCTCATTGGAAGAGAAAATGGTGACTAAGGAGTCTAAGAATATTTCCTAATTTAATTTATTCGGTTCACTTTGAACAGAGTTTGCCAGCAGAGCTACACACAGAGGATTCTTCTTGCCAAGACTGCGCAATCCATCTCTGTGCCAGCTCCCTGTTAGATCCCAGATCTGTGTGTGTGTGTGTGTGTGTGTGTCTTTTCTTCTGCCCTAGCTGTTCCTGTGCTCTCACCCTAAAGCCCCAGGGTTGTACTTGCAATAAGCATAGGCTAATTCAGAGTAGATCCAAGCATTAACTTTCCCTCTGTCCGACTGCTTAGGAACTGTTCAGACTGGTTCAGCTAAAACCACATTCAGTCGATTCACAAGAGGAGAATACTTACAGGGGCTCTGAAACTAGATTGTAGGTGGCTTTGCAGTGCTATAATGGAATAATATATTCCAAAGTATGGCACAATCAGAGACATTTTTTATTTGCCTTATGGGAACTTCCAGCCACCCAATTGAGATCAGGGTTCCATTGTGCTAGATGCTTTGCAGACACACTAGAAGACACCGTCCTGTCCTTGAATACTTTACAATTTAATAAACCATGTATGTATATACCTAACAGAAACTCTCAACATAATTCCTCAGTAGCCTTTTGTGTGGGACTGGCATCTTGCACCTCACTCCAGGATAAAGCAAGTCTCAGTTATAGGAGACAGGCAAAATCATCAAGAAAGCCACATTAACCAAGCTACAACTACATGCTGCATTGGCTGAGTTTCAGCACACCACAGAGACCTCAGTCATGGATGACCTCCCAGCACAATGGGTCAAGGCCACAGAATTGACCATTGATTAGGTGCTACGAATCAGGCCTTCAAGTCATAACTGGATTAGTCATAGGCTGCTCTAAATTCTGCCGAGGACCAGCCCCGCACAGACCTTGGTGGAGAGAATAGCATAAAGATGAGTTAAAGCCATCTTTGTGTCTCATTTTCTTAGCAGTGGCTAAGGATCTGCCACAGGATCCATTTAATGAGCAACCTACTAACATAAAACTATATTATAAATCAGTGGTTCTTGATACAATGTACACATGCAGCTGGCAGCCCAGTCAGAACATAGCTGTAGTCCATATGACCTTCTCATGGCCATGCATCAGTATACATATTGTGTGGGTGTGGGCCACATGAACACAGAGAGCTGTGAGAACTACAGTGGTAAAAAAGGTTGAGAACCACTGTTATAAATGCACAGGAAATAGATGGCTATTGGTTTAATGAGCTATTGTTTCCTCCAGACACAGTCTCCCTTCCATCAATTTCTCTGCCTTCACACTTCCAATATGGCCTGAGTTCTTTCCAAGAGAGATTACAGTTCTTTACATCCCTTTGGGTTGTTATAGTTCCCCAGTACCAAAGGCGGTAACAAACTGTACCATTCTTAAGGTGAAATCCTGGCTTTACTGAAGTTAATGAACAAACTGACTTCAAAGGAGCCAGAATTTCAGCCTTAATCAGTGAGCCTTGCTCACAGGATGTTAGGAATCATTAAAAAAGGGATAGAGAATAAGACGGAGGATATCTTATTTCCCTTATATAAATCCATGGTAAGCCCACATCTTGAATACTGCGTACAGATGTGGTCTCCTCATCTCAAAAAAGATATACTGGCATTAGAAAAGGTTCAGAGAAGGGCAACTATAATGATTAGGAGTTTGGAACGGGTCCCATATGAGGAGAGATTAAAGAGACTGGGACTTTTCAGCTTGGAAAAGAGGAGACTAAGGGGGGATATGATAGAGTTATATAAAAACATGAGCAGTGTGGAGAAAGTGAATAAGGAAAAGTTATTTACTTGTTCCCATAATAGGGAACTAAGGGCCACCAAATGAAACTAATGGGCAGCAGGTTTAAAACAAAAGGAAGCTCTTCTTCACACAGCGCATAGTCAATCTGTGGAACTCCTTGCCTGAGGAGGTTGTGAAGGTTAGGACTATAATAGGGTTTAAAAGAGAACTTGACAAATTCATGGAGGTTAAGTCCATAAATGGCTATTAGCCAGTATGGGTAAGGAATGGTGTCCCTAGCCTCTGTTTGTCAGAGGGTGGAGATGGATGGCAGGAGAGAGATCCTGTTCAATTCACTCCCTCTGGGACACCTGGCATTGGCCACTGTCTGCAGACAGGGTACTGGGCTGGATGGACCTTTGGTCTAACCCAGTATGGACATTCTTATGTTCTTATGTTAGCATCATTTCTAAATTGATTTGTATTCTGCTGCAGTCATACACCATATTGCTGAATTTGTAAGGGATAAACAACTGTGAACATCACAGAACTGTACTTTATATTATGCTATTTTATTGAAACTTAGATTTTCAAAACCTCCAAGGGGGATCTGGATACCCCAAAATCTCAAGCTGAATATGAATGTGTGCATAGAAGGGAGGGTCTTTTAAATATCTTAAATTTACATCTACAAAGTTGCAGTTTTGTGGATAGATTCCATCATACAGTACCACTCCACTGGTGGATCTGTATGCATGTCACATAATAAGAAAAGCCAATACATTTTGTAATGAGTGATGTAGCAAAAGCAAGGTTGCAGGCAATCTCTAGAGCAGGGGTTCTCAAACTTTCTGGCCTGCAGCCCAACACATTCAACGCAGACTTTTCCACAGACCACCAGTCAACCACACGATGACAAAATAGGTGCAGGAGGTGGTGGGGGCACAAGATCTGGGTGGGAGGAAAGGTGCAGGAATGGGTTGGGGCATGTGGGGGTCTGGTTGAGAGGTTGGGTGTAGAAGCGGGGGGTGCAGGGTCTCAGTGGGAGGGAGGTGTGAGGAAGAGGGGGGCATTTACTTGGCTCTGTGACCCCTGCCACTCCCAGGCACCTCCCCTGGCTGCTCCTATTGAACGGAATTCCAGCCAATGGGAGCAGCAGGGAAAGCCTCCAGGTGAGCAGTTCCCTGCACTGCCATTCCTCCAGCTGCTGGGAGAAGGGGTAGCAGTAGTGGCAGCACATGGAGCTGCTTCCTCCCCCCGTGAGCTGGATCTGGTCCACAAGGCTCAGGGCTTCCCCCACCCCACAGCGGGAAGCTGGCACTGGTGTTCCAGCCTCATGAGTGGGACAGTTGGAGTGCCAGCACGGGCTCCCTTCCAAAGGATGGTTGAGTCCCAAGTCTGGGGGCTACCTGCAAGATGGTTGCAGACCATACATTGAGAACCAGTGCTCCAGAGAATAAAAATATTTTAAATTAATAAAAAAATCAATTTATTTCACTGATGCACACTACAGATACCTAATACAGTGCCATGTACATTAGAGACAGAACTAAATTTAGCAAGCTGATTCAGACACCTAGTCAAAGACTTATATTATCAGGCTGATTTTTATAAATCTCTAGATACTATTTTGATGAGTGCTATTAAAAAACTTAAGGATGCATGGCATCATATGACACACTGAGCTTTCAAAAATATAATCATGAACTCTCAGCTTCTATTTCACTTAATTCATTAAGAATACAATCAGCCAGAAGACATCAGGTAGACTATGCAGTACATGGGCCATTTCAGGCATCCAAACCTGCAGTCTTCAGTCAGAAAAAAAAACTTCCATTGACAGTTAATGGGAATACTGCCTGAGCAAAGTGTGCAAGATCAATCATAGATAGAGCTGTCTGCAGTCAATCCCACAAGAAAAACGTCAGGAATGTGCAGCCTGCTGGACTCACACATCATCCCACAATTGTACAATAGCTTCTTTGAGAAGAGAGTGTTTTTATTGAGTTGTTTGAGGCATATGTAATTACTTTCAACCAATATGCTTTCAGAACTGAAGTTGAAAATTAGTAGAACTTTCAGGTGGCAATGACTCAGGAAACTATTAACATAGTATACACTAGACATAGTGTACCCAATTCAGAACTATCAATGCAACTATGGATGGGAGCGTTTTAACTTTTCAGGGTTGATTGCTAGAGTCTATTTT
This sequence comes from Pelochelys cantorii, assembly GCA_032595735.1. Lineage (NCBI taxonomy): Eukaryota > Metazoa > Chordata > Testudines > Trionychidae > Pelochelys > Pelochelys cantorii. Next base: position 44,026,081 of record CM064329.1, on the reverse strand, counting down.
TATATAATTAAGAAATAGTTTGTTTTTTATTTTTTGTTTTTTTTTGGTCAATGAAAGAGCAGCACATGAGGCCTCTAAAGCTATTCTTGGGGGGTGTTAGGCTGAATACAGACTGACATTATGAATTATTATTTAGTTCTCCCAAACCAGTAAGCACTCTTTATTGAATGAGAGTTGGTAATAGCAGTATAATAGCCATGATAAGGAATCCAATTTGGGCTCAGAGCCCATCCATAGTAGGTAGATTCAGAAAAGCACACACTTAATTTAAGGTATGTGCTTAATGCTTTCCTGAATAGGGATGCATTTCTGAATCTGAGTCTAGAACATTTCCCCATTTACTGACTGAATTATTTTCCATCCCTTCTGTTTCTTGGAAATTTCTAATAATTGGGTTGTCTTAAATATCTGCAATTGTAAACTGAAACAAAGAAGAAACATGACCCAATGGTCAGATGCAATTATAAAAATTATGGATGGCAATATGGATTCTAATAAATCCTAAAGTTCCTTTCAACAAATGAAAGGTGAAGTATAAAGAAGAATGTATGATGAAACATGCACTGAAGACTAGGTCCAGTACTTAGCATGTTGTCTAAAGCACAGTTGCACTACAGTGGGAGTCAGCATTTTGTTTTAGAAGCATATAGTTTAAATCTACTTTCTTTTGTGGTACTTTATGGTGCTTTCACATCTTTGAAATAGATCTACAATCTGGAAGCTGTTATAAGAATTATCTGTGATTTGAACATGCATTGCTGATGTAAAATATCATTGTCCATCCACCAGGGGGCAACATTAGTAAAAATATTTAAATAATCTAGATTTTTTTAAAAAGAATATTGTGGTAGGACTATATTTTAGCAGGAAATTATTCTTTTCACCTTCATTTTTAAAATATTTTATTTATATAAACTTTTGTTACAAAGAAAGTAAGCAAGTGAAAGAGGTTAGAAGAGCATAAAATTATGAATTTCCTTTTTTCTGTTGAATAGACATTGTAATAGAAACTCTCAGGTGGATTTCATATTGGAAAAAGGCCCAAGATAAATGCGGTAATGAAGATTTAGAAATAAACATTACCTTTAACATGCACAATCAGCCACTAGGTGATTGAAATTGATAAATGACTACTTCTGTTTGCAGTGGGCCTGTGCAAACTGGAAGCTTGTCTCTTTCACTAAAAGAAGTTGGGCCAGTAAAAGATATTACCTTGCCTACATTGTCTTTCTACCCAATTGTGAAAAGATATGAAAACCAAACTCTCAGAACATATGCTGATCACTCAAGTGGTGAAAAAAATACATCTTAAAGTTGTATTATTGCATTATTACTACAGTGTCATAAAAGGGCAGGACACAAAGGTATAACATGGCACAAGTATAAAAGTAAAAAACCATGTACATGTCTAATATGTAGATCTACATTATGACAATATATTAGAGACTTACAACTATAGACCTAGAAATAAAATAAAATCTTAGACAGATTCAGTCTATGGAGATACAACTGTGAGATTAGTTATATGTGGTATTAATATTCCGATGTATTTTGCCACTGGGGCCCTGGTTCCCCACAGCGCTATCTTGAGCGAGCTGATCACGTCCTTTATTTACATCAACAGCACCACTGACTGAAGTGCAATAGCCTCTGCACCATGCAGCAAACTCCCCTGGCAATGCTCTGGAGTCCTTGCTCTGAACAACAGGGTCAGGCTATGCGTCAGAAAAGCGGGGGTGGGGGGGACGCGACGCGAGAGTCCAAAAGAAAATTGGCAGCGTCTCATAAACTCCAGTTTCTCCGCCCGTGCTCTGGAAAACCTGGAAGGGGACGATGACACCGCTCCTTTCCGGTTTCCATGGCAGCCACTCGTATCCCCCCCTGCAATGAATCCGCCCAGTTCCCCATGAAAGTTGGCAGCCCGCGGAGCTCCCGGTTGCGCTCTCCCTGGTGCTGAGAACGCGGAGCGACCCGAGAGCCAGCGGCGCTGTCTGTGGTGCTGAAATCTCTCCGGCGCGCGCCGGCGTGAGAAAGGGCGCGGGGCAGATTAGACGCTCCGGCCCCCCAGCGCGCGAACTCCCAGCCGACGCTGTGCGCGCTGCACCGGGAGGGAAAGCGGCCGAGGACTTGCGCACGGTGACGAAGCGCTGGGGCTGCTGTTGTCCGAGCGCTGCCTTGGAACGTAGCCCTCAGGTTCTCGCCGGCTGGCACGTGCTGGGCAGTGGGAACTTTTGACTTCTTCTTTGGAATGGTAGAATTAGATGCCTCCTCCCCACCTCGCCACCCTTATAGGTTAGGGAAACGTTCAGCAGAAAACCGGGATTTATTGTAAACCCTGGACTATCTTCTCCTCCAAATAGGGCCACCCCCCCCTTCCCAAATCAGCCATGGCACTGCCTCCACCTTCTGCCAATGACTCCTGCACTTCCGAAAAGACTTTCTAATTGTAGCTCCCAACTCTGTTCTAGTAGGAAATCCGTGGGTTGCATGCAGCGGTCTCTCTCTCTCTCCTTCTCTCTCTTCCTCTTTCACACACACACTCCCTTTATCTGGAGACGCACCAATAGTCATTTAATGGGGGGAAAAGTTAGAGATTAAACCAATATGAGCGATCATCGCTGTTCATAGCAGTGCCCTGCTCAACACAGAGTAGAGCCCAGTGCAAACCTCTGCAGGAATGGAGCCGGTAAAACAAAGGATTTTGACCCCTGGCAAGGAGGGACTGAAGAATTTTGCTGGGAAATCGCTCGGTCAGCTCTACAGGTAAGAAAGGGCTCTTTCAAGGGGCTGGATTTCTTATTGGAAAGAATGGGAGTCTTCCCTTAGCCTAACATTGCTGGATAAATCTGAGGACTGTATAAGCTATTTGTGTACGTTTGGTTGAGGATAGATTCATAGCTATTGATAGATTTTCTTGATTCATCGGGATTCTACAAACTAACGCTCTACCATTACGCTATGGCACCAAAATAATCGGTTTGGTAACTTTTGTAATCGGCTTGTGGAGGGTGTTTTTAAATCTGGCTTAAGAGACCCCCCACCCCCATCTTTCTACCCCAGAAATGTGATCTCATTTTAAAACCAGAATCCAAACTCCTGTATTTGTATTTCAGTTCAATGCAGGACACCCGTACGATCCTTTTCATTTTCGTTATAGAAACAAAATCCTAGGCAATCATTCCTGATTTCGATTAACCGACTCCCTGGTGCAACCGCCCGTCAACTGAAGAAAAACAGAAAAATGCATAAATAATTGATAACCGACAGATCTCTCTCTCTCTCTGAAGCTAGGATAAATATATCGAGAGAGATGCCTTCAATTATTTATCCGTCTGCATAGAAAATGATCGATTTCTTTTGTAGAAAATGCACAACCGCAATGGACGAAATACGAAAGTTAATCCAGCAATAAGGGGGTGACTGTCTTTCCATCGTCTGCAGGTCTGCATATAGATAGATATATGCAACCACACACCTGAATCGCATTGACACGAAATTTGAACCCACCGTTCCTCGAGTGTAGCCACATAAACGGCCTTGTGAAAATCTGGCGACTTTGGTGACCCCAAAATATGATTTTACGAGAAAATGATAAAATAAAAAAAAATCGCTTGAATATATTTTCGGACATTTTCCTTTAAAACAACCTAACCCATTCTCCCCAATGTTATTAGATTTTCTTAATAAAGCAAAATGCGGGGATTGTTTTCATACCTACAGTGGATGTTGTTTTTCTCCACCTATGCGGCAATATTGTTCCAACAATAATGTCAGGCACCGTATTGTTCCAACAATAATGTCACCTGATTTACAACTTCCCATGCAATTTTGATAGAAAAGGAAATATGAACGAAATTATCAAGGTCAAATTATGCATTCTATATGAATAGAAACTTGTACAGTCGGAGTCTAGAAACATAATAGTTATTTTACCACCAGCCTACATAAATTTAATCTTTTTAAACGGACTGAAAAATATAAAATACCTGAAAAATAGAGTAAATTAATATGGGCCTCTCGAATACCATGGGAAGTGTGTTTTTGTTCTCTACGAATATAACTAGAATAATCGAGTTCAGCCCTAAATATTCTCTAATAGCTATGAAAATAAACCTGCCTCTCTCGATGCCGTCTAGGACTCTAGGTCATCTCTCAACCAGGTTTTTTTTTTTAATTATCTAAGTAAGACACTCTTCGATCTTCCAAGGATTTAACAAATATTCCATCAGGACTAGCCACACTATAGAGAGTCAGCCTATAATTGTCTATCCGTAATTTTAAAGTGTAAATAATCAATTTATTATATCCCAAGATCTTTGCTTTATTCCAAGAAGTATCAAATCAATTCTGAGCGAAAGCTGGTGCTCAGATTTTATCATTTGAATGAACCAGTTTAAAATATAAAATATATTGTTATATTTTAATTTCATTTTAAGAGGATCTTGCAATCTTCACTCAAGTGAGTAAACCTTACCCCGATGAGTAATAAGAGCAAATTCAAATAAGTACGTGCTGCAGGGCATGGCCCATACTTTCGTTATACATCATGTGGATAACGTTTTGGATCTTATCCTGCCAATCGTTACTCACCCATTACTCAGGGGAATTGACCTCGGTTGAATTACTCACCTGCGGAGAATTGTTCACGTGAGCAAGGATTGGCAGGTTTGGGGAGCAAGGCTCTAACAAATGGAATGTTTGGATGCAGTTTTCATATAACCTGTTCTTCAGGGGGGGATGCATTTCTGAGTAGTTATTTTGCCCTTCATTGAACCTTACTGATAATCAGCAATGTGGGAAATATTTTCTCGATAAATCAGCCCATTTTTCCTTAAAAAAAACATATTAAGATTTCTCTGCCATATAAAAATAAAATGCACGTAAATGTTTTGAAACCTACTTTGTGGGTACGAATGCCAGCACAGATTCGTTATATCAAAACGTGTACACATTAACGTACGAATTTTACTTGAGATGTTTACATGTAAAATGCTGGTAGCTTCTATTTAATATTTTGCTAAATGTGGAGATCGAGAACAACGTATAAAACAGATCTAGACTAATCTAGTTGATGATCACAGAGCAGGTTATTCTTTGCAGATCTAGACAGTTGATGATCACAGTGCAGGTTAAGCTTTTGCAAATTCAAGACGTTAGTATTGCCAGGCATTGAGTCAGATGCAGATGGATATTTCTCAAACACTGGCATCTTTCGTTCAAATGTCCCGGACAGCCATTTTGCAGATCTGGAATCAACAGAAATAATAGCTTATCTTTGCAGCATTTTTATGCTCCACAAGGAGGATGCACTGTAGAACTCATTCACCTGATATTTATAATGTAATCACAATAGAGTTAAACCTCCAAGATCATTTTTCAGCTCCCAACAATCCCCTTTGAACTACACAACATGGCGCCTCTGCAGTGGTTGCAGCTTATGTCTTCTTAACTCAGCCTACATATTTAACAAGGGGTCTTTAATGATAGATGAACAATCATTTTCTGTTGCTCCTCCCTCTTTGGGGAGGGGGGTGAATAATTATGAATCCTACAGGTCGCTGCTAACAGAACAACTGTTGGGTGTTTTTTTAGTCATAGTGACTTTGTCATTCAAGTGACCTATCCGGGAGAGTTGGCTTCAAGTCTCTTGCTTGTCTTTCCCCCTTGTGTTGGGCAGAGTCCTAGAGAAGAAACAGAAACCTGGGGACAACATCGAACTGACAGAGGATGGGAAACCCCTGGAAGTGCCCGAGAAGAAAGCCCCAATGTGCGACTGTACCTGCTTTGGGCTCCCCCGGAGGTACATTATTGCCATCATGAGTGGACTGGGATTCTGCATCTCTTTTGGAATCCGCTGTAACTTGGGAGTAGCCATCGTGGATATGGTCAATAACAGCACCATACACCAAGGAGGAAAAATTATTAAAGAGGTGGGAATCACTCCCCTTTAGTCCTTACACGAGTATAGACCATTATATCCTCAGGGGAGAACAATAACATAAACTAAAGAATGAATAGAATAAGTAAGACCCCTTTGGACTATATTATATTTCCAATCATTCTACTAGATAACAATAATAATTAATAATACAGTCTAGACGGTTTCCTCCTTCTGCTATCATCTGCTAGTTTCTGGGTAGGAGAATCCTACACTGAACTGCAACACAACCAACCTCATATTATATTTGAACAGAAACAACAATGGTTAGCGTGAGATCAAAAAGTGTGTGTGTGTGGGGGGGAGTAAATAAAAGATCGATTATGACCATTTTGTTATATTGCTTTCACGCACCAAGAAGTCATTCAGTGGCACAAGTTTTTGTGGGCAGATATTTTGCTTTTATACCCAGCTTTTGGGACCTTAATCACTTCGTAAACTAAATGCACGTAATACAGACCATCAGAACGCATACCCTACTCCAATAGCGGCTGCACAATTCTCCAAAGGAAATGGAGTTGTTTGTTGTGGACCGTTTGGAAATATCAGATGCATGACTTCTGGTTAACAAAACACAAACTCTTTGAAAGCAATCTATTGCCCAGTGAGAAAACATTTTTCATTGCTAAGGGGCTTAGCCATTTGTATATAACATGTACACAAAAATAAGACTATGTTATAGAAAGGTATATCATATATAAAATATATTTGTGTATATACAAATATTCATGTGTACACACCGCGGGATAAACAGATGTCTGGGTACCCTGAGAGGGCGGTTTTCGATTCCGCTGTGTGTGTGTGTGTGTGTGTGTACACACACACACACACGCAAATTCAGTGATTCACTTATAATGAGCCAAATATTTTTCCTCAAAATACCCTGAAGCATTTTCCTCATTCCCATGTCTGTGAGTTTACCTGCGATGTACGCAGCAGGCGCCCTGTCTGTCTAGACTAGAGAGAGAAGTACTAAAACGGGCTGTTAGTGAGAGAGAGAGAGAGAGAGAGAGAGAGAGTGTGTGTGTGTGTGTGTGTGTGTGTGTGTGTGTGTGTGTGTGTGTAAAGCAAGAGAGTCAGAGAAAGCCTTTTCCCTTCCCACTCCCCAACCTTCCCTAGACTTGCCGGTCTTTCACTAGGAGATTCAAGGGAATCTTTGGTTCCAAAAGTTACATGTTTTAGGGTTCATACTAGCGATTACGAGATATAAATCCTGTCCTTCCTCTCTCCTCCAGCACCAGTACAAGATTCTTGTAGGTATTGTAGGATATGTGTTCTGCAGAGCAGTTTTAAAGCGAATCGATGATCATTTCTATATCGGATCGGCGAGTAAATGAGCATGTTCAACATTAATCGAAATCCCGCAAATATTTTGCTTAGTGTTAAGCTATTATCAATGCGTGCTTTAGCGTGGCCTGCTTTTACATGCTTCCTGTTTTCTTTCTCCCCCGTCTCCTTGCGGTTCCACCTGGAAGAAAGCGAAGTTTAATTGGGATCCTGAAACAGTTGGCATGATCCATGGCTCTTTTTTCTGGGGATATATAATCACTCAAATCCCGGGGGGATATATCGCATCCAGACTAGCGGCTAACAGGTAATGACGATCTGCTTCCACTGTACGTACACAGAAACATGTATACTACACATCGGATTGCTGTGGTTAGGCGTTGACTCTGAAAACAGCCAGTATAATTGCAGGCGCTTTTATAGAGAAGGCAGACGAAGCAGGGGGTCTGATTCGTTAATGCTCTTCTGCTGATGGTTTCCTATAAGGGTCATCTGTTGAATCCGGAGTAAAGGAAGCTTCCCTCTCTTCTCTTGGCTGTTGGACACCGAGGGGCAATAGCGGACGGGTTCTTTCCTTCGCTAAAACTCTACTCACAGGAACCTTCTGTAACCAGACCCAATGTGTTAGACTCTGCTTCGCTGCATCAGCAACCAAACACGACTCCAGCGTAACAAATTGGCTTCTGCCAGCATTTGTAGCTGGCACTGCAGTATAGTGAGGCAATAGTTTATACAGCCAGGAATTGTTATTTAACTCAAGTCACATGGGCGCGTCTCTTTAATGGCATATTGCTGAAAAGCATGGGGTACGGAAATGCGTCAGTGTTTCTTTGCTTTGTAGCTCTGGAAATAATAATCATAAAATCATTTGAAAGGGCCAGAAACAAACATTTAACATCCATGAAAATGAATCGGGCGATCGTTATATTTTATCGCCATTACAATTATTTTGTGTATTTATATGGCTTTCGTGTTTGTTTCTTGTCCTTTAGAATGTATATTAAAACCAAGTTGCTATTTTTTTATTTTGTTCAGTTCCCTATTTCACTAAGATTAACACCAGAGAATTATTCAAGGTTGAAAGGACGCTTGAATCCCTTTATGTGTTTAGAAGCGATCTTCTTTATAAAGAAAAGGGGAAAATGGCAGATATCAGTAGTTATTAATTGACACTGAACTGAATATAGTCCACTCTGAATAAAATGGAAGAAAAACATGTTTCAATGAGCTTTGTACAATGAAAAGGAAGTGCAGATGGCGCAGGTTCTTAAAGATTCGTTTCTATGGTGTCTGGCAATATTTCAAGCACCCAGGGTGTGTTTCCACCTGTTAATTAGATCCACCGAGTATTCAAGACACACGAGGCATTCATATCCATCCTTATTGCCACAGACTCATCATCTGGAGAGGTAGGAAAGGTCCTAGTGCCACTCTTCTTGAGAAATGGACTAGGTACAAATGAATATTGAAAAGGAAGATACAGTTTTTGCTCATCTCTGGAGTGTCACATCAAAGGTAGGTCTAGGAGGGTTAGCCTGGTGAGAGAATTTCATTGTATATGTTCTTTTGTTAAAAAAAAAAATGACACAATATACTCGCCGAGCCCACAGTTCTCTTGGGAGCAGAGAGCCCCATTAAAAGATAAATCAATGAACCGTGAGAATGTGAAGTAAATTGGTGTAGCTCTATTGATGTCCATTTACACCAATGGTCATTTTGGATCATGATTTTAGAAATAAAACAAAAGTACAGTATTGATATATACGGTAACCCAGTATGTTTTTATCTTTTAGTTAAAACATTCCTTTCTCCATCTTTCCAAATATGGATCAGAAATATAAAAGGCAATTTAAAAAAATTACAATCTAAATGGCCTTGGTCCATCTAAATACAACACCTTTGTCTTCCTTACTGTGCCAAATCCTGTAATCTTCATTCAGTCCATCATTCACTGATTTTAATGGCAGTTTTGCCTTAATAAAGACTGTAGGCTCTGACCCAGCAAGCCAAATTCATTTTTAATTATCCTAGGGCAATTCCATTTAAGTAATTTACTCAGTACAGCTTCATAAAAATAGAACTGCAACCAGAAGTGGATCCAGTTGGTGGAAAAGCCCTGGAAGTCACCAGGAAAAATCCTGTAATGGAATATGCAACCTGGAATATGCAAACTAAATTCTACTCTCCATTACACTGCTGTAAATCTAGAGTAATCTAAGTCATGTCAGTCAAGGTGGTCTGTGTTAACACCAGCACAACAGAGAACAGAATCACGGTCACTGGTTGTAATAGCCAGGGTAATCTTGGAGATAAATTCACCAGTGATGTAAATGTTGGTGTAAATGACACATCCAGCTGAGATACTAGTACCTTATAAAACATGTGCAAGTAGTTGTAAATAGCAAAGTAATAGAACTTACACAGATTTTACATTCAATGTGTGGGAAACATTTATGTTAATGTCACAGGACAGAAGTGAAGAGTATCAGCACAAAATGTACAGATAAAGAAAGTTCACACACATTAAAGGTAGATGCTGCCGCCCATGTGTTCAATTGAAATAGGAAGAGAAGTGCTACTCAGTGAGGTCTAAAGGTCATTTAGGCCTTGGAATGGTGAGCTTTTTTATATGCACACCATTTCAAGGCCTAAATGAAGTCACAGTGAGATATGGCTACTTAGGTGAGGGCTGAATTTAATCCCCACAGAATAGTAATTCAGCATCAGTTACACTTGTTCTGCATTCCAGAAGACTTCCACATGAGGGTTGTTAAAATGGTTAAATGGTTAAATGCCCGTGCTTAACTGTTTAACCATTTAACTTAGGCCTACTGCTTGACCCCACTGCCCCTCCTCACTATAGCTGCATCTGTGGGGCCCCACTGCTGGGGCTGCTTCTGCCTGGTGTGGCTGGATGCTTCTGGTATTCACCGGCAAGGACTGATTAACTGGTTAGCATACTGGTAAGCCTCATGCTAGTTAACTGTTAACATCCCTGTTCCAAATCAGCATAAGTTACTTACACCTTATTTCTGATAAGATGTGTAACTTAGGGTACGTCTAGACTGCAGAGCTTTCCTGGGATACCGGATGCATTTTGTCGGCATCCCTGTAAACCTCGTTTTACTAGGAAGAAGGGATGTTCTGAAAGAAGGTTTTTTTTCTGAAATTTGGCTCCGTGTAGACAGGCCAAATTTCAGAAAAGCCTCTTTCGGAAGTAAATCATTTCTTTTTCTGATTTATCTTTGTAGTCTAGTCATAACCTTATCTCTACCACTTTCATCAGTGATGAATTTGTGCAATGGAGTCCAATAGGAATTTTGCAAGAACATGGACTACAGAATTGTACCCAGTGCTCAGTTTGTACCTCACTGCCCAATAATGCACAAATTCCCTGGGACAGATGTTTAGTGGGTATAGATTAACAACACTCCATGAACTTCAAGGTGATCGCCTGCTCCTCCAGTAACTGCAGTGTAGCTCCACATGCCAGCTGAAGCACAGTAATTTCAACCAGCAGAACATCCATTTAGAAGAGAACCATCACATATAATAATGTGTTTTATTAGGAGCCTCATTATGTCCATGTGTCATATGTTTCCAGGTTAGATGAACATCTATTAGCAATGATCTAGATGGTGCTTGGTCCTGCCAGGAGTGCAGGGGCCTGGACTTGATGACTTCTTGAGGTCCCTTCCAGTTCTAGTATTCGATGATAGGTCTTAGAAATTATGGTTTTTTGCTTGCATATACAGCAGCTCAGAAATTTCTAGTGGCTCTGAGGCTAGGAAACTAAGATCAGGTATGCTTTTTAAACTTTGCAACACAATAGAATTCACCATCTTCCACAGAGGGTACTACAGGCTTAGTCATGAACTAAAGAGAAAAAGATGACTCATTGTCAGGGAGAGAGGGAGACCAATGGGAATAGCATGAGAGTCAGAGACACTCCTAGTTTCCAGGAGTGCCAAGGAGAAGGGGAGGGGGAGTCACCAGGCACTTAATTTGTTATTGGCAGGGTGCTGCTGAGCATGCAAAAGCTTGCTTGTTTGACATTAAGATTCAGTCCAGCAGCCAGCCCATTTTTAGCTTTAATTATGAGGATTTGGGCATAGCTCTAAAATGTTATTCATTTACAAAATATGGAAAAATCAGACTTCAGTTAAAACACACTCATGTTCACATCATGGAATTCTTCCTACCACCCATTTATTCTTAGTTTCAATAAGAGAATATTTCAATTAGTTGAACGAAAACACATTAGCCAGGCCTTTAAAGCTGTCCTCATCTTCAACTCGCCCAGTTTTAAAGTGTTTACTGCTTCCTGCCAAGCAAGAATCATCAATGCTGAGCCAAGCCCTTGCTGCTATTTATTTTTCATCTGGTCAATCAATAGGGAGCTTTTTACTGGGATCATGGATTTCTTTGCTAATTGCAGAAATCAAGACAGTTGCTGTGCACTGGCTCATTTTCTACTTTATTTGCAGCGTCAATCTCACATCTATTACCATGCATATAATTCCCAGTGATTTCTTCAGGTTCACATTTAGTGTCTTAAGACATGAAGGTTTGAATCAAGATTTCTGGTATCTGTTTTATCTATTTATTTTTGTATGCTCATTTGGATCACAACTAATTTCACATTACAACAGTGAGATTTTTGTCTCCTCAAGAAGTGTTTGTTCTTAAATAAGAAATCCGGTGTCCCTATAACTACACTGATGTTTCAGTTCAAAGATAAATACATTTACAAGACTGACAATAGTGACAAAGTAAATAATGGGTCTTTGCCAATTCAAAAATATATTTTTGGATTGTCCTCTCTTGATTCCAAAGAGCTTTTCAGTTTTGAAGTCAATGGGACTGTTTGCATGAATAATTGGAGGTGGGTTTGGCACTGTATGTTTCATTCTGATTTGCATTGTTGAAGGGCATTGTAATGTGTTTGTAAGTGCTGGTTATTTCTGAACAATGGCTTGCTGTGTAGACACGCATTTTGTTATTTTGGAATAATGTCAATTATTCCAAAATAATGCAGCTGTGTAAACATACCCATGGAGACTGCCAGGCTGTATTCACAATGAGTAATCCTGTGGTACCTTAGAGACTAACAAAAATATATAGGATCATGCACTTCCGTGAGAAAGACCCACTCCATCAGATGAGCTGGAGTGGAAGGATGTAATCAGTACTTTACAAAATCAGGACAAGTCCCTCTGTGCCAAAAGCTCATCTTTAACAAGGAGTTTGAAATGTTGCATCTCCCTGTGTAGTAGTTAAAAGTGGAACAGAGAATCTCATTGGCTAGAACGTTAGAGAGATTGCTCGTCCCAGAGGACGTTCTGGCATTGGAGGATATTAATGTGACGTTACCCTGCAAACACTCGGAGAAGAGGAAGTCCTAAGGCCTCACACTCCCTGAAAGTGACATTCATGGAAAAATGAAGATAATATTTCCATTGATTAAATATTAAGATACTAATAGCATGGAGTGCAGGGGACCATTCTGGCAGTTTGATGGCAATGCTCTGCCACACAGGAATCAGGGCTAACTTTGGTTTCTTTCTCCCCAGATTGTCTGGCTCTGGGCGTGTTTTTGAACTAGTGAGCTCACTTCTGGAGGGGACTCACATTGAACAACAGTGCTTTCCTCCTAGAGCTAATTTATACCGGAAATGGAAGCAATGAGATTGGCAGAGAGATATATATGTAGCAGGAAGAAATGTTATCATGGTGTAGGGCCCTTAGGGATGCTATGACAAAATAGAGATGGATTCCAAGAACTACCTTAGAAAAAATGCATGTGCACAGATATGCTGTAGATCAGTTACAATACTATGCCCGTTGATGCTACCATGCAAGATTAGTAGATTCAGGCTTATACGATTTGCCCAAAGGTCTAGAAATGAGCACTAATTATTATTTATTGGTTTTCTTGGAATCACTCTGGATTTCCATAGGATAACAGATAGCAAAAGGCATCCCAAGGAAGTAGGGAAGGAAAGGAGCACAAAATCATATTTTTATTATCAGTGAAACCAAGAAAATTCCACTGCAGAACTTTGTCAATGTTTCTCTGAATTGTTAAACCAACTGAGTCATAATTCACAATGCAAGTTGCCAATTCAAAGAACTGAAAATCATATTTGAATGCTTTTAAAGGTTTGAATGCCAGTATTCTAGTAGCTCCCCACAAGAGTGCCTAACATCAGGACGAGCAGCATTTCAGAATGTCTGAGTGACTAGCACACCAGGAAATGCTGACTGCTCTCTAACCCTAGCCCTCGGTTTATAATTAGGCCATAAAAATAACTTTTGACTGAAGCTGATCATGGTTAATCTCAGACCCACAGAGATTTTTAAAACAAATGCACTATACACTGATTCAGACTTTGTGAAAAAGAAAGAAAGAAAGAAAGAAAGAGATTTGTGGGTTGGGAGTTCTTGAGCTCTTATAATTCAAAAATGTCTTACATAAAATCGATGACCAAGATGTATAGGTGTTTTATAACCATGTGGGGGTGGCATACTCTGATGCAACAATGCAGCAATTATTTTTTTATAATTAATTTCACTGTAGCACAGCAGTGATACTATATTGAGAATTTTCTGAGCATTGCCCTTGTACCATAGCCTGGAGAAGCTAATACCGTTTGTTTCACTTATATATCACTTGATTAAAAATACATCATGGAGTGTTTGGACCCAGTTGTGCAAATCTTAACAAGTGAATGGTTGTGCTTAAGTCAAAGGACTCAATCATCTCTTGAGTCTGACCTCTGCTTGATGCAGTTACAATCATTTATTCTGTGCCAATCCAGACCCATCATTTCTTAGGAGCAGCCTAGCAACTGTGTTATCTTATGCCACAAGTGCAGATATCCTAGAGGGATTTAAATCAATGCAAGACTGTGATAGTGTAGTGGTGCTCTATCAATTCCCTTCCCATGTATCCTATTCCCTATACTAGGGGAGTAGTCGGCACACAAGTCAACTCTACTGCGTGTACACCTGTTGGGTGGTCCCACTTCCATCAGGATATTCTCCACTGATGAGTTGGAAAGTCTGGCTCTTTTGTATCACCTAAGTGGTATAAAGTGTCTGGAGTGTAATGCAGAATCTGGATCGAAATGATAAAATCTCATGACAATGGGTTTACAAAAGCAGCCCCCCCACCTTGCAGTAGCAACACTGTCTAACGAGGTGACAAAAGGACCAGAGAACAAGAACTCTTGGGTTCGTATCCTGTACTAACACTGATCAATAGCAGGGAAAAAATTAATTTAGGATTCAGTGGCCCCATTTAGGCAGGTGCTGCATTGTGGGGGGGTCTACTGCCTAATGGGAAGCTACAGGAGGAATTCTGATGCAGGGAGATTGATTTCCCCCCAGAGCTCACTGGCACATAAGGGGAGTGAACTGATGTTAACTATTTCCTCTGATGTGTTGGGTCCACGTCAACGGAGAGTGCAGGGAGAGGCATGTGGGCCCACTCCCAATCTCCTTGTGGGCACTTTGGAGGTGAATGGAGGGAATACTCCTGTCATTGTTGCAGAATCATACAAGTAGAGAGGAGAGATTCTTTGTGCCTTCCATATCCAATCCCATGCCTGTAACTGAACCACTGCAATGAACCAAAAACTAGGGATGCTGTGGCGATTAGTTATTGTTTGTGCATACTGCAAAGATGTAACTATTACCTAAGTGCTGCTGAGCAGTAACTTGAAAAATAGCCTCTATGATCTGTAGTTTAGCTTTAAACTAAAAACGTAATGAAATCTTGAATTTAGCCTTCTTCCACACTCACACCTTCGTGAATGTTACAGAGGGCTGAGAACAATGTGCGATTTCACGTATCTGTTGTGCTGTAACACCGTGTGGAGCTGTAATATCACTTCAGGTCACCTTCATCTTGTTTTGCTGCAGTCACCAAGTAGAATTCTAATAATCTGGGATAGTTAAAATAGGATTTTTAATAGGAAAAAATGAGACCACATTCTTAAAGTGGGCTAAAAATCTGGGGTGAAATCTTGGCTCCATCCAAGTTAACACCAAAACTCCCTTCACTTCACCACAGATTGATTTCACCACTGATAGATAGCTAGATAGTGCAAACCAGGATAGGCCCTCTGAAGTCAATGGACCTATGCCAATTTACGCTAGCTGAGGAACTGGTCCCATGTGTGCAATTTCATGCTTAATGTAGAAAAGCAATATTTGTGTTTGTACATGAAAATACAGACTTGAACATCCAAGTGACAGTCAGATGCACAACTGGTCATGAGCAGAAAAAAAGAGATCTATTCAGTAATTACTACCGTCATTGTTTGTGAAAATGTGGTTTTTGAAAATCAAATGATAAAAGAGTTGCAAGGCTTCTGTCGATTAAAACAGAAGGTCAGGAGCATTTTAAATTGTGAGTGTTCAGATGTTAGAACTTTCCCTTATGGCAAAATCATATCAAATATAGCAGAGAAGATCATGATTTAAAAAGAGAAAGAAATATAATGACATAAGGTTCTCCTTTTCTGTTAAATCCCATGGGTCATATTCTTAGCTGGTATAAATGGGTATAGTTCCATTAAAGCAGCTGGCCTAATATGTTTTTAGTTTACTTCACAGAATGCTTCTGAATTTCTGTAGGTCCTTTGTTAATTTAACTTCTATTCAATTCTATAGCATTTTTTCACAACGGATTAAATAGAAATATATAAAGCAACCTGTGAATTTTCCTGAATTTTCATAGCAAGTAATCCTTTTGATTCCACTGGGATTACTAGCCTGAATAAATTGAGCTATATTCCATAGAGATGTATCAATGCATTTCTTCCCAAGAGATCAGAAATATTTTAATATGAATTGTGGCATTACAGTGAGAGTGAAATAATTATTTTTGTCACTGATCTGCAACTAAATATAATAAATAATACCAATGCCAATAATAATAATAATTTTAAGACAAATCTTCCTAAACTAAGGAATTCTGAATTCAAAGTGTGAACGAATCTTAATATCTTTCTATTCGCTTTTTTGCAGGGCAAATTATTCCACAGTTTTGTGGTATATAGAAGTAACAGAAGTATTCTTATATCTAACATACAGTATTATTATTTTTAACAAACAACAGATCAGTCATACTATACCTGGGATATGTAGGAATGTTTGATTTCCGGTTTGGTTATGCAGGTTCTATTTCCTGACCCTATAATATAAGAGAACTCCTGAGGCTATTCCTGCCTTCTCCTCACTTCATGTTCATTTCAAAACCATTGAGTTTGAACTGGACTGTGCTTCCAGGCCTCTTCTGTTTCCAGTGAGAACAGCCAACACGGCACAAAGCAACAAGAAGTCTCTGTCACCCCACTGTGTTGCAGGGTCTTTTAAGTACCACTCAGGAGGGTGACTGGTGGTGCTGCTCCCTGTGCCATATGGCTCAAAGTCCTTCCATTTTTCTGTCATGAATGATGAAGCCATTTTCACAATGTAATGATTCCCCAAGGGATTTGGGAGGGGTTTTTTGTTTGATAAAAGGGGGCCTCAGATGTGTGGCAAAATTAATAATGCATCCAAGCCTTAATTAGATTGGATTAGATGGTGAGGGATCAGCTTTTACATATTAATGCTTCACAAAAGGCTTAACATACAATTTAATATGAGAAGCACACAGACACCTCCCCATCCCATGTACGCACATGAATGGAAATAGACTGTTTCATCATATTTTTTTAGATAAGACAAGCAAAATAACTGTTCTGGCACAGCTCATTGAAATGCACTGCTTTATTAACAGGACTAGCCTGAAGGCTAACAGCACCATGGATGACCACAGACAAACAGGCATTGGGGATAAGAGTTCATTTCTAATTTTGGTGGAAGTGTCCTGTATTTGTCTTGCTTGGCTGCTAAATTTGTAAGCCTTTCTGATATTCATGGAACAAACCAAATTTTATTGAGCCTATTCTGTTTCATTTGAACTAGGTGGCCATTTCATCAAAGTAATTAGGTGCGTGCTCTACTTTGAACATGAACCATCCTATCCCAGTTTAAGAAATTAAACGCATTTATCTTATCCTCATGTTTCCTGAAATACCTTCAGACTGTTGCAATGCTATCATCATGTTCTGACAATACTGAGACATATTAAAGACAGCTGGGAGACTATACTTTACTGATCAATCTTGAAGAGTCTCAGGAAACCTGAAATCTATCTTCTCCTTCAGTACCTTAGGGGTGTGTCTACACAGCTGTGTTGTTTCAGAATAACGACCATTATTCCAAAATAACAATGTGAGTGTCTACATGGCAAGTCCGTTATTCTGAAATGAATTCAGAATAATGGACGGCTTATTCCAACTTCTGTAAACCTCATTCCACAAGGAATAAAGCCTATTCCAAAATAGCTATTTCGGAATAGTAGTAGCGTGGATGCTCCATTGCAGCTATTTCGAAAGAGCTCCTCCCCGGGGCCATTCAAACTAATTACTCCCAGTGCCTCCTGGGCTCTAAATCAAGGGAGCACATCCACATTAGGGAAGCCTGCCTCGGAATAATTTTGAGGTTTCCCTGTAGTGTAGACCTGCTATTTTGAAATAAGCTATATCGGAGTATTTCTTGTGGAATAACTTATTTCAAAATAAGCATGCTGTGTAGATGCACCCTTAGTGAAGGATAAATAAAATGGGATGGGATGAGAAACAGTAAATGGTATAAATCTTAAACTTACGAGAAATTCTCTTTGTCTTTATGGTCAGCACTATATCAACTTGGTGGTGGTATAACTATTCCTCAGCTTGAAAGCACTGTGCTCTTAATACAATGAATATAAGCATTTAAAACAGTATTGCCAAATAGGTGTTTAAGAATTTTTGGACCAAGTTAATTCTCAAGATCATGCACAATGCTGATTGTCACTCTCCTGTACAACCTTCTAACCTATGTTTGTATATGGTGGGCAACGTACAGTGATGAATGGTAGTTTGTTTAAATATAGAAGTCATGACTAAATCTGAGAACCATATCGAGATCTAATTATGGCTGGATTGTGTCCCCATGCTGCTGCTGAGATAGAACACCCATGTTGGAATTCCATGGGATACAGTGCTCCCTGTAGAGACATTGTTATCATCTCTCTCCTTGGCTCCAAGAACACAAGTATGAGCTTAACTTTAAGCATGCAAATATTCCCACTGACTTAAAGTAAGCATGTGCTTAATGCTTTGCTAGACTGTTTTAGAATATGTGACATTCAGGGTCTTTGTAAATTCTCCAGCTTTGAGCCTACAAGTCCCTGAAGAGCATGCAGTAGAGAAAACAAGATGGTTGCACCTTAGTGTCAGGGGATGTTATGAAGATTAGACGTATCAGTGGGTTTAAAAAGGAATTGGATTAGTTCATGGTGAATACATCTATCAGTGGCTGTTCGCCAAGATGGCAAGAGATACAACCCCATGCTCTGAGTGTCCCTATCCTGACTGCCAGACTAGTCCATCAATGCCTTCCCACAATTGTCCCTAACTGTCCAAAAAGACAGACATGCCTTACCAAAATTCACAGAAAAGAATGATCATAGTAGCTCATTTTACAACAGTGCTTGGAAGCATGGAATGTGCCTCCAAAATTCTTTATGACACGCATGAGTACAATCCACTGTGGACACAGCATCTTGAGTGCTGTTTTGTAGTGTGGCTGCTCTTGATTGTACTAGAGTAATTTGAAAGGACTGACTTGAGTGCTGAGAACATGAGTTGCTGGGGGATGTTACGAAGACCAGAAGTATCAGTGGGGTTAAAAAGGAATTGTATAAGTTAGGAGAGGGCTGTCAGTGGCTATTATCCAAGATGGTCAGTGATGCAACCCCATGTTCTGAGTGTCCCTATCCTCTGATGGCCAGAAGCGGACTAGATGACAGGGGATGGATCAGTCACTAAATTGCCCTTTTGTTCATACCCTCTGAAGTGTGTGGCATTGTTGGAAGATAGGTTACTGGGCTACATGGACCACTGATCTCGCCCAGTATGGCTGTTATCTTACTCAGCAGTGAAAACATGTTTGCCACCTTCTCTGTGGAGGATTAAACTCCTACTAATCGCTACCTAGGCTGTGTGAGTTCTGGATGGACTAGTGTTCAGGAGGTAATGTTGGTTGAGTGAAAAGAGGTGGTTCATCACTTGGGTCCATGATTACACAATATTCCAAACACATAGTTTATATGGGTCACAAATCCAATTTCCAAGGATGGGGCTATATAGTGTTGCCGGTATCCTGCCCCTGGGTTGTCCTGGCAAATCCAATGTTCTCAGACATTTAGTTTATTTCATTAGGTTTTCCATGAGTGTTCTGAATTTCATCCAGAAAGAACTAAGAATGCTGAAATACACTGTAAAGATATCCACCATTTTCTACATGTTTTCATTGATAAGAGCCCCAGTCTTTGCTTAAAATGGCTGGAAATTATGTGAAGAGCACAAAAAGAGAGGAAGGGGATAGTGAACAAAAGTAAACAGAGTGTAATTGTTTGGTATGAGATTGTTTGGGAATGGATGTGGGGAATGCTGTTTTTGGTGAAAATACTTAGTTCAATAAATATGGGAAGAGTATGAAAAGATAGAGGAGTTCCTCTGTCTTAAGGCTTAAAGATACAAGCATGCGGTGGTGAGAGATCCTGGTAATCATGCAAAAATGAATACATAGTTGCATGCCTAAAGTTGTATATGTAGCTGCAGCCATTGCAGGCCAAACTCTGCTATTAGTTATATGTGTATAAATTGCTATTGTGAGCAGCACAGTACAGACACACATGCAAACTCTGTGCAGCGCATTGGTTAATAGAGCAGGCAAGATCCATATTAAAAAATGGACAGAAAATAATAATGAAGATATGAGATTGCCTCTAAACTACTCAGTGGTACGCTCTCACATTGAATACTGGGTTCAGTTCTGGTCAGCCCATCTCCAAAGAAATAGGAAAAGACCAGCGAAGGGCAATCAATGTGATCAGAAAAAAGAGAAGGCATCCATATAAAGGGATATTAAAAAGACTATTAGGACTAATTAGTTTAGAGAGGAGATGAATAAGAAGTGACACAATAGTCACACACTAAATAACGAAGAGTACTGTAAAGGTCAGTCAGGAGCTGCTAATTAACCTTTCTCCTAATACGTGACCAAACAGGAAATACCTAATGAAACCACCCTGCAACTCTGGGAGAAGGAAATACTTTCAGAAAAACATACTACATTATCATCATGTGGAGCTCATCGTCACAATATACTATGGAGGCAAACAATGTAGTTGGAAGCTTCAGGGAGTAGCTGAGTTAGTCTGTACAGGATAAACATAAAAAACAACAAATAGTATGGTAGCACTTTAAAGACTAACAAAACATGTAGATGGTATCATGAGCTTTCATGGGCACAGCCCACTTCTTCAGATGTAGCTGGAGTCAGAAAAGGGTTAGAATGAAAAGTGTTTAATCTACAATTGCATTAGCTGGGATAAAAAGGAATAAGAGCTATTGATACTCATTCTTCAGGACATAATCAAATACTAAGCACCAGAGTTTCCCCATTATTAAGAAACATTTGGTACTGGTCAGAGTTGAAGACATGATACTGGAATAGCTATACAATGATTGGAACCAGAATGGCAATAAATACTATGTTACTAAATCCAGAGTAATCACATTCACCCTGATGAAGGTAATTTCAGAGAGTAATTGAATTCGTTTGGCCCTTCATGTGCTGTTATGATCATAAAAATGAGAACAAAAATAGGCTGTAAATTAGAATTGAAGATTGGATACTCTGGGGGTGTTCATCAACAGAGAACATGGTGATAATCCATACAGAATGACACAAAGGCTTTCTTTTGTAAAATTTTGGAATAAAACTGTATAACAAAACCATACAATTTGGCTAGATGAGGTACCCCTGGGTCTTCCACATGGTAATATATAGCAATACAACTCCACAAAGTATTTTAGATTAAAACACATTGGATTAATTCTAAAAACAGCAAGTACATCTACGCGTGTGTCTATACAGCATCCTCAACTCAAAATAAGATACGCAATTTGTGCTATGAAAATTGTGTATCTTATTTCAAATCTATTTTGAAATAAGCTATTTGAAATGTAGCACATCTACACAATGCCACGTTTTGAAATAACGTGCTATTTCGACCCATCCCTTATCCCTTGTGCAACAAGGTTTACTGGGATGGCGAAATAGCATGCCTGTTATTTTGAAAAATATTTTGAAATAAGAGGTGGCTTGTGTAGATGTACCCTAAGTCAAGGTAAAAAGGTGGGACCGAGAGAGACCAAGAGATTTAGAAAGGTACTTTGAATGAGCTACCCTTGTTCTGCAACATAATCTACTTGATTGTATATGTAAGGACTAAGGCATCCAAAAGCTAATGTGTTAGAAAGAATGAGTCAAGGCATTTTGCTAGACCTAGAAGGTTATATTGAGCTGTAAAGTGAAACTCCTGGGCTGAGTTACTCTCCCCTAGATCAATAATTGTCTTCCAGCAATGCCAAAAATATAGATTCACATTTCAGAACCAGCCTGGGAACAAACAATGGAGAAGGCAGCTTGATAGCCACATAGGGCTACATCTGATCATAAGAATCAGAGGAAATTTTGCCATTGTCTTTTTAAGTGGCTCATAGCAAAATAAAGGCAGAAATTATTATGCATTTTTGATGCACAGGATTGTTAAAATCAGCCTTGGAGTTTCACTATACCAGTCTAGCTCTTCTAGGTAATGTCTAGGATCATTCTGGTGAATCAATTAGCTTTGGGGTGTTTTGCTCCTTCTTCCACATGTGATTTGATGGATCATGTTGCAAAACAAGTGCAGATCACTGACATATTAATGCTCTAAGCCAGATTTTTGTATATTTGTTTCTTGATGCAAACTCAGATGGATTTAGACTTCATAAACTAAATTAGTCTGGAGAAAAGAGGTGGCTTAAATGTTTGCCTTAAATCCATGATGAGTGGAAAGAGCAGAGCTTTTGGTTCCCCCAAGCCCATGGATCCTAGAGGATCTACCAGAAGGAATGGTCTTCCATACTAAGGCTTGTTGTGTCTACACAGCCCCTTAGCCCACTACTTCCCCATGGAAGTACAATTTTTGTAATCACTATCCATGCTACTAAGAACTTCCCATACAGCCTGCCCTAGGAATGGGGGTTCTTAGTGAAGCAGCTGGGGGAAAGGCATGTGCAACTAACAATTGTGGGAAAGGTAAGTGTTTGGCCAGTTCATCTCAGGATTTGGCCCAATGAGGAAAAAAACACAGGGGTAAAGACAGAATAAGGATGAGAACATTTGCAAGATGATTCTGTTAAACATCTTCTTGGGAACAAGTCTCTGTGACATTCTAGGCCAGATCCTGGTCCTTGCTATGTTCCCTGGACTTGTTTTTGCCCTGAAAAAGAAATGGAATACCGTCTTATATTGTCTGTCTATCTGGGAATTATGCAAGGGGGTTCCTACGTCAAGTAAAGACAGTTTAACTAGTCATACATCTACTGCTAGCGTTTTGCTGTAGATGTACCAGGGATGAGAAAGAGGAGGATAGATTGGGGGCACAAGATATTACACTCTAGCAATTTGTCCTATGGAGCTTTATTAACAGGGGAAGCTAAAGCTGATTTGCTCTAATTTGTACTGGGTGATAAACTAGCTCTGGCTTCCCCAAAATCAGCATGGTTGAAAGATAGCAGAAAGTCACCTAGATTCCTTCCTCGGGTGCTCAGCAAGAAGACTTCAGACATATCTAAGGATCTAGTCCTCAGAGTATTTGCATTTTTTAAGAATAAACTGTTTTCATGTTCAGCAATATTTGTATTTTTCATCAAGGTGGATAACATGTATCATCTGTGAGGAAGGGGAGGTGCAGTAATATGCATTTTCACAATCCACCAGCCTATGCACATTTCTGGATGCCAAATGGCTTGTTTCTTCAACAGGGGTCAACACTCCCACCTTATTTTAATGGAAGAGTTTGGAAAAAATATGGATTTTCACTTTTCTGTAATCGGCTCCCAAAGGAGGTTTGGATCTAAGACATCAAAGCACCGAGGAAAAAGTTGTTATATAAATGTGCAGCACTAAATCTTGAAGTCCTTTTTCAGTTTTTACTCAGTACCTCAAACAGGCAAAAACCTCCTCCAGTTACTGAGTACATGTCTACACCACCCGCTTATTTGGGAATGAGCTATTTTAGAAGAAAAACTCCAAAATGGCCTATTCCAAAAAAGCGCATGTACACAGCAAATGCCCATTGAAATACCACTGAGCTATTTCAAAATAGAGCGTCCACACTCACTGGAGTCTGAATCACATTTAAGGCCACCAGGAAGCACTTCAGCAGGGCATCAGGACAGCACTCACTTCCTGTAGCTGCTACCTGAGGCTACCTGAGGCTCATGCTTAAAGAGACGCCCTCCCCACCCCCCCAGCCCTGGCCCTGTACAGTCATGTCTCAGGCTCGTCTCCTTTGCCGACCTCCTTGAAGGAAAGCAAAGCCTTTTCTGTGTGTGCTCTGGTTGCCCGTGAGGACACCACAGCACTCCTGCCATGGAGCCAGACCTGCCACCAAGCAGTCGACAGCTCTTATATGGCATACTGCACCTCCTGCTGCAGTTTCTGCAGGCTGCCCTCATGGCCCTGCAGGAGGAGGATCCCCAGCTCACTGTGGTGCACTTCCTCACCTCTCTCCAGGCACTGCTCATGCAGCACGACCCCACTCACCCTCCCCTGCACACCGTGCACTGCTGCTTCTGGCAACTGGACACCGGTTCTGACTGTTGGGACCGGATCATCCCGGAGTCGTGAGACAACCAGCAGTGGCTCCACAATTTCCTCAAGTGGAAGGACACCTTCCTGGAGCTATGTGAGTGGCTTGTCCCTGCCCTCAGGCCATAAGGCACCCATATGAAACCTGCCATCCCCCTCCAGAAGTGGGTAGCTATGGCTACTGCTCTTTGAGGAACCAGTTCAGTGTGGGGAGAGCAACCGTTGGGACCGTGGTCATGCAGGTATGGTGCTCTCATGCTATTGTCCCAGGAGGGTGGTGAACTGCTGGCATGGGGTTCCCTATGGAAAGGTCGTGGTGGTGGTGATGGAAGCCCCCTCCCCAGGAGGTTTTTCAGTCCTGCCTTCACAAAGCCCTGCCAGGGGATGAGGCAAGTCGGTGTTGCTCCTGGTGTGTGGGGGGAGGAGAAGGTTGGGCTCAGGGACCCCCCGAGGGCCCTGGCAACCCTGTTATTCTCTGTGTGTCTCCTTCTACAGGTGGTTAGGGCCATCAACACCATCCTGCTACACAGGGTCATCAACCTGAGCAACGTGGACCCCATCGTCACCAGCTTTTCCACCATAATCTTCCCCAACTGCAGGGGAATATTGATGGCACCCATATCCCCATTTGGGCGCCGATGACCAGACATCCAAATATATCAACCAGAAGGTTGATACTTTTTAACGCTCCTGCAGGACCTCATCAACCACTGAGGCCAGTTCACGGACATGTACGTCGGGTGGTCAGGGAAGGCGCACGATGCACACATCTTCCGCAACTCCAGCCTCTTCCAGAAGCTGCACACCAGCACTTTTTTCCCTGATTGCACCATCAGAGTCGGGAACGTGGACATGCCCATGTGCACCATGGGGACGCAGCCTACCGTCTACTCCCCTGGCTGATGAAACCCTACACCAGACATCTTGAGCCCACCAACGAATGTTTTAACTCCAATCTAAGCAGGGCCTGCTTTGTTGTGGAGTGTGCCTTTGGTCATCTGAAGGGGAGGTTCTGTTGCCTCCTCACCCGGCTGGACCTCAGCGCATGGAATGTCCCCCAAGTGCTGGCTACATTTGTGTCCTCCACAACCTATGTGAACATAAGGGGGAGATGTTCTTGCCAGGGCAGGGGGCAGAGGCCAAGTGGCTCACCAGGGCCTTCGAGCAGCTGTGCATGGCTGCCATCTGGCAGGCCCATCAGGGGGCTGTGCGCATCCGGGTGGACCTCAAGGAGAGTTTCAGCCAGGCCAGCTGCAAGACACTCCCCTAGGCCTCCCCACAAGGGGCCTCTGCAGTGGCCCAGTGTGCCTTTCCTCCCACACTCCTTGCCTTCCCTGCCCTCCCTTCCTCCTTTCTCTTCCCCCTCCCCTTCCCTGCAGAAACAATAAACCACACTTTTGTTTTTGAACAATGAACTCTGTTATTTTATTTATTTAACTGGGGAGGGACATGGGAGAGAACCCAGGAGCAGGAGGGGAGTCTCAGGGCTAGGGCTGGGAGATGTGCCTGTCTTGCGAGTCCCCCAGAGGTCCTTGATGACCACGGGGGACTAGAGGGAGAACACAAGAAGGGGCAGGAGCAGGGTGGGATCAGAATCAGGAGTGGCAGCAGGAGCGGCCACCAGGCAGTCAAGGATGGTAGAAAAAGCCGCATACATGGTCCAGCCCTACCAGGTGTTGCGGCGCAGCTGCAGATCCTCTGGCAGTCTCCTGTCCTGTCAGTCCAGGGTGTGCTGCAGGCATGCAGGCAGGGCCGGCCCGAGCCATTCGTGTGCCCTGGGCCCCAGGAGCGTGGCGTTGGCCCCGGGCACCCAGCGCATGTGCAGCCCCACCCCTGCCTGGTCTGGCAGCCCCATGTGGTGCCCCCTACAATGGGGCACCCCGGGCGGTAGCCTGGTCAGCCCGTAGCTTGGGTCGGCTCTGCATGCAGGCAGGTGATGTGCTCCCACTAGAGGACCTCGTGGGCTCACCTTCAGGCCATGCGATTGTGAGGATGGCACAGGATATGGGGCTTGCACCCCACTTAAAGCTGGTCCAGCTGTGGAGAACAAAGAGAAGGACAGTCTTCCCTGGAGACACTGTGCCTGAAGCCAGCCTTATTTCTGAGCGAAGACCAAAAGATCTTAGGTCAGACAAAAGTGAGGAGCTTTGAGCAAGGCCATCTGTGGCCTAGACAGTGGGCCCTTTCCTGCAGAGACACAGATGTCCCAAGGGAGGGAGGAAGTCTCACTACCCCCACATCCCAGGGATAAGCAGGCATGGGAAGGTTGCTGACCAGACTGGGAGCCTGCGGGTGGGAGGATGGCCACGGGGCAGCTGAGCTTCCTCCGTGTCATGCACATGCCAGGTCCGGCAGTGGCAGAGTCCTACAGAGAGAGGACTTTTATTTCTGCCCACTGGAGCAGAGTGGGGCAGGGTGTGTGCGTGTGTGTGTGTGTGTGTGTGTGTGTGTGCGTGTGCGTGTGTGCGTGTGCATGAGTGCCAGATGCTCCTCCGCCTCATTGTGCTGTCCCCAGGAGTGGATGCTGCACCAATAGTGCGGTCATGGTGTGTGTGTGTGTGTGTGTCATTTGTCCTGAGCCTCCTTCTAGTGGTGGCTTGTGGAGGGAGGGTGTTCCACCCAGGTGTTGGGAGTAAGGCAGGCCTCTCTAGACACCCTGTGAGCCAGAGAACAAGGATCTGCTGTTGCAGCCTCCTGGGTCTGTGCGCCTTGGACTGGTGCTCCACATGCACAGGTTACTGCGCGATCCCCAGGCCGAGAGAGGAGTGTGCTGCTGCCCCTTGCCACCCATCCCCTCCACTCGTGTGTGTTGAGGGAAAGTAATGGCACTCATCTGATGGGCCTTCTCTGGCTTTGGACGATGCCTGGGAGACATCCTGGGTGGGGGGTACCTGTTCCAAGGTGAGCATGACTTTGGGGCTGGCAGGCAGTGAGCTGGTGTTGGCCTCATCTGGCTGCTCCTTCTCCTCCTGTTCTACACTGGTTCTGTCTCCCTCCCCCTCCCCCGGTGACAACGGGCATCTCCAGCCCTGAGTCCACAACGAGGGCTGGGAGTGTGTGTGTGTGCTCCCCAGGATGTGGTGGAGCTGGGGATAATATGGGCAGGCCACCCTGGAGTAGGAGCTGCATTCCCTGGCTTTGGCACAGGCCTGCCTGAGCTCCTTGATATTCATGTGTACTTGTTCCTGGGTGCGTATGTGGCCCTTGCTGCCCAGGCTGTCAGCCATCCCACTGCAGACATCCACATTCCTATGTCTGGTGTGGAGATCCTGCAGATTGGTCTCCTCTCCGCAGACATCAATGAGGCCCAGGATCTCTGTACCAGACCAGGAAGGTGCAAGCGTCTTTCATCCCTGGGCAGGGTCCTAGGAGCTGGCTGCTGGCTCCTTTGCAGCCGTGAAAGGCTCAGTGGGAGCAATGGGGTCAATTATGGCAGCAGGGACATCTGTGCAGGCTGATGCTCTGTGGCTCACAGTTGTCAGGGCCTGCTGTGTGCCACAACCCCTTTCCCTTGTGGCTGCAGCTTTAAAGGCTGCAGGGGAAAGGGAACTATAGAGTTCTGATGAGCGTGGACAGAGTGGCCAACAGGGCACCTGTGGGATTTCCTGGAAGCCTCTTATTTTGAAATAACTCCAGCTGTCCTGTTTACACACACCCTATTCCGAAATAGCTATTTCAGAACAGGCATTATTCCTCGTAAAATGAGGGTTACAGAATCCGGAATAAGATGCTCTTTATTTTGATATTATTTCAAAATAACAGGCTTGCCTGTTAGATGCTCACTTTGTTATTTCAAAATAACACTGCTGTGTAGATGTGCCCTGAGAGTTTTGCCCAAGTAGAACCTGTAAAACTACATTTGCAAACCTTCATTTCAGTGACAAACTACTAATCCATTTTGGCTTTCCACAAACATTGCATTTTTTGTTTTCCAGAATGTATGTGGAAGGGCAACATACTGTAAATACTTGTACAAAGGCATTCACACAAATATGCACACTAGAAGTGTTCACACAACTGTCTAGAAAAATTTGGGAGTTGACCAGTCCAGGATCATAAACAATTATGAGAATAACAAATAATGAATAGTAAATACTCCAAGAAATAGTAATGTGTAGCAGTAATAAGTAAGAAGTAGGCTGTAGGTAATAAGGAAATAAAGGTGTTAAGCAATTTGTTCATGGTAAACAATTAACTGGATTTAGGATTTAAAGATTTGGCCCATTAAGAATAAATCATTGCTTTATTTGTATTCTCTTGGTCATGTACTAGCTAGAGTATTTCTTCTCAGAGTTCTGCTTCATGGTCAGAATAAAATGCCATGTATTATTTTGATTTAATTTGTTGTAACAATATAGATATGAATAGTTGCCTCTCTATTTCTAGTGACAACCTTGGAAACAAAATGCTTCATCATCAATAGATATTTCCTTTCAAATAAAATGAAGATTGGCAGATTTTGGATGGGAAATACTCTTTGTCCCTTTTGTAGTTTAAAAATAATTATGGACGGGAACCATTTTCTACTGAAGTCAATGGAAGTCTTTCCAATAGCTTCAATGGGCGCTAAGTAGAGCTTGGGGTGTATAAATAAATATTTCTTTATGAAATGTGATGGAAAAATGTTCATAATTTTAGTCTATGTCATTTGTTACCTGGACATATCTTTTACATTCATTTTTTGCATTAAATAGTCTGTTTTATATTTGAACACGTTAAGCCATTTAGCATCTTTCAGTCTAAAACAGTTTCTCTCAAATGACCAAGAAATTCAAATTTGAAAACTGAGGTTTTTCTTTAAGAGTAGAACAATATTTAGTGAAAATAATTTATATTTATAAGGTTTTTACTTTTTGATTTTCATATGGCTTTTACATAACATTAGAAATTTTGTTTTGAGCATCTTTGTTGTAGTTTGAGCAATTTGTCAATGCTGTCAGTGAGTGATTTCAGTAGAACTATGCCAGTTTACATCAGCTGTGTATCTGAGCCCTAATGTGTAAGCACATAGAAATGGTTCTTTGCTTTTGAGTATCATCATAATAGCTTTCATTCATGGTCCTTGGAGTTGAACATGTTCACATTATCACCACCACAAAGGACACCTCCAAACCTGCATTCCTTCCTATGTCATATATCTAACTTAATCAGCCACCCATCTGCCTTTCAGGAGTTTTCTTCTATGTAGCCATACTACCATCATTTTTAGCTCAGTCTGGGATTTAGTGGTTCTTCCCAGGCAGCAGAAAAAAAAGTCTACAATACTGCACGATACTATGAGGTCACATAGTGCCAGCTGCATGCCAAAGGCAGCTGACAACAGTGGAGCTGCAGAATTGCGGGGCTGAGAAATCCAGAGATACATTTATTCTCTTTCATTTCTCTCAGAAGAGGACTATAAACCAAACAGCTGGAAGGCAAATATATATAATCCCCTCTGCAACTTCTTTCCATTTTAATCACTTTTTTTCCTGAGTCATCATCATCTTTTCTTTCCTCCATTCCATCTTAACTATTCCAGTTCCTACTCACAATTGCTTTTGTTGTTACTACTCCTTGTATTACAGTAGCACAGAGGCAAACCTTTTGGCCATCAAACCTGCCAATCTGTGACACCAGCATCAACTGAACATTGGAAGTCAGGAATCCTGGTTTCTATTCCTGGCTCTGGAAAGGGATTGCAGCGAGCGATTATAGCAGTGATTGGATAGAGGGTAATTTAAGGCCATAGGTTTAGCACGCTCACTCTAAAAGGGAGTATTACTGCTTGGATAATACTTGTGCCTACCTGATAAGAGACCTGAATTCTAGACCCAACTTTTCCTGAGGTTACCATGTAACACTTATTTGTAAAATGCGGAGTTAATACTTGACTGATGTCTACACTTGAGGTCTGAGGCTTTGTTTGATAACAAGGGTTGTAAAGTGTCCAGAATTATAACTAGCAGAGATAAATGCAGGATTTCCTGTCATCCAGTTTAGTGCATCTTCCCTAGGCTATGTTGCTTGACTTGTTGGTGCGGCAGCAAAATAGGGCAAATAGATTCAACTCTCATATACAATGTCTAAGAATCCAGTACACCAACTCTACAAAAGAAGGTCCCTATTTTGCTAGGTGTGGTTCACAATCCCTCCAATTCCTAGATGTGTTTCAGTAGTGTTTATGCTGGCTTCCATAGTGCCAAAGTTGTAGGCTCCCATTGACTTCAATGGGTTAGGATCAGCCCCAAAGAAAGACTTCAAAAAGACTGTAGCTCCTCGGGAAAAAAATTAAAGTGTCTAAATGACCTAGGAGACCAAGTGCCACTGACTTTCTCTGGAATGGTGAGGTAACATATGGGTGAGCTGAAAAACCAAGTAAGATGGGGAGCACAGGGGAAGGGTAAAACAAGAAAAGATGATGGCAGTTAAGGGATGGATTGAGGAGGGTGCTTAAACAGAGTAATGTAGCAGTAGCAGATGTTTTGAAAGATGTTGCTCTTTGGCGGGTCTTGTTCTGCATGTGTATAGCTCCCACTACAATAGGATCTTGCTCCATACCTGAGACTAAGAGGTGATACCATCAGGCAAATAGTAAATA
This sequence comes from Pelochelys cantorii, assembly GCA_032595735.1. Taxonomy (NCBI): domain Eukaryota; kingdom Metazoa; phylum Chordata; order Testudines; family Trionychidae; genus Pelochelys; species Pelochelys cantorii. The sequence continues at coordinate 43,995,467 of CM064329.1, read as the reverse complement.
ATAGTAATATTTCTGAGATAATTGGGATAGGTGCTAATTTTTTAAACACAACTGGGGGAATCCTGAAATTGCTATATGTGTTTTAGAGTAAGATCAGAATATAGTGTGCAAATGAGTGTAATTTAGAGGACCAGAACTTTGATCACAAGGGACTTTAATTGAGCAGATAGTGATCTAGATAGGATTTCACTAGAATGAGAGGGAAAATGTTTCTGAAAACAGTGCAGCTATAATTTCTTATCTGTTTTGCTGAACAGACTATGGGATTGGAGACAATTCTGAGCCTAATTTTATCAAATGAGCCAGGTATGAGAAACAGGACTGAAGATAAGGAACATTTAATGTATACTGATCAGAATATTATCAGAATTTAAAATACTAACAAGGGTGAGAACTAGAATGGAGCAATCAACTGTTTTTAATGTTAGTGTTTGTGGCACTGTAATATACTCTGATAAAAATGCAACTTCAATTCCTATCTGTGGGGGCATCTATGAAAATGGGAACATTAAATACATATTTAGCAATGTTTTATATGAAAACTATTCTGGTTTAGTTCAAACTAGAGTAAATGTCAGCTTGGTTAACCAGGGTTATATAAAGTAATACACAGAAGACTTATATAAATATAAACACTCTGCTAATGAGGAAGAATATGAGCTCTATGAAGAACTAATCAGCACAACAAGGTCAAAAAATAGATGAGCATAAGGAAACTATGTTCAACTGCAGAAAATATCAAGCTGTTTATATATGTTCATGTGAATATAAAGGCATAGGAAGATAAGGAAGGACATATTTACTCAAGACTTTCGAATCATAGAATCTCAAGGCTGGAAGAGACCTTAGGAGGTCATCAAGTCCAGTCCCCTGCCGAAAGCAGGACCAACTTGGTAATATAGAAAACTGGTTCACTGAAACCAGAGAGGCATTAAAATGATGCTACTATTTTTAATTTTAAAAAAGGGAATAAGGATAAAGAGCTGCTTAAATCAGGAATAATAATTTTGGCACTGTCTTATCTTAGATTTGAGTTCATATATATTTAGAATAAAAATAGCAGGGGAACAGGTTTTCAAGAAGCTGTATTAAAACCTAGTACTATGGTGAAAAATAACTCATTAATGTCATAGAGGAGTTCTGCCTTGTGTGTCAGGCTTATAAAATGCTATTGAATGTTTATTGTTATTTGTCCTTCTAAATAGGTCCCATCTGAAATATATAAGTTTGTGATCATTCTTTGGGGGACATCTTCTTTCTCCTTCTAAAGAGGACAGGTTTAAGAAGCCAACTTATATGTGTTTGGTGGAGATTGAAACAAAGGTTGGGAAAGATAAAACTGAAAATTAAACTGTGGAAAAGAGGGTCAAGGGCTAGAGTTTGAACTCCATTCCAGTAGTGTAGATTTGTAGTCACTTAATCAAAGCAAAAATGTACTCTCCTTTAACCGATAATGGAATCTCTTGTCAGAGGGAATTTTGGGAATTACTTCCTTAAAAAGAAGTGGTAATTTCTAACACTCTCTTTTTTGGACTGACTGCTGAAGAGAATGGTGATTTCTACTGATTTCAATTAAGTTGCACAGACCACACTAGCTGAAAGTCTTAGCACAAGGAGGTGCATCCATGAAAGAACAAACTTAAAATATGCACATTATTATTGTACAACACACTTAACCAGATGATCTATTCAGAAAATAAAAGGAAAAAATAAACTAAATCAAAAGCCCTCACCCTGCCTATGAATAAAATAAAACTCACCATGCATTCTTTTTTTGACTGACTTGTATAAGACACTTATTCTACTATTCTAGAGAGGCTGGGAAAAAAATCAGTGTAGAACAATAAACTTGCATTTATAAGACAAAGTTCCTAAGAGGCTCCTTTGCAAAAACGAAAAAAAAAAAAAAACTTAATAGGGCATCACTGTAGCATTTGGGAGGATCTGATTAAAATGAAAGGAAATGAACTGCACATGCTTTTGAGGGGATTCATCAACCAGGAAACAAAATCTATACATTAACTCTTCATTTTTAACACAGAATTCAAGCATCTAGGGAAAAATTCAGAAAATGCTGCCAAGCCATGCCATAAATATATCCTGTAGGGAGCTAGATGTTGTTTAAAGGGTTGATAGGCAGTATTTAAACAGAGGCTTCTTCCTGCACAGCTGCCCTTTACTGTTTATCAAAATTAAAAGTACAGTATATTTAATTTCCTATTTAGGGATTTGTATGTCTGTAGTCTTATGAAACAAACATATCTCTGGAAGAAGTTCCTCCTTGCAACTAATCCTTCCTTCCTGCTTGTTCAGACTAAGGCCTGGTTCTCACCAAATTTTGGTCATTAGCCAAAGATAATGTTGACAAATGCCTTGATGACTGCTTTCCTATCAGTCAGCACTGGATGGGATAGCAAAATGTCATGCAATTGAGGGATCACTATTATTTATTTTAACATTACATCTTTTCGCAAATAAATGGCCCCGCCTTAGTCACTGGCTGCATCCTTTTTGTGTTGTTCCAGTGACACGGGGGTATCCTGTGATGATGTAAAGATAGCATGGCTGGTTGGATGCTACCTGCTCCCATCCCACCATCCACTGAGCATACAGAATACTCCTGGGTGGACAAGTAGCATGGGCCAGGAAGGAAGGGGACAGAATGCAGAGCCAGAAGTTTACTGCATGCCAGCAATAACCATGAAGTGAAGTGGGGCACTTCCTTCATCTCTCATAGAAAAGGCCTCTGCCTCATCCTGGTGCATGTTGTCCTCCCTGGAGAAAGCTGGGGATGTGCTTCTCAGTATTCTGTGCCACATCACTGTGGGAAGCACTCACTTTGCAGAACTGTCTGTGCTGGAAGCAGAAGATGGGGGGAGGGGGGAGAAAAGAATAAATGTGATATTAAAAAATGATTCCTTTAAAACTTCCCATTACAAATCCACTTGCAATTTCAAGGTGATAGAAAAAAACATATAATAAATGTCAAGAGACAAATGGGACAATCGTATAGAACCCAGAACAAACCCATTGAGGAATCTTCCATTGAATTTTGAATCAGACCCATAAAAATAGGACCCTGCCAAATTCACACTCATTTTGATCAATGTGACTGTCCTAGGATTTTTAAAACAATATATTTCACAATCTCAGCTATTTAAATCTGAAGTTTCATGGTGTTATAATTGTAGGGGTCCTGACCCAGAAAGGAGTTGTGGGGTGGTAGCAAGATTATTGTTATGATAGTGCCACCCTTACTACTGAGCTGCTGCTGGCAGTGGAATGGTCTTCAGAGCTGGGTAGCTGGAAAGTAGTGGCTGCTGGCCAGGAGCCCAGCTCTGAAGCTCTAAGCCACTGCCACTGACTGCAGCGCAGAAGTAATGATGACATGGTATGGTATGGCAACCCTTAGTTCTGCACTGTTGCTGGTGTGGCACTGCCTTTAAAGTAGGGCACCTGGCCAACAGCTGCTGTTTTTTGGCTGCCCACTCTGAAGGCAACACAGAAGTAAGGGTGGAAATATCTCAACATCTCTAAAATAATTTTGTGACCCCCTCCACAAATACTTTTTCTGTTGGGATTGGGGGGGGGGGTGTCATGATTTGAGAAGCACTGGTCTCCCCCATGAAATATGTATAGTATAGGGTAAAAGCACACAAAAACCAGGTTCTTGGGGGGAGGAGACCAGAATTCATGGTCTTGAGACACATTTTTAATGGCCATAAATCTTGAAGGGAGCTAATAATAAATGTCAAGAGCTAGGAAAAATGGAAACTAAAATAATGTGAACTACAACTACAGACACTTCTGTAGTAGGGTAGCTGGATGGCTCCCTCTCTGTTGGATCTTGTCCTAAAAGATGATATAATCATAGCGTATACGTAACAAGAGCTGTGTCTTATCACTAAACATTTTACAATATTCAGTTTTACATTGTATGATGATAATGTAGAATTTATATTAACAAACATACCCAATCGTCATTATAGTTATAAGTGACCTGGTTTAACCAAATGACCACTGTGGGTTTCACATGGTATGTACAGAAGTTGACATACTTTTAGATAAATGTGGTTTACTTCAGACATTTAGTTCATGAAAATTTGAGAGCTTTTTGAACACTGCTGAAGACTGTTGTATAGCCATAAGCCAATCTGAGCTTTTATAAAAAGCAAGCTATGGGAACAAGTGATATTTTAGGACGAAAACATACATTTCACAAAATTGTCATAGAATACCCACAAAATCATCCATGTTGTAGAACTCATTAATTACATGATATCTGCAAACCTCTTTGAAGATAGAAAGATCTATATTGTTTATTTGAAGCACTATTACAGGCCAGATTCTGATACACTTAGGCCATGTCTAGACTACAGGGAAGATTGATGCTGCTGTGATCAATCCTCCGGGGTTTGATTTAGTGGGTCTAGAGAAGACCCGCTAATTCGAACTGAGAGGGTGCCCCTATCAGCACTGGTATTCCTGCTCCTTGTGAGAAGTAAGGAGATCAACAGGAACGTTTGCTCCCGTCAATCTCCTGCTGTGTGGACAGTGATTTAACATATGTCAACTATGTTAATTACATGGCTGGAGTTGTGTATCTTAAGACAACCTTCTCCTTCAGTGTAGACCAGGCCTGAGTAATATTCAGTGGCACCATTTGAAGAGTAAGATGCTACTCATCATAATGCTGATACAATTTGGCCCTAAATTATCAGGAGTATCATATATTGTTAGCCTGCAGGATCAAAACTTTGAGGCAAACAGATGTTCTGAATGTTACAGTGGGTCATTTTCCTAGAGTGAAGAATTTGAATATTATTGTTTCATATCCATTTTAAATATTAGCAGGTTAAATTGTCAGTAACCCACAGTCACTTACACCAGTGAACATCTGTTAACTTCAGTAGTTACTTCTGATCTACATCAGCATGAGACAAGAGTCAAGCCCCTGAGACCTGATTTTCAGAAGTGTTAAGCATGTATGTAAGTCTAAAGGAGCTCTATAATTTCAAGAGGAGGCTACTAGTTTACAAGTAGACATTGTGTTTTAACAGTGTACCTAAGGAAGATACACCATGTCACTACATAAGAAATAATGACATTCACCCTCATTTGGATGTTTCATTGTATTTAAATAAATATAACAGAATGAAGAGAATAACAAAACATCTGAAAAATCATGGTATGATGGGTCTAACCAGAAACGCCACGTGTACCCTATCACTGATGGCAAAATCAGTATCACTTGGGGGATGAAAAAAACATACACCCTCCTGTGTGACATAAGTTTTGGTGGCATAAGTGGTAGTGGGCACAGCTCTATGTCGGTGGAAGGGCTTCTACCACTGCTTGGTGGGGGGCAGTTTAACTATGTCAACAGGAGAGCTCTCTCCCTTCAGCATAGACTACAGTGACCACATGCAATCTTACAGAGGTGCAGCTATATTAGTACAGCTGTATCACTGTAAGGTCTCTAGTGTAGACAAAACCTTAGAATTCTTTAAAGATGTCAGTAAAATAGTGTGTAGAGGAAAGCCTACTGACATCATTAATTAAATTTCCAAAAGGCCTTTGACAAGATCCAGTGCCATATGCTGCTAAAGAAGTTGAGTGGACACAGGGTGAGAGATAAGGTATTATGATGGATAAAAATGGGCCAGAAGACTGAAAGCAAGGAGTAGAAGTCAAAAGCGAATGTTCATTGTGGCTAAAGGTAATCATGAAATGCCTCAAGGTTCCATACTAGGTATCCATGTTTAATATAATTATTAAAAGAAAAGAGGTGAAGAAAATGAGAAGTGAGTTAACATTTTCAGATGCTACAAGATTATTTATGTTAGACAAATCCAGAGAAGACAGAGGGAAACTTCAGAGGAACTAATCAAGCTTAATGGACATGTTGGTATGTGAAATTCAAATGCAAAGTAATGTGCAGTGGAGGGAAATAATTAAACCAATCATATACATTACAGAGTTCTAAATTAATGGGTTCGACTCAGGAGCTGAATGTCATTGTATACAACTCAATGTGCAGCTGTAATCAAAAAGAGAAAGAAGACAATAGAATGTCTAAAGAAATGGGATGATAAATACAGAGAACATTATAATACCTCTCTATAAATAAAAAGCATGACCTCTTCTGGAATAGCATGTGCGTTACTGGTCATCCATCTCAAAAAAGGTATTGCTGAATTAGAGGAAGTTCAGAGAAAGGTGATGAAAATGATTTGAGTACTTGGAAAAAATCTTTCATATGTACAGGGACTGTGAAGACAGGGATTGTTAAAATTAAAGTGTCATGAATATGAGGGATATGTTAAAAATATATAATGGCATAGAAGGTAGAATAGGAATTTTTTTCTCCATGTCTCCTAATGCGTGAACAAGGGGACAGACATTCAAAAGAAATGAAAAGATAAGAAATTCAAAATTGATAGGTGAAATTTCGCAGAATATTTACTTAGACTGTGGCACTCAATGCCATAGGAAGATGTAATCAAAGCCAAGAATTTCAGAAGATAAAAAGCATGGCTGGACATCTATGTGAGCATCATGAAGATTCAGCATCCTTATAATTACTGATTTGCATTTTAGAAGGGATATTAAACCTCATGTTTCAGGGCTTAAACCAATCACAAACTATTACATATCAAGATGAGCCCTATGTGGGTAAGAGGACAGATTATGGTGATGTATCCAATGCTGGTCACTATAAGGCTGTCTACACTGCACACTTTTTCAAAATAAGCTATTTCAGGGGGAAAAAAGCTCCAAAATAGCTTATTTGAAATAGCACATCCACACCAGAAATGCCCATTGAAACAGCACAGAGCTATTTCAAAATAGAGCGTCCACACTGATTGGAGGCTGAGTCGCCTTTAAAAACCCCCAGAAGCACTTTGGGCAGGGCATCAGGACAGCAGTCACTCCCTGGAGCTGCTGCCTGAGGGTATACGAGGCTCGTGCTTAAAGGGACCCCCCTGTACAGTCATGTCTCAGGCTCTTCTCCTTTGCCGACCTCCTTGAGGGACAGCAAAGCCTTCTCACTGCCTGCTCTGGTTGCCCTGGCAGACATCACCGCACTCCAGCCATGGAGCCGGACCTGCTGCAAAGCACTCGTCGGCTCTTAGACCTCATGCTGCACCTCCTGGTGCAGTTGGTGCAGGCTCACTTCGTGGCTCTGGAGAAACAAGACCAGCCGCTCCCTCCAGGGCACCTCCTTACTTCTCTCCACGTGCTGCTCATATAGCACAGTCCCTCCCACTCTCCATTGCACACTGTGCACCATTGCTACTGGCAATGGGACCACATTGTCATGGAGCAGTGGGATGGCTAGCAGTGTCCCAGAACTTCTACATGCAGAAGGACACCTCCCTGAAGCTCTTTGAATGGCTTGCTACTGCCCTCAGGTGATAGGACACCCATGTGGGACCTGACATCCCCCTCCAGAAGTGGGTTGCCATCGCTGTCTGGAAGCTCGCCATGCCTGACAGCTATCGCTCCATTGGGAACCAGCTCAGCATGGGAAGATCCACCATCGGGGACGTTGCTCATGCAGGTATGGCACTCTTGTGCTATTGTCCCAGAAGGGCAGTGAATTGCTGGAATGGGGCTCCCTAGGGAAGGGTGGTGGTGGTGGTGGAGGAAGTTCCTTCCCCGGAAGGTTTGTCAGTCCTGCCTTCACAAAGCTCTAATGGACGATGGGGCAAGCGGGGGTTTTTCCTGGTGTGTGGGAAGAGGGTTGGGCTTGGGTAACTCCTGAGGGTCCTGGCAACCCTGTGATTCTCTGTGTGTCTTCTCCTACAGGTGGTGAGGGCCATCAACACCATCCTGCTGTGCAGGGTCATTATCCTGGGTGATGTGGACCCCATCATCACTGGCTTTGCTGCTATGGACTTCCTGAACTGTGGGGGGTGGGCATTGATGGCACCCACATCCCCATCCAGGCCCCCAATCACCAGTCATTTGATTATATCAACCAGAAGGTCCATGGTCCTGCAGGCCCTCATGGACCATCGAGGCCGCTTCATGGACATCAGTGTCGGGTGGTCAGGAAAAGTGCACAATGCCTGCATCTTCTGCAACTCCAGCCTGTTCCAGAAGATGCATACCAGCCCTTTTTTTCCCCGACTGCTTCATCAGGTCGGGGACGTGGACATGCCCATGTGTATCATGGGAAATGCAGGCTACCCCTTGCTCCCCTTTCTAATGAAGCCCTACACAGGACACCTGGACCTCATGAAGGAACGCTTCAACACTAGGCTCAGCAGGGCCTGCATTGTTGTGGAGGGTGCCTTCAGTCATCTCAGAGGGAGATGCTGTCTCCTCACCCAATTGGAACTCAGCGAACAGAATGTCCCCCAAGTGGTGTCGGCCTACTGTGTCCTGCATAACCTGCGGGGGGGAGGGGCAGGGGGAAGCTCCAGGGACAGGCTGAACTCCTGTCTGGCAGCCATGGTGTTGGTGCTGGCCTACTTGTCTTTCTCTTCCTGTACCCCCTCCTCCTCCTCCTCCACAGCCACACTCTCTGGGAGTTGACGACAGGCGTCTCCCACCCAGAGTCCACAATGATGGGGGAGGAAGGCCCTGACTTGAGCCCCCCAGGATGCAGTGGAGCTGGTCAAAATACTGGAAGAAATGAGGTGCCACCCCTGAGTGGGAGCTGTGCTCCCTAGCCTTGGTATAGGACTATCTCAGCTCCTTCATCCTTCATCTTCATCTGCACCTGCTCCTGGGTGCAGCTGTGGCCCTTCTGGCCCGGGTTGTGAGCCATCCCGCTGTATATGTCTGCATTCCTGTGCCTGGTGTAGTGATCCTGGAGGTTTGCCTCCTCTCCCCAGACCTCATTGAGACCCAGGACCTCAACACCAGACCAGGATGGTGCCCTCCTCTTTTGCCCCCCAGGCGGGGGGCTTCACAGCTGGCTGCCAGCTCTCTTGTAGCTGTGGAGGGATCTGTGGGACCATGGGGGTCGCTCATGTTGGTGGGGAAGGCAGTGAAGGCTGATGGTATGTGGCACGGTGCTTGCAGGGCTTTCCTTGCGCCACAAGCCCTTTCCTCTGAGGCTGCAACTTTAAAGGCTGCAGGGGAAGGGGAACTATAGAGGTCTGATGAGTGTGGACAGAGTGGCCACCAGGGCACCTGTGAGAATCCCTGGAGGCCACTTATTCTGAAATAACCTCAGCTGCGCTGCCTACACACACCCTATTTTGAAATAACTATTGCGAAATAGGCGTTATTCCTCATGAAATGAGGGCTACAGAATTCGGAATAAGAAGTCCGTTATTTCAAAATTATTTTAACGTTAACAGGCTTGCTGTGTAGATGCTCACTTTGTTATTTCAATAACTCATGTTATTTTGGAATAACACTGCTGTATAGGCCTTAAGAGAATACTGGACTAGATAGACCACGAGTCTGCTCCAGTCTGGTAATTTTAATGTTTCTTTGTAAAGAATGTTCATTTAATACATACATGTCCCTGCATTTGTTTCTGTGAAAATTTCTGTTGTTTTGACAACTACTGTAACATTTTCCTCTGTTTTCTTTTACAGAGTGTTTGGGGCTGCTATATTGCTGACTTCCACTCTTAATATGCTAATACCATCTGCTGCTAAGGTGCACTATGGATGTGTCATTTTTGTCCGGATCTTGCAGGGCCTTGTTGAGGTATAGAAAAAAAGTTGGAGTAACAAGAAAATGTGACTGTGGATGTTCAGTAGTTGCTAACCAGCAATCTTTGTTTTAGGTGAAAAAATATGATTCCAATTAAGAGCTATGCTATCCTAGTGCAATGAAATGCAGCTATTTGAACTATTAGGTTGTGGTCTCAATGTATCTTTCTTTCACCTGTAAAATTGCATAGAAATATTCCCTACTGTTCAGAGGGCCAGCACTTAATTTCCACTTAAGTCAAGGCTGCATAGGCCTTGAACTATGCAGAACTATGGGTCTCCCAGAGAAAGAAGTTTGTAGACCAGCACCAGAGAATGAGTACTTGCTTTAAAATCAAGCATGTGTTTCTATAATAGACACTGACCGTGTGCCCACTGATATTCAATGGGAGCAAAATATTGTTCTATAAATTTGATAGTTATTAACAGCTTTAGATCAGATTTGAATACATGTGCTCCAGATCACTAATGCAACTTGTGAACACATCTTATTATATAAAAGCCTTAGATGTAAATGAATATGTTGTATGCAAGGCAGGTAGCTAGTGTACTGTACTAGCTGTATTTCCATGTGCAAGTTAGGTACTTAGGCATCCAGACATATACATTTGCATACATAAACACAGACCCAGTCTTGCAAATTCATTGATGTAGGCAGATCTTCATACTTCTTGAAGAAAGAGAGAAAGAGGACTGGGAAGATAAAAAGTAAAGCAAGATATTTTTAGAATGGTCACTTTAAAACTTCCACTTTCCCTCTTTGATGAAATTCTGGATGCAAACTAGCTTCTGAATAGGATTGTAAAGAATGCTGGCAAAGGATTCTGGAACCTTCATATTTGGAGTTTTGCATAACTTGCTTCAAATTCACAAAAATGTCCAATAAAAAAAAAGAAATTGGAATTTTGCAGGGCTTTTATTCAAAACAGGACCACTTTCATCATTTCAGCATGTTCTTATGTTGCAGAATAATCTCACTCTTTGAAGAGTTTTGAATTTTAAAATTATGCTCATCTGAAGATCAAATGTTATGTTAAATTAAGGGAAAATACTATCATTCCCCTAAAATATGCAAAAATCCACATTTTAATTTTATGAATGTGTACTTGGCTATTAAGTGAAAATTTACCGTATATTGCTAGATTGTAAAATGGACCATAAATTATGACTATTTCTAGTGAAATTTCTTGAATTGTGTTATTTTTATTCTATTAAGGCTGAATCTTTGTTGAAAAGAGTGCAGCCATGTTTTAAAATGAAAACTAACACTGTTCAGTTTTCCTTTCTCATATATGTTTGAAGAATTTATTACAGCAAAGACAGTGAGAAAGAATTCACTTGCAATATTTGCTGGTTTTCCAGAATCACACTGCTCTTGTTTTCTAGGGTCACACTGAGGGGAAAGTGGCTGATTTTTACCTTCTATGTCCATTGTATTTTTCAATTATATTAATAGTGGCTAGAATTTAGGATAGAGCCCAAGTGTGGTCTGAGGGAAGAATCTTGGATTTAGAGAAGTCATTCAGTCCTGAGTTTTAATGATGGCTCTACTACAGACGTGACGGGTGGGCTTGGGTATGTCACTTCAACTCTGTGCCACTTTGCCCAACTATAATGGTTGTAACCACCAATTGCATGAGGGTAGAGTTGTTAAAGTGTGTCTGCCACAGTGAACATTTAGGGCTTGATCCAATTCCCATTCAAATCACTGGGGGCGGTTTCCATTGTTATGAGAGTTGAACTAAGTCCAGGCAGTTCTATGGGAATAGTATAATTATTAGATCATTTTTTTTACATTAGTTTTAAACATAAATAAATGTATAATCAATACATTGACTAATTGATCAGCACATGTTAACTTGCGGAATGCCCGCTCCACAGGGTGTCACTTATCCTGCCTGCCATGGCATATGGAGCAAGTGGGCCCCTCCTTTAGAAAGAAGTAGGCTAGCAACCACTTCCTTTTGTGGTAAGTAGCCCTTTAATATTGTCCTCTTCTCCCCCCAGCCCATGTGCATGAAACAGTCCTTAGACTGTATTTTCATTTTCAATAGCATGTCTCTTGTTTTGTAGGTTCCTATGCAGGAGCTGTTATTGCAATGCCTTTAGCTGGGATTCTAGTGCAATATACTGGATGGTCTTCTGTGTTTTATGTGTATGGTATGATAGTTTGTGTTTACCTGCCCCCATTACTACATAATTCTAATTTGCACTGTTAAAAGCTTCATTGTTAACCTAGGATATAAAAAAAGGAAGATAAAAGTTATGAGGCTAAACGTATGCCTGGAGATACAGGTGTATGAGGAAAGGATAATGTGAAGGAATTGTATAATTAGAATGAGGCCATGTCTCCACTTGCCACACTGGAAATCAATCTTTTGGTGTTCAGTTTAGTGAGTCTAGTAAAAATCCTCTAAATCAAATGCTGAGGGTGCCCCTGATTGGCGGTGGTATTCCTCGATTCATGAGGAGCAAGGGAAGTTGACAAGAGCATTTGCTCCCATTGACCTCCAACTGTGGAGAGGGTGGCAAGCTTGGCTTAAGGTATGTCAACTCCAGCTACACTATTTACATAGCTAGAGTTGCACCCCATAAGCCGACCTTCTGAGTCTAGTATAGACCCAGCCTAAGCAGCAATGGTCTTAAACAGGAGAAATTTCAGTTGAATAATGGAACTGCTTTTATGATGATGGCACGAACTAATAATCATCGTTTGTTTATTCTATAACATAGAATCACCAATTCACTATCCTGCATTCTCTTACACTGATTTAAAAAGTAAGTCAAGACCAGCTGAACTGAGATCAGTTGGCCAGATCCTCAGCTAGTGTAAGTTAACTAAGCTACATTGATTTACACCAGTGGAGTATCTAACCAATAGTTAATTATTCAGCATAAAACTTGTATGAATTACAGAAACATCCAATAAAAAGTGAGAAAAGATCTGAACTATTGGGAAAAATTGAGAAAGTTTGAAAACTGCCATGCAGGAATGCAGAGAACTGAATTAGATGCCACAAAGGTCCACAAATGTTTAGGACTGGATTAGGAATTTGTAAAATAGTAAAATTGTATATTCTATGCATAAATATACACTCTGTATAACTCCACAGAAAACACGGGGCATGAGGTATGGGTTTAATTAGTCATATGGGTTTGTTTCTTTAATCTAAAATTACTTTTAGGCAGAATGAATACCTCTTTATGGTATAATATAACTAACCCAACTGGTCACAGGAAAAATACAGAATACCCACCCTGCTCTAATTAACACTGTTCATTTCACATGCCTCCTAGTGTATCACACCAACAGAATCTAGAAAATTTCACATATGAGCTGTTATTTAGGCTAGACATTTATTAGACCCAGTTCAGCATTGGTATGAACAGAGAATATGTTCACTCAACATGACACAAATGTGGTGGAAACAGTGCCACAATCTTACATTTTTCAAGTAAAAATATAAGGTAGTGAATTACTAACTGACATAAGATAAGTAGAAATGAAGTTTCTGTCTAGGTAGAATGAAACTGAAACTGTTTCAATGCACTGAGATGTGCCAGTGGCTATGCAGGACTCAGTTTCATTTGTAGCAAAGTTATTCTGTAAAGGAAATAACATGACAACCTCACTCTGGCTCTAACCCAACGAACCCTTCTCACCAATAGTAAGTGAAATCTGGTCTTTGTGAGAACGACTCTGTAAAGAAGGCAACCCCAAATGCCATTGAAATGAAATATACCAATATTTTCCCTTGTTTGTTGCTTTAGTGTGTTTGTTTTTCCTTCAGAGTCTTTCTTCCTTTTACATTTTCAACAGGGTGCTTTGGGATGGTCTGGTATATGTTTTGGCTTTTGGTGTCATATGAGAGTCCTGCAACGCACCCAACGATCACAGAAGAAGAGCGCAGATACATAGAGGAGAGCATTGGAGAGAGTGCCAATCTCTTAGGTGCAATGGAAGTAAGAGCTTTACATATAAATTTCTATCCTTATAATTGGATGCCACCAAATGTAGCATAGAGTTTCTGAGTAGGGAGGAAAGAGCTAAAAAACTTGCAAGTTAACTCTACTCAAGATAGATGTACTTATCCTGGATAACTTACCAGAAAACAAATTCCATCAGAAATATCTGTATGGCTTGTACTATTACCAAAAGCCTAACTCTTCCCTCCTTTCAATGGGACTACATATGGAGTAAGTGACCTATGTATGGGTGCCAGGGTTTGAGGTAAGGTTTTCACATAGCTGACAAATCTCATGAAGCTGCCATTCTTTTAGCTGCCGTGCCCCATTATCCTTTTGCAGCTGGTCTCACTTCTTTGCTAGCTTCCCAAAGCATGTTTCTGGTCCCTCCATATCATCCCATCTCTGCCTCAAGCCAATCCTTGCTAGGATCAGGTACAAGCCTTACTATGTCCACTGAGTGATTTTGTACAATAATACAACAAATGCCATATGATGGTTACCACTTCGTTCAGCTAATAGCCATCGGTTGCATTTTTCAGTTAGGGGTTGTTGTTTTTTTAATCAATGTTTAAGTGACTTATGCTATAAGTGATTTTGCTGTCTCCCTCGTGGATGCAAAGTGGCTGCTTCTGAGGGGACCTTGAAGTCCTCCTTAGAGCAGCATTAACCCCTAATCAGACCCTGCTGTGGAGTTTTCCTGACATTCATTGCAAGGGAAGCAGGAGCATACTGTGCAGCAGGCGTTTCTCCCTTTCTTCCTCATGCTCTACCCCAGATCTAGTTCCTCTCCACAGATGGAAACCAGATTGTTGGGCCCTTAATGGCATTTCTATGGCTAGAGCAGATGTAGGAGTTTCCTTTCCCTTGCCATTCTATCCCTGTCTAACCATTCTACTGTAAGACAAGGAACAGATGAAGTGGAGGAAAATTAGGATATACAGTGAGATGTTAAGAAGTAAAATCAGATAAGGGCTGCATCATGCTTTGGTGGAAGTTCACTGTGTTTGAAAGCTTATGTATTGAAATAAAAGGTGCTCTCACCATTCTGTGCCCCCCTCCCCACTCTTGGAGGTAATACTTCTCACCTGGCCACAGCTTTGAGATACAGTTTTAACTTCTTTACTAAAGGCTGGTTTCAAGGAAAAAGAAGAGACTCCAAGAGCATTATAAGGACTTTTTCCAGTTATAATATACAGCCTTCCAACTACTATTTACTCCTGTGTAGTTTGACCCTATCCTCCATAGATTTACATCTCAGAGAACCTTGTGAAATCTGGTATGAAATGGAGCCACTTCTAACAGCCCTTAAATAAACCTACCATGCAAAATGAGCAGTTTCTCATTCCTTTAATTTCTAAAAAGTTCTAAAGAAATAGCACCACCAATACTAGCTAAGAAAAATCAGCTTTCGTTAGCTGTATCTTAACTTCCTAGCTATCTCTATTATTCTACTAACTCTCCCACTCCTATTTTTCTGTGTCCCAGAGAGCTCTCTTTATAGTGTTTTCTAATTGGGTCAGCCCATTTGCTCTTGATTGAGCACAGGTCTAAGCCATGATCAAGAGCATTGACAGCTGTAGCATCTGGCTTGAAATTCAATGGGACTTAGGCTCCACAATGGCACAGGTGCTTTTTAAAAATCCCACCCTTGATGAGAGAAATTTTCTCCGTGTTGAAATTTCAAACACTGCAGCTGAGGCTTGTGCAAGTATTATTTACAGAGGATTCAGTATATTCTGCTCAGATTTGGGTTGTTTCATTTCTTTGCACTTTCAGAATTCAAAACTGGATTCCAGGTTATATTTGGAAGTGATTAGTTTGTATTAATGGCTTAATCGCTTGTGGTATGTGCAGTATGGCTTTCTTCCCACGGCATTGACCAGGCCCTCCTCACCAATTTAGTCTCACTTAACCCTGTCTAAGGATCTTAGTAGGTATATAGGGCATTGCACATACTCTCTACCAGAGTGAATTTCACCATTTCCCTTTGGAACCATACCCGTTTTTAACACATAATGGGCTTAATCCTACTCTCAGCTGTGCCCATGAAACCGCTTTGAAGTCATTTCTATACACTAGGCTACGACTACACTGGCAGCTTCTTGTGCAAGAACTGTTTTGCAGAAGAGTTCTTGCGCGAAGTCTTCCACAAGAGTGTGTCTACACTGGCACGTGCTTTTGTGCAAGAGATGAGCTTTTGCGGAAGAGCATCCATGGCAGTGTGGATGCTTTCTTGCACAAGAAAGCTCTGATGTCTATTTTAACCATAGGGGCTTCTTGCACAAGAGGGCTTATTTCTTGTAGGGAGAGGAATAACTCTTCTGGAAGAAGCCCTGTTTTACAACGCTTTACTGTAAATTTACTTGTGCAAGAACGCTCGCTGCAGTGTAGACAACAGGTAAGTTTTTGCACAAGAACAGCTCTTCCTGTGCAAGAAGCTGCCAGTATAGACACAGCCCTATAGTTTCAGATCCTGCACAGACAGGAAGAAACCTGGGCCTATGTGGAGCTCCAGTGATGTCACTGGGGCCTAAATCAACAAAAGGGCTTAGATATTGTAACAATGAGCATCACAATACCTAGAAAAATCACAGGAACAACTATGTGATCCACAAAGCCTACACTCCTTACAAAGTGCATGGGGAGAGAGAGGCACATAACATAGCTACAAAACCCAACACTCAAGGGGGGCAGTCACCTTCACTAGACAATGGGAGATGTTGAGGGTAGGGGTGTGATCTAAACCCTGCCCAAGCATTAGATGCCAATCTCTGCATGTTATACACAACCAGGAGCCCCTCTCCTGGAGTCAGGGAGCTTTAGGTGCCTAAGCTGTTTCTTTAGAGAATGAGTTAGGTGCCTGCCTTACTCCACAGAAATGGGAGGAGGAGGGTGTTTTGGTGCCACCAACCTTCTAACATTTAATACAGTGATTACACCACAGACCTGGGACATAGGAAGCCAAGGTTCAATTTTGCCCTCTGCCTGAAGAAGGAGCAGGATTTGAACAAGGAGCTTACATATCACTCAGAGAGGCACAGTAACCATAGAGCTATGGGATAGTCTTATGGAACACCCTCAAAGGTGCCTTCTAAAGGTGCTTCACAGTGTGTAACTAATTAAAGAGTCATTGGAGCAGATGTATGCCCTAAGCATCAGGCTATAAAGTCATTTTGCCTTTCTGGCCAAGTGACCGTGTAATATTTATCCAAAGAAGAGTTGCTTCAACAGGAGAAATCAAGGGAGTCCCATGTCAGAATACCCCAAAACTTGCTGGCTAGAATACTCTCCTGAGAGAAGTGGGAAGATCTTTATTTAAAACTTTTCCTTAGTAGAGGGGAGACTAGAACCTAAATACACCACATTCTAGCTAAGTGCATTAACCAGTGAGCTAACCAGCATATAATGAGTGTATTCTTGCAGATTTTGAATGGGACCCAATCTGATAGGTAGGCACTAAGCATGCCTACCTACCAGATTGGGACCCACGTGAGAAATGTACTCCATTGCCTATCTTTCCCTAGGGTCCTGGGTAATTTAGGGATAGAATGAGGTGGCAATTCACATGCCTGGAAGCAGAAATATAGGTGCTGAAGGAACTTTTACCCTAAAAACTTAAGTTTAGGTACCTACAGGGTTTGGCAGCAGTTGAGTTTTAGTTTTAGTTTTGTGGATGGCAGTACTGTAATATTAAGACTTAAATGCTTAAATCTGGAGTTTAGGTGTCTAAACACCTATGTGGAGTTGGGTGTGGGATGCTGTAGGATTGCAGCATTACAATCTGTAAACTTTCAGAAACTTTAAATTCACTTTAAAAGACACCCCCCCCCATGAGCCTATATGGATCAAAATGCTTTATATTGGGGTGGGGGGAATAGAACAAAATGGTGCTTGAGCTGTCTTTGTTGAAAGAAACTACCAGAATGTCCTAATGAAGCTATGCAGGCAATTTAAATATGCTTAAAATGCAGAGACAGATTCTCAGGTAGTGACTTCACTAGAGCTATGCTGATTTACACCAGCTGAGGATATGGCCAAACATTTGCAATGGAAAAGCCAACAGCTCTTAATAGTAGTATTAATACTCACACTGCTATATTACTTATGACTGGTTCTAATCATACTTGCTGAGATTGAATGGGATTCTCCGCATGGTATTTGTACAAGAAGAATGAAAGTGAATGATAGTATTGAGTACCTGAGTTGCTTCACTGAGTACATTGTAGACATTTGTCTATTGCTACATCTTTGATCCTCCACACACGTACACGTGGGTTTTACTTCATGAACATTGAAGACACAATAGAAATACTTGTGTAAATCTAGCCACTGTTCAAGGGAACATGTGCTTAAGATAGGATGCATGATAAAGGGAAGTTTAGTATTCATTAACCAAGTAAATATTAACTGTGTCTTTCTTTCCATGTTTCAGAAATTCAAGACTCCTTGGAGAAAATTTTTTACCTCTATGCCCGTCTATGCAATAATTGTTGCAAACTTCTGTAGAAGCTGGACTTTTTATTTGCTGCTTATTAGTCAGCCTGCTTACTTTGAAGAGGTTTTTGGGTTTGAAATAAGCAAGGTATGTAAGCATAATATATTATAATATATTTGTTAGTCAGTAACTGAAGAATCATGTTGGCAGACCTTTATTTGGAGGGGGGAAGTGTCATGCACATTTCCCCTATGATTTTATAATTCTGGAAGTACCTGTCCAATCCAGAAAGTCACCATTCCTTTACGTACCAGCATATGTGAGTGAAGTGACAAAACTGAAAAGGGATTATATTCTTTTGATTAGTTTAAAATGTTCATGTAGTGCACTCACTAATTGTTTTAAGAGGTAATACCTTATAGTGACCTGTCTGGATCCATATTGCACTAGGATTTTGCATCAGTGTTTAGGGATGGAACCCTTGGCCATGTAAACTGCACAAAGAGCCATCAGAACTGTAATCCACCAGTGCACCCATCAGAAAACATGGTACACTCAGGACTTTGGGGAAAGGGACCATCCCCATCCACCTCCTTTCACTGGTCTGGAGAGTAGACTGGGAATAATTTGTTCTCCTAAAAATGGCGTAGCTTGCAGCATCCCCTGTGCATTGGGGCATTCAGCTACAAATTGCACCTCATTCTCTCTGAGGTGGATGCAGTTATGTATCACCCCTTACATGGGACAGTGGCACAATCTGACCTGCAAGGCCTGATGCAAAGTAGTCTTTCCATGGAATTCCTTGAGCAGATTAGGCCCTTAATTTATACATAGATAAAAGAAATAATAATTTCTCATCTGTGTGTCTTAGGTCCTATGCTGCAAGGAGTGAACAGAGACTATTATCAGCTCTTGTGGTGGGGGCCTGAGATTTTGGTGTAGGAAGATCTAAATTCTATCCATGTTGTTACTCTGAATGCCCAAGTTTCGCTGGTGTGCAGCACAGTGACAACCAGAAAACCCTAGGCAGCCATAGAATTACTGCAGTATTATAGGGTTCAAATCACAATTATGCGATGGCATTCAGCAGTCAGAGAGAGGCATGAGCTGTAAAATTCAGATCTGGCCTCTGCACCCCTCACCTCTCAAAGCTCAGATTTGGCTTGGGGTTTAGCCTTCACATAGAGAAAGGGACCAGTGGTGAAATGCAGATCTGGATTCGAGACTGGATTCTGATCATCTCTTTCTCCACCTCCAAAAACTGGTTTTGATTCCATCCCTTACCTAACAGTACATAATGATGGAGCTGTAAAGACAAGTGTAAATGATCAGTGAGAGTTTAACATTGCTTCTTAATTTTTTCCACAGAAGAAAAAATATTGGCTGTTCAATTTCAAATCCATGTGTCCTTTCCATGTACTGATGACCAAGCCACATGGCTAATTGTCATGTTTTACTTATTCTAGTATAGTAAATAAATTAATCTAGAAACGTACATATCAGAGTCTTCATGTGAGCCTATATAGTGTTCAGAGTACATTTGAGTCTATCTGGGGGTATTGTAAGAACTATTTTGTAGTGTATGTTTCTAAAGAAACCTCTTCTTTTGGGACTATGATTAGAATGGTCACTTCATATATAATTAGTCTTTAATGTTTCATCTGCAAAGATTTTTTAAGTGCTAGATATTCAAAGAATGGTTCACCTAGAAAATCTTTTTAGCAGGAAGACCAATAGTTCCCTTGCATGAAGTTTGCTACAGCTAGTGGTTGCAACTGAAAAGCCAACATTTATATGCTAGTATCCTACAGTAATACCTGAGACAGAGCAGCTATACTGCCTATTCTAAATATCTAAATAAATGGCAGTAACATCTGCTTTCATCAAAACTGAATTTAGCCATTTGACTACACTTCTCACTTGTAAACTGTAGAAAGTAGAGAATTTCAAACTGTCTTTGATCAGTGTATTCTATAAATGGTGTCACAGAAATGCTATTCTCCCACATACTCCCATTCTAATATCCTGGAGCTACTTAATTTGTTATGTATTTTCAATTAAGAATTTTCTATGAAGTGTAGTGTGTGTATGGAGCCAGTGGTCAGAAATACTATTGATTTAGATGTGAGTATGTCATTAGCATGTAGCTGTGTATAGGATGATTTCTCAACATGAAATATTCTGGGCCTGATCCCCAGTTCCTTGCACATTACAAAGTTCCACTAGCCTCCATGGGAGTTGGACAGTTCAAGGAATGTAGATCTGAGCTTCTTGATGTTTTTTAGTTCTGAAAGCCCCTGACTTCATTTACCTATTGATCTGTAGCCTGTAATGTTTACTACTTAGAGTTCTGTGCATGACTCTTATTCTGTCTTGGCTATCATTTAGTGAAGAAAATGGCAAGTTACAATCATCGTATTGTCCCATTCAAACACGTAATAAAATAAATCAAGATGCCTGCTTTCAACACCTAAACATGCAGAGAATCAATTAGTTAGTTGTTGATTGCCTGATGCTTCAGAAAAGGATAAATCAATGTTTTATGTTGCTTCCCATTTGTCATTATTTTAGGTGGGTATGTTATCTGCTTTGCCACACTTAGTGATGACCATTATTGTGCCTATCGGAGGACAGATTGCAGACTTCCTACGAAGCAAACAAATTCTTTCAACTACTACTGTGAGAAAGATAATGAATTGTGGAGGTAAGTCACTCTCCCTTATTTATAAACTTCCTTAATTGTGATATAGAATATAGTCCATAGATAAATTGCTTTTGTTAATTTAGAAGCCATTTCTGTCTTAAGTATTAATTGCACCTTTTACTTGTAAGATTAAAAAATTGCTACTATTTAAAAAATGCTACTAACTTCTTGGAGGTCACCTTTAGAGATACAAGAATGTCTGCTTATACCTTCTTATTTTACTCACTGCGGAAATTATTTAGGACAAGGGGCCAATTAGGTACCTAAAAATGCAGACAGGTGCCTAGTGAGAATTTCAAAATTGCCTAAGGAGGTTAAGTATCCAAATGCCACTGAAATCAAGGGAAGTTTGGTGACTAATCTGCTTAGGAGCTTTTGAAATCTCATCAGGCCTATCCACGTCGGTGGGCATCAAATACCTTTGAAAATCTGGCTCAAGATGCCCTGCAGAGTTTCTTTCCCAGACTCCCTTGCCAGCTTCTTGATCCTCCCTCTTTTTTCTTCATGGCCTTTGGAACATGCAGCATTTTACTGAGAGAATGAGGGTTGCCACAGTAAGACAAAGGTTTTCTAAATGTTTTTCTCCTACAAATGTCTGTTTTACTTCCTTCTGTCTGCCTAGTTTTCCCGCCACTGAAATTCAACTCCCTCTGGTGTAGAAATGGGGTAGCTATTACAAAAAGAGTACAAAGCAATGGTTTTAATAGGGAAAGATAATACAACTTCACACAGTGTATGAAATGGGAGATAGGCAGAATTCTAGTCTAAGATTTCTTAGTGGTATTGTAAGTTACTCACTGTATAAGGTATAGGGCTTCCCAGCCATTCAGTGTGCACCAAACAACATTATTCAAATAGCTGAATACATGCAAATACAGACACTATTGTATTATTGATCTGCACAATTGCAGACAATAGAATCTAAGTGAATAATTAAGTGTATGTGTATGGGGGGGGAGGTTGGCCCAATGCATGTAATATTTAGCCATCTACTGAGTACTTCTGCCCTTGAGATGTTATTATATGTTTGAATTATTCTTTTTTTAGAGGAAGGGAGGCTTATCTAATTATATTCTCAATTAAGAGTCATTTCTAAAATAATAAAATTCAAAAGTTAATGTGTTTTTTCCCACTGCTTATTTGAAATGAGTACCATGTCTGTTGCCTTATTATTTGCAGTTTTTAAGAGGTAATTAAATTTGATTTGTTGTTGACTTTTATTATTTCCCGAGGTTTTGGTATGGAAGCAACTCTTCTTCTGGTGGTGGGATATTCTCATAGTAAAGGAGTGGCTATTTCATTCTTAGTACTCGCTGTGGGTTTCAGTGGATTCGCCATATCTGGTAAGATACCATTTCTGCTAGTAGGGGGAAGTTATTTCAGCTCAAGAAAAAGATAATGTGAGGTCCTTACTCAGTTTGCCATCAGTGACATTAAAATTGAATAAAAACCTCAAGTTTCAGCCTGGTGTTGTTTATCATCACTTTCCGAGAACGCTACATCTCGTATATTATATAGTACTTGCTGACGTATTTCCTTTCCCCACTCCCATATACTCTGTACATAGATAAATGCAACTATATTACTGTAAATTTTGCTTTGGAATCTGCTAACGATCTAGCTTGAGAGCTTGAGATTTACATGTTGCTCCTACTGTGTATTACAAAATAATGAACAGCTTATTGTTTTCTTGATGTAGTGCATATTAGAAATTGCTTTCTCTGTTTTAAGGTTTGGCACAACTCCATTCCTGCTTACATCTCAGCACTCATCCTTCCTTCTCATGCACTTGGCATTACCTGGGTCATCTGCCTTTGCCCCTCTTTGTCACAGTCACCTTTGCAAGGCTTCGTGGCCTGAATACACCAACAGAGCTAGGCATTGTGACATTCAGTGTTACACTACATAACTTTTAGGTGCCTCATAAATCACGGCAAATCACAAAGCTTGAGTTAGGTGCCTCCATTCCTGCAAATGGGGAGTGACAGCACCTTAGACTCTAATTCCCAGAGCCTCCATTCTAAGCTCCCTAATGGAAGATGCCAATGACTAGGGTATGTGCAAAGCCCTCCCCTTGTCTTGGAGATAGACACCTAAGTGCATGGAGGCACCTATCTCTGCTAGCAATTCTCAGCTGTGAACCTTCTGGAATCAGAGACTTACACAGTTTTATCAAGAGCCTGGGGTGAGGGGCAGCTGTCTCATTACTTTTAACCCAGTGGCTAAGGTATTCACCTGAGATGGGGACCACTCCTGGTTTAAGTCTCTCCTCCACCTGAACAGGAAAAAGAGATTTAAATGAGACTTTCTCATGTGAATGATCAAACCACTGGGGTATTCTGATGTGGGTCTCCTTTAGTCTCTCCTGTTGATCTCCCCATAAATAATCAAAGAGCCATTGGTGCACAGGGACAATCTCTCATCTCCCAGCTGAATGCTAGAACCCTTTGGCTACAGAGTCATTTTGAGATTTGCTTGACCCAAATGACTCTTTGAGAGGAGAGAGAGAGAGAGAGAGAGAGAGAGCACACCTTCTATAGCTTGTTATAGTTGTTAAAGCACTCATGAGAGACCCAGGATCCAGTCTCCTATTCTAATGCCTCTAATTATTTATCCACAGTGAAACAGGTTCAACATGAGAGATTGAAGCTCCCGCATCAGACTATTTCAGCTTACCTGAGAGGTAGCAAATCCTTTCTCAGACAGTGGAGGGATTTGGAGTAGCGGTCTCTCATATGTCCCAGTTAAATACCCTTGTCACTGGGCAATTTTAGCCCAGTGATGAGGGTATTTAACTGGGAGATGTGAGAGACCGCTACAAGAGAGCTCCTCCACTTCCCTTCCCCCCCTCCCAGTGGGCTGCATGTATGAGTTTGCCTGAGGCTCAATTCAGTAGGTGTCCTTTGAGCACACTTACTAGATTGGGCACCTCATGAGATTTAGGCAGCTGAAGTCCTGTCTTCTCCTTGTTCTTGAATGACTCTAAAATTTAGGAGGCAGATAGGTGTCTGGACATCTAGAGAGAGGCAGCAGTGTGCATGTCATGAAGCAGAAACATTGGTGCTTAAGGAACTGCAAAAAGGTAGGCACTGAGTACATTTAAGGACATACAGGGTTTCAGTAGGAGTTTTGTGAATCACAGTAGTTCCAAAACTGAGATTTAGGTTATGACTACAGAGCTTTTCCAGGATACCAGAGGAATCCTGGAAAAGCTATGCAGTGTCCAAGGAACGTGTCCGCTTTTTTGGAACAATTTCAGAAAAAGTAGATGTGTTCTTTTGCTATCCCTGTAATCCTCATTGTATGAGGAATAAGAGATGTGTTGAAAGAGGAGGTTTTTCTGAAATTTGGCCCTGCGTAGATGGGCCAAATTTTGGAAAAGCCTCTTTGAAAGAAAAGCAGAAAAAAGATACACAAATTGTGGTTTGTAATTTGCGTATCTTTTTCTGACTTTTCTTTGAAGTGTAGACGTAGCCTTAGGTACTTAAAACAGAGATTTAAGCACCTAGCTCTTTTTGTGCAATCAGGTTCTTATATTTGGAACAGTCTCCATTCTCTTCTATGTCAAAACATTTACTGTCTCCTTATTCTTATCTCTCATTAAAGCCTATTAATTTTGCAAGACCTATCAACTCGAGTTCTTCTTCTGAGACATAACTAAATTCCATCAGAATAAAACACCTTTAAACCTAGTAACAAACAAACAAAATAGCCAACTAAGAAAAATGTGTTGTACATCCAGTATTTACTACAAAACCTTCTCTAGGAAATTATGCCCTGAAAGGACATAACCTATGTTTTTTTTAAAAAAACAGTTGTTCTCCCCTCATCAGTTATCTTTTCTCTTCTACCTCGGGATCCAGGTATTCAGATGCTGTTTTCAAATATTTTGGTGTCTATTTGGGAGCAATTTTAGAGACTGGTTTTTCTTGGACTCTTTGAAAAGTGGCAGAATACTTTTTGAAAAGAATTTGTTGGACTCCAGGAAATAAACACATTTTTTAAATCAATAAAAAAGAGTACTGTTAGAAGATTTCAGATTTATTAGATTTTATCTTACTCTCTCACACAAAAACATCCATTATCCTGATGCTCTGTGTAACCAAGAAAATAAATGTGGAGAAAAAGAAGAGGAAGTGACACAGGTCAAAAGACCCACATTTGATATAATTTTATAAGAGGTTTTCTATTTAAATATAAAACATGAACTCATCTCATATATTTAGTCTTGCTTTATGTTGTAAGCCTCTTAGGACAAAATCCTCATCATTATGTTTTCTGTAAACTACTCCAAACACGCAACTATATAAATAGTCACGGACAAATTTATTTGGTGGAAATATATGTTTATTATTTGTGCTGCAGGATTCAATGTCAACCATTTAGACATAGCCCCAAGATATGCCAGCATCCTCATGGGAATTTCTAATGGAGTTGGGACTTTGTCTGGAATGGTTTGCCCTATAATTGTTGGAGCAATGACAAAGAACAAGGTAAGCTGATTTTTTTTGTGGTTTTCAAAATAATTCTCATTAAATTCAAATTGAGCAGTTTGATCCCACTAGTATTAACAACAAAACCCATTTCTACAACTATTTTCCATGCCATTTCTATTAGTGACCATTAACTTCTGGCTTTATCCACTAGCCATCTAGTATTTTGACTTCCTGGAAATCTCTGAGCAGCCCTCATCATATGCTACCTCAGTCAGGAGTCTCCTGCCCCTTCCTGAATTCTCTTGAATTCCCCAAATCGTGACTGTTTTTATGTGCATATTTATCACTCTTTCTTAAAGAAACTAGTCCCTTCATAAGGTTCCCAAAGGAAAACCAGTATCAGAGGGGTAGCCATATTAGTCTGTATCTGCAAAACAATGAGGAGTTCTCTGGCACCTTAAGGACTAATAGATTTATTTTGGCATAAGCTTTCACGGGGAAAAAAAACACTTCATCAGATGTATTATGAAGTGGAGCTTTCCCCACAAAAGCTTATGCCCCCAAAAATCTGTTAGGGTATGTTTACACTACAGCGTTATTTCGAAATATCTAATTTCAAAATAGTTATTTCAAAATATCATATTTCGAAATAACGTGTCTATACACAAATGCATTTCGAAATAGCTTTTTGCTATTTCAAAATAGCGCGTCCACACTGTTTGGATGCTGAATTGCATTTAGGGCCAGCCGAAACTGGTTCTGGCAGGGCATCAGGTCAGAAGTTACCTTGTGGCCAGGGCAGACAGCAAGGCACCCTGGGAAGGGCTGGAGGCCCCCTATTTTGAAATAAGCGTCTACACAGCACTTATTTCGAAATAGCAATTTCAAAATTGGCGCTATTCCTCGTGGAATGAGGTTTACCCATTTCGAAATAAGCCCTCCGCTATTTTGAATTAATTTCGAAATAGAAGTTGGCTTGTGTAGATGCTAGGAAAGTTATATAATGGTTGTTATTTCGAAATAACTTTGCTGTGTAAACATAGCCTTAGTCTTTAAGGTGCCATAGGCCTCCTCATTGTTTTATAAGGAAAACATTAGCTTGCAACACAGAAACTAGTTTTTAAATCATTTAGGAGAAATGAAGCATGGGTTTGATACATTTTAAATATGAATTTATATTTTTTAAGAAAAATAATTAAAAATGTTCCTGGATGAATAGTCCTTGAAAGTTTTCTTAGCTAAAAATAATGTACCAAAGGAGAACAAGGTCTTGTGACTGACAATACCCATGGAAGAGAGAACAAGTGTTATGCAGGGAAAAGTGGCAATAAAGTTGAATGTATTGGAAGCCGTGCATTTGTTCCATGGTACTCCTAAATACCGTGATGTTTTCCTTTATCAGCTGGTTGATATTTTTCACTAGGGACTTCCTCTTATCCTCTTCGATGTCAATGGGTGTTGGGCCATAGTTTTCAATGGTTTCAGGATTAAGGCCTAGCACTGGAAACAATCCAGATACTTTGGTCTATCTGAGCAGTACTTGACTCAGATGTTGCATTTCCCCAATCCTGGGTCCAGTCCAGTCCATAGATGCCATGTAGCTATCTTCTCTTTTTCCCTCAACCACGGCTACCCCTATTCCAGCTGCCAGCTGGCAGGATTTCTCAGGCAAAGCTAGATTTCCAATAGTTTTGCACTGCACACAGCTGTGTTAGAGAACCCAAACAGACCTGAGTGTTGGCTCAGATATTTCGATTAGCTTGTCATGTTATCCTGAGCACATGGATTCATGAGGGAGGAGTTGTTAGCTGATAGTAATAGAAATGTCTTGCAATTGTACAAACTGAGATAAAGACTACGGTTACCCAAGGAACCTGAAGGAGTTAGGTGCCTGGGAGTGGCACTCTTTTGAAAATTACAGCCTCGGTTTCTTAATCGGCCCTTTAATCTCAGAACGGCTAACAAGTCTGTGCTACTATTTTGATGTCACAATCTTCCTCTTTACAGACACGTGAAGAGTGGCAGTATGTCTTCCTTATTGCTGCTTTAGTGCATTACGGCGGAGTTATATTCTATGGCATATTTGCCTCAGGAGAGAAACAACCCTGGGCAGACCCCGAACAGACAAGTGAAGAGAAATGTGGTTTTATTCATGAAGATGAACTTGATGAAGAGACAGGGGACATTACACAGAATTATGTAAATTATGGTACCACTAAGTCTTACGGTGCTACGACCCAGGTCAATGGTGGGTGGCCAAATGGTTGGGAGAAGAAAGAAGAATTTGTACAAGAGGAAGTCCAAGACTCATACAGCTATAAGGAAAGAGAAGATTATTCATAACAAATCTCAATATTGGATATATTTTGTAGTGTTTGTGATTAAATTCATTGTGATTGTTTGCACACAAAAATGTGGTAAAAACATGTAAACACATATCAAACAGGAAGGTCTAGCTGTTTTTAAAAAAAAGGTTACCATTAAAGTGCAATCTGTACGAATTGTGATATGTCATCACCTCCACTCGGGTGTATCCGTTCTATAAACATTAGAGTTTTAAGGGTTAACTGGTCAAAACTATAGAGTCAACTAGATACTTTCAGTATAAATGAGCTAAAGCTCATAATTAAGGATTAAAGCACAACTAACCAACCAAGATAGCACATCTAATAGTCTGTTTAGAAAGCCAAAACTACTTGATCTTTTAAAAAATGCACTTATATATTTGTTACACTGTATTGGAAGAGATCATAAACTGATTGTGTTAAGTATACATGTTTACTGAGTATAATGTAGAGATTGTGTGTTTGGTCTAAGACAAGGACTTTCTCCAAGAAGAAAGGATTCAGTCCTAGACATTCATAAGGCAGTGATACATTTCTCATCAATGGGAATTGGATCAGGCTCTAAAGGAACTAAATAAGGCATACTGTATGTTCATTGTGATTACATGCTGCAGGCTACTCTGTGATAAAGGAATTTATTTGGGTGGTTTATATCAAATGTTTAGGCACAAATTTTTATTTGTATTCTTTATAGAATATAATGAAATATAGTATGTGTCATGTTCTTCCTTACATTTACCAACCAGTATAAAAACAATGTGTAATGTTCAATCTGAATTTTCATGCAGACTGTAAAATAACTTTTGCAAGAAATGTTTCAGTGTACTTTTAGTTATAGTAAATTCCTTTGTACTGGTTGCAAATCACTTTAGAAGAAAAAGATATAGCCTCCAGAAAGGCCTGGCCCGTCCTACATAATCCAAAGAAAAAACTACCATGAACAAGTAGCCCTCCACAACATGGATGTATTTGTTTTGCAGAATATTTTAAAATAAATGAAAGAAACAGAGAATAATTTAATCCTCTTTCTTTTCTTGATAGTTTTCCTATTTTGACATACTGTGGCACAGTTGTATAAATAGATAAAAGTTTATTGAAGATACTGTACTTATAAAAATGTTCCTATTTTACAAATCCCTGAATTACAAAATGTATTTGTCAAATAGAATTATAATGAATGCCTGATATGAGTAACAATCCTCAGAATACACCAAAGTGGCAAATAACTAGTGATGGATTTAGGAAGAGCATTACTTCTACTTTCATTATGCTTGTCTTCTCTTAGCATAACTCATGAAGAATTGCAACATTAGTGTACCAAGCAATAAGTGCAATGCATTATAAAGTGCATAATCTTTTAGTCTATATATTACCTTTATATTTAGCTTGTTGTAGACATTTGGGATTGTTGGGATTAAACCAAACCAAACCAAATTAAAGTTAGTAACACCAGACAGCTTCTTAATGCTCTAAAAATGACAATGATGATCCATTTCCCAACTCAAATCAAATGATTATCATTGTATTGTAATAATCCATTCTGGATTTTTGATCTGTTCATTGTATTGTGCTAGTGATTGGAGGCCCTGCTATTGCAATATTCAACTTGAGGATTGTTGTTTCTTTCTTTCTTTTTTTTTTTTTTTTTATGCAAATCATACCTTGACCTTAAGGGGGAAAAAAAAACCTATTTTGCTTTGTGCCTCAAAGTGATGTAATATGTGATCATAGCTTTTGCTGTGTTTAATGAAAAGATGTGGACTGTGTCACTTTTGTTGCTGCAAAAAGTGTTAATAAAATGATCTATTTATCCTTTTATATAAAAAAGGGTATTGTAATTTTTGTTTCTTTGGGATTCAGGCAAGTGTAAAATGTAAATCATGTTACTACAATTACTTATTTTGGGCTATGTCCTGAATTCTGCTGTGCTCACATGCATGGAAGTAAAAAGATACAAAGAGCCCTGCATGTGATTGGCAACGTTTAGCACCTGACCCATCAGGATAATCTGCTGGCAGGCCACAAGACAGTTAATTTACATTGTGCATCTGCAGGCCCAGTCTTCCACAGCTCCCAGTGGCCGTGAATTGTCATTTCTGGACAATAGGAGCTGTGGAAATCAGTGCGGGCTAGAGGCATGTGCTGGCCACCACTTCCCATAGCTCCCATTAGCCGGTAATGGCAAACCATGGCCACTGGGAGCTGCAGCGGGGAGGGTGTGACTGTGGACGCTCATGGCCCGCTAGTAGATTACCCTGTGTGCCATTTGCCAAAGGTTGCAGACACCTGGGCTATTCGTATCACCTATCTATACACAGGTGTTTAGTAAGAGAAGAAGCCACTATCAGGTTGATATTGTCCCTTACCCATTCAGGTGACTAAGGAATGTGTAGGCAGGGAAGGGGACCAGGTGGATCGACATGCCAGCTAGGGAAACAGAGCTGGCACACAGAGGAATTAAGACTGGAGCACTTTATTATCCCTTTGAATGAAGGAGAAGACAGACCCTGACTGTGACTTGCAGAGCTGTTACTGTTTCCTTCCCTGCTTCTATGATTCTGACTCTTACTTAGACGAGTATGTGGGGTTACAATCCATCCCTCTATACTAGTGGTTCTGAACCAGAGGCACACATACCCATGGGAGTACACAGAGGTCTTCCGGGGTAACAACAACTCATCTAGATATTTGCCTACTTTTACAACAGGCTACGTAAAAAGTATTAGTTAAGTCAGTAGAAACTAAAATTGTATACAATCACTTGTTTATACTACTTTATATACTATACACTTAAAGGTAAGTACAATATTTATATTTCAATTAATTTATTTTATAATTATATGAGAAAATAAGCAATTTTCCAGTAATCATGGATTGCAGCTGGACAATAGGAGCTGTGGAATGCTCTTGCATTTTTATGTCTGCTTTTGTAAGCAAGTAGTTTTTAAGTAAGGTGTAACTTAAGGGTACGCAGGACAAATGAGACTCCTGAAAAGGGTACAGTATTCTGAAAAGGTTGAGAGCCACTGCTCTACAAGCAACCTCAATAAAAAATCAGAGCCATTCCACAAGTCTCAGATTGACAGTAGATATTATTAAATAGGAGCTTTATGGTGTTCAATGGACTTTACCTTGCAGGACAGAAGGAATCGTCAAAAAGATTAAGTAGAATGATTTTTGTCCCAGACCTTCCTGTCCGTATGGTAGGTCAGTTATCAGAGCACAAATTCAGGTAACATCTGAAGTTATCTTTAATGATTTCTGTTTTCAGGGATGTCATTATGAAACTATGCTGAAAGATACAGAAAGTATAACTCCATACTGTGGTATTATAGTAGAAGGTGGACAACTCTGAAAATTCAACTAATTAACAAAATAAAAATCAACTCATCTCACTTTTTATTCTATATCAAAGAATTCTGTATCTTTTAAGAATTATTTCCATCACATACTTTTACTGGGTTCAGGCAATGTTTTTTTCTTATCAGCCTGACATTTCATTTTCTGAACGATGGAGGCACTTTTAATTTGGCTATTAAATACTGCTCCATTTAGCCATACACAACTCAGAAACCCAACATTTCCCTTATTTTATAAGACTGGGAGAGCAATGCTATTTTAAATGAGATTTTTACAGGAACATCTCCTGGTTTGTATATTCTTTAGAACCACTGAAAGGAGTTCTGCATATTTTGTAAAACTTTCTAGGATGTCTGAATATGTAAGACTGGGCTGTATTGTAATATTCATCCATCATTTAAAAGTTTAATTTCTATAGTGCTTTCCATTGTCAAAGCCCTTTGTTAAAACTAGCCCATTAGTACACACATTTTTTCTGTCTCTTGAAAAGTTTTATTCCATTCCTGAGATTCCTCCCTTGACTTTCTTCTCCATTCCAACCCCAGGGGTCTCCTTCCTTCTCTCTCTTTCATCTCCTGTTGCATTTTAGTCCCCTGAGCATTGGGGAAAGGAACTTGTACAGCAGGGAAGAGGAGGAAACATTGTAGGTTTCTCTCCTACAGATTTGGGAGCTGTTATGCTCCAGGAGTCAGCCAACAGCAGCATGACATAGGAGAGGAGGTGAAAGGGAGAGACAGACAATTGTTTAGTTCCAGGAACCATTAAGCAGGAAGAGGGCTTGTTTAGGGAAAGAAGAAGCTTTTTCTCATTTTTAACACCCATGGCATGGAGATGGCAGCATTAGTGGGGGAGTGAAATAGGCATTGAGGGAACATGTCCCATTTCCCTCCCATCTCGGTGATTGTGTTTATGCCTCCTCTAGCCTTTCTCCTCACCAAGTCACATTACTAAAAAAAAGCTCCATTCGTTAGCCTTTCTAGGACTGTACTAATTCCAGACCACAGGTCCCAGTGCTTCAATCGTTCCATTGACTTTAGCTGACCTCTGGATAGGCCTAAAAATACACCCTCCTGGATCAGACTGAAAGATCCTTTTAGTCTTCCCTTTATTTCTGTGCTTCTCTACTTACCTAATACATGTGACTTGGTGGCCATGGTGAAAGGAGGGGAAATGAATTGTCACACAGATCTTAGCTGTTCCTGTTAGCCTTTAAATTGGGAGCATTTAAGAGAGCTCAGGGTGGAATTCTGGCCCTGTTGAAGTCAAATGCAAAACTGCCTTCGATTTCAGTGGGGCCAGGATTTACCTTCTATGTCCAGTGCCTAAGTTCTGTAATGATTTCACATGAATGTTATCAGTAGCCTAATGACTACTATGTATATTGGAAGCCACCATGGCTGAAATACTTTCTAGTGAGCATGCAATCTTTGTTGCAGAGATGAAGTTATCATAAAACACTTTCTGCTTTCAGAAGTGGTCATGAAATTTAATGGAGCAAATTCCATGGAAATGCTTTTACATGGAGAAAAAAAAAACTTGAAGGTAAAGGCTGCATTATAAATCACAAAAGAATATCTGTAAATCAAAATGAAATTCCCCTTCAGAATGAAGCTTAGAAAGGGAACAAATACTGAAGTCAGAATAAATGTCACAGTTCAAAGCTGTACTGTTTGAAAGATCATATCATAGTCTAAAGTCACCGCTTCGGAAAGATAAAAATGTTTTGTTCCTTTCAGTGAAAGCTGTGTGGGAATTTGAAGACCGAGTATTTAGTAGTCCAACTCTAGATTAACTATTTAATAGCAGGTTCTTGGTTGAATAATCAATGGCTGGTATTTTGCAATTGTATATTTACATGTAGGTACCTGTATAGCATATGTAATTAATTAAATCCAGCCAGATCCCCCTGGTGTGTTCTTCTCCCACCTTTAGAGGAAGACTGTTAACTAATACACCTTTTTAGTGTTTTTATACCCATTCCCCCCAAAATCAGAGTATTGGTCAACATTTCTAATTTTGGGTTTTGATATATAGCAACGCCTTAGGACAATGCCCATCCAAAGAGCAGACGAATGCTGTCCAAAAGACAGATGTGACAACACTAGAATATATTGTTAAAAGTTAATATTTAATGGTTAATAAGAAATGAGAGAAAGTAAAGCAAAGATGGTGTTTAGAAAGTTTAAATGATTAAATATAACATACTATCATCGATTCTCTGTTACATTAAACTTCTGTTCAGACAGCTGTGGGGGAGAGGCCAAAGAACTGGTAAAGCTCCTGATTTTCAGTATAGATCTTGTACTATCTTGAGTGAGGGGACTGCTCTAACATCTGCCAGCTGCCACCAATCCCTAAGAAGCTATACATCAGATGGGCAAAGCTGGGGCACAGCATGCCCTAGCTACATTCTTGCATTGTCCCTCCTATCTGTGACATGCCCTCTGCACAGGAGGTAAGAGACGTTGACACAGAAGTCAGCTATCCCTGATCCCCATCAGTGGAGACCTCCCCCACAGCAGTTTGATGAAATTCTCAGTTGGCCAGACCTCATGGGTGTTTTCCAGCCCACTGTGATAAACTTTTCCAGAAGCCATAACTCAAATCACAGTAAATCAAAGTCTTACAACCAAGTGATAAACTTATTCTAATTCTATGCTAGTCTGTGGAGTGTCGGGAAGCAACTGAGTTTGGCATGAATATGGCTTATGTATCCTTAACACAGGCGCTTATCCATTGCTAGCCAAATTATGTATACATCAAAAAAAAATCTGGCAATGAGAGATCACACAAAAATAATGATACATGCACACACAAATATCACATATCAACTTCAGGTATGCACTTGGGGTCTGACCCATAGCCCAATAGTTCCTCATACAGTAAAATGAATTATCCTCATAAATCAAGCTTTTGGTATTATTTGGGAAGCTTCACATAATAATATAAACTGGGTGCTTTGAAAAATCTTTCTTCTCAAATTGCTCTAGGTAAGCATGATGTTTTTAGCTATCTTTTAGTTGCATTTCAGCACAGTTGCCTGCTAGATGCATTCAACTAATGTAATGACTTTTCCATGTCTCAGCACTTTTAGCTACTTATTGACAATCTTTTACTACAACAAGTACACACTGGCTGCGTCTAGACTGGCATGATTTTCCACAAATGCTTTTAACGGAAAAGTTTTTCTGTTAAAAGCATTTGCGGAAAAGAGCGTCTAGATTGGCACGGATGCTTTTGCGCAAAAGCACTTTTTGCGGAAAAGCTTCCGTGCCACTCTAGGCGCGGTTTTGACAAGAAAGCCCCGATCGCCATTTTCGCCATCGGGGCTTTTTTGCGCAAAACAGTTCCCCCACGTCTACACTGGCCCTCTTGCGCAAATACATTTGTGCAAGAGGGCGTTTTCCCGAACGGGAGCATCATAGTATTTGCGCAAGAACACTGACGATCATACATTAGATCGTCAGTGTTCTTGTGCAAATTCAAGCGGCCAGTCTAGATAGCTGGCAAGTTTTTCCGCAAAAGCAGCTGCTTTTGCGGAAAAACTTGCCAGTCTAGACACAGCCATTATGTTTAGGACCTTCAGACAGGGCAGAAGGGAATTAAACCCCAATCCCATTCAAAGTCAATAGCAACTGTGCATCTTTAGCGCCTTTGTAAATCCCAGTCCCTATGTTTTAGTCACTTACAGATGTTTTATTACTCAGCTTTGAACTCTCTGAAGTGATGAACACAGAATAACTAAGAAAGCGCTTACATAAAAGAGGTACTTTTAAACACCTACAAAGCAGAATTTGCATGTAGATAAATTCTGCAGCCTAGTGCAACCTTTTGAAATGTTTGGTTTCTTGAGAAAAGTAGTAAGATCATTTCAGTTCTAGGCAGCAGTAGCTCAAGACAGTATTATAGCTGTCATCTTATTAAGGTAGCATTACAGAGGCAGTGTAGCAGCAGTTTTCCCTGACATACTTAAGCAGCACCCTTTCTGGGATAAGTGATGTCCAGTATAAGGAATACGCATAGGCCAGTCAGTGCTTCCAATTCCTTGTCTCTTGTGCGTGTGGGAAGTATACCAATGAAGCCATCCAAAGCTTTTTATCCAATTTTAGAGGGCAAGCCTCACAATGATATTTCCTTTCAAGATATGGTCTCTGACAGTTGAGTGGAAGAACCAGTTACATTTCTACCCACACATCCAACTAGAACAGGTAACATGTGCATGTTGTCTGGACATTCCTTATATTTCATGGGTTATTTTTTCAGATGTGCATATGCCTGGTGATTAGGGATGTAAAACCCCATTTAGTTAGTTAACCAGTTACATTTTGGCTGTGTCTATACTGGCGTGATCTTGCGCCAGAGCTATGCAAATGAGGCTCAGCGTGGAATATCGCCGAGCCTCATTTGCATAACTAATGAGCCGCCATTTTTGCGGAAGAGGCTCTTGCGCAAGACGGAGCTGTCTACACTGCCCCTTCTTGCGCAAGAAAAACCCTCTTGCGCAAAGCCGTTATGCCTGAAAATAATCAGCATAACGGCTTTGCGCAAGAGGGTTTTTCTTGCGCAAGAAGGGGCAGTGTAGACAGCTCCGTCTTGCGCAAGAGCCTCTTCCGCAAAAATGGCGGCTCATTAGTTATGCAAATGAGGCTCGGCGATATTCCACGCTGAGCCTCATTTGCATAGCTCTGGCGCAAGATCACGCCAGTATAGACACAGCCTTTATGTTTAACTGGTTAACCCAGAGGTTCTCAAACTTTGTGATACCGCGACCCCCCCTCTAAGTTGCTCATGACCCCCCAGGGGGTCGGGACCCACAATTTGAGAAATGCGGGGTTAACCCATTAAACAGGGCAAGCAGTGGGGCAGAACTGGAGCTGTTCCAACTGGGCTGGAGTGCTCCAGCCCTGGGTCGGGCTTGCCGCAGCAGGGCAGCTTTGGCTGGGCTGGAGCACCCCCTGCCTGGGATGGGCCCCATGGGAGCATATAGT